>OX596380.1:213062816-214352346 GCA_951394425.1 Tipula unca
CGCTTGCAAATTGCTGAAGTTTTTTATGAAAATGATGGTTCTGTTCGTCAAACTTATCGTGCACTTCGTCCATTTTATGACGTACATAATCCTCCTTCAGAGCGGCTAATTCGAATAGCAATAGATCGTTTTCGGACCACGTTTACTCTTAATGATAATGTGTATCCCGTGAGACGCCGAACAGTGCGCACTGAAGAAGCTGTAGCCGCTATACAGAAAAGCATTGAAGAAGATCCAAATCAATCAGTTCGTCACCGTTCTCAGCAACTGGGGTTGTGGCCTTCCACTTTATGGAAGATTTTACGAAAGGATCTTGGCTTAAAAGCTTTCAAGATACAACTTGTGCAGGAATTAAAGCCAAACGACATTTCCATTCAAAATTTTGTTCTTCGATGAAGCCCATTTTTGGTTGAATGGGTACGTAAATAAGCAAAATTGTCGCAATTTGAAGCGAGGACAATCCACAAGCTTTTGTCGAAACACCATTACATCCACAGAAAATTACTGTTTGGTGCGCTTTATGGGCTGGGGAATCATTGGTCCATATCTCTTCAAAAACGATGATGGTCAGAATGTTACTGTCAATGGCCGTGAGTGGTATAGGGACATGATTAGAAATTGTTTCGTACCTCGATTGGCTGGCATTAATCTTGCTGACATGTGGTTCGAACAGGACGGAGCCACAAGCCACACAGCGCGCGCTACAATTGATTTACTCAAAGAAACTTTGTTTTGCATTATGAGAGCGCCGTAACCTTTACAAATTAAATATAATTTTTAAATTAATTATAAGTACTAATATTAATTATTTTTCAACAAAGTAATGAATCAGTGGTTAGAAAAGGCAAACGGAGCAAGACAAAAATGTATATTCAAAATATTTTCAAGTGCGAGTAAATACAACATAGTACCTAAAAAAATCGTAATTTCGATTATTTGAGATAAGCCTACGAGTATAGCAGCCGAAACTGCTACAAAATAAATCTCGGACACATCCCCGTTAAATAATATTTATTTAGCATACATTTCGATATTCGGTACTTCACGCAGTTCGTTATATCCTACTCCAATCGTCGCTTGCCTCCGTATACCTCTATACCAAGCTGTTGACACGAGGAAAATAAGACAGCCATTACAACATACCAGTTTCAGGAAACACTGTCGGCCACACCACGTCATCCAATCTGCTTTCTATATTCGTTCCATCGATTTTACCGCTCCTCTGATAGTTTCAACCGGTCCAACGGTCCAAAGTTTCCTTCAGTGATTCGTATAAATTTTGAGTCGTGGACAACTTATCAAAAGTTTGAACTGGTTTTTGTACAACTTATCAGAGTTCCATCGCTAATCACCCCTCTGAAATATGTAAATTGTTTGATAAGTGTTTTGCCTCAGTGTACGAGCCACTAGCGACGCCCTCTGTCAAGTGTCGAAGTTCTCGCGGGTCCCTTTGTTTCAATCGTTTTAAATTTACAGAGCGAGAAGTTAGAGATTGCTTGCTCCAGCTTGACATCGACAAAGGTGCTAGCCACGACGGGATTCCACCGATTTTAGTTAGGAATAGTGCGGAGAGTTTGGCCCTTCCAATTACTTTAATATTTAATGAAAATTTATTTTACAGAAAATTTTCCAAGGATCAGCAAAAAAACCTCTGCGTAAGCGTTTTTTTCCTGATCCTTGGAAAATTTTCTGTATCCATCCAATTTTTAAAGCGGGTAGAAGAAACGAGGTGTGTCATTATCGGGGGATCGCCATTCTCTCCGTCATACCCAAGCTCTTTGAATTCATGGTTCACAAAGTTCTGCTCTTCCATACCAAATAATTTATTTCTCCCGCCCAGCATGGCTTTTATCTCGGTAGGTGAACAGTTACCAATATGATTTCATTTTGCGGTAATTTATTTAACAGTCTAAACTCCAGACAGCAACTCGACGTTATTTACACAGACTTTGCTAAGGCTTTTGATAAGATTTATCATTCAATCCTTATCACCAAGCTGGGGAATCTGAACTGTCAGTTCATTCCCGATGATTGGTGGCGTTTGTACATTTTAGACCGCTGGCAATCCGTCAGGATTTTTGATTTTTCATATTGTCATATTGGCCCATTGTTATTTTCATTGTTTATCAATGATATCGTTGACTGCTTTCAGTTTGCGAACTGCCTGCTTTTTACCGACGATCTGAAAATTTCCGCCCAAGTCAGTAATTTATACGACTGCGGATGACGCTCCAGGGAGACTTAAATAGGTTTTGTAGTTGGTCAATTAACAACCAATTGGGTCTGAACGTGAGCAATTGTTAGGCTCTATCATTTTTACGCTCGCCTATTTTGCATCAATACCGTTTATACAACGAAGCGGTTGAGAGTTGAGTTCATGATCTAGGCCGATCTAGGTGTAACGTTTTCATTCGACCCTAGCTTTACTAGTCACATCAACGTTATTATCCAAAAGGCATATATTATATGAGGCTTCATTAAGCGGAATTGTAAAGGCTTCTGTGACCCTAGTACTCTTACTGCATTGTATGTCTCTTCTGTTCGGTCTGCTTTAGAATACGCATCTACAGTATGGTCGCCATCGTATCGCAGTCACTCCAAGCGAACTGAAAGTGTCGAAAAGCAATTCATTTTGTATGCACTCCGATATCTATTGTCTTTACCAATAACTGACTATATTCAGCCACCGTGCCTGGACTATTATAATTTATTAAAACTACAACGATTAGATCAGCGACGAGATATAGCATCCGCAATTTTTGAACGTTAAATTCTCGCAATGCCTGTGCTGAACTTCTCGCACGCCTACAGTTGTATGCTTCCGAACGCCGAATGCGCCAACGCGATACATTTGGGATTTTTATTAATAAATAAATAAATAATTTGTAAATCAGTACATTTCTGAATTTTCATCAATTTTCAATTGGAAAACGATATTTGAAAAAGAAAATAGTGTTGTCTACCCACAAAATTGTTTTGTTCCCAGTTTCGCTTTACATTTTTTATAGCACTTTTTAAGACGGAATAAAGTCAGTGTCATAATACAATCAGTTATGATAGAAGAAATTCGCAATTAAGTTAAGTATTTTTGAAAAGAACTTCTGTTTATTTAATTTTAGCTGATTTTATTGACTCCAATTCTATTCATGTCTTCCTAAATAGTTCAATTTGAGATCAAATTTCGTGACAGTTGCTTGATTTTGATGAGGTTCTACGAGTATAAACGTCTCAGAATTACCATTAAGACGTTTGGCAATATTTTATATTATTGCAAATAAATTTAAAATCTTTAATTAAATTTATATTTAATTCCTTAATCCAATTACTTAAATTAATTAGATTATGCAATTATTTAAAAAAAATTACCAGAAATTCTTTACAAAATAGTTTTATTTGGAGTCGTCAACTATTCGGTAACTATCCATCAAAGTAAAGAAATCGGTTCATAAACGAAGAAAATTGGCTCGAATTCGTATTCAGGAATAGGGCCGCCACAGAACTTACAAGGTTCATATCACGTCAGCATCATATTTAAAATAACTAAATATAGGAACTGGGCAGAAGTCAAGTAAATTCCGAAGAATCTATTGAGAAACAACCATTCCATCGCTAATCATACAATAACACCTCTAATGTTATATTTTTTAGGATCAGACGAATCTGACGATTCTTGGTAATCACTTTATGCTGAATTATCTAATGTCTACTGAAAAAGTAATCCAAAGTAGATAAGTCGCATAATATCGGAGGCCATAATTAACCTCTCTGTTTCTGAAAATAATGCGATCACCGTATTCACCCAGATTTTTAATTATGGTGAGCTAATCATGTTTATATACTCACCGATTGAATTTCTCTGAATCACTGCACTATTAAAGAAAGTTTGGAGTTGTTTGTCCTTGTCATCCCATCTGTCTATATCAACTATCTTTATTATAACCATTAACAGTATGATACATTATGTTTTAAAAATAAAATGATTTTAAAAAATTCGATTGCTTAAATGTTTTACTAAATAAAACACTACAATGCATCGCATAGTCACATGTACCCAATACCATCTGCAAAGTAAATATCCCTAATTTTATTACAAACACAACAAACGTACACTTATAAGTATACAAACCGTACATTAAACTATTTCTCCTGGCCCTTGGTAAATCTTCATCCGTGTCTTTAGCAATAAATTTTCGAATACCTCGTACATTTGAAAACACAATTATGGTAGGTGTTAAATGATCCGTATTTGTATTAAAAATTTCATTGTCCATTTTGTTTAAATAATTTCGAACTTTATTAATTCTGTCCGTTTTGAATGTCATCATTTGCAAATATGGATATATATGACTGGCCGTGATATATTTTACGTTGTACTTTTAACAATCTGAAATTATGTATTGCTCGTTTAAATTGAATAATCTAATATTTTAGTGTCGTATATTGGTATGCTTACATTGGCTTGTATCTAAACATCAAGATTAGCAGATCGAGCAGGGCCGATGGCAAAATTTGATAGAAAAATAATCGAATATAGAAGTAATATGCACAATTAGTGAGCGTACAATTCGGACTCCAAACGGAATAATTTAATGGATATTCAAATTGTATTTGTTTGCCTAAATTATAATTAATTGGAACTATATCCTTCGACCCAAATAACAAAACAATTTCAACTTACCCATAATGGCGTTCTCCGAAACGGTCTGTAAATTTTCCCGTGATAAAGTCGCATTGTAGTATTCAATACCATTCTGCCTTTTGAATTATTTTAAATAGTTTATACAGAGGTGCATAGATATTTGTAATAGTTAATATTTGTCAAATTAACTTACTTTTTTGCTCCATGAATCCACGATGTTGCTATAATTGTATTGGTTGCAATATCTACAGGAATAACGTGAACATGAGCTGATGGATCGCAATATAGTGTTCGATAAACACCCCGCATCGAAGCATAACTCCATCCATTGAGCGCTTGTAAGCCTTCGGTATAGTTAGGTAATGGGTGCTTAATAGCAGATGATACTAAATTGAGTCAATAATTAGGTAAATTTTTAATCAATTGTATCATTTAGTTTACCAATAGATGGTCGCACGACACAAATGGGGAATTCATTGCGATATCGATACACAATATCCTCCGATAAATGTTTTGAAAACGAGTATGTGTTGGGGAACTCTTTTAAAATTCTAAAATTATATTAATTGAATATACATCAAATACTGATCAAAAATAAATAATAGGTACTTTGGCTGAAGAGCAGCCATTGTCTGGTCATCAAATCTTTCGTACGCTTTTATTAATGTGTATCCATCGATTACCGCATCGTAATGTCGCTCTTCGGTCACAAATTGATTTGATTGTGAATATGTCGTTGACACGAAAACAAAAACCTGTAATTTCTTAATCCGTTTGGCCAATTCTAGTAGTCGATATGTTCCGATTGTGTTTGTAGTCAGGGACTCGCACAGCGTTAGATCAAATCTTACATCAGCGCCGGAGTGTATTACGATGTCTATATTATTCTCAATTTCTATTAAATTATCTTTGGTCAAGCCAATGTTTGTTTGTGCCAAATCACCTTGAATTATTTTTATTTTTTTTAATTGGCCCGGATTAGAATTTCGAAGATGAGCAAATATCTAAGACGAACAATTTTTTAATTTACAATACAAATTTGTTTCAATTATATTTACCAAATGGTTTAAAAACGTTTGACATCGTGTTTCGAAATTATTATTATTTTTTTGTCGCACAATCAAATAGATACAATTCACGTCATCACAATCGCGTAATAATCTTTCCACTAATACTTTTCCAATATAACCGGTGCCACCCGTGATCAAAACATTTTTTCCGGCATACCAACTTTTTATTTCTGACATTTCGAAAAACAATTAAACACCCCCCAATAAATAAATTGATTCAACTAACAAACGGTGACTACTTGATGTGCTTGTAAAAACGTAGAATTTATAAGAAATTTTAATGATGTAAATTCATTGTAGGTGAAAAAGGCCAAATGTTTGAATCAAAAGTTAAAGTTTGGTAATTAATTGGTGGTCACAATATGCAACAACACATGACTTTCCGATTACTCTCGTATTCCAAATTTTTTAAAATTTAATGAGGCAATGCTCTATACTGATATTTTACATTGAGAAAACATAGTGTTTAAAAAATTGTCAGAAATGAGAATTTATAAATGTATATTGAAACATGGACAGTTACAATACTTTCCTTACTACGCAATAGGCAAGTATGTATAATAAAGGGTTTTCCAATAAGAAATTCTGATATTAAAAAAAAAGAGTATTTTTTAAGAGAAATCAATGTATGTTTATTTCATTGTAAAGAGGAAGGTATGCCATTAACATTTGAAAACGGTATCAGCCAAATGGCCGCCTCACGGCTACGCTTGCAGCACCATATCCTTTTCATGAAATTGTCCATGACCAATTCGCACATTCGCGGCTGTATGTCCTCGATAACTTCATGAACTCCATCTTTAAGGTCTTGACTCGATTACGGAGCATTGGCATAGACCTTATCTTTCACGTGGCCCTAAAGAAAAAAGTCTGAAGGTGTTAAATCACATAAGATCTCGGTGGCCAATTGTGATCACCTCTTCGAGAAACACACGCTTCCAACTGTAGAATACTTTTCTCTGAATTCAAATTGATGTAGAGGAATTAGTCGTTGGTCGTGAATTATAGGTTTAAGTCCCTTTAGTAATAATTTTTCAAATTTTTTTAACATAATTGGCAGCAAAGAAATTGGCCTGTATGATTTCTATCATTAGGGGGGTTTATCGGGTTTGCTATCATGATTACTTCTGATACTTTCCATTGCCACGGAACATATTTTAACCGAAAGCTCACATTGATTATGTGTAAATTTAGCAATTAATCAAGTCGAACTCTGTTCTTTTTTTAACATTCATCTTACTTTTCACTTCTTCTATTAATTCTTTGAGAGTTACTGGGCGTATGTCAAACTTATCTAGTTATCCTGGAGCTACCCCGCAAACAGATTAGCCTTCCCTTTGGAACCCCTTGCCTAGGTCCGATCATCCTTTTTAAGAGGAGGTATACATGCATTTAGGGTCTTTTGAGTCCTTTCGTCGCCTTCCACAGTGCGTAATTAGAATTTTTTTCATCAGCTAGGCTAACTAAATATCTGTTGATTGATTCATGTTTAACTTCATTAAAAAGGGATTTGAGACTATTGCATAAATTGTTAAGAATAGTTTTGTTCTCGGGTGTATGATTAATTTACCAGGTTTAACGTGCCCGTCGTGTTTCTCTTATACCAGCCCTTTAACTTCGATTGGGTATGATATGTTAGGCGTCTTTTTATTTTGTATAATGGGGGGCTTGCCAAAGCAGCAAAGTGAACTGTTTTGTTTAATTGTTCCAATTCGTCTTCCAACTGGTGAGAATTTCTTATCGGTATCTGGAGATTGGTTTTTTTTCTCCATTAATTCACGAAATAGTTTGTTTTTGAATTGGTTAATCTTTTTATTTGTGTGATTCTCCCATCATTTAAAGTTTAAAGTTTTATATTAAACAATCCCGAAATTTGTAGAGTATCTCAGCCATTTAACCGAATGCCATGCAAACTTGTTACCTTCGGCATCAACATTTCTCCACGTGAATTTGGTCTTCGCGATCTGAGTAAAATCAAAAATGTTGTTGGATGTCCTTTCAGTTACTATAAGTACTGTTTGTAAGAACGAACCGATCTTTCAAAACTGATACCAATCTCGTTAAATGAAGTGAATGTTAAATGAAGTTCGCTTCTTTTGTTTTTCAATTACAGCATGGTCACTACCCACTCTATGTTAGTATGACGCAAAATGATTCATTTAATATCAAGTGGTAATGTTTGTAATTGACTTAGAAGACAAGATGCAGCTTCATTACTGCCGCGATTTCCAATGCTCGCTTATAAAACGCAATTGACGTATTCAGATACGGCGTTGGTAGGCATTTTGCATATCAAACGTATATAGTTTGATGGTACTATCTGCTTTACCCTTGGTTTTATCATTGTCTATTTGTTTATAAGCTGTATCAGCTGCTAAATGATGAACGCGCCTTTCTTCTTCTAATTTTACATTATCACCTCCTTCGGAAAATTGAATCTTGCGGCGGAAAGTTTCGCATGGGTCAAGTGACGGTTTCTTAAACTTAATATTCATCGTTTGAAATACTTTTGTGTATTTCCAAATTGAAACCGGGCTTTGTTAACTTTCCGCATATAGCTTAAACAATTCAGCCAAAGTGACATCGGCATGCAAATATTTTTGTGAACTATCACGACGGGTGTTGTGTGCCTTTATAGCATCGATAATATTTTCAGGAAGACACTTAAACTTAATGGATTCAGCTCCTGGTGTTAAAGACATTTTGTTGGTTATATTGCGCACGTATACTTTTCTGTTTCTCTCAAAGTAGATTAAAAACATTTGAGGCATACTTATACGTTTACTATTAATTTTTAAAACATATTTACATTCAAATCGGCGATTCCTAACAGGCGTGGTCGTCATCTTCTGCTCATCTTTCAAACGTCGTCCACATCAATATCTTCCAATTTCGGCCATAAAAAATCATTAATCATAGCTTGGTAGCGCAATCCATTCACCGTAACAGTTGCATCAGCCTCATTTTCGAGACAGTAAGGTCCAATCGCACCGCCAGCCAAAAAATCGCACCAAACAGTGACACGTTGAGGATGGAGAGGTTTTTCAACAATCATTCTTGGATTTTCTTAGCCCCAAATGCGACAATTCTGCTTATTAACGTAGCCTACGAGGTGAAAATGGGGCTCATCATTCAAGATGATTTTTCGATGAAAATCCGGATCATTTTGATACATTTGAAGGACCCAATCAGCGAAGATACTACGTTTTTGGTGATCGACCGGCTTGAGTTCTTGTGTTAACTGAACTTTAAAAGCCTTAAGACATATGTCTTTATGCAAAATATGGTGTAATGTCGTTTGTGGAATGTCTAATTCCAAAGATCGACGAGGAATCGACAAACCTGAGTTTTCTTCAACACTACGGGCTACAGTTTTAGTATAATGGCGAAGTTTTTACTTGTCAAATGTCAAAAGATGACAACTTCAAAATTGATAGCTGCCCAATTAGCAGGCTATTCAATATGAAACCTCTTATTGGAAAACCCTTTATATACGGTTCTCTACCATTATTTAGGCTACAAAAAAAAATTGATTATTAACCACGGACAAGTCGAATAAAACTTGACATACATACATATTATAATCGATTTAAACCAAATACATTTAAACCTGGAAGCAGTTCGCCATTTTACATTACTTATTATAGCACGCATTAATTAAGAGTTGCTTACCACATATAGGCACTAAGGTACATATGTATATAGCAAAAGAAACAAAGCAAGCAATTAATTAATCAATATTAATTATGTGTAGACAGAAATTTAAATAACTTTTGTCAAAAAAAGAACTTCGTAACATATTCTGAATTAATTTGTAACAAACAATTACGACAAACTATAAATATTGTAAATAGGTGTGACTTTTCGACAGTGATCTAATCGCTTAAATTTTAAGCGTCACACCAGTCTTCTCCTCATTTATAGCGACACACCAGAGGTTAATAAATGGCCAGTTTGTTACCGATTCGAAAGGTTGCGTTGCACATAACATATTGGAATGGATTGGCAGTGTAATTTTCCCGCAGCTTATTCAGAGAGTTTTTTTTAAAAATGATGTCAATGGTTTTCTAATGTTTTCCTTAAGTTTTAATTCCAAGGTCATCGTATACTCGTATATTACTATTTCGAATGTACCACGGAGCATTGGTAATACTACGAAGTATTTTCGCTTGGGTTCGTTGCAGGATTTCTATGTTTGATATGCGCTGGTGGATCCCCTTAACTTCAATTTGTTCCGTGATAAAATATTGGGTTTTCCAGAAATCGTCCATACCACTATTCCAGAAAACCGTAAATTTGGGATACTCTTTGGCCGATTCTATAGCCAATGTAGAATATCATAAACGCGATACTGGGCTAAAATGTGTATTATAGTCTGTTTCAATTAGTTCCGTGATAAAAGTGTGGGCTTTCTGAAAATCTTTTCTATGACTTGATCATTTAGAATGAAATATATTGATTTTACAGTTGGCCGATTTTGGGCCAGTCTAGTCATTGTATAGAGTGTGGGGCAAAACAATTTAGTGATGTACAATATGGCACAACCGAAATATATTAAAGGAAGTATATGGGTTTTCTGGTGTGATAATCACCTCAGAAAACCTTTCGTATTTCATAAAGTATACTATGCACAAATTTGTTAGCGAAAGCACAAATTGGACCAATCGAATTTAAGTATAAAAAATACAAAATATTTAGGTTTTTTGAAATGGGATTTCTGGCGTGATGCTCATTAATTACGAACACCTATTATATTGATTTCAAATGTCAATAACTTCCATATTTGTATGAAACGAGAATATTACTTTACACAGCATTTGAGAGTACATTGTTGCATATTGAACTAAAGATAAAATGTAGATACCGATAGTAAAACCGTCATCTGTGTTTTGTTCGTTATTCGCAATCCAGTCAAAAAATTTAAAGTGCTGATCGGTCGTTTGCCACATAGTTTTACCTCTGATGGACCCAAATAATTCAAGTAAATTAAATTATCTCAGATAAATGATTCTTGAATTAAAAAAGATGGCGCATACATTGACACTCTTAACAAACAGGGATTTAATTCGCAAAACAATGCGAGATACCTGAGACGAGATTAAAATTATCATGACAAGCCAAACACATGTTGTTCTCATTCATTCAGCCACTATCGCTGAAGGAGTTTGGAAAAAGTTTAAAGACACATTTACGAGACAAGTCGAATTGATGCAAAGTATGTTAATGACAAAATTGCTTGATTGTAAATTATAAAGGGAGATTGCCCCCAAAGTTGGCGACTGACACGTGATTGCTGTACCTATATTGGAAATTTAATTTAGTTTACTCCATGCCTATATCAGGTCGAACTAAAGGTTTAAGAATTTTTGATTGGAAATTTTTGCTAATTTATATTTAAATTTGGTAATCTTCTTCCGGCTATAGCTTCGATCACAGAGATTGCCCCATGGTTAGCAACTGACACGTGATTGCTGTACCTACAACCAGAGATCATGTATTTGGTTTTGGACTCATTAATCTGGAGTCCAACAGAATCTGAAAACTCTACAAGAGATCACGTATTTCATTCACTCCGTTGCTATATAAGCACCCGATTGGACTGGTGAAATAAGACGTTGCGCTGAGGTTTGGAAGTTTTACGAAAGATGTACTCCAACATGAGATTGAGGAGTATCGGGGGCAGATCATCTCCTTGCCAAACACCCGAGTTAATTGTAAAAATTCTTGATAGCCTGTTCGCAAATTTAATACAGCATAACACAGCGTAACTGTCATCCTACATAGTACCAACCTCGCTGGCATTCCTAGGTAATCCAGGGCGGTTGATCGAGTCATAGGCCTGCCGGATATCCAGGAACACTTGATGTACAGGGATGGATGTTTTATAATATTTAGATAGAATCATCAGCAGCAAAAAGACCTGATCAGTGGCTGATCGATTAGGACGAAATCCTCCTTGATACTAACCAAACAAATCGTCCGCTAGAGGGATGATTCTTTCCAATATAATGTAACTATTGTGGCGACATCTTCTGTTAATGTTAGGGTTCAATGAGCTTTCACCAATTAGATAAATTAAACAATTGGTTTTTAGAGCAAAATTGAAAAATGTAGAAGCTTTTGATGCCATCTTGTTCACGTTCTGGAAGTATATCGTAAATTTCTCGGATTTCTTATGTTTTACTGATTTAGCTGATTGTGATAAATTTCCGACGGAATGAAAATTCTGCTACTTGGGTATGTCCTGATTGTCGTACCAATACCAATCTGTCAATACTGGATAATGATGATGACGAATCTGATATTCAACACCCCACTGATACACTAAACATTAGCGATATTGGCAAAACACTCAAATGTATCCAGAAGCAGTTGGATGATTTCAAGATCTCTTTCAATTTCTTATGCAAAACTTTGGATGATCTTAAGGGAACCATAACCAGCCTCACCAATGAAAATAAAAGCATTAACGCCAAACTTACCAACCTTAGGCAAACATGTGAGATTCGTGAAGAAAAAATCAACTTTTTGGAAGCAGAGATTGATCGTTTTAGTCAAAATACAATCAGAAGAAATCTAGTTATCGTCGGTCTACCCGCAAATTGCAGAGAAGTCCTTCACACTATAAAAATCTTATTGTCCAGATTGGTGTCTCAATATCTGATGATGACATAACATCTGTTCAACAAATGTCTCACAACAATACATCGAAGTCATTTTTAAAAAATTCTTATGTAGTGACACTAAAAACAATTGAGTTAAAGAACAATATTTTAACTACATTTCGTAAAAGCAAGTCATTACCCAAAGTTGATGAGTCTTCTTTGGTTCATCAAATTATTATTATGCATCATCTTACTATATTGCAATCCAAATTGTATAATGAAGCTAAAAAAATCAAAATCAAATATAAGTTCAAATTTTTATGGTGCAAAGATAATAAAATTTACTTGCGAAAATCAACAGAATCTAATGTGTATTTCATCTCATCCTTCAATGACATCACACGGATCAATAAGACTTTGGAATTCGCCGAAACTCCAATCCAAAATCAAAATATTGAAGTTTCACAGATCAGCGGAAGTACGACATTTCTTGATACTCCAACTGTTAGTCAAATCAATCGTCGAGCTGATGCTTCCGGAAATAAAAAATCATCATAGTTTGCAATTAAGTATTACACTAATTAATTCATTCACCTTTGTTTTAATCATACCTCTTAAATTTTATAACTGTTATACACTACTTTTTATTTTATTTTTTATTTTGTTTTTATTATTATTTTTGTTTTGTTTTAATTCAATTACTAATAAATTATCATTTTTATTAGCATTTATAAAAAAAAAAAAATTATTTTTGATTATGAAAGGTATAATTGAACCTCATAAATGCTATTTTTGTATTCTAAAATTAGTCATCAAATTTTTCTATTACACTGATCATTTTTATTTTTTGAATTTTATTTACTATTTAACTCGTAGCTGTATTTTATCCATGATTATATTTGAATGCGTAATTATTGGATTGACATCGTTATACATTATGATGTGCTGTTTTGGAATTTGTTTTGTGATATATTATATTTGTGTACATTATAATGGGGCGAAAGTATAATGTTTGTGAGAACATTGATGACGATTCGGTTGTGAATTTCTTGAATAAGAATATGAATGGGTCAACTGATCTTTTGAATATTGCTCATTTAAATGCACGTAGCATTCCTGCTCATATTGATGAAATATCTCATTTAATGACATCTACCAATTTAAATATTGTGGGAGTTTCTGAAACTTGGCTTCGTGACGGAATGCCTAATTGCGTATTCCAGGTACCTGGGTTTTCACTACTAAGGAATGATCGAATCAATGATAGAACTAATATTGGTGGTGGCGTTGGGATATATGTACGCAATAACTTGAAGGTCAAACTAGTTAATCGATCTTATCAAGAGCGATTTGAGGCACTTTTTCTGGAAGTGATGTTATGTACAGGGAAATTGCTAGTTGGTATTATGTATAATCCTCGTGTTTGTTCTATAGTGCAAGCTGATGAGTTGATTGAGTTTTTATCCAATTCGATGGATGAGTACCATCGCATTGTCATTATGGGCGATTTTAACCTGAATATGACGGATCCAGTTGCTGCAGCTAAACACTTTGTTGATTCGATGACATCGCTTTCCATTGACATTTTGCCTTTCACTAATACAAGATTAACGTCTTCATTGGATTTAATGATGATTGGCAGCATGGATTGTGACAATATAATTGCGCTGGGGCAAACGGCTATACCAGGTATCTCGGATCATGATTTGATTTTTATGTGCTACAGATACAGACATCCTCGCTCTAAAATGAAATATCAGCATGTTAGAGATTTCAGCAAATTAAACGAGGCTGCATTTTTAACTAATAGCTTGTCGCTGGACTGGTTTAATATTTACATGTGTTCCGACATCAACAGTAAAGTTAATTATTTTAATTTCAATTTTATTAAACTATTTAATGACCATGTTCCAATTAAACGCAAGTTATGTAGAAATAAGTCAACTCCATGGTTCAATAATTTCATTTTGGAGTCCATTAAAAAACGAGATCGTACGTTACTACTCTGGCGCAAGAGTAAAAATCCTGCAGATTGGTCGGCTTACACTAAGTGACGGAACAGAACTACTTGCCTTATACGGGATGCTAAACGAAAGTACTATTTTGATAAGTTGAACAATGGGCATAAAAATGGTAACATTTGGAAGCTTATTAAGAGTTTGGAAATGATACCTACAAACGATTGTGCAGTAAATTTATCTGCTGAAGATTTTAAGAATCAGTTTTCCATGGTGGCTGCAAAGCCTGTTGCTTGGCCCATGACTGAATCGAATATTGATTTTTGTAATGAATTTAATTTTATTGCATTTAGTGAAAGTGAGGTTGCATTGGCGTTCAACCAAGTTAAATCAAATGCTACTGGTCATGACAATATAGTGCCTAAATTAATGAAAATTTTATTGCCAGTAGTTTTACCCTACTGTACTCATATTTTTAATCACATACTAACAACATGCACTTTCCCGGATTCGTGGAAGAAGGCTATCGTGATTCCTGTACCAAAAGTTTCAACACCATCTCAAGCATCAGACTTTCGCCCAATTAGTATTTTACCCTACTTATCAAAGGTCTTTGAGAGTCTTTTATGCAAGCATATGAAAAAATATTTATATGATAATAATCTTTTAGACCCATTCCAGTCTGGTTTCAAGAGTAATCACTCCACGACTACTGCTTTAGGAAAAGTATATTATGATCTACTGCAGAGTATGAATCAGTCTTACTTTTCTGTTTTGGTTTTACTGGATTTTTCGAAAGCGTTTGATTGCATTGATCACGTTTTACTTGCACAGAAGCTGAGACTCTACTTCAAGTTTTCTGATTACTCTACACGTCATATAATTTCATACTTAGCAGACAGACAAGGTGTAGTTAAATATCAGGAGGAACTATCATCCCCAATGTTAATTTCTTCTGGTGTACCGCAGGGTTCTGTTTTGGGTCCATTATTATTTTCATTATACATCAATGATTTACCATTGCGCATTCAATACTCAAGATACCATGTTTATGCTGATGATTTACAAATATATTTAGCTGGTCCTGTGGATAGCATGGATGATATTTGTAGAAATTTGAAGCAAGATTTAGCGTCAATTTATAGCTGGACCGAGACTAACGGTTTAATTTTGAATGCAGTGAAGTCCCAATTATTACCAATATATAAAAAGAAGCTTAATGTTCAGTTACCTCCTATAGTAATTAACGGTGTAAACTTAACGGTATCTGATACTGTCCGGAACCTCGGAGTAATGTTCAATAATACCTTAACCTGGAGTGCACATACAAATCTGATCTGTAGAAAAGTTAACTATGTGTAGTATTCACTTAGAAAACTGAGTTGCATAACTCCTGTTACAATCAGGTTATTGTTGGTCAAGAGTTTGATAATGCCCTTATTTACTTATGGCGAGATATTTGTATATAATGCCGATTATCAGTCAAAGTATCGTTTGACGTTGGCTTTTAATTCGTGTATTAGATATGTTAATTCTCTGCGGAAGTATGATCATGTTTCTTGCTTTCAGAAAAGTATACTGGGTGTGCCATTAATGACATATCTTTTAATTAGAGTTCTTTGTTTTATATTTAAGCTATTGCACATTAAGCATCCAGCTTATCTGTACTCATTGTTGTCATTTAGCTCATCACCGAGAGTTTTTAGAATCACTTCCTTGTCATCTAGATTCGCTTGTCATCAGTTTTCATCATCAGCTTTCGTTCATGGAATTATTCAGTTTAATTCGCTGCCGGAAGCAATCAAACTTTCAAAATCCATTAATAAATTTAAAAAAGAGTGCTTTGAGTTTTTTCAAGACAAACAACAGTATAGCGAACTATTGTATCATGATGTCAATGTAATTTTTACTAGTATTTATTATGTATTATGATAATTGTATTTATAACTCATAATGTATGGTTTGATATTATGTATACCATAGTATTAAAACTTTAATTGTATTGTATACTGAGGCATACATCGACAAGGCTTTTGGCCTTACGTGCCTTGGGTGTGATGAATAAAATAAATAAAAAAAAAAAAAAAAAAAAAAAAAATTAAAGGCTGGATAATGGTAGGTATAGCAGATTGTTGATTAATAATAATTGTGTAAGATCGAGCTTTCACCACAAGTGAGTGTAGTCTGTTATTGTCAACTGGTGAAAAATATTTAAAATAACGTGTCTGTGTTTGATTAAATTGATAAAGCAACTATAGCATGAGGCACAATGTCAAATAATTCATGAGGTTTAGGATTTGTTCTTACACATATCACATTTGGCCAGATACCACCACTATTTGTAGTACTTTTTCTTTAATAATTAATCTGAAAAATAGAAAGGACCATGCATATAAAAAAATGAGACGTACCTATTCAGACGAAGATAAACTAAAGTTTGTCGCAATTAAGGAACAATTTTATTCTTATTATGATGATTGCTTCAAGAAATACATAATCAAAGTTCAAAATAATATTAAAAGTGACCCCAAATACTTTTAAAATTTCTTCAGTGAAGAAAGAGGAAAAGTAAGAAGCTACCCTTCTTGCACATCCCATGGAGCATGGAACACTGCAGAACATCAACACAGATGCTTCTGGTGTTGCGGTAGGTGCGGGATTGGAGCAACTTCATGGCAGAAGTTGGGAACCCCTATAGGTTTTTTTTCCAAGAAGCTTTCCCCTCCCGAACAAAAATATACTGCTTTCGATCAAGAACTACTGGTCATTTATTGTGCCATCAATTATTTCTATTGCTTCCTCGAAGGTAGAATATTCTCCATTAACATTGACCATAAACCATTGACTACCGCGATCGCGTCCAAGTCGTTAGCTCGACTATACATTTCGCAATTTACTACCAATACGATATAAGGTACGTTAAAGGCATGAAACGCATTCCTAATTTCGAAAATATACATGGTTTGTCACACCTAGGTATACGTGCAAATGTTAAACCTTGCGCTTCATGGATCGTCATGACTTTACTAGTTGATGATATGGTGTGTTGAGAAACTAATTGTCTATCCGCATTGGTTAAAGTTAGATAATATGTATTATCTGAGACAGGTAGCATCGATAATGTTGATGGCAAATTAAGAAATTCGACCGAGGTTTCCACGAAATTTTTAGTGTTGATATTAGGATAAACTTCCTTTTAGAGCAAATGTAATGTCTACAGGACATCTATTTGTGTCATTTACCGGTTCTACGTTTGTTAAAAATGAATTTACATTGGAAAACTGCATATTGAAATGGTGTAATCTGTCAATGTACGGTATTTGATTTTTATCACCACAAGTCCGATATAACCAGCAGCATGCACCATCATGTACTCATCAATAAATACCGTTTCATACTCAAGGCAAGTAGTTACCTTTAACTTTGTTGAAATCCATATTTTCTTTAACACAACGAGAAGCAACTTTTAATTTAAGATTAGCTAGTCCTTCTTTAGTGGCGCATAGAACAAGATCACTATCAAGTTTATGGTTGTTTATAATCCATGTAGATTTACCACAACCAGGAACTCTTGGACATAATGTTTAAATGGTTGTACGTCAGGGGAGATCCAACATGATTTCCGTGCCCGATGAACATATAATATGTATCTTTGTCACAGAATTTAATCAAATTTTCCCCGTCAAAGCCAAATTGATGTTTATTAATACGCTCTTCTATATAATGTTTGGTATATGATTGTCGAATAGAAATATATTTACCGACCGCAATGAAGAAGCTGCATAAGGCAATAGGTGGATATGCTTGTTGTAATATTTATGCAGGTGGGTTTTTATAGGATTGCTTGAATGCTTCAAATAAAACATTATTTCGATTATTGAGTTTTTGTAGTAGTATTCAGAACATGAATCCTTATAGATTGTCGCAGATGCTACTGGAAGCTCATTAATAGGAATAGATTTTAGAAATTTGAAAGTTTCGTCAGTTATCTAAGTGAGGATAGAAACCTTTCGTATTACGGTGCCATTTTCAATGGAATATTTAAGATCCATTTGATGTTACAACAAGGACAGTTTGTGATATAATCTAAACCCACTTTTAATTTGTTTACTAGACAGTTACTATATCCAAAGTTATGGTAAAAGATTCTTCTTTCCGATGTTGTCAGTAAGATGCTAACGTGTTAAACGCATAGATTACATTTACATCACTGCAATCAGTTTTGGCTTGATTTGTAATCACCATTACAAACTTATCATCAATTTGATAAACTTTGGTGATAGTGTCTAAAGATTTCATGTAGAAATTGCTTAGTTAGTATCCTTAATCGAAAGGAATTCTTTTATAATGCAATTATTCAGCATTTAGGCAGGTTGAGATCTGGGGTTCAGCATACATATTCTGTTGAATCGGAATAATCTTTAAAAAGTCATTCTCGGTATCGTGAGATTTTCGGGGCATGAAAAGTACATTAAGCCAAACACTTCATCGACTACATCAACGGTTTTAGAGGTGATACGATTATTAAATGCAGCTAATTCGGTATTTCTGTTTAATTTAGTTAAGTTTCCGCATTGGTGTCCCTGATATTCCGAAAAAAAGATTTTTTTTATGTAAAATCAAACTCCTTGATAATAATTCTCGGTGGCTACGATTTTGAATTCAACATTGTAGAAAACGATTCATCATCTACACTGAGGCGAACCATTCTAAAATCATTTACATCCGTTAGATGGGTTTTATTTTTCATAAATTCCTTGAACTGTAAATCGGTGACGGATGAATCGATTCTACTGATAAATAACCATCGCCTTGGTTTTACCACGACAATGGTATCCGGTTCTTGATCATCTGATATATTTAGATTAACTTTTTCACTATTTATATAGCAACCGGTTCCATTGTTAACGCCCCATCGGTATTTGTTGCGGTATCTATTGTTTTTCTAGGTTTAATATTTAGGTGTAACTTTTTAGATTGAAGCCTAGTTCACACACTTACACGTCGTTCCGTTGATTGATCAGGTACTTCTTTTTCTGTTGGGGGACTTGGAGTGGCATTCGATATTTTATTAGTTAAAGCGGCAATTTTCACTATCAAATCTTTTAAGTTCAAGTCACAATCTGGGCAGGACCATGATAAACCCTTACAATTTTCTATGGCATTTTTAAATGTTGTAACGAATTTGCCTTTAATGCCAGCACAGAAATAATGTGCTACGGTGTTACACATAATCCCCTTACATATGAAAAGATTGTCAATTAATTAATCAAAAATATTAACAGAAAAAAATTAAAATTAACACAATCCTCGCACGTTAAAATTATACCTAGATCACAAATTTGAAAAAATTTGTAAACAATATAAGTAAATACAATAATAATTTTCCCTCAAACAATATTTTCAGTCGTCAATACATTTGAGCCAAATTTTACGATTTCATACTGTGCACTTTACATTTTATGTAAACAATGTCAAAATTATTACAAAATTCGGACAGCAAATGAACTTATCGCAAAAAATGGAAGTGCAAATCATTTCACTTACATCTAAACTATTTCATTATTATGGAAATCGGACAGAGCCTTAGTATGTAATTAATTGGCAAATATGTAATTCATATACATATGCATACGGTTTCTAACCCTATTTGTACTAAAAAAAAAACAAATTTCGAATTCGAAAAAATTGTTTTCTTGTTTTTTCAGTAAAATATTAATTTAAATTTTTTATCAATAAATAAATACATTCAATGTAAATTATTTTGAAAATTAAATTAAATTTAACTTTATTGTTCTCGATAAAACAATGTTTTTTGCAAGTTCTCGTTAAAATCATAGAACACGAACTCGTAAAAAGGAAATATTTTAAACAAATATTTTTCATTGTATTTAGTAGGTTTTCATTAAACTAAATTGATTTTTACACAAAATAATTACATTTTATTTTTAGGTGTCTTATCAGTGTACTGTAATTAATTTATAATAAATTCTGGCCCAAGTTTTATCTTGATATCACAATTACATCAAAAATTTCGGTGTAAGCTTCAAATAAGAAACAAGAAAACAAAGAAAGTGCGTAGGAACAAAGGCTGATTTGGTTCCCTGTTTGTTGTCAAAACAAATAAATTTTAATAAAAATGTGTGCGATTAATCCAAACGAAATAGAATAACGGCCATAAGGACCCAGTTGTACGACTGAGTGCTCCATGCGCGCTCATTTATCAATCACGGTGATCGCTCCATTAATGCTCACCGTGAGCATCACTTTACACCATATTTCGTGTAAAAATGTACGAATAGCAGCCGAATAGAATAGAAAATACCGTGAAGTAGTATTGGTAATACATAAAATAGTACATTGTTTGATAGATGGCGTTGTTTTAACGGAGTAGGAAATGTCGATAAGGTAGTTTTTATAGTATTTCAAATATATTTTTTTCACAATAAAAGAAATAATTTTAATTTTAAAACGTAATCATTTATTTTGTTTTATAATAACTATATATACATGTTTATTAGCGGCCTAATATAAAATGATCATATATTCTATATATAAGAATTGTTTACCGATGACCGTTGTGGTGGAACAATAAATTCTGAAATAATACAAACAAGACATGTTAGCAGAACTATATGGACAACTACAATAATTATGGCTATTAAAAACTAAGCTAATATTATAATGACTATTGATTAACATCGAACTATTTTAATTAAACTTTCAGTTAGAATTGAATTTTAATGTGTGTTTACCACAACCATATTTATTTTATAATAATATTCCATGTTAGTAAAATATTGTCATACTGTAAGACGCCATATTATTTCAACTTTGGGCGGATTTCATTACAACAACAACAATAAACTTACAAATTAACACTAGGTAATATCTATAGTCAAAATAATTGCTGGGTACTTACATAATTCTTTGTTCATCTGTATATATTATATTATATTATT
This sequence comes from Tipula unca, assembly GCA_951394425.1. Classification (NCBI taxonomy): domain Eukaryota; kingdom Metazoa; phylum Arthropoda; class Insecta; order Diptera; family Tipulidae; genus Tipula; species Tipula unca. The sequence goes on from OX596380.1 coordinate 213,084,051, forward strand.
ATTGTTTTTGAACAAGTTGAGTTTATTTTTAATTTAATAAAAAAATAAAATTCACATCACTTTGACGTCTGGAGTGATAATGACACAAAATAAAACAAAGCATATATCTTGATCCAGTGTCGCTATTTTTCACCAGGATCGTGTACGTATATTCAGCTATTACTCAATACTCATACACATTTAAAAACCCGAATATTTAGTTTTTATACTTTTATACGTTTGTTTCAGATTTTTTGTATGCCGTTTCACACAAAAATCTTCGGTCGCTCACGTAAAGTACAACTGGGGAATGGTAAAATGAGAATCAGAATCGGAAATCAAATATGTAAGACATTTTTATCTGCGCCAGAGAAAAACATCATGTAAAAAAATTTCTAAATGTTAAAAACCTAATCGTATTTTACATAATTTTAATCATTTGTTTTAGGGTTCATTTTAATTTCAGTCCGCTTCGTTGTCGGCTATGTTATATATTTTAAAATTGTAATTAAAATTGGGCGGAATAATCCAGTATTCAATATCATGAATGGGTCCACATTGACAGAGTTCGAACCCGGGACCAACACAAGCACGGTCCTTATTCTGCCAACGAGGGCGATTGCCAATGGAGGCGATATTGCTGTACGAGACTATAACATTTGAACTATCATTATTATATTCTGCTAGATGCAGATAAAAAGGAAAAACTCAGAGAAACAACAATTCAAAATAAAAACAAAAGTGTTTTTTCGAGTAAACAATTTCAATTTTTGGGCCAAATATGTACTAACAGAGAACTATAACTGGTTTACATTCACCGCCAATTATCTGGCAAGAGGATCTAGTAAAACGATGAGAAACATCATTGAAAAATCATTTAGGAAAACTCGAGACAAAACTTCATCCTGTTGCAAATCTACAGATAAAACCAGGGGGTCTATTATGAAATTTTCGCAATTTGGAAGAACGGGTAAATGGTTTAGTTGATTTGCGGGGGAAATTGAGGGTATTAATGCAAATTATTTTGGTTTCGTGACACCATTAAACCTAATTTCAATAAGCAACCCTATACTGACACTTCGAATATTCAAATCGCCTCCACTTCAAGTACCATCACCGAAGAAATATTTAACGATGAAAATCAAGAACCACCCACGCGAGAACCACCGACAGCCAACGTGCCAACAACAGTGAAGAAACAGGAAGCCGAAGGAAAATTCGAAAAGTTTTTTAAAAAACTTACTTATTTACGTTACAAGAGGAATTCTATAAAAAACAAAAATTGTTCTTAGAAACTCAAGAAAATCAAAGAACAGAAATTATAAAAGTACTGAAGGACGTTCGGAACGTAAAAAAAGATATTAGAAAGGAAAAGCAAAAAAAAATTAGCTTTCGAGAAAGAAACATGGAAGGCCAAACAAGAAATGATACTAAAGAAATATAAGCAAAAGGCACAAGCTTTACAGTTAAAGGAAAGGGAGTTGGATTTAAAGCAACAGGAATTGGAGGCACAGAGATAGTTTTAGTAAATTAAACAACAGTTTTATAAAATACTGTACTATAAAAAAATGCATTATTTGTTTAATACTTTTATCTCATAATCATAAATTGATTTTTTACGGTATCTCTAATCATTTTGCCTTCTTGCTACAGATTTTCGATTTTTTCTGCCACATTTTGATTTCCCACATCCTCGTCTCTAACAATTAAACTTGAGTTTAAGGGAACTTTATATTCTACACACAAATTATGTAGTAAACATCTCCAACGGCCTTTCAATATACCAAACACGCGTTCGATTATAGAACGTGCTTTGGCATGTGCTGTATTAAAGAGAGATTCCGCCGAGCCCTCCGTTGTCTTCCTGTATGGAGTCATTATCCAAGGCTCCAATGGACATCCGGAATCGCCTAAATATTCAATAAGTTAGTAATATAAAATTAACATAATATTTTTTAAATTACCTAGAATCCATGAACAGTCATCTCGTTTCCAATCCTGCTTCATAACTTTGCGATTTTCGCTCATGCTCCTTTGTTTCTGTAGTCACACGGCGTCTAAATATAAATAACAGCATACGCAATTTATATGTTTGTTTATATGTTTAGAATACTTACGATCATAACGTTTAGGCTGTGTAATCCTTTTCTATTAAAAACACGATGTTCATTATGTTTTGGCCGTATAATATTGATGTGCGTGCCATCTACACAACCTATCACGCCTGGAAACCCAGTTTTGTTTAAAAAATATTCTTTGGCTTGTGACTTTTCCTCATTCGACAATTTAAATTTGATCTGTTTGCTACACAAGGTGGATTGTAACATGTTTAAGGTTATTGTCATTACTACAGAAACGGTAGATTGAGCCATACCGATCAAGTAATCCTGTCCCACTCCTTGCTGGTACATACCCTTCTCCCAAAAAACGTGATGTTGCGGCGAGTTTTAGTATCGGTGGTATAGCATTTTGATTTTTTGTGGCAATAAACTTGTCTTTAACCTCGCTTAAAATGACGGTGAATAAATATTTTGACACCCTAAATAATCTGACAAACCTGCAAATATTTAATGTTGTTAGAAATAAATAGAAACGACAATGCGTGAATGATTTTATATTACCTTTCATTTGGCATGTCAAGTACATTTGAAGTGTTCCGTAAACGTTTTCTTTGCAGATATGCCGGTGTTATTTCATCGTTGGAATCATTGTCACTACTGTGCACAAAAAATGCTGCACTTGCTTCCATTTCACGAGCACTCAATTTAATAATTTATTTCAACTTATTAGAAATTTAAATAAATTTATGAAAATATTGAAGAAATTCACAAAACAAAATATGTTTTAACTTTGACAGCTTAAATAAAATGGCGACGTTGTCGAACGGTCGATATTGTCGAAAATTCTGCCGGATATTTACAAGAGCTGGTCGGATATTTACAAGAGCTATTTACATCCGACAGTAAGATAGAAACATATTAACTTGAAAGTGGGGAAATGGATGAATATTTTTGGTTATGGATGAATTTTTTTGGTGTTTGTACTGGCATAGAGCTCGGATGTTACCTCGCGAACTCACTTTTAATGTATCAGAGTCCGAGAAAATAACGGCTATCAATTTGTCCAAGGGAGACTCGACTCAAGGATGCAGAATAGTATTGGAATGAGAATTAATAGTCAATGAAATCGACAGGATATAGAACATTTCAACTTTCTTTATTATAACCTCTAAAAATTTGGTTAAAACATAATGTTTAAAAATAAAAATTGTGTTGTTTAAAAAATTCGACCGCATAAAAGTTTTACTAAGTAAAACACTACAATGCATCGCATAGTCACGTGTATCCAATACCAACTGCAAAGTAAAAGATTTTTAATTTTATCACAAAACATGTACTACAAAGACTTACATTAAACTATTTCTTTTGGCTCTTGGTAAATCTTCATCCGTTTCTTTAGCGACAAATTTACGGATACCTTTAGCATTTGCATATCCAAATTTGGTTGGTGTTACATGATCTGTACTCGAATCAAAAATTTCATTGTCCACTTGGTTTAAATAATTTCGAACTTGCTTAAATTTGTCCGTTTTGAATGCCATCTTTTGCAAATATGGATATACAAGACTCTGGCCATGATATATTTTACGTTGTACTTTTAACATTCTGAAATTATGTATTGCTCGTTTAAATTGAATAATCTAATATTTTAGTGTCGTATATTGGTATGCTTACATTGGCTTGTATCTAAACATTAAGATTAGCAGATCAAGTAGGGCCGATGGCAAAATTTGATAGAAAAATAATCGAAGATAGAAGTAATATGCACAATTTGTGGCCGTACAATTCGGACTCCAAACGGAATAATTTAATGGATATTCAAATTGTATTTGGTTGCCTAAATTAAAATTGATTTGAACTAAGGTTCAACATAAATCAAATAATTATATAACTTACCCATAATGACGCTCTGCGAAATTGTGACTAAATTTTCACTTGATATAGTTGTATTGTAATATTCAATGTCATTTTGCCTTTTAAATTAATTTAAATAAAATATTTTACAGGTATATGTATATGTACACGTTAGAAAATATTTGTTAAAACCACTTACTTTTTGACACCATGAATCCACGATGTTGCTATAATTGTATTGGACACAATATCTAAAGGCACGACGTGACCGAGAGCTGATGGATCGCAATATAGTGTTCGAAAGACACCTCGCAACGTAGCATAACTCAATCCATTGAGCGCCTGTAATCCTTCGGTATAGTTAGGTAATGGATGCTTAAGAGCACATCCAACTAAAATGAGTCGATGTACATGCATAAGTAAAATTTAAATAAAATTCTATCATTTATAAGTTACCAATAGATGGCCGCACGACACAAATGGGGAATTCATCGCGATATCGATACATAATATCCTCCGATAAATGTTTTGAAAACGAGTATGTGTTGGGGAACTCTTTTAAAATTCTAAAATTATATTAATTGAATATACATCAAATATTGATCAAAAACAAATAATAGGTACTTTGGCTGAAGAGCAGTCATGGTCTGGCCATCAAATCTTTTGCACGCTTTTATTAATGTGTGTCCATCAATTACCGCATCGTAATGTCGCTCTTCGGTCACAAATTGATTTGATTGTGAATATGTTGTTGACACGTAAACAAAAACCTGTAATTTTTTAATCCGTTTGGCCAATTCTAATAGTTGAAAAGTTCCAATTGTATTTGTAGTCAGAGACTCGCCTAGCGTTAGATCAAATCTTACATCAGCGCCAGAGTGTATTACGATGTCTATATCATTCTCAATTTCTATTAAATTTTCTTTGGTCAAGCCAATGTTTGTTTGTGCCAAATCGCCTTGAATGATTTTGATTTTTTTTAATTGGCCCGGATTAGAATTTCGAAGATGATCAAATATCTAAGGAAAACAATTTGTTGATTTACAATACAAATTTGCTTTAAATATATTTACCAAATGGTTTAAAAACGTTTGACATCGTGTTTCGAAATTAATTTTCTTTTTTTCTCGCATAATCAAATATATACAATTCACGTCATCACAATCACGTAATAATCTTTCCACTAATACTTTTCCAATATAACCGGTGCCACCCGTGATCAAAACATTTTTTCCGGCATACCAACTTTTTATTTCTGACATTTCGAAAAACAATATAATACCTCCCGTCCAATTGATTCAACTAACAAACGGTGACTACTTGATGTTCTTGTAGAAACGTAGAATTTATTAGAAATTACAATTAATTTATAATACGATCGTAGGTTAAAAGGGCAAAATGTTTGAATCAAAATATAAAATTTGGTAATTTGTTTTAATTCACGTACATATATTATAATGTACAAAATTTCGGACGTTGCATGACTTTTCGATTACAGCATTTACGGAAATGGTATTTGATATTTTTTATAGTAATTTGCAAAAAATGAATTGTTCAATATGTTCATAAAATCCAAATAAATTATGTTATTTAATTATAATTGATATGATAAAAAGCTCAATGTTAATTTCAAACAAAAATGTAAATACCTTAACAATACAAAAACAATAATAGAATTGTAAATTCGAAACTTTGACTAAATTAATTTATAACACATCATCACGTAGTTCGTACATCTCTATATATGGTGATGTAATCGGTGCAAATATAATAAATCATAGCGGTTACCCCGAATACAGCAGCACACCAGAGGTTACACGAATAATAATTTCAACCACCTAATACAATGATGTCGTCATTTTTTTTATGCATAAGTGCCAACAAATTAAAACACGTTGAAAAAAATCTGTGGCGGCCCAATTGGCATTATGGGAGTAGAATTTATTAAATTATTTGCAGCATTGTATTTCATGGCACATTATCATATTTGTTAAGTTTAACGAAAATAAACAATTATATAGTTAGTGAAGCGTACATCATAAACTCTACTCGCACTAATAGCATTTTGATTGCACTCGCCATTTATAAACTATATAAAAAAAACACCTCTGCGTGTGAATATAACATTTTTGAAGTACCGCCACAACGAAACCTATATAGCCCATAATATTGTTATGGTTTTGCCCTGTCAAACAAGGTTCGATCACTGTATTGTGAATAAAACAAACGATGTAAATTCTAGATCACACTAAATTTATTTATTTCCGAATAATTACACTAAACACTAATTTAATTAATTCACTTGTTTAACTTAATTAATTATTTAACTTCACAATAATTATTTTATTACACTTTAACAACACTATATTACACTTTAATAACGCTTTATTACACTTTGATCACTTTTTCCTTTTTACTACTATTAGCACACTTACGGTTAAAACACAACTGATCTACTCTCAAATGTTTATTTCGTATTTATACCAAATATTCTAACCTTCTAGAAATCTCCACAATATTCGATTAGTCTAGACACATCTATCTACTTTATAAAAGTTTTACATTAACGATAGTGCCGCTACTCAAATAGGAGATGTCGCCACGATCGCAACAATATATTACAATTTATTACACCAGCTTCCAATTTTATTACACTTGCCGTTCGGGAGAAATCAAAATTTAAGTTGAACCTACACCTCCATTTTGTAACCGCCATTTTGTAACACCGTCATTTTGTAATTGTAGTTCACTGGTATAAACGCCATTATTTGATGAATGGGTTGAATGAATGTTAGTGTGAATGTGGGTAATTGCACCGTGGGCCCATTAATGGCATTGACTGCTGGAGCAAAATTCGCCCAATTTAAGTAAAAAAAAAGTAAGACGCCGAAAATTGTAATTGTAAAGTGCTTTTGTGTGAAAGTGTGAAATGGCTTTTACCAAAAATAATTAAGTTACACCACTTAACAAGGTGGATGAATACCGTATAGTGTAAACCGTGCCCAGTTGTTTCCCAAATATGATGGCTATCTGATGTAAAAAATTGTAGGGGATAAAACCGACTTAGTCAGAACAAAAACAAAAGTGTGTTTTCGAGTAAACAATATACATTTTTGAGCCACATATAACAGAGAATTATGGCTGATTTACATTCACCGCCAATTCTCCGGCAGGATGATCTTGTAAAACGATGAGAAATATCATTGAAAAATCATTTAAGAAAAATGGAGACAAAACTTCATCCTGTTGAAAATCAACAGATGAAACCAGAGAAACACAACCAAAAATGATTATCGTTGTCTAGCACGAGATGACAACTTTCATCTTTCTGCTAGAAAAGACAAAAAACGTTTAATACTTTAAGGGAAATGACCATAATAAACTCGCGTGACCTCATGCTATCGATACAAATTAATAATATTATCCTCAATAGGTGGCGCACCAAACATTTTTCAACAAGAATGATTACGTTTCCTGTTATTTCCCAGTTATTTCAGTCGGGTGTTGTCAATTTGGTTTTGTTTATTTATTTTTGTTTTTTTTTTTAGATTTATTTACATTATTTTTCAAAATGTCGGTAATAAAAATGGTAACATTGCGTTTATTTGCCAGTTAAAATAACCTAACTGCGATAAACTGCCATATCTTGATACGCAAATCTGGAGCAATTTCCCTTATAGCAAATAACTTATAGTACTATAAGGGAAATTGCTGCAGAGTTGTGTATCAAGATATTTCAATTTCTCGTAGTTTACCTTCATTTCTAGATGGCACCACTGGCAAATAAACGCCATGTTACCATTTTTTTTAACGAAATTTTGAAAAATAATGTAAATAAATCTAAAAAAAATGAAAAATTAAATAAACAAAACCAAATTCACAATTGACGAATGGAAATAGCAAAATCGCGCCTCTGGTAATCAATAGCAGCATATTGTTGAATGGGCGTAATTTAACAGCCCACTTTTCTTCTTTCCAATTGAATTGTGATTTTGTGATAGAAGTAAGTAAACTGTTTCTTAAGTTTAAATTAAACCATGACGATAAAAAAATAATTCAATTTGGTGGAAAAAGTTATAATCTATAGGGAAATAAACGACATTATCGGAATTTGTCATCATAACGGCATAAAAATTTAGAATTTTATAGCAAAATAAGAAATTATTTTGACAGATTTGTTTTGTTTAATTTAAACTTAATTTTATTTATTATGTCTACAATATCTACAACCGAAAATAACAATGATTTAATTTGCAAGATTACATATATTTTAACATATATACTATGGAAGATGACCAGTCCTCCAGGTCCCCAATAAGTGCAGTAACAATGCCGTTTCGCACGATTTAAAGGAATATATATGTTTTAATATTTTTTCAATACAAGAAGACCAATACGTGAGGGTATAAAACTTCTTAATGCTGGGTGAGTAACTGTAATAGGAATTGCCCCACTCCCAGTGAAGCGTATAATTGGACTGGTTGTGCAGACATCTTCCATTTCCGCTAGACCGCACGTAGTAAAATTAGATTTCCTGAAAAAAAACTTTCGATGTATATTTATGTATATGTTCATGCAAAGCTGAGATGAGATAGGGGAAAAATGCAAGCATTATGCTGCTTGTCTTCTCCATATAAATCGGTACTTATACAAAGATGTTAACAAAAATAAAAATAAATACACACATACTTATACATTAAAAACACCCAGCCAATAATTGAATCACTGAAGACACTAAAGATGCAGTACCTCTAAAATTTCTTATAAGTAAATAATTTTTTAAGTGACCTTAGTGAATCAGAATATGTTGAATGAATATGTTTTAGTTGCACCAAGCGGAGAACTACACAAATTATTATCCACAGAGAATTTTATCGGCTTAAATAGACCACCAATGTCTTAATCAATTTGTTACGAAACTGCAAAACAAGATTTTCGTAAAATTATTACGACCGTGGAGGAATCAATATGCATTTGTGAAGTCACTACATGTCTAACAAATGCTCAATGGTTAGTTGAGATCAAAGTTCGTATAACGGGAAGCATCGCATACAATTTACATATATACGTATGCTAGCAATAAAACACCAGATTGGAATAAAAAATTAACTACCATCTACGAAAGCAATTTTAAGGGGAATGATGTAACAGGTCTAATATTTACCCGAGCTATTTACATCCGATACTTAGATTACTATTTCGACAGTAAGATAAAAATATTTAAACTTGAAAGTGGTGAAATTAATGAACTTTTTTGATGATTTTATTGGCTTAGAGCTCGGTTTTAAATAGCTAGGATGTATATTTGACCCCGCGAACTCACCTTTAATGTTTCTGAGCCCGAGAAAATAAAGGCTATTAACATATGAAATAAATGGATACCTAATTTGTCCAAGCTTATATTAGAGCCCCTGGGGAGACTCGTAATCAAGGATGCAGAATAGTATCGGAATGAGAATTAATAGTCAATGAAATCGACAGGCTATAGAACGTTTCAACTTTCTTTATTATAACCTCTAAAAATTTGGTACATTATGTTTTAAAAATAAAAATTGTATTGTTTAAAAAATGCGACCACATAAAAGTTTTACTAAGTAAAACACTACAATGCATCGCATACACACGTGTATCCAATACCAACTGCAAAGTAAAAGATTTTTAATTTTATCACAAAACATGTACTACAAAGACTTACATTAAATTATTTCTTTTGGCTCTTGGTAAATCTTCATCCGTTTCTTTAGCGACAAATTTTCGAATACCTCGTGCCGCTGAAAACGCAATAATCGTTGGTGTTACATCATCCGTACTCGAATCAAAAATCTCGTTGTCCACTTGGTTTAAATAATTTCGAACTTTATTAAATTTGTCCGTTTTGAATGTCATCTTTTGCAAATATGGGTATACAAGACTCTGGCCATGATATATTTTACGTTGTATTTTTAACATTCTGAAATTATTTATTGTTTGAATAATCTAATATTTTTACGTCGTATATTGGTATGCTTACATTGGCTTGTATCTAAACATCAAGATTAGCAGATCAAGCATGGCCGATGGTAAAATTTGATAGAAAAATAATCGAAGATAGAAGTAATATGTACAATTAGTGGGCGTAGAATTCGGACTCCAAACGGAATAATTTAATGGATAGTCAAATTGTACTTGTTTGGCTAAATTAAAATTGATTTGAACTAAGGTTCAACACAAATCAAATAATTATATAACTTACCCATACTGGTGTTCTCTAAACAGGTGAGTAAATTTTCACGTGATAATGTCGTATTGTAGTATTCAATGCCATTTTGCCTTTTAAATTAATTTAAATATTTAACAGGTATATGTATATGTACACGTTAGAAAATATTTGTTAAAACCACTTACTTTTTGACGCCCTGAATCCACGATGTTGCTATAATTGTATTGGCCACAATATCTACAGGCACGACGTGAACTGGAGCTGATAGATCGCAATATAGTGTTCGAAAAACACCACGCAGTGAAGCATAACTCCATCCATTGAGCGCTTGTAAGCCTTCGGTATAGTTGGGTATTGGGTGCTTAAGAGCCGCCGACACTATATATATATAATGAGTCAATATATCGGTAAATTTTTAATAAAATTCTATTATTTAGTTACCAATGGATGGCCGCACGACACAAATGGGGAATTCATTGCGATATCGATACACAATATCCTCTGATAAATGTTTTGAAAACGAGTATGTGTTGGGGAACTCTTTTAAAATTCTAAAATAATATAAATTTAATATACATACATCAAATATTGATCAAAAACAGATAATATAGGTACTTTGGCTGAAGAGCAGCCATGGTCTGGTCATCAAATCTTTCGTACGCTTTTATTAATGTGTGTCCAGCAATTACCGCATTGTAATGTCGCTCTTCGGTCACAAATTGATTTGATTGTGAATATGTCGTTGACACGTAAACAAAAACCTGTAATTTTTTAATCCGTTTGGCCAATTCTAATAGTTGATAAGTTCCAATTGTATTTGTAGTCAGGGACTCGCAAAGCGTTAGATCAAACCTTATATCAGCGCCAGAGTGTATTACGATGTCTATATCATTCTCAATTTCTATTAAATTTTCTTTGGTCAAGCCAATGTTTGTTTGTGCCAAATCACCTTGAAATATTTTGATTTTTTTTAATTGGTCCGGATTAAAATTTCGAAGATGATCAAATATCTAAGGAGAACAATTTGTTGATTTACAATACAAATTTGTTTCAATTATATTTACCAAATGGTTTAAAAACGTTTGACATCGTGTTTCGAAATTATGATTATTTTTTTGTCGCACAATCAAATAGATACAATTCACGTCATGACAATCGCGTAATAATCTTTCCACTAATACTTTTCCAATATAACCGGTGCCACCCGTGATTAACACATTTTTTCCAGCATACCAATTCTTTATTTCCGACATTTAGAAAAACAAAATAATGAATATATAATCCCGTCCAATTGATTCAACAAACAGACCATTACTACTTGATGTGCTTGAAAATCGTGCAATTTATTAGAAATTACAAAAAAATTTATAATTCGATCGTAGGTTAAAAGGGCAAATTGAATAAAATTTTAAAGTTGGTAATTTGGTAAGGAGCATAAATAAATATATATATACATATATATATATATACCTATATATATTATATATATATATATATATATATATATATATATATATATATATATATATATATATATATATATATATATATATACGTTATTGGAAATATATAATCATTGGTCGGCAAATTTTAAGAGGTTCGGACTCTCGGAGTACATTTAAACTTTAGAAATCGTCCGAGGCCAGAAAAATTTTTTGTCTTTGGGTTTGTGCATCCACGGAATTTTGTATCCACGTTTCTGTCGAAATTTTGGGAATGGAGTACCTTTAGGTTTATAGTGCCCATGATTTGGGTTTCGTATACCTTACATTACGCGAATATGTCTATAGTGATATTAATTTATTTCAAAGAAAATAAAGCAAAATGCTGATAGAAATTTAAATATCTTTAAGCAAATACAATAAAAGTAATTTGAAATTTCGCGACCTATATATACTGAATTAATTTGTAACAAATCATCAAGACAAATCGAGCACAAATTTTAATTGCTTATACCTCGGCGATGACCTATTCATTGCAATTATAATAAGTCGGTCACATCGATTACAGCGACTCACCAGAGGTATATCCATATAAATCGTGACAAAAGCGTTCCTAAAAAAAATTTTTTTTTATCTGGTGTCTACCCAAATTCTCTAAAATTGTCCAAAGTTATTCCAGTATTTAAAAGCGGAGATAAACATTGTATGTCAAATTATAGACCTATTAGCTCTTTATCCGTGTTTGATAAGTTGTTGGAGAAGTTGCTGGCTATGCGCATTAATTCATTTTTGATAGCTAACGATTTTTTTTATAAATTTCAATATGGTTTTCGGAGTGGTTCTGGGACTGATGTGGCCTTGGTTGAAACGGTTGATATGATTAACAGTTTTATAGATGACAAATTTTATGTCTTTGCTCTCTTTCTTGACTTAAAGAAAGCTTTTGATACTGTGGATCATTATTTATTATTAGATAAATTATATTGCTATGGATACAGAGGAATATCCCATGATTTGGTTAAAAGTTATCTTATGGATCGCTATCAGTTTGTAGTGGTAAATGGAAAGTCAAGCCGTTCTCGTATGGTAAAATGTGGTGTGCCCCAGGGGAGTGTCCTTGGCCCATTGCTATTTTTATTATTCATAAATGATATGGGTCATCTTCCTTTGAAAGGTAAATTGAGGCTATTTGCAGATGATGCTGCATTATTTTTTAATGTTAAAGATACGACCGAAGGGTTGCAGTCAATGCAGCATGATTTGGATCTGTTAATTCGATATTTTGATACCAATATGCTATCTCTGAATTTGTCTAAAACAAAATATATGGTTTTTCGTTCCATTGGTAAAGCTATTCCTACATTACCAAGCCTTAACATATCAAATGCTATAATAGAGTTAGTTGACTCTTATAGGTATTTGGGAATGATTTTTGACTCATCATTAAATTGGCAGCATCATATTGATATGGTCTGCTCAAAAATCTCGCCAATTATAGGCTTTGTGCGTAGGTTTTCATATTTCATTCCAATAAAAGTATTGCGTAGTATATTTTTTGCATTTATCCACTCTAAAATTTCTTATGGTCTTGTAATTTATGGTAATCCTTCAATATCGCGTCTAAAAAAAATACAAGTTCTTCAGAATCGTTGCTTAAAGGTAATATATAGGCTTCCATTTTTGTATTCTACCAATAACTTATATACAGGTAAAGTGGATAACATTTTGCCTATTAAGGCCTTACATTTTTTGCAAGTTGTAAAATACGTTTACAGAATAAAGAAAGCCTCTTTTGGAGTATGCAATTTAAGTTTAAAAACATTTAATCATGCATATGATACCGTAATAGAGGAAATTTGAAATCGTGCTCCATTTCTAATGATTATGGTAGAAATCGTATCTCGTGCATGGGTCCTAAATTGTACAATGAATTGCCTGAAGAAGTTAAACAAAAAAATTATGTCCAGTTCAAGAAAGCCGTAAATATTTATTTGAATTCAGTTGTAACTAAGTATATTTTATAATTTAATTTATTATAATTAATTTTATTGTTTCTTTGTTTTTTTTTATATTATGATTATTTATTTGATATATGGAATCTGCATTGTTGATTACACTTCTTTTCAAGGGATTATATAGATCCATTAAGATTTGTTTTCAATAATGTATTTGTTAATTGGTTCTATATTATTTTATTTATATTATATTTTAATAAAGATTTAAAAAAAAATCCGAAGACGACATTTTTCATTATCATTGGCAAGAATAAACAATTAAGATGTTTTTGTTATTTCATAATGGATTAAATGTTTTATCCGATCGAGAAGACTGTTAAATTGTTTCTGTGTTAATTATTAAAACTTACCAAAAAATTCATTTCACCAATAAGCTTGTATTTCAATAAATACAATTTTAATTTCAAATATAAAATTTTTATTTAATTTATATTTCAAAACAGCTTGTCACGCGTTATACTTTTTGGTAAAGTTTAAAATCAAAACTAAAAAAATGCAATTTGAGTAAGATTGTGTGGTTTATTCAAAATATTCTACTTTAATTTGGAATTTCATTAAGATGCCAGATTAGTAACTGATTTAATTGGCAAGTCATAATTTTATAGATAATGGAGTTCAAAATGTATGATCCTAAAAATAATATATAATAATATTAATACAAACCAGTTGTAGCAATCAAATGTTTTAATTTAGCCTGAATGTTGATAGTTGGTTATACTTTTTTTTCGTTGAGTGGTTTAAGTGGTCAAAAATCATGATTTACAATTTCAATTTCAAAATTGCCGCTGTGTGGAATCTTAACTATTCTAGGATTTGGCTCTCGGTATCCGAATGTAGTGGAAACTATTCTTGGAATTTAGAAGTTGATGCAAGTTGATAACATGTTGTCAGTATCAGTGAAAGTTATTCATGGAATTTAGTAGTTAATGCAACCAAACAACTTAATTTCCCCTGCATGTTGATATTCGGTTATACTTTAGTTTCTTCAAGTGGTTTCAGTGTTCAAAAATCATGGTTTACAATTTAAAATTTTTAACTATTCTGAAATTTGCTTCCCAGTATCAAAGAGAGAGTAATAAAAAAAGGTGGTCATCGAACTTAGTCAATTATATAAATATAAGAATGTTAGATTTTCTGCTCTTGACCTCATATTGGCAAAATCTCTAATTAAGATTTTTGTTTCCATATCGCCCGCCGCTTTTGCTTTAAAAGAGAGAATACGATGGAGTTGCGCAAATCATTTTTTTTATCTTCAATTTAGAAAACGATTGTTCCGCTGTTGCAACCGTAAATAATAAACATGTTACTACCTGCGAAACACTGGAAGCTATTGTAGGACGGTATGGAACAATTCTCCCTGACAAGAACGAAAGAAAGAAGGCCCCTCCCCGCAGCTCAGCGTTTGCGCTATTGTAGTTACGCCGCTGTGTGGAATTTTAACTATTCTAGCATTTGACTCCCGGTAGCCGAATGTAGTGGAAACTGTTCTTGGAATTTAGTAGTTGATGCAAGTTGATAACTGGCTGTCAGTATCAGTGAAAGTTATTCATGGAATTTAGTAGTTGATGTAACCAAACAACTTAATTTCCCCTGAATGTTGATATTTAGTTATACTTTAGTTTCTTCGAGCGGTTTAAATCTTCAAAATCATGGTTTACAATTTCAAAATTTTTACTATTGTGACATTTGCTTCCCTGTATCAGAAAGGTGTGGAATTTTAACTATTCTAGCATTTGGCTCTCAGTATTTAGAAGAATTCAGAATTCAGTAGTTGAAGCAACCAAACCTTTTAATTTCCCCTGAATGATGATATTCGGTTATACTTTAGTTTCTTCGAGCGATTTAAGTGTTTAAAATCATGGTTTACAATTTCAAAATTTTAACTATTTTGAAATTAGCTTCCCAGTATCAGAGCGTTGTGGAATCTTAACTATTCTAGCATTTGGCTCTCAGTATCAGTGAGGAGTGAGAGTTATTCTTGGAATCTATTCTTTCACTTTTGAGTGAAAACTTTTGTTTAACTATACCAAAATAACAATTCTTTGTTTATTTACAAATAAACAAGCAACAAAATAAGTTGCTATTTTTAAATTTCTGCTAAAGGAAAATTTTTTTAAGCAACATACGAGTATGTTCTATTGACGAAAAAATATATTTATTTTGTATGATGTACGCGGCTTGAAAGTTATTCCTAGAATTTAGTAATTGATGCAACCAAACCTCTTAATTTCCCCTGAATGTTGATATTTGGTTATACATTAGTTTCTTCGAGCGGTAAAAGTGTTTGAAAATGATGGTTTACAATTTAATTTTTTTAACTATTCTGACATTTGCTTCCTAGTATCAGAGAGTTGTGGAATTTTAACTATTCTAGCATTTGGCTCTCAGTATCAGTGACGAGTGAAAGTTTTTCTTGGAATTTAGTAGTTGATGCAAGTTGATAACTGGCGATCAGTAACAGTGACGAATGAAACTTATTCTTGAAATTTAGTAGTTGATGCAACCAAAACCTCTTAATTTCCCCTGAATGTTGATATTTGGTATACTTTAGTTTCTTCGTGCGGTTTAAGTGTTCAAAATGGTTTACAACTTCAAAATTTTAACTATTCTGACATTTGCTTCCCTGAATCAGAGAGGTGTGGAATCCTAACTATTCTAGCGTTTGGCTCTCAGTATCAGTGAGGAGTGAAAGTTTTTGTTGGAATTTAGTTGTTGATGCAACCAAACCTCTTAATTTCCCCTGAATGTTGATATTTGGTTATACTTTAGTTTCTTCGAGCGGTTTAAGTGTTCAAAAATGATGGTTTACATTTTCAAATTTGTTTGGTTCCCACTATCAGTGAGGTGTGGAAGATATTCCTGGAATTTAAAGGTTTTTTCAATAAATGAAAAATCGATATTTGTGTGTGTACATAGTTCAAATAAAACACACTGATTTAAGATTTGTTCTTAATTTTTTATTTATTTATTAATAACCAATAATTTACAATAGTTTGTCATTTATATTAAATATATTTGTTTTATTTATTTATTATTTATAATTAATTTAAATAATTACAATATTTTGTTTATAGAAAATTTTCTTCCAGCCAATGAAAATTTACTATAAACAAAATGTTTTTTTTTTTTTCATTAAAATTATAAATTTGTATTTTTATTAACTATTACATTTATTTTATAAATTATGTATTTTTATTTTATACAAAAAATGAAGGAACCTAATTTATGTTCAAGTTAAAGGTAAGAAGAGAATATATATTTTATAATGTTTACATTATTATATAGAGGGCCAAAGTGCTACGATGTACCGATAGACTGTTCACCTGTTAAAATGTATCGAAAATAAAAATAATTTTTTGAGCTAATTCTGGATTATTTGAAGGGCTGCATACCAAATAATTATCTATATGCAAAATTGAAAGGAACCTAAAAAATTAATAATTTTGAAAAAAAAAAAAAAATTACTTACCGAAAACTGGACGAAATGTATTTTTTGTTTTTAATAATAATCAAAAAGTCAAAACAAAAATAAAAATTTAATTTCCAATTTTCCATTCAACAATGCACACACAGAATAAATTATTATTGTTACGTAATACATATATTCTCAGACGAAACATATTTTGTTTTTTAATCCAGAAAGATCAAAAAATTTGTGATGATGTCCCAAATAATAAATTCTCGTCCCTAACGAACCGCATATACAAGTCCATATACCAGCATAGAGAAAGAGGTGGTGTCACCATCGTCATAAAAAATATCCATTACTATTTAATTTATTAACAATTTTCTAAGTCTTAGACATAAATAGGTTGATTTATTATTATTTTTATTTTATTAAATTTTTTTTTGTTTAAATATAATATTTTTGTTTTTTAACTTTTATTAATTAATTAATACAATTTTTTTTTTGTTTTGTTAATAATGATAATGCTTTTCAAATTATTTATTAGGATTTTTTTTTTTTTAATTTATTTATTATCTTTATTGTTTGATTTTCATTATACAGAGTTATTATTTATTTATAATAATGGGCTAAAAAAATATATGAATAATAATTTAATTAAAATATATAATTAACAAAAATTAAAATGTGAAAATTTAAATTAATCTAAAACATAGAATTGTTGTTTTTTGGTTTTTAAAAGAAAGTTTTTTTTTTTTTTTTAAATTTTAAATCACAAATTTAAAATAAATCATTACTTTCTTGTGTTGATGACGTTGATGATGATGGTAACGCTAGCAATTCGTTTGAGGTGAGGTAACCATCTTTGTCTGTGTCAACGAATCGGTGTAAAATATCTTTGGCTAAAATTGGATTTGATGTGATTTCTTTGGCGAACCAATCGATTGAGAATCTAGAAAAAAAAATTTAAAATACATTCATACATTTAGTAATAAAATAAAAGAATAGCGGACTGTTCGTAACTCCATCTCGTAAAGGACTTACGCTATGAAATCATAAATTTGTAAACGGGATAAAATTGGCGTTAAAATGATTAATTTACCAAGGGTATATGTTTTCAAATCCTATATGTACATAGATATCTATGTTATGCTATTAATCGCCAGGGAGCTACCAATTTGATAATTAATGATGCGATTGACAGACATGATTTACTCAAGCTAATGTTTTTTTGTTTGATTAGCAATAAACAATGTATTTCGAAAGTGTTGAAATTATTACATGTAGCTGCTATAAATCAGCCAATTGGATTGCAGAGTAACCTGAAACATGAATAACAAATCATCGTCCTATATGGAATGGAAAGTAGTCGGCTACAGGTCATAATTTATAAATTCTATTTTTAATTTAAACCCAACATCCAAATCTGTAAAATATGTTAACGTTTCAAGTCCGGGATACTATAGTGAAATTAAAAATTATCGTTGATGCGTGGTCAACATAATATGCCACTTTATTTTAGTACTTCGAAACTTTACGAATTTTTTTACGAATTTAAGTACGAGTATACTTGGGAAATAATTTGGTTTATTGTTATGCTCATTTTATTCTTGGAAAACAGATGTTTATTCTCTTGGTGGCAATTGTCCCACAAATTGGATTGTCGATGGTCTGGAGTCTGAAATTGATTTCGATGTCCTTTTTCGTGAGCCATAATTAATAAAAGCGTCCTCAGGCAGCGCCCAATGCATCACTACGGTGAAATAAGCATTGGATCAACGTCAATCAATTTTGCATGGCCCGTAATCCATGATACAATGCTGCCAACGAGTAAAGTTGTTGCAACTCCAATCGGAATCACCCACCAATACGAGAGTCGAAACAATGGAACATTTTTTGATTGATCATAAGGTGCCGTTATATTATGGATTACAGTTGTATTATCGCAACCATCTGTGAACATTGGCAATAACAACACCCAAAACTGTTCCCAGCCTGCCCACAACAGTTAAAAGGGCAAGCGATATGCAGCCCAATACAATAATAATACCTTTCAAAAATAATGCACCCCATTTTGGGGTAAACTCCATATTGAAGCCGCCCTTACAAATGTCTTGAAATATAACTGTAGCCGTGGAATTTAATACAACGGAGAGCGAACTTATTCCGGCACCATAAACACCAGCTTCAGAATTTGTACCCCATAGTCGTTTCAGAGACAACTTCTCAAAGAAGTGATAGTGGTAACAAAGATATTGGCCTGTACGATGTCACCTGCAGCCTTGAAACACTCAGACACTTTAGGATCAATCCTAAATTGTATATCATGTGGTAGAAATACTGATGCCAGGTGTTGTGCAAATAGTTCGGCTTTTTCATCGTTACGTCGCAACCATTTCCAATTTGTGTACTTGAGTAGCACTTAGATTATTGGCCTTTTATTTCTTTTAGTTGCTTTCCAAAGAGAATAGTTTTTGTCAGATTCAGGACCCTGTCCTTTCAGATAATTTTCAGTACAAGCCTCTTTATATTCTTTAACTAATCGGTTAACTTTACTACTTCCTCGATTCAATTCTCTTTTGTCAATAACACTTCTGGCTCTATGCCATATGTGTCTTTTCCTACGTCTTTCTTTCTAGTAAGGTTAAATTTCCATTTCTTTTTAATGATTAACGTACTCATTAAGTCCGGAGTGATCGGAAGTAAGGTCTTCAATATCTTCAACTTCATTGTAATTCGAGGCTACTCCTTTCGAGATAAAAAAGTTAATCAAAACCGGAACTTTGTTGATGTTCCTAATATTTTGAGTCGTTATCCCCACGCGGTATGTTTCACGTGTTAGTCACCTCCTATAATAAACCTTGGTCCAAGTTTATTAAAAATGTTGACATATTGGTGGGGAGTAGATCGCCCCTAGACTTAGTTTAGCACCATCATGGTTCATCGTTATTATGGTAGCTTGCATAAATAGCTCTTTAATTTCCTCTTATTGGAAATGTAAGATGTTTTGTTTGAGTAAGATTGCTGTCCCTCCTCGAGCACAAGCTGCACTAGGATGTAATGTCCAATAGGCTTTATATATCCCATAATTTTGATAAAGCTTTTCTCTGTTAAGTGCGTCTCTGATATTAAAGCTATGTATGTCTGTGTTGTTGATTCTTAGAAATACATCTAGTGCTTGGGCTCTTGCATTAAGCCCGTTAGCGTTCCAGGCTATTATACGCAGGAACGTTACATTAATTAACTTTTTATCTTTTTTTTAGCATTTTGTTTGGTGGCTTGAAATTATCTTCCAGTTTTCCCATCCTGTTAGAGAGCTAGCAGAAATTTTCAGCCTGAAATTTCACTCGGTGGCATCTTCATTATATTACTAATTGTTGGCTGGTTTGATTGTTATAAGCTTTTGGTCATCTGGGCGTAGGAGACCCCTTCTCCAATAGTAACATATTGTTTATTTGGGTTTTGCCGCAGGCGCTGAACTACTGTTGTTTTTTCGGTAGCTGAGCATTTGGTTTATTCCGATACACCTGGCATTAGGGATGGGCATTTATACGTCATCTATTATTTTCTGCGTCGTTAACTCGTAGACGCACGCGAATAAATTTAAGCCACAAGTATAATTTCGCAAATTGACGGAACGAAGCATATTGTGTAATAGCGTTAAACGTGGATCATAAAGGTGATGTGGATGGGACATAAGGAAGGCTACTGCGGGCCTTAAAACCAGTATTAAATAATGGGTCATCTCATGTTGGTCCACCATATCGATTCTTCCATTTACAACTTGCTTGCCTTACGTCAGTTACAACCAAATTGAGGACGCATGGCTAAAGGTATAAACAGAGGGTGAGATACACTGACAAGCGACAACGCCTGTCAAATTAAGTCAGCCGGTGCTGACTGCAACATTATCGTCGAACATTTTTTTAGAATCTATTTCGCATATAGGTTAACGAAATTCGTTCTCCGAATTTTAAAATTTAATTAAAAAGTTTAAAAACTACTGTGAATTGGAAAATCTGAAGAAATTTGATTCTTCAACTTGAAAGTTCAAAATTCAAATTTGATTTCGTATTTTGATTTTCGAAATTTTGGAAATTGGAAATTAAATTTTAAAATACAAATGTTTTTGATTTACTTGCGTTCTATAAATGACACCTCAGAATCATAAGTATACGTACGGTTATTCTTCGATCGATTGAGTCAATAAAAGAATTATCATATCTGAAATCGAATTTTGAAAATTCTGGATTTTATTTAATTTTATTCGAAATTTGGAAAATATTTTTTAACTAAAAACTAAAGAATTTTTTCAAACTTTACAAAAATTTATTAAATTTTAACATACAAGAAATATTTAAATCATAAAAGTGTTATTATAAATTGAAGTACGAGTATCCATCGAAATTCTGTGAAATGTTCCAAAATTGATTACATTTCACAAAATTTACATTCTGCTTAATTTTGAAAAATATTGTAAATTTCAAATGTTCAGAAAATGATTAGAGATTGTGCACCGTCTCCGGTACGGTTTGTATTTCTAGAGTTTATTTAACGTTTTTTCAGCGTATCCCATGGACCCAAAGGCGAAAGACTTATTAGACGCTTTATGATCAAGTGAGTACTCCCGAATTTGAATTCTCAGGAAATGAGCCAGAACCATTCAGGGAAGATGATGACATAACCGACCCCACATATGAAGTGGAGTTCAGCAGCGACACAACAGATAATAACATATCTGTAAGAACTGTGAACCAGTTTGTAATTGCTAATTATAATGGTATTCTTGAGGTTTCAATTGACAATTAATATCGCTCAATCCGGTATCCGTGAACCTGGACTTCGAACACACTCCAAATGCTGTACAATTTTTCGAGCAACTTTGGGATAATAAAATTATGGATATGATAATTACATCTATGAATATACATACGAGGAAATTTTGTAAAACACAGGCCGACCTCACACCAAACATAGCCGCCTTTCTTAAAAAATATTACTAAGTTGAAACAATTTCTAGCACTTTGTATTCTTCAGGGTCAATTGAAATTTTCCTCTATAAGAAAAATGTTCAGCATGGAGCAGCGTTATTATTGCCCTGCATTCCATTATACTATATCTGGAAGGCGATTCGAACAGTTGCTAGAGTTTTCACTCTGTTAAATAGGCGGCTCATCAATTTCAATTTTATACCGTTCGGAAGACTTATCGTTGGACGAGTCACTTATGCTTTTCCGCGGCCGTTTGATTTTCAGGCAATATATAAAGAGGAAACGAGCTAGGTATGGAATAAAGTTTTATATGTACAACTGATGGATACGTTTTAAATTTTCAAATTTATTCGAGGCACAGTGAAGAAGCTGCGGGACTTTCAAAACTTGAAACATTTTAGATCGCGCAGTCACCATGTATTTATGGATAATTGTTACAATAGTGTGGGGCTGTCTAATAGACTTCTAACCTGAAAAACGCACTTTACTGGCACCTTGCGTTCAAACAGGCGAAACAATCCAAGTGCATTGAAGAGATGTGGAAAAATTTATGTTTCTAAATGGAAGAACAGGCGGGAAGTTCTCTGCAATACAACAAATGTCATCCCAAACTTATTTCAGTAAAAAACCGATTCGGACAGGAAAAAATTAAACCGGAAGAAGTCTCAAACTACAATAATAGTATGTCAGGAGTCGGCCGAAATGATCAGATGGTCAGTTACTATTCTTTACCTCAAAAAACCGTCATATGGTACAAAAAAGTAATGTTCCACCTATATATAGCGATATGGAATGCTTTTTATGTAAATATAAAATTCAACAGTTGGTCAGAGAATTTCTCGGCATACACAGCAGTTGAAAATTAGTCAAATCAGGACCAATGCATGGGGGCAAACGATTAAGACAAAACCAAAATATGCACTTTCCAAGCGGCATTCCTAACCCAAAGATGCGGAACAAGAGCTATTTTTGAGATGCAAGGAATGCACGATTTCTGGTAGACGCAAAGAAACAATATATTTGTGTAAATCATGCCCTGACACACCACCACTATCCATCGAGCCAGGCTATAAAAACTACCACAAAAAATAGATATTTAAACTGTCTGGATTCAAAATGTTTTATCCATTAGAAAGTGGAAGTGGTCCCACGATATCTATATGGATATCCTCAAATCTACCAGTTGGAATATCGAATCGTCCAATAGGCGATTTTGTATGCCTTTGAACTTTTGACCTTTGGCAGCTTAAACAAGATTGCGTCTTTGAACACCAAGATGTGAAGTGTTGTACAGTGTGTCAAAAATTTTGCATCAATTAAATCTAGTTTCCTGTGGGAACTAGTGTGACGTCCGGAACCAGAAAGTAAATTCTGATGTTCTAAGTCTGCTTTTTATAATTTCATGATTGTTTGATAGTCGAAGTGAATCTCAACTTCCGCAGTTTCCGAATCCGTTGTGCGTGTTAGTGTATCAGCTACAACGTTGTCTTTTCCTTGAACATGCTGAAGGTCCGTGGTAAATTGACTTATGTAATCCAAGTGGCGGGATTGCCTTGGATTTCCTTCAGTTTAAGACTGAATTGCTCTAGTCAGAGGTTTGTGGTCGGTGTAAATTGTGATGTCCCGACCCTCAACAAAATATCTGAAATGTTTGATGGTCAGATAAATCGCGAGTAATTCCCTGTCGAATGCTGAATATTTCTTCTCAGCATCCGAGAGTTTCTTTGAAAAGAATCCCAATGGTTCCCAACAATCGATATTATACTGTTGCAGAACAGCTCCAACAGCTGTGTTCGATGCATCATTGGTCACACTGAATTTTACGTTTTCCAGTGGATGTGTTAAGATAGTGATGTTCTCCAATTCAATTTTTAGTCTAGGTAGAGAAATTTTTGGGAGTCTTGAGCTTCTTGAGTATAGAGCACCCAAGTGTGAGTGAATTGGAGTGAGTGTTTCAGCAAGTTCGTTTCAGCAAACGAAAACGTTTGTGCGGCATTGCGTAATCCAAATGGCATTCGGGTGTGTTCGAAGAGGCCAAATGGAGTGGTAAATGCCGTTTCGAAAACGTCTTCAGGTGCTACGGGAATGTGGTGATAACCTCTGATGAGATCAAGTTTGGAGAAAACTTTGCAACCATACAAGTGCAAGGAGAAGTTTTGAATGTGGGGTATCGGATAGCGGTCAGGTGTTGTGACCCTATTGAGTCCAATCTTGATCTTTCTTTTTGGCCATATGTAATGGACAAGAAATTGGGGATGATGATGGTCGGCAGATTCCTAATTCCACTATGTGTTGGAATTCAGTGAATTCTGCTTTGCGACGCACAGGATCTACTCGACGTGGTCTTGATACTGGGAGATGTCCTTCAGTAATAATATGATGTATCACGTTGTGTTTGACATGTAAATTGTAGTTTGGCTCCACTGTTAGGGAAGGAAACTTTTTTAGTAGTATGCCATAGCCGTTGTCGATAGCGTAATTAATCGGTGTAGGTGTGTCTACAAGGACTGATGTGGCATGGATTGACAGCTGAGTCTCTGAATCAATCAGCCGTTTTCGACTAAGATCGACAAGTACTTGAAATTTACTCGATAAGATGAAAGCGTTTGTGAATTTTCGTTTGAGACCGATGTCTACCTGAAGCAATTTTGTGCCGTAGGTTTGTATAACTGTACCATTAGCGGCTGATAGTACTAGATCTGATTTTGTAAAGCTTGAATTGAACTTTATAAAATGTTTGACAAGGAGCACCGAAAGGTCAGCTCCCGTATCTATAAAGAATGTCAGGTGGTTTACTCTGTCATGTATGAAGAGTCGGCGTGTTGAATGTGGCGTTGTGATTTTTGCCGACTTCACCGCGGTGTCTAATAGTTTTTTCTATTTGTTATGTCCAGTGCCGATGTAGATTGTTTGAATCCACACGGTGGGTGACATTTCCTCGCGCCTGAACCGAATGTGTTGTGATACTATAGCATACGCCATCTGTATATGTTTGGTATTTGACCTGGTTCGATTATAATTTTGGCTACGGCTACGAGAACGTGGACGATTAGAGTTTCAGAAGCAGGTTGCGTGTTCAAATCACATCGGGGACACCACTTAAGGTTTCGTTTGTGGTATTAATTTTTTGTTTTATGTTGATAGTGTAAGTGATTTTGAGCAGATGCTGCGCGGTAATGTGTGATGGCAGATTATTTTTGTAGTGGTTCAAAATGTTATTTTTAAAATATTTTGAACCGCTACAAGGCCTTCATATTTTGTTTTATGTATGTTTAAAGTTTATGCTACAACAAAGAAACTTTTAACATTTAACTTTTTTCACTTAAGATCTCATAAATAAACCACCGGCATCTTCAATTAACATCTAATTAAACCGAAGGCCCCCGAAACCTAACAATCTTTTGTATAATACACATAAGTTAATAAGTCAAGTATACATACAATATATAATATTATACAAGACAATTTTGTTTGATTTACAGAAAACAAAAAAAAATTATTTTGGGTGAATTTCAATTACTCTTCTTAGACCTAACATTAACCTTTTTCTTCTGTATCTGTATATTATTTTATACAAACATAAGACATATATATATATATATATATATATACATAAAAGAAGCTTTGCCTGAATTTTTGATTTTTTTCCAATATTTTATTTTTATTTCTACATCTCTCGTTTCTATATTTCAGAGTTTCTAATTGAATTATCCCACTTTAATATATATAAGACGAAGAAAAGAACGACGAGAAAAAAAAATATTGTTGTTGGCCAAAATGAAAAGTTAGTTTATTGTAATTAAATACTTATTTCTTTTAGGGTTCAAAATTTAATCCTTACATTTTTTCTTGAATATTAAAATCGGAGAAAATACGAAAAGAATTAAAAAAATAAAAATGAATTGAGATGGAAATTAATAATTAAAGTTAAGACCAATTAATAAGGTGTTTTAACCAATTTCGTGTCATAAATTGGAAATTGAAGTCACACGCTATGGTAACGAAAGTTTATTTTTCTATACCCACAGATTATGTAGTACAACGGCTGCATAAATATATATGTATATGTGTATGTGTGCCCAACATTAAATTACTTTACTATATCAATGTACAGGTAATTAAATTATACAATTACATTATGTACAAACATTTAACCAAACTTAATTAATTTTATTTATGTAATGAAACATAGTTTAGTTGGATGAATTATTTTTCCATTTTGGATGTAGCATATACATACATTATGTATATAGCATAATGTATGCTGCGCGCGGCATCATAATACAATAATCCATCAGTCAATGTAATTTACTTCCAGTTGAATTGATAAAACATTGTTGTGTCGACTTTTTTCCCTACATACATTTATTTCCGTTATTTTGACGTGGTGGAGAGATTAAGTTTATGACAAGGAAAAAGGAAAATTAAATTATCCCGATTATTTTCGGTGTGAGGTTTATTATTTATATTTTAGTTGCGAAGCTTAATAGTCTTAAGAGTTGATGCAAAGTAACCAGTTGGTAGGAAAGGAATTGATTTTTTTATGTATTGAAATGCGCCGTTGGTATACTAATACTTTGAAATTCAATCGACCTAAGTCGCCGGTGATTTTTTTCGATTTCCCAAAAAAAACACTGACTACTGTGTTGTAGTTTTGAAAATTATCGAATATTTTATTCATCATCCCCATCTTAACTAACTTCATGTCGTTTGGTGATTATAATTTTGGTTATATTTTTAGTGGTTAATAAATTTTATTCGACGTCAACATTTTAATTTTTTACCGAAATTTTAAGAATACTATCCCAGTAGAAGTAGTGCTCCTATGTAGTGCTCCTATTACAATGTACTCTGGTGTCCGATTCCAGCAACCCGGTTTTATTCACAAGATTTAAACGAGTCATCAGATTTTAAATTTCCAATAATAATGAATGGCTTCTAAAATCTGTGATATTTCAGAATGTATAGATTTGTGAAACACACTTTTTGATTCAAATTTAAAGTTTTAATTTTCTAAGATCAAACATTTTTAAAAAGTTAAAATTTTTACAAATCGAAATTCAGAATTACTGAATTCTTACAATTTTTGAAGTTTATATTTAAAATTTTGAAAGTAAAATTTTTTAAAATTCTAAACAGAAAGTTATAATCTCCGGAATTTTATAATTTAAATTTTCAAATTTATTTTTAGAGATTTGGTTTTTGAATCGGGAATTTTTAGAATTGTGAATTTCTAATATAATCTTTTGAAATTTAGAATTTTCGTTGTTGAATTTAGAATTTTGTATATTTGGCATTTTAAACTATAGAATCCTGAAATATTTTAAATTTCACAATTTTTATTTAAATTTTTCAATTGTAGTAAATTTTCTGAAAAGCTAATATTTTATAAAATCCTTATTCTGAAAATTACGAATAACGAGTTGGAAAAGTTTATTTTAGATTTTGTATTAATTTGAATTTTTTCTGTTTTAGAACGAATAATTGCTAATTTGAAATTTAAAATTACCGAAATTTTAGAAATTTTAGAGTTTATATTTAATATTGAAAATAACATTTTGGAATTTGCCAGTTTTTTTTAATTTTTTTATAAATAAGAACCCATAAGGATACCGCACTCAATGCCCATGGTGCAAACCCACTATTCTATCCTAATTCGCAGAAGCGCACTGCAGTCCTAGCAAACTGTACAAGTTTGAACCAAGGAATGGAGGACAACTGATCTACAGCTGAATACCTGAATCCGAATAATATTGAAAGCTGGACAACTGCACACAAAGTGCAGGCTGTCAACAACTTCCTCAAGGCAGTCCTCACAAATAACATCCTGAGATAAATCCATTCGATGGAGATGACTCTTAAATCGACCATGAGTCGTAAGAATCGCAACCAATATTTAGCTGGTCCTTTTCCAAAGATAGAGCATATTTAGTTGATTTCAAATTGGGCCCTTTAGATCGTTCAAAGCGTAGTTCTTTATATCTTTCTTTGCGTAGTTAAAAGATAAAAGAGCCGTTTCTTCAGGTTCAATTATAGTTAGGTGGGAACCGGATTTGGCTAAACAGTTCGCGATCTCGTTCCCTTCCATGTCACAATGTGTTGGCACCCATATTATTAGTTGGCTGGAACCAACAGGTTCCGCACTCAATGCCACTCTGGGCCCATGGTGCAAACCGAGGATTCTATCATAATTCGCAAATGCGCTCGGCTGCTCTGGCAAACTGTAACAGCTTAAACCATGGCAGGGATGACAATTGACCTACATTTAAGGATCTATAATTAAGAAATCGGGACCTAACTATCTCGAAAGCGGGACAGCCGCAGACAAAGTGAATGCTGTCATCGTCATCTTCAAGACAGTTGTCACACAAGGATTCTTGGACAAGTCCAATTCTTTTTAAATGGAGTTTAAAACGACCATGGCCGGTCAGAATAGCGACCAGAACTCTCAGTTGGTCTTTCTTCAAGGATAGAGCAAACTTTGTGAGTCTCAGATAAGGTTCACAAATGAAGTACTTAGCCACTCGGCAAGTAGTAGAAGCTAGCCAATTACGCTTAGCCTGCAAAAACATATAGTTTTTAATAGCTTCCTTACCACAATTAAAGGTCAGGGGCACTGCCGGTTCAGGTCCAATGAATTCCATCCTTGAACCTGTTTTAGCTAACACATCAGCTATCTGATTACCTTCAATGCCACAATGAGCCGGAACCCACATAACTCTGACACGATTATTAGAACAAAGGACGTTAATAAAATGTTTACAGTCCTTGACCAGTTTGGAAGTGATCATAGGATTTCGTAATGAATTGAGCACAGGTTTACTATCACTGCATAGAATAATGTCTTTTCCGGGAACAGCGAGGTTAGAAGCGTCAATCGCACAACGTGTGAGTGCAATCAGCTCCGCTTGGAATACAGTTCAGTTCCGGCCTAGACTCCCACATGATTGTAGGTCATGTTCAGGACAATAGGTTCCAAAACCTGCACCAAAATTAGAGTGAGACCCGTCAGCAAAAAACACTAGCGACTGAGCCACCCAGTCCTTGAATTCTTGAGATGACCAGGAGTTCCTCGTTGGATAAACCACCGAGAAAAAGATATCAAAGCAGAATTCTGTGATGATTTTGTCATTAACCATATTAATTTCTGGTATATATGAGCTGAATAAATTGTAGATTAGTCTATGCCCTGTGATCAGGCCGAGAGCGTTCCACGCACCAATACACCGCAGGCGAAAGGCCGCGGAGCAAGCCGAGCCTAGGATGACTGACTGCAGTGGGGGCAGAAATAAAATTGCCTGCAAAGCAAGTATAGAGGAAGAGGACATAGCACCCGTAATAGCTCGACAAGCCATACCTTGTATGCTATTAAGCTTCGCAATGACCGATACTGACTGAACCACAGGCCACCAAACAACAGACGCGTAAGATAGCATAGGTAAAGCTAGAGATTTGTAAATAAACATCAGCATTTTGGGGGTCAGACCCCAGGACTTCCCAAATGCTCTATACACTGCCAGAAAATGGAAGTGACCTTTTGCAGTTTTGTTTCAATATGAGATTTCCAGGAGAGTTTACTGTCTAGAATGACACCCAGATACTTTACTGTGTCGGATCTAGCGATTGTTTCTCCAAAAACCACCCATATTACCGTAACGCGTATTATTGGAGCAAAAAAGATGAATGAAGTGTTTGCAATCCTTGACAAGTTTGGAGACAGTCAATGAATTAAGCACAGCTTTGCCATCAGTACACAGAATAATATTTTTGTTTTTAACAGCGAGGCTCAAAGCCTCCATAACGCTATACGTCGGCGCTAATAATTCTGCTTGGAAAACAGTGAATAACGAACCAAAACTGCTAAAACATCTCTGTTTAGACCAACGACAGTAGATTCCAAATCTTGAAAAAAAGACTATGGACTCGTCTATTTATTGGAGAAAATCCTCTGAAAACCCCAAATCCCTTGATGGATAAACCATCGTGAATAAGTTGGAAAAGCTGTATTCAGGTAGTAATTTATCATTAACCATATCGATTTCTGGTAAAAATGAAGTGTATTTTTTAAAAATTTGTCTACGTCCCTCTATAGAATCGAGAACATTCCAGGCCCCAATGCACCTCAAGTGAAACGCTGCAGAACAAGCAGTGCCAAGAATACAGGTTCGTAACTGAGGCAAGGAAACAATGGACGCAAGCAATACGTGGAGTCGAGGACATAGCTCCAGTAACAGCGCTACAAGTCGAGTTTTAAAGACTTTTAAAGATTATTAGAAGCCCTTCTACATTGTCAAAATATGGCAGTAGCTTTTTGTAGTTTGGAAAATTTCCAGGAAAGTTTGCTATCTAAGATAACACCAAGGTGCTTGATTTGGTTACATCTGGTAATCGGTTTCCCAAAAAGAGAAGGAACGAATGGTTCCAGACCACTCCTACGCATAGTAAGACAATTAAGTTTGTCTTAGACGGGTTGACGTGTAGACCCTTGGCAATGCATCATGCCTCCACAATATTTAAGGTATGCTGCATTAAGTTGGATCAGATATTCAGGTGTTTGCCTGGAACTGTTAAGACAAGATCATCAACATAACTCTGCGCATTGAAACCAGTAATCCGTCAATAATCAAAAGCCACAGCAGGCGAGAGAGAACACCTGACTGGGGACAGCCTTTGGCAACCTTGACAGAAACTGACACGCCATCCATTTCAGTCTCTACAGTGCAAGACTTGAGCATGGATTTAATCCCTTTGACAATTGTGTGATCAATACCAAAATTATTACAGGCATTAGTAATCGAGATAAACGAGGTACTATCAAAAGCTGCTTCTATATCCAGGAAAGTACATATTATAAGATGCAAAGGAAAACAGACTACAGCGCAGAACATCGAAATTGATCAGCTTGAAAGAGCCACAGAAGGAACCTTAGTTATTTTGGTAGTAACATCATCTGAGTTGATAATGGCACAACCAGGGAACCATTGAACAGATAGAAGCAGCTCCCCAACTTCTCTATGGCAGGAGGTAAGCTGATCATCAGCTAGACGAAAAGTATCAGCTCTACAAACACCATTCTTAGCCAAGGCTTTATTTAGTCTTGCCACCGCCGACAGGCTATGAATTTCCTCGCAGAAGTTTAACCACGAGGCTGAGCGGATCTTAAACTTCGTTTATATTCATTTTGTGCCACGAAGAAATTATCCCAATCAATCTGGCGATTGTAGTTTTTTGCTTTATTTTTTAGTATCTTAGGGGATTTCCTTAATCTTTTAAGATCAGAGTTCCAAAGGGGTTTGTTATTAGGCTTTTGGTTCGTAAAAAGAGGACACGAATTTTCAAAATGATTCGAAATTATCGTCTCAAGTGAAGACGCATGTATACCTCAATGTCTTTAGTCGACCGGATTACTCTCGGTGGGGTAAGTAAATAAGCTAACTCAAGAGAGAAAAGTCCCCATTTGGTTAATTTTCTGTTACAATATGGCTTTATATGTGGTCGTTGAAGGTTAATGTTAAACGAGATATACCTGTTATCAGAGGTAAGAACATCACCCGTCACTCTCCAATGAAAAATTAAATCAATGATATACATAGAGCATAAATTGATGTCAATCATCTCACGCCGAATGAAATTAACAAAAGTCGGCTCACTTCCTATATTAAGAACTTCAAGCTCAGACGAGGTTATATAGTTGAACAAAGAAGATCCCCTCTGATTAATATTCGTACTACCCCAAATCGAGTGATAAGCATTAGCATCACATCCAATTACAAGAGGGCCAACTGATAGCTGACAACCATTCCAAATTTCTTTCATTTTGGAGACTTGCCTGCTAAGCCACTTGTAAGTCTCATTGTTTCTGCACCTGCAGATGAAAACACCATCCGAGAGATTGCACACAACCATCTGTGGCAAAAAACACGATGATTCCGCCGAGTCATGCACTCGACGACTCACCGGGCTGCTCGCTGCGGGAAAATTGTTTTGTTGTGTTCGCTTTTCGAAAACCTTGGTTCATTATGGAATAAAATAATCGTCCGAGTGAAATGTAGGTAAGTTGGAAAAGCTACGATAGGTGAGTACCCCGGTCTGTTCCCACTACCGCTATTCCGTAATTTCCTTCCTATTTGCCTAAGTGGTTAAACCAGCATTCATTCATCTTCGGAAATCCCTCCCTGAGCCTTAGCCGGCTGAATTTTTATATTCCAAATCTTGAATATGTAAATTGTAAATAAAGATTCCCAAGATTCTTAATTTGAAAATTAAGATCAGAATTGCCCGATTTTTAGTTTAAATCACAATTTAATAGAATTATAGAATTATAGAATATTTATATTTATAGAATTTTTTGGCCCCTGTGGTCGGGGGGCACTCACATGTCTCGTAAATCTAATTGCACGAACATGTTTCCTAAGAATACCACCACAGTATCCTTTGCTTGTCATAGGAGGCGACTAAACGGTTGGATCGCTGGGCTGACGACCCGCATCCGTAAAAAAAATCAACTGTTTATAAAATCAACAAAAAGAAAAATGGATACCGCCAAAACAACACCGGACCCCCGCTCAAGTACCCGGATACGACATTTAGGATCGGCACGTGGAACGTGCAATCACTTAGAAAACCAGGAGCGTTGGAGGGTCTAATCACGTGCATGAAAGAGTATCGGCTGGAACTCGTTGCTCTTCAAGAAACTCGCTGGCCTCAAAGTGGAGACCATGTGTCCCAGGGCTATACGTTGTTCTACAGTGGAGATGACCTCGGAAATCTTGGAGCTGGATTTCTTCTTGGGCCGCAGGTAAAGAAGGCTGTTTTGGATTTTCAAGCAGTCAATAACCGATTGTGTATGCTTCGCCTGCGCATGAAGTTAGCCAACCTGTCGATAATTTGTGTACATGCGCCCACAGAAGTCAGCCAGCCCCAAGATAAAGACTCATTTTACAATGACTTGGACGATCTGATGGGATCTATACCCGAACACGATGTTAGAATGGTAATTGCGGACTTTAATGCTAGAGCTGGCAGAAATCAGGCCGACTTGTGTGAAAACATAGGTCCGTACTCCCGACACGAAACTGCGACCGATAATGGTGAGAGAATGATGTACTTTGCGGTTGCTCATGATCTTAGAGTAGCAAGCACATTCTTCCCTCACAAACAGATACACCTAGAGACATGGACACATCCTCGCAAAACATCCCGGAGCCAAATTGACCACGTGTTAATTTCAAAAGGGCGAGCTCGGGTTGTGCAGGATGTGAGAACTTATCGGTCAGCAACCAAATACGTAGGCAGCGATCATTATTTGGTCGCTGCAAAGCTACGGTGGAAGTTTTCGTACAGGTCGGGGAACACAGCGAAACGGATGGAACGTTTCGACTGTGAAGGTCTGATAAATGAAGATCAAAAGAAACGATATCAGGATCTTGTCAGCGACAACATTGAGGGAGCTAATTACCAGTCTGACTGCGTGAACTCTGTCTGGGAGGTACTGAAAACTTCGGTTGTCAGTGCTGCTCAACAGACTTTAGGTATAGTGAAAGTCAGAACCAAGAATGATTGGTTTGATGACGAGTGTCGTCTTGCAGTTGAGCAACAAAATATAGCCCATAATGAAGTGCAACAACGTCTTACAATCGCAAGGAAAAACAAGGCAGCTCTTGCAAGAAGGGCAGCTAAGCGGATTTGTAGACGGAAGAAGCGAGAATGGTGGAAGGCCGAGGTTCTGAAAGTACAACAACTCAGCAATGAGCGTAGTTCACGTAATTTCTTTAAAGGAATTACTGGATTGCACCATACTTTCAGGCCTTCGTCAACCGCCATTCGGGACCGGGATGGAAACCTCTGTGTCAACATCGACGCAGTACTTGACGCATGGAGTGGACACTTTACTGAGCTGCTTGATGTTCATGATGCGTCACAGACTGTTGTTGAGCCACCTCTAAGACAGACTGCGGAGATTTGCACTGAGGAGTCATTCCCTGAGGAATTCACTAAGACCATGCAGAGATTGAAACGAAACCGCTCACCTGGAGTGGACTGCATTAATTCGGAGCTCTTGATATTCGGAGGGGATACTTTGTGGAACTGTCTTTTCGACCTTATTCGATTAGTATGGCGAACCGAAGTTATGCCTGATGAATGGAAAGTGGCCGCGATATGCCCCATCTTCAAGAAGGGAGACCGCTTGAAGTGTGAGAATTATCGCGGTATAGCTCTCCTTTGCACAGCATACAAGTTACTGTCATACATTTTATTGGATAGAATCACTCCTCTGGCGGAGGGCTTGGTTGGTGACTATCAGGGAGGATTTCGTCCGAATCGATCAGTCACTGATCAGGTCTTTTCGCTGCGGATGATTCTATCTAAATATTATGAGACATCCATCCCCGTACATCAGGTTTTCCTGGATTTCCGGCAGGCCTACGACTCGATCAATCGAGAGAGTTTGTGGTCTGCCCTGGAATACCTAGGAATGCCAACAAAATTGGTACGACTGTGTAGGATGACAGTGACGCAGTCTCAATGCTGTGTTAAAGTTGAGAACAGGCTATCGGCAATTTTTGCAGTTAACTCGGGTGTTCGGCAGGGAGATGCTCTGTCCCCGATACTCTTTAATCTCATGTTGGAGTACATCTTTCGTAAAACTGAAACACCTCAGCGCAACATCTTATATCGCCAGTCCAATCAAGTGCTTGCATATGCAGATGACATATGCGTGATTGGACTGAATAGCAACGGAGTGAAAGAAATACTTGATCCGCTTGTAGAGTTTTCAGCTTCTGTTGGACTCCAGATCAATGAGTCCAAAACGAAATACCTGATCTCTGGTTTTAGAGACAATGGCACACCAGATTTTAGTAGTGGCCACCACACGTTTGAGGGAGTGAGGAGGTTCAAATATTTGGGCTCTCTTATCACTCACGATAACAGTGTGGGTGAGGATATTAAAGTGCGGCTGGCAGCTGGCAGTCGTTCTTTGTATCCTCTAAGGCCACTGCTAAAATTTAAACACTTATCAAGTGCCGTGAAGCTGAAGCTTTACAAAGCGTTGATCAGGCCCGTTGTTATGTTTGGATGTGAAAGTTGGGCGCTGACGGATGAGTACGAGAGATGGCTCCTTACATTTGAGAGAAGAATCATGCGTGTGATTTACGGCCCAAAACGCGAAATAGATGGTACATACCGAGCTCTGTACAATTTCGAGATCAGAGATCTGATGAAGATCCCCGATATTGTACATGAAGTTAGATCTCAGCGAGTACGGTGGCACAGTCACGTTCTGCGTGCTGATCTAGAATGTATTGTGCAGCGATCTCTGAAAGGAGAGCCACCATATGGTAGGCGCAGAGGTCGTTGCAGGCGACGATGGCTCCACGATGTAGAGAACGACTTGGCCTCTTCAGATTGTCTAAGACAGTATGAAGACCAAGCTCAGGATCGAAACCGTTGGAGCCAGATTGTTGATTCAGTAAGGGGCCAGTAATGGCCTTTAACACTGTTATTATTATTATTATTATAGAATTTTTTAAAGTTTAAAATTTAAAAATTGTCGAATTTGGAAATGTGGCAATTTTTTGAACTTGATATTTTAGAATTTTAGTGTTTAGGTTTAGTTAATCTGGAATCTTCAGTATTGAGAATTTCTAATCTAAAATTTGACTACTTAGAATTTTAAAATTTAATTTTGAAATATAGAATTGTAAGAATTAACAAGAATTGTTATATGGTAGGCAATACAATAAATGTAGCTCACCCTTGTTCGACGGGCTGCTCATTTAAAATTTGCTCAATAGGATCCTGTTGCTCAACCATAGATGACTGAATATCATCAAAATATTTTGTATCCCGTTTACCAAAACTCCACTGTTGCGATTGTTGTGCTGGTGTATTATAATCACTGTCCTTAAAATATTTTGTTCCGCCAATTTGTTGTGATCGTTTACCAAATCCACGTGCCGTCATCATTTCTGTGTTACGGAATGGGGCACGTATCGATCGTGGTATTTTATTATTATTATTGGCACGGACTGCAGCTAATGCGAAACGACTTGCGGGTCCTGCATATGCTATATGACTGATTAATATGATTGTGAGGGCGACTAAAAATATTAAACGGTAAGGTGACATGTTTGTTGGTTGTGCGGTCTGGAAATATAAAAAAACAAAAAAATTATTAAATTTTTGCTGTTTATTATTATAAAACGTCATATTTTGTGTGCGGTAATAAGAATTAATTATGTTATACTTTAAACATAGACGTATAGTACATAGTATATGTAATATATGTATGTATCTCCCGCTCATTTTGTTCTTCCTATATCACATAAATAATATCATCATCAATTTAATAAATTTTTTCTATTCGCATCTTCATGTTTTTAAAGACTTTTTATACTACAAAACTTAGTCAAGAATATTATAATGATTGACTTGGATGTCGTATATGCGATGACATCACATAATTTAATTTTTTACTACATAATATTATGTATATATACCTCCTTTGTCGACGTTTAATAATATCCTTAAGTCTATCGCTGAGTCATTTATTTATATTTTCACGTTGTTATAGTAAATTCTGGAATGAACGGAATTCAGAAGGTGTGTTAATCGTATGTAAACGTATATATATATATATATACATATATATATATATATATATATATATATATATATATATATATATATATATATATATATATAATAATAATAATAATAACAATAACACAAGTATACGATCCTGTTGTACTGAGAAATTATCCCGTTGATGTATATAACAAACAAATTGTAACATTACTGTCTATGTATGCTATGTACTAAAGTATTAATTTTGTCATTGTAGTAGTGTAATTATATGCAAATATTTTTTCGAGAAAGAATAAAACACTCGTTCATTCTTGTTGGACGATTAAAACAGTCATCACCTCTAATTTTATTGTAACCCTTCCTCCCATTTGGGGGCTCAACCGGGATGATTACGACGATCACTTGCTTAGGAAGTGGGTAAAAGATATTGACGAAGCAGCTGTTTGTACGTTCTGGACTGATCAGCAAAAGGTGGTGTATGCAAAACGCTTACTGGCTGGGACGGCAAAAATGTCTTTGAGGATGGCGGAGAATGTCAACAAATGAGAGAGATTAATTCAATTATTAAATGCCGAATTTCCGGAGAAAAAGAACAGTGCATTGATCCACAAAAAGATGGCCGAACGGAAAAAACAAACCAACGAATCCTATACAAATTATTTGCTAGTGATGCGGGAGATAGGCCAAAATGGGAATTTGGAGGAGGCTGAAGTAATACAATATTGTATAGATGGCATCATCGACTTCGAACCGAACAAGGCGGTGTTGTATGGAGCAAATACATTCGAGGAGTTTAAGACGAAGTTGAGGCACCACGAACAAATTAAGGATAAATTCGAAAAGTTATCAGAAGAGCGAAGCAAAAGTACCAAAGTTGAAAGATGAATCAAACTCAATTCACAAATTCAGATGCAGTCCCAGGTGTTACAATTGCGGTCACGTTGGACGAGACTGTAAAAATAAATCTAAAGGTCCGAAATGTTATAAATGTCAAGAATTTGGACATGTTTCGACCAATTGCGAGAGAAAATCGGAGCCTGCTAAGAATTCGTGTGTCGTAAATTAAAAATATTTTACTAAATGGAAGGGATTTTTATGCTCTAGTAGATACAGGCAGTGACATAAATCTTATGTCACACATCAAAAGTTTTTATTCAGTTGCGTAGCAAATTTAAATGACAAACCCATTGTATTTCGTGGAGCTGGTTCTAGCGGTCTAAATACATTGGGATGTTTTGAGACAATTCTAACAATTGATGGTGATGAATATAAAACAAAAATTCATGTTGATTTTATTCTGGGTATAGAGAACTCATCAACCAAACTATTACTGTGGTAACTCCAAATAGCATCACTATGAAGAAGATTGTGCCAGAAGTATGCTCACTGGTAGTTGAACGTGGAGATGTTCGAATTGAATAGGGCACGTAGAGGATAATAAATAATAATAATAAAAAAGATGGGTCAAAGAGATTATGCGTGGACTACCGAAAGTTGAACAAAATGATAAACTGGCCGACGCAAAATTGTTCACAACATTAGATCTTCGAAATGGCTTTTTCCATGTTCCAGTTGCTGAAGACTCTATTAAATATATCACGTTTGTTACACCATTCGGACAATACGAGTTTTTGAAAATTCTGTTTGGCCTTTGTAACAGTCTGTCTGCGTTTATGCGTTTTATAAATAACATATTCGAAGATTTGTGTCGTAAGGGGATCATATGTATTTACATTGATGATGTAATTATCCCGGCTTCAAGTTACCTTGATAGCATAGAAAAATTGAAGCAGGTTCTACAAGTGGCAGAACAGAACGGACTACGTATTAAGTGGAGCAAATGTAAATTTTTGTGCCGTAAAATTGAATACTTGGGGTATTTGATTGATAGCGAAAAAACGCAACCATCATCACAAAAAATTATGGCAATTTTGAAATTTCCAGAGTCAGATTCACTTTCAGGTTATTTTAGCAGATTCGTGAAAAATTATGCCTTGCTGGCCAGACCTCTAAGTGATACTCTACGAAAAGGTGTTGAGTTCAAATTTAATGCAGAACAAAAAGCTGCATTCGAGAACTTGAAGGAATGTTTGGTCAGTAACCGGTATAAAAAATATATTTAAGTAAGGCAGAAACAGAGTTGCATACTGATGCTTGCAAGATGGGGTTAGGTGCCATATTGCCGAAGAAATCAGATGATGATCAAAAAATCCATTCAGTTTTCTACTACTCAAAAAAAACTTCCAGGTGTCAAAAGAAATACAGTATAGTTACGAATTGGAGATCCTTGCAATTATAGCCGCGCTTAAGAAATTGCGGGTTTACCTTCTCGGTTTAAATTTTAAAATTGTAACTGACTGTGCAGCGTTTAATGGTACGATGGAACGGAAGGAGTTGAACTCGAGGATTGTAGGATGGGCGCTTACGTTACAAGAATTTAATTTCCAATTAGAGCATCGACCAGGGAACAGAATGCGGCATGTAGATGCACTTAGCAGAGGTCCTCTAGTACTACCAATAGTTGACGACGTATTACATCGAGTGAAGGCAGCGTAGAAAAATGATGTCGAGTTGCGGCCGATTTTCGATAACATTTCCTTTCTTCTGAAGCACCCTAAACAAAATGTCAGCTTCCGGAAATGTTTCCGAAAAATAGTATAACAGCGTTAAAAACACCACATCATCTTCCAATAAGAGTAAATATAAATACCCTCGAGTGTTATTTATTGTCTCCGAGTCCCATTTTTCAACATCTTCATCTAGTATTTTTTTTAAAAAGAAGTCTTATATCATTTAAGTGTCTTTTTAACATTAATACTATCCTGCCATTAAACTCCCAACTTGTTGGTGAATTCGATGGTAATTTTCTTTTAACAATGACATCAAAAGCAAAACTCCGTTTCGATGAATGATTAAACGCCACTAATCCACATAAACTAGAAAGAAGTGATTTGCACTCGACAATCTTACTAGATGATTGCGACAGAACTAAGTTTAATTTGTGCGCAAAATAAAAACCGCAGCACCATGCGGTCTCCGCATCTAAGGTCTCATCTAAAATTATTACAATAAAATTTGTCGAATCCAGCTCGTTTTGAATTTGGTATTTAATTATGAATGTTACTGATTTTATCAAATCGTTTTGAATATTGAATATTGAATAAAAACCGTGGACGATTTTAAATGATTTGACAACAAAGAGTTGTGCCGCGATATATTAGTAGATTCAATGTTTCGATATAATTACCGCGATTATTTAAGTCTTCAGATTCATCATTCTCTCTAAAAGCGAGGCCTTGCATCCGTAAGAAACAAACGGTGTCAATTAGAGCTGCAAGAATTTCCATATTTTTTTTTTTACTTTCTTATTGAATTGTTCAATCGCTATGGTACGACGAGAATCAATTCAATTCTCAATTCGCACTGTCCCAAAAATTTTGAAATTGATAACATTTTGCAGATGGTTTTGGGATGTTTCATGACGTTTGGAGGCCTTTGAAAATATTTCTTTTCAAGGTGAAAACGTGTGAGATAAAATAAAAACAGCAAAAAACTTGGAGAAAAAACTGAAATATTGTTTACTAAACCATTGCAGTAGATAAACATATTTGATTTCTGACTTTTCCAATTAGAACGTTTATAATTTTTTTTTCATATTGAATTCAATTTTATATAAAGAGTGATCTAATAGGAGGTACATTTTCCAATTGGGATTCTCATTGGGTTTCATGCGTGACAACTGTCATGTTCATATGACATTTGTGTTCAGTGAGAAATTGTTTTCGTGCTCTTGTTCATAATCGTCCTACTGAACGCACTATTCGCGAAACAATCAATAAATTTCGAGCCACTTTTCAATTTTTGGATATTCATCACTCGATTAGAGAACGTACAAGTCGATCTAATGTGAATAATGCTGCTGTAGCTGAAAGTGTACGTAAAGACCGAAATCAATCAATTCGTTGCCGTTCTCAAGCCT
Source organism: Tipula unca (assembly GCA_951394425.1). Lineage (NCBI taxonomy): Eukaryota > Metazoa > Arthropoda > Insecta > Diptera > Tipulidae > Tipula > Tipula unca. The sequence goes on from OX596380.1 coordinate 213,124,565, forward strand.
TGAGTCTCTCATATGGCAGTTTTTTTTATCGAAAAATTGTGTTTCGCAATGAAGCTCATTTTTGGCTGATAGCCAAAAGAGATTCAAGAGTTTCCAATGCATCCTAAAAAATTCACTGTTTGGTGCGGTTTATTGGCAGGTGGCATCATCGAACCGTATTTCTTTAAAAATGCGGAAGGACAGAGTGTAAACGTCAATGGCGCAAACTACAGAGTAATGATCAATGAATTTTTATTGCCCAAAATTCAAGATATTGGTGTAGCCGACTTGTGGTTTCAACAGGGTGGTGCAACGTGGCACACAGCAGGCCTAACCATCGATTTATTGAAAGAAAATTTTAATGAGATTCTTGTGATCAGACGCCGTTAGATTACTTTTTTATAAACAAGTGATTTCTAATACCCCCAAGAAATCACTTGTTTATATCGATAAACCACAATCGATTCCTGCATTAGAAGCGAACATAACACGAGTAATTATCGGAATATCGGCTGAAATGCTCGAAAGAATTCTCGAAAATTGGATCCATACACCATCTAAGAGCCAATCGTGGACAACATTTAAAAGAAATTATTTTCAAACATTAAATGTCATAAACCGAACTTACGCCACAAACACAATTTTTGATTATTTAATTGATTTTAATGCATTTTATTTCAAAAAAAAACTTCCGGAAGCTCTTATTGGATCACCCATTTGATACTTTTACATTGCAAAGTTAATGGTGAAATGCAACTACATATTTATTTTATTTAATGATTTAGAAAAATTATGTTAATTTGTTCGATTTTTTCAGTTTTTGAGTAAGAAAAACAATGCTTTCCTTGCTTCCATGAACACTTCGTCCCTGAATACATATATATATATATATATATATATATATATATATATATATATATATATATATATATATATATATATATATATATATATATATATATATATATATATATATATATATATATATATATATATATATATATATATATATATATATATATATATATATATATATATATATATATATATATATATATATATATATATATATATATATATATATATATATATATATATATATATATATATATATATATATATATATATATATATATATATATATATATATATATATTGAGGCTCATCCGATATTCAGTTGATTTTAGCTAAGTTTATCTCTTTATGATATTTTAAATTTTTAAGTAATACATCGTTTTGGACGCCCACATAACTATTCTATATATAGTACATATGTACTATTTATTCGCATTTTTATCGTAAATAAATATCAACATACATATTTTTGGGTGTACAAAGGGAATATAATTAGAATTTAATGTTAACATTTTATCAATCTTGGTATTGGCATAGAAAATAAAACGGGGTTTCCTTTTGTTTAAATAAAGATGATTCAGAGAATACGCTCACGGCAATTCAAACAATAAAATAATTGTTCAAAAGTTTTTTTTATTTTCAGATTCTCACTCCTTCACTTCAGATCGCTTAAAGTTAAAACAATTAACTTTCTTTGATTATTATTAAAGTCATGCGAGTATATTATAGACATCTATATAGTAAAGTAAACATATGTATATGTACGAGCATATAGTATATATATATATATCCCTTATTTAATCCTTATACATATAAATCATTTGTTATCGCAAATCAAATAAATTTTATGATTCCTATTATTTGATTTGTGTATACTGAATGAATTTCAGTGGATTATCAGAATTTTTTTCATAGCTGTTTGTATTATATAAACCTTTTAAATAAAACATAAATCGATGGTCAATGACCTAATACAAATATTTTAGCTTAATTTAAATTTGTATCGACTTGCCGATATATACGGACGTGGAGATGGTGTTTATCTCTATATGCGCTATACTCTTGCTTATTTTCCAATTAAATAATTAATTCACAAAAAACTAGCAATGTAAATAAGATGCAAATCTTATCGAATTGAAAATAAAAATATAAATAAACGTTATTGAAACTATACATTGTACGAATAAAGTAATTTTCTTAACGTGTTGCTTGCCAGTTTTGTGTAGGCGTATTTTTGGTATAAATACACAAAATGTTGTTTGGATGTCTATATATGACGTCAACCAATGTCTACCTACATGTTAAATTGCAGCCCTTGTATTATATATTTTTGTTAAATATTCTTAATTAGGAAAATTGATATCGTATTGAGTATTTATATGTAAGCAAGATTTTCTTCGGTATTGGTACTTCTGATATAGATATACATAATCGTTTTTTTATTTATTCCAAAAAGCTGTTTTACAATTCCATGTTCGTGTATTTTCAATTCGCACATTTTCTTTTGATGTTAAAAGTTTTTTTCAAATTCTGGATTAAAAATAAGAATAACAACTGTAAGTTTTGGATTGTATTTTGGCAGAAAACATTTCGAATTGTAAATATGAGGTTTTGAATATAAAAAAATTATGTTTGTAATATCTTATGTGAAGTACATGGTTAGAATATAATCTTTGATGTTTAAAAGAGATATGGATTGAGTTTTCGTTTAAATATTTTGTCTCTAATATTGGCCATTATATATACATAAGTACATGTCTTACGGAGAGAATCATAATCAGGGATGGGCGCTTACGCGTCATCTATTATTTTCTACATCAACAACGTAGACAACGTCGATAATGTAGATAATTCCTAGAGTGGTTTTGTCAATTAATTCTAAACTAATGCATTATTGGTGATAGTTTTATAGAATGTCCGTCAATGCATTTAGATCTCTTTTCGAAAAGAGCGGAATTTAAAACTAATCGTGCTCAAAAACCATGAATCTATACTTCAGCGTCATGTTTATCCATTACAAAATTATTAAATTGACGACGATATATGGTTTATATAAAGTGGGGCTCTCTTTATAACGGTGGAACGGTATAGATATTTTCAGCTCGCAGAAAAATCGGATAAAACGGCTCAAAAAAATACCAGCCAAAAAAGGTTATAGGTGCTACCGAGTTATTAAAAAGCGAAATCGTTCAGATAACCAACACTTTTTCATGTACGTACATACAATATATAAAAACCAACATCTTTCCTATTATTGTGGCTGGATTGTACTGTCCACCAAGGCAATTTATTAAAAACAAACAATACTCAGAGCTTTTCAAGGGTCTGGGAAAAAGGGTCATAATAGGTGGTGACTGCGGTAATGAAATTGTACAGCAATGGTCAAATAAGCAGAGTCCATTGCCGTTGCTAAAATTTTAAATTTTTTTATTCAAATGGCAGATAGAAATATCACTATTTATATGTATGGCGGTGGCTCGGTGGTAAAAGAAGCTGTGTGATTGGATTGTAATCATGACTGGTTCAAGCCTCAATATACATATTTTCAATTTAATTGCAAATTGGTCATTTTTAATTCAAAGATCAAAGATTTTTTTTAATTTAATAAGAAATGTGTGGATGCACAACATTGACGATTTCAAATCCCATGACACCGTTTACTTAACCACCTCACCATTTCCATTTATAGATTTGCCGCTCATCCTTTATATTCGCCAGTGGAAGGGAGAAATTAAATAAATTAAATTAAAAATTATTTAATGCCAAACCGAGGCGTGAACTCAAGTTCAGTGCTTACTGAACCACCGGCGTATATAAAGTTGGTGGTATACAAATCTTTTATATTTCCCAATTCAATGAGAAAATTGAAAATTTTAGCAACAGGAATGGACTATGCTTATTTGGCCATCACCGAATATTTTCATTACGGTCATACACAAGAGATTGCTCTTATACTTTCAGAAATTGAATTCGAAATTGAAATAGATTTCAACAGAAGTTGTGTTGAACTAATTTTACAGCAGAAATTATATTGAAAAAGTATTGGCGCTGACTAGTCTTGAACTCGAGTCTACGATTTCAAGAGCATTGACTCTGCTTATTCGACCATCCGCTTATTAAAAATTGGCGGTGAACGACGATAGACATCTTTACAAAAAGGTTGCAACCTTCATTAAAAATAATCCGGAGAAATTTAACTATAACTGTGCCATAAAATTTAACACACCACACTCCATGGTAAAACGAATTCGAGTTCAGGAAGGCTATGTGTGATACCCAGTGATTAAAAAGCCAAATCGTTGAGATAACCAACACTTGTTCGATAAAATATGTGCCAGACCGATGACAAAATTTTCACAAAATTTAGCGGATGTGCCTTGATGGATGACGAAACGTACATGAAATTGGTAATGACACTTCAAGTTAAATACATTTGCAAAAAAATGTATGATTTGGCCAGCAATTTGCAGTTGTGGAGCCACGTTTTTGTCACATTTTTCACAACGACGTATTTTGCCGCTAATTCTTCAACACGATTCAGCAGTAAAGTTTGGCCATATATAGCTCGTTCACACGACTCCACGACTAACGAAATCTATAGAAGTGATTTGTGCAAAAATTAAAAAAACGTCATGAAATGGCAAACAATACTGAATAAATAAAAACACGATGACAGTTAGAAACTATTCATGTGTCATTCGTCAAAAAGAAACAGATGAAGAAATCACCTCTAGATGAACGCTTTTACAAAATACTCCCGCAAACTGGCGCATTCGATTTTAAATCGCTAAAATATCGTAGGTTGTTGACATTATTTTGATTGTCGATGTTGACGAAAAACACTGCCTACGTTATATTTTGCGTGTCGACAACCGCGTAGATTACATGGCGTAGTCTACCTCGCCCAACCCTGGATCATAATGCTCAATGTAAACAAAAAAGTTACATGTATAGATCGTAACGTTTAAACGTTTATGTTTTATGTGTCAATTTCGAATTTCAACAAAAATCAAATAAAAATCATTAACACACATATACAAAAAAGTATCTTACACTAACAAAATCATCTTCAATTATTGATTATTTGACTACTATTCAAAAGATGGCAGCACTATTCAATAAAAATTATTTTTTAAAAAGAAGCATGATAATGTCCATTTTTGAATATTATTGATCGATTATTGGGAGAAATTATGAATGCTACTCGACATTCGGTTATAAGACGATGATTCTGAAATAGGAACAACAACTTAAATTTATGATAACACAACAAGCATGACTGTTTAAACTGTAAAATTTTTAAGCTGATTCCAAGAACACTTACACTATAACGTTCGTTTCTCCATTTTAAATAATATTTAAACAAATCAAAGTAATAAGAAATTAATAATTATTATTAAAATTATGAATAACAATTCGAATTTATATTCAGAAGTACAAAATCTATCCAATCAAAACCATTGTCATTTCGTAAATAAAATTCCGCTCTAAATTAAGAAAACTGCAATTTGATGAAACATTTTCAATGGGCGTCTGCAGTAGCACAGTAACAACAGAAAACGGGCCAAACTTTTCGATCATTATTGACAACTGCGAAAGTTGGAATAAAGTAATCTACTGTAAAAATTTTAACTAACTATAACTGCTATAAAAACCGAATATAACGAGAATGAATATTATTAATTTTTTTGGTGATGGAAAACGACCTTTATAACCTAGCGAAGTACTAGTGGAAGCTGGCTTTGTTTGTGCAATTGGGGCAGCTTCTACCATTAGCAATTGAAATGATAGTTGGCAGGAATGGGCATTTACGCGTCATCTATTAATGTCTACGTCGACGTGTCGTCAACTCGTAAACAATGTAGACAATTTGTGGATGATAGAGTGATTTAGTGAACTAGTTCTAAACTACGGGAGCCAATTTTTTTTTTGGTATAATGCGGTTCGGGCCGGACAAGTTTGGTTAGAAAAGTTCTAAATTAAAATATTTTCATAATTTTATTTTTTTAATTTTTTTATGTACTGTTTTTCGAATCTCTGATATTGTTGCTTCTAACATTTTGCAGGGACGTGATAAATTTCAAAATCAGCTGTATTTGTTAATAAACTATAGGTAATGTTGTTTTTATGATATTTTTTTTACAAAGACAACTGTGAACTCAGTCAAGTTCAAAATATTAGAATATCGTAGGTTATTACGTTGTTTTAATTGTTGACGTCGACACAAAACACTGTCAAGTAATCTACGTAATAGTTTACGTGGCGTAATCTACCTCGCCCATCCCTGATAGTTGGCCATTTGATAAAAACCTCTAAATAAGTAGTGGACCACATGAAGTAAAATTGAAAAATATCGAGGATACTTTTAAGCGTTGGCATTGACTTTGCTCGTGCAAAGCTGGCTGTGGCAAAAAGTCTAAGCATGTTGCTACCTAGGCTATACTTATTACATATTTACAAGTATACCTAAAGACTATAAGGTCCGATCAATTCATTTTAAAGCGTTAATTGATAAGCAACACGACAATTTATGCAAAATGGTAATAAACCACGATAGTTTATTAAAATTCATACCAGACATTAATGCATATATGACCGCTGATCAAAAACCAAGGTTCCTATCAGGGATGGGAATTTACGTGTAATCTATTAATTTCTACGTCGACGTAGAATCTATCTGAAAATGCCAACTTATGATTAAAATCGAACATAGGGTATTGTCGGGTATCGAGTACCCGAATACCTGGATATTTTTCTGTTTTTTTGAGTTCCCGAATACCCGGGTAATTACGACGGGTATCTCCGAAACGTATTTTTAAAATATTCAGACAAAGTTACCACGAAACATCTGTCTGAACAGCCCATTTTTTCAAAATATTCAAAATATATTGTGAATTTGTTGGCAAGTCTTCAAGTTCAATGTAAATATATATAACCAAAACACATTTGTGATTGCCAATAATCCATTCAAAAAAGTTATGCCGAAAAATGACAACCCCAAAAATTCAAAGTCGTGTTAAAAATTCTGATGTGTGCATCACATTACCTTGTCACAAAAACGTATCTAGACGGAGGTCAATTTTTCGTTGCTCACCAAATGTTTTAGAATTTTGATGAGACAATTACTCTCTCTGTCAATTGCGAATTATAAAGGGCTGTTAAAACTATAGCAATTGACAATAATTGAAATTTCTAGAAAATCATCTGAATGTATAATTTAGTTAGACCAAAATCAATTTATATTAGCTCGTTCAAATCTTAATCTTAATTTAATATTTAAATATAAAAACGCTATAATATATACCACTATATTGTTTATAAAAATACGTTTCATTTGATATATCACATGAAATAATCCAAATTCAAAATGTTGACCCATCATCGAGCATCTATGGTCCTGGCGATTTTTTCGAATACTTTGTATCTTCTAACCCAATATACAAAACTCCACGAATACTTGTGATATAAAATTCCAATTTCAAATATTTTTTTTGTTTGCTGAATCTTCATAAAAAAATGGTTTACTTGGAATTTTAATTAATTTTTTGACGGCTCTAAAAATTCGCATTTGACAGAGAGTAGTATTGTTTCCTGACATTCGTGAAATATTTTTGGTGAGCAATTAACCTCTTTGTAGACACGTTTGTGTGTTAAAGTCATGTGATCCACATATCAGAATTTTTTCAGACAGCTTAATTAAAGCTGCCCTTTTATTAAACACAAAAACTAGAGCGTTGGATTTGAAAATGTTAAATTATTGTAGGCTGTTGTTGCTGTTGTCTACATTACGCTGACATTGTCTATATGACGATAAATATTGCCAGTTAATCGAGATGACTTGGCGTAGTCTACCTCGCCCATCCCTGGTTCCTATCCTATATGGCCAATACAATCATTAAGCCATTGAAAATTGGAGGGCTTAAAAATTGAAGCGTGTTGTAGGATAAAACATATAATTTTAAATATCTATTAAAACGGATTAATTATAGAACTGAAGAGTGAAATTTCTCAACATATATAAGAGTACTTACTTTTTATTGAAATTTAATCAGCTTTAAAGAATAAACTGAACTACTTCAACTGTGATAATGAATTACTATGATATAATTAAATATTTTAGATATTAGTTTAAATCTTAATTATAATTTTATGAACAATAGCACACCATGTATAATGCAATTACGTTTGTGAATTATGTATGAACTATAGATATTATACAAAGAATTAACTGAATCAAAAAGGTATGAACAATTAGATTGTTGTGGTGACACAGTGACTTATAATATTCAATCTAATACGTTCCTTTTTGAACTTTTAAATTTTTATTTTATTCTGTATACATACGAGTAAAATGTGATTGTATACATATGTACAATTATATTAAATTAACACTCTCAGCCCCTATAACTTTTCATATGGTGATGGTTTTCCATTAGTCTATTGGTCCGAAGTAACTCTAAAATACTTTTTGTTTTTGGTCTCCGAAACGAAAATCGCTTAATATGATTAGAGGCTATTTTCAGCTTGGGATGGGATATGTGTTGTTTAGAAAGAAATTTGTTGTGGTGTAACCATCAGCCTCCACCAAAACCGCACCTTCTTTGACTAGCTAAATATATGTCTTTGGCAGAGGATCAACCAGCCAAAGCTGTACTAATAAAGTTTATCATCGCAAATGGATAAATTCTTTATATTTTGAATAAACAGGGTGGCGCATATACGTTCTGGGGGCTGTCTGCCTCGTGCAGTTCGAAATGATGTGAACAATGCTCACGTGCAAGCAAGTATTGCAAGTAGGCGGTCTTCAATCAATTCAGAATTGTGGTTCCAACAAGATAGAGCCACAACGCACACAGCTCATCCACATATGGCTCTCCTGCGCGACATTTTTGGCGATCGAATAATATTGCGTTTTTTCTGATTTTAACTTGCCATCGCGTTCGCCCGATTTAACGGCTTCCGATTTTTTTCTTTGGGGCTACCTAAAGGGTAAGGTGTATTGTGTATAAGCCAAGAACCATCCTACAGCGTAAAGCTAATATCCAAGAAGACGTGAGGGTGTTGGGACCTAAAAGTTGAAAATGCTCTGAAAAGAGCATGCTAGGTCGATGCAAACAATGGACGCCATTTGAAAAATATTATAAAATCATAAAGAAAAAAGGCATTCATAAAATAAGTCATAACGTTACTTATGCGCCAACCTATACTCGTATATAGACAAATTTGGCAAGTTAAACAATTGAAAGTTGCCGTTTTGGTTTCTTTGCATTGAAGAACAGTGATTGATTAGGGAAATCCCAAAAGCATACTCGTAATTGTAAACTTTTTTAAAATTCTCTTCCCTTGTCTGCCAGTATACCAAAATTTTCATTGATTTGGTTAAGAGTTAATCCGTATATCTATAAAATACCGGTTCGCAGTTTTTTCAGATATTTGAAATAAAATTGACACTTAAATTGGACTTAAATCGAATCGTAGGAAGACTTTTATTTTTTATGCTGTATAAGATAGCAGAAAAAATACATTTTTTTTTGTAACCAATATGCCGTGCAATTTTTATGGTAGCTGTGATCATAAAACACCTACAGGAGCAGTTTAAGAAAAATCGACTTCATCAGAGCTCTAGATTTTTTTTTAAATTTCGGTAATATGAAATTTTCAGTTTTTCAGAATAATGTATTGAAATACCCCCTGTAAGCAATACATGCAATAGATACGTTCCTCAGAAAAACGCATAAAACAAAATTGCATAAAAAAAGACACTACCTACATTGAATAAATAGGGATAGTTTCCATAATTTTCGAAAACCGCATAAAACCAAATAAATAACCAAACAATCGCATGAAAAGGACGATGTTACCCTTCTTGGAGAGGATTATGGTGGCTACCTTAATGTGTTTGAAGCAAGGAGGGTTATAGATTTAAAACAAATTGAAATCACGAGTCCAAAATTAGTTTTTTATTTCACTTTTCTTAGAAATTAAATAATAAATACACTTAGTCATTATCTTTACTTGTTGACAATGCTTGCGACGAAATCGCTATCGTCCCTACTATAGACAGTCAACAATTCGGGTAACTAAATTAATTCTTCCTCGTTTCATCCAGTGGTAATTTCAACGGTTAGTGGTTTTGCCTCTTTGACAACAAAATCTAATATTAATCTTTGCGATGATTTCGGAAATTGTTTTAGAAGTTCCTGATACCCAGAAACGCAATTCTTCTGGTCACGAATGAAGAAGAAGGAGACGAGAAAAGAATCATGACGATAGCATTAAAGTGTCGAAAGGCGTATATCTCATAAATAAAAGGAAAAAGTCGCATAGTTTCTAAATCGTATAAAAAGTTGTCTAAAAAAACCGCATAACTTTAAAACCGCATAAAATAAAATCTGGGATGATAACACAAGTACAGGAACAGTTTACGAAAAATCGATCGAATCAAAAGAGCTACAGGGTTTTTGAAATTCCGGCCATATGACAGTTTTCAGTTATGATTCCAGATACCAGAAAACCAACACGGTGAAAAAACTGAAAAAAAATTTCAGGAGCTTTTCTGACCCATTCGACTTTTCTCAGTATAATCTGGCAAACCATCATGAATAGTCTCATGCTTGAACAACGATTCGAAATTATTAAAATTTACATTGAAAATCAGTCGTCGATTTACATCGCACAACTTATAGACGACTTCGTGATTTTTATGGCGCACATAATCGTCCATCTGAGCAAGCCATCCGTCGAACTGTAGATAGATTTCGTACGTATATTGATCCGGACGAGATGTGGCTTAACCGGATGGTGATACGGCGACCGCACCTATCATAACTTATTAAAATCAAAATTTGGCGATAAGTTGATTTCGAGAAATGGACCTGTCAATTGGCCTCCAAGGTCGTACGATTTGACACCTCTCGATTATTTCCTGTGGGACTACGTGAAGTTAGTGGTTTATGCTAACAAACCAGCAACAATTGACGCCTTGGAGGCCAGCATTGTTCGTGCTGTTCGTGACATACGGCCAAAAAGTGGCCCAAAATTGGATGCCTATTACTTTAACACAATTTTTTAAAATTTAAATACAATTTATTTAAATTTATTTGTTCAACCCCCAGCATATTAATTTTTTGTCCGCTAGAGCGCACATCGTACCATACGTCGTGATATTATGCCACAAAACAAATGCGACTTATAAATGATTGAAAATTCAACGATAGTGTGATTAGAGGGAAATTGGTTTCTAAGTAGACAAGGTAATAATTATTCGGGGGCAAGTGGAAAAATTAAATAAGAAAAACAAAAATTAATTTCTTCAAATATTTCAATGGGAACTTCTTGGCGTCGGGGTCGGTTCTCAATTTTCCAATTTTAACTACCTATATATAACTTGTAAATGCTAGTTAGAAAAGGGTCCAACAATTGGAATGGGGGGGTACATTGAACTACTTAGTAATTTTAATACACCAAAGCGTTCAGTAAAAAGACGTATACATACACAATTTTGAGTGGGGTTGTAAAAATTGGTTAAAAAATGGCTGGAAATTTGTATAAATCAAAACGTCCAGCGAGATAAAGCTATCTAGTATATTTAATTTTCACAGCGATGTAATTGTGAGCACGGTATTGAAGAAGATAGTTTATAAAATTTCTAAAGTTGAGTCCGAATTATGTTCAATCTTCGAGAGTTTACGATGAAACGAAAAGAAATGGAAATTTCGCGTAAGCTCTGAAATGATTGACAATACGTTTCAACTATTCAGAATGTAAGAGAAAATTACCATTGATTGTTACTTTAACATTTTTTCATTTTGTCTTCTAGATAAAACCAAACACAAACGACGATTTTCTAAACTTAGACCAATACTGGAAATAAGTTTTAAACACTATATGTCAAGCATATACCTTCAATTAGAAGTTGATGATGATAGGCTATCAGTTTTGTTCCATAGAGTCACATATTTCGAGTCAAGATGAAGAAGAACTTTATGGAGCGAGCGTCGTGGTAGTTAAATATATCAAAGATGAACATTTAAAATTTAAATTGTAATTTTTCGTATTAAAGTGAAATTGATATTAAATTACATGTTTTTCTGAAACCAAATCACAAACAATTATTCCGTATACATAGGTACATAAATAATTGTTCATTTAAAAATTTATAAAAAATAAAAGTAAATTTGACTTAATGGAATGCCAAAAATTCCTTCCTGGAAAATACCGAAATAGAGAAAATTCATTGTATGTATGTATATACAGAACAACATAAAAATCCAAACAATAAATGATTTATAAATTCTTTTTCCGAATCCCATACAAAATAAATAAGAATACAAAATGTAATGATTAAAAGTTTTAACGTGGGTAGGGCGCGAAAAGGGGAACCCCGTATTCCACAAATATATAGCGATGAAGAATTTATTTGTGCCGCACGCTGCAAACATTGTATTATAAATCTTTGATAGATATGGGGGAGGTTGATATCCAGCAAATTAACTTTGATTGTTTTCAATAATATTTCACAGTGTAGAATCAAATAGCAGAGAATAATTTTGTGAAGTTAACAAGAATATTTCAAAGAAAACAACTTTTCCACAGTTTTACTTTTTTCATTTCTCGCTGTCACGATGATCATTTTCTTTACATATAATACATCCTTTTGTTATATACGAGAGGTATACATATATAGTTGACTGCAAAACTTTAGATATTTTTATTTTCAATCAGCAACATACAACCAAAATACAAAACGAAAACAAAGTTGGATCATTTTTTTTTTAACATTCAGCTCTTGCAATTTTTTATTTTGTGTACGAGATGGATAAAGATTTCTTTCACTTTGTTTTTCGAAAAAAGATTTTTGTTGTCTATTATCGTTATTGAGTTCAGTCACAAATATAAAAATTATGTATTTGAAATGAGAATATATAGAAAAGTTATATTGTCTAATAAAAATGTCATGGGTTAAGTTCAATGTATATACGAGTATGTATGTACGTATGCGCCCGTATTATATTATTATAGCCAAGCGAGCATCATAAATTATAAACAATCAAATGGTTGTTTATTTGAATATTTCCATTCGTATAATGAGTAACGATGACAAGAATGTTTACAAATCATATAAAATATAATAATATATATATTATTACATTACAGGTTAAATATGGCGTGAGATGGGTTCAGTTGTGCGAATAGCTCATAATTTTGTTCTTTACACGATTTAAGAGCGGAACAATTCATTGGAAATGTTTCCTTTGTATATACGATAAAAATACATAAAATATTTATAAATAATAGCTGCCTCCATATTATTTGATTAATTCTCAGATTTTAAATTATAACCTACCAACTGAAATTCCATATAGTACATCTATGTATAAAACGATATAGGTACAGGAATTTGATGTATAGAAATACCTTATATGTGTATAAATACAACATTGTACACGAGTTCCAGCGAAACGGAAATGAAATTAATCGATTAAATAATTCTGATCAGAATATTTACCAACTTTGTAAAATTGGTTAGATTCCAGATAATTATAGGATTTAACTAAACTTTATTCAGTTTATTCAAATACAAATACTAATCAGTATTTCAATGTAACTCCTATACATACTAATTATTGAAGGTTAAAGCAAATGGGTTCCACAAATTTTATAGACTAAACAACACCTATTGCTTAAATTCATTCAAAACTGTAGATTCCAGGAAGAACGATAAATGTAAAACCGAATGCATGTAGACTTTGGAGTGCCTTACGATGACCGATGGAATCAAATGCCTTACTAAAATCTGTGTAAGCTATACGTCTACTTGATGATGTTTTTCTATGTCATTTAACACTTTACTGGTAAATTAGACCAGATTGGTAGATGTAGACCTTCCAGGCATGAACCCGTGTTGGTAGATAGAAATATGACGTATTAATGTTGATTTAAAATCATCACATTACACCTCATCATTGAATTCAAGCAAAGTTTTTTGTTTGCTAATTTTCCTCGGTATCTCTTTTCGTATGCTCGGTATTCTGGACAACCGTTATAGAGCAAATTTAGCTTTCATGTGCTTCTAGCTCTTAACACGGTACTTAACGCCTTTGCTTAGGGGTTGCTCATTGATTTCGCCATATATTTTATATATTATCGTTGCAAAATATTTTGATCGCTAATGACTTCTTTTTACTGTCTGTTATTAACTTCTATAATATATAAAACATTCATTTTTAAGATTCCATCCGCTTTGCCATCAGGGATGGGCGAGGCATAGATTACGCCATGTAATTTACGCAGTTGTCCAGCTGTATTAATTTATAAAATAGCGATTCAGTTAAGTCGTTTGACAAATAATAATTTGATCATCTCAATTTTAATTTTATCTCCCCTATATAGTTGAAAAATTAAAAAAATGAATAACACATAATTTTTCTAACCTAACCTAAATTGAAAAGAGATTATAAAAAATTCTAAAACTCGAATCGCAATAAAACTAAAAAATCTGGCCACCGTAGAACTAGTAGTGGTTTAGAACTAGTCCACTAAATCATTCTATCAATCGTCTGCATTATCGACGTTTCAAATTTAATTAAAACTTAATTTTTGTATAATCTACGTGTAAAATTCGTTCTGCAAATGGTTCACCCATACCATAAATCACTAAAATAAAAAAACTGACCGAAACCATGAATCCGCCTATAAAACTGTGCCTCGAAACAAAATGGATACAATTTTGACCAGTTTAATTCAATGAAACTCATGAGCGAATTTATTTAATTTTTATTTATAAAACAAAACTTTACAATTAATGCTGTGTGCCTGATATACCAAAAATTTCGTCTAAACCGCCGACTTTTCTAATTGTTTATTAGTTCTGCTATTAAACACCATGTTTTTCCATTTAGACTACTCGCGAGGTTGCTTTTCATTTTAGTTGTCAGTTTTTGATTATATATACGTATGTACATACATTCGTAATATCATATTATAAATATTAACTACAAACTAAAATTACATTACAAAATATAATAAAATGTACAAAAGACAATATGCAGATAGATGTAAGTATAAAATAAATACTTGTGTACATAGTGAATTTTATTTGTAAAGTAAATTGCATTTGTACACGTACAAATTATGCATGATATTTTGAGGTTATATCATATAAATTATTTTGAATGTTTGTAATTTGTATGGATTATTTTTAATTGTAGGGAGTTAACCAGTTGAGAGTAAGTAAAATTGTTTTGTTGTAATATATTTTGTTTTAAGTTCAAAAATATTCATCTTTTGTAGGGCCGTTTGCGAAGAAGCTGGAATTGTCGAACACTTTTGTCGTTTTACAAGTATAATAAACAATTATGTTTTTCTTTAATTTATAGTCAATAATTGAGCCATCGACAGGACAAGGAACAGAGGATGGTGGGCCAGCTGCGTTGACCTGGCCATATTTTGAAATGATCCACGAGTTCGCGTCAGCACGTCATAATATCGATCCTCCATATCTAACCGACACATTTGAAAATGCTGAAGTTTCAATTTCTGAAGAAAGCGATGCTTATCGACGTCGTGACCTGGTTCATCGGCATCCTCACAAAGAACACAAAACAGAGAAAATTATGTGAACGGCCGCAAAAGTACTTATAAAATACATGGCAGTGAAACACAATATAGTGGATAGTAGTGAGGAAGAGGCCTAAGGGCCATTTTATTCTTAAATGTATATATTTTATTTAATAAAAAATAAATTTTGAAATTATTAATATTCATGTATTTTAATATTTAATTTTTTGGATTATACTCGTGCTAAATTTGCTCCAGCAATGCGTTACGGAATTTTAAATTTGCTCCACTAAAGTATTTCGAAATTCTAAAGCTGTTTCCTCATCAGTATTAATCATATTGAAATTTAACGGTGAATTATCTTCGGATTCGGTCCCATCTTCAATTTCATGAACCACTCCGTCGTTTATACAAATATTGTGCATTACACAACATCCCACTACAGTTTTTACACAATTCTGTATTTTTAATTCCAACCGTTTTTGGAAAATTGGTCCCCATCTTGTTTTTATACGCCCAAATGCGTTTTCTATAATGCTCCGAGCACGAGAGTGTAGCGTGTTGAATTTCTTTTCCTGTGTCGTAAGTGCTCGGTCGTGGCGGAATGGTGTGATAATGGGCACCGGATGTAATGCACATTTGTATCCAGTATCACCTAGCAAGTAATAACTTGCTGGTAGAAAAGTGCCAGATCTATATAAACCGCTATTTCTTAAAACCCTTTGGTCGTGCACTGAACTTGGGAAACCCGAAAGAATTATCGTAAATTTGCCGAAGCTGTCACATACAGCCCTGACATTTAAACTATAGTCCAGCTTGCGATTAATGTACTGGTCATGTAGATGTACCGGCACCAAAACCTTCACATGACAGCCGTCTATAGCGCCAACAGCTTTAGAAAAAATTCTGGTTTTCGAGCGCAAATTAAAATGGTGTCCAATTGATTCCTATTCTTCTGGCCTTGGTAACTTTATTTTTTTTTTTTGAAATGTTGACGAATAAGTCCAGCATCTTGTGTACAATTGTACGAACCGAATACGTGGATATTCCAAATGATATTCCAGTTACGCGATAACTCGCCCCACAGGCAAGTCAATATAAAAATACACATAACCGAAATTTTATGCAGTTTCCGTGATTATTTTTGTCTAAGAGCAACAACATTAAGTGGAGCGATTTTGCAGATACACGAATGTTTTGCTTTATGAATTTGTTGTCATTGGATAAATTTGTTCTGTATATTACAGAGTTGTAGTATTTTACAAATGTTCTCTCCGGCTGGAAATTTCGAAATTTTAATTTCGTATTTATTACATATGTACAACCATTTTACACCGTCTGATGTTTAAAATTTTTGGTATCAGGCACACAGCATAAGCATTTTTACAATTCGAGCTAACTTTTATAACTATTTCAACTCAACAAATTAATTCATTTTTGTAAAAGTTGTAGCATACACCACATTTAGGCGAATTAATTTATTTTTTCTTAAATTTGTAATAGATCACAACAACAATCAAAACAAAATTGATTTACGCAAATTTTAAAAAAAAATTGTGAAAATTAGAGTCAGGTTGTCGCATAAATAACACCTTTTACACAGTTATTGATAAATTCATTTGACTCAACAGCTTATTAATTAAATTAGCTGAAAATTACTATAAAAAAACCAAACTCGGTTAGTTTCTCATTTTATATACACCCTCATAAAAATGTTGAATCATCATCAATCATATTTAAGACAATATTATATTCACAAAACATACTGTTATCTATAATATTTATCCTTCTTCCGTGATTAACATTTTCGTTTCATTGTTTGTACATGTTTATTATATGAACAATAAGGAAATGAAAAATTTTCCATATCACAGATAAAGGAATCGAAGAAGGGGAATTTCTTACAATAAAATTTAATTAGCATGTTCGTCAATCTTATAGTATTTTCGATGTAAAGTGTACACTGTGTGGATTTGCAATTATAAAATGTCACTCAAACGTTTTCATTCATTTATTTGTATATTTCTAATTTTAACAGTTTCATTTCAAACTATATAGTACAAATAATAAACTAATTTTAAAGTTTTTAGTTAAGAAAACTATAACTTTGTAGTTAGATAGTTAATCAGGATATAGCAAAAAAAAGTTTCTATCCGATTTTATAATTTGATGTGAATTAACTGGAAAATTCATAAAGTCAGAGATCGTCTAACTTAAATTAGACATTAAGATGATATAATCTAATGGATTTTATCGCTATATATAATCATCAACATAACTATGTGTATATATTATGCAGTAAATATAGCATAAATCAACCATTTTTTTTATTATGAAATTTTCAACATGATAATAAAAGAGAAAACTGAAAAGCCATTCAAATCCTTATAATTTTGTTATCCTTAAATCGTATTATAAAACGAACATACAAAATGTGCACAATGGAAATGTTATTATAACACTGAGTAGCGCAACAGGTCATTTTTTTTTGTTGTTGTTGCCGTTTTATGAGGAATTTTTTTCGCCCGAATTAGCATAACAGACAGATTTAAGTGATTCAAAATTTTAAAGATTTCTTGTAAAATGTATTTATGTTCACAGACAGGTAGACACAAGGATAACGATTAATCATTTGTTATTAGATTTTATGAATTTTTGGATTACCCAGTGGACGAAACAATTTTACTTTCAAGAATTTGGTCTCTGATAATAAAAATAAAATGTCGAGTTTATGAAAACGAAATCGATGCCATTTTAATTGCCTGTTTAATTGAAAGTTTGATTTTTATCGACATCCAGTTTGGACGTAAAATCAATTTGCACGGAATATAATCACAATAAAATTAAATTAAAAAGGAGCCGTGTTATTGGTTTTTAATTATTTATTAGCTTTGTTTTTTTAATTAATAATTTTAACAATTTTAAAAATTATTCAGATTAGAAGTAAAATTGTTTTTGAAACTGCTTTTTGATGAATTAAATTCGAATTGATCCTCTACGGTATTGAATAATTTTCCATGATCTATTAATTGGATTGTTCTGGCCATAATTGGTTGGGTGGTGTTCGAACGCCAAAAATTGATGTTTACGCAAAGTCCTTTCTCGACAAATGTGACTCCTAGATCGCATACTCTAGAAACTTCTGTCATCACTTCTGATAAATAATCTCGCGTACTCTAGGAACTTCTGTGTCATTTATTTTATATGCCGTAGTTATTGGGTTTCTTTTACGATGAAACGACATAATTTTACATTTCCTAATATTTAAGTGCAGTGAATTGTGGACACACCATCTTGCAGTTTTTCATATTAGAATATTTGAGTGTTTAATTAACTTGACTATTCCATCGATGAAAACAGTAAAGATCCATATGGACCAATATGCGATCCTTGAAAAACACCAGATGTCGCACTTTGATAACGTTAGATATGATTTATACTTATTCAAATTTTAGTAAATGTGGATTTTTTTAAGTGAAATTCAAGGTAGAATACTAGTACTATGGAGTTGAGTAAATTTTAAACGCGTTTTACAGACTTTTTAACGATATAGCTTTCAATAAAATTTGAGTGTAATTAAAACACAAATATTGATTAGAAAATAATTTTTTGTTATATTTGATTGGGACTGAGTATAGACTTTGAATTATATATTTTGAGTGGAACTTTTTAAGTTAAATTCCAAGCACAATTTGTACTATGAAGTTGAGTAATTTTAAACGCGATTTAAGATTATTTGTGTTCAATTTAAATTATAAATATTTACTTATATTTGAGTTTGTATAGACTTCGAAGTATATATTTTTTGAGTGAATTTGCTTAAGTGATTTTGAGTCAAAATCTTTAATGGTTTTTTAGATGAATATATGAGTGAAAATAAATGTATTTTTTAATGCATTTAAAATTTAAAAATCAAGTAGAAAAAAATAATTTGAGCCAAGTTTTAATTTCACTTTAGAGCCAAATTTAAGTAAAATAAATATGAGTATGAATTAAAAAATATTGAGTGCATTTTAAATTATGTTTAATCGTATTTGAATTTGAATTTTCTTAAGTAAAATTCCAGCTAGAATTCAAGTATGGGCTTGAATCAAATTTTAACACTGGAAATAATGGGAAACACTTTGGAAGATTTTGAATATGTTTGGTCTTAGAGACAAACCCTAATTGCTTATGGAGCCTTAAACCAGAGTGGACATCATTTTAAGATTGATACTCATACATTTTTGATTTTTTAAATTTTAGCATTCAGTATTAAAATTGTAAAAAACCTTTATAAAATAATAATAAATAAATTAATTTATGTCGAGTAAAATGATTACACATTAAAGTTGATGACGGGTTAAGTGAATTTTTCGCTATATACGCCAACGAAATGACAAAAAATTTATTTTACAGCAATTTTTTAACTACGGTGTAGGTACTATCAACAATTTGCTGGCACAGCACATAAGACCATTTACTAGTCATCAATACAAAATAAAAGTTTTCAAAATCACAGAACTTAACATTTAATAAAAATCAAAAATTGCTCATCTCTGACTGTAGTATTGTCGGAATAGAAGGAATACAGTAGCCAAAACGATATAGTACATAAATATTCATAAAAAAAAAAATTAAATATTTTGATACCAAATTTTAATCGGCCGTTTCAAGCACCCACATAGTAAAACACACGAAAAATGGTCTTGCGTCAGTGCAACATAATTTTTCGCGCCTTGTACTATATGATTTCTTGGAAGTTTCGACTAAAATTTGGTATCGAAATATTTCAATTTTTCCATTTTTTGTGAATTTATTTTCATGTGTTATACTATGATAGTGATTGGCTGCTTCAACTAACATTAAGGCGAATTTGAATTAGAAGTACATATGTCGGAAATGGCTTTGATAATGTACCAAGACAGTCATCTTCAATTAATTAAATTTCTAAAACGTGCAAATTTAAAATGTATTGATTCACTGTCTACATGGTCGACAACATCATTTAAATTATCAACGGAAACGATGCAAGTTTTACATGTTTCACATTTTTCCACCCATAATTGGGCCGGAGTATTGTCTAGTTCATCTTACCATTTATTTTACTATTTGTTGCTCTACAACTAATTTTATAATTCAGAGAATGGTGAAACCCTATAAGGGCAACAAACTTATAATCCATTACGTAGAAATCACATCAGAAACGGATTATATTATCTAACGCCTCTGTTATAAACGTATATAATACGATGAGGTTTATAAATTCTAATTTTTTATTTATGTATAAAAAAAAATCAATACTGAATCATCAATCTGCTGACCGAACCAATATTTTAAAATAATACGTTAAATAAATTTTGAAAATACAATAAATAACTCCAACTAGTTTTTTATGATATATCCATACATAGTTTTAAAATCTCAAATCAGTTAAGTAAATTTGTAAACCGAACGATTTAGACACAGACAACACAAATATACCCTACCTCCATATACTATACACAAATACTTTAAGCCGTTTACAATATATAAGATGTGAGTTTCATCTTTTTATATTCGTACACACATATTTTTTAAAGTCCAGAACAGAATCTGGTAAATCGCAAAAAAAAATAAACTTTTTATATGAAAATTTATGAGCTTTTAGAGCTTTTTTTTGTTTTACGTCATTTTAAACATAGCAAACAAAAAAATCGAACAACAACATAACATAAAGTAAATCCTTACAAATATGATTTTCTTATGGTTAAAAAACTTCAATTTTTTTCAATAACGCAAAGGGAACAACATATTTCAGCATTCAGCAGAAGATGTATAACGTACTCGTACGAACATATATACATACATACATACGTATACATACAAAGCATAACCCATAGAAGTTTCTCCTAAATAATTTGGTTTCTTTGCTGCTATATATACTACCTCTTCGTTTTCCGTTTTTTCAACACTGACTTCTTCTTCGCATCGTCCTATTACAAAATGAAATAAATTACGATTTTTTTTTTTTGGTGTAGAAAAGATTCTTAAGCATTATAATGGAATCTACATTTAATCATTTCAAAATACGCTATTTATCTTAAAATTTTCGTTTTATTTCAACAAAGTAAATAAGAATTTATTTAGTGTATATTATACGCTAGCATAATGTACATAAAATGAAGTAACATATCATATTTACTTACGAGGAGAATGTACATAAATTTAATTTGTATGTATTTGAAGAAAAATATTTTGTCAGGTGGATTTGAAGAAAATTGGAAAGATTTCCGGATGAAAATAAGAAAATTAAATTAGTATACGTTTGACCGTTTATGTATAGCCAGCAAAGGCAAATTGGTAATTATGCGACAAATAAATAAATGGGAAATCACCTAATCACATTATATGAACGCTGGTATTGTAATACTGTTATTTATATACATAAATCCTGTAGCAGTTTTGTTTTTATGGTCCAAAAGTTTCCATAAAACATTTATTTTCCACTTAAGCAATTCGATAATATCTTCAAGCATTTGTAATTCACGAGATGGGTTAAATTGATAGCTATGTATATGATCAAATTGAAATGATTGAAGATAATTGCGATTCAAAACAAAATATTGAATCCTTTTCTGTGCGCAAAGAAATTATAAAAAAAATTAGGGCGTTCTTTTTATTTCATAAACACGTACCAATCAAAATTATTGTTATAATTTTATTGTTAAAAATTATCGGCTAATTTTTTTTTTAATACAAATTAATACGTCATGACTATGTATATATTTATGAAATAAAAGAAACGCCCTAATTTTTATTGTTATCCGCACTTTTATTAAATATATATTCTGTGCTCTAGAATTAAAAGGGCGTAAGTCGACTTATGCTCTATACAAGTTTTCCGTTTTTATGTTTAAAATTTTATGTTTAAATAAGTGACTTAATTCCTTTTGAAACTTCGAGTCTTATAAATTTTATTTTTGTAACGTTTTGTTCCGTCTAAAGCGTAAAATATTTATAATTTAACTGAGGTGCTGCAAAGTTTTTTGGAACTCGCTTTTCTATTTTAAGCATACATAAGCGGTGCAGCCGATCAAAAAAATATTGGTTGAAGTATGGCTCTGCAGAATTATGTCAAATTTGTATGACAGCAGATATGTTCATCGCCACAGACTAATGATTGTGTGGTTTCGGGAAATAATGACTCATTTGTCAACAATGAATCTGCGCTTAAAATTAACGAATCACCGAGCAAAGAAACGCAGAAAATCAGAAAACGGAAACGTAACGCTGCTTGAAAGAAGCTGTAGAAAACAATGCAATACAAAAATAAATGATTCTGACCAAAAAAAAATGTTTAACAATATTGAGCTTTCGGCAACTATAATCTGAGCTTTGCTTATGTAAAGTAAATGTTTTTAATCTAAATGTTTTTAACACCAGGACCTGAACCCATTTAGTTTAAGTGTCTTCCTGAAAATATTATCGATGCTGGAAAAGCACACATAAATTGTTCACAAAAATATTTGCATGCCGATCTCAGTTTGGGAACTCCACAAAGCCCGGTTTCAATTTGGAAATACACAAAAGTATTTCAAACGATGAATATTAAGTTAAGAAACCGTCACTTGACCAATGCAATACCTGCGAAGCTTTGCTCCTCAAGATTCAATTTTCCGAAGGAGATGACAAATGAGACGATGCAAAAATACCTATCAACGCCGTATCTGAATACGTCAATTTCGTTTTATAAGATAGCATCATGAACGTACAATGTCACAATCCACGATTGTGTTTCAGGCGTATAACCATATGTGGCATGAAGCTACTGGAAATCACTGCAGTAATGAAGTTGCATCATGTCTTCTAAGTCAATTACAAACATCACCGCTGGATGTTAAATGAATCATTTTATATAGCGATTCATGTGTCAGACGAAATAAAAATAACTTTGCCGCATCAGTGTTCATGATTTTTCTCAGCAACAACCATCTTGTCGAAGTGATTGACCATGAAGCGGACTTCACTTAACATTCACCACCAACGAGATTGATCGGCTTGTAAGATCAGTTCGTTCTTACAAATAATACTTAGTAACTGAAATGACATCCTGCTGGATGGACATTTTTGATTTTGCTCAGATCGCGAAAACCAAATTCATGTGGAGAAATGTTGTTGCCGAAGGTACCATGTTTGCATGGCATTCGATTAAATGGCTGAGATACACTACGAATTTGCTGGACAAGTCTAAAGAAAATTGATTTTATTTTGAACAAAATACTCTCCGTATTTCTACGGATGGAATACATCAAAGAGGAAATAGAAATGCATGCCGCCAAACACGAAATAAGGCTCCAGGAGCATGGAAACCCTTATATTCACCATATGATAGATAACCCTATGTCGTTGGAAAAAGACTACAAAGAACGAGGCCAGTTGACCTAGTGAACTAACCAAACTAAAATTAGTAAACAGGTTTAATCAATTATCAATTATGGGCCTAACCATTGGGTTACACTCCAACATGAGAATTTTATAAGAAATGTGAATTTTATACTTGAAAGATAAATTGCTAGATGAGCGTAGTCTCAAAGTTAAAATTATGAAATTTTGGATACTTCAGTCTTCTTGAATATTTTTTGCCTATATCGGAAACTCACAATACATATATCCAAAATATTTAATACAAGTGAGTTGGGGTAGTAAGCCATTTATCGACGAGGAGAATCGGAGGACATGAAAATATTGGTATTTTTAACTTATTTGTGGCTTTCTTCAGTCATTTATCTGTTGTTTCTATCTCGGTGAGTCGACTCACAGAGGTAGAAGCAACATAGATGGTTGTTAAAGTTATTTTTATATTTTTGATGGCTTCGAAGACGGTTCATACGTCTTTATGTTAGGTTAACTGCCGCGAGGACCTAAACAATAAGTATTCATTCATTCATAAAATTTCAAATTGATAAATCGTTGACATTTGGCAAAACATAATTATTATTATTATTAGTAAAATTGGTTGAAACCCACGAGGATTGCCACTCAATGCCATAAAAACCGATGGTAAAAACCCATGGATTCTATCCCAATTCGGAAACGCGCACTGCTGCCTTCACAAACTGATCAAGTACAGCAAGGTAGAGAAGACAACTGACCTAAATTTAAAGACCTAAAGTTGAATACCTGAAACCGAATAGCACCTACCATGTAGATGATCTTCCAAGATTCTTAACTGGTTCTTTTTTCAAGATAAATGACCTCAAATTGGGTTCCTTAGCTCCACTGAAACCTTAGGTCTTTCAAAGCGTAGTCCTTTATAACTATCTTCCCGTAGTTGAAAGATAAATAAACCGCTGGTTCAGGACCAATTAAAGTTAATAATCCACGATTTCATTGCCTATGATGTCACCATGAGCCGGTATCCACATGACCGTAACTTTATTGTTATACAACAAAGAAGGTTCATGAAATGTTTGAATTCCTTGACGAGTTTAGAAACAGTCGAGGGATGTCTTAAAGAGTTAAATACAGCTTACTATCTGTACACAGTAGAATACTTTTGTTTTTACAGCAAAATTCAAAGCCATTCAATAACATTACGTGTTCCGCCTGAAAAACAGTACAAAGCGAACCAGACTACCGAAAAGTCTCAGATCCGTCCAAGGACAGTAGATTCTAAACCCTGAGGATTGAACCGAAAACAATCAAAGGTGAGTGACTGAGGCAATAAAAAATGGATTACATAGCAAGAAGTTGAGTCGAGGACATAGCCCTAATTATGGCTCTGCAAGCAAGATTTTGTAGATCATTAAGCTGGCTACAGAAGTCTTCAGATCAATCACTGGCTACCACACAATAGAAGCGTACGATAGTAGCGGAAGCACCAGTAATTTATAAATGAAAGAAAGAATCCTAGGGCTTAAACACCAGGATTATCCAAAAGCTCTTCTACATTACCAAAATATGGCAGTTGCTTTTTGAAGCTTGTAGTCCAGGTGATTCTTCTATATAGGAAAGTTTACTATCCAAGACAACACTAAGGTGCTTTCCGTGCCCATATTTAGTGATCGTTCTCTCAAAAGGAGAGGGAACAGATAGTTCAAGAGTATTCTTCTTCTTTGTACAGATATTTAAACCAGTTTTAAAAGGGTTGACGTGAAGACCCTTCTCAACTTACCATGCCTCCACAACAGTTAAGGCATGCTGAGTTCGGTCGGATAAGACACTGAGATGTTTGCCTAAAACTGCCAAAACAAGATCATCAGCATAACTATGTGCAATGATCATAGCGAACGAAGTGCTATCGAAAGCTCCCGCAATATAAGCATGTTGCATGTTACTGAGTGAGGCGGTGATTAGCAAATGATCTCTAATGATTCTATTGACAATTCTTTCCATAGAGCTTTAAGAAAAATTGAGGTTAGGCAAATAGGCCAAAATGACTTAAGGTCCGTATAATCGGGATAAAAACAACTCTAAGCAATGCACGATTGAAAAAGTTGGAACAAATGAAAATAAACAGAAAGGAGAAGTTCACCAATTTCCTTGTTGAAGGAGGTAAGCTGTCCGTCCGGTAGACGAAGAGAATCAAGTTTACACACACTGTTCTTAGCTAAAGCTTTATTGAGTCCAGCGACAGCAGATAGGCTGTTGATTTCCTCGCAGAAGTTCAACCATGAGGCTCTTTGAGTGAATCTTAAACTTCTTTTATATTACTGTTGTGTTAGGAAGAAGTTATCCCTAGCTAAGAAGTTATTTTTAAGGTCACAGTTTCAGATAGGTTTGTTCCGAATCTTTTGATTAATGTTAAGAGGACACATTCAATCTGCTTACACGACCGAATAACCCTCGGTGGCGTAAGTAAATAACCTATAGCTCGAGAGAGAACAGGCCTCAATTGGTTAATTTCCGATTGCGGTAAGGTTTAATATTAAACGAGATACACCTGTGATCAGAGGAGTGGATGTCATCCGTGAAAAAGGATGTTCCTCAGATAGAATGATGAGCATTAGCAACACAGACAATCACCAAAGGGGTATGCTTATTCTTACACCATGTCACAAGATTAGTGAGTTCCTCAGAGGGAGGAGGTGAAAAAGAGTCATACGGCAAATAAACTGAGGGGATGGATCAGTTTAATACAGGAGAATAAGATCTGCGTTAATAATAATGTTGCCAATAAAAATACACGCTCAAGTTTTATTGACAGAATTCTTACAGAAGATTCGGCCATTAAATAAGTTCATTCCAGAGACATCATTATCAAGAAGATATGGTTCCTGTATTACACAAAACATAATCATTTTTGAGTAAATTTGAGAGTTTAAAGTTCGAGGATTCGTTGTTCGAAATTTATTTTATTTCATCTACGTAATGCATTTTTTGGATTGTTCCACACTGCAAATGCGCCTGAATTTATGCAAACGTGACTACAATGTTTTTAATAATATCAGATCGTTTATCCTCATCATAAGTCATGGCTCTAGTAAATCGGCACCGCGGGTGGCGTTTTTGAAAAGAAAACTAATTTATAAATTACATTTAGGTGTCTGGGCTGGAGGGAGGCCACAGATAGATAGACAAATAGATATTTCCTCAAAAAAAAAATGAGTATCATAAATTTTTGCTAAGCCGTACGCATGTACAACAAAACGATACTAAAACGAAGTCAAGGAACGCATTTTTTTTGTGTTCATCACAAGCAAGATAAATTGTTTGAGACATTAAAATTATGGCGGTGCAAAAAAAAATGTTCATTCGCTTTATTTCTTGTGCCTGCGCCTATGATATTTTACAACATAATCAAAACCACACCGCAACCTCATTATTATCAATATTATGATTGGTACATAATGTATATTGTTGTTGTTGTTTATTAAAAACAATTTATGTATGATGTATAATTTTATTATTATTTTACATTATGTACATACATAACTCAACATAAAAGAAAATATTATTTAATAAAAATTTCATGATTCGTCTTCAAAATTGAAAATGTTAAATTACCTCGCACCTTCAGAACCGTTTAAGGGATTTTATTTAAGATTTGAAATATTTATAGTTTTAATATACATATGTATAAACTTTGGCAATGCATTCATCATCCTATATTTAGTTTATGCAAATCATAAACCATATGTATACGAGAAATATTGACGATATAGAATCAAAGTGACAATCAAAATTATTTATTTCGTCTACAGATAAGATATTATGGATTTATGGTTGTGCTCTCTATAATAATATTTGATAAAAATATAACTTATAAACTAAATATAAAATACAATAAACCCAATAATAAAATAATTCGCGGAAGTGTAATTTATATGTATATATTTTGCTTCCTATACTATGTAATATAAGATGAGCGATTTTATATACGATGAACGGAAGTAAATGCGCGCAACAACCCCAGTACAACTTAAACATAACCGGGTAGATTATTATTTTTTATGAACGAGTATATATACCAAAAACTTTATTACTTAAATATTAGAAAAGTTGTAAATTAAACATTCAAAAATGATTAAATTTAATTATTCAATTAGTTATGGTTCACAGGGTTTTTCGTGTATATATTATTAGTCTGCACCGAAATCAAATGTAAATTTAGGCTCACAGACGGACAGTACACGAATACGAGAGTATAATTCGATGTCTTATAAGTAATTTTCAGTAATTATCTATACGCAATTAAAAATATTAGAAATTGGTGGTTTGGGGAGGAAGAATGAGTACATTGACGTTGAAAATTAATATTCAAGCTAAAACAACGAGCATAATATTAAAGCAGATATAACCGTTATGTACATAGATTCTAGGCAAAATATTGCAGATTTTGACATAATATTGATGAAGAAAAAACGTTAAATCTTTTTGATTAAAGTATTGATTACACCTCAAAATGTATCTTTTTATTCAATTATTTAATTAAATATGTATGAATAAAAAAAAATTAGGGCGTTTTTTTATATGAGCCAATGAGGTAATTACCAGGGATGGGCATTTACCCGTCATCTATTTATTCTACGTCGATAATGTAGACGATTGATAGAGTGATTTAGTAAACTATGGTGGCCAGATTTTTTAAGGTTATATGAGATTTAGGTGGGACAGTTTTAGCAAGGTTAGGTTAGAAAAGTTCTAATTTAAAATATTTTCATAATCTATCTTTTAAAAAATTTAGAAATATGTACATTGTAATCTGAATGTTCCTAAAATTAGTATTTTCTTTTAATCTGTGACATTTTTTTTATATCACAACTATAGAGGAGATAAAATTAAAACTGAGATGGTCAAATTATTATTTGTTCTATGGCTAGACCAGATAATTTTAAAGGTAAGTAACATCGGTTCTAACTAAAAACAAGATTCATTGCAAAATCTTATCGAGCCTAAAATTAATCTTGCAAACTATCAAAACTATCTTATAATTCATTCCTTAAATAAATTTGGAATTTGAAATGAGTTAGAAATAAACATAAATAAAAATTCTATTGAAACTGTAATGGATTGGAAAAATCATATCTTTAAATAATCATGACCTAAACTTAAATAAAATCAAAGAATCTAAAAGACCTAATTTTGCAAGGCAATTCGGCAGATCTATATAGATTAAAGCTTGATGTTAGCAATACTGCTGCACTTTTAAATTAGCTTTAAAATATAAAAATGCATCGCCTAAGCAACAGCGTTAGGTATCGTGTCAAGGGCTAAATGCACATGAGGCTATGCATTTGCTCTATATAATGGTGGCCCAGAATACCGAGGAAAATTAGCAAACGAAAACCATTGCTCGAAATCGAAAGTGGTGGTAAAAATATCCGCTTTCCAAAATTTAATTTTTTTATACTTATCTGAATTTTAGTAGATGTTTTTTAAGTGAAATCCAACATAGAAGTGTTCTATGGAGTTGAGTTAAATTTTAAATGCGTTTTGTATACTTTTTAACGGATAGATTTCAACAAAATTTGAGTGCAATTTAAGAATTAATTAAAACTCAAACATTGATTAGAAAATAATTTTTGTTATACATATTTGATTTTGATAGAGTGAAACTTTTTAAGTTAAATTTAACGTACACACTATGAAGATGAGTAAAATTTTAAAGGCGATTTTTAGATTATTTGAGTGCAATTTAAATTATAAATATTTGCTCAGATTTGAATTCGTTTGCATAGACTTCGAAGTATATAGTTTTTGAGTGGATTTGCTGAATAATTTCCTAGTATGAATTTGAGCCAAATTCTTTAATGGATTTTTGAGTTCATTTCAATTTTAAATTGAGTTAAAAATCAAACATTAAGTTGAAAAATTTTTTTGTGTTATTAGAGTTTGCGTTGTGTTATGTTTGAATTATAATTTAAGGCATAAGAATTAATGTCAAGTTTTAAATTAGACGAGTGAATATAAATTATTATATCGGTTGGGTGTGAACACAAGTTGAGTGCATTTTAAATTAAGTTTAATCGTATTTGTATTTGAATAGCTTTTGAACTATGTTGAGTGGATTTTCTTAAATAAAAATTCTAGCATGAATCAAATTTTAATTACAATTTAATTGTAAGTATGCTTCCATCATTCGGGAGGAAAAGCTTGCACACATTTGATGTTGAGGTAATTGGCCACAATTTTCAGATTTGATCACTTGGAATTATTGTAAGTATTGCCTGTAAGATTATACAGATGTAAAGGGTTTACTAGAAACGAATTTTGATACATTTAGTTTTTAATATTATCCGAGGAAGAGCAGTGAGAGCAGTGGGGTTGACCAATGAGATTGGTTTATCTCTGTATGGGTTCGTGAGCAATTACGATTCAACAGATTTTTTTTACGTTTTGTATTATATATTTGTCAAATCTGAATTTACTAAATAAATAAATTGGCATGCATTATTGA
The DNA here is from genome assembly GCA_951394425.1 of Tipula unca. Classification (NCBI taxonomy): domain Eukaryota; kingdom Metazoa; phylum Arthropoda; class Insecta; order Diptera; family Tipulidae; genus Tipula; species Tipula unca. The sequence goes on from OX596380.1 coordinate 213,154,818, forward strand.
TTAGAAGTATTTTTTAGTGGCTACGACAAGTTGAAAAACAACGCTCTTTGATCGCGTTAATATTTGGTGTGGGATTAGAGCTATTGACAACGTCGATAATGTAGACAATACATAGTGTGATTTTGTAAACTAGTTCTAAACTACGGTGATCATATTTCTTTAGGATAACATAATACGATACGGACGGTGACAGTTTTAATCATTCAATACATTTTAGTCTAACTTAACCTCTCAGACACTAAAGTTAGGTTAGAAAAGTTTTAAATTATTATATTTCCATAATTTATCTCAAGAAATTTAGAATTTCAGTAATTCAATGTAATCTGTTTTATTATCTGTTACATACATATACTGTTTTAGAAGTTCTGATATATTATTCCATAATTGGAAGAGATAAAATAAAAACAAAACTATCAAATTATTATTTGTCAATTTTTAACGTGGTTTCTAATATTAATATAAAAAGTCTCCACGGTTTTTTGGTACATTGAAAATAAATTTTAATCAAGTTAATATTAACCATTATTATCTATGACCTTTTGCCATTTTTCTGGTAGCTTCATAATTCCAACTTCTGTGTTTTATTGTCGAAAAACTTGGCCAAGTGATTTTCAGCGGTTTGCCAAAACTCCCAACCAAATTCCGTCAATTTGTTCCGAGTCATCAAAGATGTGTTTGAAGTCATTTGTGGAGGGCCACCAGCCTTTTTTCATCATCTGTAATGATTCGCTTCAAAAATGGTTCGAGTTCGTTGCGTTTCCGCAGCAGTTCACTGATGTTAATTCAGTTCATCAAATTTGTTTGCGCTAATTCATGTGACACCCAAACATCGAGCTTTTTTATGTAGTTTTCAAATGATTCCAAACTGTCATGTAGTTGATGTTTAATGCCTCCGCTATTTCATGACAGCTTGCGTCCCAGTCTTGCTCCACCAGTTGCAAAATTCCATTGACTTCTAAGTGACTGGTCGACCAGAGCGATGTGCATATCTTTACATCCAAATTTCCGGAATGGAATCGAGCAAACCACTCCCGCGTTCTTCGTTCAATCATAGCATTCTCATCGTACTGCGTACACTTCAAAAATTTTTCGACATGTTTTTGCATCGATTTTATCTTCTTTATAGTAAAAAGCATCACATAACGTATTTCTTCAGATATTTCACTCATATTCAAACCAATATAACTTTTTACACACATATATAGGCATCAACACCATCTAGTGGCAACAACTGCGGAGACTTTTTATATGACCTTATATTTATTATATGCTGTATTAGTTAATAAACTAGTAAGCTAGTTTTTATGATATAGTTTCTTCGTATAAGATTTTTTACAAACACAATTGTGAACTGGTTCAAGTTCGAACCGTACATAATATTTTACGTGTAGACAACCGTGTAGATTGCATGGCGTAATCTATCTCGCCCATCCTTGGTAAATACGCACAAACAAAAACTATAGTGACTTAAATTAGGATTTAGAAAAAATAAGAAAAACGATCATTTCTAACCTCTAAGGCTTATCAATTTGAAATAACATTTAACAATAATACAGTTATATTAATAACAATAATATAATAATTGTCACAAATTTCTTGAAATGCTAATCAAATTTCGCAAATATTTTGTCAACTTAAACTATTGCCCAATAGATGGCATCATAAGTATTTAATTCCATTTTAACAAAGCAAAATCAGAAGTGACCGGTTTAGTCATGATATAATTTTATCAGTATTAATATTTATGTATCAACAATTCACATTGCCTTGAATTTGGTATTTTTAACAACGCGAGATATGTCGAAAGTTGCTACAAACACTAGTGCGCGGTCGCACAAAATATTTAACTACCGATTCTCCAGTTAAAGCTAACCGGCCAATTTTATAGAGTTAAAAATTTAACCGACCGTTAATATTTTGATTTTAACTTTATACTGATATCGATAGAAAATATTAATATTTCCAAGAAGAGTGTAAACAAATTTAAATTGAATTGAATGTTGGTTGTGGAAAGAAAAACTATTTTAGTATGTAACTGCTTGATAGCTAATCATCTCTAGTTAAACATAATTTGTGCAACCCATCATAGATAAACCTGTATAAGGCCTGTAAAAGACTTTTAGTATTTTCATTTTATTGAAATACATAAGTGTTTTTGCCCATTTCAAACTCATTCAATCCGTAGAAAAATACAAAATGAGCAACTTGAACATAAAACATTAACTTTTGTGTAGTCGCAATACCCACTTTTCGTAAAAGTGAAAGGGAAAAATTGATTTTTACTCGGCAGCCATATTTAAACTGAGTTTGGTATTAGGGGTTGATAGGAATAATTTCTAAACACAAAATTCAAAATGACCGAATTTATGCTATATATTGATTTAAAATGTATTCTTATTTTTTTAGTTATTATTTGTTTAACTTCATTTTTAAAGTTTAAAGAGCTATCGGTATTGTTTTGAGTAATTGCAATTGTCTGAGTAATTTCACTTATGTCAGTTTCAACCTGTTACCAAATTTTACAAAAAACAAAACAATTCCAATTGAAAATTTAGCAGAGTTTTTTTTTCGATTTATATAGCGGAGACGCGATTTCGTATTGAATTCCAATTTGACTATTTGAATAACAATGCGCCTATAACTAATGTTCCCCTTTAATCCGTGTATGACTTCTCAATGGACTTTAGGTGTTTAATTCAATCTACATTCGCTAGACTCTATATTGATTTGTTCTATTTTTTCGGGGTATAATTGAATCTAGCATGGAAACACACCAAAAAATTAAAATAAATTAAAAAATGGATTTGTTAATTTTTTATCACTATAGAAGAATATAATTTGGTAATTTGGGATAATTTTTAAACTTGGATAATCAAAGCTTCAGGATCACGTTCAGCTATGGAAATTACAACACTTTTCTGTTTACTATACAGTCGTTTGAAAGTAGCCGCGTAATTATAATTCCCACATTGTGTTTGGCGCCTACATTCACCAACAACTGGTAACAAAAGTATAAAAACATCGCATTTAAAAATCAAAACAATTGGAATTCTCTGTAGGCTTAAATAATAAATTACATGTACAGCGATATATATATTACTCGTAAAAGAAAACATTTTCGTCTTGTCAAGTATCAAATTGAAGAAGATATTATAATGATGATTGAAAATACGAATATTAATTACAAAAAAATTTCTTATTTGTTTAATGTCTTTACTTATATGTATATAGGGTGAGTCTGATGATGAATTGGCAACACTAAATTATTTCGATCTAAAAATCAAATCAAATTTATTTTTCCAAAAGCTAATGGGGGTGTCTATTCTATTGGATCCAAAAAACTAATGATTTTATTGTTACGTACAGCTCACCCTGTAAATAAATATAGTATTATATATGCGTATACATATATTAGTATAAAACAATGATTTTTTTTAAAATCCTAATTGAAAATTTTCGTCGTTTACACGTACATACATATGTATACGAGGATTCCTCAAATAAACACTCAACTGATTTGCGTGCGATGGAAAATTAAAAATTGCGGTTTTGTTTCATGCGTGTTCTGCTGTTGCGGGTTAAAGTTTAATTAAGTTTAATAAAGAAATTATATTTTTAATGTTGGTTAATAACCATCATCATTTTATGATACTTAGTTTAAGCCGCACTGTGACATGGTTTTATATATGTATCCTATTTATAGAACATATACTCGTATATATGCGTATTTAATTGAATAAATCGTGAACAAGTGTTGTTGTATGAAAAATTAACTTTGCTCTAAGATTATGAAAAAGATTTTAATTCAAGAAATTTTCACATTTCGCTATTTTGATTATGTAAACCATCGAAAAAGTCGATAACTCCCATCGCTTATTCGTAATATCGACAAAAATATAATTTTTTTATTTTTGTTAATTAAATTGGTTGTATTGTTTTGTCCTAAATATTATGATTGATTGTTAAAATTTTTGAAGTGAATATAGATCCTTTTTCTTTTTTTTTTAATAACTGAGGTAGAATATGTAAATTATATTGTTGCTGTCTACATAGTCTTATAACCATAGAGTTTATCTTTATATTGATATTGTTGTGTTGTATATAATCAACAAACAGGAATATTTTTAGAAAATTAATTGGAAATTTTTTTGTTCTGTTGTATGAGTTCAGATATACAAAAAGCAATATAAATGTTGTAGATACCATAAACTCACATATTATACTGAATAAATTCAGTTTACAGATATTGTTAAATTTATTATGAAAAGCAAAAAAATTATATGAAAGTGTCTCAATTACACATCAAAAATTATATAATTAAAGTTCATGTACATAAAGTTTAACTTATGAATGATTAGTATTATTTATATTGGTGAAAACCTAAAAGTGCCCGCAGTTTCCCGAAGCGATCTGAACTTTTATTTTACTTAGCTTTCTAAAGCCTTTGGATTCTGAACATAACATTCGTTCCAATCGGACGTGTTTTTTGATTTTCGTATATTTAACAATAATTCACGTGAATTTTGTCCTAAATCTGTCCTAAAAAAATTAGAAAATTAAGACTTTTTTAGGACAAAATTCACAATTCTATATAGACGAGTGAAGTTTATCCTAAATTTTTACTAAAAACCAACAAAAACAATTTTCGCTTATATGTGTTAGTGTGCTATGTAGATTATTTTATCTGTAGGACAACAAAATTTGCTAGGAAATCCTAAAAAGCGGACAACTATCAAAGATTTAGGAAAATCATATAATCAAGATATATGAGGTAATACCAAACTTGGTTGTCCTAAACCCACTAATCAACTACTTTTTCCAAAATTGAGACAAGATTATAAACTAGATTGTTAAATAATCCCGCATAGTGCCTCTAGCTCAAGCACCAGATATTCAGACTACCCGTTGTCTGGACGATGCAACAGCATTAGAAACCACAATTTCCAAAGATGCAGTCAAAAACAGTGATGATTTGAGTTCTTCCCAACATCCGATAACATCTGCAAACACAACATCAGCAGTTAACAATGATCTAAATTCAATAAGCATTGTGAAACCCAGACGGTGGATCATTATAAGCCGAATTGATTGCTCTGATGATCAAGTTAAAGACATCATCAATAACAAGTTTCAATTGAAAGAGGTAAATGCAATTAGAATGGTACCAAAAGCTAGATGATTAAGTATCCTATCGCCTCAGTGTTGACGAAAAAGCCTTTACTACCTTAATAAATTCTAAACTCAGGCCGTCTGGTATGTTCATTAAAGAGTTTGATTTTACGCAAAAGAAATCTTATTTTCGGATCAAGGGGTTAATCGGTCAAATCATCTAATTTCCATTAACGTACCAAAGCATACCATCATATATGACATAAACGAAGAACGGATGCTCTACAGATAGAAATTGATCATCAACATATAAAGTGGAATCCGATGTCTCCCCTAAATTTAACGATGCGGTATGCGACGTGAATGGAGGCTTAATGTGCTTCTTATGCACCAAAGAATATCAAAGGGTGCAACTATTAAATTGCACGTCGAAATTTATACTGTAGAGGAAATTGAGCAATTACAACCTGACAAAAAATCATTTCTTAAATCTTTTAAATCCAAGTTACTGGTAAAAAAGAGTTGCAAACCTGTCTACCACGAGGATTTTACAAATGGGTATGACTTTATCAAACGGATTTCATCACAACCCTTTGATTATGCCGTACCTCAAATCTTTTCTTGAATAATTGGAAATTATTTTAAATTAGACAAATGTCTACTAAAGGATTTTTTGTCTAAAAAGGGAATGAAGCTAATTCTGTTATTGTTGTTTCACAACAAGATAAAACCAATTGTACAAATTTAATTTATGTATTAAACACTTAGAAAACATATTTGCAACAACGGAAAAGTGAATCGTTTATCCTGACTCTGGACATCAATTGCTATGTAGACAAGTTGAAGTTGGCCTTGGATTATATTACAAACCGCTCATGCCCCATACATCAAATGGATTTTACACATTCCATTCGTCTTTACTATCAGCATCAGCACACATTTCCATATATGACAATCTGAACAATAAATACCTTGAGGAGCCTATTATTAATCATCATGTTGGATTCGATGGCGTAAACCTAGTCAAATTTTGTGAGACTACCAATTTTTTTCGAAAACACAGAAATACATTTTTTTCTCGGCGGGCGCCGTACTAAAAATGTTCGATTACCTAACGTTAAACCATTTAAATACCGTTTTTACTAAGGACAACATCGAGCGACCTACAGTTATTTCCGGTCAAAGTGTTCCAGGCTGCGGAAAATCTACGTGGATAATAAACACTAGGTAGTGATTGTTTTATGAGCTACAAAAGAAGGACTAGCTGATGTTAAATCTAAAATTACTGTTCGTTGTGTTAAGGAGGAGACTGATTTCAACAAATACGTATTAAACTGTAAATTAATGGAACCCGAAATTATGATACCGTATTTATTGATGAATAAATGATGGTACATGTTGGTTATATTGGACTTGTGGTCATGCTCAGTAAATGTTCAAAATTATATCTTCTTGTTACCATCAATTACCATCAAATATTGGAACAATACCAATTCTAGATCACACATATTATCCAACTTTCACAAAAGATGATAAGCGTTTATTAATCCACAATGGAGTGCCCACAACTAAAACTAAATCATCTGAAAAGTCAAGAAGTAAACCAGTCACCGGGTTGTGCTCAATATATTATTGAATGTTTACAAAATGGCTTCAAAAGCCACATTTTACCGCTTAGTTCTACAAACAAACTACATGATTTATGTAATCGGTGCAAGAAACTTCAATCAATAGTTCTGAATATTTTAGACACAACTAATCGCAATCTTGAAACTAACTCTAAGAGAACGGACGGTGGCGTAATTATAGCCATGCATTCTAAACTAATCCCATGTCCGTGATTATTATGGTGCATGTGTCGATTCGATTGAAGAAGTAATTAATACATCAAATTCATCCGATTTACTCCTCTTATACTTGGTGACTTGAATCTTCCAATTCCAAATAGCATCTGGAATTTTGACTTGGAATTTAATTGCATTCTTCCATGCAATAGAAACGTCAGATGCAGATTCTCTATTCGTTGATGCCATGCTTGGATATAATTTAAACCAAATTAACACCATTGCTAATAATCTGAAGAGGTTTTTAGATCTTGTCTTAACCAATGAAGTAGATGTGTTTACAATAACTGAGTCAACCAACCCATTTGTTGTAAATAATTTCAACCATAAACCTTTTAAAAGACAAATCACACCGGTCTGCAAGTTTATTTAGAAGCAGTGAATTGGGATGAAATTCAAAATGCAAACGATGTGAATAAAAATGTCGACAAATTTTATGAGATAAGGCATAAACTGAAATGATGAAATCAAGTCTGGGAGGCAGACAAGCGGTCCTTTTTACAACACAGCGAGGAATTTGATGTTTATTTGAAATTTAAGTACAAGGCCTATGTGGATTGCGTCCAAGAATAAATTAGAATAAATCCAAAACAATTCTGGTAAAATCGTTGTGCAAACTGTTCAATCAGTCCTTAACCACTGCTGTGTGTTTCCGGAAAAATGGAAAGTCAGATAACATCTATCTTTAAATTAGGAAATTATTTGAACTAGTAGTTTGCATTGCTTTTAAATCCACACTAATACGTGATATATCTGTCAACCAGCACGAATTTATGCCTGGCAGATCAACATCTACTAACCTGGTTGAATTCACCAGGAAAGTAATAAATGAGATTGAAAAACATCATCAAGTGGACGTGGCTTATACGGATTTTAGTAAGGCATTTGATTCTATACGTCATCATAAAGCACTCCAAAGTCTATATACATTCGGATATTCATTCGATTCTATTAAATGGTTTAAGTCGTATTTAACAAACCGTTTGCAATATGTAATAATTGACAATAAGAAATCCAACGTTATCAAAGTGACGTTGGTGTTCCCCAAGAATCACACATTGAACCTGGATCTTTATTGTTTTTATTGATCAAATAACCCAAAACCATAAAAAATTGAAATGTTCTCATATTTGCTGATGACGTAAAAATGTATCATACGATTGAAGAAATGTGTGATGCTGACAAACTACAAGATAACCTCAATAGTAATTAACTAAATAATTAACTCATTAAAGATTCAATAATTAAAGCGTATTATATTAATGAAAATGGAGTTCCAAGAGTACAAGTGATTACTGATTTGGGAGTCACCTTCGTCGAAAATATTAGTTTCAGCAGACACATCGATAACAGTATTGCTAATGCGAGTTTCTTTTTAATTTATCTAAAAACAATTTCAAAGAAAAGTTTAAAAACTTATTTCTTAACTTTATTAGTTATAGTCGTTAATTCGACTAACTCACTAACATAGGCTTGGATGAAGTAGGTGGAATGGTTTTGTACGAGAATTGTAAATTCCACAAATGATTTATAACAACACAATTAAATTAAGTTATTGTTATGCCGTTTAATAATAAAATTTGGATTACTAATTTTTTTTTAAATATATAATCGTTGTTTAGGTGAATACATCATGGAATACAATACCGTGATCAATATAAATACACAACTCATATACGCAAGCCAATAACAAACACGTATATAAACAATAATGGCCAATAAAACGCCCATTCCGCAAAAAAAAAATTAAAATTTATTCTCATAAATCGATTCCAAAACGCCGTATAATAACCATCAATCCATAAACAGATCAGCAATAAAAAAAAAATTATATCCAAAAGTTAATTACTTGAATTACGCGCCTAAATAAACGATCTAACATTTCCCATCTGTACGATTATTAATAAAAAACAATCAAAAATAATTAAAATTAATTAAAAAAACAAAACACAAAGAAATAATATTTAAAAAGGTGAGAATTTTTTAATTTCATTTAATAAAAAAAAATAATAAATTAGAAAAGATAAACAATAAAAAAAGATTAGACAAGAAAATGTTGCTTTAAAACTTTTAACTTATTTTCGTTTCTGTCCAAAACTCCAAAGGAAGTTAATTTTCTGTATACACTCTCGACTCAGTCTACTGGAATTTTCCCTTCTGTTATTTAGTATTTTTGTGTGTGGGAAAAGCACACAAATATAATAATTGAATAATTGTTGTGGATTGGGGACATAACAATAGAATATTACTCCTAAATACAAACAGGAGATGACCGTTTATTTTTGATGATGGCGTGGTCTATTTGATCTATTTTGTTGAATTAGTTTTCGAGAATATATAAAAAAACTTGGGGGCCCCTGTGCACTTGCACAAAATATTTTTTCAATCGTATATTTCTTTATAAACTATGTCCATGTGTAAAACATGGTTCAGGAAGATACAATCCAACTCTTTCGAACGTTTGACCTTGCGATTTATTTATTGTGATTGCAAAAGAGAGACGAACTGGAAACTGATGTCGAACGAAGTTGAAAAGCAAAGATGGATCATTAGCTGTGTGTAAAGTTATTTATTCTAGGAATAAAATGTATTGTCCTTGAATGTGATCCGGTAATTATTTCTACTTTTAAGCAGTAGGTTCTAAAATCAAGATTCACTAACCGTGTTCCATTGCATAATCCATTTTTTATTGCAAGATTTCGCAGCAAATTTTGTTGCGACAACCCTTTTTTAATTTAAGGCAATATGGCGATAATCCTGATGGATTTATTGAGTTAAAATGTTCCACTGGTAAATTACCTTGCATGTTTTCACCATCAGAGCCATCATCGGCCTTAACTGAATCGATTGCACAATAACATACTTCATTTGAAATAAGTTTTTGAAGAATATTATCATTTATTAATCGAACATGCACACAAAATTGCACGTTTTGATATATATGCAAAATCATTTGTAGTAAATGATGAACCAAAAATATCTGTAATAAGATCAAGGGAAATATAACCTGAAGGTATTGGAATAGAGTATGTTTTGTGATTTTTTAGTGTGTAAGGTATCAAAATTCTTCCCATCACCAAAGTTCAAAAGCCAACTGCATAAATGTGGTTCACTTATTGATCTCATGTTTGTATTTAAGCTTAACATCGCATTTATAATTGACGCACGATTTCGTCTTATAACAACAAGTAACACTCCTAAGACCATTACCTTTCCACCAAACGCGGAAATTTCACGGCATCCATATTGAGAGGCAATGAAAACGCAGAGTGACACGTCATTCCTTTGGGTAAAAGAGTTGCTGCTATTCCTGTCCATGCAACACATAATACATTTTTATTTTTTTTTACTTCCACCAGGTCCGCATTTAAATAAAAACACTTTTGAGAAATTCGATTATGTATAAGGATGAAAATATCATTGATGCTGCGACATCCTGATCATTGTTGAGTAATACACATTGTTGAGTAATATCAAATCTTGCTTGCTCCCATTGCTCTTTTAATTGAAATACGCAGTGAGCCAAAGCTTCATTTCCTTCCTTTCCACACAGTCATACCTTGATTAATACAGTCTTCCAGAAGATTGTTCTTAAAATCATTAAGTAGTTGGGTAGGATCTGATGGATTACAATAACACAGTATAGTAAGGAATAATGCTCGCAACGGTTTTGGCAAAATATGAGTGTTAGCTTCTGATAAGCAATTATGCCACTCAACGCTATCATTAATTAGGCCTCGTGCCTTAGCTGCTTCTTTAAACGTTGGGAATACACAATTATTAAAAGTTTTTAAAGTATCGAAAGATGTAGCCTCAGAGCCCTTCTTCAGTTTAAAAATTAATAGCCGTAAATGATACAACTCAACATTTTTTTGGAGAAACAGAAATGATTCTACCGATAGCTTTCTCTCCAAAGTGTGAATAAATTGCAAAAACCCTCTCCAACGTTTTTGCAATTTATTGTTTTTATATGCATAATGTATACAATACAATATGATACAATATGTTGTGAGTGCAAAGGTTCGTATAATTTAATTCAAAAAATGCGGTTAAAGTTGTGATCTGACTCTATTATTTTAAACCATTTTCAATATTATCTTCGGTGAAAAATATTGATTTACCAACTTGTAAATGAACAGATAGTGTAACAACATTATGTGATTGACCATGAATTGGAAGCTCCTGGATATGCCAAGCAGCTTCCTGCGAACTAATATATCGGCAATTCAGGTATTGATTTATTTCATCATAATCTATAGCATTGCTTGTATTGTTAGCATAATCAACCGCAACTCCAACTCTTGCGCAGTCTTGCCCCTTTGTTATGTATTTGTGTATATACTTTGTTGCTTTGACTGTTGAGCAAAGTGCAACGTTTATATGAGCGTTATATTTAAGACTCAGGAATGGATTATAAGGCACAACAAACCGGTTATCAATGACAATGTTCGTTTGATGTTATCAATGTCATCGGATGTTCTAGATTTATCCTCATTCTTAAGTGTGAATATAGACAAGTAGTGGTAATAGTGCGTGTAGTAATCCACGCTTTTGATGTTCAATTATATAAACATATACGAAACAACAGTTCCAAATATCTGCTTTTTAACAATATCATCTAAAAATATTTTCAGCTTTAAATTAAAAACTCGTGTAGCTATATCCGGGCGGTCTGGAGGATTTTGAAAAGTTTTAAGTTCTTCAAATTTTGCCATAAACCGTGGCCGCCCGCCAGTAAATGAAGAGGGCAGCATATACAAATTACCTACAGTAACCTTTCTATTTTGAGCTAAGTTATTGAGATAATCTAAAAGACCTTGATAAGATTGCACACGAAGAGATCGCTGATTGGTTCGTATAAAATTTAATCTATTAGCTTCAACTCTAGCGTAGCAATAAACTATAAGTATTGCTGAAATAGTTTCCCACCATACTGCAAAGGATTAAAAACGGTGAAACGGACTGCAGTCCGTTTTGTTTCAGTTTGTAGTGGCATTTTCCGAAGAATGATTCATATTAGTTGTCCTGCCATATTGTCCATTATTTATACTGAGAGAAGAGTGAAAATGCCCTATGGCTACAGTTTTCGTGGCTTGTGTATAATATATATGATTATTTTGAAAATAAACGGCATATATTAACGGTTTTAATCACAAAATCACCGATTTAACTGTATGCTATAATTATTAATTCCATTATACACAGAAAAAATGCTTTAATTTTGTCATAAAACATAATTTTAATTTATTTTAAATAAACAACTTTTATTTTTGATTTTATAGTTTAATTCTTCCTTATTGTGACAATTTTTATTTTTGATTTTTTCGGTAAATCGATTTCGACTTGCGTCTTCCTCAGTACCTTGTTAACTATTTAAATAGTTAACAAGGTACTGAGGAAGACGCAAGTCGAAATCGATTTACCGAAGAAATCAAAAATAAAAATTGTCACAATAAGGAAGAATTAAACTATAAAATCAAAAATAAAAGTTGTTTATTTAAAATAAGTTATATAGTGACAAAAGATTACACAAAAACATAAAATGAACAACATTCATTTAAACTCAATTAATTTTAATTATTTCTGAGATTTTCGTCCTACAAATTAAACAAAAAATATAGTTGTGTTTAATTCGCCTAAACGTCGTTGTATGTACCCACCATACGTAAAATCGTCATTTTGCAAACAAAAATAACTAAAATGTCAAAATTTTAGCAAATTCCATATAAAAAGTTTTCCAATAAGAGATTTCATCTTGATATTTAAAAAACAAGTATTTTTTAAGAGATATCATTGAATGTTTATTTCATTGTAAAGAGGAACGTACGCCATTAACATTTGAAAACGAAATCAGCCAAATGACCGCCATGGCTACGCTTGCAGCACCATATCCTTTTCATGAAATTTTCCATAACCAATTCGCACATATGCGGCTGTATGTCCTCGATAACTTTACGAATTCCATCTTTAAGGTAATCGATTATGGAGCATTGGCATAGACCTTATCTTTCACGTGGCCCCAAAGAAAAAAGTCTAAAGGTGTTAAATCACAAGATCTCGGTGGCCAATTGCGATTACCTCTTCGAGAAATAACACGGTCAGGATACTTTTCTTGCAAAATTGTTATTGTAGCGTCGTCTTGCTGAAAATAAACGTGGTCCACATCATTATCTTCCAATTCCGGCCAAAAAAAATCATTAATCATAGCTCGGTAGCGTAATCGATTCACTGTAACAGTTGCACCAGCCTCATTTTCGAAAAAGTAAGGTCCAATCACACCGCCAGCCCAAAAACCAATCAACAATCATTCTTGGATTTTCTGAGCCCCAAATGCGACCAAATTCTGCTTATTAACGTAGCCTCCGAGGTGAAAATGGACCTCATCACTCAAGATGATTTTGCGATGAAAATCCGGATCATTTTGATGCATTTGAAGAACCCAACCAGCGATGATACGACGTTTATGGTGATCGACCGGCTTTAGTTCTTATGTTAACTGAACTTTAAAAGCCTCAAGACCTAAGTCTTTATGCAAAATATGGTGTAATATCGTTTGTGGAATGTCTAGTCCCAAATATCGACCAGGAATCGATAAACCTGGGTTTTCTTCAACACTACGGGCTACAGCAGCAATATTCTCAGTTGTTCTTGAGCGACACACACGGTTTCAATTCTTCATATCACTAACTTGTCCCAACAGCTCAAATTTTTTAAACCCGTTTCACTATTGCCGGCCGAGAAGATGCTTCACGACGACCAAAAAGGGCTTTAGTTTTGCGAACTGTGACTGCAAAATTTTCACCATTCTTGTAGTGAATTTTAACATTTTCAATGCGTTGTTGAAGCATGTATCGTACCATTTTTAGTAATGGCATACTTTTTACTTGTCAAATGTCAAAAGATGTCAGCTTCAAAATTGACGGCTGCCCAAATAGCAGGCTATTCAAAATGAAACATCTTATTGGAAAACCCAATACGTAGTCACGTTTTTCGGTTTATTTAAATTTCTGTGGATAAAAGTACACCGAATTTTAAAAAAAGGATCATTATTTTCGGTTTTCATGTTTTTCGATCAGTTATGGGCTTTTTACAGCTAAAATCCTCTTAAGCTTTGAAAATACCACACAAAGTAGGCTCAATTCTAATTGCCCCTATAGGGTTTTATGTATGAGTCACATTTTGGATAATAACCATATAAACAAGAAAATTTGATTTGTTCATAATTGAATTTCGAAACATTTTGATCGCCTAAATGACATATATTAGGCAATTTTTCTTGAAAAATCCCGAAATTATGTTGAAAAATGTCTTTTCCTGTATATTCGCTCGTTTTTAATAAGATTTTTATCGATTTTAGCCTATTTTTTAAGAAAAATCCTGAAATTATGTTGAAAAATGGCTCTTTTCCTCTATATTAGCTCGTTTTTAACAAGGTTTTCATCGATTTTAGCCTATTTTTTAAGAAAAATCCCGAAATTATGTTGAAAAATGGCTCTTTTCCTCTATATTAGCTCGTTTTTAACAAGATTTGCATCGTTTCTAGCCTATTTTATAAGAAAAATCCCGAAATTATGGTGAAAAATGGCTCTTTTCCTGTATATTAGCTCGTTTTTAACAAGATTTTCATCGTTTTTAGCCTATTTTTCCTGAAAAATCTCGAAATTATGTTGAAAAATGGCTCTTTTCCTCTATATTAGCTCGTTTTTAACAAGATTTTCATCGATTTTAGCCTATTTTTTAAGAAAAATCCCGACATTATGTTGAAAAATGGCTCTTTTCCTGTATATTAGCTCGTTTTTAACAAGATTTTCATCGTTTTTAGCCTATTTTTCCTGAAAAATCCCGAAATTATGTTGAAAAATGGCTCTTTTCCTGTATATTATCTCGTTTTTAACAAGATTTTCGTCGATTTTAGCCTATTTTTTAAGAAAAATCCCGAAATTATGTTGAAAAATGGCTCTTTTCCTCTATATTAGCTCGATTTTAACAAGAATTTCATCGATTTCAGCCTATTTTTTAAGAAAAATCCCGAAATTATGTTGAAAAATTGCTCTTTTCCTGTATATTAGCTCGTTTTTAACAAGATTTTCATCGATTTTAGCCTATTTTTTAAGAAAAATCCAGAAATTATGTTGAAAAATGGCTCTTTTCCTGTATATTATCTCGTTTTTAACAAGATTTTCGTCGATTTTAGCCTATTTTTTAAGAAAAATCCCGAAATTATGTTGAAAAATGGCTCTTTTCCTGTATATTATCTCGTTTCTAACAAGATTTTCGTCGATTTTAGCCTATTTTTTAAGAAAAATCCCGACATTATGTTGAAAAATGGCTCTTTTCCTGTATATTAGCTCGTTTTTAACAAGGTTTTCATCGTTTTTAGACTATTTTTCCTGCAAAATCTCGAAATTATGTTGAAAAATGGCTCTTTTCCTCTATATTAGCTCGTTTTTAACAAGATTTTCATCGATTTTAGCCTATTTGTTAAGAAAAATCCCGAAATTATGTTGAAAAGTGGCTCTTTTCCTGTATATTATCTCGTTTTTAACAAGATTTTAATCGATTTTAGCCTATTTTTTAAGAAAGATCCAGAAATTATGTTGAAAAATGGCTCTTTTCCTCTATAGTTTTTAACAAGATTTTCATCGATTTTAGCCTATTTTTTAAGAAAAAACCCGACATTATGTTGAAAAATGGCTCTTTTCCTGTATATTAGCTCGTTTTTAACAAGGTTTTCATCGATTTTAGCCTATTTTTAAGAAAAATTCCGAAAATATATTGAAAAATGGCTCTTTTCCTGTATATTAGCTCGTTTTTAACAAGATTTTCATCGTTTTTAGCCTATTTTTCCTGAAAAATCTCGAAATTATGTTGAAAAATGGCTCTTTTCCTCTATATTAGCTCGTTTTTAACAAGATTTTCATCGATTTTAGCCTATTTTTTAAGAAAAATCCCGACATTATGTTGAAAAATGGCTCTTTTCCTGTATATTAGCTCGTTTTTAACAAGATTTTCATCGTTTTTAGCCTATTTTTCCTGAAAAATCCCGAAATTATGTTGAAAAATGGCTCTTTTCCTGTATATTAGCTCGTTTTTAACAAGATTTTTATCGTTTTTAGCCTATTTTTTAAGAAAAATCCCGAAATTATGTTGAAAAATGGCTCTTTTCCTCTATATTAGCTCGATTTTAACAAGATTTTCATCGATTTTAGCCTATTTTTTAAGAAAAATCCCGAAATTATGTTGAAAAATGGCTCTTTTCCTGTATATTAGCTCGTTTTTAACAAGGTTTTCATCGATTTTAGCCTATTTTTTAAGAAAAATCCCGAAATTATGTTGAAAAATGGCTCTTTTCCTGTATATTATCTCGTTTTTAACAAGATTTTAATCGATTTTAGCCTATTTTTTAAGAAAGATCCAGAAATTATGTTGAAAAATGGCTCTTTTCCTCTATATTATCTCGTTTCTAACAAGATTTTCGTCGATTTTAGCCTATTTTTTAAGAAAAATCCCGAAATTATGTTGAAAAATGGCTCTTTTCCTGTATATTAGCTCGTTTTTAACAAGATTTTCATCGTTTCTAGCCTATTTTTCCTGAAAAATCTCGAAATTATGTTGAAAAATGGCTCTTTTCCTCTATATTAGCTCGTTTTTAACAAGATTTTCATCGATTTTAGCCTATTTTTTAAGAAAAATCCCGAAATTATGTTGAAAAATGGCTCTTTTCCTGTATATTAGCTCGTTTTTAACAAGGTTTTCATCGATTTTAGCCTATTTTTAAAGAAAAATCCCGAAATTATATTGAAAAATGGCTCTTTTCCTCTATATTAGCTCGTTTTTAACAAGATTTTCATCGATTTTAGCCTATTTGTTAAGAAAAAACCCGACATTATGTTGAAAAATGGCTCTTTTCCTGTATATTAGCTCGTTTTTAACAAGGTTTTCATCGATTTTAGCCTATTTTTTAAGAAAAATTCCGAAATTATATTGAAAAATGGCTCTTTTCCTGTATATTAGCTCGTTTTTAACAAGATTTTCATCGATTTTAGCCTATTTTTTAAGAAAAATCTTCAAACACGTAACAAAATGTACAAATGTGGCAAATTTATCGTTTTTTATGGAATTATTGCTACAATACTTCATACTCTTTAAATTAATAATATTTGATTAAATTTCTTTGATATCGAAATAGTACCAATTTTGCTGGCATTCCTAGGTATTCTAGAGCAGACCACAAACTCTCACGATTGAGCGAGTTATAGGCCTGCCGGAAATCCAGGAACACCTGGTATACGGGGATGGACGTCTCATAATATTTAGAGAGAATCATCCGCACCGATAAGACCTGATCAGTGACTGATCGATTCGAACGAAATCCTCCTTGATAGTCACCAACCAGGCCCTCCACTAGAGGAGTGATTCTATCCAATATAATGTAGGATAGTAACTTGTGCAAAGGAGAGCTTTACCGCCATAATTCTCATACTTCAAGGGGTCTCCTTTCTTGAAGATGGGGGTCATTTTTTTTTCTCTTTAGTGAATTCTTCATGGGATGGATCGACAATGCAAATCTCCGCAGTCTGTATTTGAGGTGACTCAACTACAGTCTGTGACGCATAATGATCACCAAAGTGTCCATTCAGAGGTTTCCATCCCGGTCCAGAATGGCGGTTGACACAATTCGAGGAATTCCCTTAAAGAAGTTACGTGAACTGGGCTCATTGCAGAGTTGTTGAACTTTCGGAACCAGAGTTGTTGAACTTTGCGTTCTGTTTTGTTACTCAACTGTAAGACGGCACTCGTCATCAAACAAATCAATTTTACGTTTGAGTTTCACTATATACGTAAAGTCTGTTGCGCAGCACTGACAACCGAAGTTTTCAGTACCTCCCAGACAGAGTTCTCACAGTCACCCTTAGTCAGCTTTCTCAATGCTGTCGCTGACAAAATCCTGATACGTTTCTTTTGATCTTCATTTATCAGACCTTCACAGTCGAAACGTTCGATGCATTTCGCTATGTACCTGGACCTGTGCGAAAAGTTCCATCGTATACGTGTACGTACGTATTTGGTTTCTGACCGTTAAGTTCTCAGATCTTGCACAACCCGAGCTCGCTCTTTTGAAATGAACACGTGGTCAATGTGGCTGTGTCCATATTTCCAAATGTATCTGTTAATGTGGGGAAAATGTGCTTGTTTCTCTAAGATCGTGAACAATCGCAAAGTACATTATTTTCTCCACAAATCGGACTGATTTCTACCAGCTGTAGCATTAAAGTCCCCAATTACCATTCTAACACCGTGTTCGGGTATAGATCCCATCGAAGTCATTGTAAAATAAGTCTTGATCTTCGGGCTGGCTATCGAGAGGTTGGCTAAGTTCATGCACAAGCGAAACCTACACAATCGATTATTGACTGCTTGGAAATCCAAAACAGTCTTCTTTACCTGCGGCCCAAGAAGAAATCTAGCTCCAATATTTCCGAGGTCATCTCCACTTTATAATAATGTATAACCCTATAGGGACTTCTCTCCTCCACTTTTAGGCCAGCGAGTTTCTTGAGAGCAACGAGTGAACTTCCAACGCTGCTCCTAAATTTTGTATCCAGGCACTTGTGCGGGGGCCGGTGTTGTTTTGGCGGTATCCATTTTCCATTTTGTTGATTTTATAAACATATTCTGTTTTTTACGGATGTGGGTCGTCAGTCCAGCGATCCAACCGGTTAGTCGCCTCCTATGACAAGCAAAGGATACTGTGGTGGTATTATTGAAAGACATGTGTGCCTCCCGACCACAGGGGCCAAATCGATCCGATTTAATTCATAAAAAAATAATAGGTTTTTTCGTATCATTTAATCAAAAAATTGATAAAAAGAGAAAAATTTGGGCTTTGTTTTTATTTTAAATTTGAATTTAAAAAAGTAAGAAATCTGTTTATTTTTAAAATTGTTAAAGATGCACAACCTTCAATTACGATTAAAACGATGTTTTTAAATCGAATACTGTGTGATAAAAACAACGCCCTAGTTTTTTTTTAAATGTCAAATATTACTAATTTATATATTTCGAATTAAATGAAATAAATATTTTTAGAGAGCTGGAAAAGACGCTTAGTGTCTATTGGTGCTAAGCGAGGTAGATTCCACTGCTCCCTTTCCAACTTACTAAAGAGTATTTGATCATTAGCTTATGTTTAACAGATAAATTATTTGTATTCTTAAACATCACAGCCCCATCATCAGTCTTATTAACTATAAAACCCTATATATACATGTATATATAAATAAACATTATGACATATATCCCTTTTGTCTCGACTCAGATTACATTACGCAGGCAATGATTAATTTAATTAAAAATCATTTAGTTAGGGTGTACTGATACCGATATTTTTCCGTTTCTCTTCTTACAAAAGAAAAATTAAGCGATTTTCTTGGTTTTGTTCTGAAATGAAAAATTTGTGAGGTAGCACATTGTAGTTAAGGATGGGTAAAAGAATGTTGAAAATTAACTGTTTGTCTGTTATTTTCATGAAGATGAAATTGATTAATGAAATTATGATGAAAAAATATTTAATTTTTTTTTGTATACGTTTGTTACTTTGTTCTGCCATAAAATATAGTATGTATACATGTACATACAGTTAATATGATATATTTTAGCAGAAACCTGTTGAATGTACACCAACAACAACAGCAACAAATGTTTATAGCACATGCGATAAAATTTATGATGTACACCACAAATATGGAGAAGGTAACAATTTATTTTATGCTGAGGAAGTAGAAATATAAATTTATTACGTCATAATTGCAATCCACGATTTTAATGCGAACCGCACCACCACGTTCATCAAGGGATGATTTTTATTACGAAATCAGTAAAATTATACGTTTGTTGTTGCGTGTTTTATTTTTATATCTCCATGGATTACAATTGCATAAGCTTTTCCATTTACTACCGCAAATATATTTTTACATAAGAGTGTTTAAGGTGTAAAAGCGAAGATAACGAAAATGAGATCTCGTAAAGCGTTTATATATAGTTTCAAAGAGATTTTTTTCGGTTCGATTTCATTTTAAGAATTTATATATTTATAGAAATACAATTTATACAGTTTCAAATTTTTGCAATACGATAAATTGTGGTTATATCTTATATGTACATGGCCCACATATATTATTCGAGCAAATCGATTTTCTGCACTATATTTGATTATATAAAACACGATTTAAAAAAAAAGACGATCGAATTTGAGATGCCAAGAATCCATTTGAAATGATGGTATATGTATGTGCGTGTGTATTGTATAGATCTCCAATTATTTACTGTTTGATGCTTTAACGATTTTAACGATTAACCATCGCCAACGTACAAAAACCACTAAGCCTGGTTGGGAAATCTAAATCAGTGATATATGTTTGTGGAGATAAAAGTGAAAAATTTGAAAATATTATATGTAAAATAAATAACAAAAAATTACACTGTTAAATTTCGCAGTTTTTCCAATTGGAATTTTATTTATACGAAAACTTGAATTTGAGGTGTTTTGTTAATTTTATGCCACCGATTCTAGAGATAATTACATACTCTCGAGTACATATTCGGATAGCTTAGAGCAAGTGCCACCTTTGCGTCCATAGGAATTAAATTAGATTGAGCGGTTAGATTTTCACAGAATTTTGAAGTTTCGTGATTTTAAACAAATTTTCATAATTTTTACTGCCCATGCTAGAGATATCCACGTGTACTCGTGTACATTTCCGGATAGTTTAGACCAGCTAGGATTTTTGTGGTCAATCAGATTAAATTCTGTGAACTTTTCTATTTGTTTATGAAATTGAAAAGTTACATGATTTTGATTAATTTTTAAAAATTTGTACCAACGAGCTTAGAGATGTCAACGGGTACTGGCCTATATTTTCAGATAGTTTGTGCTATTTTGAATCTGTACGATCAAACAAATTAAATTCTGATGAACTTTAAAAACAAAAAAAAATTAAAGTTGGGTGGATAACTCCAGCACTCAATGCCACAAACAAGCCCACGGTGCAATACCCGGACAAACACACATACTTACACATTAAAAATAGCCAGCCGTGATTTTTGGTCAACATCGGGAATCGAACCCGAGACCCTCGAATAACAAAGCGAGGACACTACTTACTGTGCCAACGAGGGCGGCTATGAGGGCGGATGATCTTTACTATTTATTTTACACCATTTAAAAGTTACGTAAACGATTTCGTTTTACACGACTTTTAAAATTTTGTAGCGCCGATCATAGAGGTGTCCACGGATACTGAAAAAATTTTCAAATAGTTTAGGCCATTTAGAATCTTTGGGATCAAAAAAATCAAATTCTGATGAACTTCACTTTATTTATTTTACATCATTTAGAATTTATTGGATATTTTGTTATTTTTCCCAATTGGATTTTTTATTATTTTGTCCAATTCTAAATGGCCTAAATGCCCACAAATTTTTAAAGGTCGTGTAAAACGAAATCGTTTACGTAACTTCTAAATGGTGTAAAATAAATCGTAAAGATCATCAGAATTTAATTTTCTTGATCATACAGATTCAAAATAGCCTAAATTATATGAAAAGATAGACCAGTGTACCTGGAGACATCTCTGGGATCTGCGGTACAAAATTTTAAAAATCAATTAACATCATCAGTTACATACTTTTAAATTTCATAAACAAATAGAAAAGTTTAGCAGAATTTAATCTGATTGAACACAAACATCCTAGATGGTCTAAACTATCCGAAAATGTACACGAGTACCTGTGGACATCTTTGGATAGGCAGTAAAAATTATTAAAATTGGTTTAAAATCACAAAACTTCAAAATTCTGTGACGCAAAGGTGGCAGTTGCTCTTATCTATTCGAATATGTACTCGAGTGTATGTAATTACCTCTAGAATTGACGGCATAAAATTTACAAAATACCTCAAATTCAAATTTTCGTATAAATAAAAATCCAATTGGAAAATTTACCAAATTTAACAGTGTAATTGTTTGTTATTTGTTGTAGTATGAACTTCACTTTCACAGTTCTCCAACCAATATAAAGTAGCTGCACTATTCCTATCCATGCGACAACTAAACTGCTTTCCTTGTATAGTCATTCAATCTTTTGGGCATTGAGCCTTAAAATCATTGTAAAGCCTTATACCGTATAATTGCCTGTGTAAGACAATAAAAGATTCCATTCGATAATGCCATTTATTAATCTGCATGCACATGTTACTTCTGTAGCTTCACTGAAAGTAAACTTAATAGTGTGCCTGGGTGTGACAATTTCACAAGTCGAGCTGGTCGTAAACGATGGAAATGAAACGTTGGAAACCGATGTGTTTCGGGAAATGATTCAGAATGCTGATGAGACTATATATTGGGTAGTTTTATTGACATCTCAGCCAACAGTCAAGATCTTTAAGGAAAGTTTTGAAAAACGTCTCTACTCAGAAGACTGGGAAGAAACTCATTGGCAATTATTAAAAACATCATCAACGCACCAGTAATGATAAATAGTGCCCAGCCATGAGCAAAGAATGGTTTAAGTGAGGTAAATTAAGGCATTTTATGAGCCGTTGTAAAACAATTCCATCAAATATTCAATCTGTCGGAAAATCGTTAAATCGTGCAAACAATACGATAACTAACGTAAAATTAGCGGTAAGACTAGGACCAATCGTATTGAACGTGGATTGAGTATCATAATTTATAATTGAAGTTTCCCGCAAAACTCTCCAATGTTAGGAGCTCGTGGGAAATTTCACTCTACGCAAGCTCGCTGTATATGATTTATGCTACTTTCCAGCATTTTTGTACTTCCTTCCTTAAATTGATTAGCTGGCCCCAGGAAGTTGTTGGTGTTGCCCCAATCGATAGAATACCCCGATAATGTTGTTAAAGAAGCGATAACTTCAATGGGTGTTCCCATTAATGAAATTTTCAAGGTGCGCTGCACCTCTAGATCGTTAATTGGCCTGTACGGAGGGAGCACAGTATACGTTTAATATTCCGATCAAATTCAGTAACTTAAATTTGGCGATACATCTTTAGAATAGCGCCAGTCAAAACTTACCCGAACAATCGGAACATCAAAAGAGTCACAAATAGGTCTTCTTGAACTTTAGGACCAGAATGTTATATAAAGAAACAATAGAATCATTTTGCAGAAGCCATCAAAAACGACTTTCAATTTGATTAATGATGATATGTGCAAAAATGTACCAGTAAAATCCGTTAAGCAGGTCAAAAGACAAAAACGGTGCTGAGAAAAATATAAATTAGCGGTGGAAACGGGTTAGATTCAAACAACGAACTATGCAATTTTTTTATTGTTATACATCGGTCCACAAAATATTATTTAACGGGGAACCATAATCACAGCTAATGTTCAGGTGAAACATCAGGTTCAGGGAATTTGCATAAAATTCTTATGTTGAAGTTTTTAGAAAATGATTAATTAGCAAAAATAAAAGGAAAGGTAATATTTCTTTTAGTGATTATTGATGTACGCAGATAACCATTTTAATGTTGATGGGCCCAAGAAATTTTACAAAAACATTATTATATTGCCTATAGTTAATGTAACGTAACGTCAGAGGAGAACTATTTAGAACTTAGATATCTTGAGCAAACAGTTGGCAGTATTTACTGCTATACATTTCTTGACTGTGATCTCCTCTAGAGAAACTGGCTGAGGGTTGCAAATAATCCGATGAGATTTAACAAATCGTCTTAAATTATATTGTTTTTTTTTGTTTTTTGCCTTATTTGCCAGTCAGAATCGTGCAGAACTAACTAAGAAAAATTGTTTGTATCCCGTATACTCCGAATTTTATTTGTATTTCTGGATACAGTACTAAGGCCAATCCGATAAAAAATGAATAAGAATAAACTTAAAATTATTTTTTATCGAACATCAATAACGTATAGAAGATAATCTAACCCGATTCTGGCCCATCTTCCAACCCAATAAGTTTTCTAAATTTTTTTGAACTCTAAATTGATTGATATTTTGTATCTTGTCAGTACTATGTGAGCGATGAATCTGCTTGTGTCTAACATATACCGAAAATAATGCTACAGTATTAGTGATATGATTCCATGGAATCACGTTGAATAAATTTTTTTTAATAAAATCCATAATCCTGGAATTACCAGAAAAATCATTCTAAAGTAAAATTGAATAGAAAACATAATTTTTGTTTACGCCTGAATGTAGATAATTTAATTTAACTAATTTATCTGAATTATTTTCAGTTAGGCGTTAATTTTGTCAGTTGCGGATTGTGCAAAACTAAATTAGACAAATAGTTACCCGCTTTACGCAAGATTTCTTTGTAGAGTTTATTGATCTATCCGTTCATCTGGCCTGTCATATCTCAACAACCCATAATAATTTTAAAAAAATGACAATTCGACACTTAAACACTTCGCGGTGCTATCTGGCGAATTGTACATAAAGAAAACGAAAAACCTTGATTTAAATCAAAAACATGTCATACTTATGTAGAAAGAAAATTCTTATAAGACTGTTAATTGTACCTTACTGATTTACTTAAACAATCAATCGATATATGATGAGGTATATTTTATGCTCCAGTAGTATAATACTTACAAGTAGATTTGATAACATTTTGACTGTGTACCTATATGTGTACATCAATTTGACTCCCCCATTCGCTTTATTAAAGTAGAATTTCAAAAAAGTTGGTAAATTCAATTTAGTCGACAACAAAAACAAATCTAGAGCTACATATAGTGATTTTATACAGACACGAAATTGGAAAAATTGTGTAATAAAATAGGTTTTCCCCGCGAATAACATTTTCATTATTTTTTGCAATATATACATACATACGTATATACATATAAATATATATATATATATATATATATATATATATATATATATATATATATATATATATATATGTGGGAAGATTTTGTGTACAATGTAACGTTTGGTTAAAGCTTAGACATTTTCTTTGCTTCTTGGGTACATATCTATATACATATGTATATGAGAGATTGACGATGAAATATTCGTGTTAAGTAAATACATATATTTGGAAAGCTTTTTTTAGGAATTTATCGTAGGATATACCTACATATTTCGAAATCTCCCGCGCGGTTTGTTCTTATGCCAGTTTCCGTTTTATAACGCGTTTGATATATATACTCGCGATGATAAATTATGCAAACTGCGATGATGATTTAAGAGATTTGTTACATTTTATTATAATTTATGTAGTTTGACGATTTTTTATTTTATAGTTCTGGTGATGCCTAAACTAAGTGAATGGTGAAATAGTTTGATGTTTTCCAGCAGATTATATGGTGATTTTCTAAAAGCAATGCGTGGTTCGGGTCATAATTTCCAAAATAACGTGAACCAAAACTAGTGCTACGATTGTTGTGACATCTCTATTTGAGTAGAGAAACTACCGTAAAAGAAAATATGTGTCTAGACTAATCAGGAATACGAGTATGTGCGACATCTCTATTTGAGTAGAGGTACTACCGTAAATGTAAAACTGTTATAAACTAGATGAGTCTAGACTATTCTCGAATATTGTGGAATATTCTAGAAGGTTAGCATATTTGATAGAAATACGGGATAAACTTTAGAAGTAAATTAGTTGTTGTGCTAGTAGTTTACAAAGTGTTATTAAAGTGTAATAAAGTAATTATTTAAATCGTTTGTTTTATTCACAATCCAGTGATCAAACCTTGTTTGACAAGGCAAAAACGTAACAATTGGTGAAAGCGGTGGGATTGTGAATTAAAATATGATTTTAAACGAGTTAAAGATTTCCGTTGAAGGATGGTATTGATCCTGCTTGTTACAATTTCGATGAATCAATATTTTCGAACCACGCAGAAGTAGACGAAGAGCACCGGTACAATCAGGAGGTTTCAATATGGCGCATTTAATGGCAGCTATGATGGAAATGAAACAAAATATGAAACAATCCAGCAATCAATTACATCTGAAAATTGAATTGTCATTTGATCGATCAAATCAAGAAATGAAGGAAATTAAACAGTCGGAGGGCGAGATTATTAACAGAATGGACGAAAATGAAATGAAATGTATAACACGCTACATGAAGAAGTAGAGCAAATTCAATCGACGGTTCAACAGATTGAGCAGAAATTGCAAACAAAATTTCAAGAGGTGGACTTGCCACTTTTACCACTTACCACTTACTCTTACTGAAAGTAAGGAAGTGACCATAAACGAGAAATGTATATCAAAAGATCGGAGATTCTTCAACGGTCGAGCGGCTAGTGCAGTTGGCACATATGAATACATCTTCCGATTACGTGAAGAGAATTAAGATGGACGCGTTCAATAATGGAATATGGGCTACGGAAACACGTAAAGCAGTAATATTGTCACCCAAGCGACCATCATAAAACCGTCAATTAAAGTGCGACGAGTGGAAATGGACCTCAAATAAAGAATTAGAGAAGGTGGTAGCAAAATAAAATGTTGGGCGAATGACGAAATGGGTAATATGTCGAGAGACTGCAGAGAAGGAAAATGGAGACGTACAAGATCACGATCTCCTATGCAACGAGGATCAAGTAGAGAGCGCGCATTGGCCAACGAGGATAGGCAAGAACGAAAAGAGTTGTTAAACTACAACGAATCAGTCTAAACGGGCAGAAGCTGACTACCACAACCAATTGCCCCATAACCTCCATCCCTATTTCGAGATTGGGACGAGTCACCTATAGGAATTAATGATACACTAGCCAAAATACGTCAAGAGCCTCTACTGGTCGGGATGTAGACAATCTGTAGTGGAGTGGTGTTAAAAATGTGATCAATGGGCGGCGGTTAAAGGCCTTGTATGGAAAAGTCATAGACCAATGCAGCAGTATAACGTCGGACCGGCATTCAGCAGTACATGACTCAACGGGAATGACACCAGCGAGAATCCTTTTCGGAAATAATCTGCGATGACCCGGAGATCTAAAGTTTGGAGCTGTTCCATCATCAGCTCTATGTGGACAGAATTATGTTGATCAGATAAGAGGGGAACTTGACTAGATACACCAGCTTGTAATCGAGAAGATACGAGCATCGAGTGACCGGATGAAGATTCAATATGACATACGAGCAAACACTAATGGTTTCGAAAAAGGAGATTCAGTATTGCTTTACAACCCACAACGGAAGAAGGGTTTGAGTAGATACACTATCGTAAATGTAAACTGTTATAAAGTCGATATGTCTAGACTATTCTAGAATAGTCTAGGCACTCTCGATTATTTTGGAATATACTAGAAGGTTAGAATATTTGGTATAAATACGAGATAAAATTTTAGAAGTAAATTAGTTGTGTTTTAACCGTGATTGTGCTAGTAGTAATAAAAATACAGTTAAGTGTTTATAAAGTATAATAAAGTAATTATTGTGAAGTTAAATAATTAAGTTAAATAAGTGAATTAATTAAATTAGTGTTTAGTGTAAATAATCGGAATAAATAAATTTAGTTTGATCTAGAAATTACATCGTTTGTTTTATTAACAATCCAGTGATCGAACCTTGTTTGACAGGGCAAAAACGTAACAATATATTTTGTGTTTTTTTTTGTCGTGAAGTAAACATTTAGGGGATAAAGATAATTACGTACATATTCTGATGACATTTAGGCTAATTGAGTTAGTGATGACAAAGTTAATAAACCGATGTTAAATTGGACGAATACATGAAATTCTCAGCTAAAATCTAAACTAATTTTCGACCGAATTTTTGTAACAATGAATTTATTGTTATTCAATTATTTAGACTATATAGAAAAGTTAAAAACTTAGGGTTGCGATGTTTGATTATCTAATAAATGAAACTTTCGGTAGAAGTATGATCGTGATCCCCAGATGAACTCAAAATAGTGTTCAGAGCGATAATAATGCATATTCGGAGAACCAACAAACATTGTTCACACATTGAAAGTCACAAGCCGTAAGAAGTGCTGCGTTCACTTAATCAAAGCAGTTGCGCGGTTCACCAAAGTAAACAAAATATTTATATAACAACATTCTGAACACATTGACCCCGTGTGTATATACATACCTAGTTATTATTTTCACCTATAATATGTAACTAAGCACATACATATTAAGCTTTATAAATATACTTACATATTATCGTGTGTAATTGAATACCTTCATAAAAAAAAATTCACCCTTCATGTGTGTACTATATGTAATGTACTGTGTGTGTGTTGTAATTTCGTTCGACATTTTTGGCAAATAAAAAAAAATTCAAATTTTTTTTTTTTTTATGCTTAATGTAAATTGAAAATTGATATCAATAAAAATTATTCATTCATATGATTTTATATTCATGTATATAGGATATAAACACGTCTTCCACCGCTCTATGGAAGGGGAGGAGTGGAGGAGGTGCGTGATACAAGAAAAATAGAAAAACGAAACGAAAATTTCGAATTTACTTTACGGTCTTGAATTCGTCTTTGTATATGAAGGGTTAAAGATTGATTTGTGTATATAGTGCGGTGAATCGTCTTTTACAACATATATAGCAAGTATATATCCTCCACACATGTTTACCAGCAAGTGGGTATATTTAGATAAAGCTTAATGTTTTGTAAAAAAAAAAAAAAAATGAAACGAAATGTATAAAACAGTTAAGTAAATATGTATAAGGAATATATGTACGCACACAAGTAGGAAAGTTGAAAAAGAACATTCGTTTGAAAAGTTTCATCAAAAGCCACAAATTTCCACGAAAATATCAAATCAATTTAGATTTTTTTTTTTTTTTGGAAGAAGGGAATGGGTCGATTTACTTGTGTTGATTAAATCATAGTTTATTAAAATGTTGATTGGTGGTGCTATATATACGTATATCACTCGTCGGTATACTTTTCACGCAGACTATTAGGATATAAATTATACATTCAAACTTAAAAATAAAACTAAAAATCATACCCACTATGAAAATGTTGATAATTTCGATTCGTATATAGGAAATTCAATAAATCGTATTAAGAATTACTGGTAAAGAGAAAACCAAACCATGTATAGCTTGGTCCGTATATACATATGGTCCGAATATAATATCGAAAATCCCGTGAGAAGAACTTAACTCGCTGGATAACACCAGAGGGCCTGAGGAAAATAAAATACCTCCCGAGGACCAACAAGACCTGTCATGCAATGAACAAACCATATGGAAGTAATACCCCAGGTGGTATACCAGTTAATTAACTGGTTACTCAACCCTCTACGGAGGATAACCTATTGGATTCTAGGCAGGATCATTTATTACCAAACCCAGTCAACTAAATTAACAGCAGCCAAAACACTTTTCGAAGATACCAAAAGACCTCAGGAAAGATCTACAACAAAAAATATCAGGCTACGCTGAGCTGCATCAACAAATAACGTAAATTATAAATGAGTGAATCAATCAGTCTACTACAACAACAAATCCATATCCAAGCAGGAGAAAATTATGATGAAAATTATGTATCAATCTAGAGCTCCAATAGGCAATTAAGAGATAAAATCAAACAACTGAAAAATTAATCTATCAGTGCATATACCTGAGGGAGCCAACAAATGGCAAAAGTACAGAATATTCTCTCAGGAAGACAACTAAAAACCTAGGTAAAGTCTGCTCCTATAAGAAATGCAGATCAAGGTTGAGCCTGAAACGTGATAATTTCAACCGAATATGAGCCAATATGAAGTGAACAGTCTATTCTTACCTGAAGAAAATTAAAGCAGCAGTTCCTCAAGGAAGTTTACTTAAACCGCGGTTGTTTATTTAATGCACACTTGTCACTTGTCATTGGGATCTAAGATAGAAAATAACACTGTCGCTACATTTACGGATGGTACTGCAATAATGGCTATTGGAAACTACAGCCATACCACAAATGCATAGCTGGACTGAGAGATAGCGATAAATTAGACGAGAACCTAAGCTGTGCAAATATACTATAGCATGTACTAACATGAATGATGGGTCCACGAATTTTACATTCCATAACAGGGAAGGTTTACCCTCCGAAGACGAATCCAAACTATCATGTAGCTACAACAGCAGAAGCGGCATCGAACACCTGGGCCGACCTTTCATTCATATAGGAAGCTCAAAGAATGTACAAATACCACAACAAGAACGAATCCAGATATTACCTCAAAATCCAATTCGTTTTTCGTTAGTAGGAACCGAAGATTGTAGTGTTCCTAACCGTCATCGTTCACGTACAACTAAATACTGGAAATCTCGAAAACACGATAATAAATTAATTTCATCATCTATAATGCTTGACGCTGTCGACGGTAGACCTCGAGCTAATGTAACCATTAACGACGAAACCTATAATGGCCTTCTCGATAGTGGGGCTAATATAAGTGTTTTGGGTAGGGGATGCGAAAAATTCTTAGAACATTCAAATGTAAAATTTAAAAGTTTGCCGTCATTCCTGAAAATAGCAAGTGGTCCAAAACAACGGATTTTAATGGTCAAACTAACAGGTTCGATATTATCTAGCACCAGGTCTAACAGATGTTCTTTATCTCGGTATAGACTTCTGGAATATTTTCAATATAGTTCCTTCTGTGGTATCAGAAATCTTAGTTTCTGATTATCCAGTTAATGAATTACTGGATCCTGACTATCACGAACTAACTTTAGACCAGAAAAAGCAATTGCACAAGATCGTTGAATTGTTTCCAAATTCCGAGAAATTGGGATTAGGAAAAACCACTGTTACCAGCCATAGTATTGATGTAGGCTCTGCACCTGGTATTAAATAACGATACTACCCACCCAGTTTCACCAGCTGTGCAAGCAGATTTGCATGCGGAGATTGACAGAATGCTCAGTCTAGGGGTGATCCAGGAGGCCCGTTCATATGGTTCATGGAATTTTCCTGTCACATTGGTCCGAAAACCAAATGGAAAGATACAGATTTGCTTATACGCGGAGGTCGATTGGAAAGCCACTAGTAGTCCTGATAAACAAACACTTGAAAAATCATATAATAAAATATTTTTCAGGTTTCATCTGAAAAAATGAATAAAAAATATGTTCAGCCAGTTTCTGTATTCTGATAAAAAAAACTGCATAGGAATAGTTATCAATTGCGAAAATGTCAGTTATTTATTTAAATTAACCATCAGCGGCTCGAAAAACATCAAAATCGAAAAATTTGACAGTTTTAATAATTTGTAAGGTAAATTTCACAATTTTGCCAATCATAGGATCCGGATTCGTTTAAAACAAATTGAACATTTAAAGAAATTATCATTCTATTTGTTCGATTGCGAGTTTGTATATTGTGACGCATTTTTATACAATTTTTATTCGATAATTATTTAAAATTTGACGTGATACTAACTAAAAATTTAATTAAGTTATGGGTACTAATGCTGAAGAGGCAGCTGCTGCTCTGGAAGCTGCAGAGGCAGCTGCTGCAGAAGCAGCTACAAAGGAAGCTGCTGCGCAGGCAGCTGCAGAGGAAGCTGCTGCGAAGACAGCTGCAGCAGACCCTGGTTCGCCGGAAGCTGAAGAGGCAGCTGCTGAGCAGGTAGTTGCAGAGACAGCTGCTAAGGAAGCAGCTGCAGAGGCAGTTGCTGCTAAGGAAGCCGCAGCAAAAGCTGCAGTGGTAGTTGCAGAGGCAGCTGCTGAAGAGGCAGCTGCTGCGCAGGTAGTTGCAGAGACAGCTGCTACAGAGGCAGCTACAAAGGCAGCTGCTGCGCAGACAGCTGCAGAGGAAGCTGCTGCGAAGACAGCTGCAGCGGAAGCTGGTTCACCGGAAGCTGAAGAGGCAGCTGCTGAGCAGGAAGTTGCAGAGACAGCTGCTAAGGAAGCAGCTGCAGAGGCAGATGCTGCAAAAGAAGCCGCAGAGAAAGCTACAGTGGAAGCTACAGAGGCAAAGGAAGCTGCTGAGAACTCAGCTGCCGCAGCTGCTACTGGGGAACAACCAGTTACTGTTGCTACCCCAGCTACCGAAACTGGTGGTGCACCACCTCCTGATCCTAATAACGCTGGAGCAAGTGCTGAAAAATCTCCGGAAGAAGAAAAAAAACAGAAAGAATATGATATGTTTCTTTCCATGTGCAAATCATTAACTCTTCAATTGCCATTTGAACGAGATCGCGTGATTGCCTCGAAATGGGTGAAAAAAATTAATACAAGCGAAGAAGAAATAGTTGAACGCATACATTTTTTAAAATTATTATGTGTATCTTTGATTTCGCATAAACTCGCTGGACCATTTAAAAATATACCAAAAACGACACCGGAGCTGGATGAACTTGCCAATATATCGAGCAATGATATTATAAATGATATGGTTCAAGAAACCACAGTTTTTAAAACTGCTCCATATTACGTTGAAATGTCGGGCGATTTAAAAGAGTATGTAGCATATCAGGAGATTCCCAATTTTGGGGCCCATTTCTATTATGCATTTTCGAATGAAACAATATTAAATTGGCACAACGAATCACGTGCTATTGCTCCTTCAGGTGGAATTAATTATCCAATTTTCAATCCGCCACTCAAGCATATCAGTAAATCAGCTAATGCATTTAAAGAAGCTTACAGCAAGTATGCGACTCCCGAACCAGCGGATGTAATTCAACCGAATGCACTACCAAATTTGGTACCCGAATTACATAAACGACATGTTATAACGAAAGATGAAATTTCACGAATGGGAACAAAAAAATTAATAAGTATGAAGTGCAAATGTCCTGCAGATCCAAGTACTGTTCAAAATAAGAAACCATCAACAGTGGCTTGTGGCTCGAAACCTGTTAGCGGACCGCCAGCGAATGGAAGGCCGGCTGGGTGTGGAGCAAAAGTGGCTGCGCAAGGGCGTGTACCTGCATGCGTTGCTGCAAGACAAGCTCGAACTAAATAAACCAACCGAACTCTGCAGTATTTATTAGTCAACTGTCAGCGTTAATTGTAAAATTGCATGTTCTTATATTGTGCTTCTTAATAAACTGAGTGTTATGATTTTGATGATATAATCCAATGTAATTTTTTTTTTTGCTCCCACAAATTATTTATTACTTTAATAATACAAATGATGCTATCACAGAATTTCACCAAAATCGCAATCGTTCGATGTATGCGCACCCTTTGCCAAGAAGTTGAATCCCAAACAAATTGACCTAGATGAAATAACGTGCGATAAACACGAACAACACCTCAATTCTCATAGTCACGTAATTATAATAATAAACAGTGTTTAATGGCCATTACTGGCCCCGTATTGAGTCAACAATCTGGCTTGGTTTTCATATACTGTCCTAGACAACCTGAAATGTATCGGCAAATACTATAGTAAATCCAGCAGATACCAATTATCAATTTATTGTATGGTGCAAAGATCCACGAGAAGAATTGCAGGCATACAAATGTTTGACACTGACGTATGGAACCGCATGTGCGCCATTCTTAGCTATTCGATCACTCGAAGAATTAGCCAGAAATTCGAAAAAGGAACATCCAGAAGCATCAAGCGTTATCCGAACTCAGTTTTATATGGATGACTTGTTGACCGGAAGTGCGACAGTGTAGAAGGAGCCAATGCGTTAAAAAATCAAATCATAAAAATCCTTAGTACTGTTGGTTTCAATTTGCGAAAATGGAAATCAAGGGGATAACCAAGAAAAGATT
Organism: Tipula unca; assembly: GCA_951394425.1. Taxonomy (NCBI): domain Eukaryota; kingdom Metazoa; phylum Arthropoda; class Insecta; order Diptera; family Tipulidae; genus Tipula; species Tipula unca. Next base: position 213,188,477 of record OX596380.1, read on the forward strand.
CTAAAACTAATTGAAGATGAACCGAGTACAAGGACCCTAGGGATTATGTGGTATCCGCAATCTGATATTTTCAAGATGTAATTTGGACAAAACGTAAATTGTTGTCGGAAAGTTCTCGACTATATAATCCATTGGGCTGGTTATCACCGATTATTATCAATTTCAAAATATTGGTACAAAAACTATGGTTAACAAAAACAGATTGGGATGAACAAGCACCTAACAATATAGTATGTCTATGGAGTAAAATTTATTACAATTTACCACATCTCCAACAAATCCAAATTTCTAGATGTTTACTGAATTGCGCAGAGCCAACCACAATTCAATTACATGCGTTCCGTGATGCCGCGGAAGCCGCCTACGGCTGTCTGGTATACCTCCGCTCTATCGATAGCGATGAAAACATAACATGCCGGATCGTATGCTCGAAAAGCAAGGTAGCACCGCTAAAAAAGATTACTTTGCCCAGATTGGAACTCTGTGGTGCCGTACTGCTGGCCGAGTTAGTAAACTATTGTAAATCAACGTTCAACGCAGACAACACGTTATCGTACATTTCAGCTAGATGGAAAACGTTCATAGCAAATCGAACGAGCTTTATTTTGGACACCATTTCAAGAGAACAGTGGAACTATGTTTCGTCTAAACAAAACCCGGCGGATTATATCTCCAGAGGTGTAGATCCCCAGAAAATGTGTAGTTTAACAAATTGGTGGCACGGACCTAGTTGGCTACAGCTGAGGGAATCCGAGTGGCCAAAAGGTAAAGGTATAGCCTAAAGAAAAGACGGAAAATTGAACAAGGGATGTCTAACGTACCAAGAATACGTCACCGCCGAATGTTATATTCTTCGTGCTATACAAACCACAAGTTTTAGTAAAGAAATCAAACAACTGAAAAGGAATGTACCACCGTAAAAACCAATAACATATTAATGTCACTAGATCCTTTTATTAACCAACAAGGTATCCTGCGAGTAAGCGGATGATTGCGAAATGCCAAATTAAGATACGCTGTTCAGCATCCCATCATTTTGCCGAAAAATCACATAGTAGACAACTTAATAATTCAAGAAGTACACATTAGCAATCTGCATGCAGGCAAAACACTAATGATGAATCTATTGCGGCAAAAATTTTGGATTATCGGCGCAATACACGTTATTAAAAGGCATGTTGTGAATTGATTATCGATATCCAACTGTACAACATTTCTCCTCATTTTATTAACAAATAAATCAATCTTATACTGGTTTTTCTTCCTCTTCCACCATAACTAATAAATTATATTGTTAACCGAGGTTAGTTAGGAAGAGCAAGAATAATCAATAATTAGATCAGATTTGTGCTTGTACCTAAAAACAACATTAAATTTAATTTACAAATCTTTAATAATAATTAATTGTAATAAAATTTATATATTTGTGAAATAATAAGTTATATATTAATATTATAAACGTGTGTTGTTTTTTGAACTCAAAGTTTACCGAAGATACGGATTGTACCCGCTTAAATTCCACAGTGGTAATAGCGGTCCATACAACATTGGTGACAGCGTTATAAACAGTATGTAATTCAAAATCCGCTTGATCTTCATAATCGTTATACTTTGAGTTTCTTAACAAAAATAAAATTACAATAAAAAATACAAAACATAAATTTATGTGGTAATTCGAAAATTTAAAGTCAGTGTATAATAATTGAACAGTTTATTAAACATGTTAGTGCGTAAAGTTATACGTATGTAGTAATTATATAGAACAGTATTTCTAAAAATTCATAACTATACAACTGTGTAACTATAGACAACATTTGTTTCTAAAAATTCAAAATGAATATGTACAATTTAATTGATTCATTCGGTATTATTCAATGAATCATTACAATCGTAAAATTATTTGAGAGACAAATAAAATATTATGGACACAAAAGCCATCTTATTGCTTTCAATTAACTGATTAATAAATTAAACGGAAATAATTTGTCAATTCATTAAAATATCAAAAATTATTCCGTCACACAATATTCCGGTTACTATTGCATCAATCAGCGCAGTTAGAAATCTATTCAGCAATCATCAAGTACGAGTATAAATTCGCGTTTTGAACATCATCAAGTTCGAATAAAATATCACTAAATTGCCGTAATATAAATCATTTTGGACATTCTACAAGAATTTCGGTGCTTACATTCATCATTGTCAACAGTTACTCAACGGAAAATCTGCAGCAGAAAAATTTAATTCAACTACTCATACAACAAACCAAAATACGAGGAACGTATTTTTCTTTTCTTTAAATATTTCCAATTGTTACAATTTTAAACAATTATATTTTTTCTTACATTTTATTTTAGCTAATTATTGTAGTGAATACACATGAATTCATATGACAAATACTATCGAGCCATTAGATCAAGATTATTTGAAGTTGCGAGGTAGAGTAATCGAAAAGTCAAGGTCACCTTCTTATTCTGATACTACAGAAATCGCGAGCGAAGATAACGATTTGAATTTGGTAAGTGATAGATTTAATATAACTAAAAATAATATCAGTGTAATCGCGAGTAATAATTTAAACGATTGTAATATTTCTGATAATTAGAATCATTCCGACAATTTTATAATGGGTAAAGACGATGATGATAAAGCTGGTTCAGCTTTCCTTAAGCTTACAATGTTAAATCCTTCATTAATTCCAGAATTTAACGGTAATCATCAACAACTTCACAAATTTTTCTCTAGTTGTGAGTTGATGTATAAACCTCTTATTAATGAAGATGATAAAAATTTGTTTTTAGATTTGGTTAAAACTAAATTAACCGGTCCAGCTTACGATATTGTAAAATACCGTAGTTTTAAGTCTTGGGTTGAATTAAAGACAGCCCTTAATGATGAATTCTCCAAAAAGCAATCAATTGAGCTCTTACAATTTGAATTATTTAGAATTCGACAAAATCCTAAGGAAAATGTTCGAACATATGGTAGTAGAGTTGAACATCTCCTATCCGATCTAAATGATGCATGCATATTTCAAGAAGGAGAATGTGCTGCTATGTATATTAAAAATTTAAATGGTCGGACAGCTATTAATGCATTTATCAAAGGTTTGAGAGATCATATCAAAATTATTTTAAAAGCGTCAAAGTTTGCTACACTTTCCGAAGTTATCTCTAAAGCAGTTGAAGAAGAAACAATTTATTCTAGTGAATCATCAAATAATTTACAACTAGAACATTCTTTAAAATTAATCAAATGTCAATTATGTAACAAGCAAGGGCATACCGCCAACAAGTGTTATTCATTAAACAACAGATCAAATTATAATTCTAACATTCCACAAACATCGAATATTCAAAGTTCTTATCAAAATCAAAATGTTACATGGAATCAAAATCCAACTAATTTCAGAACCAATACAACTAAATCATTCGTGAATCCTTCTACACCTAATCAAGCCATTCAACAAGTATCATTATACTGTAGGTATTGTCGTAGAAGAGGTCACCTTATCAATGATTGTCTAAAAAAGAATAATAGCAGTTCTGAGCCGATAAATACAGTGTACAAATCTAACGACGATAACAAAATAAATTCGGAAAACTTAAGTGTACTCAATCAGGAACCAAGCACGTCTGGTCGAGTGGACAAGCTGTAAATTCGTGCTCTTTCCATACTTTCGAAGTTGACCGAAATATTAACGATTCAAATAACAATACTAATTCTTTTTCAGATCTTTTAAATTCACAAGGTTCTTTTACTGACAACAGTTCTTGCGAATTATCTAAATTTAGTACTGTTTCTAGTATAAAATCTTATGTTCATATTTCGATGAATACTATGGATTCAAAATACGTTTCGATTAATTTGGATATCCTTAAGTCAACTCCGTCTAAGTTTTTAATTGACACAGGTGCTGATATAAGCATAATAAAGAAACAATTTATTATTGGTAGCACCAAATGTTTTCCGAACCTCAAATGTAATATTAAAGGTATTACTTCTCATAATATTCAAACGTTAGCATTATGTAAGGCAAATCTTTTATTCGAAAATTCCATCCCTATTTCTCATGCGTTCCATATTGTACCAGATTCTTTTTCACTGGATTGTACAGGCATTATAGGAAAGGATTTTCTCGAAGCCAACAAATGTAAAATCGATTACGCCACAAAGCATATTGAAATTTGGCCAAATCCATCAAACCAAATAATTTTAAAATTTTTGGGATGCTATGTACCAGATATACTTATACCAGCACGCGTTGAAAAATTTGTTAAAGTACCATTCAACGTAGTTCAAGATGGAGATTATATTTGCGAATCTCAAGAAATTGAAAAGGGTGTGTTTTTGGCTGGGTCAATCGTCAGTGTACGTAATAATAAAGGGTTAGTTTCTATGTTAAACATGAATGATTCTAATGTAATTATTAAGAATTTTACGATTAGTCCAAAGTCAATGAACAATTTTGACATCTATCTTACTAATCAATTATCAAATAAAGACGTCCTCGAGGATCGTTTCAAACTATTAAATTCATTAATAAATACAGACAATCTTAATGACGAGGAGCTAAATTCTATTTTAGAGATCTGTAGAAATTTTAATGATGTTTTCTACCTACCTGGTGATCAACTTTCTATGACGTCTGCAACATATCATGAAATACCATTAGTTCCAAATGCTCGTCCAGTAAAAATAAAACCTTATCGATTACCTCATTCTACAAAAACTGAAATAAATACTCAACAAATGGTAGATGATGGTATAATTGAAAATTCTGTTAGTCCGTGGAACTCGCCATTATTAATAGTACCTAAAAAATCATCAGATCAAGAAAAAAAATTTAGAATCGTGATAGATTTTCGACGTTTAAATGAAATGACTATAAATGATGTTTACCCATTACCGAATATATCAGATATACTAGATCAATTAGGTCAATCCAATTATTTTTCGACATTAGATCTAGCTAAGGGTTATCACCAGATTCCACTCGCTCCAAATGATGTCACAAAAACCGCATTTAGTACAGAGCGTGGTCATTTCCATTTTTTGCGTATGCCCTTTGGGTTAAAAGGGGCACCAGCTACCTTTCAAAGGCTTATGGACACGGTTCTTTCAGGGTTAAGTGGTATTCGATGTTTCGTCTACCTTGACGATGTGGTTGTTTATGGAGTAAATTTAAATGATCACAATAATAAATTAATTGATATCCTTTCACGCTTTCGACAATTTAATTTAAAACTACAACCTTCCAAGTGTCATTTTCTTAGAAAGGAAATATCTTATTTAGGGCACACTATAACTAATAATGGTATCAAACCTGATCCTTCCAAAATAGCAGCTATTAAAAATTATGAAAAACCTACAAACGCGAAACAGATAAAAGCTTTCCTAGGGCTCTGCGGTTATTATAGAAAATTTATTGAGAATTTTTCAAAAATCTCAGAACCCTTGAATGCTTTACTAAGAAAAAATATCAAGTTCAAATGGGATGCTTTCACCGAGGAATCGTTCCACAAATTGAAAAATCTCTTATAAATCCGCCTATTCTGAAATATCCGGATTTTTCAAAAGAATTCACAGTAACAACAGATGCGAGCAACAATGCTATAGGAGCAGTCTTATCTCAAGAATATGAATCGGTTGACTGTCCTATTTCATTTGCCAGTCGTATTCTAAACAGTGCCGAACGTAATTATGCAACGGTTGAAAAGGAACTATTAGCCATTGTTTGGGCCGTTCAACGATTTAGACCATACTTGTACGGTAGACACTTCGTCATTCAAACGGACCACAAACCTCTCGTATGGTTACATAAGAGTTCTAATCCTACATCTCGTTTGATTCGTTGGAGGATAATAATGGATGAATACGATTACAAAATTGTGTACAAATCTGGTAAAACAAATGTATTAGCAGATGCACTTAGTCGTTCCATTTCCCCAGATGACGAAGAGGCGACTTGTAAAGATATATCGGTAGTTACGCGTTCTCGGTCAAAACAGATTACTCAAAATACTTCCATAAGTCCTTCCTTATCTAGTTCAATTGTTAATTTAAGTGATTCTAAAGACATTACAAATACCACCGTACCCAAAGTGGATAATTCAAATCGCGATCATATTATTCAAATTTCTGATGAAAACGAAATAACTCGTGTTCTAAAAGAATACCACACGAGTCCACTTGGCGGCCATCAGGGAGCGATGCGCACTTACAAACGATTGAAATTATATTACTATTTTCCGAAAATGATGACAAAAATTAAAAAGTTTATTCGCAAGTGCGAGTTATGCCAGAGAAATAAATATTCTCGTTTGACTAAATGCCCGTTAAAAATTACATCGACTTCGAATTCGCCGTTTTCAAAAATCTATATTGATATTGTTGGTCCCTTGCCAATTACACATACAGGCAGTCGTTATTTATTAACTATGATGGATGATTTATCAAAATTTTCAATTGCTATATCTCTCGAAACTCAAGATGCTAGTGCGGTTGCAAAAGCTTTTGTAGAAAATTTAATTTGTAAATTCGGTTCACCGATTAGTATTGTAACCGACCAGGGCAGTAACTTTATGAGTGAAATGTTCACGAAAGTTTGCAAAATTTTGGATATAAAGAAATATAATACTGCGGCTTATCATCCGCAATCGAACGGATCTCTTGAACGTTCACATAGAACATTGGGTGAATATTTTAGAAATTATACTCAATCCGACCCTTTAAATTGGGATCAGTGGATTCATTTTGCTACATTTACATATAATTCGACACCCCACTCTTCTACTGGATTTATGCCGTTCGAGTTAATTTACGGATTCAAGCCAAATATTCCAAGTTCGATCAAACGACCTCAACAGCCAATATACAATTACGATGATTATTGTGAAGAATTGAAATATCGGTTGCGTTATTCTTGGAAAATCGCTAAAGAAAATTTATTGAAATCCAAGGAACAAGCTAAGGAAATTTACGATCAAAAATTAAACATTCCCAACTTCCAAGTTGATGATCAAGTATTACTAAAAAATGAAAATAGGGGTAAACTTGACGCGCTTTGGTTGGGTCCATACAAAGTTGTCAGTATCGATTCCCCAGAGAATTCTACTATAAAAATTAACCGAAAGAATATTAGAGTTCACAACAATCGTTTAAAAAAATTTATTGACGAATAATATAATAATTCACTGATTATAATAGTTATAGAAATCTATTGCTATGCTACATACATTTTTTATTATTTTTAATTTTTTTATTTTTAAATATGTATAATACACGAATTGTTCGATTAATCTACATTGTTACTACTAATAAGTAAATTCACATTATTAACGCAATTATTTATTCACTGCAAAATTGAATTCATGAGTAATCTATCTAAATATTATACACATAAATTTCTTAAATTTCAATTTCATTATGTAATATATTTTAAGGTTTAAATTGAACATTCCATTATATAGCTACATTACATTTAGTTTTAAATTTAATTTACTAAACTTTTAGATAAACCACCATATGGTTTATCTTTTCAAGGGGAAAGGTGTTGTGAATTGATTATCGATATCCAACTGTACAACATTTCTCCTCATTTTATTAACAAATAAATCAATCTTATACTGGTTTTTCTTCCTCTTCCACCATAACTAATAAATTATATTGTTAACCGAGGTTAGTTAGGAAGAGCAAGAATAATCAATAATTAGATCAGATTTGTGCTTGTACCTAAAAACAACATTAAATTTAATTTACAAATCTTTAATAATAATTAATTGTAATAAAATTTATATATTTGTGAAATAATAAGTTATATATTAATATTATAAACGTGTGTTGTTTTTTGAACTCAAAGTTTACCGAAGATACGGATTGTACCCGCTTAAATTCCACAGTGGTAATAGCGGTCCATACAACAGGCATATAAAATACTGTGTCACTTGCATTAGATACCGAAGCGGTCAACGACAGAAAAAAATGGCGGGTTTGCCAGCAGAAAGGTGTAATAAATCTAGACCCTTTCGAAACACGGGTGTTGATTACTTAGGGCCAATTTATATCAAAACGACTCATCACCGAAATGCACCATTAACCAAAGCATACGTGGCGGTGTTAAAGGTATTAATTTCCAATTCAACCCCGCCAGCGCTCCACATTTTGGTGGGTTATGGAAAGCGGCTGTAAAATAAGTGAAGCACCACTTCAGGCATGCAACGAAGGAGGCAAAGCTTAATTTTGAGGAGACAACAACGTTACTTATCCAAATTGAAAGTGTGCTCAATTCCACACCATTATGTGGAATGAATGATGATCCAACAAACCTAGAACTACTAACGCAATTTCTAATTGAAGAAGCTTTAATAGCTGTTCCAGAACCAACATACGACGAAAAATCATGAATATATAAATTATCCAGATAGCAAAACATTCAACGACGAGTTCAATCATTCTGGAAATCCTGGTCGAGAGATTATCTACATAACTTGCAAGAAAGAGGTAAATGGAAAAGCGGAAATGTTACCCGGATAGTTGATGATATCGTCTTGGTCAAAGAAGATAATTTACCACCCAACCAGTGATTCCTTGGCCGAATTATTCAAACGCATCCGGGTATTGTTTCCAAACCATAAGGCATAATTCATTCATGTCAAATACAGAACATTATAATTTTGTAAATGTTATTGCAATGCTATTATTATCGGTCAGTGTAAACTTAAGGATATGTGTCCCATTTCTCAGAGTGGGGGAAAATGTTTGGAGTACCTAACAGTGAAATTTGTCAAAACATTGTTTGGTACCATTGTTGGCGTCATGTGGTGATAGAACAAATTCACCGCACTTATAAACCTAGCTAGTGGAATATAGATGGCCATACTGAATGTAATTAAAGTATAAAAAAATAAACATTATAAAATCGCCAAAGATTGGAGAGATCAACAAGTCTCTCAAACATGTAATAAAAATTTAGTTCATTAAAAACGTGTATGAACAACTGGTCCTTCACAGTGAGTCAATAATCTGGTTCCACCGGTTTGGAATTAGAACTTAGTCGTCATACAGTCTTAGACAATCTGAAGAAGCCAAGTCATTTTCTACACCGTGGAGCCATCGTCCCTATAACGAGCGGTGGTCTTAGAGGATACAAAGCACGACCCGAATTTATTCACAGTAAAAAAAATTATATCAGTAAATTTTTCAAAATTGAAATTAGGCTTTATTTTGCCACTATATGGATATCTATTGTACGAGTATCTAATAACAATACGTAATACATAATTATGAACACGTTAACATGGTCTCTTTATCATGTATACTTCTATTCTTTATTTCATCCAATTAAACGATGATGTTATCACACACACAAACTCCATTCCATAGATTTGGGTACGTTCATTAATTCAACCACAAAATAGAGGAAAGAAATTGAATCATATAATCCCTGCCCCTACCCCTTTACTTAGATACAGTAAAATTTCGAAATTTATTTGACCAATCAAAGCACCCATTGCAAACAAAATGTACTTTGTGAGATTTGTGCTCAGGGTTGGGCGTTTACGCGTCATCTATTATTTTCTACGTCGACATGTCGACAACCCGTAGACAACGTCAACAACGTAGACAACGTCGCTAATGTAGACAAATCCTGGAATGATTTTGCGAACTAGTTTTAAACTAAGGTTACCAAATTTTTTAGGATCAATGCAATACGGGTGGTAATAATTTAATAGAATTTTCTTCAATGCATTTTAATCTACAATTTTCAAAAATGAAAATCAATGAAATGAAACATGAAAACTGTTTTATTTAGATAACTAGTTTTTAAGCTAAAGAATAATTCAAATAGAATTGGGAATCAAATAATGTAACTGTTTAGCCTATAGTGATTGGAATTGTTTGAGTTAATATTATCCAAAGCGTCGTTAAAATGTATCCATAGTGTGCACAAATACCATGATTCCTTTGACGCCAGGTTTATATGTCGCAAAATAATTACTTAAATTTGGAAAAAAATCATGGTACGAGTAAGTGTTATAAAACGGTACTAAAAATGTCTCAACGTAGAACGAGATGCTCACAAAAATCGAAAACATGGCATCATGTTACAATAAGATTATAAGTCCCATTATAAATAATACGGAGCTCTCTGACTATGACCGTACCATAAAATCGAGTACATCTCATTCCATGGTAAGACGAGTTCGAGCTCAGGAAGGCTAAAAAAGTTATCGAGTTATTAAAAAGCAAAATCATCCAGATAACAATAACTTGTCCGCTAAACGTGCTGGACTGCTCTATAACCAAGTTTCGGCAAGAGAATTTGCTATGATAGATCGAAGCGTAAGTGAAATTGGGTTTGAAACATGGTTAGCAGATCAAAATTTGTATCTTGCCCAAAATAGTGATAATGGTTTCGTTAAATATAAACACTTAGCAAGTGATTTGCAGTTGTGGACTCAAAAGCTAAACAGTGGCGATTTAAGGAATAGCGAGGCCATGGGTAACACTTCATGCGGCCCTTGTTAGTTTGCAAGGAGCAAATATTTATAAATATTTAACGAAAAACTCGTACTCAGTAGCGACCCGTGGGACTTGAACCAGAGTGGGCCACATTGTAATACTGAATGTTAAAATTAAAAATGAGAAATACAATCGATTATGTTGAATATATAAATTGTACATTTTTGGATTTTAACATTTTCGAGTTATCCATAGGCTGCGGACCAATCCACGGGTAAATCAATTACTCGCAGGTAAAATTCGATTTTTAGTATTTTTATTTTATTGAAATCCGTGATTTTGTTTATTTTCAGCTTACTCAATCTGTAGATCATTAAAAAATCAATAACCTAAACGTTAAATATTTACTTTTGTGTACTCGCTTTACCCTACATTTTGATAGGGCAAATTAATTTACCAAAAATTAAAGTAAAAATCGACTTTTACCCCTGAATTAGTCCGCAGCCTTAGAATTAAAATTGTGCTAAAGACTAATACAAAATGCATAAAATATGTTGTTTCAAATGATGGCGAATAAAGTAAATTTTCGATAAGTAGGTTGTGTTAGACCCAGTAGAAGAGCTAGTCAATCACAGTACAGTAAACTTTCTTTAGTGCAATAAACTTTCTTTAATTAATGCTTTGGTTTGTTTTATTTGTGGTGTGTGATTTCCTGTGTAAATTGAATAATTGTTTAATTTCTTCTTATACGGCTTAACTCTATCGTCCTTTTACAAAATAAAACTTCGAACTGGCGCATTTTATTTCAAATTTCTAATATATCGGATGTTGTTGACATTCTCTTAATTGTCGACGTTAACAAATATTATTCCCAAGTAATCTACGTAATAAATTACGTGTCGACAACCGCGTAGATTACACGGCGTATTCTACTTTGCCCATCCCTGTTTGTGCTATATAGTGAAAATTTTAAGATACGCAATTTATTAAGAAAATCCTTAATTGTAAATTTACTGAAACCTCAATTTGACCATGTGAAAGCCATTAGCTGTCCAAAAGGATTGGCGTGATTGTAGTGTTAGTTCAGGCCGATCGGAATATCATAGTGAAATTTGTGTTAAATATTGAAAATCTCAGTGAGGTATAATGAGATTTGTAATAAATATTGAATCTCTAGCTTTATTTATTTTGTAAATTTTTATGATAAATGATTTATTATTTGCCTAAATGATGACTGTCTTCTATAATACACTACTATTTGACTAATTTGGCGTGTGAAGTTTTTACTAAGTAACTAAGTTTAACTATTTTTCAATTTTTTTATTTAGTTCTAATTTGGGTCTAACTTCACTCGCATTTAAACGATGGTGTTATCACACTCACTCCATTCCAGAGATTTGGGTGCGTTCATTAATTCAACCACAAAATGGAGGAAAGATATTGAATCCTATAACCTCTGCCCCTACCCCTTTACTGTAGATACAGTAAAATTTTGAAATTTATTTGACCAATCAAAGCACCCATTGCAAACAAAATGTTCTTTTTAACATCAGATTATTTGTTCATTTGAAATTTGATTTTGTACTTATTGTACTCTAAATTTTATTTTTCGGCAACTTTTTAAAATTTGACGTGATACTAAAAAAATTTGAATTAAATTATGGCAGATAACCCACCAGCAGGAAATGAACCGAACCCTAACCAACAACAAGCGGAAAATAACCTACAACCAGAGGCAGCTAACGCACCACCAGTGGTAGCTCAACCTGTACCAGAGGAAAATAACCTAGAAGCAGGGGCAGCTAATGTACCACCAGTTGTAGCTCAACCTGTACCAGAGGAAAATAACCTAGAAGCAGGGGCAGCTAATGTACCACCAGTTGTAGCTCAACCTGTACCAGAGGAAAATAACCTAGAAGCAGGGGCAGCTAATGTACCACCAGTTGTAGCTCAACCTGTACCAGAGGAAAATAACGTAGAAGCAGGGGCAGCTAACGTACCACCAGTGGTAGCTAACCAACAACAAGCGGAAAATAACCAAGTACCAGCGGCAGCTGACGTACCACCAGTGGTAGTTGATCAATTACCAGCGGAAAATAACCCAGTTCCAGCGGAAGCTGACGTACAACCAGTGATAGTTGATCAAGTACCAGCGGTAAATAACCAAGTACCAGTGGCAGCTGACGTACAACCAGTGGTAGTTCATCGTGCACCAGCGGCTGCTAACGTACAACCAGGGGTAGTTGAACATGTACCAGCGGAAATACACCAACAACCACTGGTAACTAACGTCCAATCAGTGGCAGCCCAACAAAAACGTGCTGGAAAACGTAAAAAATTAGTGGCAGCTCCAGCTATATATGAGGAGGCCGAAATTACTCCGGAATACGAACAAAACCAGGATGAATTTGATAGGTATCTAGCGATGTGCAAAACATTAACTCTTCAACTACCATTTGAGAGAGATCGGGTGATTGCCTCGAAATGGGTGAAAAAAATTAATACAAGTGAAGATAATATTAAAGAGCGCTTAAGTTATTTAAAATTATTATGCGTATCCATGTTATCACACCGACTCGTGGGACCATTTAAACATGTACCAAATGATGAACCAAGCATGGACGAAATTTGTAATGTGTCGCGCAGCGATATTATAAGGGACATCGCTCAAGAAACTACAACTTTTAAAACTGATCCATATTATGTTGAAATATCGGGCGATTTAAAAGAGTATGTAGCGTATCAGGAAATTCCCAATTTTGGGGCCCATTTCTATTACGCATTTTCGAATGAAACGATATTAAATTGGCGCAATGACCAATTTACTATTCTACCCTCGGGTGGACTTAATTATCCAATTTTATCTCCGCCACTCGAGCGTATTAGTAAATCGGCTAAAGCATATAAAGATGCTTACAAAAAGTATACGGCTCCTGAACCAGCAAAAAGAATTCCACCGAATAAGCTACCAAATTTGGTGCACGAATTAAATAAACGAAAAATTATCCAGAATGAAGAAATTTCACGAATGGGAACAAAAAAATTAATAAGCAAGGAGGTTAAAACCCGTGCTACTCCGAATGTGAATCGCAATCCTCAATCATCAGCACGGCTTGGTGGTCAACCTGTTAACAAATCGGCGGTGAGTGGAAGACCTAGTGCGTGCGGAAATAGATCGCCTACACAAGGGCGTGTACCTGCGTGTGTTGCTGTAAGACAATCTAGAACTTCATGATCTTAACTGTTCTAAGCTGACTGTACATCTAAATTAATAAAATAAATTTTATGTTTGGTTTTGATCTCAGATTTTTCGTATATACAATTATAGGACAAACACAGTTTATGAATACAATACAATACAATAACAATACAATACAACATGTTGAGTTAGATACATCCCACCCGTGCCAGAAACTCTTTCGCTTTTAGCAAAGCATCTGTTTCACATTCTACAACACCCAGCGTTAGATATTCACAAGCTAGCGCCTTAATTTTTTCTTTTTTCGTATCGTTGTTCGACGATTTTTTACCTTTTCTGCATTGATCAACGGCCAATTGGTAGTAGAATGGTTCCGGATCATCGCCGACATAAAACGAAATTTTCGTTGGTAATTCTCCGTCAATTAGATGTTGTGATACGGATTGAGGAAGTGGAAACTTAGCAGCACTTTCACCTTGGCCTATGAGTTGATAATCCACGTAATCAGATGCGCTATCATCTTCACCATCTGAGATTGAACAATCTGAAATTGGACAATCTGGGATTGGACAATCAGGCGTTTTATTTGTTTTTGGTTTTCGTTTGGGTCGACACTTTTTTGTCTTGTGGTTCTTAAAATTTTTCATATATAATTTGTACAAACTCAAATAATCATCTTTAGTTTTGCTAATTTCAGGAATTGGTGGTACCATAATCGAAGATTCTAGTGCCCCATTTGGTAGAATAGTAAATTTATTCTTATTCCATGTTGTAATCGGATCCGTCGAGCATGCATAGTAAAAATGTGATCCAAAATCGTTAATTTCTTGATAGACTAAATATTCTTTAAGATCACCGGAAATTTCGACAAAATACGGATTTGGCAAACATCGAAATCTTACTGAATCAACGACCATTGATCTTATGTCGGCTGGTCTTAATCGATAAAGACCCGTCATATCGCAATCTTCTTTGGCGGGTTCCTGTAGAAATGGTCCAACCAACGTTTTCGATTGCATTGCAATATTGATTAGCTCCATGTATCTGGTTTTTTCGAACAGATTCGCGTCAATCAAATTATCAATTTTTCGAATCCATTTCGCGGCCAAGATACGATGTTTATGCAATGGTAATTTCAGCGCTAACGTTTTAGCCAGTCGTAAAAATAGATCGTACACTGGTGTTCGACGTTCCGCTTCCATTTTTTTGACTTATAATTTATGTTTTTTCTTTATAAATAAAGGAATTTTATTAAGATGAAAGAAATTATATGGTCGATTAGAATTTAGAAGGCAATATTGATTGACAAAAACTGGGAAGTTTTGTTTTGTGAGAAATGCAATGAAAATATGACTAAAATGAACATGGTTAGTTCTATCATGGAAACAAACCTGATGGTTTTACTATAAGGGTTTCGTTAAATCCAAATAAAGCATCCGTACATATATAAGTATAGTACAAAAAAAAATGTCGCTAAGTAAACGCCACCAATTGGTACACAACACGTTAAATCAGCTTCCGCTACATATTTAAAATATTTCTTTAACCACAATAATTTTAATTTATTGTGTATGTGTTGGCATCAAAACCATTAAACCTCGACGTACACAAAGTGTTCAACACAAAACTGGTCGCACTCTATCAGCAAAAAAGCAACTATACATATATACAACATTTTAAATTTGCCTAATTAATCAACCCAACAACAATAATCAATCCGTTTGTAATAAAATACGAAAATACAATTTATTTTTTTTTTGGGGTTGTAAACTATATTTTTTGAGATGAAACAAGGGTGGGGGGAATTTATTTCGATTTTACCTCAATATTTCGTATTGTTTCAAGGGGTTTTAACCATTCCTTTGAGTCGTGCGTTACTACGAGACGACAAATAAATTATATTATAAAATCGAATATCTAAAGTTTATAAGTAAATTACATATATAAGAGACCTTCATTCTATACTATGGTCCTATAGTTGGTATATTATGTATGTATGTAGCAGTGGGACGAGTGGCGTAAATTTATAAACCCACCATAAATAATAAATCAAAAAAAATATCAAATTTTAGCTGACCATGCCAAGCACCAACATAGTAAAACACACGAATAATTATCTAGCACTAATGCACGACAATTTTCCGCGTGTTTTACTATGTGAGTGTTTGAAAAGATCAACTAAAGTTTGGTATTGAGAGATTTAATTTTTTTTTTTTTTGTAGACTACAGTCAGAGAAGAGCAGTTTTTGATTTTTATATACATATGTACGTTTGTATGTATGACTTTTCAAACTGATTGTTAAAATTGGTATTTTTAAAATCAATTTTTAAATCAAAAATCACCAATTTTCAAGTCATATTTATGACGTATTTTTCGGTGAGGTGAGAACCATAAAAAAGGCATAAATAAAGAAAAAAAAATTGGTTATTTTGCAATTAGGGAAAGATACTTAATTTTGATAATTAATCATTGTTCCATCGATCAGGTACCTGAGGGAATTTTCCTCCAAATCATATTTAACATTTACCAGTAGTCAATACCAAATAAAATTTTCAAAAAATAAATCACATAAACATTGATTGAAGGTTCGAATTTTAATCAGGGATGGGCGAGGTAGATAACGCCGTGTAATCTACTCGGTTGTCGATACGTAAAATAATTCGTAGATTACTTGGCAATATTTTTTGTCAACATCGACAATTAAGTCAATGTCAACAACCTATGATATTTTAACGATTTGAAATAAAATGCGCCAGTGCGTAGTTGTATTTTATAAAAGCGTCCTTTTCAGTTAAGCCGTCAGGAGAAACTAAAGAATCATACAAATTAAATCGGAAATCGCATACCATGTACTGTAACTTTGTAAATATGTGTTGAAACAAAACAAACAGAAGCTTTAATTCAAGAAAGCTTATTGCACTAAGCGTTCAGATTGAACTTAATTTCAAATTTTGTTATTAAGGATAAAGTCAAGCACATGTTGTTCGAAGTTTCTCAATGATATTTTACTCAGCTTCCGAAGTGACTTTGACAGCAATATTGTTCCATTTAAAACGCATATTTTCAGCAATCTTATCGCATCCGCCATTCTTCTGTTCTCTATTTCTAAATAGTTTTGAATAGGTCGAAATCGGTCGGCTTAGATCTTCTGAGATATAATATTGATTTGATTAGTTTGCTTTATAGCGTCTTTAATAAACCTAAATATTTTCCGAATTGTAATAGATTTAACAAACAGAAACATCCTTTTTAACTTTCTATCGCGGGTACAAACATTTTAGTTGATTATTAAGACTTGTGTTCCAAACACCTTAAAATGAACCTGTTTTGTTACAATTTTGCATTAATCTTAATTTAAAAGAGCAAAATAATAATAATCCGTCCCGGAACTAAACCGAAAACTTTCCTAAAACCGGCGCAGAAAACCGGAACAAACCATCTTTTGGAACTGATTTCAAAACCAGAACGATAAAAACAATTATAACTTATAACACTTATAATTAAACAGTTATAACCCTTTTATCAAGTGCTTATATATTTAGCGGAAGCATTGTCACTATTTTTGGTAAGATATATTGCTTTTGACCTGCTAATCTGTTTCAAATCCAATTTCACGTACCTTTCGTCATCCATCAAAACATATTCCCAAAATTTTGTTAAAACTTGGTAATAGAACACCAACACAGACACGAACCATTTAGCGGACAAGTTCTGGTTATCTGAACGATTTATGGCTTTTAAATAACTCGGTGATTCTTATAGCCTTCTTGAACTCGAATTCATCTTACCATGGAACAGGACGTACTCAATTTTATGGTATTAATTATGGTCTTAAGGTATAATTGGTCTCGTCGAGTAAAACTTGGTAACGAAATGTTATTCTTAATAAAATTTAACTAATATTTAAAATAAAAAAATTCTCGACGCCATAGTCACATAGTAAATCACACGAAATTTTGTCTTGAATCAGCGCTGGACAATTTTTCGTGTGTTTTACTATGTGAGGGCTTGGCCAGTTCGATAAAATTCGAGAATTTTTATTATTTTTTACTCCACAGATAACTCAACTACTATTTCAGAAAAAAATTAGGGAAATTAATTAAAATTTAGGTATAATCAGCCATTGAATTTCTCTAATTTGGTTAATGTTACAGTTTCGAATATCAGTAAGTTGTGGTATTTGAGCTGGTACATGATTCCCTTCGCAGACAGAAAACCATAAAATTTGAGGTATTATTCTGCAAATTGGACGGTTTTATATCATTTCATGACTGATATTTGGTTAGCTGAATTGACAATACCGTACGCTGGTTTCCATGTATCGTTTGAGATTGATGGTTGTTTGTCTCAATTCAGACAGTAAATTGCTTGCGTATGCGGCGTCTAACATTGTATGGTCCAAAAGAAGTTTTTAAAAAAAGAAGTTTTTAATCCAGTTCGAATTTTATTAACCTTGACCAAGACGTAATCGCAGTTGTCGAGTGATTTCGGAACAAAAATATCGATTTGTTTACTGATACCAAGTAAAACGGCTGGTACTTTTGAGACGCAATTAATTGTGTTGCCTCGAACCTTGAGAACAGATTTGATCTGTCAGTGTCAGCGTTCACCCGTTGAATGTACCCGATGTTAGTCGAGGAGTTTCGTTAACTCTGAGAAAAGTCTCGAAAAATACTTTTGATTTTTGGCAGGATAAATAGCCGTTTCATTGTTGATCTGCAACAACGTTATCGGTACTTTGAAAATGCTGGATATCCGTGTTAAATTAACTAATATAACCCAAGTGCCGTGATTGCCTTGGATTACGTTTGGTTTTAGACTGAATTGCTCGTTGAATTCAGAGTATTTGTTTTCGGTTGAATGCAGAGTATTTGTTTTCGGCATCCGAGAGTTTCTTCTAACCGAATATAGTTCAAAAGTTACTACCTCTAGCAGACTAGACAGGCGAACAATGAGTGAAACCGAAAGCACAGAAAATATAGTGTCCTAGCTTTGGTAGTTTGGTATTCGACGGTCTCGGTTTCAATTCCCGATGATGAAATCAAGGTTGGGTGTTGTTAATGTGTATAAAAATGTGTGTTTTTCCGGGTTTGTGGCATTGAGTCTGGGAGTGATCCGCTCAACTCTAATTTGTCCAACTCATTGAAATAAATTCTTTAAAATTGTCACCAGCCCATATCGCATTGATCTTAAAAAAAATTGGTTTTCGTAATTTAGAACTAATTTTCAAAATCATTCTAAGAATTGTCTACATTAGCGACGTTGCCTACATTTTCGACGTTATAGTGGAAATCGATGAACACTTCTAAAATTGAGGCAATAATTTTGGTTGAAATTTTGTTACTTATGGTGAATACTTATCACTTATCATTATCAAAAAAAGTAACTTATAATAAGTTGATAAGTATAATAAGTGATAAGTAGTTGATGCAATAGGGCCCAGGTCAAAATTGTTTACAATATAATTTCTTCGAATTCTGCTACACAAATTTGTACTTTTTCTAAGAAAATTAAACAAAATGATAATTTTTTAAGATGGGAAAATTAAATGTTACCCTAATTTTATGCCAACGTTTGTCTGTCGCACAGGTATTATTCTTAATTTCAGATAATTTATATTTTTTATGCTTTATTGGTATTTTAGCTGATAAAGGGAACAGCTAAATTTGGGAAAGTTGCACACATTGTGTTTTGGTTTTTGATGCCAGATGTATCATGTACGAGATGGATTTTAAAATATTACAACTTAACACTTGTTGCAACTGTCTCAGGAGATTTCATAATATATATTACGCCAAACAAGTGCTTAGTTTAACATTCACTAGTTAATTTTATCACAAAAATATTTTTTTATGAATTCACTCACCATTGAGTAGACTTGTAAATTTAGTTTTTGTTTTTAAAGAAATATGAGCGCAGGTGGAGCGACTCAGACGGTAGCCCATATAAAAGCTGTGTCACGTGTATTTTTATAACTTGTATGGGTACAATTGTGTATTAAAGGCGAACAAAACAAAAATAGTAACTTTGAAAGATATTCAAAACATTAAAGAAAATCTCGTTAATGTGAAGAGGAGTTGTTATATTTAGAACAATTAGTTTTTTATACATTTAATATTTATATTTATCGGCTAAAATTCGACGAGGGATGAATAAATTGGTTGAATAAAAATCTAAATCAGAAATATCAATTCCAAAATTTACTTTGAATTCGAAGCCAAATGAATTTAATAAAATGCTTTCTATTCAAGGTAATCAAAAAATTTTTAATTTAAAACCATTTCTAAAGCTCGATCCTAAATTCAAATCGGTAATATTACGTTAAGCAAGTGTATTTTAATTTCCCTTAATGTTGATTATATTAAACAGCAAGTTGCTTTGGTAAAACCAATTTTTCTTAATAATAATAATTCGCCTGAATGATGACGATGACTCGTATTACTTAATTCCGTGATATCTACGTGACTCCAGAATTATTCAAATTATTGAATTTTATTACTTTTAAATATTATAAATTTAGTGATTATATTCAATTGAATATTAGAAAAATGTTCTGTGAAAATTTCAAAATTCTAATAAAATATTTTAGAATTGGTTGAAAAGATAAAAATTCTTTGAACTCGAATTTTGATATAAATTTCTACTTCAATTTTAATAAATATAATATTTGGAAACCTGGGAATCCTGGGAATTACCACCTACTTATCCTATCTCCACTCTTATTTTTTTAAATAGTATCAGAATTCTCAATTGTATACGATATTTTGAGTTAATTTTTATGTTTTATTGGATTATTTTCATTCCAGAGGTTAAATTTTGTATGAAAAACACATTGCTATTCAAGCAGATACAAATTTCTCGCACTCAAATGATGAATTTAACCCAAAAAATTGAAAAAAATACCGTTACAAGCGTTTTCCTTGCTAGTATTTTTCAACACGACACACACAAAAAAAAATTAAGGTCTATCCACGTAAATCCATAATTGAAGGCGAATACACCTAACGCACAGGAATAAAATAATATTTCAATCAATTACATATATCCTATAAGGACATGTCATAAATTTTCCGTTCTCTATAAGTAAATATTATGCACGATAAATTGGAAATATACTCATTTTATATAAGGAAACCCCCTTTGGGTGCGGCATTTTAATTTAAATAAAAAATTAATAAATTTTATTAACTCACCTATTAAATTAAATTACACAAACAAATTATTTAACTTTTATATAAAATGGATTATTAATTATATCCTTTTTTTCCTCAATCAGAAAATCACACTCACAAAAACTAAAAAAAAAATTTTCACACTTCACAGGAAAAATCTCTAGAAAATTTCACTATTTGATTTACAAAATTTTCAACTTTCAAACAAATTAGTATTTTTTTTTTTTAATTTTGTGTTTTAATTTTTCAGTACAAATATTAATTTTATGCGTGTGTGTGTGTGTGGTGTACGTGTGTGTGTATTATATTAAAATAAAATATTTAGAATATTAATTTATGATGAACAAGAAGTTTTGTAATCCCGATCTTATTCGTTGAAATTTCAAATGAAAAGTGTTTAAAATTTTACAAGAACTTTTCCTTTTTATTCACATTTTGCATTCCAAAAAAAAAGGAAAACATATCTATTGTTGTTGTTGTACATTTTTTCCTTCTCGTTTTTGATATTTTATTTTGTGTTAACTGTTAGCATTTCTTGAAAAATTGCTTTTCTTCATAAACTCTCTCTCAATATATTTTATTACATATATCTACATCTAGCCGTATAGATAGTGGAGTGAAGGTGTATAGGGAGGGAAAAATCAACAGAATAAAAGATCATTCGTATTTCGTTCGTCTTTTATTTTATATTCTCTATTGTTGCTTTCAATTGTTTTTATTTTATATGCATTTTTATTTTTGTTCAAAAGGACGATCAACATTTAGGGGAAATTAATTTATGTTATTTTATTGTTTATTGTAATAAAGGGTGACCAATAAAGACTTGTTTATTTAATTTACAAAACATAAAAATACTTGTAGCAAACATAATAATCAAATAAACCCAATAAACTCAATAAATAATAGGTCCGTGCACCTAGAACCGTCTAAAAGAAAAGACTACGGTCGAAGCATGAATGCTTTCGGCTTATCTGCTTCAGTCCACCATTTTCTTAACGTTTCGATAACGATTACAATTCGTTCCAGAGCTTCGAAACTATAACTTTGTCACTATTTACACAGAAAAACATATTTGTCCTTAACAGTGAAATTCCAAACCTCAATAACACCATGTATCAGTTTAGTGACAATTATCATGCGAGGTTATAATTTCATGGGAGTTACCAACTCGGTAGATAATTAAATTTGGGTCTTTACAAAATCCGTGGATGATCCTTTCCGATTCATTTTTTATTACGGTATGGTTTTGGCGGCGGTCCTTTATCGTGGATACGCACCTGGGCACAAAGGTAAGGGAATGTCATCCATTCTCCAGGCTAAAATTTCAAAGATAGATATAAACTATAAACTGATGCCAATCACCTCAAGCCGAAAGAAGACCCCCGTGGTTATTGCAAAATTTAAATGAACTTTTCTAAAACAATTTTCGTTCATTTCGACATTTTCATCTGAAACGGATAAATGGAACAATTCTATTTGCCGCGCTTTTACTTCGCAGTTCGTGGTAAACGTCCAAAAGAGTAGAGATTTATATTGCACCTAAACAATAGTCTATCAATGGGTCACAATTTCAAAAAATGAACGAATATTTTCTAGAAAATGTAAAATAATGAAAAATATAAATTCGTCTTGATTTTCTGATTCTGTTGGTGTATTCTATCACAAATTAAAAGTACGATTAATTCGCCTAAATGTCGTCTACATGCAGGTAGCATTTATTCAAAAGGTTACGATTTTATGATTTTTATGTGAAACATTAATGAAATTTTACAGTACGGAAATAGTTAAGACCATCAAAATTAATAATTTAATAATTATTATTTTATCGGTGAAACGAGCGATTTGGCCATTCGCCGACGGATTTATTTGGCCCCACGATCCCCATCGAATAAATAATCGTAAATAACCGTTGACAAAATACTATAAAATAATCACCCTCTCTGCACGTCAATTATTAATTTCCTGTACATATGTCAATAACAATTTTCATCATTATACTGTCTCTTGCTACACACATAATAATTTATCGGAAAATTAATAAAAAAAAAATTAGGTGGGAGAACATCTCAATACAAGTTTAGAGGAAAAATGGGTTGGACTAACGAAAGCAATGAAATGTATCAACAAGTGTTTTTCTATATACTTTATACACGACAACAAACGGAAACATGTGCTTCTCACGTCTCACACATTTTATCTATATATACAATTTCCATTCTCCTACATTTTCTTGAGATTGCGCGTTCCCAATGATTCGGCTGAAAAATAAAATGCTTTATTGTTTCACGTGTAGGTGGTTTGTATATAGATATTTTATTTCTGCTCTTCAGTTGAGATTGGAAATTCAATGGAAATAGACTACACAAATCCAAAAATAGATTATTCTCCTTCTATACGCGTAAATGAAAACGTAATTTATTGTTTTGATTAGAGATTTCAATTTGCATTTACCCCAAAACGTAGTATGTATTACCATGCTGTCAACTTTTATCGAAAAAGGATCAAAATTTTGTTTTAAAAATAAATTTTCCTATTGTTGCGAGTACATATTTATGTACCAACCGAATATATTTTGGTTTATTGATGTCACTGCGTGTATGGCATGAAGACTTATATATATAGGTGCGATGCCATTGTAAATGTTGTGCGAAGTATAAAAATAACTGCGGTTGATTTTATTGCTAAGGATTCCGCAGAATTTTATTTTTTGGGTGTGTGGGATTTTATTGATATTGTCGACCTTCATTTTTGGGTGTACATTTGAATTCGTCACCTGAAATAACTCTTAAGCTTAACAAGTTAAAAATTAATACGACCGAAGTTTTAGATGAATGATCAAATGCCTTCTTAGATTTTTAATTACCCTGATATTGGTCGAATAAAATAATTTGGTTTGGGCAGTATTTGAGTTTAATATGACACTAATTTGAATAAAATTGAAGAGATTGATATGATATTTATCTGAATTGAATTTTGGATGAACAACGTAAACGTTAATCTAAACAGAGCTACCTATCGTGATTGAGACGTTTTTCAGAGCAGTACCTCTAAGAATATTAATGGAGTGCTAAACCTCAGGGACATCAAAAATCAATAGTATTTGAAGCAGATTGTCTATAACTATGTAATTTAGACTACAGATTATGTGGTCTGTTAAGTTAAAACTTAAATTGGCAAATATTACTTGGCAAACCATACTAGTATCGCTGAAAGTTGACATTTGATATCATGTCATCTAAGCTTAGTGCCGATATATCTTGGTTTTTAAAATCTTCATTTTTATAAATTCGGGCACGCGTCCATTTTGATGGTGCTCGGTTGAACTGAAACTATTCTGTCCTCAATTTAATATTATTTTATAATTATAACTATAAGGACAAATGTTGTGCAGCCTGTAGGCGAAAAGAATGTGCTGGTTATGATGAACATTGTTTCATTTAATCTGCTTCTCGGGAATAGAGGCCTTGAAAATGCATGTCGGGGTATCTGTACTACAATAAGTATTAGAAATACATAAAAGTATGCATTATTAATAGTCGGGCAACCCCGATTTTTAAAACATAAAAGTCTCAAAATTGGGGTATTCCCCGAAATTACTGTAAATATTGCCAAATGAAAAGCTCCTTTTGTTGTTTTATATTTAACCTATTTTGAAGTCGACGGAGATCATTCCTCCTGCTCCTCTTCGCAGCTACGACAGTAATCATAAGTGGGGCTTCCAGTCTACTCACATGTTTTCCAATGAGACAGTGTCCCGTTTGGCCAGATCTGCTTAGTTATTACAGACGAGTTGGCGTTAGACCAACTATCTTTGTTACTCTCATAGCTTCTTCCTGAAGATCCACTTTACAGGTAGCAAGCGGTCAGCTGCTGGGCTACCTTCGACGTATAAGGAGGGGTTCTTTGAACTTTCATCAAAAGTTTCAGGTTGACCATTACTTTTAAAGCTGGCCACTAGACGACAGCCCCATACAAAAGTATAGGTACTACTGAAACATAGAGTCAGTTTACAAAACTCCAATCCCCACCTATTTTCAATGGCATTTATACAGGAAGTGAAGCGCTATATTAGCGTTCTTTATCCTTTCTAAAATGTTTGGTATCCATTTTGCTTTGTGTGGAAAGGTCAAGGTGGTACCATTTAATGTTTACTCGCCAATCTGAGGAGCTCTGTGCCTCCTAGTAAAGAATCCACAGCTGTTGCCCTATTTAGAGAGAAAGCCGAATGGGTATTTATGACCATATTCCGAAGAACAAGGTACAAAACCTTTTCTTGCGGTGTGCGACCAAAAACTAACATTTGTTTAAAATCAGGACTTTGCCTAAACCGTGATTTTGTCAACAAGTTTTAGCATCACTATTTTCGATATTCGAAAGACGTTTTGTGTCATTTCATTTTTTAATTATCCACAATTTTTATTGTGATCACGGCCTGCTCGATTCTATTTTTATACAGTCGATAAAATATCACCAAATTTTTTGGCTAATTGAATTGAGTTTATTGAATATATAGAAAAAAGTAATGTCACAGCATGTCAGCCCAGGATTACGACACCCTTTTCATTGCATCCACATTTTAAGAAAATGGGATCTAGGCATTTTACACGATCTTATAGTAACTTACGCGATAGTGTCGGATAAACGGACTGCTTTGAATACTTTGACCTTAATAAGCCAGAGTTCAGTACGGTTTCTTTTGCACTAATATATAACACCACGCCACGTGGCAATATAATCACCCGCTCAATTGTACTATTTAACCGGTAAATATTAACGATTTTCAACGAGCGTATTAACGATGTATTTATTTGTTTAGAAATAAAATTGGCGAGCAATCTTTCAAAATATTCAGACGAATAACGAAAACTTAACCTTATTATATGAACGGTTGATGTATATCAAAATAAGAAATCGAACAAATCTAAATAAAATGGTTATGGCCTGACACGAAATGAATTCAATTACACTCACCGTTTTTATTTAACAGTAACAGCATATAGACATAACCACACCACACCACCTATACCTTAACATGAACTCCCATCGCCATTTTATGTTATCAATATTAATAACAAAATACACACACACATACATACGTATAAATCCCACACAGCAGTACATTACAGTACAGTAACACCCAGCCGTTGTTCAATTTGAAATTATGGCGTGGGAAGTCATTTATCCTTTAATAAAGTTAAAATAAATAAAAAGTCTTCATTTCTCATGTCGTTTTTCCATTTAACTGTCGTCGTTGTCGTCGTCTCTCGCGCTATTGTCATGTCGTATCGTGCGGTGCAACTTTTATAATCATATTAAAAAAAAAAAGAAGAAAACATTGTAAAAAAGTTTTATACGTATATCTTTCTATGAAATTAACATAATCCACTAAATATATACATATATCTTATGACATCATCAATAAGGATATAAAATATGATGATAACCTTAAATGGATAAAAAAAAACAAATGAAGACATAAATCATTTCAATTAAGATTTCACTGTCATTTCCTTTTCAAATTTATCATCATCATCATCTTCATCATCAACACAGGAGAACGAAATCATTATGTTACATGCATTATTTACAATTATTTTAGATCCGTTATACGTATGTAACGTTATGTTTCTTTCGATTTTCTTAATATTTCCGATTTGATTTTGTGTTGTTACGTTGGTTAGGTGGATATTTGTGGGTTTTCCTTTTTTTTTTGTGTTGCTGTTGTTGTCAATTAAATTATGTGCAACAAGTGGATGAAATTTATTGTTGTTCGTTGATTAGATTATAATATGGATGTATGTATAGTGTTAATCACTGGAGTGTTATCTCCGGCCAGTGGACCATGAAATATATATATATATATATATATATATATATATATATATATATATATATATATATATATATATATATATATATATATATATATATATATATGTAATATATACAGTGATAGGCCCAAGCCAGAACACAAACAATATTTTAAGGCGTTCATTGTTTAAAGTTGTGACCTTAATACGTATCTGAGCATACATTCATAATATCTTGGCGGGGAAGAATTTTCCTCCGTATGTTTGGCGGTTGATTGAGTGCAGAACCTGCTTGGGTTCCAGCCAACTTTAATAATAATAATGTTTGGCGGTACATTAACTTTTAGTTACTCAATTTGCGTTCTAAAGGTGCGTACATGATACAAAAAAAAATATTATGGTGCACAAAATTCACCACGAACTTAGCTATTCTTAATATTCTTAACTCGAATAAAATTTCACCAAGGTATAGCATATTAACAAAACTGAAAATTATACTTGTGTTGCTATTTTTTCGACAAGGCGAGTTTATACTTTTCTGTCTTGCTGCAAAATTGTCTGCAAAACGGATGAAGTTAACCGATTTATATGTAATTCATTCATCAAAATGTAATTCATTTCTGTTAGAATTGCCCACTTTTTTTGCTAGAAAATTTGAGCAACGCGGGTCTTTTGACATATAACGATTTGCTTACGTACTACACATGTGTATATTTTGTATACATGTTGTTTCAAACTGAGCGAGAACAGTTTGTCTTTTCTAGCCGCTAGAAAAGTCGGAAAAAAGCCAGTGTCATCAGTTTGACATAATTTTAACATAATGTAAATAAATTGATGCTATTTCCAAAGTAAGTATGATGATAATATATCACATAAAATACTATTGTTGGTAGGTTCTTTGCATAATACTTTCGAGAGGGAAATCAAACTCGTAAGGCCACCACCAAATGTTACTAACTCATCCGTTTTGAATACTGGAAACACTGTTCCACCATATTTTTTCAGAACACTTGTACACTCTGTAGTTTCACAACTAAACCCACTATCAATACTGAATCATTGTATGTATATGTGCGCATCTTGTAAGGATGCACCAGAAGAAGATTACAATAATCATGATTTAAGACTATCAGTATTACAATTTTAAAAATAAATCTAGATAGAAGTCCAAGATATAAACATTTCTACGGGTAGCTTATGTTCCAATTTGTGGTGTGGCACCTCGACTTGCCGTAATTCTAGATGGCTCATACCTAATTGAACTTGATAGAGCCGTGGCACAATTGGAGTGAAATTACGGTCGACATTTTTTATCGCCACGTTGTTGAAGTGCTTTCGAACAATACAGTCTGCTCGAAAGAATCGTTTACCACACAGTTCGCATCCATATCGACGTTCTCCACGGTGTATACATCGGTGTTGTTAAAATACTGATCCGGTGATAATATATTTCCACATATACTAGGCACTGATACGGCCGTTCACCAGTGTGGTATTTTCGAATATGATCATTCAAATAAGGGCGAATCGTAAATTTTCGAGTGCATCCTTCGACACTGCAAGCAAATTTCTTAACGCCTCGGTGAAATCTTGATATTGCCACAAATGACTGGATTGTGTATATGATTTACCATTATAATATAATTTAGTCTTAAAATGTTGCCAGAATTATTAGTAAGTCCATCCACTACATGAGTTTAGAAATATACAATCAAGATAAACAACCAAAATTTTAATAAATACAAAATACTTATCTGTTATAATAAATATTACTTCCATCATTCACCATTATTAAAACACGACATGTTTACTGGAATGGCAGTACATATTGTCTCATGAAAAAAATGGAAACACAATATAATTAGTAATTAGAAATTAAAATTAACATTAATCTTACCATTAAATGCATACAAATATTTGTAGATTCTGTGCTGGGATGTTCTATCATCACTTCGATTCGCTTCGATAGACAATTGTGTCTCCTTTTTCACGAACGAAATTGTGCTCCATTGCTATTTTTGAATTACGTTTTGTCTATTGGGATGTCAGCCTGTTAGAATAAATTTGCAAACTATCTCTTTTTCCTCTTTTCACTTCCCATCGAAAATAAAAATATTGGTGATATTTTATCGAATGAATTTATAGAAATAGAATCGAGTAGGCTATGATCACAATATAAATTTCGAAATAGAATACAATTTTGTTCGTGAAAAAAGAGACACAAGTGTCTATCGAAGCGAATCGCAGGGGGCCTATTATGGTATTTTCGATAGCGTTTTTTTCTCGATATTATCGAAAATGGCCTATTATGAAATTATTTTATAAAAATTTCACAATAGGCCATTTTCGATAATATCGAGAAAAAAACGCTATCGAAAATACCATAATAAGCCCCCAGAGATGATAGAACATCCCAGCACAGTAAATTCATGTCATTATTTTGACAACGTCAAGACGACAATGACATTTCGGTTTCGCCAAGCTATAGCAAAAAAAAAAATAAACAGAGCTAAAATTGGCATAATGAGTGAATATTTGAGCATTATTTTATTTTGTAGCAGTTGCCAGCCTGCTGCACATTTTGCATCGATTTGAAATTATTTTAATTTGAAAGGGGAAATTTGTTTACGAAATGGCTAGTTTTGATTGGCTAATATATGGTCGGTGAATATTTTGCAGCAAGATAGAAATTACGTATAAAACGTTATCCCAGAATTTTATCCCAGAAAATGGAAAATGTACATCAGGCAAAGTGATAGTATCCATTATCTCTCATGATAGAACTATGTATAATGCAAATAAAAACTAAATCAGTAAATACAAGTTGTGAAATCGTTACAAATTACGTTTAAAGATTAAAATTTTAAATTAAATTGACATAATAAACTGCAAAATACATTCAACATAAATAAATAATTTATTTAAAAAAAAATTTCAAAATAACACAAAAGTGTCGGATTAGCTCAGGTGTTTTTTAAGTTTGGCATACTAACACCAATTTATCCTGTTCGTTTCAAAAAACTACCACGGTCGCGAGCGAGCCAATTTAGCTTTAAGCTCTAACTATTTCATATATTTTTCATTATTTTTCAGGGGCTGCAACATTGTGCAAATGGACCCCACATCATCCCCCTCGAGTAAATGTTACGGGGAAAAAAATTAATAATTTTTTCCAAACTGAAAACTGAGCAAAAGCGGGTTTAATTCGATCAATTGATATGGATGAGGTTTTTCCCTTGATGTCCACCACAAAATATTTTCTAAACCGTCGAATTACCTTATGTGGGCAAATTGTAAGGCGATGTCAGCCCAGTTCGAGTTTAATTATCTAGTGCGATAAGAACGAACTCACATTTATCCAACGTTTTTGAAATAAATCTATAGATTTTCGGAGCATGTTAAGGCGTAGATGGAACTAGATTATGTATAGTAATTCGTAGATGTTTAATAACCTAATCGGAGTCTGCTGTTTGTTGATCTAGTGTTCCCAGGAAAAATTCGCCTGGTAATTTTAGTGGTTGTCCATAAACTAGTTCTGCCGGAGAACATTTAGTATTATCTTTTGGTGTAGCTCTCTTATGCCAAAAAGAACTATGGACATTGCGAACTTAAATTTTTTGTATTACCTCTCGCTTTTAGAGATTCTTGTAGTGGGCGATGAAAATGTGCAACTATTCCGTTATATTGCGGGTGATAAGGAGTTGTCCGAATTCGATGTATGCCTAGAAACTTCTTTAATTCTGAGAA
Source organism: Tipula unca (assembly GCA_951394425.1). NCBI lineage: Eukaryota > Metazoa > Arthropoda > Insecta > Diptera > Tipulidae > Tipula > Tipula unca. The sequence goes on from OX596380.1 coordinate 213,218,870, forward strand.
CAGCTTAAATTGGAATTGGGTTCCTTGATCAAACTGTGGTTTAAACTGTCTTAATTCTGATTTCGTGTGGTTAACGTCTTTGTTCATGTTATGTTAAGTAAGCAACAATCCGTTATTAATTGTAAATTGTGCGGACACTAGGATGTGAAATGTTATGCAGAGCATGGAAAGCTAATCGACGTAGTCGTTCTGGAAGATAAGGACGACAGCCCCAATGATCTCAACATCTTCGATTCAATGGATAGTGTCTCCTGAGCGTCTTGATTTCTAGCTCACCAACACTAGGCAGGACACCACAAGTGGTATCCACACCTGCTCCAGATGCCCCCGATCTGTCGGCTTCATCGCGCTTGTAGAGCCAAATCAAAGCCTCCAAAATTTGCCAGAGCACTCCAGGAGTTTCTGTTGAGGATGATAACGGCCGATCTGTGATCTGATTCCGAAATCGCCTCGTCTAACTTGACAATCCTCCAAGTGGCTGTTGTCAGATTCAAATTTTCAAATTTCAAATTTTTAGGATCTCTGTCGACTTACTTGGTTCCGCAGCGATCCAGGCTCGTGACCAGGGCCTGGCACTGAATTTCTTCCCTCGTAACTAGAGGGTCACCGACTTTTGTCGGCACGCAGGCAGCCAGTTTTACGTGACCCTGGTGCCACCCTCCGTCTCAGCCACGTTTACCCATGCGATACAGCGCGGGAGGCAATATCTGGTGATAGATGGAAAAGAGGTTCTAAAAAGTATTGTGCGGTAGTTACATTAGATGTCAAAAATGCATTTAACTCGGCGAGTTGGGATTGCGTATTAAACGCGCTAAACAATAATGTGGTTCATCTGTATTTACTTAAAATGGTGGCTAATTATTTTAGGCAACGAGTTTTGAAGTATGAAACCGATGAAGTTACTAAATATTATCACATTTCTGGAGGTGTACAACATGGGCCTGTGCTGGCACCCTGCACATTGTGGAATGTGCGAATGTGAATTCTCATGTACGATAACATTTTTAGCCTGCAGATAACAAAAGAAGCAATGGTGGTTGGTTTTGCTGATGATGTAGGGATTGTAGTTGTTGCAAAGTACAAAGAAGAGGTGGAAGAATTCTGCAATTGGAGTATAAGAGTAATTCAGGATTGGTTATCATCTGTCGGTTTACGGTTGGCGGAGCACAAAACAGGAGCAGTGCTAATCATCAATAGGAAAAGGTTGGAATTCATGACGGTGGAAGTTGGTTGTCAACTGATTCAGTCAAAACAATCTATTAATTATCTGGGAGTAATAATTGACGCTAGAATGTCCTTTAAATCGCAATTGCATACCGTTGGGGAAAAAGCTGAAAAAAAACTGTTAGTGTAGTGACATCTATTTTGATGTATGGAACACCAATTTGGGCCAGTGCTACGGAGAGAAGTACTTACAAACAACCGGTGGCATCTGTTTATATAGGTTGAGCGCTTTGAGAGTGGTTAGTACATTTAGAACGGTATCAGATGAAGTCGTGCGTCTATTGGCGGGTATGCCTCCAATTGACTTATTGGCTAAGGAGGCGAAAGAATGTATTCTCGCCGTGCAAATGGGGATAAGAGAGAAAATCGTATTGTGGCTCGCACAGAGACCGTCAACATGTTGGGACTGCTCGGGAAAAGGTCGGTGGACACATCGTTTAGTTCCTTCGGTAGTTAAATGGCTACATAGGAAACATGGAGAGATTGACTACTATTTATGCCAGTTTCTGACGGGGCAGTTTCCCCTTTTTGCCCAAGAAAAAAAAAATGTCTTACCTCTCCTCCTGGTCTGGTAGTTCGATACTTGCGGGCGTGCATTGGTGACTACGTCCTTTGGTTTTGACTGGCCAGGCTCATTTGCCCCATTTTACGCTTTGGAGACCTAGCCTAAAGACCGATGACTCCACAGCACTAGATTCCGGTTTTTTTAAGAGTGCCGGTCTCTTTTTGTGTTTTATTTGTTGTTCCTTAATAGATCCCACGAGTAGCGGAGAAAGGAGGTCCACTGATGCAGAGATCCGCAATACACAGGTATGGCTACATGATCCGGAGGGCGTCAAGTATACACCGTTAGAGACTGGGCTAGTTTTTAAACTCCTGGCCAGTACCAGCACGATACGGTTAACACCTTAACCCGGCCCAGTTGTTAAGCGCCGTGTTTTCGCCTAATAAACCACATAACATGTTGTACTAGTGGCCCAGTGGTCACCACGGGCAGGTAACCCGCACGCTTGTGGAAGCTGCCAAATACGGAGCTGGCAAAAAGTACCAACTTGATTCCTCCAAGACAGCTTCATACCAGACCACCAATAAACGGTTTACTACATGTTTTAATAAAATGTGAATGAATACCTTCAAATTAGCAAAAGATTAGGAATTAAATTAAATTTGCAAAGTTTTAAGAGAAAGACTTTTTTATGAATTTCGAATTTAAAATCTATTTTAAAAATTTCTGAGTGCGATGTTTCAAAAAATTTTAATTTTTTTTTTTATATTCTAAAAAAATTTTAGATTTACAAAATAATATAAACTGTTAAATTTTAACAAATTTTAAAAATTGAATTAAATAAGAATGGTTTCAACAGAATTTTATTTATTTACTGAGCCAAGACGTGAGTTGTAAAATTATGAAATGTTTGGAATTGGGTCGATTTCAAGTTCCAAATTTATTAAATGTTATATGAATTTGGCCAGTTCTAAGAAGTTCAGTTTTCATATCGGATGTTTTTAAGCAAACCAATTTAAAGTTAAAATTTAAAAATTAAATTAAATTTAGAGCCAAAGTACCAAAATTCACTATCATTAATTTATCATAATCAAACTCCTCAACATAAATCTCTGCACTATAATATTTCATAATTCAAATTTTATTCCTTCAGGAATTGAATTTTATATCCTTTTTCAGATGAATGAAACACTGTATAGTAATAAATTTCGAAATATTAATTTTAATAAAGTTATTAAGATAAATAAATTGGTCCTTATATAGAGAATCCTTTTGAGATAATTATCCTAAAAAAAATTTTTTGTATTCAAACAGCAAATCAATAAAAATGCGATACCTATTTTGGTGGCGAATTTATAATTTTGTGTTATGAATAATTCACAATAAACCGCAAACTTGAAAGTCCTTTATGAATTTTCAAACTTTGGTTTAATCGCAAATGCGTATGCAAAATTATTTTCCCACTGTCGCGTCGTAGGTGGACACATTAAAATCTTCTATTTTTTGTTTGCGTGTTTTCCCAAATCAATTTTATCGATGGTGACGACGACGTTTATCGAAATAGAATAAAATATTTTTTTGGGACAGATTTGAGGGAGGGAAGGGCGAACAAACACCAATCTCAAGACAAACAGAATAATATATAGATATGGATAATTGGTGTCCGGCAGAAAGGTGGGGGCGACGGGCAATTTATGATTTGATTTATTATTGATATAGAAACACATAATTTTCACTCTATGTACTTATATATTGTCCAATATATGCATATATGTATGTATATGGACACACATACAATACCCAACGTGATTAATTCCATTCGAATGATTTCAAATAGTGTAAATATTTGTAGAAATTAAGGTTTTATGTGATTTATAAATTTGGTACATATAGATTATGCTAAGATATTGACGTACACATATATCTTAATTTGGATGTGGACGTTAAATATTATTCGTATATGTACATATATATACAACATCATCATCAGGTTGTTGTTAAGCCATATCGTTATCATACTACGATGTGACCATTGATACAAAAATATATATACGAATGATACTATGACGTAAGAAATCAATTCATATATTGGTAATAATTGATAAGCGCAAAATGATAAGAACAATAATAATAATATATTTTGTTGTTGTTCTGTTTTGGTTTTATCGAGCACATTTCAAAAATAGAAAACGATATCAGTACACAGCATCTATAAAAAATAATTTAATCAATCATACAACACAAAAAAGAAAATTCATCGATTTGGATTCTATTCGATCTGATGCGGTGGTAAGTTAGAATAAGTATACACATATATTGTATGTTGTTACATATATGTATATGAAATATAACAATTCTTATTTCTATTTAACATAAATCGATTTTATGTTATTTTGTCTCGAAGGTTGGAACATTTTTTTTTTATTTTAAAGATTTAAATCTTTTGAACAACAGGTCTTTTTTTATTTATTGTAACATAGGTATTACAATATGTCTGTATTATCTATGCGTATGTTGAAGGCCCTGTAATTTTAAAGGGTTAAAGATTTAACAGAAATTTGATAGTTAAGGAGCAGCAGAATTTAAATGGGATTTCTTAAAAGACTTTACATTTTTTGTATTGCGGTCATAATGGCGATTAACGTAAATACGTCTGTGGTTATAGTAAACATCATCGGATTTAACCGGAATTTAAATAAATTATTATGTCGACTAGAATAGAATTTGAAATAATATTCAGGACGATTTGATTTAAAATATTTAACGAGAGTTCTGGCGAATTGGATGCAAATGCAACGTTGGATAATTCATTAAATTTATTAGAATCTAGGAGAAACTAAATTACGTTTGTAAAATATTCTGAGTGAATAAAAACAATATTTTTACGTCAACCTTTTCAAGAAATAATTTGTTAAATAGCAAACAGATGAGCAACCTTCTATAATAAGCATGTGTACCCAGTAAAAAATTTCCCTTATTCCGCAATACCAATTCGAACCAATTTTGTTCGATTATTATGGACGAATTTCTGTACGTTTTTTAAATAATAATAATAATAACAGATTTTAAAGGCCATTACTGGCCCCTTACTCTATCAACAATTTGGCTCCAACGGTTTCGATCCTGCAGAAGCCAAGTCATTCCCTACACCGTGGACCTCTGTACCTACCATACGGTGGCTCTTCTTTCAGAGATCGCTGAACAAATCTTTCCGGATCAGAGCATCGCCCTGCCGAAAACCCGAGCTAACTGCAAAGATTCTTGATAGCCTATTCTAAACTTTAACACAGCATTGAGTTAGCGTAACTGTCATTCTACACAGTCGTACCAATTTTGTTGGCATTCCTAGATATTCCAGAGCAGCCCAAAAACTCTCTCGATTGATCGAGTCATAGGCCTGCCTGAAATCCAGGAACACCTGACGTACAGGGATGAAAGTCTCGTATTATTTAGATAGAATCATCCGCAGCGCATAGACCTGATCAGTGATTGATCGATTCGGACGAAATCCTCCTTGATAGTCACCAACCAGGCCCTCTGCTGGAGAGGTGATCCTATCCAATATAATGTAGGACAGTAACTACGCCATACTAATCGAATAAGGTCGAAAAGACAGTTCCATAAATTATTTCGTCCGAATATCAAGAGCTCCAAATCAAAGCAGTCCACCCCAGGTGAGCAGTTTTGTTTTAGTCTATGCATGGCCCTAGTGAATTCCTCATGGGATATAACATCAATGCAAATCTTCACAGTCTGTATTTGAGGTGACTCATGCGTCAGAGATTAGATACAGAGGTTTCCACTCCGGTCCCGAATGGCGGTTGACGCAGGGCTGAAAGTATGGTGCAATCTCATAGTAATTCCGTTAAAGAAATTACGCGAACTGCGATCATTGCTGAGTTGATGTACTCTCAAAACCTCGGCCTTCCACCGTTCATGCGTCTTCCGTCAACAAATCCTCTTACCTGCCCTCCGAACAACAGCAGCTTTGTCTTTCCTCGTGGTTGTTAGACGTTGTTGCACTTCACTATGGGCTATATTTTGTTGCTTGACTGCAGGACGGCACTCATCATCAATCCAATCATTTTTGGGTCTGAATTTGACGATACCTAAAATCTGTTGAGCAGCCCTGACAAGCGAAGTTTTCAGTACCTCCCAAACAGAGTTCACACAATCAGACTGGAAATTAGCTTCCTCAATGCTGTCCCTGACAAGATCTCGTTTCGTTTGATCTTCATTTATGAGACCTTCACAGTAAAAACGTTCTATGCATTTCGCATCTTTAATGATTTGTCTCTTTTAGCTCTTCTAGATATACACTTTGTAGTTCAAGCTCATCAGATCGTTTCAGTAGATTAACATTTTTATCCGCAGTTTGCCTGGGTAATGGTTGAAACGTTTCTTCTACGTGTCTCGCAAACAAGTCAGCTATTTGTTTACCGCTTCGAGCCCAGCTTCTATTCCCATTTCTAATTGGTGCCGTCGAATTTGTTGGTATCTTAAGTACTTTCGTGGCGTTCCATAAGGAATTTTCGGTATCTTTTTGCCTAGTAAGTGACGACAAATTGATTCATTCTTAACTGTTCTGATCAGAGATTTCAACTTGTTACATAGGTTATTAAGGACGGTTTTATTTTCCTTGGTTCGATTTATTTGCCAAAACTTCTGAGCTTTACGTTTCTTTCCCACAAGCTCTCTTACTTCAAGTCAATAGTTCTTCCAGGTGATGTTATTTGTGTATTTGAAAGATGTACTTTGCCACGCAGCTTGTTGTATGTTTTCTATTAGCCTTTCGACTTCCTCTTCGACTTGTACGATGTTCCTTATTGGACCTTGAAGATTGATGTTTTGTTCTAATAATTCTCGAAAAATTTTCCAATTAGTATTCCTATTAGACAGTCTCGCTGTGATTTATTTTTTAATTATTGTTGAGACGTGTTGAGGAGATATTTTTTTTTTTTTATTAAAACGGTTTGAACCTAAAGATGTACCGCACTCAATGCCACAATGGGCCCACGGTGCACACCTTGAGGATCTATCCTAATTCGCATAAGTGCACTGCAGACTTAGCAAACTGTAAAAATTTTGAACCAAGAGATGGCTAATAACTGACCTACGTTCAAATATCCGTACAAGAACATTTGGGATCTAGCTTCGACAAAGGTCGAACAGCTGCAAAGGTAGTATAGGCAGTCGTCCACTTCCTCCAGATAATCGTCACAAAGATCATCCTGAGCTAGTCCCATGCGTTGGAGATGAACCTTGAAACGTCCATGGCCCGTAATAAGAGCAACCAGAATTCTGAGTTGGCTCTTTTTTAAGGATAACACATATTTAGTGACCCTCACGTTGGGTTGATGATGAACCGTTTTACCTTTCGAACTTCTTAATAGCAACCTTATTTCCCACAACGCCACAATGAGCAGGCACCCACATGACCCTTACTCTCGAATTGGAGCAAAGGAGATTAATGTAGTGCTTGCAATCTTTGACTAGTTTGGACACAGTCAAAAGATTAATCAGGGTATTAAGCACGGCTTTACTATCTGTGCAGATAATAATATTCCTCCCTAAATCGCTAAACTTATAAGCCTCAATCGAACTATGGATAAGTGCAATTAATTGAACATACTTAGGACATTAAAATCCAAACCCTTCACTGACTTCCGAACGAGAGCCATCCGCAACAAAAACTATCGACTCGGACAGATGTCTATAGAAATCCTGAGATAGCCACCATTCTCTCGAAGGGAAAACGACGGAGAATGAATTGGTGAAGTTAAATTCAAGCAATAGTCTGGTATTCACCATTTCTAGCTCCGGAATATGTGACTTATACTTATTAAGAATCTGTCTATGCCCCGTACAAGTCCCGAAGACATTCCATGTCCCAATGCGCTGTAGTCGATACGCAGCAGAACACGCTGTACCAAGAATGTGGGACTGCAATTCTGGCAGATATAGAATAGACTTCTCAGCAAGAAGAGGAGCAGACGACATAGCCCCGATTATAGCCCTACAGGCTGTCATGTGCAATCCATCCAGCCTTGCTACCGTAGACGTTAGTTTCACAATCGGCCACCAAACAACTGAAGCATACGACAGTAAGGGTAAAACCAGTGATTTATAAATGAAAGACATCATTTTAGGGGTCAGACCCCAGGAATTGCCACAGGCCTTTCTGCATTGCCAAAAGATAGCAATGGCCTTTTGTAGCTTATAATCAAGATGAAAATTCCAGGAGGGTTTACTATCTATAATAACGCCTAGGTGTTTCACGTGCTCTGTTCTTGTAATTGCTCTACCAAATAGAGTGGGAACAGATAAATTAGCACTGTCTCTACGTCTGGAAAACAAAACCAGATCAGTTTTCGAGGGATTGATTCAAGAGGAGAATGGTCCGAAGTAAGCTCTTCGTTAGTTTTCAAACGAAGTTTTAGTTATCTGAAACACGTCGGGTGTTTTGTTTAAATCTGTTAGCCGCAGTAAGTTGGTGAGCCACCAGCTTGGAAATCACATTTTTTCCTGCTTCAAACAACTATTGCCCTTTATGTGAAGTAATACTGGAGCCACAGCATGTGTTTTTCGCATTGAAGTCGCTATAAATGATAAAACAACCTCCCATGGTGTTAAAAAGGTTTTCATAATCGTCTCTTTCCATATTATGTCGTGGTGGACAGAGTTCATAGATTCATAGATTCACTTTCAATTTTTAAATCTTCGTTGTGTTTTATATTCTCTTTAATAAGAATGGCAGATTCGCCCTCTTGCTCTCTCTGATGGATGTATGGCAGAGTAAAATCTGTACACATGTATTCTGGCATAAGAGGAGTTAGTGAAATGGGTTTCAGAGATTAGACATATATCAATATTTTGTTTAAATAGAAATATTTCCAGCTCAGGGATGTGTTGGATCAGCCCATTCGCATTCCAAATTACTATTCTGAGCGTTTGTAAATTTATTTTTATTTTTATTTTGTAGTCACGTTGGGTAACGATGATGACAAGTTTTTCAAATGTTCAAATATGAGTTTATTGGTCTCAGCCTGCATTTCACGAAATCTCTCAAAATTTAGCTATCTTTGATATCTTTTGGTTTTTCCTCTTGACCTTGGGCCACCTGTGCATATGATTCTTTTCCTCATAATTTATATGATCGGGGCTTCACTAGCAGGGTTTCTATGGTATCAGACTTTCTATCGTGATTTCTTATATTTTGTAATTCTTTAGCTACCTCACAGCCACGGTAATTAGCTGGATGTTGGCCCTTGCAATTAATGCATTTTGTAGCTGAGTTCCTATCTAATGTGCACGTGCTCGTATAAGAGGTTTACCAGCACATTTAACGCATCCTGCCATAAGCCCACAGTATCTCTGAGTATGATTGAAGTTGAATTTTTTCTTCACTGGTTCTATTCTGACTTTCATATTTCAAATTGCTCGAATATCATGAATTTTTTGAATATTTTCCTCCTTGCCAAACGTTAGCACACGGTTGCCTTTATCATCTACCTATCTATCTTTTTTAATGATGTTTGCAGCATGCTTAATATCGATTCCTACTATGCAGCTCGGCAATTATATCATATCGTGATCTTCTAGCCATAACCTTAATTGGTCTTTCCTGCTTCTCCTCATATGTATTCCACGGAACTTTCTCAGCATTAAGCTTCATAGAGAGATTTCTATAAGTGTCTGAGTCTGGAACGTTTACATTTAGACATCATTATTTAGTGCTACTATAGCTTGAAGTCCTTGTCCGTATGTAATTGAAGTCATCGCAGAGCCTTGACAGCCGAATAGTCTTTAATACAAACTATGTTTATTGGTGGAGGCTGTTTTTTTTCTCTGTGTTAGGAATTTCATCATTGCGCGATGAGTAGTTGGTTTCCTCGATGTTTGTTTTCACTGCTCAACATATTCTGGCGGTGATTCTGCTTTTCGTTTCTTTCTGGGCTTCTTTATTTCATGATCCAATCAGATTCTCTTGCCACTTCCTCTACATCGGAAGCTGCCATGTTGAATGTGGCGGTTTTAATTGCGCTTCTTGAGCCTAGTATCGACTGTGAATTGGTTCCTTTTTCTCTTCCGAGTTCTTCTTCGTCTGTGTAATATTCATTACAGACTTGTTTTTCTTCTTTACCTGATTCGATGATCCTTTTCAGGTCTTCGTTTTCTCTCTTTAATAGGGTAATTTCATACTCTGCTTTGAGACCGCTTTTTAATTGGCTATTAAGTGTGATTTTTTCGCTTTCAACATTTTAACTAGTTGTTGGTGAAGACAAAGTGATATTAATATCTGCTACAGAACTCGTTTTTTTAATAGTAAGTGATCTTAAGATTTTGTTATTCCAATGAAACAGATACTCATCATCCCTTGTTAAGCTTGTATTAATATATGTCCCAGCAGCCAAGTACACCACTGCGGAGACATTGTGGTTTGATTTCGACGACTCGGAACCTATTTGCTCCAAATTTGAAATCGAACGCTCAAAAGTTCCTTCTAAATGATTATTTAGAAGGAACTTTTTCTTTGAAGGACATTTACTGAGACCAAGTTCGAATAAAAATTGGAACGAGTTGTTCTCAATACATTATGCGACGGTCGCTAAAACAATTTTACTGAGAATATCATTGCAAGATTCGGTGCACCATTTTAAATGAACTCACATCATAGTTGAGTTATTTCACGGTATTGAATTTACTGGGACTTTATAGTCCAGGAAGCATTACTTATTCAAAAAGAATATAAAACCACCCAACTAACATTTGCAAAAATGGATGTGTTTAAAGCGTATAATTTCTCTGAAACTTAAACTTATGCTTTATATAAGAATGGTAAATAAAATACAAACTATTCAAGGGACTGTCAAATGTTATGCAAGAATTCAGGAAAATGAAAATTGCGATCAATGCAGGTTTCACTGTACATATTTATATATGGTTCATACCAAAGAACTGGCCACCCACCCTTTTCGTAAATGTCAAAATCGAGAGACAATAAACAATATTCGAAAGCTAATATCACTCGGCTTGGGTAAATAATAATTTTCAGTTGATGTCTTATGTAGCAACACAGTCTATAATAATAAAAAACATATTGAAAAATGACAAAATTCTTAAAAAAGGATATGTCACAGTAAAAATAAACATTCAGGCGTTAAAAATATATTCTTTTGTTTTAATTTTATTTTATTTTGCTCGTTTAACATTATTTGCTCAATCACTCAAGTCCCTTTTGTTTAACCAATTTTTTTTCCAATTTTCGGTACAATGTTATACCACGGTAACCTGGTTATTGTTTAGATACATCGAGTATTTTTTTTAATTAGTACTGTGAATCCTTAGAAATTATCTTTATGTATATACCTACCCAAACAATATTTTTAAAATAAGTTATATTTAATAAAATTCGTAATAATTTATAAATGCTACAGAGGGCAAAATTTTATTAGCATTACATATACATACATATATGGAAATTGAAATTTATGCGTGTATGTTTGTACATAATAGGATTATGTATGTATGTACAATATATTTTCCATAAATTTAGGCGTTAAAAAACCGTCTTCAAACATATTTCTCATTTCCTTGGAAACATTTTGCTTCGTTCGTTCCAGCCAAAGTCTATAATAATGCTTGTACGAATTTTTTTATCTTCTTTGTGTACAAATTATTAAGATATATTCGTTTTATATTTATGACCAATTTTATCGTTCTTCGTGGAAGATTACAAAGGTGTACACCAGTGGTTTAATATACTAATTCCAGGATACAAAAAATTAAAAAGTTATTTAACATCATCGGTCGTAGACAAATCGCGATTGCAATGTACTGCATTATCTCTATCACCAGGTGGCCGTCCACACTGTTATTGTGAATGATAAGAGAATAAAATATTTTTTTGCCCAAACCTCCTCACTCTCTCAAACGTTTAGTGGACACTATTAAAGCCTGATGTGCCAGAGACCATGTAGTTTGTTTTGGACTCATTTATCTGGAGTCCAACCAAAGCTGAAAACTCTACAAGCGGTTCAAGTATTTCCTTCACTCCGTTGCTATTCAGTTCAATCAATCATATGTCATCGCCATATGCAGTCACATGATTGGACTGGCGATATAAGATGTTGCGCTAAGGTGTTTAAGTGTTACGAAAAATTTACTCCAATAAGAGATTAAAGAGAATCGGAGACGAAGCATTACTGGGTTACTGTCATCCTACACATTCGTACCTAGTTTGTTGGTATTCCTTGGTTGGGCAGACCACAGACTCTCTCGATTGATAATGTGTACACTCTATGCGTCGAGTACTCCATCGATGTTCCTGATAGGAGGTACTTTTTCCAATTGGGATTCTCATTGGTATTCATGCGTGGCAACTGTCATGTTCATATGACATTTGAGTTCAGTATTCATTGTCATTTCACCATGAATAGACTTACGCGAGAAGAACGTTTATAAATTGTGGAAATTTATTTCAAAAACAATCAATAAATTTCGAACCACTTTTTCATTATTGGATATTCATCACCCGCCTAGAGTGCGTAGTCGATCTAATGTGGATATTGCTGGCTGTAGCTGAAAGTGTATACGTGAAGATCGAAATCAATCAATTCGTTGCCGTTCTCAAACTCTGGGTCTATGGCGGCATATTGTGGCGTATTTTAATGAGAGATTATTTGAAGTCATACAAAATACAGCTTGTTCAAGAAGTGACAGCTGGTTGACATTCCTTTGCATCATCGATTTGGTTTATGGGCATTGGAATAGCTCCAAATAGATCGGTTTTTTTTATCGAAAAAAACAAATTGTGTTCAGCAATGAAGCTCATTTTTGGCTGAATGGATATGTCAACAAACAAAATTCTCGTATTTGGGCTGATGAACAGCCAGAAGAGATTCGAGAGCTTTCAATGCATCTTGAAAAATGCACTGTTTGGTGGTTTATGGGCAGGTGGCATCATCGGACCGTATTTCTTTAAAAACGCGGAAGGACAGCGTGTAAACGTCAATGGCGCAAGCTACAGAGCAATGATCACTGAATTTTTATTGCCAAAAATTTTAGATATCAAGACACAGCAGGCAATCCATCGATTTATTGAAGGAAAATTTTAATGAGAACATTATATCAAGAAAGAAACTCAAGAGTTGGCCTCCAAGATCTCGTGGTCTGACGCCCGTAGATTACTTTTTATGGGAGATCTGAAATCACTTGTTTATATCGATAAGCCACAATCAATTATTGCATTAGAAGTGAACATAACACGCGTAATTAACGGAATATCGGCCGAAGTGCTCGAGAGAGTGCTCGAAAATTGGACTCATAGAATGGATCATCTAAGAGCCAGTAGCGGACAACATTTAAAAGAAATTATTTTCAAACATTAAATGTCATAAACCAAACTTCCGTCACAAATGCAATTGTTGATTATTAAATTGATTTTAGTGCGTTTTATTTCAAAAAACCTCCGGAAGCTCTTATTGGATCACTCGTTATAAAGATAGAATAATGTTTTGTATAGAAAAGTGGTTAGGGATAATGAAAATTTTGTTTTAGCTATTCAGCCGTGGGGATAAGCCAGTGAGTACTCCTTGGAGACCTTAACCGTGAGTGTGTTTTTTGGTTTGGTTTCTATCTAAAATGCTGGTGATGAGAGATGAGTAGATCTTATATGTGAATCCTTTTGTTTGTTTGTTTGTTTGTTTGTGCGGTGTCTCGTAACAATATGGCCGAAAAGGACCCCTTTTTGGAAACTAAGTATCTACTCTGCCAGATCGTGTTGGCCGCACATAACACAATTGGGATCTGTCTGCTGTTCTTGTCCAGTTCTGTAAAATCTTGAAAGATGCCTCTGGACAAAATACAGTGTAAATTCTGAAAATTCGTAAATTTTCTCCGTGAGCAAATGCAACGTTCAAATTAGACGATTTTCATAATAATTGGCCTAAGCCCTCAAAAGGGGGTATTAAATTAAAATGACTAATTATGGGCCTGTGATACGTGTAAATTTGAGAATGTAAATTTGAAATAAAAAAATTACTAGATGTGCCTTGCTCAGTTGTACTATCGGATTCCCACGTATTTGTGATAGGAAAAATTTGTGGTCCCATTTCTGTTAATTAACAAATAATTATTTTTTTTCAAATAATTTCTTTTATTTAATTCAATTTTAAATTAAATTAAATCTGATTAATTAGTATTTGTGATCATGCCATTTGACCAAAATAATTAAAAAATTTCAATTTAACTGTTTTAAAAAAATACTGTAAATTTTACTATTAAGTACATCAATAAGTCTTAATATTTATTTTTGAAATCTGACCTCCTTACTTCTGATAACCGTCTTGGAATACTATCGTAAGTTGCGGATGAAATGTACGTGAAATTGCATTCCACAAGTTATGATTTATAATACCAACACTATCAGGAAATTTATTCTTTGTGTATGTCCAAACATTTTAAATAATTTCGGGGCTTTCTGGCGCCCCAAATCAAGGCGATTTGGATCCATTTTAAAATGCAGTTGCAACTGTTGTATGTGAAGCATAATTTGAAGCATCATGAAATTGGGTTCAATCATTGTTAAGATAAGGTTTAGAAGGTTAAGATATGTTAGTTGATTTAATTTGTCCGAAATAATTGCTAGTGGTCCTACTGCATTGTATGAGATACATCAATGTATCCTAACACTATTTCTGCCATCTTGTCGTTTCGAGGCAAATATACGATTCTTTACGTGGTTTGTTTTAGAATAAAACAATTTTTACCCCAACTGCCATTTAAAAGGAATCCGAAGACTTATCCGTAAATAGAACATTGCGCAAGAATGCTAAGGATTGGGCTTATTATTAAGTTTATCGGATTGTTTGGCAAATTTAATGAGTGCGCAGGCGGTTACGAAATGTTTATATTTTCATCATTTTGTAATGACTTAGCTATAGTTAGCATAGTTCGAATGATACGAGTAACTTGCCGTTGTGTTGAAACACAAGCAGGGATGAGCGACATCCCGTAGACAACATCAACAACGTAGATAATGTAGTCCTGAATGGTTTTGTCAATAAGTTCTAAGCTAGGGTGAAAGAAACATGGTAGACTTCTATCTTCTACATGGTAGACGGATGTCTAAATTTTCACATAATTTAGTGGATGTGATTTGATGGATAACGAAACGTACGTGAAATTGGTTTTGAAGTAATTAATTAGGTCAAAAATTTGATCTTAACAAAAACGGAGGCAATGCTCCTGCTAAGTATAAGCATAGTTTATGTTAGATATACATGTGCAAAAAAATATATGATTTAGCCAGCAATTTGCAGTTGTGGAGGCAGGCTTTTGTCACATTTTTCATAAGGACGTATTTTGGCGATAATTCTTCAACACGAATCAGCAGTAAAGTTTTGGCCATTTAGCTAGTTCACACGCCTCTTAAGAAGCAATAAATTTGTACCAAATTAATCAAATCAATGTTACCTCAAAGAAGCTGAGTTCACAGGTTTTCGATCTATCGAAAAATATTGGGCTATAGTGGAAATAGTGCTGAAGTTCAAATGTCACGCCAGAAATAGGGAGCGTCAAACAACATATGTGCGTGATTTTATCCGTACTAATGAAATCTATAGAGGTGATTTGTGCAAAAACTAAAAGAACTCAAAAAATTCAATTTAATCGTATTGAAACTTTATTATCATTTGAAAGAACATTTCTTGTAATTTATTTTGTACAGATTACTTCTTTCAAATGTCGGCCGCAACTGCGATGGTCCTTCCTCAAAGTTCAATTTGATGACGCGTTCGAGCTTATCGAGTGGTATCTGGCGAATGACACGCGTAATATTGGCTTCCTATGCCTCAAGTGTAGCTGGTTTATCCACATAGAATTTGAACTTTACGTAAAACCAAAGAATAAAGTTTAGGTGTGTGGAATCACACGATCTAAATAGCCAATTCATCGATCCGAACAGTGAAATTAATTGCTCGCCAACATCATTTCTCAATAAGAGCATTATTTCGCACGCTATACATGGCAAGTAGCACCGTCTTCTTCGAACCAAATGTCGTCGAGGTCTGGCTTCAATTTCAGGAAGCAAGTATTCCACTATCATGGGGAGATAACGAGCGGGATTCCGATAGGTATACGTCCCGGCGGTCATCATTTTGAAGAAATATGAACCGATGATTTCACAGGCCTATAAACCACACCAAACCGTCTAATTGGTCGTGTATCATCCAATACTGTTAATTGGGGATTCAAACTTTCCGATGGTATTCCAAATAGTGGTCTCGACAGACCGATTATGTCAATCGTAACTTGCTCTAAGTGCACGAAACACGTTCCTCACAGATCGCTGATTTTCGTAATAAAACTAAACAATTTATAGACGCTGTGCGGGCTCTGTCTTTTCATGATGAATGGCAAACAAAACTGAACAAAAATACTATGACAGTTGGACCCTACCAATGCGCCATTTGTCAAAAAGAAACAAATAAAAAAATCACCTCTAGATGAACACTTTTACAAAATACACCCGCGAACTGGCGCATCTGATTTCAAAACGGTAAAATATCGTATAGGTTGTTGACATTATTTTAATTATATCGACGTTGACAAAAAACACTGCCAAGTAATCTACGTTATATTTTACGTGTCGACAACCGCATAGACTACAGGGCGAAATTTACCTAGCCCATCCCTGAACACAAGGGGTCGTGAGGTACTGTGCCAACATTTTTAACTGTATTGTAGCAGCTCGAATATTCGACTCACCGATATTCGATTCTGCCACAAACAAAACAATTAGTGAAATTCAAATATAAACCAACTTATTTGAATTAAGCGTTCACTAACCCCATCACATATCCATCTATCCAACCACCACTATCTAATAACCGAACCATTACTATAAAACATTTATAGTAAAACCATCGCCATCTAACAACATCACCACGAACAACAATGTTCGGTGATGTAACACTAATGCATAAGTGCAATGTCGACCGCCGCCGGCGCATCTGTTCCCTCTCCAAAATACGACACGTATTTTGGAAGACGAAGGCGACGTCACAACCAAAACAACACACAACTCAAAAACAACAATTTTGCGTCCATTACTCCATTGTGTGATTTTGTGATTTTTACAAAGCGTTACATGTTAAACGGTGGTGAAAATAATTAAATACATAAAACATATATAAAATATTATTAGTTAAAATAATAATCAAATTGTATAAATAATAAATAACAAATTGAATAAATAAATAAAGTTATAAAATAAATAAAGTTATTATAAATAACAAAATAAATATAATTAAAATTAAAACGTGTTACAATATTGTTTAATGTGAATATCCGAACCGGACAACAAAAAAGTATAAAATAGGAGATAACTCCTAAAGTATCATGTAATTTTTGTTTGCGGATACCGTCGTCCTATTATTTTAAGTGGCGTACCATGATTGCGATCAGTGATCATAGCCGATCTTTCTTTTATAGGCCTTTGTCGCGGGTGTTAGGTATTCTGATACGTTGGGATGGGCGAGGTAGATTACAAGGGGTAATATACGCGGTTGTCGACACGTAAAATATTACTAGATTACTTGGCAATATATTTTGTCAATGCCTACAATTAAGACAATAAGTTGTTGAACTTATACGATTATTAAAATGCGGTATTTTATAAAAGGGCGATTCATTTATGCCGTAAGAAACCACATACCAAATCGGGAACCACATATACCATAACTATAACTTAGGAAATATATGTTGATACCAACCAAAGGGCTTAATTACAGAAAGTTTGTGCACTAAACGTTCGGATTGGTCTAAATTTTGTCATAACGGATAAAGTCAAGCACACGTTGTTCAAGCTCCCTATGAGCAATATTATTCCATTTAGAATGCATATTTTCGGCAATCTTATCGCATCTGTCAATCTTCTTCTTCATCTATAAAATGTCTTTTAAGAGCAGTGTAAACTAGCTTATTCAGGCCAAACCTTTGATTCTAGACTGGTTTATCACAAGCAATTCATCGCAAGTAATTCATCGCAAGCAGTCCATCGCAAACAATTTACCATTACCATTTCAAAACACGGTAAACAATATCAAAGCAGCGCCGATTATCACGATAATGTTCTGAAATTTGAACTACTAGATGAGGATTATGCTATTTCTTGATCGATTATGATAAACCTCAACATACTGGATGAAAATGCGATTTTAAATTGATTTTTGAATGAAGCTCTGGATGACCAATTTTATGAAACTCAGTATGTTGAAGAGCAATGGGATTATAAAATGATTTGTGTGATGAAGTTCTGGCTTACCTATACTGAAACTTAACTGAGCTATTTCTTAATCGATTCTGATGAAATCCGACATGTTGGTTTGAAATGGGATTACAAATTGATTTTTGGATAAAGTTCTGGAATATTATTAATTGTGGGAAATAAACAATTATTTTTGTGTCGTATTGTGGAATATGGCCAATTGGAATGAAAATAGGTTATTTCTGTAAAAGTTAACTGAAAATTAATTTACAAATATTTATTTTTTATTTTTTAATTGAATTAACTCTCCCAGATAATACGTATTATATCGTAAGGACAAATTTTCACAAAGAGATTTTGTAACATTAAACGAATGAAATTTATTTTATAAGTGAAGAAATTTAATCTTAATCAGTGAAGGCCACATACCAAAACTATCCTAAGGTCATATTCCAACACAAATCTCAATAATTATATTAGAATTTTCATTTCAACCGAACATGTCGAATTACATCATAATCGATTAACGAATAATCTCAAAATTCATTTTTAAATCCTCTTTCCATCGAACAGATAATGTCTCGTCATAATCGGTCGAGGAGTTGGCCATATCCAAGAATTGTATTCAAAAAATATTTAATCCCACTTTTTTCAAATCTTAAATCAATTGGAGTTTTATTATAATCGATCAAAGATTAGCCTATAGTTCCGTTCAAGTTGGTCATTTTCCATATACCTTTAAAATCTCATGTTTATCCAATATATCGAGTTCCATCATAGTCAAGAAATAACCTTGTACCGTGGACCAGTTTCCAGTTTGAATTTCATAGATAAATTGATTGCTATAAAAGTTTACTGCTGAATCGTGTTAACGGAATATAATCAAAATACGTTTCTGTAGCCATTCGTTTTTGTACACATCCGACGCTACTGCGATGGAGAATGTTACAAACGCCTGGCAAAGACCATGAGTCGACAATTGTAAATCGCTTGCCATCTTAACTCTTTTTGCAAGCTTATCTAAGTTGAAGTGCTTATATATTCTTATATTTAGCGGGAGAGCATTATCACAATTTTTGGCAAGATTTATATTTTGACCTGCTAACCTGTTTCAAATTCATTTTCACGCACGATTACACATTCATTAAATTTTGTCAAAACTTGGTCAGAGAGGAGTCTGGTTGGTATTTATTTAATAACTCAGTAGAATATTGTTAAATTGAATAAAATAAAATGTTCGTTAATTTTATGTTAATAAACAGAAATGGAACACAAATTTTTCATATCACCAATATTTATGAATCGGATAGTATGTAAATTTTAGAATATTCTAAAAATGCAGATTGGAGGAATGAAACAATTTAAGAAACACCACAAAACGGTAAGTTAAGTCGATAATAATAGTTACCGGATCAAACAGTAAATTTTCTGCAACAGAATAACATGAACTTTCTGTAAAAAACATTTTTCGAATTTGACAGGCTGGCTGACGTTTATATATATATATATGTACATATGTATATACATATTACGATAGTTGTTGAAATATGGTTTTATCATTGTTTAACACAAGAATATATTTCTTCTTATTTCAAAGTATTTTTATTATTCACAAAAATAGAAATTCTCTAGAAAAGATTACATCATCATCACCAATCATCATCATTTTATTTTTATATTTATTTTAGTTTTAATTTAGAAAATTGATTTGGCGTCATTATTCACAATAAGCATATATAATATTGTAATAATAATTAATTATTATTGGAACCTGAACTTCATGCTCGTATATACATAGCTAACATTAAAAAAAATTTATAAAATTTCAATCGATTTTTTTCTATATGTTGGTTTTTGGTTGGCGGACAGCAGCAGAAGACAACAAAATTAAATGGCGGTTGATTAATTAAAAATGATAATGACCGAATAATTAAATCGTAATTTTTATGGTAATTAATTTATTTATAATATAGAACGGAAAGGATACAACCGCCTAGCTTATACGTATACATATATATACCGCATAAGAATTATGTAGGACATAAAATTTACATTTTCGATTCGATATATTTGAATTTTAAATTGAAAGCTTATTATTGCATATAACATTGTTGAACACTGAAAAATTTCCTATTTTATCGATATAATAAATTGTATGCACGATTTATATATGTAAGAGCATTTATTGAGGCGATACATCGCGGTTAATGTAAATGTGGCTGCAATCACATTGATGACGGTGATTACGAGACAGCCACCCACTATTATGACTTTTTCGATCATCTTTCGATTTCACGTCTTGCTATTTGCATTCATTGTGAGTAGGTAGATCCATCATCCCTATAACGCTGCACTTCTTTTTCGTAGAATGTACTGTTGTACGAGAATGATAAGTGACAGCATTTAACAGTACGGGTGAACCAATTTGTTACACAAAAATAAGTTAACACGATTAAATCATTTTTACCGAGAACAACCTATACTAGAACTAGAACAATCTAAAGCCTTCATTTATGGCTATTACCGTGGTTTGTTTACAGGTGATTACCCGAAAATCGAAATTTTCGATGATTAGTCTCAATAAAGTCGGAATGTTTTCTTTCAGATGCTGAAGTGTCTGTGAATGATTTATATACGCTTTACAGTTTTAAATCGGTTTCTGGGAATAACGCGAATACCGAACTACAAGCGCAATAAAGCAATTAAGGCAAACTAGGTCCTGTTCGGATTTGACGGATCTCGGAATCTAAAATTATTTCTGAATAAAGTTCCTGAATATGGCCAACTATAGTGGAACTAGGCTCTTTCTTATCAGTTTATGATGATTCTCTTTAAAAAAAAAATTAAATTTTTATGGCAGTGTCAAAAGATGGTATTTCAATACATACTTATATTGCTTTGTTGTATAACACGTATATTTAGTTCCACGTTATGTGTTCGTATTTTTGAGGCAACATTGCCGATTTGTTAACTAAATTACTGTCTACACTATGTTGGATATTTATAATTTCTATCTCTGAATAGTCTAGACACATCTAATTATTACAGTTTACATTTACGATAGTATCTCTACGCAAAAAGAGATGTCACCACAATCGTGACATAACGTGTTTTCGTTAGACGCCTGGCGGCGAATAGCATAACGTCATCTCAAAAATATTGTTACGATCGTGGCAGCATCTATGTTTGAATAGCGACACTATCGTTAATGTAAAATTGTTATAAAGTAGAACAGTAGAGGTGTCTAGACTTATCTAGACTAATCGAATATTCTGGACATTTCTAGAATGGTTAGAATATTTGGTATAAATACGCGACAGACATTTGGGAGTGGATCAGTTGTGTTTTAACCGTCAGAGTGCTAATAGTAATTAAAAGGAAAGTGTTGATAAAGTAAAATAAAGTGTTATTAAAGTGTAATATAGTGTTGTTAAAGTGTAGTTAAATAATTAAAGTGTAGTTAAATAATTAAGTTAAATAAGTGAATTAGTGTTTAATCGGAAATAAATAAATTTAGTGTGTTCTAGAATCTACATCGTTTGTTTTATTCACAATCCAGTGATCGAACCTTGAATTTGACAAGGCAAAAACGTAACAATATTAGGCTGTAATTTATAGTCATAAAATGTATCAGTCACCCTATTCCCATATAATGCAAAATATTGATTCATCCAGCTGATGAATTTGATGTAATCATTTATCAAGGGAATTAATCGTCATAATTAGTAAAGTTTTAGCTCAGGAATTCATTATTAAAAATTTAGCAAAAAAATTTAATTGTTCTGATTTTTAGTTCTACTATTTTCTATATAGAAGTATAAATTCCTATACGCCCTAGATATTCACCGTTCACCAATACGATACTCATTCTTAACTTACCGGTCTGACGGGCTTTAAATCAGGGTGAACAATATACAATAGCCAAAACGATATATACAATAATAATAAACAAAAATATTTAAAGTTCTCGATGCCAAATTTTAGTCGACCTTTTCATACACTCTCAAAACGCACAAAAAAATTGGATCTTGTATCAGTGCCAAACAATTTTCGTATGTGTATGTTAACAACAGCTGGGCAAGATCGACTAAAACTTGGTATCAACATTTTGTTTTTGTTATATGTAAGGTATCACTAACTGTATAACTTATAAATAATAATAAATTAAAATAAAAAAATTCTTAGCACCAGATCTAGCCCAACCTTTTTTAATCTTCATTGGTCTATCCACTGTGCATTATAGAGGCATCAAAGCGACAGTTGTTTGTATATTGGGTTCGGTGTTTTCAATGTTGCACGTTTAATTGGAATCGTGTAACTCTATACGTTGCTTAATTAGCTTATAGGACTTTAGGAGGCAAAGATTATAAGTAGTCGCAGTATGAAATGCATTAATGCCTTAATTGTGGCTTAGTATATGCTTATGCTGAAGAATTTTCTAGCTTTCCTTTATCATAGTTACATCGCAGTTTGAGAATCTTTTTTTTCGAAAATTCCTATCAATAGCACTAAACGTTTTTGTTCTATGTCAAAACTCCTTTATGGTAGATTTTCTGTCATTTCGCTGAAAGTTTCATTTTGTAATAATAATATTTTTGTTAGATGATTAGGTGTGCTCATAATAATTCTTTCTATCACTGCAAGTTATTGGCTTTCAGTTTTTAAAACTGATCGAATTTATATAGGCTGTTAAGAGAGATATTTTCATGTTGAGATCATCAACTAAATATCACCTATATGCACATAAACATGCTGACATCGTTGACAACATCTAGGCTAGTCATTTGAAGTCATCTTCACCAAAATAAAATATTATATTTTTAATTATTTTCCTACAGGGCAGTACATTCTATTGTAATATTTTTTTACCGTATAGCTCAACTAAATTAAAATTGAAAATTTTACAAAACTCTCCCATAAATACGTCAAAAACATATCAAATGCCGTTAATTCTCTTAATGTAACAATAGTATTCTTGTATGTTAAAAATATTTATCATTCAATAAGACATTTAAAAGGTTTTTAACACCCAGTAATACGTCAGTATATCATCGATACAATTTAAGTAACTCTCACAACCCACCAACATCTGTTATATTAACAATTTTAACATTTCAGACGCCAATTATTCCAAACATGTCTTGTTTCGAAATACACGATCATGCTGTTTGTGTAGTAGTCGTATTGTCCCGAAAAAATTATTCCAACGTCTAACTCCATTATAGATCCTATACACCAATTTCTAAAGTTGGCATTAAGTAATTTTCGCAAATGACCTTGTATGCTTGCTGAAGAATTTTCAATCGTTCCCAAATTCTCTTTTAAAGAATGTATTGTAATCGAAAAAAAATTGTTTCTCAAATTAAATTTTTTCTACATACATGGCTTGGATGTCACCCGAACTCACAATTGACACTCTTTGTGTCTGTGTGTCCGAAATAAATTTTCTATATCAACGAAAACTGAAAATCTACCTTTCCATGTTTCACAGATTTTTTTTGATATATGGATCATCCTTGTGTTGCAATGCAGGTCTGATAAACTCTTGTTAGAAATCTAGCCAAGCTGTGACAGATATTCACATTACAAAGATAACAATTTATGAAAATTAATTGAATTCTTCCAACTGGGATTTAACATTTTAATTAATTTTAAAGTTTTAAAGGATTTGTAGACGAAAAAAGCGAAAATGGTGAGAGGCCGAGGTTCTGAAGGTACAACAACTCAGCAATGAGCGCAGTTCGCGTAATTTCTTTAAAGGAATTACTGGATTGCACCATACTTTCAGGAGTTTCAGGCCTCTGTCAACTGCCATTCGGGACCGGGATGGAAACCTCTATGTCAATCGACGCACTACTCGACGCATGGAATGGACACTTCAACGACCTACTTCGTGTTCATCGTGCGTCACAGACTGTAGTTGAGTCACCTCAAATACAGACTGCAGATATTTGAGTTTAAATGAATGTTGTTCATTTTAATGTTTTTGTGTAATCTTTTGTCACTATATAACTTATTTTAAATAAAAAACTTTTATTTTTGATTTTATAGTTTAATTTTTCCTTATTGTGACAATTTTTATTTTTGATTTTTTCGGTAAATCGATTTCGACTTGCGTCTTCTTCAGTACCTTGTTAACTATTCTTAGAATAGTTAACAAGGTACTGAAGAAGACGCAAGTCGAAATCGATTTACCGAAAAAATCAAAAATAAAAATTGTCACAATAAGGAAAAATTAAACTATAAAATCAAAAATAAAAGTTTTTTATTTAAAATAAGTTTTATTTAAAATAAATTTTTATTTAAAATAAGTGCAGATATTTGCATTAAGGATCCATCCCATGAGCAAAGCACTAGGGCCATGCAAAGACTAAAACGAAACCGCTTATCTGGAGTGGGCCGCATTAATTCGGAGCACTTGATATTCGGAGGATATGGCAAACCGAAGTTATGCCTGATTCAATTAGTATGGTAAACCGAAGTTATGCCTGGTGAATGGAAAGTGGCCGCGATATGCCCTATATTCAAGAAGGGAGGCCGTTTGAAATGTGAGAACTATCACGGTGCAGCTCTCCTTTGCACAGCATACATGTTACTGTCCTACATTATATTGGATAGAATAACCCCACTAGCGGAGGGCCTGGTTGGTGACTATCAAGGAGGATTTCGTCCATATACACAAGAATTTCCTAGATTTCCGGCAGGCCGATGACTCGATCAATCGAGAGAGTTTGTGGCTCTGGAATACCTATTAATGCCAACAAAATTAGTACGATTGTGTAGAATGACAGTGACACAGTCTCAATGCAGTGTTAAAGTTGAGAACAGGCTATCAAGAATTTTTGCAGTTAACTCGGGTGTTCGGTAGGGAGATGCTCTGTCTCCGATACTCTTTTATCTCTTGTTGCAGTACATCTTTCATAAAATACCTCCACGCAAAATCTTATATCGCCAGTCCAATCAGGTGTTTGAAATAAAACTACACAACAATCATTTTAACATATATTAGAATGATTCTGGTGATGCTGATACCGTGTAATATAATTCCAATAATCCTATGGAGTTGATGATGTCCGAGTTGTCTCCTGATGATGTGTACCTGAAAAACAAAACAAGAATTTAATTAAGACGTATAGGCAATAATACAATAGTATATTTATCAATGTCGTATAACATTGGGTGGCCAAGTTAGTTAAACTCTAAAAAAACGAATTAGTCAGTTTATAGTAAATTTAAATTATTGGATGTAAAGGGTGTTTTTTATAGAGTTACACAAGTTTAAATCATAATAAAACAAAGGAATATATTTTTAATATCAATGAAATATGATTTCGACTAGAGTTTCCAAAATACCGGAAAATTCTAATACCGGTTTTCGGTATTCAAAATTTTTCAATACCGGTATATACCGGTATTGCGCGGTATTTGTATGAAACATTTTAAAAATTTGGCTGAAACATTAGAAAACTATCATCGGCATCAATCCTATTTAAGTTCGATGTTCGAACTCCACTTGCTTCAAATATAGCTTAAACTCCCTTTGAATTTCTGAAAATGGATCAGAACTTTTATTCTTGGGTTGGAACGAAACCATCTTTGTTATGGATTGTTGCAACTGGGTCGTCAGGTTATTATTGGGTTCTTTACTATCAGCAACTTCTTTATCCGATGATTCGACATCGACACTTTCCGATACTTCGGCAAAATTCTGTTTAATTATATTTTTGGCATATTGAATTATTGCTGATTTTGATGAATATTTGAAGCCATCATCATTTTGTGGTATATTTGAATTTGGATTTTGGAGCACTTATCAAATACTCTTTAGTCTTTACTAACTAATTAATATAAAAAATCGACAAATGGCGAAACAAAAGAACTTCTATTTTCTTCTTTTTCATTTAAAAACTTCGAATTCGAACACAAAATTTTATCTCTTTCATTTACAAACTTCGAACACAAAAAGAAAAGTGTTGCTATTGCATTGCATTGCTTTAGGCGAAAGTTTTCAGAAAACAAAATATTTTTGTTTTAATCGCCAAAAGTTATGCAACTCTCTGGTTTTTTGTTTAAAATTAAAATTTTGAATACCGTACAAAACCGGTATTGTGATACGGTTTCGGTATTGGAAAAATTTAGTTCAATACCGGATTTCAATGCCGATATTGAAAACCGTGGAAACTCTAATTTCGACCATGTGGTCGCCACGGTTTACGGATACAAAACGCAATCTGGAACACCAATTTTCACATACTTTTCGTATTTCGCCAATACTCTTCGAATGATGATTTCCAGGTGTTCAATTGTCTCTGGTTTATCGACATAGACAAGTGACTTTACATAAGCCCAATGGAAATAATCCAATGGGGTTAAATAACACGATCTTGGTAGCCTATTAATTGGACCATTATGCGAAATTATTCTTTCATCAAAAGTTTCTTTGAGTAAATCAATTGTAGCGCGCGCTGCGTGGCATGTGGCTCCGTCCCTTTGGAACCACAGCTAATCGAGGTACGAAGAAATTTCTAATCATGTCCCTATACCGCTCACCATTGACAGTAACATTCTGATAATCATCGTTTTTGAAGACATATGGACCAATAACTCCGCCAACCCATAAAGCGCACCAAACAGTAATTTTCTGTGGATGTAATGGTGTTTCGACTAAAGCTTGTGGATTATCCTCACTCCAAATGCGACAATTCTGCTTATTTACGTACCCATTCAGCCAAAAATGGGCTTCATCGGAGAACAAAATTTTGAATGGAAATGTCGCTTGGCTTTAATTCCTGCACAAGTCGAATCTTGAAAGAACACAACCCCAGTTGCTGAGAACGGCGATGAATTGCTTGATTTGGATCTTCTTCAATGCTTTCCTGTACAGCGGTACAGCTTCTTCTGTGCGCACTGTTCGGCGTCTCACGGGATACACATTATCATTAAGAGTAAACGTGGTCCGAAAACGATCTATAGTTATTCGAATTAGCCGCTCTGGAGGACGATTATGTACGCCATAAAATGGACGAAGTGCCCGATAAGTTTAACGAACAGAACCATTATTTT
Source organism: Tipula unca (assembly GCA_951394425.1). Classification (NCBI taxonomy): domain Eukaryota; kingdom Metazoa; phylum Arthropoda; class Insecta; order Diptera; family Tipulidae; genus Tipula; species Tipula unca. Next base: position 213,245,932 of record OX596380.1, read on the forward strand.
GGTAAAACTTTTCAAAAATTTGCAAGCTCTGATGTAAGTCTATCCATAATGAAATGTCAAACCAAATTAAACAAAAAGCAACCATCAGCTGTTAAATGGGTTGTCAAATAGTTGATCCGTTGCCAACTCAAAGTTGTGAACCTCTAAAAAACACACCCTTTACATTACCTTTTGTATCGAAAAATTATGTGGAAATATTGTTTATTTATCATTCTGTCAAATTTGTATAAAACCTTTAACCACTGAACCTAAAAAGATTGTATGGTAACGATGAATAAATTATAGTTGTTGTTGTTTTCACGTTTAGCATGATTAGGCAAATTAAATTGAGTAAAGTTGAAGAAAGCGGTCGCAGAATAATTATCCACCAGAAGTGTTGCGGAAAAGAACTCGTGGAATAATCATCATCAATATTTTGTTGTGGAAATTAAGTGTTTTATTAATTTTTATTGTGGTGAGGAAATTTGGTGCGTTCTTCCATATTGTAGTATAGAAAGGAAGATTCGCAAAAAATATACGACGTTAATTTAACACCCGAGTGAAAGAAATCCGCTTGTACAGTTTTCAGCTTCTATTGGACTCCAGATCAATGAGTCCAAAACGAAATACATGAAAGTTACATGATCTCATGGTTATAGGAACAATGGGACACCAGATTTAGTACTGGCCACTACACGTTTGATATTAAAGTTCGGCTGGCAGCAGGCAGTCGTGCAGTATATCCTCTAAGGCCACTGCTAAAATCTAAATAAATACCTATCAGGCTTTACAAAGCATTGATCAGGACCGTTGTTATGTTTGAATGTGAAAGTTGGGCGCTGACGAGGTCGTTACAGGAGACGATTGGTCCACGATGTATAGAACGACTTGGCTTCTTCAGGTTGTCTAACACAGTATGAAGACCAAGCCCAGGATCGAAACCGTTGAAGCCAAATTGTTGACACAGTAAGGGGGCAGTAATGATAAATAATAAGTCGTATATACGCAGAATACTGACATTGATTTTGGAGTCATCTTCACCTAAATAAAACCTTCTATTATCAACTATTTTCACCATCGTATATAAGGGTCAAGTTTCATTGATAACATTAAACAACTGTAGACGCTAAAAACGATGTCGTTTTTGTTAATCATTTTTAAATTAATGTATACATTGTATATACAAATTTTACATTTAGTTCAACTCAAAAAAAAAACATACGATGGAGGGGAATAAGATGAATGTGCTACTAATAGACATACTCTCTTATAATATTTTCTTATTGTGCCGCTCAACTAAATAGAGATTTAAAATTATATGAATGTAGTTTGTATGTATGTACGGCACTAATATCGTTAAGCGTAGTTGCTAAACTACCATAATTACTATTCATAACACAATAATGTAGTCGACATGTAGATTCGGTTTTTATATTTTAAATGATGTTGTATCGTTATGTTTGAGTAGTTTACTCCCGAACTAACTATATAAAAGGTGTATACTACAAATAATCTAACAAACAGTTATATATATAATTATAAGTAGATTAATGTTGCCAGTCTATAAATACAAATTCTGAAATACATAATATATCATTCATCGTTGAAGAAAATATTTATTTATAAAGGTTTTAGATGGTATCTCTCCCGTTTTAGCACAATGAACAAATAAGAAAGGATGTACGAGTATATGACTCATATCAAATCGATTCAAATGTGGTAAGATATATACGTTAAATATAATTCGATAGCTCAACAAACTAATACTTTAAAGTACATTGAAGTAAAATCTATATTTTGTTAAATTCAAATAAATTAATTCCAATTGTTTTCAGAATAATAAATTTATTCGAAATTCCCACGTGAATACGTACATATAGTTTCATTGTACATTCAATCAATAAATAATATAAATAATAATTTACAAGTATAGGTAGGTAGGTTATAAACACAACTAATTAATATTTTCTAATTAAATTTTAATTAATAAAAAAACTATTATAATATACTCAATTATTATTGAAGAGATATGTCCATTAAAATTATCTTCACACATATAACCCATATATTACACAATTTTCCACCTCAAATTGGCGGTAATTATACGATGAAACGTTATATCAAGATTGGTAGATGTGTACGTGGCCCCTGTAGTCGGGGGGCACTCACATGTTTCGTAAACCTAAATTGCACGAACATGTTTTCCGGGAATACCATCACAGTTTCCATTGCTTGTCGTACGAGGCGACGTAAAAAACTGTCTGCAATATCAACAAAACCGATACCGATGGCCGAACCACCGCTCAAGTACCTGGACACGAGATTTAGTCACTTAGAAAACCAGGAGAGTTGGAAGGCCTATAGACACTTGCATGAAAGAGTATCGGCTCGAACTCATTGCTCTTCAAGATACACGCTGGCGTAAATGTGGAGACCATGTGTCCCAGGGCTATACGTTGTTATAGAGTGGAGATGACCTCGGGAATCTTGGAGTTGGATTTCGTCTTGAACCACAGGTAAAGAAGGTTGTTTTGAATTCATAAGCAGTCAATAACCGATTGTGCATAAGCTTCGCTTGCGCATGAAGTTGACTACCCTGTCGATAGTTGCATGAAATTAACTACCCTGTCGATAAAGACTCATTTTACAATGACATGGACGATCTGATGAGATCTATACCCGAACATGATGTTAAAATGGCAATTGGGGAATTTAATGCTAGAGCTGGCAGAAATCAGGCGGACAAGAAACTGCGACCGATACTGGTGAGAGAATGATGTACTTTGCAATTGCTCACGACCTTAGAGTAGCAAGTACATTCTTGTCACACGAATAAATACATTAAGAAATATGGATCCATCCTCGCAAAACTTCACGCAGCTAAATTGACCACTAATTAATTTTCCAAATTAATATACAACCAAATACGTACTCAGCGGTCATCGCATTTGGTCGCTGCAAAGTTACGACGGAAGTTTTCGTACAAGTCTGATGAATACATCGAAACGCATAGAATGTTTCGAACACCATGTTTTAGTAGTGGCTAGTAGCCACTGGCCACTACACTAGTTTGAGGGAGTGAGGAGGTTCAAATATTTGGGCTCTCTTATCGCTCACAATAATAGTGTGGATGAGGATATTAAAGCGCGGCTAGTGCCTCTTATTGGTGCTTTGTATCCTCTAAGACCAGTGCTAAAATCTAAGCAACTGTGCCGTGAAGCTGAAGCTTTACAAAGCGTTGATCAGACCCGTTATTATATGTATGGATGTGAAAGTGGGGCGCTGACGGATGAGTACGAGAAATGGCTCCTTACATCATGCGAATAATTTACGGTCCAAAACGCGAAATAGATGGCACATACCGAGCTCTGCATAATATCGATATCAGAGATCTGATGAATATTTCCGATATTGTACTGGAAGTAAGATCTCAGCGAGTACGCTGACTCGTGCTGATCTGGAATAAATTGTGCAGCGGTCGTAGGCGTAAAAGTCGTTGTAGGCGACGATGGCTCCATGGTGTAGAGAATGACTTGGCTTCTTCAGATTGCCTAAGACAGTATGAAGACCATGCGCAAGATCGAAACCGTTCGAGCCAAATTATTGATACAGTAAGGGGCCAGTAATGGCCGTTAAAAATTATTAAAATTATTATTGTGTTGTGGTAAATTACAAAAACACCAACTGGTAAACTATATAGATTGATAATAAATTAATAACACATAAATGTATATTTTCAAAAATTCAACTTCAATTAATTATTATTATCGTATATACAGTAATTGACCACAAGACCAAATTTTCATATAAATTTTATCATTTACCTCTGTATCGTTTACTGATTTTCCATATATATACTTTCAGTCGCAATGTTTACTCAATTTCCGTGTTATTTAACTGAATAGTATACATATCGACTGACAGTGTTAAAACAATTAAACAGATAATTTGTTTTCCTGAAAATAAAAATACCAAAAAAATGTCTGACAACTTTTTCGTTACATTGAAAAATAATGAAATCCTTATCGTTTGATAAAAAGTTAAATGAGCAAATTGATATTATGCATGTTGTCGTATATATGTACATCGAGAAGAACTACATCAAGCAAAAATAGTAAATTCAGGTTAATAAACCAAAATTACAACCAGACGGTTTTTAAAGTACATATATTGAAAAGTTTTGTGTAACATTTAATATTTCAACAGTTTTGAATATTTGAAAATTGTCTATATGCATCCAGTTATAAATAATTTACAATGTATTTTCTGTGTCAAAAATGAACTTGTATATAAATTGTATACCTTTTTCCATGAATTTCTTTGAAAACTGTTGGTCCTTAAGGACAACTTTGTCTTTTCTAAAAATAACTTTGAAAATGTTGTCAATAAATATAAGAAAATTTACAAAGGTTCAAACATTTAAAAAAAATTATTAGGGTTCCCCTTGTCTCCGAGGGCCGACCTCTTGTAAATTTTAATAGAAAATATTGTCACCGAAGTTAAGAAAGTGTACACATTGTAACTTTGCTGGTCGGGTCATATATAACCGTGGTTGCACACATCCGGTTGTCCGTTTTAATTGTTTTTAAGGTAGCTCTACTCGGTTGGGAGGATTCATTTGACCACGAGTTATAAATTGCCATCAAAGTCATAATTGTGTGTGCATAACATATAACATGAAAAAAAAAATCAACGTCGATGAGCGTTCCATCATCCCATTTTTAACCTTTCCTTACCACATGATTACTTTATTGTTAATTCAGCAATTGGTAGAAGTAATAAATAATGGCCGATTTCATAATTAAAATCGGTAAAAATCAGAAAAACAATTTACAATATTCAAATTGTTTACTATACCTATTTGTTAAGCTAGAAATTATTACCTGACTTGATTAGTGATGCTGTTTTAAAGATGTAGAAATATACCTCATCCAATTATCCGGTGGTCTCTTTCACGATTGTAATTTTTTCCAATTTTTCCAATAGAACCGGTTGACTGCTACAAGGCTTATTTTCCAGCGTCCGCTTGTGTGACGAAATTCAAATTCCGTCCGAAAATACCGCAAAGAAGACTATGATTTTTTTTCTTGGTCGTATTGATTTTATTTTTAAACACCAGTACCTCGATTTTGTTGCCTTTTTGAGACTATGAGACTATGAGACTGCCAAATATTTTGTATACGGACACTGTGTAGGCTATTAAATATTGTTGTTGTGTGTTGTCATTTTTTGTATGTGTATTTGTTTTGAGAGTGTACAATAAGCATCAAAAATTATCGAATCGGTATAAATCGGTATAAAAAACAAAAATAATATAAACATTTTTGGTGCTTACACTCCGTTTTCTCCTGCTATTGCGACGGAGAATTGACGTTTATGTCATTAGTATAGTACATAAATTATTATGTTTACTTATTATCCTATTATGATATTTTTGCATCCGAAAGCTTTTGAATTTTTGTCAAAATAAAATATAAACAAATTGAACAGCGCATGCGCACAAATACACACATATTCACTAATATTAATATTTTCCGGTAATTTTTACTCTCCTAGTCCCATAGTCTCAAAAAGGCAACAAAATCGAGGTACAGATATGATATCCACGCCTTAAGTCTACTACTGTAGTTTTTGTGGTACCGTAGGATTAAATTATTGTTTATAAAGTTGTTAATCTTTATTTTTGTAAACTAATAACATTTCACAGTTTATATACATAGTTGCTTTAATTGTAAATTTTTAATTTTTTCTTTTTTATTATATAATTTTTAAGAATTGATTCATAATTTTACTGAATACACTTTTATTTTACAATCAGATGTTTACATCAAAAATTTTATTTTTTTATTTTTTTATTTTGCATACTAAATTATTTATTTTTACAATCATTATACATGTCTAAATAAATTTAGTTAGATACTTATAATTTTCACATCAACTTTTATTTTTATTGTTGTTGATTGATCAGATTTTTTTTTTCTTGTTAATTATCATTCTTCTGATCTTCACCTTTTTAAGTTTAAAACCGTTCTGTCCCGACAAAAGCCCCTCGCTTTCCCATTACAGATTTTCGCGCCCAAACAAAATTATATATACCAATACCAATCAACCGATCGAGTAATCGAGTAATCATCTGTTTACGTATACCTCTCATTATCATTATCTACATACGCAATTCTAATTATTCGTGATCTGATTATTATTGTCTTTCTCCATACATATTCAACTATGATCACTTATGATGTTGTTGTGAGATATGATAATTATCGTCTGTATAGGTTTTCTCCACCTACACAATCAATAATTTATAGTCTTATTTGAAAAATACTCTAGCTATTCTATTCAACAGGTGGCAATCGTTTTGCACAGCACCGCCGATCGTTACAACATTTCTAGCATTATTCTAAGAAGGTTAAAAATAGTTCAACTATGTATGTTCATATATGCAGCTTTATGGGATTTAATATATATTTATGTAGATTATTAGTACCCGAATATTCCAATATGGGCCATTTCGTGATGATAAACTATGGATTATGTTTCATTAATGTGTTTACATTTCAAAACTTGCTGAAATACAATTAATATTAAGATTATTTATTAATAAACCAAATGGTTACCAATACAAATATACAAAAAAATATGTCGATAAAGCAAATTTTTTTCCCGATGAAATTTCTCTCTGTTGGTGAATATTTGGTTCATTAAACGACATTTAGGCGAATTAATCGTATTTCTATTAATTTACAAGTACTTAGGTTTGTTTCTTTCCTTAAAATAAAATACTCGTAGCCAAATAACTTATAAATTGTATCTTTGTGTATTTATATATATACTCAAAGATTGTATAAGGGAAATCGGTATATGAAAATCGCACCAATATGGCGCAAATGGCTATATGGCAGCATTAGCCATACCAAGTAACAATTTGCAGTTGCCCAAACGTTGTGGTAGCTAAAATTCACACCAATTTAGTTAAAATAACTATTTATTAAATTGCGAAAATGATTGTTGTGATATTTTGCCAACGTAACTGCAGGTAAAATGGGGATCATATTTTGGTTGTGATTACGTTATAGTAACGTCAAGCACAGTGACAGTAATAATGCTGTTAATCAAAATTGCCTTTGGGAAAAGAACTTTATTCATTTCCCTATATCGCTCCTTAAACAGCAAAACCAATTTAATTGCAATGCTTAAAGCTTAAAGCAAAATAGTGAGATAAGACAAAATTATTTCACAAGAAGCAACTACCTTTAATCATTATTTCACTGTTTTAAAAGCAAAATAGTTACTTAGAGAAAGCGCCTTACAAATAGCAAGCATGTCGGAAATAATAAAATAACTTTTTTCTCCCAACGCCTTAAAACTCTCTAGTTTTAATACTGTTTTTGATGCTGTATAAGATGCAGAAAATTTTCAGCAGAAAAATTGCATTTTTTCTACTCACCACTAGGATCAGCACTATAGATAAGGAGAATTTTTTCTGCTGTAATTTTATTAACTAACAGAAAAATTATAAATTTGTGCATTTTAACGGCCAATTATTATATTAATATTTTCTCATAAAAAAACAATATGTAACCAATATGCCGTGCTGATTTGGTAGGTGAGATCATAACACGCCTACAGGAGCAGTTTAAGAAAAACCGATGCTCCAGAATTTTTTGAAATCTCAGCCATATGAAATTTTTCAGTTTTTTTACCATAATTTCCTACGCTCAGATTAAGTACCTGCACCGCATATTTAACTCTCATTACAGAATTATGAAAATCAATGTGTGTGCCATTTATTTTTGGAACGAGTGCCAGGCCTTGTTCTATTTGTAAATCATGGAGCATTTCTATGTATCGCCATTCAATTTTTTCATTGTTTTTGTTTTTAGTATAAATGATTCTTTTGGTTTAAAGTGATTTCTTACTATCTTAAGCATATGACAATTATCTAGATTAGAATATTAGAATTTTGTCTTTTACTGGTGGAACTATTTTATTTATAAAATAGTTAAATAGAGACAGTTTGTGGTCTGCTCTGGAATATCTATAGGAATGCCAACAAAATTTATACGACTGTGTAGAATGACAGTAACGCAGTCTTATGCTGTGTTAAAATTGAGAACAGGATATCGACAATATTTGCAGTTAACTCTTTCGTAAAACGGAAACACCTCAGCGCAACATGTTATATCGCCAGTCCAATCAGGTTCTTGCATATGCAGGTGACATATGAGTGATTGGAGTGAATAGCAACGGAGTGAAAGAAATACTTGATCCGCTTGTAGAGTTTTCAGCTTCTGTTGGACTCCAGATCGCCGCGGCTAGCGGCTGGTTTTAGTTGTACTTTGTATCCTATAAGGCCACTGCTAAAATCTAAACATCTATCAAGTGCCGTGAAGCTGAAGATTTACAAAGCGTTGATTAGGCCCGTTGTTATGTTTGGATGTGAAAGTTGGGCGCTGATGGATGAGTACGAGAGGTGGCTCCTTATATTTGAGAGAAGAATGGTGCGAGTGATATACGGCCCAAAACATGAAATAGATCGTACATACCAAGCTCTGTAAAATATCTAGATCAGAGATTTGATGAAGATCCCCGATATTGTACAGGAGGTAAGATCTCAGGGAGTACGCTGGCTCGGTCACGTTCTACGTGCTGATCCGGAACGAATTGTGCAGCGGTCTCTGAAAGTAGGTCCACCATATGGTAGGCGCAAAGGTTACCGCAGGCGACAATGGCTCCACAGTGTAGAGAATGAATCTTAACCATTTTCATGATTAATATCCACTAAGTTGATCTATTTCATGGTAAAATTGATGTCTTATAGATACATTTCGAAAAAAAAATTAGTTAATTCATTACCTATATTCTGAGACTTTTCTTTTGCAGTTCTTCCAGGCTTCTTATGTTAACCCATTACGCGTCAATGCCAAACAATGTCCAACAATCTGAGTGCTCGTCTCTCTCAAATAGTCGAATTCAGTCGGATCACTGGTAGTAGCATCAGTGTATCCGCCTTACTGAGTTTAGCCACCTTGTTTCGTGGAGCAGGACAAATCATTTACCTTTAGTGGTAGGATGCGATGCTAATGCTCATCACTGGCTATGGGGTAGCACAAATATTAATGATAGGGGTTTATCTCTACTTAATTATCTGAGCTTGAAATCCTTAATAAAGGCTGTGAGCCTACCTTTATCAATTCAGTAAGGAGGGAAGTGATTGGCATTAGTTTGTGCTCCATGTCGATTATCGATTTGATCTGTAATTGGAGGGTAACCAATGACATTCTCACCTTCGACCATAGGTGCATCTCGTTTAATTTAAATCTTAGAAGACCTACTCTTAACCCTTATCTTAACAAGAAGCTTATCAACTGGGAGTTATTCTCTTTTGAGTTGGAACCTCGCCTGGTTTCGTTGGGTAAGATAAGTTTGACTGAGGACATTGAATTGCTAGCCTCATCTTTGACGCATGCAATCACGGCAGCCTTCGAAAAATCTTGTCCTCTTATTACCAAGCAAAAATCTCAGAATAAGCCTTTTTGGTGTTCTGATCTTAAAAACTGAGGAAAACTGTTAGGAGACTCAAAAACAAAGCCAAAAGATCTGACCTTCAGGTTGATTGGGATAACTTTTTGGCAGCTCAAAAAGTATATAAGAAAATGCTAAGATCCGCTCGTAGGACTTCGTAGATTAGTTTCTGTGAAGAAATTAATAGTATCTCTGGGATCGGCAGACTTAATAGGTTCTTGGTTAGAAATGATTCCTGCCGACTCGATGTGCTGTGCCTTCCTGAGATGGGAGATTAACCTCATCCAGGAAGGAAATTATTGAACTACTACTTTTTGTTCATTTCCCTGGGTGCAATGTTATCAATCATGATTATGTTGCTGACGCCCAGCCCAATGGTACTGATTATTCACCTGACTGGGACTTAGCATGTAGGCTAGTCACTCTCAACACCTTGCGCTGGAGCGTTTTCTCCTTCTAACCTTATAAATCAGGTGGTCCAGATGGAGTTTTTCCTGCTGGATTAAAGCATGGGTTTCCTCTAATTCAGGAACATTTACTTCGACTCTGTCAAGCGTGCTTTGCGTTTGGATATGTCCCACAATCCTGGAGCAGGAGTAGAGTTGTCTTCATCCCGAAAGCTGGAAAGGTGGATTATACCGACCCCAAGACATCTCTCCGGTGGCTCTTAGTTATTGACAATATCCGGCTTCACTGCTCAGAGTTATGCTGATGACTTAGTCGTTCTGGTTCAGGGTAAATACCTTAATGTACCATCAGACTTAACGCAACACGTTATTCTGGACAGTAAACCCTTCTGGAAATCTCATATTGAGATTAAACTGCAACAGGTCACTTCCATTTTCTGGCAGTGTAGAAGAGCATATGGGTAGTCGTGGGGTCTGACCCCCAAAATGCTGATGTTTATTTACAAATCTCTAGCTTTACCTATATGCCATCTTACGCGTCTGTTGTTTGGTGGCATGTGGTTCAGTCATTTTTTGTCATTGCCAAGCTTAATATCATACAAGGTATGGCTTGTCGAGCTGTTACGGGTGCTTTACCCTCTCTCTCGGCCTGATCACAGGGCATAGACTAATCTACAACTCATATATACCGGAATGACCTACAATCATGTGAGAGTCTAGGCCGGAACAGCACGGTATTCCAAGCGGAGCTGATTGCACTCACCCGTTGTGCGATTGACGCTTCTAACCTCGCTGTTCCCGGAAAAGACATTATTCTATGCAGTGATAGTAAACCTGTGCTCAATTCATTACGAAATCCTATGATCACTTCCAAACTGGTCAAGGACTGTACACATTTTATTAATGTCCTTTGCTCTAATAATCGTGTCGGAGTTATGTGGGTTCCGGCTCCTTGTGGCATTGGAGGTAATCAGATAGCTGATGTTTTAGCTAAAACAGGCTTAAGGATGAAATTCATTGGACATGAACCGGTAGTGCTCCTGACCTTTAATTGTGGTAAGGAAGCTGTTAAAAACTACATGTTTTTGCAGGCTAAGCATAATTGGCTAGCTTCTACTACGTGCCGAGTGGCTAAGTACTTTATTTGTGAACCTAATCTGAGGCTCACAAAGTTTACTCTATTTTTGAAGAAACACCAACTGAGAGTCCTGATCACTATTCTGACCGGCCATGTTCGTTTTAAACTCCATTTACAAAGAATGGTACTTGTTCAAGAATCCTTGTACAACTGTCTTGCAGATGACGATGACAGCATTCACTTTGTCTGTGGCTGTCCCGCTTTCGAGGTAGTTAGGTCCCGATTTCTTAATCATAGATCTTTAAATGTAGGTCAATTGTTATCCCTACCCTGGTTTAAGCTGTTACAGTTTGCCAGAGCAGCCGAGCGCATTTGCGAATTGTGATAGAATCCTCGGTTTGCACCATGGGCCCAGAGTGACATTGAGTGCGGAACCTGCTAGGATTCCAGCCAACTTTAATAATAATAATATTCTGCCACCATACCAGGACCGTTGTAATTTATTAAAACTATAACGATTAGATCATCGACGAGATATAGCATCCGCAATTGTTGTGCGTGATACTTTAAATTCTCGCATTGACTGTGCAGAACTTCTCGCACGCCTACATTTGTATGCTCCGGCAATTTTAGGTTTTATATTTTTTTTAGTTAATTTTTTCCGTGTTACCGATTGTAACCCTGTACAGGTAATACGTATATTAATTAATAAATAAGATAAAAAATTACTTTCTTGGTATTTCTTGGCTCATTAAATAAATATGTATTAATAAATTAGCTCTTCTTAAATATATTTATAATGATTCCATCATATTTGAGACATCTTATTGTGCTAACATCTATTTATAGTTGTAAATTGTCCTCGCCAGAAAATAGAGCTATTTGAACTGAAAAGATCTTGACTTTTTATCAATTTTCAAAACTCACTTCCATAATATTATTGATACGATTATATATGAGATTGCCGCATATGTAATTTATATAAGTGCGGTTGCATAACAAAAACACGGTTTATTTATTTACATATAGTAATATACCACATAAATAAGGTTTTACAATTTTAAAAACGATAAGAAAATTATTTCTTTAACGATATACTCAATCACTGTCCGCGTAATAACGTGCAAACAGTTTTAATTTAAACAACGAACGATCGCGTAAGCAAAACAGGCATTTGTAAATTTATACACGCAAGAATGACTCGATCATAAAACAGAATTTATAAAAAAAATTAAAAATTGTGAGAGAAAATTGGAGAACCTCGAGTAGATTATCGCGATCGTTTTTTCCCCACTTATCTCGCAAAGAGATTTAAATTTTTTTTCTGTTTCTTTGCATCTCAATAAAATAAAAAGCGATCGTACACAGCAAGTACTCAACAGTCCAAATAAAACAATTGAAAAGCGGTTTCTGTGAATATAATTTATTTGTTATTAGTTTTAAAAATACGCATTTTATTCGGTGCTTCAATTAAGTGAAAAAATTATTTACACAACAAAAGCAAAATGTTATCATTTTTATCGTACCGCAAATCTGATGATCACAGTGACACTGAAGATGATGACGATCAACCAATTAGTCCTATAATGCCGCCGCCGAATGGTATTCAATCTCGATTTGCTGCGCTCTCAACAGATACAATAGATTTTGCCGATGGGCCTATACCACATGCGATCACAAATGATTTGCGGCCCGACGAAGAAATTGGATTAACCGGAAATGGTAAGGCAAAATCTAGAAATGGTGCAACACTAAAAATTGTGAAATCGGGTGCTCGTAGTGCTGCTGATGTGGTAACTGATAAACAAAAAGCCGAAAATATATTCGCGGCTAATAAAAGTGTTGCGGAGAGTATGATGGATATTGCGCTGCTGACGTCAAACGCAAATCAACTTAAATTCTTATTGTCGTACAACACCAAATCGAAAACGTTCTATGTAAACGTCACGTTAATTGCATTCTCACTATTGTTACAAGTGGCTGTTGGTGTATCATTAATTATAAAAGTAAGTTTTTTTTGTCTGTTTGTATTTATGATTTGAAGCACGATTATTAACAATAAATCGTTTTAATTTTTAGAAAAACATGAGAGGCAAACGTTATTCACGAGCAACACATTTTATAAATCAATTTGTGGTTATTGCAATATTCTTTGTGACCGTAATAAATGTATTTGTGGCCGCATTTACAACTGCTGATGCGTAGACTTGATACATATAGTGTGACGGTAGTGACCATTATTTTTGTTAAAACCAAACAACCTCAAAATACTCTACAATTATTGATAATTTATAATTATATAACCGCCAGTGGCGTCCTATATATACATTTATAATCTTATATACACATAAGTAATTAGTGATAAGTTAGTAATAAGTGGTGAATCTCATATTTAATATAAAATCAAGCCATTATAGCTTTATACTCGTATATGGCATTGTGGACACACATGAGCAATTATTATTATATTTTTGATGAGTAGATAAGACCAAAGAGACTTTAGTATAATATGCAAATGGCATGCACGATAATATAATTGCTTTACTTTGTTCGCGTACAATAACCGGATTTTGGCTGTATGATAAACGATTCTGAGAATATTATTGGCATCGAATTTGCAATTACATTTTTTATTTATATACATTTTATAAATAAAATATATATTTTTTTTAAAGATTAAATTGCGTTTATAATGTCTGGAAAGTGTTGTGAATTTAAATTTTAAATTGGAACAATGCCAAATTTACGTTCATAATTTTCAGAATTTCGTTGAATAGAAGAGAAGCAAAAATTGATTGTGCCAGTTATTTAAACCTCTCTGATTTTTGGTTATTAAGTAGAACTTTATGCCTTCTGCATAATTCAAATCGTTGAAGGAAGATAAAATAAAACATTTGTGCTGCAACTTCCTCGAGGATTACGACAAAATTGTTGTGGTAAAACTGTCTGTTCTGACTGCAAAGCAACCCTAATCCGACCCTTCAATGAAATTCACTTTGATGAAAACTGCATTAGTTTATAAAGCGATAGTCGTTTGGGCATCAGATCTAGTTAGTGTTCGAACTTATCTCTTATACCAACATTTTTTCAATTTATTTGAATTTTTCATTCCTAATATTCATCATTCATCATAAAAGAAAGCTACCCTAGTTTAGTAAATAAGCACAAAAATTGGGAATATTTTTAACTGTCTTTAGAAAAAAAACATTAACTTAATGTTCCGCTAAGGAGTGAGGAGCAATTAGAAAAAGAAGTTCAAAAGATCATATGTGACATGCAGCAGTCGGCTTGAGAAAACACCCCTGAAGTTAAAAAGAAAATTAAGGGAAACAACTACCCTAGAGAAATTAAAGATCTCTTGGCAATAAAAAGAAGGGCAAGGAGAATATGGCAACAAACTAGGTCCCCTCAAGATAAAACTAAGCTAAATAATCTGACTCAGCTACTTAAAAAGTAAATCAAAGATCTGAAAGATGAATCTATCAGTAACTACCTCAGAAAATTATCTAATGATACTATAGTACTAATTATTTTCACTGGAGAGCAACCAAAAGAATTAAAACGCCAATAATGCAAATTCCTCCAATCAGAACAGAAGATAAAAACTGGGTCAGAAATAACGAAGATAAAGTACGAAGTTTTGCTGAACACCTAGAAAAAATATTTGATGACCAATCATTGGAAGCCGAAATAATAACTGGAGTGGTTGTACAGGAAAGTGCAGAAATCCTACGAACAACACCAAAGAAGTCATGTATGAGATAAAAACAAATATGAATTCGAAAAAAGCGCCTGGTTATGATCTTATCACAGCAGAAATTTTAAAAGAACTACCAATGAAAGCTTTATTAAAGCTCACCAATATTATAAATGCCGCCTTTCGATTGAAATATGTACCCAGCCTGTGGAAAATTGCAGAAGTAATTATGATTCCTAAACCTTATGATTCATATAAGGAAACCACCACACAAAATTGGATCTTACAGGCCAACATCGTTATTACCAGTTACATCTAAACTCTTTGAGAAGTTATTAGTAAAATGGCTAAATCCGATAATTGAGAGGAAAAACCTGATTCCAAATCAACAGTTCGGTTTTCGCAACAAACACTCAGCATTACATCAAGTACACAGAATAACTAATATTATTGAAAGTGCATTAGAGGAGAAAAAAGTCTGCTCAACGATATTCTTTGACGTTGCACAGGCTTTTGATAAAGTTTGGCACGAAAGACTTAACTATAAGTTAAGAACTGTACTACCAATTCAATTCACTACAATATTAGAATCATACTTGAAAGATAGATTCTTTAGAGTAATATTAGACGATACCTGTTCCGAATTGAAAGAAATCGAGGCAGGAGTACCGCAGAGCAGTGTATTAGGTCCGGTCCTATACATATTGTACACTATAATGATCTCCCTGTAGTAGAAAATAAGACTGTGGCGACCTTTGCTGATGACACGGCAATCTTAGCTGTTGGAGATAGCAACAAAGAATCAACTCAGAATTTACAGTTAGCTATTACTCAAATACATAACTGGACCAAAAGATGGCGAATTAAACTTAACGAAACTTAATTAGTTCACATCAATTTTACAAACAAACGACTCGAACATATTCCGGTTACAATTAATCAAGAAATAATACCGTATGCCAACACGGCTAAGTATCTTCGCATAACACTAGATGCAAAACTACGATGGAAACCACGCATCAAAAAGAAAAGCGAAATACTAGGGCTTACATATAGAAAGATATATTGGCTGATAGGAAGGAGCTCCGCTCTATCAACATACAACAAACTTCTATTATATTGTTACGTTTTTGCCTTGTCAAATTCAAGGTTCGATCACTGGATTGTGAATAAAACAAATGATGTAAATTCTAGAACACACTAAATTTATTTATTTCCGATTAAACACTAATTTAATTAATTCACTTATTTAACTTAATTATTTAACTTCACAATAATTATTTTACTACACTTTAACAACACTATATAACACTTTAATAACACTTTATTTTACTTTATAAACACTTTCCTTTTAACTACTATTAGCACTCTCACGGTTAAAACACAACTGATTTACTCCCAAATGTCTGTCGCGTATTTATACCAAATATTCTAACCATTCTAGAAATGTCCAGAATATTCGATTAGTCTAGATAAGTCTAGACACCTCTACTGTTCTACTTTATAACAATTTTACATTAACGATAGTGTCGCTATTCAAACATAGATGTCGCCATGATCGTAACAATATAAATAAACTAGCGGGCTACGCCCACTACGCAAGGCGATGCCTCCAGGGACATTTAATAAAGTGGTGAAATCGCAATTTTGCGTTCATATAAAAAATATATTAAATAGATGAGCCCGGTCCCCCTTGCCGGCCCTAACTTTTCCGTCAGCCATACACAAAGAATTGGGATTTAATATTCCACAGGAACCATGAATCATATTTTTTGTAACAACCTCATGTATAACAGTGGATCTTCTTCATTATCGGGAATTTCCGCTGATATCACATCATCGATTTTATTCGGTCTTATCTTCTCAACCAACCGTGTATGTGGCAATCGGCGTTTTCACCACTCGACTGAATACATTCAACATTTAAATAAAATCCATGAGTGATTTTAATTTTTTTTTGAATCAAAAGCTTCCCCGACCATTACAATAGCAACTTCATCAACTGTTGGTGTATTATATCTACGGACGTGGGCACCTGTTGGTGTTTTATCTGCTTTAATGACGATCATGTAATTATCATTTTCCAACTATGGTGTAATCTTTTTGATCAATTGTATTAATTGTATTAATGATTTCACGCTCTCGAATTACGGTTATGCGATGTATTTCGCAACGTTCTTGAACTTGCTGTCCATATTTGATCCAATAAAATATATTTGCAAAAATTTCGCATTTCCATTTGGCATTGGATACATACACTTTTAGGTCTCCCAACATGTTGACATCGAAAATTTACTGATGGAACAAATGACATACGATCTAGCATATTGCCATGAAATTTTCGATAAATCGGATGCATTCAAAACTTATCAGGTTAAATTTACTAAACATGTTGCCAACTGTTGTGATACTGTGGCGATAAACTTGGCAACTTTTAAAAGCTGATGCAAAATTACGACCAAGAGAACCAATATTGGTAATTTTTTTTGCGCCAAAAGATGTCACTTGGAAACATTGATTAAATTTCATTATAAATAGCTTTGAATCACTTGATTCTCCTGTCATCAAGGATTTTAAAGTTTCAGGTGGTGGATTTAAAATTGGTAAAACAACTTTACCTGAAGTATTTTATGATTTTTTGACGTAATAAAAAGAGGGAAGGGGTGGTTAATGTCCAAAAAAACTTACCTGAAGAGCAACAAATCCCAAAATTTGCATTCTTTATCCATTTCACCGATAAAAAATTTAGGATGGACGTAATAATCGATGTCTGCTTCATATAATTAAAGGCAATACGATGAAATGAAGCAATTACTAATGCTCTTCTGTTCCGCTCTTATTGACAGTTCGATGCTCTTGCCGCAACTCGAACATTTCTATTTACTCTTCGAGTAGTAACTCTTCGAATTTCGGTTATATTTTCTTGTTGGATTTCACGTTGTAAGTTGCGCTGCCTTTGTGTCTTTAATTCTGATAATTGTTAGTCAGCATTAATATTTTCTCTATATCCTCCAATTGCTTGGTTTCTTCGCGTAGTGCGACCTATCGGGTAAAAATTTCACAAACAAACCTATATGGTTAAAATCTGAAGTTCCTACGATGATTCGTTGCTAAGAAACAGAAAAACCGTTATATCCTGGAAACAGCGCCACCTATCGGACCCAAATTTCACGAAAACTCAAACGCTAGAATCCTAATCTATGGTGAAAATTCCAGGTTCCTGCGATGTCTGGTTCCTGAGAAAGGCTATTACAATCATTACAGACAACATTTTTATACATTACATATTAAAGCCGGTTTGGACTTATGCTATCCAACTTTGGGGTTGTACCACCAAACAGAGCAACGTAGAAATCATTCAATGATTTCAAAATAAAATATTAAGGAACATCGTTGTTGCGCCATGGTATGTTAGAAACAGACACCTCCAGAGGGACCTTAAAGTAGACAGTGTTTCAAAGGAAATCCAAAAAAAAAATGAACTGAGACATAGGCAAAGGCTCGAACAACATGTTAACACTGAGGCAACTAAGTTGTTAAACAACACAGATATTGTACGCAGCCTGAAATTTAAATTAAATAGGCGGCCATCTGTTGAGTAAAATATAAACTTGAGCCTACACACATTTGTATATGAAAGTCGAAATTTATTTTCTATTTTTTTCTCAACCTTCGGAATTCAATTCGACCTCATAATTTCAACTGTTGATTAGAAGCATGCGAAACTAATAAATAGACTGGTTTGTAATTTACTGTTATATACAATTATAGTATAGAATTAACTCCATTCCATATCGATATTCTCTCAAATACAATGTCGTTATAATGGCAGCAGAACGACACATTTGTATGTATTTGTGCGATATACGAAAATAATTTATTTATTCAACTTTTTCAGTGTCTCTACTGTGACTTGTTAATTTTTTTAGCAGTGCTAAAATCTTCTTCTTATTCTCATAATAGTTCTTGAATTTTTATAACCGGTTATTTTAAACTTGAGTTTAGAATTCGAGAATTCTTTTCAAAAAAAAAAACTTGTCTATGTAACACCATTGAAATGTAACTAGAGGTACATAGTTCTATTTCATAAAATCTGACAACATTGTAAAATTTACACGTGATTTGATTAATGGTTTTATTGGCACGTAACCAATTTAGCATACGCCATTTGCTACTTTATACACACGCAAAGTATAAATCCGCGTGCCGACATTTTCATCATTTCAATTTTATTAGAACTATATGTTCCGTTCAATATGGTGCCATCAAATATTATGTAAATATCGAAAATACGGGGATTACCATTGTACACAGTAAATTGAGTGATGTACAAAAAAAATCCACGCATCAGATTTCATCGTTTTTCCATAATCGTCGCGGTTATTCGTAAAGTTAACGCTTAACACCAAATATAGTGTGTACAGTAAATTTAAATTCACATATTCGAAGGTCAATATAGTCAATAGTTTATGTATTATAAGCGCCGATTTTTTAAAAATCAAGACTGGTTTTACGAGAATCGAATATCTTTCCGCTCTCTTAAAATTACGTCTCTTATTTCTGATACCCCCCACCTTAAAAAAATATTTTTTTATTTTTACTCAAATGCTGTAATCTTACAGAGAACAGAGTGATTTTGATTAGTATATGTATATGTATGTATGACATGTATAACAAGACGATCGTTTTGAATAGTTTTTGGCATGTGTATGTTAACACAAAAATGGGTTTAATTGGCGTCTTCTCAAAATTTCGTGAATAAAACTGATTTATTTTTCACAAGAAAAGAACGACGTCGTTTATATTTAGTTGATAAATTCTACTAATCGTTAATGCTTGAGTAAAAACAATTTTGTATATTTCTATTTTAAACAGAGATATGCGAAAGATGAGTCAATCAATTTTCAAAATTTGTAATCTTCGGACTACGAATTTAACATCATATGGCGTATACGCCTGTTAGGTCATCCCAGTCTGATCTAAAATTCTAGTGGCCCAGAATAGCCCCTTACAAGCGGTGCCTAATTCTCATAACTATGAAATGAACTGTGTTGGTTTTTGTTATTTTATTATATCCAGTAATTTGTCTATCTTTCATTATTAGTTATGTTCATTTTGCAGAGATATAACCCATTAGTTGGTCTCTAAAAATTTGGCCGCCTTATTGTGGTCTTCTTTTTTGAAGCCTTCGTACTCCATTTGTGTTACTCAGCATACCACGTAACTCAACAGTTTAATGTTGACCAAGCCGTTGTATGTGTTTCTTTGCAGGAATTGTTATCTCTTCGCTGACGTTTTCCATCCAGAGGTCCCTATGTAGATTATCGTTTCTTATGTACCAAGGAGCGTTCAGTATTCCACGTAACACTTTATTTTGAAAAGCTTGTATTATTTTAATATTGGTTTTCTTAGTACAGCCCCAAATTTAGTTCTATTGGTATCCAGTTAACTATTTGATTGGTAAAGTTAACGTGCGTTGATTTTTTTTCATTTAGCTTAATGCGCCATTTTTTGGTCCAGTTACTTAGTTGGTTCGTAGCCCGTTTCAGTTTTCTGCTTGCTTCGTCTACTTTATAACCTAAAATTGCAGTATCGTCCGCGAATGTTACTATTCTTGTCCCGCTTGTGTCTGGTAAGTCGCTTGTGTAAAGTAAATATAAGACTGGCCCCAGCACGCTACCTTGGGGAACCCCTGAAGATACCCTCTTTAGCTCGGAAAATTCTTCTTCACATCTAACGGGAAAATATCTCTTATCAATGTAAGATTTCAATAGCTGAAAGTATTCTTTTGGCAAATCTCGATGCAGTTTATATTCCAATCCAGGATGCCATACTTTATCGAAGGCCTGTGCTACATTCAGAAATGTTGTTGAGCATATATTCTTATTTTTAATTTATTTTGTTGCTGTAAATAAACCTCTGACGACAAGCTCGACATTTGGATTTCATTTCTCAGTTTACCACGGTCATTGAACACATTGCAGGTAAACATAACGTTGATGCTGATAGTGTCACGCAAGCATGTCTTCTCAGTAATATAAGCAAGAACGAAACCGCCTCTGTTGAACAAAAACTAAATCTTAAATCAATTTCGAAATTACAGAAGCCTGACGAGGAACCACAGAATTTACTTTATGGACAAATCGCCCTTACTTTCCAGAAGGTACTACGCCGTACAACCTTTGACATAATGCACAATATTTCACATCCTTGTCCGCGCAGCTATAGAAAGTTGATAACTGATCGTTACTTTTGGCCCAACATTAAGACATTAACCTTTGGGCGCAGTTTCTTCTTTCAATGCAAAAATTCAAAGACACACGTAACCGGAATTTCGACATTTTAAAACGCCATCCGGTCGTTTTGTGCTCATTCATTTGGACATCGTTGGACCACTCCAACCATCAAATGGATATACATATATCTACATCCTTACTGCTGTGAATTGTTTTACCATATGGCCTGTAGCATACCTTATGACAGATATGCATGCCGCAACCATTACTAAAACCTTCGTTAAAAATCACATATTTAGATTTGTAATGCCTGTAAACATTGTGTCCTTAGACACATATCTCAAAAAATTGTGTAATTGTTTGAAGTATGAAACTACCAAAAATTTCAATCCCATCGTTCTCTGGATATTATACGGAGTGGCAATCGGTCCCTGATTTCGCCCTCCCAGAAGCTACAGTATCTTAAAGGGACCGAAAATTGTGCACGTTGACCAGAAAACAACATTCCGTATATCAGTTTGTCTAGTTTAGTTATTTAAATCAATAAGGCAATGAGATGTCACGTAATGTTCGGTGCAGATAGTTTTTTCGAAATTCTTTCAGAAGGAAAAAGCACTCAATGTAGTTGCGCGCGGAACCAGAGAAATTCAGCCCAGACAGTCGACAAAATGGATTATCTAAATCACCACGGTATTTTCGAAGGTTGCAGTAATACCACAAAACTAAGGATGGTATTTGATGGCTTCTGAAAACTATTAGCAGAATATCCTTGAATGATTTTCTTGCAGTAGGGCAAACAATTCAATCTACCCTTTTTGAAATGCTATCTCATTTCAGAAAATTCGATGAGACAAATTGCCGCTGATGTCGCAAAGATATATCCTGAGGTTCGCATGGCAGCAGATGATACGAAATATCAAAGAATTATATGGCGCGATGCCCAGACCATTCCACTTACGACACACGAACTTCAAACCGCACCATATTTAGCCATACGTGCACTGAATAAAGTAGCAGAAAACTCTGTACCCACATTTCCAGAAACCACATCAAAAAAACTATGTACCTGAATAACCTGACAACAGGCGCTGATACAATCGACGATGCAGTTAAATTGAGAGATGTGATATCTGGGATTCTATCAAATGCCGGATTTCAACTCCGAAAATGGATGTCCAACGAGAAAACCGCAATAAAAGTCTTAGAAATAGAAGGCTCTAGTAATGTCAGGGTGTTTGGGCTTGTTTTCACTTCAAGAGGAATCTATAAGTGATCGGCCAATTCTAAGTCGGTTATTCGACCCTTAAGGTGGCTTGTACAATGTACCAGTCGCAAAAAAATATATTTCCTAGCATTGTCGACGGAGAATTTGTCATGGTTAAAAATACGGAAGATTTTATCTAAAATTAAAAGCATCACGCGCAATAACTACATGGATACAAATGCAAGTACGAAATGCACTCTACATAGATTCTCCGATGCCTCTAAATACGAATATTCTGCAGTCGCATATGGCAAGCCAGATGGCGAGATGTCGATCAAATTACTATCAGCTAATACAAAGCTGTCGTATATTAAGCAGCTCTCCATTCCTCAATTGGAGCTGTATAGTGCCCTACTTTTAACCAAACTTCTTTCAACCATTAAAAAATAATCCTGTGGACTTTGCATCGAGAGTGATGCACCCAGAACTGTTACAAAACTTTAGCTTATGGTGGAATTGTCCAAAATGATTAAGCAGCCGGAAAAATTGGCCATCAAATAAACAGCGCCAACCAAACACGTCGACCAATCACGATCTAACCGTCAGGATATTGAATTCTATATAGCCTTCAGTTCCGCTCTATTGACCTAACATTAAGGAGAATTGTGAACATCTATTAATACCCACAGCAAAGGAGAAATTGACAGAAATCATTGTCAGAGAACACCATTTACGACATCTACACGCTGGACCAAACCTCATGATGGCAGCAGTCCGTAGCAAATACTGGCAGACATTTAATACGTAAAGTTGTGCATAGCTGTGTTAAATGCGTAAAGTATGCAGGAAGAGAAACAAGCTCGGTAATGGGTGATCTTTCTAATCAAAGAGTGCAGCTGATCCGACCATTCTGCAATATGGAAAATATACAAATCCTACATGTGAGTTTTCATATGTTGAGCTACCAAGGCCGTTCACATCGAGCTATTCTCCGTCATGACCACAGATACCTACATTACCACTATCCCGAGATTTAAGCCCGCAGAGGAATACCAACGGAGATCGCCAGGAATAACGGGATTAAATCAGCGGTGATCGAGAATAATCGTTATTCAAATATGTATTTTGAATTTACTTTCAATATTCGGAAACCACCAGCTTTTGTAATTCATACAATAAACCCCGATCTATATACTACTTGTATCTTTCGATTAATGAATCACATGATCTTTGGCTATATGCGTGATTTGAAACTAAGCTCAATAAACTCAAAATTGCGATGTTTTATTCAGTCACAGCTACTACAAAACGAACCTCCACTTTTAGATCGGATGTACTTGAAGACCAACGTGTCGTCGATAAGGTCAAAATGAATTCGTGAGGAGCCTAGTACGACCTCGCTATACCAATTTGAGTGAGTAAATTGAACTGATATTAAATAAATTACGCGAGATAAGATCACGGAAAACAGTTCAAAATATTTATCAGCGATTACATTTATCAGGGATTTAAATTGGTTGTACTATATACAGCAGTGTAGTTGATTAACGAAATATTAGTTAGTCGAGTACATACGATCAATCGTAATTTATAGTTTAAATAATTGAATGTTACCGCGTGTGTAGTAATTTGTACAGTTATTTAAAAAACAATTTGGCTTAGCTAAACATTCGACATTAAGTTGTTCAGTTTGTACACGCCTATATGATGTCCCGCTTCAATACCTCAACTTGTTGCTCAATTAGAACAAGATATTATTGCTCGTTCATAATATATAAATATACATATATATTGTATAAATTTGCGCAATTTGTATCTTATATCGACTGATCTTAAAACGGGGTTCAATATTTGACAAAAATATATTTTTTTGCTCAAAATGTATTAGCTTAGTTTTTATTTTTTACTCAATATGTGCTCAATAAAATAATATAGTAGCTCAATATTAAGTTGCTAAGCAGAAGTAGCCAAAATGTTCCTAGAATGACAGAAAAGTGTGTGTAGGATTTATATGCTGCCTAATTTTTGGTATCATAAATATTTGCTCAATTTATTGTAGAGTTTAATATCATTTTTCTATGTAATAATTCTGTGTGGAGTGGGGACGGGACAAATTCAAATTTACCATTTCATGTTGATAGACGGATGATTGGATGAAGTAAGGTTTGGAATATCGTGAAGTGACGTGTTATTATGTAAATAATTATCTTATATTTTAACAGGGTGCAAAACACTATTTATCTAAAATTCTTCGATATTGTTCATTTTGTTTTTAATGTACATTTAGCCAAGACACATCGAAACAGTTATGCGATTTCGGATGTAAAAATGTTAACTAAAATTTGGAAATTTAAAAACTACAAAATTTCCTAACCTGTAAGAGGGATCCATAATATATATATGTAGTTGACCTTCGACCTTGAAGCAAATTCGATTATTGTACGAACACAGTCAATTCACGAACGTGAAGACATCTAAAGTTGCATTCGATTTCTTCTGTAACGAATGAAATAATTTTGAACCATAATGATTAATTTGGTAAAAGTTTTGATGCAATGACAACTCATATACTATCCAACGATCAAAAGAACAAATTTAACATTTGATTGTAAACCATGATAACAAACTTTAAAGTGACAAATAAATTTGACATTGGGGTTTTGAGTGGAGCATCGGAAGGGAACTTAACAAAACCGCATTCTATATCTTAATTACATAAAATTTCTGTATAAATATATTTTATTTAAACCACAGTTTTTCGATAATAACCACCCCTCCAAGAAGGTTTCTTTTTTTACATAACCACAATAAATATAAATAAATGCTAAATTAAAACTAAGTAGCATCCGGGTCCGATTGCTCTTCTGCCGTGGTGAACGCAGCAACGAATACATTGATGACTGTCACCAAAAATACACCAACGACAAGGAAATCGTTCATCAAATCGATATGATCCTTTCGTCCTTTATTTTTCATTTGCCTCTGTATGAGAAACAGTTTTTAATTTATGTTATACATTTCTAAAACGATATATATACAAACCTTAAAAATTAACGCTATTCCAACGGCCACTTGCAACACCAGCGACGAAGCAATCAACAAAAAGCTGATGTAATACGTCTTCGAATTTGTATTATAGGTGATAATAAATTTTAATTGATTGGCATTTGCGGTCAACAAAGCAATATCCATCATACCCTCGGCCACATTTTTTTTCGATTGGAATTCATTTTTTTTCGCTGGCTTCCCGTGATCATCATGATCCTCATCAATTGTATCCGATTTTAGCAAAGATGCTTTACGATTTCCATCAGTACTCGGTGTCAGCGAACTACGGCGAGTCGGGTGGCCGCCTTCAAAGCTTACTGCTAGAGTATCACGACGTTTATTTAAATCCATATTGATATAGCAATCTGCAATCAAACTTGCGCGCGGAAATTTTATTGATTTTTTTTTTTTTTGTTTAATCCGAAATTGAATTGTGTTCACACAATGAAATTCACTCTACAACTGTAAAATTTGGATGTATAGAAAGTTTTCTTGCGAGGTTCTTATCATCAATTTCCTATTCGATACATAATAGTAGACCGCAAACTAGAATATAAACAATATTAGTGGTTTGTTTTGTTTATTATATATGAACTAGTTTATGTCCGACTTGTCTTATCAAGTCTTCTTATATATATAGTTGATAAGTAAATATCATCATCGGGTCGAGATAAACATTAGAAATTTGATTAATTGTCCGCAGTGAATATGGGTAATTTTTCAAGTTATTTATAAGGGTATGGGCGGCAGAAGAGTTTTGGGTATGTCCAA
Organism: Tipula unca; assembly: GCA_951394425.1. Lineage (NCBI taxonomy): Eukaryota > Metazoa > Arthropoda > Insecta > Diptera > Tipulidae > Tipula > Tipula unca. The sequence continues at coordinate 213,271,880 of OX596380.1, forward strand.
CCACCGATGGTGCTCTATTCCGAAAACAACATCTTTCCCTTTTAAATTATATTTTATTACAACTTTGTCTAATAAATAATGATTCTATAATTTAGTCCACTCCGCACTCTTTTTCCACAACCATTCGGCCAGTGTATCATCCACAGCATCGGCCGATTGCAGTTTCTTTATTTTACAATCGCAAAAATACTGTCCCGTAACACGGTTTAATAGTATCTCTGGTGCAACAGCCAAATAAACACTTGTTTGTGCTCCTGATTTTATTGTTTTTGCTACGCAATGCAGAAACGGTGCCAAAATTGGGCTTTCGATCAATTTGCCAAGAACTCGAAAATGACGTGCAATTTCCGTTATTACGATACCCGGATGTAACGTATTTACCATTATATTTGTACCTTTTAATCGTTTGGCCAATTCACGTGTAAACAGAATATTCGCTAATTTACTCTGCGCATAACATTTATACGAATTATATGAGTTTTCGTGATTAACGTCATCGCGATTAATGCCAGTCATGGTGTACACCATTGAACTTACATTTACGATTCGGCCAAAGTTTGATTTCTAAAATATATAGTAAAATGATAAGAATCCACTTAAGAGATAACTATTTCATATATAAACGTATATGTGTATACATACCTTCAACTGGTTCAGCAATAAATTCGTTAGCAGAAACGGGCCCAAATGATTTACACCAAAATGCAATTCAAATCCATCCCCCGTTTTGGATTGTGGCAGCCCCATAATACCAGCATTATTCACCAAAATATCTAAACGATTTTCAAGGCTGCTGAAATTTTTCACAAATTTTCGTATCGAATCGAACGAAGCCAGGTCCAAATTCAAATAGAATACATTCGAATTTTTCGTTAATCGCGTTATCTCATGGCACGCATTTTCCGCCCGCTTTTTATCACGACACGCTAGATAAATTTTACCACCTCGCTTAGCTAGTTCGATCGCTGTAGCTTTGCCAATTCCGGCGTTACCACCGGTGACCACAACAATTTTACCATCTATCCGAACCGGATCCGTGTACTGACCACCTTGAACATAATTTCTAATTTTTATATTTTCACATATAGCTCATAATATGTAACATAAATAAATTTGGTAAATCACCTTAATAGACGCACAACTCCGTAAAAAAATCCAGCTATAGCAAACCACTTTTGAAACACTGGATTTTTCACCGTCTCAATAACAAAATCCATTATACTAGTTTTTCACAACGTATTTTGTATAGTAGAAATTTAATTAGAATACAAAAACTAACTTTACAATGTACCTAATAGGATACCGTACAACTGTATTCTATAAACTATATTTTTAGTTATACCGCAAACATGAAACAAAAATTATTTATAAAATAGCAGTTCGACCACCCAGCCGAGAAATATTTAACCAACTGATTAATAAATTACATATTATACGAGTACATGTGTGTATTATTGGTATACAAGTAAAATAGTAACGTAAACATATTTATTACTGATTAGATATAATTTGACTGGCCATCAACATTTTTGTAATCATTTAATAATCAAAATAGTGTTAAAAATTAAAGTCATGCGAATATACCGAGTTTATAAATTCGTTTGCTACTGTCTAACGCATGCAAGTAAATATATATGAAATCAACATTTAGGAGAAACTAAATAGTCAGCACTTTTTTTTATAATAAAACAATGTAGGTATACAGTGAGCGCGCAGATAATAATTACGCGAGGCGATACATAAAATTAAACGACAATTGGTAATTGGATCTTTACTATATTTAGTCACTATTTAATAGATCTCCAAAACAAAAATGATAATTCATTGTTGATTCTGTAGAACAAACCTGGGGCATATCTAAATCTTCACTAAGCTCTTTATTTACTTCCATCATGATATCAGTAATCGATTTATCTCCATTTTCCATCAATTTTTGGCAAAACGCTTGAATAAAGAACGATCCACATTCCGTATTCCGAAGCGAAGTCAAACCCTCATACGTTGCGTAACACCTAAGAATATTTTTCTTGGCCAAAGTTTTTTGGATCATGTGCGGTGGAATGGTGTACAATAGTTCAGTACTATCATTTTGGATGTTATAATTTGTTTCAATTATAGTATTGGGCAGTTTTCCCCGGCATGCTTGCATCATGAATATTTTTGCTTTACGTTGCAGCGATGTATTTCCATTAATTAAAGGTTCCTCAATCACTTTTACAAAGTGGTAGCTCTTATCATGAGCATGGAGAAGGTGGTTTTCTTCGCCATGCGTCAGTATCGCGATAATGAAGCATTCGTAATCTGAGAAATCTTTTTCTGTTACTGTGGATAAAAGAAAGAATATTATAAAATTTGATCAATGTTTTCCTTCTAATCGTATACATACACAATTTAATTTCGTCTTCAATTTCACTTAAATTCAAATCATCTTTGACCTCCGTCTCAATATTATAGTGGCCAAATACTTTCTTTAGTTCTTCCACATCCTTTTCTGTACCTTCACGTATTGGTATTTCCGAGTTGTTATATTTATGGTGGTTTAAAATTAGGCAAAATCCTTTTTTCGACTTTGATGGCTTAAAGGGCCGAACAGTTTGTTTTGGTCGTGGTAAATTATTATCGATTGTAGAAAATGATTCTCCATTTGAATTATTCGAACATTGAAACGGTTTAACAACTTGGTTTGGTTTGCCACCCCACTTAATTGGTTCGACTATTTCTGCCGTTTGATCCATGCAGTATAATTATTTTAAAAATTACACAAAATTGTATTTTATTTGATTTATTCACAACTTGGAACCTAATCTATAACTGCAACTTATATAGATAAGAATATAAGATATAGAATTTTTTTGATAATTTTTTTTTTTATTATCTGATAAAATGGCTGAATTACGAAAATTATACACCCATGTACTTTAACATGTAAATATTTATATGACAAAGCGATTTGATATTAGGATTGTATTCGATCGAAACGATTTGAGCAAAAAAATGGATTAAACTTTAGAAAAAAAAACACAAAACACCATGCAGTTGTATGACGTGACACCATCCGTGTACGATATAATGAAATATTTTTAGCGGACTAACTAACAAATTGGCTACACTACATTGGTTCTATAGGTATACTAATAATGTCAAGCATATTTACAATTACTGATTAGATATAATTTAACTGGCTATCAATTTGTTTGTTAGTGTGTGTGCCAATCGAAGTTAAAAAGTTAAATATTTTAACTGTGGTGTAAATAAAAAAAAATTTCTCACTTTTTAACTGGTTTGCTGTACCAATTGAAACCAGTTAAAATTTATGACGTTTAACAATTTTTGCTGTCAGCGCAATTTCGTGATTTTGTTTAAAATTTCATTTAAGATTCAAAATTTGCCTATACTTTGTCATTTGTGCCAATTATACAAAAATTTAATTGAACTTCTGTCAAAGTACCAAAGCATAGAAAAAAATGCTAATGTAATTATTTCAAATAATTATAATATATATTACACAAAATATGATATTTTTCATGTTATTATTTAATTAAATTTAACTTGTACAAAATATTTACAAGTTGGGGTGGTTTCTGCAACAATAGAGTCAATTCTAAATGGAAACGAAATTGAAACCAAAAAATCACTAAGAATTATTCAGGGCACTTTCAAAATGATTTTGCAGTTCATGCCAACCAAGCATCATGGTTAGTCAGTGGAATATGAGTTGATCGTATTTTTGTACTTGGTGGCTTCAGGCCGGGCTAAGCCGGTACACCATCCGTAACATTATTTATAAAATGTTGAATTTTTTTGTATTAAACATGCGGCATGTTGTCCAGTTTCCAAGTGAGGGGGAATTGGAAACGATAGGAGATAAATTTTGCACTCGAGCAAAATCTCAAATATTTCGGAACGCGGTTGGAGATAGATATAGATGGTTGCCACATACGCATAAAATGCCCTGTTTCAAAGCACGATGAATAAATTAACTATAAAGGATTCTATTTAATCGTTCTTCAGGCAGTCGTTGATAGCAAAGGGTTGTTTAGGAATTATTTTATAGGATATCCAGGATCTGTACATGACACTCGTATATTCCAAAATAGCCCTTTATATCGAAATGGACAATATCCACCATCAAATTATTATCTTTTAGGAGATTGTGGATACCCATGTAAGTTAGGTCCATGTGCTGAGATAACACCGTACAAAAACCCCAATGATGCGCAAAAAAATTTAACACTGTTCACAGTACAGCTCGAAATGTGGTCGAATGCTCATTTGGAATTATGAAAAGTCGTTGGAGGAATATTTTTTTTAAAGCGCTAGAGCAAAAAATAGAAAATTGCGTTAAAATTGTAACGCTAGCATGTATCTTGCATAACATATGCGTCATGAAAAACGATTTTAATATTGGCAAACTGGAATTCAATGACGAATCTAATGGTAATTTTGATAGAATTAATCGATTTAATATTAGTTCCGATACAAACGAAGGCGTAATTTTTCGAGATACACTGTTACAAAATTTGATTTTAGAACATCAATAATATGAAAAGCAAATAGGTTTAACTTTATAAATTCATTTTTTTATTAATCAAATTCACTTTTTTAGCTACAAAATAAATACATATATACGAGTATATATATACTAATAATTCTAAACTATCCAAAATAATTTGTTATTTATATAACGGCTCATCTTTATGATGAGTCGTTAGATTCCGAAATCAGCAAAGCACTGGTGTCAATATGCGGAAATTCTTGTTGTACCATCTGGCCAAATATGGTAAGCGCTGCGCTAATTTTTCTACCAATTTTCTTGCTTTCCTTTAGTAGCACATTTTCAAATTTTGTAGTAGAAGTGCTACTTCGCGGGCGACTACTACTCAATGAAAGAGGAGTCGACCGTGGATTATCACCTGAAGGCCCAGGAGTTTCACATTCCGGAACTGCAATCGAATCAACCGAGCCTTCATCCAAATTGACCGAAAATGGTGACCGAATAACCCCATCTATACTACAAGAAAGATGCGGTGGATGAAAATTATCTTTTTTTGATCCATATCGATGAATGGCATCGAAATAGAGCCAACTATTCGGCACGCCAACATCGCCTTCTGGTGCTTCATCTCAAATTCCACTGCCAGATGACTTTTGAGTTAGCAACTGTAAAATGTTTATATTTTTTTTAGTTGTCAAATGTATATATATATACATATATAATATGTTCAAACAATGTAAAAATTGTTTACAGTAATTTGCGTTACCTTGTATTTTCTAATTAGCGCCTGCCACTGTTGACGGCACAATATACATGATTTTCCCAATTCGTTGATGATTTTTCAATAATAAACATAAATATAAATAAATGTTAGTTACACTAATATAATAATAATAGTTAATTTCAATACTTCCATCCATCTCGTTGGTTGGCGTTTTTTCCCGTAAACATCGGATCATATTTTATTCGTTATTGTTTTTTTCTTCGTGTCTCCCTACAATATACATATAAAAAGATTTCTAAATACATATAATCAACTGAATTTAACAAATGTCTACTTACATTTCGTGTATGAAGATGTAACTTGCCGTTTCCTTTTATTACGATTTTCCATTTTAATTTTTTTAAATTTTATTCGGTGTGAAATCAAAATTTGAATTTTGATGTCAAAATAAACAACTGTTTTCTGTATCGAAAAGCAAGGCTGTTATGTTAATATTTTTAAAATGAAGAAAAAAATAGTAAACAGAAAATGTAAACAAAATCAAAAATTTTAACTGGCCCCGATACCAGTTAAAATTTTTGTGGTGAATAAATTTTGTTTTTTTTAACTTTTTAACTTTTTAGCGCTTTTTATTTCGTTTGGCACACACACTTATACACAAATAAATAAAAGAAAAAAGCAAATCGTCTGAGCACAAAACCAACCCAACTAGCATTTCATGTTGTAAAACGGTCCATACATCGTTATTGACATAACTAATTTCGTCGTTTCTTTCGTGTGGTGATTTCCGAAGATTTTGGTGTAGACACTAATGTGAAGGCGCAAATGACCTTGCTCGTCAGGGCACAGCACGCCTTATCTCACAAAGCAGATCAAGATACCACTTGCTTGAAAGCCATGAAAGAAACGAACGACGATTGTATATATATTGTATATCTAGTGGTATATATAGTGGTATATCTACGGACCAATTTGTGTCAATGCTAGTCTATTAGACGGCCACCCTAACCTAACCTAGTGTATAGACACTTGACAATATATTGATACAAAATAATATTTGGCAAATGTCCACCCGAGCACGTTTGAAAGAGTTGATCCTTTAAAATCACATTTCATGATAATTGATTACACACAAAATTATATAATGATCTTAGATTACACGTTCTTGGTGGCCAACTAACATCCCATCCGAAACATTCGATTGATTCATTGACTGTATGCAGTAGTGAGCTGCCAAACTTTATAAAACCGGTTCGCTTTATACCGCCGGTTCTTCACATATTTTTGGTTACAAGTAAAAATATATTTGTGTTTTTTATAACTAATAAGATGTATGAACAATTATAAATTTTCCGAAATCATTATTTAATAAATGTGACGATTATGCCTATAAGGTTAAACTCAATCACATCATTATCGTCGTTTAGTTAGTTTAAAGAGTTAGTTAGTTAGAAGTTTAGTTCTATGAGTTTTATTGCAACATCCATTATGAATCGGTGAATATGCGGAAATTCTTGTTGTACCATCTGGCCAAATATGGTAAGCGCTGCGCTAATTTTTCTACCAATTTTCTTGCTTTCCTTTAGTAGCACATTTTCAAATTTTGTAGTAGAAGTGCTACTTCGCGGGCGACTACTACTCAATGAAAGAGGAGTCGACCGTGGATTATCACCTGAAGGCCCAGGAGTTTCACATTCCGGAACTGCAATCGAATCAACCGAGCCTTCATCCAAATTGACCGAAAATGGTGACCGAATAACCCCATCTATACTACAAGAAAGATGCGGTGGATGAAAATTATCTTTTTTTGATCCATATCGATGAATGGCATCGAAATAGAGCCAACTATTCGGCACGCCAACATCGCCTTCTGGTGCTTCATCTCAAATTCCACTGCCAGATGACTTTTGAGTTAGCAACTGTAAAATGTTTATATTTTTTTTAGTTGTCAAATGTATATATATATACATATATAATATGTTCAAACAATGTAAAAATTGTTTACAGTAATTTGCGTTACCTTGTATTTTCTAATTAGCGCCTGCCACTGTTGACGGCACAATATACATGATTTTCCCAATTCGTTGATGATTTTTCAATAATAAACATAAATATAAATAAATGTTAGTTACACTAATATAATAATAATAGTTAATTTCAATACTTCCATCCATCTCGTTGGTTGGCGTTTTTTCCCGTAAACATCGGATCATATTTTATTCGTTATTGTTTTTTTCTTCGTGTCTCCCTACAATATACATATAAAAAGATTTCTAAATACATATAATCAACTGAATTTAACAAATGTCTACTTACATTTCGTGTATGAAGATGTAACTTGCCGTTTCCTTTTATTACGATTTTCCATTTTAATTTTTTTAAATTTTATTCGGTGTGAAATCAAAATTTGAATTTTGATGTCAAAATAAACAACTGTTTTCTGTATCGAAAAGCAAGGCTGTTATGTTAATATTTTTAAAATGAAGAAAAAAATAGTAAACAGAAAATGTAAACAAAATCAAAAATTTTAACTGGCCCCGATACCAGTTAAAATTTTTGTGGTGAATAAATTTTGTTTTTTTTAACTTTTTAACTTTTTAGCGCTTTTTATTTCGTTTGGCACACACACTTATACACAAATAAATAAAAGAAAAAAGCAAATCGTCTGAGCACAAAACCAACCCAACTAGCATTTCATGTTGTAAAACGGTCCATACATCGTTATTGACATAACTAATTTCGTCGTTTCTTTCGTGTGGTGATTTCCGAAGATTTTGGTGTAGACACTAATGTGAAGGCGCAAATGACCTTGCTCGTCAGGGCACAGCACGCCTTATCTCACAAAGCAGATCAAGATACCACTTGCTTGAAAGCCTAGAAAGAAACGAACGACGATTGTATATATATTGTATATCTAGTGGTATATATAGTGGTATATCTACGGACCAATTTGTGTCAATGCTAGTCTATTAGACGGCCACCCTAACCTAACCTAGTGTATAGACACTTGACAATATATTGATACAAAATAATATTTGGCAAATGTCCACCCGAGCACGTTTGAAAGAGTTGATCCTTTAAAATCACATTTCATGATAATTGATTACACACAAAATTATATAATGATCTTAGATTACACGTTCTTGGTGGCCAACTAACATCCCATCCGAAACATTCGATTGATTCATTGACTGTATGCAGTAGTGAGCTGCCAAACTTTATAAAACCGGTTCGCTTTATACCGCCGGTTCTTCACATATTTTTGGTTACAAGTAAAAATATATTTGTGTTTTTTATAACTAATAAGATGTATGAACAATTATAAATTTTCCGAAATCATTATTTAATAAATGTGACGATTATGCCTATAAGGTTAAACTCAATCACATCATTATCGTCGTTTAGTTAGTTTAAAGAGTTAGTTAGTTAGAAGTTTAGTTCTATGAGTTTTATTGCAACATCCATTATGAATCTAGAAGAGCACGAAATTCGTAACAATTTGTTGTCAGAAGTGCGATTTTGCAATATACAATGGTGTAGAAGAACATTAACTTTTGTACATCTCAACAACTAAGAGACGAGTTGAAGCGTCGGGGATTGCCAACGGATTACCATCCGTTTACCAAGAACGATCTATTTAAGGCTTCAAAATTTGATTAAACGTGACCATGACCTAGTATTACGATAATCATCACCAGTAAGTGGGGCCCTGTCACAATTGCCCTCGACGAAGGACACATCAGCTCTATCCAACGAGCATGATGGGCTAACTGCCGAAACCAAAATCGAGCCAGTTGCGAAAGAAGAACAAGTGGAAATAATAATGGCTGCTACTCCACAACCGGAGAAATAGACAAACATTAGGGCTGTTCTTAACGCCCTGCTATTACAAATGAACCAACAATTTGATTAGCTAATCTCTGAAATGAAACAGCAGACGCAACAATTGAGGCAGCAATTGGAGCAGCTAAACTTGAAGCTGGATCAGCAAATGCAACAACAAAATAAGAAGCTAGGGGAGTTAGAGGTAGGCATGTCTAAAAGGATGCAACAATTTGAGAGCAGGATGAAAGATTTTGAAGCCCGCCAGGAAATTGAACTCCGCCGCACACCTCGACGATTTCCCGAAACGAAGCAGCTTAACGACAACAATAGAAACCGCCTACTGGAGGGAGGCCACAAGGGATGGGGTGAAGAGGAACGGCTTAATGCCTTGATCCTGGCACTAAGAGGCAAGGTAGCTGATGTTGTACAGAAAGTACCTGCATCAGTGATCAGCAGCGAAAGATTCTGAAGGAATTGGACTTGAGATAAGGACATAAATTATGCGAGATCCAGCTGCATAATAGGCGACTACAACGACAAGAACGCCTTCAAAAGTAAAACCATGAACGAGGTCTTAGGATCGGCGGTAGAGTACGAGGCAACTAGAGCCAGCCTAACCTATGATTCCGTTAAGTTGTGAAAGCTCGAGGTAGAAGATATAGCGCAGATCGAGGTGATGATAGATGCAAAGCTAAGACCATCAGCAAAAGGCTTCCAAATTACAAGCTTAGGAGAACTCACTCTCAGTCTAAACGTTTTAGATGTCAACAATCTGGGCAATATATCAGAGAGTGTAAGTAATCAGCAGCTGGGAGAGCAGCAACATAGAGAGTCTCAATAAACAGCCAGAAGAACATTGAGGCAGATAGCTTAATCGGCTGGGGATCAGGAAAACTAACTGCTACCAGCTGTACGAGGCGAAAGCTGATGAAAGAAGGAGAATGCCCCAAGGTCACTGTTATGATTGCTCAACTTGATAAGGACTGCAAGGTTAGTTGTTAATGGTGCATTGGAGAAACTACCGTGTACCTTCACCTTGGATACTGGAGTTTCATGATCGGTTATACCTCCTGACGTGGTGCCAGTAGATCGTATGGAGAAAGTGGTTCGTTACAAACTAAGAACACCTAGTTGAGAGACTGCAGCAGCGCAAGGAGAGTGTTCTCTATTAGTCACTGTCGGAGGGATACGGTTTGAATATCGATTCATATAGACAAGAGGATCAGAGTAGATGCCGAAGATCACTGTACCAAAGACCAATTGGCGGAAGACCAACGACACGATGATTCCATCGCTCCGATAATCAAATGGATGGAGAGGAGTGCCACACCGCAGTGGCATGAAATTACGTCGGAAAGTGCAACCCTGAAAAGGTATTGGACTCAGTGGAAGCCATTGAACTTGGAAAATGGATTGTTGGTTAGACTTTGGGAATCGGTCGGCGGCAACAATAGAACCGATTGTGCCTGAAGTGTGAGGATTGGTACAGGAAGTGTGAGGTTTGTGCCGCCAGTAAGGGACTACAAACAAGAACAAGAAGAAGGATGAAGCAATACAATGTCGGTGCACCATTCGAAAGAAAAGCTATGGATATTATACTGCCGCATTTCCATTAACAAAAGATGGAAATCGGTGCAATATTTACTGTACAGAAGAACTGAATATTACAAGAAATTATACAAACCAGCAAACAACACAAATATCGACCAATGGCTATCGTACCAGGACACGAATCGGAAACTGGAACATAAAAACTATAACGTAAACATCAAGATTACCACAAGTTGAACAGGAAATGAAACAATGCCACATAGAAATTCTCTGCCTCAGTGAAGCAATATGGAAGGATAATACAGGCACAGACGAATAAGGCGTAGAAACTGTAACAACGGCTAAAGGAAAGAGAGCACTACATACTTGAATGGAAACCTATAAGTAGCAGAATAATAACCGCAAGATTCTACTCGGAAATAAGAGACACAACGATCGTACAGTGCTATGCGCCCACGGCAGAAGCTAATGACACAACAAAAGATGAATTCTACGAAGAAGTTTCTATCCTCAGAAGAAGTTTCTAAGTCAGAGCAATGAGAGGTTCAGCACTACGGTTGAAAACTGAGAACAAATAAATAAGTGCTCGGCTATAAACACAACACCAGAAAGCCTTGGATTAGAGATGATACAAGGAAGGGCATTGAGGAACGCCGCCAACTAAAATATGCAAACAAGATACGGTGGAAATTAAAAGGAAATATGAAAACAAGTAAAGCAACTGGTCAGGAGCGATCATAGGGAAGACACAGAACCATGTTCGTGATTACCGAAAGAGCAGCAGCAAATAGGATTACGACCAACAACTAAACAGATGGAAAGAGTTCTTCGAGTACAACTGCATATAGATGGCGAACCAAATGGGTCCTTCCAGATGGCAACTATAACGAAACCATTAGCACATATCCACCAATGCCATAATGAACCTGAAGAATAACTTAGCCGCTGAGACTGACAACATACTAGCTTAACTACTCAATGGAGACGCATTTACAACTGCACATTATTAGAACAAGTATGAGATACTGGTAATATAGCACAACCGAAATATATTAAAAAATGTATAAGTAATATATTAATGGAAATATATGGGGTTTCTGGTGTGATAATCACCTCAGAAAATCCGTCGTATATTTCTTAAAGTATACTAAGCACAAAATTTTCAGCGAAACGCACAAAAATAAAATATATTTGGGTTTTCTAAAATGGAATTTCTGGCGTGATACTCACCTCCATTTGAATTACTTGACGGTTCTATCTCTTACGATTTACAGAGCCTTGAGGTTGAGACGGTTTAGAAAATTATTTTGGTCTCACATACCCCATTTCAATAACTTCAGGGTTATTATTCATGGCACAGAAACATAAAAAATTACACAAAAATGTATTTCACTTGGATTATTCACAAATTGAACGTAATCTAACTGGAAATAACATAATTAAGAAGTTTACAATTTTTAATTTTGTTGATTATTTTATTATTATCTGATAGAATGAGTGAAGTACGATTAGTATACATCCAAGTGTATGCATGTATATTGTACACTCTGATATATAATGTTAGACTTCCACTATTGTAACGACAATTTGCTAATTTTATCTTTACTGTAAATTCAAGTTGTTATTTCGTAAACTTCCAAAACAAAATTGATAAGTCATTGATGAATCTATAGAACAAACCTGGGGCACATCTAAATCATCACTAAGCTCTTTATTTACTTCCGCCATGATATCAGTAATGGATGATTTATCTCCAATATTCCTTAAAATTTGGCAAAACGTTTGAATAAAAAGCGATCCGCATTCCGTATTCCGAAGCGCAACAAACCCCTCATACGTAGCATTACATTTAAAAATCTTTACTTTAGTTAGATTGTTCACGCGATATGAAATAAACAGTTGTGCACTACTCGTGTTGTGCTCACTTTCTTTTCCATTTTCAGTTATATGCAGTGGTCCGCTGGATGCTTTTTTCACGAATATTTTTTTAAATCCCTTTCCGGGTCGACCATGTTCTTTTAATAGACTTCTAAAACAAAAGTTATTAATCATTGTTGTCTGTATCTCACACAACTGTGGTATATCTTTATCATCACTAAGTTCTTTATTTACTGCCATCATGACCTCTTGAATCGTTGAATTCTGTCCCATTACTTTTAATTTCTTGCAGAATGATAGAATAAACGGCGTTCCAACTTCTGAATTCCGATACGCAGTAAAACCCCTAATCGTTGATTGAAATTTAATAATATTTCGATTGGGCAAAACTGTACTGCGCACATCCGTTTCGTACATAATTTTAATTTCAATTTTAGTCTCGGGAATTGCACCGCGGCATGCTTGTATCAAGAATATTTTTGGTTTATCGAGCAGTGATTTATTTCCATAGATCAACGGATCCTCAATCACATGTGTAAAGTTGTAGCCTGTATCATGGGCAAGCACAACATCCACCAAGTTTATTTGGCCACCATGTGTCAGCAACACCAAAATGAAGCATTCGTAATATGAAAAATCTCTTTGGTTTACTGTTGATGAAAGAAAGACAATTATAAAGGTTTATGCATCATTTTGAGATCGATTTTTTCCCCAATCGTATACTTACACAAATTGATTTCTTCTTCAATTTCACTTAATTTCAAATCATCTTTGACCTCCGTCTCAATATTATATAGAGGCCAAATACTTTCTTTAGTTCTTCCACATCGTATTGTGTACCTTCATTGACTCATCGTTATATTTCATGTTGTTTAAAATTAGGCAAAAGCCTTTTTTAGACTTTAATGGATCGGTTTGATCCATGGTATAATTATTTTAAAAATTATACTAAATTGTATTTTATTTATGATTTAATCACAATTTGGAACCTAATCTATAACAGAAACTTATAGATAAGAAGTTATCCGTGAATTGGTTTATTATTGAAGTTATAACTTTTAATTTTTGTTGATAATTTTTTTTTACTATCTGATAAAATGGATAAATTACGAAAATTATACACCCAATTGCTTCACATGTAAATATATGACAAAGCGATTTGATATTACGATTTACTTGTATTCGATCGAAACGATATAAGGAAAAAAATTGGATTAAACTTTAGAAGAAAAAAAACACAAAACACCATGCAGTTGTATGACGTGATACCATCCACGTACGATATACATAATGAAATATTTTTAGCGGGCTAATTAACAAATTGGCTACACTACATTGGTTCTAGGTATATACTAATAATGTATAGCATTCTTAAAAATACTGATTAGATATAATTTAACTGGCTATCATTTGTTTGTTATACACCAATAAATAAATCAACAGTTAAAGCCGCGTCCAGACGATTGCATATATATTCGACGAATGATCGATATTTGTAAAAAGAAAAAAGAAAATCGTCTGAACACAAAACCAACCCAACTAGCATTTCGTGTTGTAAAACGGTCCTTACATCGTTGGCATGACTAATTTCGTCATTGCTTCCCTGTGGCGAACCGCAGATTTTAGTGTAGACACTAATGTGAAGGCGTAGATGAGCTTGCTCGACAAGGCACAGCACCCCTTATCTCACAAAGGAGATCAAGATACCGCTTGCTTCAAAGCCATGAAAGAAACGAACGACAGATGGTATAACGCCAGTTCGTATATCATACACAGGCAGATGGATGACATGACGGATCTTAGTAAGATCGGCTTCAGGGATTTTCAACGCTTCTTAGTAAGCTCATAATGGTTCGACGAGTGAGGAGGAGGAGGATTAAATGTGGTATATTTACGGAACTAATTTGTATCAATGCTAGTCTATTAGGCGGCCAACCTAACCTTACCTAACCTAACCTAGTGTAGACACTTGACTATATATTGATGCAAAATAATGTTTGGCAAATGTCCACCACGAGCAGGTTTACAATAGTTGACGCATTCTATATTGGTTTTGAGACCTCTTAGAACACACGTTCTTGGTGGCCACCTAACATCCCATCCGAGACAACCGATTAACGAGTTAGTTAAATAGAAGTTTAGAAGAGTCAGAAACTCAAAATTCGATTAAACGTGGCCAAGGGGACGCAGGTAATGAAAGTAAAGAGATCATAGGGCAGGCCGTAGTACCACGGTCATCATCACCTGTAAGTGGGGCCCTCATGTCACAATTAACGTCGACGAAGGATTCAACAGCTCTATCCCATAAGAACGATGGGCTACCTGCCGAAACCAAACCGGAGGCGTAGCGAAAGAAGAACAAGTGGAAATAGTAATGGCTGCCACCCCACAACCAGAGGGATAGACAAACATTGCAGATGTTCTTAACGCCCTGCTATTACTAATGAACCAACAATTTGAGCTAAACTCTGAAATGAAACAGCAGACGCAACAATCGAGTGGAACAAGTAAATTTGAAACTTGAAGATGGACAATGAGGCAGATGGCTTAATCCGCGGGGGATCAGAAAAACTAAGTGCCACCAGCTTTGTGATGCGAAAGCTGATGAAAGAGGGAGAATGCCTCAAGGTCATTGTAATGATTGATCAACTTGGGAAGGACTGCAACAGCTTAGTTGTTAATGGTCCATTGGAGAAACTACCGTGTATCTGTACCGTGGATACGAGAGCTTCAATATCCGCTATACTTCCTGACATGGTGCTATAGTAGATCGTATTGAGAAAGTGGTTCGTTACAACCTAAGAACGGCTACTGGAGAGGCTGCAGCAGCGAAAGGAGAGTGTTCTCTATTAGCACTGTCGGAGGGATACGTTTTGAATATCGATTCTTTGTTGCTGGCATAACGCACCAATGCATGTTAGGTTTGGATTTTATATCAGATCACCAAATGTCACTGGATCTAAAGAACCAAGTATTGAAATGGCGGAACGTGGAGGTACTCTTGCAATTAGACAACATTAAACATGACGGGTTGTGAGTCATCAAGAGGATCAGAGTAAATGCCGAGGATCGCTGGACCAAAGACCAATTGGCGGAAGACCAACGACACGATGATTCTATCGCTCCGATAATCAAATGGATGGAGAGGAGTACCAGACCGCAGTGGTATGAAATTACATCGGAAAGTCCAATCATGAAAAGTTATTGGACTCGGTGGAGGCCATTGAAGTTGGAAAATGGTTTGTTGGTTAGATTTTGGGAATCGGCCCAAGGGTTGGTTAGATTTTGGGAATAGCAACAAAAAAAAACCGCAGATCGTGCTACCAGAAAAGCGGACAAGAGAAGTCCTGCAGGAAATTCACAATAAACGCTGGACAAAATAAGACTCCGGTTCTATTGAGTCATAATTGCAGAAGAGATGTGGAGGATTCGTGCAGGAAGTGTGAGGTTTGCGCGCCAGTAAGGGACCACAAACAAGGGCAAGAGGAAGGATGAACCAATACAATGTCGGTGCACCATTCGAACGGAAGGCTATGGATATTACTGGCCCATATCCAGTGACAAAAGATAGAAATCGGCACATACTCGTATATGCCGATTATTTCAGTAAATGGTTAGACGCATATCCGATTATGAATCAAGAAGCTCGAACAGTTGCGGTTGTATTTGTGAACAATTGGATATGCAGATTTGGAGTACCGTTACAGTTACATTCCGACCAAGCCCGAAATTTCGAATCATCCGCGTTCCAAGATTTGTTTCAAATTCTCAACATCAAGAAAACGAGGCCTACACCGTTGCATCCTCAATCCGATGGCATGGTCGAGAGATTCAACAGAATACTGGAAGGACATCTACTCAAAGAGGTCAACGACAACCAGGACAATTGGGACCGGTGCCTTGCACTGTTTATGATGGCATAGTGCATGGTACACTACAGGAAACTCACTGTACGGGACGAATGGGGGTAATGTGACGAGTATGCCTAACGTTATACTCAAGTACCGTTGTTAGTGTGGTGGTTAGAATCGTAGCTATAGAGCATGGTATGGTAGAAATCGATAGTTCGATCCTCACCAGAGCGATTGTAGGTTTTATGGTGGATATCTGTTTGAGTGGACGACCGATGTGGGTGCGATGAATTGAATCAAGGCGTGAACAAAATCGCATCCACTTTCCATTCATATACTCCATCCACATTACAGTAGAACAATTCAATAGTCAAACCCCTAAACGATCCCTTGCAGTCTATGGGATATGCCCAACCTCCCTATAATAAAAACATTTCAAATACATCAACATCCAATTCAGTGTCTTATACAAGATCTTATACCAGCTCACAATTAATTTTTGATGAAATGATGACGACCCCATGACGACGAGTATGCCATTTCTTTGAAGGATTAATTTTCAACAGCCAATCTATGAAAGGAATATATAATAATATGTTGACTTGTTGGACAACTATTATGAAATAAATTGAAATTGTAAAACGATAATAATAAAATCTACCTAGTTTCATACAGGTAGGTTTTATAAAAAAATGTTTATTAAAATTTTAATTTTACTTAAATTTTGGCTATGTTGAAATTGTTTGCCATTCAACTCATCTTCGTACATCTCACTACATCTTCCTCCCACTATTTTAAGTGGAATGAAGATTCAAAGTATTGGTCTCATTCGTGGTTTCATCGTGTCGCGTTGTTTTAAATCGAACGACCCTGGTGGTATGTAAATATTGTGAGACGGTTTGCTATAAATTGAATAAATGTCAATGTAAAAACAATTGATATTATATCTTAGTTAAACAAAATAGGTGTTCGAAATATCGTAACCAAGATGAATGCATTAGTCTGTCTCCCAATAGTCTCTCTGCCAAAATGATGAGAATGACTATGTCCTGCCAAAACCTAACTAATGCATGATGATTCAATGACCAGAATTTCAAAATAATTTAGAAAAACAAATCAGATTGTTTAAACGGAATCTATAGTTTCAAAGTGCAATGAAATTAGTCTCAAATTCCATTTCTTCCATTTTGGGCCGAATTTCTTTGCCCAATTTCACAGAGCTTTATGTCAGAAATTAGTTAGTTAGTTTAGAGAATGAATGCTTCAGCACAGTTAGGACCGGTGACGGTCCGTTGTGATACCACACCTCTTTGACGGCTACAGGTATTTTGATTTTTAATTGTACAGTCAGCCTCTGTATTGACCTGTATGTTTTGGTTCGGACCATGAATTCTGCACTCCAACAGATTGTGTTTATCATCATGTTGAATTTGTTTTGCATCCTGCCTCTATTGGGATTCGAGAACCCGGTATCTCTCGATTTAAACGTCACAGCTTTAACCACTGCGCTATTTAGTCGTTGCTTGTATTCGTAACTATCGGATTTATTAATCATTTTTGCGAATTTGAACTGTAAGTAATTGATGGTTTGAGAGAAAGGGCCGGTAAATTATAATCGATTGTAGAAAATGATTATTATATTTATTATTATCTGATAGAATAAGTGAATTACGATAAGTATACATCAATGTGAATAGATGTATATTGTACACTATGATATATAATGTTAGACTCCAATTATTGTAACGACAATTTACTAATTGGATCATTGTTATATATTTAGTTGTCATTTCGTAGACTTCCAAAACAAAAATGATAATTCATTGTTGATTCTGTAGAACATACCTGGGGCATATCTAAATCAATTTCAACAGTCAACGTGGGCCACTTCAGAGACCTAGATAAGAGATACAATGTGGGATTAGGCTCCGTTGTGATAAAAGTGTAAAAGTGATTTGATATTAGAATTCAATCATATATTCAATACAAATAAACATTCTTTTATAAGCGTTAGCTATTTATTGTAGCACAATCTAAGTTTTCAATCCGATAGCCTGTAGTATATAAAGTATATTTATAACTGATTACTGATTAGATATAGTTTGACTATGTGGCCATCAATTTATTTATTGAAATTTTACATAAATATAAAAATAACATAAGCGCCTCTAAGTTTCACTCAGGAGCAATATTTTGAAATTTGAGCAAAACGTGTATAGCGACTTTATGTCTCATAGATTGCGCACGACCTCACTTATATACTCGTATGACATTGGTTTTTCAATTATGATCTCGGCCAGTTAGAATTAATTTATTACATTTACTCCACCACACGTTTGAGGGAGTGAGGAGGTTCAAATATTTGGGCTCTCTTATCGCTCACGATAACAGCGTGGGTGAGGGTATTAAAGTGCGGCTGGCAGCTGGCAGTCGTTCTTTGTATCCTCTAAGGCCACTGCTAAAATCTAAACACTTATCAAGTGCCATAAAGCTGAAGCTTTACAAAGCGTTGATCAGGCCCGTTGTTATGTTTGGAAGTGAAAGTTAGGCGCTTACGGATGAGTACGAGAGATGGCTCCCACCATTTGAGAGAAGAGTCATGCGTGTGATTTAAGGCCCAAAACGCGCAATAGATGATACCTATATATTGTCCCCGATATTGTACATGAAGTAAGATCTCAGCGAGTACGCTGGCTCGGGCACGTTCTGCGTGCTGATCCGGAACGAATTGTGCAGCGATCTCTGAAAGAAGAGCCACCATATGGGAGGCGCAGAGGTCGTTGCAGGCAACGATGGCTCCACGGTGTAGAGAACGACTTGGCCTCTTAAGATTATCTTAGCCAGTATGAAGACCATGCTCGGGATCGAAACCTTTGGAGCCAAATTGTTGATTCAGTAACTAAATGAAGTATATTTTATTCTGATAAGTTCGTTGTATGTATATGTGATAAAATTGATAAGCGTATTGTATTGATAAGTAAACCTATCTAGCTTTGTGTTCGAAATTGGAATGAACATAAAAACTAAAATTCAAAACGACCTATTGATAATCTGATGATTTGTATTAAGTTTTTATTTTAATAGTTTTCCAAAGCAAACTATATTACTCATTGACGACACGACCGAAGTGTTTGAAGAGTTTCTGGATTTTTGGAAAATTATCAATTACTTTCATCATAACATCATAAATCGATGAGAACGCTCCTATTTGGCTCAGTGTTTGACAAAACGTTTGAATAAATATCGTCCCATATTGTGTATTGCGAAACGAAACTTAACCCTCATACGTTGCAATACATTTGATAATATTTCGTTTAGTTATAATTGATTGATCATACGAGAATGGAACCTGTTCACTGTCCGGTTAAATCACAAGAATTTCGAAACTACCACGACACACTTATATCGTATATCACGCAATGTTTTATTGATAATGAGCAACGGATCCTCCAGCGGATGAGAGAAAAAGATGAAATGAGTGGCTTATCCACATCGTGTTGGGTCCCTTACTTATCCACATCGTATTGGGTATCTTCGCGTGTTAATCAAAATGACTTTTTATATTTTTAGTGATTCAAAATTAGGGCATAGGGCCCTTTTTTCGGCGATTCCGGTTGTGGTGGAGGAAGCATATACCAGTTAGAAGATTTAGTATTGATATTAGCTGGTTACTATCAAATTTTGATATTAATCTGTGATTTAAATTAATAGGCGGTTTTCGTTTATTGTGACTTGACGAAACTACGTTTGCTTCGTTATTTACATATGTTATTAGGAGGCGACGATGACATTTTTTGATATAATTTTAAATAATCTGGCAATAAGAGAGCGCTGTGCCGGCTTAAAAACTCGTGATGGTTTCTTAGAACCGTTTACAATTCGATGGTTGAAATAATTTCAGTAAAATATATAAAAAAAACAATTCAATTGATTTTTGATTAAGGGATAAGTAGAAACTTCAAGAGGCGCGTGCTAAAAATTTCAGAAGGGTTAGGCGTTACTTTTCTGGAATATGTCCATCAACCTGCCACTTTTTCTAATAATTGCAACTTTGTCATTTTCCACGCTTTATAAAACATCTATTTACTCGCAAACAAGTATTCATGAAGCGCGTGATAGGTATACCATGATAGCCTAATCCCACATTGTATCTCTTATCTAGGTCTCTGAAGTGGCCCACGTTGAATATTGAGCTGTTATAGTAGTTGCGACCGTTTAGATTGACACTTCATTTTAATTAGAGATTAATGCTGTTGAAGTAATCTGAAAGCTTTAATTTGATTTGGGAACAATGTAACTATTTTCCGAAATGATATTTTCATGGTTTTTTGGCTTATTTTAGTTTTGTATGAAATGTTTTAAATCAGTTTAACAGTATCTATATATGATTCGGTTATAAGTAAGCTCAACCAAGATCGTATTTTATTTTATGCCATGGCGTTCATACCATTCATTCATTCAACCTATACATTGAAACATGGTTAAAGCCTTCGTTCGTGACTTCGATAAAACCATCGCAACTTTTTGTTCGAACAATTGATGGCTGTGTGCTCTACCGCGGAAAAAAATTTATTATGCGAAACGCAGTATTTTTTTTCAGTTTGCATTTTTTCCATGGTTTTATCTTCCCTTCTTTGGAATTTGGTCAATAATGACCTGTTACTAAACCTAGAAGGACAAGGCTTCAGGGTGGTTGCCTACGAGGATGATGTTGCTATTTCGGTCTTTGATAAATTCCTTGCACGCTGAGTAAGCGCATACAGTGTGCACTCGGCTATCTCTCTGAGTGAGCCAGCAGCTGCGGACTGAACGCAAAACCACAGAAAGCGGAGCTGGTTCTCTTTATAATGAAGCACAAAATTCCTCAGTGTTACATGTCCATAATTAAATAGTACTCGCCTGATCTTTACGAATAGAGTTAAATACCTCGGCCTACTTTCGGACAGCAAGCTAAGCTGGAAACCAAACAACTTAGAAAGAGTCAAGAAAGCTACTGTAGCGCTCTACTCGTACAAAACTGCCATTGGAAAGAGATGGGGTATGGAGCCCCATATAGTAAACTGGCTCTACGTCTCAGTGGTTAAACCTATACTGTTGTATGGGGTTGTCGTTTAGTGGCTAGCGTTAAAAATTATGGCTTACCTGAAGCTATTGATGAAAGCCCAAAGAACGGCCACTTGTGTATAAGTGGGACCCTCAAGTGAATGCCTACCCAAGCTCTGGAGATTCCCTTTCATCTCACTCCCTCGGATCTTGCGGCCAAACATATTGCATCTTGCACATAGCCATTCAGCTCAAATCCATATCTATGAGGACCTGTAACAATATAGGGCACTCATCTATCCTGTGCAACAGGATTATTCCTGAAAATATTGACTATACTATTTCTTATTCACTACACTACCCTTCCTGACGTCGAAAGTAGCCCAGAACTGTCTGGTATCTTTAATTGAGATGGCTGATCAGTCCGCTTGACATGAGTGCCAGGGCACTTCAATATCATAGGGAATATATAAAGGCAGATAAGCTGGTTTTAAGGCTACCGCATTCTTCCCGTAAACTGCTACAGGAAGAAGCCATAAAAGAAACGAACGACAGGTGGTCTAACGCTAGTTTGTGTGTAATAACGAGGCAAATCTGGCCTAGATTGGACCGGTTCACATCTGGCCAACTGATATCGCTTCAACGGCACCATATTTGTATGGTCGTGGGAGCTATAACGCGACATTGTCTCATTGGGATACATGCGAGCATATTGAATGTCCCCACCCATGATTACTGCCGTAGCTGCGGTAATGAGGAAAAGGAAGAAACTGTGCTTGATCTGCTCTTCTCCCTGTCCTAGTCTAGCGTACAGCAGAATCAAATTTATAGGAACTTCCCATTTGGTCGACCTGACGGATCTTAGTAAGATGCCAAGGGCCTTCAACGCACTCTTGGTAAGCTTAGGATAATTCGACGAGTGAAGAGAAGGTAACTTAAATGAGGTGCAGCTACTGACCAAATTGTGTCTATGTTAGTCCATTGGACTTCCACCCTAAACCTAACCTAACCTAACCCAAGGTTGACTATAAGTTACTAAAGTGATATAATTATCCTGATAGGGTTTCTTTGTAAATTATTCCAAAATATGTAAGAAGTTTGAAAACTATACCCAAAAATTGAGCAGCTGCATTAAAAATGGATAAAAAAAAACTTTCTAATAGATTTTTAGTCTATATATAGTTGCCACTTTAAAGTGTTCAAGTTATTAATTCCTAAAGTAAGCGGCCGCCAAAAAATAGGCTAGTGCGTATTCTGCATTTCTATATCTAAATTTTCCTAGATCAAATATAATAATTCGAATACTCTATTCAAAACAGTAATATGCCAGATCTACAAAGTGAAGGTAAGTGAAAGGTATTGTGAAGTATTATCTTTGAATCAACCGACAAATCTTCGAAACGTTTTATTAGTTATTTTATTAATACGGAAGAGGAGGGGAATTTAGAAAAAATCCCATTCATTATGGTTTCGTGCTTTTCCTTATAACAACTGTCTTGATTGCACAGAAGTTAATACAGCAAGTTTCAATTGCGCTTTACTTTCCAAACTTGCGTATATTCTCGTTATAAAGGATCTCCCATGGTAACTATTTTAGTTGGAGTGTTAGTTCATGATAGCCTCTGATGCATGCATATTTAAAGGTACGAGTTTATTAAGCAAATAGTCAAGGATGATGCGGTGACGGTTTATAAAAATATTATATTCACAAATCAGCTAACATAATCAGGATCCGGACTATATGTATCAAAGTTAAGTAGTATCCATGCTTTGTTATTCGAAAGTCTCGGATTCGATTTACGTTGGCGACCAAAAATCACGGTTAGTGGCCCGTTTGGAGGAATTGAGTGCAGGAGTGATCCGCCCAACTTTAATTTTAAAACGATATTAAAACGAATCAAAATTGTACAGCGTTTACTGTATTTTCTTTACTGCCAGAGGCGCTTTTTCAACTTTTCCATTCTTCAGTTAGTTGCAACCGAGTGTACTTATTGAAATGTTCGCTAAGATAAATCTAAAATAATGTTGACGCAGTTCACTAAACCATTATTATTTTTTTATGCGATATCTCAGTTCATCTTAAAAGCCATCTGGTAACTAACGTCTCTATCGTAAAATTTGACATTTTAGGCGGTATAATTACTCAGTAGTGCAACAATAATGCTTTGATTAACTTAACTTAATTTTTGGTGATTAAGGACAATCAATGTTAATCGATTCGATGGTTTACAGAATTTAATCGTGGCCGTAGTTCGCTCAACATCGATTTTCGTGAAGGTCGTCGGAAATCGTTTGTTGTTCCGTAAAAGATTGATGCTGTGCATGAACTGATACTGCAAGATCGTCATGACTTATCGTGAGATTGGCGATCCTTCGGCATTAGTGAGACCAGCATACACACATTTAATATTGTGACAGATGACAAATTTTACGTATGAGTCCAAAACCAAACAGCAGTCGATGGTATGGTTATTCCAATGTGGGCCAAATTCAATAAAAGTTATTCGAAGCACTTCGAAGCAAATAGTTCGAAGCAAATAAGGAAAAATAACCGTCAACGATAGATCATTCTTCACCACGACAATGTGACCTTTCACACATCGGCACAAGCAACTGAATATGTCGGCAGTCAAAACATCAAATAAATGGGTCATCCGCCGTATAGTCCTGATTTGGCACCCAATGATTTCTTTTTACTCCCGCACATCAAAAATAAATTGCGAGGCCAACGTTTTTCAACACCTCAAGAAACGGTTGATGCATTCAAAATACATGTTTTGGGGGTACCTCAATATGAGTGGAAAAAGTGATTCGAAAATTGGTTCAAACGCACGCAAAATTGTGTATTGATCTTCATGGAGAATATTTTGAAAAACAATAAAGCCATTTTCGATTAATATTGACTTTTGTTCCCTAATCCCGAAATATAAAAAGCAATACTATTTAAGATTGATTAAATAACGTTAATTGAAGCTATGTATTGTTGACTGATATATGTATGTATATTGAGACACATACTCTGACTCAAAATATAGAATAATCCCAAATGTGTGCTGCATGAAAAATATACATAAATGTAATAGTTTGGGTTTGTGTCTTAGATATTTCTCAAAATCAATTGACAATGAATTGACGGATCAATTAATTGTTTATCAATTTATTAAAAAGAAAAACACAAACCAGATTTGTTTAGTGAGGCCTCAATGTGCGGACTATTGTCAGCCTCAATGTGCTGACTTAGGGTGACCCAATATTTGCAAGAGTATTAGTACTCTTTTTGGTTCGTTTTAGTCTTTATTCCTTTGTTAGGCCCGCCAAGTTCCTGTAGGAAACAGTATACTACAGGACAATAGTTCACATATTAAGTTTTTTATACCTCTAAAAGTATTAACAATTATATTTCTGGATAGGATCTCTGCTAAAATTAAAAAGTGAACAAGCGGTTACATTTAACAGAAAGAAACTGCACTGAGAATGGCAACTCAACACACAACGGAATTCAGTGCTGCACCTGCTATTCGCAAACGTGCATTTGACGCAATACGACTTTAGCGATATTGACATCTTGACATCGTGCAAACAAAATACTCGAACTCATAAAGAAAATGTAAAGAATTGGTGAGAGTCGGTTCAGTACAGAGGCAAGCAATGTTAAATTTACTACAATACTCGAGGAGTAAGATCTTTGTCACTCTAGTCTCTAATGTTCCTTGTAGTATTAGATAGTGTCATGCATAAATTGGATGATCCTGATATCACAAACAAATCGATATGCAGTGTAATTCTCCGCTATTGAAATATACAAAAAAAGAAGAGTTATCTTGTAGTTGAAAACCAACAACATCTAAAATATGAACGTTATTTTCGGCAGGCTGGCAATATATGACGTTTATAATTTAGTTTCAACCCAGTTTCGACTCGACTAAGACTTAACTCTGCAGCCCAAGCTCTAAAAAATATAACTCAAATTTAATCCCTACAAGATGACTGAGCATAAACATACTAATAAGAAAGGGAAAGTGGAGGTGGATTCGTTACAGACTGAGGGAAACATTAACTGACGTAACATAAATGCCATTGAACTGCAACCCGGAAGGAGGTTGGAAAGTAAGTATACCAGCCATAACATGGAAAATGCGATAAACAAAATAAATCCAGAAATTGTGGATGGAAATAAACGCAATGGTCTCCAATTTAAAAAAAACAGATTAACAAAAATGCCGATTCAAAAATGTATTTTACATAAATTATTATTTTAACAGGCTACCAAAACAAAAGTGATTAATCATTGACGATTGAACAGTGAGCACTTGAGGTATTTCTATATTATTGCTAACCTCATCAATTACTTTCATCATCACATTATAAATTGATGAGTACTTTCCTATTTCCTTCAATTTTTGGCAAAGCGTTTGAATAAATATCGTCCCATGTTGTGTATTCCGAAACGAAACGTAACCCTCATACGTGGCATTACATTTAAATATATTTCGTTTAACTGCAGCTGATTGGTGAGATGGTGAGATCAATACACTATCCATTTCGATCACAGGCATATCATCAACTCCACGACACGCTATGTATAACGAATATTTTTGGCTTTTCCAGCAACGATTCTAGGAGCAGCGGATCTTCAATTTCTTTTATAAAGTTGTACGGTTTATCATGGGCACAAAGTACGTCGCTCCGTTTACCATGCGTCAGGATCACGATAATAAAGCATTCATATCTCGAGAAACTTTTAGTTTTCACTGTAAATGACAAAAAAGTGAAGAACAAATTAATAAATTAGTACGTACATGTAATATTTTGTATGGCTGGACTACATCAAAATACGAACTTACTTATAAATATTAAGATCATAAGTTTTATATAAATTTATCATACGATTATTGGTAATTTCAAATCATGTCATGCCTCAACATTTAATATGAACAGTTTGATAAAAGTCGGGAATTTTAAAATGCTTATACCAATCAAATTCAATTACCGAGCAAATAGCGCAGTGGTTAAAAGCTGCGACGTTTGGATCGGGAGGTACCGGGTTCGAATCCCAACAGAGGCGGGGGATGCAAAAAGGATTTTTCATCTCCCGATTACGATCGGTGATTAAATTGAAAACATCTATGAATATAATACCCTCTGTTGGAATGTAGAACTCATGGGCCGACCCATCTTCCATGTCACTGTAGAGGGTGACATGGTGCTATGCAATGCGCGCAGGTGGTGGTATACTGTACTTGTGTGAATGGGATGAATGAATGGATTGAATGAATGTTGTGTGAATGTAAGGGGTAAGGCTATGGACCGTAAAAGTGTCTATGCCAAGTCATTTTAAAAAAAATAAAAAAAAAAAATAAAAAAATTCATTAAACTCGGGGATTCCCAGTTAAAAAGCTATTTACTACTTTGCGCATGTCATTCAATGGATTAAACATAAAACCGTGATAAAAAATAAAACGAGACAAAAATTAATTATCGACGGATGCGCGTATCATTCGCAAAGAGGAGGTAAATGAGAAGCCCATCCAACCATTATATAGTATATTCACGGTCCTTCTCCTTTTTAAAAATCGATATTTGAAACAAATGAAACGTGAAAAATGACAGTGGGCAAATGTTATTAAACAAACAAATAATTTGAATAAAATTAATTGAATTTTACACTTTATTTTTGAGTTTAGCAAATGAAACAATATGTTGACAACTTCATAAAAACTAAGAATTGTAACACACCAAGAGTTTCTTGTCTGCGAAACTAAGATTGTGAGAATTAAGATTTCGGTCATAATAGAGAATAAAGAAGCGAATGTCCTATGAGGATGCGAAGCAGATACCTTCCGATTCAAACCTTCTAGTACTCATTAAAACTACTCAACGGCCACTTATGAAAGACTGGATACAAGTGATACTTCAACAGATGAGTGTATATGTATTTATAGTTCATTGACACATTTCGCATTTTTCGATAATATTCTTTCTAATGAACTTTTTAGAATGTACACATATTTGTGTTGACCGATAACCTAAATTCTATAAATATTACTCAACAATCTGAAATGTGTAATTCATTTGGAATATACCAAAAAAATTGGTATTCGAGAACTAGAATTCATGGTTAAATTTTAATGGTTAAATTTTTCTTTTTTTTCCGAGTGTTGAGATGGACTACTAACTTTTTGACAGTATTTACCGAATTTTATTTGACATTTGAAAAAATTATCATGAGAGTAAAATGCCCAGTTATGATAATTTTTTAACAAATATTTATCAATATATTGACAAAACAAACATAGTTTTGCATTGTGTAGACCCCGGGTTGCCCCGGGTTAGAAAACATAACAAAAAGGAGAAACAAAACGTAAACGTTTGTTCGTCATATGGACAATTACTGGCTAATAAGCCTATGACGCTAAGTACAAGAACATGGAAAATCGTTACGAATGAAATAGGTAGTTTAGACCACAAATATTAATTCCTTCCGTTCCATTATTCAAAATCAAAATTCTTCAAAGTCTTTCAATTCCTACTCATACAATACGGACCGATTTATAGAACAGACAGACGAAACGACGACTGAAACGAAAACCATTTCTCCCAGCCTATGAACCTATTTCAGTATCTTACATATCTAGCATAAGCCGAGAGAAATACAGCCCTACATATTTTTCCTTCAATTAATTTTTGATGAAATAATCGACGGCTTCTTTATTGTTTCAACTCTCCCTATTATGTTCTTTAAATCTCTCTCTCCTCAATCAACATCACCAGTATCACCACCAATACCGGCTAATTAGCTACGCAAGTCATTGAACAGCTGATCAATTGCGGTTAGTTTCTTATAATTAGATCTACATGCATAGGTATGTATAAAGATATTCGATTTATTTAAATGAGACATTGTAAATTTGGTCAGTAAAAATATATTTTGTAAGCGAGAGAAAAAAATTTAGTGAAATCCTTATAATGTACCGCACACATCTCCATGTAACCAAGATGAACGCATAAGTCTCCCAATGGTCTCTCTGCCAAAATGATGAGAATGACTATGTCCTGCCAAAACTTAACTAATGCATCATTATATTTCTTCCTACATAGATACATAACTATCGGTTAGTGTAGGTTTTAAATTTTAGTAGCGTTTGAAAAACATTTGATTAGATGGCCATAATTTGAAAATATTTTAAACAAAACATTCATAAATCAAATAAGATTGTTTATAAAACAAAATCTAATTTCAAAGTTCAATGAAATTTAGTCTCAAATTCCATTTCTTCCATTTTCACCGAATTTCTTTGCCCAATTTCACAGAGCTTATATCAGAAGTTTGTTAGTTAGTATAGAAATTGAATGCTTCAGCACAGTTAGATCGGTGACCGTCCGTTGTGATACCACATGAGCCTGTGAAGTTTCTAACAAAAAATAACACGTATTGTAACCGACGGGCTTGGGTCTTGTCCGTATACATGTGGTCGCACACTATGTAACATAGATAGCTCTAGCCGACTGGGGGTCCTGTTATAACCGCATGCACCGGCAGCCACATGTTACAAAAAAAACAAGTTAGTGTGCTCTATGCTAAACTGAATTTACATGTAAAAGTTAAGGAAACTAATATGAAAGGCATAACTAACACCTCATCGCTTATATACCGTAACCCCACAAAAAAAATTATTAATTAGTCTATGATACAATCACTATACCCTAACACGAAAAGGCTCTATGTTCGTCATAAGTAACACAAGAACTAAAGAAAGTTATCAATTACTTTGCGATTATTATTTCATAAAAACATAAAAAGAAAAGCTCAGCAAAGATAAAAAAATTAAATACCTATAAGCAATCTAAATTAAGAAATAAGCACATAAAATAAAGTTAAGCAAAATGATAACAAAAAAATGGTTCATGAAAAATACTTAAGGTTATAATATGTTTAAAGTCCCTGGTGTAACTCGACCGACCACTGTGTCTGCTTAATTTAACGCCATCCAACTTCATTCTCCGCATGCGCCTAGATGAAATCAAAACGGAAGAATTTTGAGGGTCACTTAACGTGTTTTAAATGTAGAAGGTATGATTAATCGATGTCACGTTCACCGCTTATACTCGTTCAGTTAACGAAGTACCAAATATGCCTGCATTTGTATTTATATACTGGTGGCACTGTAAAACTCGCCCGTTCTTTTCGTTTGTACCCACCGCGCAATATATATTGTTATCATTTACACTAATTAACAAGGCACTCTCGGAGATTTGGGCAAGATTTCGCTATATAGGTCTAATAGGCCTACCGTCAGGGAACAATTCATAGAAGAAGATTTTTCCAAACGGTGGATTAGAGATGAGTGAAAATATCTTAAGAAATAACTCAAACTATAAGTAAAAAAAATGCTGGAAAACTCATTTCAAATCCTTCGTTGAAAAAATCCTCTTCTATGAAATTTTCAATAACAATAGGATTGAACCTTTATAGTGAAATCTCGTCCAAATCTCCAAAAGTACCTTGTTACTTAGTATACATGAAAAAAAAAATAACTCCAAATATTAGTTAAAAAAATAACTCATCTCAAATCCTCCGTTTGGAAAAATCTTATGAAATATTCCCTAACTATATCTCCAAGGGTGCCTGGTTATTTGATTTGCTTAAATCCATAATGATTCTAACAAAGAAATATGTCGTTTTTGTATTCGATTCCGATTAGAAAAATTATTGGTACAAATTATTTAGTTTTCTTCCTCCTATAATTTTTTTAAACTTATTGTTTTGTTATTGCTTTTCTTTTAATAATTGATTAAAATGTATAAATCATCTTGTCTACAAATTTTTATATATAATTTTATATGTATACAAAAATCACTCATTTTTTCCAATAAGAATTGTATTTTGAGTGTTACTAATACAGACATATTATTTATTAAGTTTTATTTTTTGTTAGAAACTTCACTCCGGTATATCACATCTTTTTTAATGGCTACAGGTGTTTGAGTTTTTATTGCACATCTACACACATTGTACAGTCAGAGTCTGTATGGCATGAACTATGGTTCGGACTATGCATTCTGCACTCCAACAAAAGGTCATCAGATGTGCCATCATCATCCTAAATCACTTTTGCATCCTGCCTCTTATTGGGATTCGAATCCAGTACCTCCCGATCTAAACGTCACAGCTATAAACACTGAGCTGTTTGCTCGTTGCTCGTATTAGTATCTATTGAATTTATTTGCAATGGTTTTTTGCGAATTTGAACTGCGATAAACAATTGATGGTTTGAGGCAAAGAGCCATGAGCTGGGGCGAATGGCGAATTCTCAAATATATTGATTTCAGTGTACGTGAGTAAATCAGTGAGCAATGCGCATCCACATCCATTTTTACATCTTCACATACACTTATTATAATTCATCATTATAATTGTAGTGATTTAAAATAAGGCAAAAATTTGTTGAAACTTTAACGGGTCGAACAGTTCAATTCTTTTTCGATACTTGACGATACTGTATCGGGCGATTTACAGAGCTTTGAGGTTGGGATGGTTTAGAAAATTGTTTTTATCCATGGCATAGATACATAAAAAATTACACAAGAAATAACATAATTATGAAGTTTATAATTTTTAATTTTGTTGATATTAAAATTAATACAAATAAAACCTCTGTTATAAGCGTTATCTATTCATTGTAACACACATTTTCAATCCGATAACTTATAGTATAAAGTACATTTATAACTGATTACTGATTAGATATAATTTGACTATGGGCATCAATTTGTTTAATGAAATTTTATACATACATAGATATCAAAATGAAATAAGCACTTCTAAGTTTCACTCATAGGAGCCATATTTTGAAATTTGAGCAGTACGCGTACAGTGACTTTATGTCTCATAGTTTGCGCACGATTTCACTTATATATGACATTGATTTTTCAATTATGATCTCGGCCAATTAGAATAAATGTATTACATTTACTCTATCTCCCGCACAGTAAATTAGTGGCAACCTAAATGACATATAGCTGAAATCGCTTTAAAAGAAGTGACTTCAAATTTAAACCTCCTAACCTTCTTGTTGTGAAACAACTGCTGACCGCTCTAAAGAATACCATAAATAAACTAAAATAAATGTGACAACCTACAAAAATTAATGTAACCACAATTATAATTTAAAATATAAATTAAGGCGCAAAACAAATGTAAATAAATGTTCCACACTTAAAAGAAATAATAAACATAATTTAAGGCGCATATACTTATTTTAGGTCACAGATTATACAAAATGCTATATTTCAAAATAAATAATTTTAATAAAATTATTTCGCAAAACATATAATAAGGTCATTAATCAGACCAAAATAATGAACTAAATTAAAGTACATAATTAACGTATAAATAACTCAACAAAATTATTCATAAATTATTAGTGTCAGTATCTTCGAGTCAATAGTATTAATATCTTAATCATAAGATCATAAATATTCTTAAATCATAGTATTCATAAGTCTAGTATTACAATTGTGATTAGTGTTTCAATTACTATATCCGTGGCAAAAGGATATTAATAACCACCAAAACTCTAATCATCGACTAACACCAAGGCACCAAGTAAGTTTTCTTTGATTACCTGTCACGACAAAGGCGGAGTCAGATACGCAGCGGCTGTGGGCGCGCAGACTCCTATCTGGTAATTAAGACTATGTACATACTTTACCAATTTCTAAATAACACATTAAAAATACACACTATATATCATGACAAACTATAACTTATGGTATTATGACACTGGCTAGTTTTGAAGTGCAATAAAGTGCTGTAAACCAATTTTTGTAAGAAAGAGAAAGGAACAGGAGACAACATTATTATAATGGACGCCACGTGCGTCAGCATGTGAAATATAAATACATATAAACAAAAAATTAATGTTCCTAATAATTTTTGGGATTGGAATTTATATGGGATTTGAGTTAGAGTTTAATTTGATTTTATTAAATTTTATTAAAAATTTGATTAAAACATATATTTATTTATAATTAGTTTTGTTCAAATACAATAAAACTAGCAACATAAATATTCAATATGAAATTTTTTATTTAAACACAAACTATGTACTAAAATTGTACTACTCGACTTTGGAATCACTCGCACTTGTATTTGGAAAACCTAAAGAGTAGTCTACAATTCTTCCAGCTTCTCGAAGTCCACTTAAAATTGCACCATGCACGGTAGCTGAATAGTTTCGTATTGTGTGTTCTCCAGCAAAAAATAACCGTGGTAATTCTTTATCGTCATTCTTCGAATCGGTTTGAGATGTTGGTGTTACAGGCGCAGCGAGTAAATCATAATTTGAACCGGATGATCCAACTGAGACAAAACTGTAAGATCGTCGGGCCCAAGGATCATCATGCCATCTTGTTACTAGTTTATTTTGGTTGTGGTACTGCCGAATTTTTGAAAATACCTTTGAGTACGGCAGCCACAAGGACTAACAATACCGGTGATTGCGAAATACTCCAAAATAAAACTAACTCATCACGACTTGCAGTTGTACTACCAACATGACCAAACAAATTTGACGAAGTATCCCAAAATATTCGATCGAAGCACAGCACAACTGTATTTAAATTTCCGAATCCCAAACGTTGAATGGCCGCTTGTTTCCACTCCAGAAGAGGGGGATCAAACTTAATAGTGTTTAATTGATTGGATGATGGAGATACGGCAATTTTCAGTACGCCTAACGTAAGGGTACATATAAGACTAGATCAGCTTTATAAGGTACTGATGAATTATTGGTTTTAAAATTTTCCGTAGTAACCTCCACACCGCCAGGAAAATACTTTATCCAATCCCTCCGGTAACGCGATTGGAACACATGAATATCCATTTCGCACAGTTGTATGATTGCCAATGCATTCAAAATCGTCATCTTGGTCTCAATGTTTTAAGGACAAAGTGTTTAGTGGTGTCGCATTAGCGAATTCTAAATTTGTAAAGTGCCAATCTAAAATTTGACGATCGTTTGATGACAGATATACATCACTTGGAGGATTCATTTCCATTTCTTTGAGTTTTGATTCCATTTGATTTAAATTCAACTGTTCTACGTCAGCCCAAAGAACATGCAATTGACGGTGAGCTAAACGTACATTAAACTCATTCTCAATATACATATTTTTATGTTGTTGGATCACATTATTTAAATGTTGCACTGGTTTTTCTTTAACATGTTTTTCTTGTAATCGTATAATCCATTCCAATGCTTGGCCTAATGATACTGGATTATTTCCGGCATAATTAAAATCTAATTGATGGGAGAACTTGTGAACTCGAGCAGTCTATTA
Organism: Tipula unca; assembly: GCA_951394425.1. NCBI lineage: Eukaryota > Metazoa > Arthropoda > Insecta > Diptera > Tipulidae > Tipula > Tipula unca. Next base: position 213,305,589 of record OX596380.1, read on the forward strand.
AAATGTCTTTCAACCATTTCATCTTTATGATTTGGTACTGATTTTCCTCCAGCCCCGTACATTGGACAAGCTTGTTTTATTGGAGCCATTTCCATACCAGTTTGTCTGCTCAATATAGTTAGAGGTTTACTCCATATTCCAGTAACCACCATTGCACCTAGATCAGCAATATAATTATTATTTCGAAATGTGGCAATACGCCCTCCAACACGATCTCTTGCTTCTAACACAATAACATCCATTCCAAATTGTTGAAACTGTTGCGCTGCTGCTAGTCCTGAAATTCCCGCACCAATTACAACCACTTTTGCAAATTTTTTAAGTGGTAATGATTTTTTTTATATGCTTGAAAAAGTTAGTAATTTAAGTTTAATTTTAAGTTTTAATCAAATATTATTTTTACAATGTTTCCAATGTTTACAATTGAAGATGTCAAAAAAAGTGTGTATCTCAAAAAAAAAAGAATCAAAATGTAATTCTTTTCTGCTAGAATTGCCCACTTTTTATGCTAGACAATTTGAGCTACGCTGGTTTTTTGACATATAACGATTTTTTTACGTACTATGTCGTATTCACCCACACATGTGTATATTTTGTATACATGTTTTTTTTCTCGCTCGGTTTGTCTTTTCTAGCCGCTAGAAAAGTCGGAAAAAAGCCAGTGTCATAATACCATTACACAACACACACAATCTTACAACACTGAAGCTGTAGACTATCCTCAGTAGCATACCATTTTATGAGATTACCATTTCATAACATTTTAACAACAAACATTTGTTATTATAACATTTGTCACTATTAGTCGTGTTTATTTATTCAAAAAATTTCAAGTTCAAATACAGTTCTGGATAAGACGCTTCTTGTTTTTTCAGTAAAATCCAAATGAATTTATTTTTTTATCAATAAATATGATATACATTTAATGTTAAACCATAGAGAAAATATATAGTTAAACTACATATTTTAATTCAATATTATCAACATAAAATTTACTTTAACTTTATTTTTCAATGTTCTGGATAAAATCATAGTACACGAACTCGAAAAAAGGGAAATTTGGGACTTGAAAGGACTTGAAGTTCTGTTAATAAAAAATCGCAGCAATTTTAACATTCTGTTCAAAATATAACCCCACGAGTGATAGGAGTAATTTAGCTTATACAATATTCATTTTGATGTCTCTAATAATATTTTTCGTAATGTAATGTTTAATTTGAACTATTCGTAATATTCCTATTCATTGATGGAAAGTGTCAAAACTTAATTTAAATGTATCGAGGTGGCATTTAGACACATATTAACACTATGTGGAAAATGTGTAGAAATAATAAGGATTTTTCACATCAATTGGTATATTCCAATATTCCAAAGAAGGAATCAAAATTTAAAACAGAATTATGGTTATGTATTTAATAATTTATATTGTATAAATACCAAAACAAAATGAAGCAATCATTGATGACGCTACAATAGGCACCTGAGGAATTGTGACAATACTGCTAACCTCATCGATTACTTTTGTCATGACCTCATAAATCGTATAGCATATTGTCCGATATCCTTCAACTTTCTGCAAAACGATTGCATAAATATCGACCCATGTTCAGACATCCGATACACAACACAACCCTCATATGTTGCATTACATTTAAAAATATTTTGTTTATGTACCGGGTTGTGTACATTATCCATTTCAAGTACAGGCATTATTGTACTACCTCGACACGCTTGTATCATGAATATTTTTGGTTTATTGCTCAGCGACTGATGTCCGATAAGCAGTGGATATTCGATTACTTTTATAAAATCGTATTCTTCATCATTGGCATAGAGAATATGATTCCGTTCACCGTGCGTCATGATCACCATAATGAAGCATTCGTAATTTGTGAAATCCTTTTTTTTTACTGTGAACGAAATAGAAATGAAGTCGAAACTTAGTTCGTTCGATATATGTATGTATGTATATCGCAGTGATTCACCCAAAAATTTATTGATTGAATATCATCTGATAACATTATTCGTTACAATACTTACATTTATTAACTTCTGTCTTGATTTGATTTAATTTCAAATCAGTTCTAACATTCGTCTCAATAATCGAATACATCTTTTAGCTTATCCACGCCATGATGCGTTCCCTCACGTGGGCTACAGTCATTTTTATATTTATAGTGGTTTAGTATGAAGGCATAGCCTCGTTTACGATTTGATGGTGGACTATTGCTTGAAAAGATTGATATGTTGGTGGCCTATTTATCGATGTATGTGCGATCCCGAAATTATTGTTCAACTTTCTATTTGGGGGATAAGCGGACGTGTAACTCGATGATAGTGATGATTTTGCTGTTGCTCCAGTTGTAATTTTGTTAATTGACGGTCTAACATTATTAGCATCTATGACCGATACATTACTTGTATTTTTATCATTATAGTTTATTTTGACACCAGAATTTGATATACTGGTTATTTTAACAACTGTAGTAAACGTGCCCGACGATGACGATATATTGCGTGTTTTAACAGTTGTACTATACTTGTCTGATGTCGACGTTGTTGAAGTGGTCGAAGTGATTGTGGAGCTCGTTTGTGTTTTATTGGAACTAGCGTAATTATTTGGCATATCTGATTTTATTTGTATCACGAAATAAAAGCACCAATAACATTTTACACTCAGTCACAATGATAAATAAAGGCCAACTAAATGAAGTATATTTTATTCTGATAAGTTCGTTGTATGGATATGTAATATAAAAGACATCCTAAAAGATTTTTAGTTTAATTGCCCTTTTAAAAAGTTCAACTTATTAATTCCTATATATATGGCTAGTGTGTATTCAGCATTTCTATATCTAAATTTTCCTAGACCAAATATAACAATACGAAAAACCACTCTATTCAAAACGGTAATATCCCAGATCTACAAAATGAAAGGGTTCAATCAGTTGAAATTATTAAACCTTATTAAATAAACAATTAATAAAAATAGTTATTTTATAGTTACGGAAGAGGAGGGGAATTTAGAAAATGTTCCATTCATTATGCTTTCGTGCTTTTCCAATTATATCAACTGTTCTTGATAGCACAGAAGTTAATACCGCTCCCATGGTAACTATTTTAGTGTTAGTTGTGCGTTGAAGTGTTAGTTCATGATAGCCTCTGATGAATGCACATTTAGTGATATGAATTTATTAAACTAGCTAATCAAGGGTGAGGTGTTGACGGTGTTGAAAAGTATTATATTCGCAAATCAGCTAACATAAGCAAATTCAGATCTACATATACGTATCAAAGTTTGTTCAAATACAAAGCACTATTATTTTTTTCATGAAAGGTTATAAAACTAAACCGTGGATAAAAATTAAATAATAAATTTATGTTAAATTTTTAATTAGAATTATTAATATTTTATATTTTACTAGTGCGCCGCCCTAATTGGGACAGTAAGTAGAGTCCTGGCTTTGGTATTCGAGAGTTTCGGGTTCGATTCCCGGCGGTGACCAAAATTCATTGGTTGGGTGTTTTTAACATGTAACTGTGTAAATATGTGTATTTGTCCGGGATTGCACTGTGGGCCCGTTTCAAGACACTGAGTTTTGGAGTGATCTGCCCAACTTTAATTATATTTTTACCAGTGGTAGTTTTGCGATATTAAAACGAATCAAAATTGTACAGTATCTACTGTATTTTATTTACTGCAAGAGGCGCTTTTTCAATTTTTCCATTCGTCATAATGAGTTGCAACCGAGTGTACTTATTGATATGTTCGCTAAGATAAATCCGAAATTTCGGTCTACACCTAGCCAAAGGGAAACTAGAGAAAATAATGAGACAGTTCTCATAAAACAAAATTGTTTTTTTATGCGATATTCCAATCTCTACGATGAATAACCCACTTATATTGGTTTTTGGCTTATTTACGCCTACACTACACAGACGGTGTTACCGAAATGTGTGAAATACGGAGACAAAACCAAAACCTTTCGATCTTTGGCTATCAGCTGGCAGAATCGTGTTAGAATCATCTCAGTTCATCTTAAAAATAATTGTCTTTGTTTTGGTTCTTATTGTACTACCTCTAGCTCAACCAATTGCTTACTGATTTTCGTATTAACAACTAAAATACTTTCCATTCAAATTTTACCTTCGCATAGGTTGCCTTCCATATTTTGGGATTGGGCAACCTTAGTGCTGCCATCTGGTAACTAAATGGAACTAAATCGTGAACATTTTCGTGAGATTATTTTTTACAAATTTCGACGTGGATTAACTCAGTAACAGTGTATTGATAAACTTAATTTGATTTTTGGTAATGAAGGACCATCAACAACCAATGTTAATCGATTCGATGGTTTTTAGAATTTAATCGTGGCAATCATGCTGTGCATGAACTGATACTGCAAGATCGACATGTGACTTATCGTGAGATTGGCGCATTTTTGGTCATTAGTGGGCCCAGCATATATTAAATATTGCATAATCATTTGGTCGTCAAAATTTTTTTTTCGCTTTGGGTCCCACATAATTTGACAATCGCTCAAGAATAGACACAAATCATCCAATTAATGGGTCATCTGCCGTATAGTACTGATTTGGCACCCAATGACTTCTTTTTACTCCCGCACATCAAAAATAAATTGCGAGGTCAACGTTTGAACATTGAAACCATTGGAAAATGAAGTTTAATTTAATTTTATGTAATATTGAATTAAAATTTATAGTTTATCATTAAATGTATCATATTTATTTATAAAAAATCAAATTCATCTGAATTTTACTGAAAAAACGAGAAAATTCTTATCCAGAACTATTTTCAAACTCGAAAATTTTTGAATTAAAAAAACACGACTAACAACAAAAATATGAAAATTATTTTCTTTCTATTTTCTGTTGGTTGGTGATATACATATGGCGTTTATAATTCGATTTCAACCCAGTTTCGACTCATTACCTGACGTAACACAAATGTCATTGAACTGAAACCCGCAAGGACGTTGGAAAGTAAGCCATAACATGGAAAAATGCGATAAACAAAATAAATCGAGAAATTATGGCTGGAAATAAACGCAATAGTCTCCAATTTAAAAAAAACAGATTATCAAAAATGCCGATTTAAAAATGTATTTTACATAAATTATTATTTTAACAGGCTACCAAAACAAAAGTCATCACTCATTGTTGATTGAACAGTGGGAAATTGATGTATTTCTATATTATTGCTAACCTCTTCAATTACTTCCATCATGACATCACATATTGATGAGTACTTCCCTATTTCCTTCAATTTTTGGCAAAGCGTTTGAATAAATATCGTCCCATGTTGTGTATTCCGAAACGAAACGTAACCCTCATACGTTGCATTCAATTTAAATATATTTCGTTTAACATAAAATGATTGGGGAGATGAGAAAAAATCTCTTTCCATCACAGGCATAAATCCTTTTCGATCACAGGCAACTCCACGATACGCTTGTATCACGAATATTTTTGGCTTTTTGAGCAGCGATTTATTTTCAATGAGCAGTGGATCTTCAATATCCTTTGTAAAGTTGTACGATTTATCATGGGCCCAAAGTACGTCGTTCCGATCACCATGCGTCAGAATCACGATAATAAAGCATTCATATGTCGAGAAATCTTTAGTTTGCACTGTGAATGAGAAAAAAGTGAAGAACAAATTAATAAATTAGTACGTACATGTAATATTTTGTTTGTGTATGGCGACTTAAAAATAAGGGGTTTTCCATTTGGGACTTAACAACTTTGAACTTTCTCTGTGACGCACCCTTAAACAAATAACCAAACTGTCATTGTCAAAACATTCAGTAAGGACTACATTTTCATCATGGTGAAATACACAAATGAACAACGTTTACAAATAATTAAACTTTACTACAAAAATTCGGAGACGGTGACTGCAACTTCAAGAGCGTTAATTCCAATTTTTGGTTGTATAATTATCGAAGCGAATTTTTGGCTAAACGGCTTCGCCAACAAATAGAATATGCATTATTGGTCATATGAAAACCCTCATGTGCCCCTCAATAACTGTTTGTGGTGTGATTTTGATGCTGGTGGTGTCATTGGACCGTTTTTTTTTAGTTGATGAAAATGACCGTCACGTTACAGTCAATGAAGATCGCTACAGAGACATGTTGCAATGTTATTTCTTTGGTCAACTGCATTAGCTAGACATTAATGATATGTGATTCCAAAAAGACGGTGCGACACATGCCACACAGCGGGTTTAACAGTCGACTTATTTAAATTTAAATTCGATGAACGTTTTATAACCAGAAATGGTCCTATCGATTGACCGCTTAGATCGTGTTATGTAACACCTCTAGACTTTTTTTATGGGACTATGTTAAATAATTGGTATATGCCAACAAGCCGGCGATTTTAGAAGAGCTCAGAGCCAATACTGAACGAGAGATAGCGGCCGTTTCCGTCGAAATGTGTGGCCGAGTCATCGAAAATTGGGTTCAACGAATCGACACCTGCAAACAAGCCCGTGGTGGACATATGAACAATTTCAAATTCCATACAAAAATGTTTTGATTGTACTTCAAGCCAATAATAAAATTTTCGAGATAGCTCAAATGGTTTGCGTTTTATCTAAAAAAAATCGTTGTCAAGTCTTTATTGAAAAACCTTTTATTAAGATCATAAACATAAGTTATATATAAATTTATCAACAGATTATTGGTAATATCAAATCAGTTACCATGCCTCAACATTTAATACCAACCGTTTGATAAGAGTCGGGAATTTTAAAATGCTTATACCAAGCAAATTCATTAAACTCGGGGATTCCCAGTTAAAAAGCTATTTACATACTTTGCGCGTGTCATTCAATGGATTAAACATAAAACCGTGATAAAAAATAAAACGAGACAAAAATTAATTATCGACGGATACGCGTATCGTTCGCAATGAGGAGGTAAATGAGAAGCCCATACAACCATTATATATGTAGTATATTCACGGTCCTTCTCCTTTTTAAAAATCGATATTTGAAACAAATGAAACGTGAAAAATGACAATGGACAAATGTTATTAAACAAACAAATAATTTGAATAAAATTAATTGAATTTTAAACTTTATTTTTGAGTTTAGCAAATGAAACAATATGTTGACAACTTCATAAAAACTAAGAATTGTAACACACCAAGAGTTTCTTGTCTGCAGAACTAAGATTGTGAGAATTAAGATTTCGGTCATAATAGAGAATAAAAATACAATGGCCTATTAGGATTCGAAGCAGATACCTTCCGATGCAAACCTCCTAGTACTCATTAACTAATTAAACTACTCGACGGCCACTTAAGAAAGACTGGATACAAGTGATACTTCAACAGATGAGTGTATATGTATTTATAGTTCATTGACACATTTCGCATTTTTCGATAATATTCTTTATAATGAACTTTTTAGAATGTACACATATTTCTGTGAACCGCGATAACCTAAATTCTATAAATATTACACAACAATCTGAAATTTATAATTCATTTGGAATATACTAAAAAATTGGTATTAGTGGACTAGAATTGTTTAATTTTTTTTTAATAAGTTTTTCATTCTCTATTAAAGCCAGTAGGTATAGTATTGAGATCTTTAAAAAATCTAAATTGAGATCTTACTTCATATACTTACAATATCAGATCTCTGATCTCGACATTGTGCAGAGCTCGGTATGTACCATCTACTTCGCGTTTTGGGCCGTAATCACCCTCATGATTCTTCTCTCAAATGAAAGGAGCCATTTCTCGTACTTGTCCGTCAGCGCCTAACTTTCACATCCAAACATATAAACGGGCGTGACCAACGATTTGTAAAGCTTTAGCTTCACGTCACTTGGCAGGTGTTTAGATTTTAGCAGTGGCCGGCTGCCAGCCGCACTTTAATATCCTCACCCACATTGTTATCGTGAATGATCAGAAAGCCCAAATATTTGAACCTCCTCACTGCTTCAAACGTGTAGTGGCCACTACTGAAAATTGGTGTGCCATTGTTCCTATATGTAGAGATCCAGTATTTTATGTTGGATTCATTGATCTGGAGTCGAACAAAACTCAAGAGGATGAAGTATTTTCTTCACTCCGTTGCTATTCAGTCCAATCACGCACATGTCTTCTGCATATGCAAGCACCTGATTGGGCTGACGATATAAGATGTTGCGCTGAGGTGTTTCAATTTTACGAAAGACGTACTCCAACATGAAATTAAAGAGTATCAGGGACATAGCATCCCCCACCCGAGTTAAAAACTTAAAGTTGAGACTGTGTCGCACTGTTATTCTACACAATCGTACCAATTTTGTTGGCATTCCTAGGTATTCAAGAGCAGACCATAAACTCTCTCGATTGATTTACCTCCAGAATTACCGAGGTCGTGTCCACTGTATAACAACGTATACCTCTGGGACAAATGGTCTCCACTTTTACGCCAGCAAGTTTCTTGAAGAGCAACGAGTTCCAGTCGATACTCCTTCATACATGTAATTAATTCCACATGCAAATTCTAAATCTCGTGTCCGGGTAATTGAGCGGGGGTCCGGTGTTGTTTTGGCGGTCTCCATTTTTCGTTTTGTTGACTTTATAAACAGCTTATTTTTTTTACGGATGCCGGTCATCATCCCAGCGATCCAACCGTTTAATCGCCTCTTACGACTACCAAAGGATACTGTGGTGGTATTCTTGGAAAACACGTTCGTGCAATTTAGGTTTACGAGACATGTGAGTGCCCCCCGACCACAGGGACCAAATTAAATATTAGAATATACAAATAAAATAAAAGGCCAGACCAGTTGTTGTAGTTTGAAAACTATAGTATGTATAGAGTGGTAGCTTGTTGACAATTGTAAAGTTTACCGAATGTTATGTGTTATAATTGAAAACAATCAAGAAAGACAGTACATTCAAATAATTCATTTTTTTCAATTTTTTTATTTCATTATTTTATCAACGATTTAGCAATTTTTATCGAATTCTTCGATGTACTAGGTTATTTTAACAAAGCACAACCAACAAATAACGATTGTAGTTCCTTTAGCCTATAGGTTAGAGAAAAGATAAATTTTCATTGCCTAATTTGGTCATATGTATTTCATAACATTTTCAAATAACAATTACAAATAAGGTAATTACAACTAAGTTTATAAAAGACTTTATGCGGATGCGGATAGTTTCTTTAATTTTTTAGCGGATGCGAATACGATAATTTGTATCCGTGCAGGGCTCTACTGATCAATATAAATATTTATTTGTTAATGGTGCGCAATACCATACAAATTCGTCCAGAAGTTCTGTTACCTAAACACTACATTAATTGTGCTTCTTTATCTATGATAAGATAGCATTGCGATAATTTACACAAAAACCTTTTGAATATCTAAAAATATATCCAACGAATTAACTCATACTAAAACACACTATACTCACAAATATTAACTTCCTTCGTGATTTGATTTAATTTCAAATCAGTTCAAATCAAATACGATTTTTAACTTATCCACATCATACTGCGTCCCCTCACGTTTCGATTGATAATCATTTTCATATGTATAGTGGTTTAGTATTAATACATAGCCTCGTTTAAATGATTGTTTCACAATTGGTTTATCAACGGGCAACGATGGTGGTGATGTTGGTCGATCGATTAATTGTGAATATGGCGTTGAAGGATTACTAAATGCTGATGCAGTGCTTTTCGCCGCTGGCACTATAACCGATTGTTTTGGAGTCAGTTGTTTCGGATCAAACGAATAAAATAGGTCTCCGCTTTTGTTTGGCGCCAATTTTGCGTTTTGTTTTGGCATAGAACTATATACCTCTTTATACATATTAACATTTTTCGTACTAGTCGATGGATATGCTGGTGGTTTATTTATTGGTGATTGAAACCTTTCATTTGGTTGATAAACGGGTGTATAACTCGAGGGCAGTGTTCTTTCTGTAGTTGTTCTGGTAGTAGTTTTGTTAATTGGTGATCCAATTTTATTGATATCTGAGGTAATGGCATATTTTGTGTTGTAGTCATTATTATTTACTTTGCGACCATAATTTGATATACTGTTTATTTTAGCAGTTTCACTGTACTTGTATGAATTCGACGAAGATGATGTTGTCACAGAACTAGTTACACTTTTCTGTGCTTTACTCGAACTTGTAGAACTTTTTGCTATATCTCTATTTTAATTCATATCACAATATCAAATCACTAATCGTTTAATTGAAGAAACTACTATCACAATATATAAAGCAGCACTAAATAATATCGAAGTAAAGTAAAATTTGTTCTGATAAGTTCGTTGTATGTACGAATTATAAAATTGATAACGACTGAATTGTACTGATAAGAAAACTATAGATTACAAAATTATGGCTGTATATGTACTTTTGTTTAGAATTACTCATGAACACATTTCAATACATTGAGGAGAAATATTCCTGTTTCGATTCGTGCACTACTACCTTTACGAGATTACATTCAATTATCAAATAGCTTTGTCTATGATATCAGTAAGATTATTTTAAATATTTTTCGCATCGTCGATTAGTGTGAAATTGAATTTTTAATGGAGAGTATCCTAGTTTTATAGACTCTGTTGCATGTCGAGGTATTAAACCATTAATCTCATATAAATTCAGTGAAACATAGTACACACATAGTTATTTATAAAGTTAATAAAATGGATAGATCAAGAAACCGATCTTTATCGCATTTCGAATCACCTCATCATCGACATCGTATAGTTATTCAAGTTCATCAAAGAACGGCAAACTAAATGTTCCTAATTCTTTAAAATACTCAGCAAAAGGAAATACACCAAGCCATTCTAACGTACTTGAAGCATTGAAATCAAAATTCCTAGTTGCATCGATAAACAGGCCTGCTTCAAGGCCGTTTGAACCTCCAGATCAGAGAAATTTAGCGTCAATTCCAGCGACACAAGTGAATTTGCCAGTTCAACAGCAAAACTCAACATTACCAACAACACCATCTGAACTTAATCCTAACCGCAGTATTGAGAATAAACTATCGACAAGTTTTTTATCTCGAATATTCTGTTTTAGATCGAGTAAACCTAATGATGGTTATGCACTAATTTTAAATCATGAAACATTTGATTTGGTTGGTAAAACTGCTCGTACCGGAACTCATCAAATAACACAAAATTGTATTTTATTTGATTTATTTACAACTTGGAACCGAATCTATAACTGAAACTTATATAGATAAGAAGTTTATATCTTTTAATTTTTTCGATAATTTTTTTTTGTTTTCTGATAAAATGAGTAAATATATGACAAAGCGATTTGATATTAGGATTTACTTGTATTCGATCGAAACGACTTAAGCAAAAAAATGAATTAAACTTTAAAAAAAAAAACACAAAACACCATGCAGTTGTATGACGTCACACCATCCGTGTACGATATAATGAAATATTTTTAGCGGACTAACTAACAAATTGGATATACTACATTGGTTCTATAGGTATACTAACAATGTAAAGCATTCTTACAATACTGATTAGTTATAATTTAACTGGTTATCAATTTGTTTGTTATACACAAATAAATAAATCAACAGTTGAAGCCGCGTTCAGACGATTGCATATATATTCGACGAATGTTCGATATTTGTAAAAAAAAAAAACGCAAATCGTCTGGATACAAAACCAACCCAACTTATAGCATTTCGTGCTGTAAAACGGTCCTCACATCGTTGGCATAAATAATTTCGTAGATGCTTTTTGCTATGGCGAACTGTAGATTTAAGTGTAGACACTAATGTGAGGGCAGATGATCTTGATCGCCAGAGCACAGCACTGAGCTGTCAAACTTTATACCACCGGTTCGCTACATATTTTACATATTTTTGGTTACAAGTAAAAATAATTTTGTGTTTTTTATAACTAATAAGATGTAAAAATTATAAATTTTCCGAAATCATTGTTTAATAAATGTGACGATTATGCCTATAACGTTAAACTCAATCACATCATTATCGTCGTTAAGTTAGTTCAAAGAGTTTTATTGCAACATTCATTACGAATCTAGAAGAGCCCGAAATCTGATGGATATCGCAAATGTACCCAATTATCAAACAGATATTTTGATATTTAAACAGATATTAACCAGATATTTTGATAGTGTCGTTAAGCTTGTAAATTATATTCGAGATAACGCTAAGAATACTTGACAATTTGTGCAGCTTTTAAGAAAAACGCAAATTACTGAAATCAAAGATATGATTTTTTTAATAATGTTCACTGGTTGAGTCACGAGGGAACGGTTTAAAACAATTTAGTGCTCTGTTCAAAATCAATCGACGATTTTCACGAGAAAGAACTAGCAATTAGTAAGTCAAGACAATTGATACTAAAACAAATAATGAAACACAAATCATTTACTATCTCATATAAATATTGCTTGCTTGCTAGTCGTACGAGCTTCTATTCCAAAATTGCTTCCGGCTCCGAATTTTATAATTACAAAAAAACTTCCTCCAGTTTTCAGGGAGAGTGCAAGTTTGGAAAACGGTTTTATGAAAAAACATTTCCGAAAGTATTGTGTTAATTAAAAAAGTAGGAAAGGTTACAATTTATATTTTATATAACTTCTCTAGTATTCCTGAACCAAGATATATAACAGACAATTTTACAGCTGCTCCACGATGCAAAACACAAAACAAACTATTTTTAATTATCGCCTTAGCCGAGCTCACCGTACGATTGAAAATAGTCAACTCTAATTTTCCGTTTAGGGTCCTGATATCATATTAACCACAAGTGAGGAAAGTGCTGTTGCCGAATGGCTAATTACCTGCCAGATGAAAGGCTCTCCCAAACGGATGTATTGGAAACTGTTAGGGAATATATTGAGGCTGACAAAAGACAAACGCCATTTAAAAACAATACACCAAGAAGGGTTTGGTTTATACAACGAACTCCTAATGTATAGCCATAAGAGTACCAGGCCGTAAGAGATTCGAAAGTCGCTACCTAAAACTGGGCTTTAGGTATTTCAGACAACGGATGGATGACCAAAAAAATATTTTATGAATATATTTCAAAGCATTTCCACCCGTTCCTGGTAAAGAATAATGCAACATTATAATACTGCCACACGAATATTGCAGCCATGTGATTACGCTGCATTCGAACCACTAAAAAATTGTTGGACTAAAAATGTATTTCAGTGGCGAAAAGAAAATCCAGAGCATTTTGCTCCTTTGCTATTGAAAGCATTTGATGGATGCATTAAACCGCAGATGTTAGAAAATGGATTTAAAGCGTGCGGCCTTTACCCGTGGAGTTATTCTTCAATAGATTTTTCCAAATGCCTGGGAAAATCGTCTGAGATCTGCGAGACAAATACGGCCCCACTGGTCAAAAATAATGGGAGCCAAAAATAACGCTGTTTAATGATATTTTAAGAACCCCATTTAATTTGAAAAAGTTTGACGAGAATTTCAAATTATTATTCAAACTACATGCAACATTTAAAGGTCATACGTTGCATCCAGACCTGAATTGTTCTACTGAACCACTCGAAACAGTTCACTTTCAGATCGATGAACTTAGCCCAACCCAAGAAATTAATATTTCCCAAATAGATAGTTTTATATACATTGATGGTGATATACCACACCCAGTAGATGAATTGATTGGAGTAACATTAACGATATCTGATAGCATGGAAATTACAAATATGCAGGCAACTGATCCGACCGCTACAAATGTTGCTAGGACTAGACAAACATTTTCCTCGGAAAATAATCCAATAATATCCATTGAAGACTAATTAGATTGGCTAGAAACGCCAGTTAAAACTGGAAACCAGAATGATAAACCATCGGCTAAACCAAAAAAAACATTTGTATTAACATCTCCAACATATATAGAAGCAGAAAAGAACAGGAAAATAGAACAACAGAAATTGTTGGACGAAAAGGAAACACGGAAATTAGCCAAACTTGAGAAACCAAAAACAAAAAGAGAAGAAATCGAATTGAAACCTTTAAGAAAGCGACAAAATCAAATTAAAAGAAAATCAACGATCGAGAAAACTTAAAAGCGCAAAACACGCAATTAAAATATTGCCCGAGATAAATAAAGAAAACCACATTTCTCCAGATAATATCCTAATTACAAACACGGATAATAATGGTAAGCTTAAAATGAAGTCATATGTTTATCTAACGTCCTGAGAAAACAAAAACAATTAATACAGAAGGTGATACGCAAGATTCAACGTTGTTTGAAGCTTTAACTGGTGACATCGGCAGTAATAAAATTGCCAAGGGCCAAATGTGTTATCACTGTACATAACAAAGTGTCAATAGTTAAGTAAATTAGGAATCTTTTATGAAAAATCGATGATTGTAGATGCATAGGAATTGTCCTGGAATTAAACACATGAGACCTAATACAATCGAAAGCAGCGCAGCTGCCGATGTTGTAAATGCTATTATCATCATATTCAAGACATTTGTCGCATACGGCATTGCTGGCTAGTCCTATGCGATGAAGATGACCCTTGAAACGGCCATGGCCAGTAGGAATCGATACTTAGTATTCTTAAGTTATCCTTTTTAATGAACGGGAGTAATTAGCCAGCTTCGAGTTGGGCTCACTAATAAAGTATTTCGCCTTACAGCAGGTGGGGTGGATGACAACGCTTCCTTTAAGTACCAATGTAAACAGGCAACGAGTAGCAGGTTCAGGTCCAACGAAACCTGAACGTGAACCATAATTTTTTCCAAATTGCGATTTCATTACCTTCAATGTCACAATGCGCAGGTATCCATAAGACAGTAACTTTGTTATTACAGCAGATAACATTCAAACAATTCTTACAATCCTTTACTAGTTTGCAGTTGGTCAAAGGATTATTTAAGGAGTTGAGGACTACAGAAAATAATATATTCACCATTAATCGCGAAATTAATAGCTGTAATGGCACAGCGAGTACCCGCGATTAATTCCGCTTGAGAAATAGTACAGTAAGTACCCAAACTGCCAGAAGTTCTCAGACTGAGCGATGAGTAGCAGATACCGAAGCCATCACCCTGTTCAGAAAGCGAGCCATCTGAGAAAAATGCTAGCGATTCAGATATTCGCTTGGGAAAGTTTGGTGAGAACCATACATATCTCTCGATAGGTAAACCACCTCGAAAGATTTGTAAAAGTTAAATTCAGACAACAGCCTTTCATTAAATGTGTCAAACTATGACCCGATATAGTACCGAATGCGATATATATATATATATATATATATATATATATATATATATATATATATATATATATATATATATATATATAAGTTAAGGCACAAGATACTGCCATGTCAACAATTCATTTCACACACATTCCATGGGAAATCATCACACATGGAATGTGCATTCAACAGAGGTTCGAGTTTCATTCTACATCAGCAATACTTGAACTCACGACACAATTCTTTTTCTTTCATTTTTCCTAATCAGCAAAATTGTAAATGCGCGTGTAAGATAATACACGTGCATCTTTCTATATAAAGTAAAATTAAAATATGTAAAAATTAGATATAAGTTGGCAATTGAATAAAGCAGACATAGTCTGAAATTAATTTTTTTAGTTTAAACTACGGTCATAAACTTAACTGGCGCCGAAACAAATAATAAGTTATCCCAAACGTGTTATAAAGTGTTCTTTACAGTCGATCAGAATAATTTGTAACATAAAATATTATAGTGATTTAATAAAAATCGTGAACAATTACTATCCCTATAGTAATTTAGTAACAATTACTATCTCTATAGTAATTTAATAAAAATAGTGTAGTGTGAGTGAACTACGTACCACTAGTAGGCCAAGGGCAAGTATAAACGGGAAATCTGCGAGTCATCCGAGTACACGACGCAGCTTATATCTCCAGGAAAAACACAAATTCCTGTATCAAATTATACCCTAGGAGAAATCCTCATAAATGAAAAATACAATAATATTGTAAGTAAAATTCAACACAATATAAAAATATATAACAATAAAAATAAAAAAAACCTTAATAATATATAAAATCAAATCAAACGATAATTTTAATAAATCGAAACAAATTAAAAGTGCAAATAACCGAGAATCACAAAAAGAAAGTGAATAAATTTATAATATAAACCCTAAAATAATAAGAAATACATCATTCAAAATGGCTACACCCGAACAAATGCAAGCAGCAATTACTAATTTAACCGGGGCACTCAATGCGCACATTGAGACAATGAAAAATATCACCCGAAGATTAGAGCGTCTAGAAGCGAAAGAACAACCACTTATCAACACCAACGTGCAGACTGGCCCAAAAAACGAAAATGATCTGAAAGAGATAAGCAAACTCCCAGATTGTGTAAAGGAGTTACAAATATTCGATGGAAATACCCTACACTATGTATCATGGGTAAATAGTGTGGAAAACATATTGGAAGACTATGAGATCGTCAAAGATAAACCGATCTATAGAGCCATTCTCCAAAGCATACGACAAAAAATAAGGGGAACTGTTGATTCGGCACTCATATCATATAATATTTTTAACGGCAGTTGGAGCGAAATTAAAAACTGCTTATCACTCCACTACGCTGACAAAAGGGATCAACGTACGCTGGAACATCAACTCAGTAGATTAACGCAGAAAAATAAAAGCATTGACGAGTTCTATGCTAACGTTAATCACCAGCTCTCACTCATTATAAATAAAATAAAGACCGAAAATTATAACAAAGACACAATAAAAGTTCTTATGGAAATGTACAGGAACCGCGCACTAGATGTATTCGTTAGAGGAGTATCACACGAGATATCTAAAATGCTAACAATTCAAAGACCGGCAACTCTACCCGAAGCGTATGCATCCTGTTTGGAAATACAAAACTTAAATTTTCGTAACCTAACCATACACAATAGAAGTTTTAACAACACAGTCACAGTTCCAGTCAATCAAATTTATTCGCAAAACAGGTTCCACCAAGAACCCCCAAAACCACTTCCAAGGTTATCTTTGCAACAAAGAAATATGGGATATGGAATTAATCATCAACGACAGGACGTTAGATTACCACAACAACTACCAGAAGATGAAATTAATCAACAACAACCACAACGGCCACAATATCCAAAGCCGCCAACACCGATGGAAGTGGATCCATCAATAAGAACACAAAGAGTCAATTACATGAATCGCCCAAATTTCAAAAGGGAAATAACTTCAGATGCGAATGTGAAAACCCAAAAACAACAACGACTGTTTCACTTGGAACAGCAAAGTGAAGATCCTTACGAAGAATGTGAAGAATATGAAGAGTATATTCAAAACTATGAGGATAACGAAGATGAAGGTTCCGATCCAACTGGTGAGGCAAATTTTATAGAAGAGGCCTTTCAAGCCTTCCTTACCTAGAATACAAATGCCGAAACAACAAAATACTCAAGCTTCTCATCGATACATATTGTGCAAACAATAAGCAATGATAGATAGGAGAGAAAACATACTAACCATTTCTCCGGGTGTCAGTATTCCATTGAAAGAAAAAATCTCGACCCAAGTAAATAACATTGAGGTCAGAGATAGCCATTTGAACGAAGAGACCAAACCAAAATTGAAAACATTAATCAATGAGTTCTTACAAATTTTTGGACCAATTAACGACGAACAAATCATAGATACAACCGTAAGAGCAGAAATAAGAACAACAATGGAAGATCCTGTATATACAAAAACGTACCCGTACCCCATCAACATGAGATCCGAAGTTGATAAGCAGGTAGCAAAACTTTTAGAAGAAGGAATAATCAGACCATCAAAGAGCCCATATAATTCGCCCTTATGGATCGTGGAAAAAAAACTGGACGCCTCAGGAATAAAAAAGTACCGCATGGTAATTGACTTCAAGAAACTGAATGCAGTCACTATTCCTGATACCTACCCGATCCCGGATATAAATAACACCATCGCGAGCCTAGGGAATTCTAGGTTCTATACAACAATCGACTTGACCTCAGGCGTCCACAATATAAAGATGAAAGAAACGGACATTCCAAAAACCGCATTCTCAACAATGAATGGAAAATACGAATTCCTGCGGCTACCATTTGGACTGAAGAACGCGCTTGCCATCTTTCAGCGTAAGATAGATGACGTCCTTAAGGAATATATAGGCAAAATATGCTACGTTTACATAGACGATATAATCGTCTTCGGCGGAGAAAACGAGGAACAACATCTCGTTAACGTCATGAAAATCTTCAAGAAATTAAGAGACGCAAATCTGATCTACAAACCGGGCATCACCACACAACCAGTACCATCGACATTATATCTCACTACCGGAGATAAACAAAGAGATTCTAACGAAAATTCTGAAAAAGAAATTACATCCGACGTTATTGAATGGCATAAAAATTCCCGAAGAGTACATGCAAACTCTTCAAGAAGTTTACCAACAAAATTATAAAACGCATATCAAAAACATCAATAAATAAAAGCTCATTTCTTTGCAGCTTGTGCCTTGGGACGACTGTCATGTCGTTGAACATCTATCATTACGACACCCCACTAATTTCGGTGAAGGAAGGGAATGGAAACATCATCGGTGGAAACTTCAAGATAATCCACCAAATAGATCTTAGCTGCTACGAAGAAACTCTATCCAGAATCCAGATAGAACTAAAGAACACTGATCCATCTAACATCTTTAAGCCACAATTAGACTATCAGATTAACGAGATCAATAAACTGTTAAGAGAACTAAAATACCACAACCAGAAAACCAAACGCTCAATTAATTGGATTGACTCAGCATGGAAGTGGATTGCCGGTTCACCGGACGCAACTGATTGGGACACGATACTCAACAGTCAAAATAGGATTGTAGAGAATAACAACGAGCAGTTTAAAATAAATACAGCCATTACCCAGAAGATCCAACAAATACTCCGACAGCATAACGAAATCCAGCTACACCTTGATGGTAATGAAAACGAAACATTTCATCAAACTATGTTTAACCGCCTGCAGCTGCTAAAGGAAGAAGTGAAGGAAATAGTAAGAGCAGACCAACTAGCTAAGGGAGGAATAATAAATTCTAACCTATTGGATAAAGGAGAAATTAGCCGACTAGTGAGTGAAATAGAAACTCTACCATATTTCAATGAAATAGAAGCGATAGAACACGCTGAACCAACCATGCTGATGAAGAACACGATAATCTTGTACGTGATATCCATACCAAAAACTAACGGAGAGGAATTTCATCATGTAAAAATAAGGTCTACCATAAAAAAAAAGAAACAGATTCACCTAGAATACAATGAAATTCTGATCAACCAGCATAAAGTATATGGCATAATCGACAAATGTAAAAGCAGAAGAGACACCATCATATGTGATTACAGTCAGATTCAAGAACTAAAGGAGGACCACTGTATAACCCAACTAATGAAAGGATCTGATGCAGGATGTGAATTTTTATTCAACGAAAAGGAGATAATTGAACCCATGAACGAAAACACCATATTCTTAAATAATTTCAACGGTACAATCGCACAGAATGGTTCAGAAAAACACTTGGAAGGCAATTTATTGATCCAATATCAAAATGAAACATTACAAATAAAAGGATGGACCTTCACTAACAAAGAGATTAAAACATCCCAAATCCTCCCACCGATTTTGCAAAAAAATATTACTCAAAGGGGAGTAAAGCTCAACTTGGAGTATCTGCATAATCTTCATCAAAAAAACATAAAACTATTGGACAAACTCACCATAGACTACCAAAATAACAGTGCAACAGACATCGGGATAATAACAACAATTATGATAGCAATCATCATCTTCATAGCACGCATGAGATGCCAGAGAAACAACAAACTGGTTTGGCTTCCTAACGAAGGATCCGCAACCCCAGCAACACCACACCAGGGGATACAACCAATCAACTTAGACTTCTAATCCACGAGACGAGGATTTTTAAAGGGGGAAGAGTTAAGGCACAAGATACTGCCATGTCAACAATTCATTTCACACACATTCCATGGGAAATCATCACACATGGAATGTGCATTCAACAGAGGTTCGAGTTTCATTCTACATCAGCAATACTTGAACTCACGACACAATTCTTTTTCTTTCATTTTTCCTAATCAGCAAAATTGTAAATGCGCGTGTAAGATAATACACGTGCATCTTTCTATATAAAGTAAAATTAAAATATGTAAAAATTAGATATAAGTTGGCAATTGATTAAAGCAGACATAGTCTGAAATTAATTTTTTTAGTTTAAACTACGGTCATAAACTTAACTTATATATATATATATATATATATATATATATATATATATATATATATATATATATATATATATATATACATATATATTATATATATTTTGCAAACTGTTGCGACACAGAAAATGTATCAGTATTCCTACGTCTAGTGAACACAACTAAGTCAGTTTTAGAGGGGTTCACATGTAAACTCTTATCAAGGCACCACTGTTCTAGAATAAGAACAGCGTGTTGCGTTAAATCAGATAAAACATTAAACTGCTTAGCAGAAACTGTCAGAACCACGTCATCAGGTCATCTGAAGTTTTACAAGAAGCTCGTCAATGACCAAAAGCCGGAGGTGAAAACACCCCTCCTTGTAGACAACGTCTGGCAACTTTGACTGAAATCGAGCTTTCATCTACCACAGAGATAACGATGAGAGATTTAAGCATAAATTAAATCCATTTGACAATAGTAGATTCGATACCAAATTTGGTACAGGCACTAGTAATTGTATTGAACGATGTACTATCGAAAGATCACTTTGTTCGTAATATGGACTATTACTGGCTAATAAGCCTATTACGCTAAGTATAAGAACACGGAAAATCATTACGTATGAAATAGGTATTTTAGAGCACAAATAATGATTCCTTCCGTTCTATTCCTCAAAATCAAAATTCTTCAAAGTCTTTCAATTCCTACTCATACAATACGGACTGATTTATAGACCAGAGACGAAACGACGACTGGATATAGAACAATTCAATAACCATAGCCCAAAACCATTTCTCCCAGTCTGTGGGATATGAACCTAATTCAGTATCTTATATATATAGCATAAGCGGAGAGAGATACAGCACTGCATGCTTTTCCCTCAATTAATTTTTGGTGAAATGATCAACGACTTCGTGGTTGTGCACAATCTATGAAAAAATATATAATAATACTTTGACTGTTGTACAACTATTATGAATTAAATTGAACCTATTTAACAATAATAATAAAATCTACCTATATAGTTTCATATAGGTACAATAAGTATGTTGTATGAAAAAATGTTTATTAAATGTAAAATTAAATTTTGGTTATGTTGAAATTGATCCAATTGATCTCGTTCTTGGTCTCATACTTTCGCGCTGTTTAAATCGGACGATCCTGGCGATATGTAAATACTGCGGGATATTTTGCTATAAACTGTACAGCACACATTTCAATGTAACAATAATCGATACTTTATCTTGGTTAAACAAAATTGTTGGACGAAATATCGTAACCAATATGAACGCATTAGTCTGCCAATTTGTATCTCTGCCAAAATGATGAGAATGACTATGTCCTCCCAAAACTTAACTAATGCATGATTATATTTCTTCCTGCATAGTTACATAGTTACGTGTAGTATAGGTTTTTAATTTTAATAGCGTTTAAAGAATATTTGATTAGCGGACCATAAATTGAAAATAATTGCATAAAAATCAGATTGTTTAAACGGAATCTAATTTCAAAGTGCAATGAAACTAGTTACAAATTCAAATTAGTAAGTTAGTTTAGTGGGTGATTGCTTCAGCACAGTTAGATCGGTGAAGGTCCGTTGTGAATGTGATACCACATCTTTAACCGCTACAGGCTTCAATTGAACATCTATCCACATTGCACAGTCACAGCCTGTATTGACATGAACTACATATGTGATTCGGACTTCATGAATTCTGCACTCCAACAAATAGATGTGTGGTTATCATGTTGAATTACTTTTGCATCCTGCCTCTATTGGAATTCAAACTCGGTACCTCCCGATCTTAACGTCACAGCTTTAACCACTGTGCTATTTGCTCGTTGCTTGTATTAGTAACTAATATAGATTTACTTGCAATCGGTTTTGCGAATTTAAACTGCAAGTAATAGATGGTTTAAGGCAAAAAGCCGGTAAATTATTATCGATTGTAGAAAATGATCCTACATTTGATGTAGCTTTGAGTTTGGGACGGTTTAAAAAATTGTATAGGTCTCACATGCTTAATTTTATCAACTTCTGGGTTTTGATCCATAGCACAGAAACATAAAAAATTACACCAAAAATGTATTTCAGTTTGATTATTCACAACTTGAACGTAAGCTAACTGGAAATAACATAATTAAGAAGATTATAATTTTTAATTTTGTTGATAATTTTTATTATTATCTGATAGAATACTATGATATATATTGTTAGACTCCAACTATTGTTACAATAATTTACTAATTGTATCATTATTATATATTTAGTTGTTATTTCGTAAACTTCCAAAACAAAATTGAAAAGTCATTGATGACTCTATAGAACAAACCTGGGGCACATCTGAATCATCACTAAGCTCTTTATTTACTTCCGCCATGATATCAGTAATCGATGATTCATCTCCAATATTCCTCAAAATTTGGCAAAACGTTTGAATAAAAAGCGATCCGCATTCCGTATTCCGAAGCGCAACAAACCCCTCATACGTAGCATTACATTTAAAAATATTTACTGTGCCTAGATTGTGCACGGGTTTTGAAATAAACGGTTGTTGTGTACTACTCTTGTCGGGCTCACGTTCTTTTCCACTTTCAGTTATAACGAGTGGGCCGCGGCATGCTTGCTTCACGAATATTTTTGGTTTACGGAGCAGCGATTTATTTCCATTGATCAACGGATTCTCAATCACATCTATAAAGTTGTAGCACTCATCATGGGCATGGAGAATATTGTTTTCCTTGCCATGTGTCAGCAACACGATAATGAAGCATTCATAATCTGAGAAATCTTTTTCTATTACTGTGGATGAGAGAAAGAAAATTATGAAATTTTATATATCAGATCGATGTTTTCCCTCTAATCGTATATACGTACACAAATTAATTTCGTCTTTAATTTCACTTAAATTCAAATCATTTTTAACCACCGTCTCAATATTATAATAAGCAAATACTTTCTGTAGTTCTTCCACATCGCATTGTGTTCCTTCACGTACATTTGTTAACTCATCTTTATATTTGTAGTGATTTAAAATTAGACAAAATCCTTTTTTCGACTTTAATAGACTTAAAAAATTATAATTATGGAACGATGATGACTCTATAGTACACACCTGCGGCAAATTATTAAATTTACAAAGGTCTTTATTTACCATCATCAGGATATCAATAATCGTTAATTTCTTTTCAGGAAAATCTGCTGCGTTCAACAATTTGATGCGAAAGTTTAAAATAAATTCCGCTCTATAAATTTTATCATACGTTGTAAAATATTTTAAAATATTTCGTTTCAATGAATCGGGTAAGGCAAACGTGATGGGTACTTTTGATAAATACTGTGGTAATTGAACTGTGTCTATTAGGAATATTTTTGGTTTATCAATTAGCGATTTATTTCCATAGATCAACGGATTCTCAATCACATTTATAAAGTTGTAGCACTCATCATGGGCATGGAGAATATTGTTGTCCTTGCCATGTGTCAGCAACACGATAATGAAGCATTCATAATCTGAGAAATCTTTTTCTATTACTGTGGATGAGAGAAAGAAAATTATGAAATCTTTAATATCAGATCGATGTTTTCCCTCTAATCGTATATACGTACACAAATTAATTTCGTCTTTAATTTCACTTAAATTCAAATCATTTTTAACCACCGTCTCAATATTATAATAAGCAAATACTTTCTGTAGTGCTTCCACCGCGCATTGTGTTACTTCTTGTGTTCCTTCACTTACATTTGTTAACTCATCTTTATATTTGTTGTGATTTAAAATGAGACAAAATCCTTTTTTCGACTTTAATAGACTTCCAAAATCAAAATCATCAATCGTTGATAACTCTATAGTACACACCTCAGGGATATTATTAATTTTACAAAGGTCTTCATCTACCATCATCAGGATATCAATAATCGTTAATTTCTTTTCAGGAAAATCTGTTGAATCCAACATTTTGATGACAAATTTTGTAATAAACATCGCTCTATCAATTCCACCATACGTTGTAAAATATTTTAAAATATTTCGTTTCAATGAACCGGGTAAGGCAAGCGTGCTGGGTACTTTTGATAAATACTGTGGTAATTGAACTGTGTCTATTAGGAATATTTTTGGTTTATCAATTAGCGATTTATTTCCATAGATCAACGGATTCTCAATCACATTTATAAAGTTGTAGCACTCATCATGGGCATGGAGAATATTGTTGTCCTTGCCATGTGTCAGCAACACGATAATGAAGCATTCATAATCTGAGAAATCTTTTTCTATTACTGTGGATGAGAGAAAGAAAATTATGAAATCTTTAATATCAGATCGATGTTTTCCCTCTAATCGTATATACGTACACAAATTAATTTCGTCTTTAATTTCACTTAAATTCAAATCATTTTTAACCACCGTCTCAATATTATAATAAGCAAATACTTTCTGTAGTTCTTCCACATCGCATTGTGTTCCTTCACGTACATTTGTTAACTCATCTTTATATTTGTTGTGATTTAAAATTAGACAAAATCCTTTTTTCGACTTTAATAGACTTAAAAAATTATAATTATGGAACGATGATGACTCTATAGTACACACCTGCGGCAAATTATTAAATTTACAAAGGTCTTTATTTACCATCATCAGGATATCAATAATCGTTATTTTCTTTTCAGGAAAATCTGCTGCGTTCAACAATTTGATGCGAAAGTTTAAAATAAATTCCGCTCTATAAATTTCATCATACGTTGTAAAACATTTTAAAATATTTCGTTTCAATGAACCGGGTAAGGCAAACGTGAAGGGTACTTTTGATAAATACTGTTGATAGCAACTTTTAATGCGGAACGTATTTATTATGAATATTTTTGGTTTATCAATTAGCGATTTATTTCCATAGATTAACGGATTCTCAATCACATCTATAAAGTTGTAGCACTCATCATGGGCATGGAGAATATTGTTTTCCTTGCCATGTGTCAGCAACACGATAATGAAGCATTCATAATCTGAGAAATCTTTTTCTATTACTGTGGATGAGAGAAAGAAAATTATGAAATCTTTAATATCAGATCGATGTTTTCCCTCTAATCGTATATACGTACACAAATTAATTTCGTCTTTAATTTCACTTAAATTCAAATCATTTTTAACCACCGTCTCAATATTATAATAAGCAAATGTTCTCTTTAGTTTTTCCACCTCGTACTGTGTTCCTTTACGGACAGTTGTTAACTCATCTTTATATTTGTTGTGATTTAAAATGAGACAAAATCCTTTTTTCGACTTTAATAGACTTAAAAAATTATAATTATGGAACGATGATGACTCTATAGTACACACCTGCGGCAAATTATTAGATTTAGACTGGTTTTCATCTACCATCATCAGGATATCAATAATCGTTAATTTCTTTTTAGGAAAACGTACTGCTTTCAACAATTTGATGTTAAATTTTATAATAAATCTCGCTCTATAAATTTCATCATACGTTGTAAAACATTTTAAAATATTTCGTTTCAATGAACCGGGTAAGGCAAACGTGCTGGGTACTTTTGATAAATACTGTGGTAATTGAACTGTGTCTATTAGGAATATTTTTGGTTTATCAATTAGCGATTTATTTCCATAGATCAACGGATTCTCAATCACATCTATAAAGTTGTAGCACTCATCATTGGCATAGGGAATATTCTTTTCCTTGCCATGTGTCAGCAACATGATAATGAAGCATTCGTAATCTGAGAAATCTTTTTCTATTACTGTGGATGAGAGAAAGAAAATTATGAAATCTTTAATATCAGATCGATGTTTTCCCTCTAATCGTATATACGTACACAAATTAATTTCGTCTTTAATTTCACTTAAATTCAAATCATTTTTAACCACCGTCTCAATATTATAGATATCAAATACTTCCTGTAGTGGTTCCACATCGCATTGTGTTCCTTCACATACATTTGTTAACTCATCTTTATATTTGTTGTGATTTAAAATTAGACAAAATCCCTTTTTGTCCTTTAATAACGTAGCGGGTCGCACAATTTGTTTTCGACAGGGTAAACTTATACCGATTGTAGAAAATGGTTCTCCATTTGAAGTACTTGACGGTTCTGTCTCGGACGATTTAAACGATGAATTTACAGAACTTTGAGGTTGGGACAATTTAGCAACTTTTTCTGGTCTCACATTCTCAATTTCATCATCTTCTGGGTTTTTATCCATGTGGCACAGAAATTAAAAAAAACTACACAAAAATGTATTTCACTTGGATTATTCACAACTTGAATGTAATATAACTGGAACTTATATAGATAAGAAGTTTATAACTTTGAATTTTATTGAACAATTTTTTTTTGTCTGATAAAATGAATGAATTACGATTATTATACATTCATGTGTATGTATGTATATTGTTCACTATGGTATAATGTTAAACTCCAACTACTATATTACTCCAATCTTGTAAAAGTGATTTGATATTAGAATTCAATCATATATTCAATACAAATAAACATTCTTTTATAAGCGTTAGCTATTTATTGTAGCACAATCTAAGTTTTCAATCCGATAGCCTGTAGTATATAAAGTATATTTATAACTGATTACTGATTAGATATACTTTGACTATGTGGCCATCAATTTATTTATTGAAATTTTACATATGTAAATATAAAAATAACATAAGCATCTCTAAGTTTCACTCAGGAGCAATATTTTGAAATTTGAGCAAAACGTGTATAGCGACTTTATGTCTCATAGATTGCGCACGACCTCACTTATATACTCGTATGACAATGGTTTTTCAATTGTGATCTCGGCCAGTTAGAATTAATTTATTACATTTACTCCACCACACGTTTGAGGGAGTGAGGAGGTTCAAATATTTGGGCTCTCTTATCACTCACGATAACAGCGTGGGTGAGGATATTAAAGTGCGGCTGGCAGCTGGCAGTCGTTCTTTGCATCCTCTAAGGCCACTGCTAAAATCTAAACACTTATCAAGTGCCGTGAAGCTGAAGCTTTACAAAGCGTTGATCAGGCCCGTTGTTATGTTTGGAAGTGAAAGTTGGGCGCTTACGGATGAGTACGAGAGATGGCTCCCACCATTTGAGAGAAGAGTCATGCGTGTGATTTATGGCCCAAAACGCGAAATAGATGGTACCTATATTGTCCCCGATATTGTACATCAAGTAAGATCTCAGCGAGTACGCTGGCTCGGGCACGTTCTGAGTGCTGATCCGAAACGAATTGTGCAGCGATCTCTGAAAGGAGAGCCACCATATGGGAGGCGCAGAGGTCGTTGCAGGCAACGATGGCTCCACGGTGTAGAGAACGACTTGGTCTCTTAAGATTATCTTAGACAGTATGAAGACCATGCTCGGGATCGAAACCGTTGGAGCCAAATTGTTGATTCAGTAACTAAATGAAGTATATTTTATTCTGATAAGTTCGTTGTATGTATATGTGATAAAATTGATAAGCGTATTGTATTGATAAGTAAACCTATCTAGCTTTGTGTTCGAAATTGGAATGAACATAAATTTTTTGATAATCTGATGATTTGTATTAAGTTTTGTATTTTAATAGTTTTCCAAAGCAAACTACATTACTTATTGATGACACTACCGAGGTGTTTGAGGAGTTTCTGGATTTTTGGAACCTTATCAATTACCTTCATCATAACATCATAAATCAGTGAGTACGCCCCTATTTCCATCAGCGTTTGACAAATATCGTCCCATGGTGTGTATTGCGAAATGACACGTAACCCTCATACGCTGCACTACATTTGAAAATATTTCGTTTAGTTATAATTGATTGATCATACGAGAATGGAACCTGTTCACTGTCCGGTTAAATCACAAGAATTTCGAAACTACCACGACACACTTATATCGTATATCACGCAATGTTTTATTGATAATGAGCAACGGATCCTCCAGCGGATGAGAGAAAAAGATGAAATGAGTGGCTTATCCACATCGTGTTGGGTCCCTTACTTATCCACATCGTATTGGGTATCTTCGCGTGTTAATCAAAATGACTTTTTATATTTTTAGTGATTCAAAATTAGGGCATAGGGCCCTTTTTTCGGCGATTCCGGTTGTGGTGGAGGAAGCATATACCAGTTAGAAGATTTAGTATTGATATTAGCTGGTTACTATCAAATTTTGATATTAATCTGTGATTTAAATTAATAGGCGGTTTTCGTTTATTGTGACTTGACGAAACTACGTTTGCTTCGTTATTTACATATGTTATTAGGAGGCGACGATGACATTTTTTGATATAATTTTAAATAATCTGGCAATAAGAGAGCGCTGTGCCGGCTTAAAAACTCGTGATGGTTTCTTAGAACCGTTTACAATTCGATGGTTGAAATAATTTCAGTAAAATATATAAAAAAAACAATTCAATTGATTTTTGATTAAGGGATAAGTAGAAACTTCAAGAGGCGCGTGCTAAAAATTTCAGAAGGGTTAGGCGTTACTTTTCTGGAATATGTCCATCAACCTGCCACTTTTTCTAATAATTGCAACTTTGTCATTTTCCACGCTTTATAAAACATCTATTTACTCGCAAACAAGTATTCATGAAGCGCGTGATAGGTATACCATGATAGCCTAATCCCACATTGTATCTCTTATCTAGGTCTCTGAAGTGGCCCACGTTGAATATTGAGCTGTTATAGTAGTTGCGACCGTTTAGATTGACACTTCATTTTAATTAGAGATTAATGCTGTTGAAGTAATCTGAAAGCTTTAATTTGATTTGGGAACAATGTAACTATTTTCCGAAATGATATTTTCATGGTTTTTTGGCTTATTTTAGTTTTGTATGAAATGTTTTAAATCAGTTTAACAGTATCTATATATGATTCGGTTATAAGTAAGCTCAACCAAGATCGTATTTTATTTTATGCCATGGCGTTCATACCATTCATTCATTCAACCTATACATTGAAACATGGTTAAAGCCTTCGTTCGTGACTTCGATAAAACCATCGCAACTTTTTGTTCGAACAATTGATGGCTGTGTGCTCTACCGCGGAAAAAAATTTATTATGCGAAACGCAGTATTTTTTTTCAGTTTGCATTTTTTCCATGGTTTTATCTTCCCTTCTTTGGAATTTGGTCAATAATGACCTGTTACTAAACCTAGAAGGACAAGGCTTCAGGGTGGTTGCCTACGAGGATGATGTTGCTATTTCGGTCTTTGATAAATTCCTTGCACGCTGAGTAAGCGCATACAGTGTGCACTCGGCTATCTCTCTGAGTGAGCCAGCAGCTGCGGACTGAACGCAAAACCACAGAAAGCGGAGCTGGTTCTCTTTATAATGAAGCACAAAATTCCTCAGTGTTACATGTCCATAATTAAATAGTACTCGCCTGATCTTTACGAATAGAGTTAAATACCTCGGCCTACTTTCGGACAGCAAGCTAAGCTGGAAACCAAACAACTTAGAAAGAGTCAAGAAAGCTACTGTAGCGCTCTACTCGTACAAAACTGCCATTGGAAAGAGATGGGGTATGGAGCCCCATATAGTAAACTGGCTCTACGTCTCAGTGGTTAAACCTATACTGTTGTATGGGGTTGTCGTTTAGTGGCTAGCGTTAAAAATTATGGCTTACCTGAAGCTATTGATGAAAGCCCAAAGAACGGCCACTTGTGTATAAGTGGGACCCTCAAGTGAATGCCTACCCAAGCTCTGGAGATTCCCTTTCATCTCACTCCCTCGGATCTTGCGGCCAAACATATTGCATCTTGCACATAGCCATTCAGCTCAAATCCATATCTATGAGGACCTGTAACAATATAGGGCACTCATCTATCCTGTGCAACAGGAGTATTCCTGAAAATATTGACTATACTATTTCTTATTCACTACACTACCCTTCCTGACGTCGAAAGTAGCCCAGAACTGCCTGGTATCTTTAATTGAGATGGCTGATCAGTCCGCTTGACATGAGTGCCAGGGCACTTCAATATCATAGGGAATATATAAAGGCAGATAAGCTGGTTTTAAGGCTACCGCATTCTTCCCGTAAACTGCTACAGGAAGAAGCCATAAAAGAAACGAACGACAGGTGGTCTAACGCTAGTTTGTGTGTAATAACGAGGCAAATCTGGCCTAGATTGGACCGGTTCACATCTGGCCAACTGATATCGCTTCAACGGCACCATATTTGTATGGTCGTGGGAGCTATAACGCGACATTGTCTCATTGGGATACATGCGAGCATATTGAATGTCCCCACCCATGATTACTGCCGTAGCTGCGGTAATGAGGAAAAGGAAGAAACTGTGCTTGATCTGCTCTTCTCCCTGTCCTAGTCTAGCGTACAGCAGAATCAAATTTATAGGAACTTCCCATTTGGTCGACCTGACGGATCTTAGTAAGATGCCAAGGGCCTTCAACGCACTCTTGGTAAGCTTAGGATAATTCGACGAGTGAAGAGAAGGTAACTTAAATGAGGTGCAGCTACTGACCAAATTGTGTCTATGTTAGTCCATTGGACTTCCACCCTAAACCTAACCTAACCTAACCCAAGGTTGACTATAAGTTACTAAAGTGATATAATTATCCTTAAATATAGAAGAAAAATGACAAACAATGAAGTAGCATTATCGTAGAATGCCTCAATGCGTGAGACGAGTGATAGGGTTTCTTTGTAAATTATTCCAAAATATGTAAGAAGTTTGAAAACTATACCCAAAAATTGAGCAGCTGCATTAAAAATGGATAAAAAAAAACTTTCTAATAGATTTTTAGTCTATATATAGTTGCCACTTTAAAGTGTTCAAGTTATTAATTCCTAAAGTAAGCGGCCGCCAAAAAATAGGCTAGTGCGTATTCTGCATTTCTATATCTAAATTTTCCTAGATCAAATATAATAATTCGAATACTCTATTCAAAACAGTAATATGCCAGATCTACAAAGTGAAGGTAAGTGAAAGGTATTGTGAAGTATTATCTTTGAATCAACCGACAAATCTTCGAAACGTTTTATTAGTTATTTTATTAATACGGAAGAGGAGGGGAATTTAGAAAAAATCCCATTCATTATGGTTTCGTGCTTTTCCTTATAACAACTGTCTTGATTGCACAGAAGTTAATACAGCAAGTTTCAATTGCGCTTTACTTTCCAAACTTGCGTATATTCTCGTTATAAAGGATCTCCCATGGTAACTATTTTAGTTGGAGTGTTAGTTCATGATAGCCTCTGATGCATGCATATTTAAAGGTACGAGTTTATTAAGCAAATAGTCAAGGATGATGCGGTGACGGTTTATAAAAATATTATATTCACAAATCAGCTAACATAATCAGGATCCGGACTATATGTATCAAAGTTAAGTAGTATCCATGCTTTGTTATTCGAAAGTCTCGGATTCGATTTACGTTGGCGACCAAAAATCACGGTTAGTGGCCCGTTTGGAGGAATTGAGTGCAGGAGTGATCTGCCCAACTTTAATTTTAAAACGATATTAAAACGAATCAAAATTGTACAGCGTTTACTGTATTTTCTTTACTGCCAGAGGCGCTTTTTCAACTTTTCCATTCTTCAGTTAGTTGCAACCGAGTGTACTTATTGAAATGTTCGCTAAGATAAATCTAAAATAATGTTGACGCAGTTCACTAAACCATTATTATTTTTTTATGCGATATCTCAGTTCATCTTAAAAGCCATCTGGTAACTAACGTCTCTATCGTAAAATTTGACATTTTAGGCGGTATAATTACTCAGTAGTGCAACAATAATGCTTTGATTAACTTAACTTAATTTTTGGTGATTAAGGACAATCAATGTTAATCGATTCGATGGTTTACAGAATTTAATCGTGGCCGTAGTTCGCTCAACATCGATTTTCGTGAAGGTCGTCGGAAATCGTTTGTTGTTCCGTAAAAGATTGATGCTGTGCATGAACTGATACTGCAAGATCGTCATGACTTATCGTGAGATTGGCGATCCTTCGGCATTAGTGAGACCAGCATACACACATTTAATATTGTGACAGATGACAAATTTTACGTATGAGTCCAAAACCAAACAGCAGTCGATGGTATGGTTATTCCAATGTGGGCCAAATTCAATAAAAGTTATTCGAAGCACTTCGAAGCAAATAGTTCGAAGCAAATAAGGAAAAATAACCGTCAACGATAGATCATTCTTCACCACGACAATGTGACCTTTCACACATCGGCACAAGCAACTGAATATGTCGGCAGTCAAAACATCAAATAAATGGGTCATCCGCCGTATAGTCCTGATTTGGCACCCAATGATTTCTTTTTACTCCCGCACATCAAAAATAAATTGCGAGGCCAACGTTTTTCAACACCTCAAGAAACGGTTGATGCATTCAAAATACATGTTTTGGGGGTACCTCAATATGAGTGGAAAAAGTGATTCGAAAATTGGTTCAAACGCACGCAAAATTGTGTATTGATCTTCATGGAGAATATTTTGAAAAACAATAAAGCCATTTTCGATTAATATTGACTTTTGTTCCCTAATCCCGAAATATAAAAAGCAATACTATTTAAGATTGATTAAATAACGTTAATTGAAGCTATGTATTGTTGACTGATATATGTATGTATATTGAGACACATACTCTGACTCAAAATATAGAATAATCCCAAATGTGTGCTGCATGAAAAATATACATAAATGTAATAGTTTGGGTTTGTGTCTTAGATATTTCTCAAAATCAATTGACAATGAATTGACGGATCAATTAATTGTTTATCAATTTATTAAAAAGAAAAACACAAACCAGATTTGTTTAGTGAGGCCTCAATGTGCGGACTATTGTCAGCCTCAATGTGCTGACTTAGGGTGACCCAATATTTGCAAGAGTATTAGTACTCTTTTTGGTTCGTTTTAGTCTTTATTCCTTTGTTAGGCCCGCCAAGTTCCTGTAGGAAACAGTATACTACAGGACAATAGTTCACATATTAAGTTTTTTATACCTCTAAAAGTATTAACAATTATATTTCTGGATAGGATCTCTGCTAAAATTAAAAAGTGAACAAGCGGTTACATTTAACAGAAAGAAACTGCACTGAGAATGGCAACTCAACACACAACGGAATTCAGTGCTGCACCTGCTATTCGTAGAGTTCAAACGTGCATTTGACGCAATACGACTTAAGCGATAATGACATCTTGACATCGTGCAAACAAAATAATCGAACTCATAAAGAAAATGTAAAGAATTGGTGAGAGTCGGTTCAGTACAGAGGCAAGCAATGTTAAATTTACTACAATACTCGAGGAGTAAGATCTTTGTCACTCTAGTCTCTACTGTTCCTTGTAGTATTAGATAGTGTCATGCATAAATTGGATGATCCTGATATCACAAACAAATCGATATGCAGTGTAATTCTCCGCTATTGAAATATACAAAAAAAGAAGAGTTATCTTGTAGCTGAAAAACAACAACATCTAAAATATGAACGTTATTTTCGGCAGGCTGGCAATATATGACGTTTATAACTTAGTTTCAACCCAGTTTCGACTCGACTAAGACTTAACTCTGCAGCCCAAGCTCTAAAAAATATAACTCAAATTTAATCCATACAAGATGACTGAGCATAAACATACTAATAAGAAAGGGAAAGTGGAGGTGGATTCGTTACAGACTGAGGGAAACATTAACTGACGTAACATAAATGCCATTGAACTGCAACCCGGAAGGAGGTTGGAAAGTAAGTATACCAGCCATAACATGGAAAATGCGATAAACAAAATAAATCCAGAAATTGTGGATGGAAATAAACGCAATGGTCTCCAATTTAAAAAAAACAGATTAACAAAAATGCCGATTCAAAAATGTATTTTACATAAATTATTATTTTAACAGGCTACCAAAACAAAAGTGATTAATCATTGACGATTGAACAGTGAGCACTTGAGGTATTTCTATATTATTGCTAACCTCATCAATTACTTTCATCATCACATTATAAATTGATGAGTACTTTCCTATTTCCTTCAATTTTTGGCAAAGCGTTTGAATAAATATCGTCCCATGTTGTGTATTCCGAAACGAAACGTAACCCTCATACGTGGCATTACATTTAAATATATTTCGTTTAACTGCAGCTGATTGGTGAGATGGTGAGATCAATACACTATCCATTTCGATCACAGGCATATCATCAACTCCACGACACGCTATGTATAACGAATATTTTTGGCTTTTCCAGCAACGATTCTAGGAGCAGCGGATCTTCAATTTCTTTTATAAAGTTGTACGGTTTATCATGGGCACAAAGTACGTCGCTCCGTTTACCATGCGTCAGGATCACGATAATAAAGCATTCATATCTCGAGAAACTTTTAGTTTTCACTGTAAATGACAAAAAAGTGAAGAACAAATTAATAAATTAGTACGTACATGTAATATTTTGTATGGCTGGACTACATCAAAATACGAACTTACTTATAAATATTAAGATCATAAGTTTTATATAAATTTATCATACGATTATTGGTAATTTCAAATCATGTCATGCCTCAACATTTAATATGAACAGTTTGATAAAAGTCGGGAATTTTAAAATGCTTATACCAATCAAATTCAATTACCGAGCAAATAGCGCAGTGGTTAAAAGCTGCGACGTTTGGATCGGGAGGTACCGGGTTCGAATCCCAACAGAGGCGGGGGATGCAAAAAGGATTTTTCATCTCCCGATTACGATCGGTGATTAAATTGAAAACATCTATGAATATAATACCCTCTGTTGGAATGTAGAACTCATGGGCCGACCCATCTTCCATGTCACTG
Organism: Tipula unca; assembly: GCA_951394425.1. Classification (NCBI taxonomy): domain Eukaryota; kingdom Metazoa; phylum Arthropoda; class Insecta; order Diptera; family Tipulidae; genus Tipula; species Tipula unca. The sequence continues at coordinate 213,340,708 of OX596380.1, forward strand.
TAGAGGGTGACATGGTGCTATGCAATGCGCGCAGGTGGTGGTATACTGTACTTGTGTGAATGGGATGAATGAATGGATTGAATGAATGTTGTGTGAATGTAAGGGGTAAGGCTATGGACCGTAAAAGTGTCTATGCCAAGTCATTTTAAAAAAAATAAAAAAAAAAAATAAAAAAATTCATTAAACTCGGGGATTCCCAGTTAAAAAGCTATTTACTACTTTGCGCATGTCATTCAATGGATTAAACATAAAACCGTGATAAAAAATAAAACGAGACAAAAATTAATTATCGACGGATGCGCGTATCATTCGCAAAGAGGAGGTAAATGAGAAGCCCATCCAACCATTATATAGTATATTCACGGTCCTTCTCCTTTTTAAAAATCGATATTTGAAACAAATGAAACGTGAAAAATGACAGTGGGCAAATGTTATTAAACAAACAAATAATTTGAATAAAATTAATTGAATTTTACACTTTATTTTTGAGTTTAGCAAATGAAACAATATGTTGACAACTTCATAAAAACTAAGAATTGTAACACACCAAGAGTTTCTTGTCTGCGAAACTAAGATTGTGAGAATTAATATTTCGGTCATAATAGAGAATAAAGAAGCGAATGTCCTATGAGGATGCGAAGCAGATACCTTCCGATTCAAACCTTCTAGTACTCATTAAAACTACTCAACGGCCACTTATGAAAGACTGGATACAAGTGATACTTCAACAGATGAGTGTATATGTATTTATAGTTCATTGACACATTTCGCATTTTTCGATAATATTCTTTCTAATGAACTTTTTAGAATGTACACATATTTGTGTTGACCGATAACCTAAATTCTATAAATATTACTCAACAATCTGAAATGTGTAATTCATTTGGAATATACCAAAAAAATTGGTATTCGAGAACTAGAATTCATGGTTAAATTTTAATGGTTAAATTTTTCTTTTTTTTCCGAGTGTTGAGATGGACTACTAACTTTTTGACAGTATTTACCGAATTTTATTTGACATTTGAAAAAATTATCATGAGAGTAAAATGCCCAGTTATGATAATTTTTTAACAAATATTTATCAATATATTGACAAAACAAACATAGTTTTGCATTGTGTAGACCCCGGGTTGCCCCGGGTTAGAAAACATAACAAAAAGGAGAAACAAAACGTAAACGTTTGTTCGTCATATGGACAATTACTGGCTAATAAGCCTATGACGCTAAGTACAAGAACATGGAAAATCGTTACGAATGAAATAGGTAGTTTAGACCACAAATATTAATTCCTTCCGTTCCATTATTCAAAATCAAAATTCTTCAAAGTCTTTCAATTCCTACTCATACAATACGGACCGATTTATAGAACAGACAGACGAAACGACGACTGAAACGAAAACCATTTCTCCCAGCCTATGAACCTATTTCAGTATCTTACATATCTAGCATAAGCCGAGAGAAATACAGCCCTACATATTTTTCCTTCAATTAATTTTTGATGAAATAATCGACGGCTTCTTTATTGTTTCAACTCTCCCTATTATGTTCTTTAAATCTCTCTCTCCTCAATCAACATCACCAGTATCACCACCAATACCGGCTAATTAGCTACGCAAGTCATTGAACAGCTGATCAATTGCGGTTAGTTTCTTATAATTAGATCTACATGCATAGGTATGTATAAAGATATTCGATTTATTTAAATGAGACATTGTAAATTTGGTCAGTAAAAATATATTTTGTAAGCGAGAGAAAAAAATTTAGTGAAATCCTTATAATGTACCGCACACATCTCCATGTAACCAAGATGAACGCATAAGTCTCCCAATGGTCTCTCTGCCAAAATGATGAGAATGACTATGTCCTGCCAAAACTTAACTAATGCATCATTATATTTCTTCCTACATAGATACATAACTATCGGTTAGTGTAGGTTTTAAATTTTAGTAGCGTTTGAAAAACATTTGATTAGATGGCCATAATTTGAAAATATTTTAAACAAAACATTCATAAATCAAATAAGATTGTTTATAAAACAAAATCTAATTTCAAAGTTCAATGAAATTTAGTCTCAAATTCCATTTCTTCCATTTTCACCGAATTTCTTTGCCCAATTTCACAGAGCTTATATCAGAAGTTTGTTAGTTAGTATAGAAATTGAATGCTTCAGCACAGTTAGATCGGTGACCGTCCGTTGTGATACCACATGAGCCTGTGAAGTTTCTAACAAAAAATAACACGTATTGTAACCGACGGGCTTGGGTCTTGTCCGTATACATGTGGTCGCACACTATGTAACATAGATAGCTCTAGCCGACTGGGGGTCCTGTTATAACCGCATGCACCGGCAGCCACATGTTACAAAAAAAACAAGTTAGTGTGCTCTATGCTAAACTGAATTTACATGTAAAAGTTAAGGAAACTAATATGAAAGGCATAACTAACACCTCATCGCTTATATACCGTAACCCCACAAAAAAAATTATTAATTAGTCTATGATACAATCACTATACCCTAACACGAAAAGGCTCTATGTTCGTCATAAGTAACACAAGAACTAAAGAAAGTTATCAATTACTTTGCGATCGTTATTTCATAAAAACATAAAAAGAAAAGCTCAGCAAAAATAAAAAAGTTAAATACCTATAAGCAATCTAAATTAAGAAATAAGTACATAAAATAAAGTTAAGAAAAATGATAACAAAAAAATGGTTCATGAAAAATACTTAAGGTTACAATATGTTTAAAGTCCCTGGTGTAACTCGACCGACCACTGTGTCTGCTTAATTTAACGCCATCCAACTTCATTCGCCGCATGCGCCTAGATGAAATTAAAACGGAAGAATTTTGAGGGTCACTTAACATCCAGCGTGTTTTAAATGTAGAAGGTATGATTAATCGATGTCACGTTCACCGCTAATACTCGTTCAGTCAACGAAGTACCAAATATGCCTGCATTTGTATTTCTTTTAATCTTTTCGTTTGTACCCACCGCGCAATATATATTGTTATCATTTACACTAATTAACAAGGCACTCTCGGAGATTTGGGCAAGATTTCGCTATATAGGTCTAATAGGCCTACCGTCAGGGAACAATTCATATAGAAGATTTTTCCAAACGGTCGATTTGAGATGAGTGAAAATATCTTAAGAAATAACTCAAACTATAAGTAAAAAAAAATGCTGCAAAACTCATTTCAAATTCTTCGTTGAAAAAATCCTCTTCTATGAAATTTTCAATAACAATAGGATTGAACCTTTATAGTGAAATCTCGTCCAAATCTCCAAAAGTACCTTGTTACTTAGTATACATGAAAAAAAAATAACTCCAAATATTAGTTTAAAAAATAACTCATCTCAAATCGTCCGTTTGGAAAAATCTTATGAAATATTCCCTAACTATATCTCCAAGGGTGCCTGGTTATTTGATTTGCTTAAATCCATAATGATTCTAACAAAGAAATATGTCGTTTTTATATTCGATTCCGATTAGAAAAATTATTGGTACAAATTATTTGGTTTTCTTCCTCCTATAATTTTTTTAAACTTATTGTTATTGCCTTTCTTTTAATAATTGATTAAAATGTATAAATCATCTTGTCTACAAATTTTTATATATAATTTTATATGTATACAAAAATCACTCCTTTTTTCCAACCATGCATTCTGCACTCCAGCAAAAGGTCATCAGATGTGCCATCATCATCCTAAATCACTTCCACATCCTGCCTCTTATTGGGATTCCAATCCAGCACCTCCCGATCTAAACATCACAGCTGTAAACACTGGGCTGTTTGCTCGTTGCTCGTATTAGTATCTATCGAATTTATTTGCAATGGTTTTTGGCGAATTTGAACTGCGATAATCAATTGATGGTTTGAGGCAAAGAGCCATGAGTTGGGGCGAATTGCGAATTCTCAAATATATTGATTTCAGTGTACGTGAGTAAATCAGTGAGCAATGCGCATCCACATCCATTTTTACATCTTCACATACACTTGTATGTTCAATACAGTTCAATTCTTTTTCGATACTTGACGATACTATATCGGGCGCTTTACAGAGCTTTGAGGTTGGGATGGTTTAGAAAATTGTTTTTATCCATGGCATAGATACATAAAAAATTACACAAGAAATAACATAATTATGAAGTTTATAATTTTTAATTTTGTTGATATTAAAATTCGATTGTATTTAATACAAATAAAACCTCTGTTATAAGCGTTATCTATTCATTGTAACACAAATTTTCAATGCGATAGCTTATAGTATAAAGTACATTTATAACTGATTACTGATTAGATATAATTTGACTATGGGCATCAATTTGTTTAATGAAATTTTATACATACATAGATATCAAAATGAAATAAGCACCTCTAAGTTTCACTCAGGAGCCATATTTTGAAATTTGAGCAGTACGCGTACAGTGACTTTATGTCTCATAGTTTGCGCACGATTTCACTTATATATGACATTGATTTTTCAATTATGATCTCGGCCAATTAGAATAAATGAACTCTATCTCCCGCACAGTAAATTAGTGGCAACCTAAATGACATATAGCTGAAATCGCTTTAAAAGAAGTGACTTCAAATTTAAACCTCCTAACCTTCTTGTTGTGAAACAACTGCTGACCGCTCTAAAGAATACCATAAATAAACTAAAATAAATGTGACCACCTACAAAAATTAATGTAACCACAATTATAATTTAAAATATAAATTAAGGCGCAAAACAAATGTAAATAAATGTTCCACACTTAAAAGAAATAATAAACATAATTTAAGGCGCATATACTTATTTTAGGTCACAGATTATACAAAATGCTATATTTCAAAATAAATAATTTTAATAAAATTATTTCGCAAAACATATAATAAGGTCATTAATCAGACCAAAATAATGAATTATGAGTCAGATACGCAGCGGCTGTGGGCGCGCAAACTCCTATCTGGTAATTAAGACTACATACTTTACCAATTTCTAAATAACACATTAAAAATACACACTATATATCATGACAAACTATAACTTACACAACACACACAATCTTACAACACTGAAGCTGTAGACTATCCTCAGTAGCATACCATTTTATGAGATTACCATTTCATAACATTTTAACAACAAACATTTGTTATTATAACATTTGTCACTATTAGTCGTGTTTATTTATTCAAAAAATTTCGAGTTCAAATACAGTTCTGGATAATACGTTTCTCGTTTTTTCAGTAAAATCCAAATGAATTTATTTTTTTATCAATAAATATGATACATTTAATGTTAAACTAGATATTTTAATTCAATATTATCAACATAAAATTTACTTTAACTTTATTTTTCAATGTTCTGGATAAAATCATAGTACACGAACTCGAAAAAAGGGAAATTTTAAAAGGAAATATTTTATGTCGTTTTCGATTCACTCCAAAACACCAATCTATGACGTCATAGATTGATTTTTCTACTGTCAAACTGTTCGATTCACCTAAAAAAAATCTCCGATCGAGCAAAATTTTTGCTCGGTCACAAATCTAGATTTTTTAACAGATTTACCCCTTTTTTACTAATACCAACAACTAGTACTGTCAAGTTGTCGTCATTTCGTGTTGTTATTTTCCTGTATACCAACAATTAGTATTTTGCTGCCATTTTAAATAAAATAAATTTAAATTAAAAACTATTAATAAATTAAAAAGTATTCTTACTTTGTAAATTTTGTAACATCACCAGCCCCTCATTCATCGTCACACATCCACTGGAATCAATTACTACCCGGAAATTATTTAAATCTTTCAACATCAGATATTTTTCATTCGGTTTAATATTGTTTAAAATAAATAATTATAATGGAAGATGATATTATGCTAAATTTGTTACTTGACTCGTCATCATCATTTGAGTCAACATCGTCTTCGTCTTCTGACGACGAAGAATTTATGGAGCTACAAAAGTTATTATTTACTCGAGTCAAAAGGCATAGAATCACCAATTTCCTGACACATGTTGTTTCCCAATATTCAGATATTGAGGTTTTAAAATAAATATCTTTACATAAAAGCTATACCTAACATACCATATATTTTATTGTTAAAGTTCCGTCGAAATTTCCGAGTGTCCAGGGAAACGGCAGATAAATTAATTGGAATATTTGAAAACTCAACCTATTTTAAAATCGCACATGGAGGAAGGCCATAGAAATATCAGCCAAAACACAGTGTTTGGCATTCTTATGGTAATAAATTTTGATTATAATCTTTGAATTTGTACTTATTCTTATTTATATTTGTATCTATTTTCAGGTTTGCAGGTAACAAAGAAACCTACCGAGAAGTCGCTAATTTATTCGACATGTCGATATCGACGGCTCACAGGCATCTCGGAAATTTTATTGAATTTTTATACAACATTTCGAAAAATTACATAAAATTTCCGAAGACCGAAGAAGAAAAAAAACAAACAGACGGGTTTACACAGGTATTTTAACAAAAATATATATTATATATTATTATTAAATATTTTAACATAATCATTTTTTCGTCATGCCTCTCCTTTTTCTGTTTCTCTTGTAATTCCCATCTTTGTCTTCTTTCTTCATCCTTTTCTGCATGACGCTGCTTCCGAAGCTCGAAGAACTGCTCCACAATTTTTTCTTGTGATGTTTTCTTCTTAGGTTTGGTTGTTCTAATACGGCTCGGGCTTGCATCATCTACGTCTGTAAATGATGGACTCGGACTTTCGGTTGTAGAGGTCGAGGTATGACTTACAACCGTTGATGTTGGTTCATTATTTTTCCTAATCAAACACGTAGGACTCATAATGATTTCCGGCTGAATAGAATCGTCCATTGCGACGATATGCCCAATTTCAGCCTCAAATTCGGGTTCAATACGTGATGTCCCACTGGTAGTGTTGTTGTCGATGCTTTTTTTCGTCCTTTTCATCACCGTTTTAAATCTTGTTTCTACCTGGACATTGTTAACTGTGATCCCGAATTTTTTTGTTATTTTCTGGGCGAGAAACTGCCACATTAGCTTTTTATTTTTAAATCGTTTTAGTGGGCCGACATGACGATGAGATCAGAATATTGATCCAATAAAAATCTCGTTTGGTCGTCCGACCACTTGAAGCTCTGACTATCATCTACTAGAAGCACAAATAAACTTAACATTAAAAAGAATTAAATATTTAATAATTGGAATATTACCTGTTTGTTCAAAATTTCTGAGTTCAGGCGGTTCACATGAAGGCTCTGCTTCAATACTATTTAGGATTTCGATCGGATTCGACGTACCACCACTTCCTTCAGCAACATACGAGGTTGTTAAATTATAATTGGCTTGTGTTAAAGGTTCGTGGCATATATATTAACATTATAATACATAAAATAAATTTAAATTAAAAATTAAAAAGTATTCTTACTTTGCAAATTTTGTAACACAACCAGCCCCTCATCATCGTCACACATCCACTGGAATCAATTAATACCCGGAAATTAATTAAATCTATTGACACGGCCATATTGATACAGAAATATTATGTGTTTTAATTTAAAATATGTGTAAATTATGTAAATTATTATTATTATTATTATTATGTGTTTTCAAAACGTAAACAAATATTGTAATATTTTTCAAACGTCAAAACACACACATACATATATAAAACATATATAAAATGGATTACAGATTTTCTTGTTCGATTCTCCTTCGAATCCAGATTGATTTGTGAAAGAGGGGTAAAAAGTGAATCGAAAACGACATTAAACTGTATTCTGTATTATTTCACAGTAAACGTCAAAAAATATTGTTAGAAATTGAAATTTATTCAAATAAATAGAACTTAAATAAAATATATTGTTTAAATTAAATAAAGTTTCCCAGTATTATTCCCGATGTTCTGTATAGGACTTGAAGTTCTGTTAATGAAAATACGCAGCAATTTTAACATTCTGTTCAAAATATAACCCCACGAGTGATAGGAGTAATTTAATTATACAATATTCATTTTGATGTCTCTATAATAATATTTTTCATAATGTAATGTTTAATTTGAACTATTTTTAATATTCCTATTCATTGATGGAAAGTGTCAAAACTTAATTTAAATGTATCGAGCATGCAGACACATATTAACACTATGTGGAAAATGTGTAGAAATAATAAGGATTTTTCACATCAATTGGTATATTCCAATATTCCAAACAAGGAATCAAAATTTAAAACAGAATTATGGTTATGTATTTAATAATTTATATTGTATAAATACCAAAACAAAATGAAGCAACCATTGATGACGCTACAATAGGCACCTGAGGAATAGTGACATTAGTGCTAACCTCATCGATTACTTTTGTCATTACCTCATAAATCGTAGCATATCGTCCAATATCCTTCAACTTTCTGCAAAACGATTGCATAAATATCGACCCATGTTCAGACATCCGATACACAACACAACCCTCATATGTTGCATTACATTTAAAAATATTTTGTTTATGTACCGGGTTGTGTACATTATCCATTTCAAGTACAGGCATTATTGTGCTACCTCGACACGCTTGTATCATGAATATTTTTGGTTTATTGCTCAGCGACTGATGTCCGATAAGCAGTGGATCTTCGATTACTTTTATAAAATCTTATTCTTCATCATTGGCATAGAGAATATTATTCCGTTCGCCGTGCGTCATGATTACCATAATAAAGCACTTGTAATTTGTGAAATCCTTTGTTTTTTACTGTGAACGAAGTAAAAATGAAGTTAGTATCAGTTCGTTCGATATATGTACATTGCTGTGATTCACCCAAAAATTTATTGATTGAATATCATCTGATAACATTATTCGTTACAATACTCACATTTATTAACTTCTGTCTTGTTGACTTAATTTCAAATCAGTTTTAACATTCGTCTCAGGAATCGAATACATCTTTTAGCTTATCCACGCCATGGTGCGTTCCCTCACGTGGGCTACAGTCATTTTTATATTTATAGTGGTTTAGTATGAAGGCATAGCCTCGTTTACGAATTGATGATGAACTATTGCTTGAAAAGATTGATATGTTGGTGGTCTATTTATCGATGTATGTGCGATCCCGAAATTATTGTTCAACCTTCTATTTGGTGGATAAGCGGACGTGTAACTCGATGATAGTGTTGATTTTGCTGTTGCTCCAGTTGTAATCTTGTTAATTGACGGTCGAACATTATTGGCATCTATGACCGATACATTACTTGTATTTTTATCATTATAGTTTATTTTGACACCAGAATTTGATATACTGGTTGTTTTAACAACTGTAGTATACGTGTCCGACGATGACGATATATTGCGTGTTTTAACAGTTGCACTATACTTGTCTGATGTCGACGTTGTTGAAGTGGTCGAAGTGATTGTGGAGCTCGTTTGAGTTTTATTGGAACTAGCGTAATTATTTGGCATATCTGACTTTATTTGTATCACGAAATAAAAGCACCAATAACATTTTACACTCAGTCACAATGATAAATAAAGGCCAACTAAATGAAGTATATTTTATTCTGATAAGTTCGTTGTATGGATATGTAATATAAGTAGTAGTGGCGCCACCTGGGTCCAAGGTCATATGACATGTGTAAATATGACCTTGAGCGTAAATGTGACCTTGAGCGTAAATGTGGCCTTGAGCGTAAACGACACGACCTACCTCAACGACCTTGCGTATACGTCACGACATACCTCCAACGACCTTGCTCGTAGTAAATGACAAGACCTACCTCAATGACCTTTAGCGTAAACGTCACACGAATTACTCAACGACCTTGCTCGACGGCCTTTAGCGTAAACACGACCTGTCTCAACGACCTTGCTCGTAGTAAATGACAAGACCTACCTCAATGACCTTTAGCGTAAACGTCATACGAATTACTCAACGACCTTGCTCGACGGCCTTTGCGTAAACACGACCTCAATACTACACACGACCTTTAGCGTAAATGATTACGCCTTGTTATTATGGCGGCCTTTAGCGTAAACACGACCTGTCTCAATACCACACACGACCTTTAGCGTAAATGATTACGCATTGTTATTGCTGATCTATATATTTGAATGGAAATATTTTTTTTTGATCAAGTCAATTAATCACACCGTCATTTTTTGATGACTCACTTTGAATTTTACTTAGAAAATGACGTGTGTATGTGTGTGTGTGTGTAAATGTAGTATGGTATATTTTTACTGATTATAAATGTTTATATGGATATTTTTTTTTGGTCAGCGTGTGGAATCGAACTCGGGTCCGCGACATGAAAAGCAAGCGTCTTACCATCACACCACCAACGTGTGATAAATTACTATGACTATTTGTGGTATATAAACAAACTATTACCCCCAAAGATAGATTACTGTTAGTACTCGGTCTATATATATATATATTATTTTCCGCCTAAAGGTATGTTAACAGGGGTGCACCGTCTACGTCATATTTTTATATTGAAATAATAAATATAGTTAGGGTTCGATATTTCAATCTTTGCGCGCCTATATTGTATTAAATGAATTAAGTTTTTCGTTTCACATGTTAGACTGTAAATTCTTCTAAACAATTTAATTATTCAAAATAGATAGTCATTTAGGTGGCGGTCTGTATTAATAATAAACAAAATACGTGTGTACATTGTTGTTGTTTCTCGTTTTCAATTTTAAAAACGTAAACACTCATACAATAATAATAATTTATGCAATATAATAATCATGTGTCATAATAATAATAATTTATGCAACAATCATCTTTCGTAAACACGTAATATATAAAATTCAAGATCAAACATGTTCACTATATTGGTCATCTTTTTATCCACATATGATTTTAACTGAGTTGTATAACATTGTTGTTGTTTCTTGCTTCTCATTAATCAACAACTTAATTGGCATAATAATTATTGCGGTGGCCATCTTTTTTTTATACACATATGATTTTAAAGGTGTGTGTATAACTTTTTTGATGTTTTTTGTTTTTAGCTTTAAAAATGTAGACAATTATACAATGATGTCATAATAATAATAATTTATACAACAATCATCTGTCGTAAGCACGTAATATATAAAATTCAAGATCAAACATGTTCACTATATGGGTCAGTTTTCAATTTTAAAAACGTAAACACTATTTTAAGAGGTCGTTGAACTATATATTTGTACGGAAATATTTTTTGATCATATTTTTTTTTTTTATTGGTCTACTTTTTATACACATATATGATTTTAGCTGCGTATGTATAAAATTGGTGTTGTTTCTTGTTTTTAACTTTAAAAATGTAAACAATCATGCAATAATGTCATAATAATTTATGCAACAATTCAAAATCCACAAACATGTTCACTATACTAGACATTTCACTATTATTAATTAATCAACAACTTAATTTATTCAATGTAAATTCTAACAGGGAATATATAAAATTCAAAAGCTTAAAATTTAAGAAAAGTAAACATTCATACAAGGTTGTTATAATAATTATTGCGGTGGTCATCTTTTTTATACACATATGATTTTAGTTGCGTATGTATAACGTTGTTGTTGTTTCTAGTTTTCGTATGTATATAGCAATGTTGATGTTCCTAGTTTTTGTATGTATATAACATTGCTGTTGTTTCAACTGTAAACATTCATACAATGCTGTCATAATAATTATTGCAGAGGTCATCTTTCATACACGTGGCGATGGTATGCATGCACAAACATGTTCACTCTATTAGTTTAACTAATTCTAATGCGTAATATATAAAATTCAAAACCGAACATGTTCACTAAATTAGTCATTTCAGTAATATGCATTAATCAACAGTTTAATTTATTCAGTGTAAATTCTAATACGTAATATATAAAATTAATATTAAGTCGTTTTTAACAAGATTTTCATCATTTTTAGCCTATTTTGTCAGAAAAACCCGAGATTTTGTCAGAAAAACCCGAGATTATGTAGAAAAACGGCTTTTTTCTTGCATATTAAATGGTTTTTACAAGATTTTTATACAATAATTATCTCAACACATGATTTAATTGTATCCTTGTAGATTATTTTGCGTTACGTATATAAGAGAGAATTTATTATACATATATAAGAGAGAAAGAGATAGCTATTTATTATACATATATAAGAGAGAAAGTAAGCATGCAGTATGATTACAGATATAGCCTTCACTCTAACAAAAATATTGGATAGGGCAGAAATATTAAGGCACCTAAGTAATTTCTAGTTTACCTAATAATAGAACGTTGCACTCTAGGCAATAAATTTTTTTAAATTGCATAGGTCAGGAATATTTCGGCAAACAAGATTAATTAAGAGCATAAAAATACAAATTAATATTTGTTTTTCTATATCATCTTTACACATACTATGCAGTGAGTGTAAGAGAAGCTGATGTCATTCAACACAACAATATATTAAGTTATTTTATCTGTGTCAGTAATTCTCTTATAATTTATTTGTTGTTGGTATAGATATAAAAATTATTAGAATGACGTAGAATTTTATTTTGTATAATTATTGTAATCAAATAACATACATATGTAGGAACAAATATGAAAGCGGTCTAAAGAAAATGCTGAAAAGCATAATAAATAAGATCTATACAATAAACCATGTATGTACCTGATAAACAGTACGCGGTTCAAGCGTAGTCCTATAATATGTTGGATTTAGTGGCCTTTAGGGAAAATATTTGTTATTGTGAGCCTTTAGAACTAATTGTGTTAGTGTTTTAACGACTGAATTAAGAAGAGTCAGTATGAAAAGTCGTTATTTAGGTTAAATAATACACATTTTAAATACACAATTGCGGGCAAATTTTTTCTTTAAAAAGATTTAATAAGTAAATCATCTGAAAAAAATAACATACACATACTCGTATGAATAGACTAAGGTTTTATTTTACGTTTTTTTTATGATAATCTAAGTTTGTAATATTTTCATAATAGACTGTCTCCCTAATTGTTTTTAATAACGGTGAAGATTCGCTAAAATAACCAATAATATTTTAATTTAGTAGAATTTTATTAATGCAGTATTGACATGTAAAAATTAAAAAAAAACAATATACTTTAAAATATTATATTTAAAAAATATAAAAAGAAATATATAATAAAACACATTTAAAAAATATCTAAATAAGTTGGATTATGCCTATAGGCAAGGCATCTGATAACGGGTCATAGTAATTTTGAACGTATCACTACCTATCCCTTTACCGATACTCTTAATCATACTACCCATAATACCCCAAACATCGTTGAAAGTAATATCGCGAGCATAACTAAACGTGAGCCGTGAGGGTTTATTAAATCTTTTGGAGGTGAATTCAAATCCAACCTTATCCCCAGGGCTAACTTCACGCATAATATAGCTAACTATCTCATGCACCCCACCCTTAGCCCACTCCACAGGGTTTACTTCGTTAGTAGGCATCCCGGTTAGTTTAAATTTAATTTGTGTCCAGGTCAGGCTGAATTTACGATTTTCTTGCAAATCGTCAGAAAGAATGATGTATTTCTCAGGGTTGCTCATTATTTTCTATAATAAACAATAAATAAATTAGTTTTTACAGTTTCGACGTCATTATACTTGAGCACCTTCTTCTTCTCTGTGGCCGCCTGCACCGTGTTTAATTTATTCAACAGCTGATCTCTATGTGTCTCCATGGTAACTTTTCTTCAAACTGCTCTCTAGTCGAAGAAAAGCGGCTCCTTTTATACCAAGGTCTTAGTCCTGAACGTTCGTTATTGAACAATTCTTAAAATTAACTATCGCATATCTGATATCGGAAATTAGATAGTGGGGCATTGCCCATTGTTCATTGGGGGTGTCGCAAAAAAAAAAAACAAAATAACACAAATAATCGTCAACCTTCTTCACATAATCTTGTTCGAGCACGTTTATACCTGTATACACGATTGTTTGTTTGTTATGTATACCAACACACTTCTTTTTTTTTAAAAAAATATGGATTACTTTTAATATATTATTACGAACGATTCTTAGTTCAACTAAAAAGATACTGACCTAAATTTTTCAAATTTGTTTTTCCTGTTAATTAGAAGCATTCATACAATGTGTCATAATAATTATTGCAGAGGTTATCTTTGATACATATACGATTTTGGGGTATGACGTCTATAAAAGAGGTGAAAAAAAAAAGAATTTCGTCATACATTCGATCTTGCCTATTAAGTCGTTTTTAACAAGATTTTCATCATTTTTAGCCTATTTTGTCAGAAAACCCCGAGATTATGTAGAGAAACGGCTTTTTTTCTTGCATATTAAATGGTTTTTACAAGATTTTTATACAATAATTAACTCAACACATGATTTAATTTTATACTTGTAGATTATTTTGCATTATTCTACATATTCTAAACTTTTTTTATTATACATATATATGAGAGAAAGTAAGTATGCAGTATTATTACAGATATAGCCTTTACTCTAACAAAAAATACTGGATAGGTCAGAAATATTAAGGCACATAAGTAATTTCTAGTTTACTTATTAATAGAACGTTGCACTCTAGGCAATAAATTTTTAAATTGCACAGATTAGGAATATTTTTGCAGGCAAGATTAATTAAGAGCATAAAAATACAAATTAATATTTGTTTTTCTATATCATCTTTACACATACTATGCAGCGAGTGTAAGAGAAACTGATGTCATTCAACACTACAATATATGAAGTTAGTTTATCTGTGTCAGTAATTCTCTTATAATTTATTTGTTGTTGGTATAGCTATAAAAAATTATTAGAATGACGTAGAATTTTATTTTGTATAATTATTGTGATCAAATAACATATGTAGGAACAAATATGAAAGCGGTCTAAAGAAAATGCTGAAAAGCTTAATAAATAAGATCTATAATAAACCAAGTGTGTACCTGATTAACAAGTGATTAACAGTACGCGGATCAAGCGTAGTCCTATAATATGTTGAATTTAGTTGCCTTTAGGGAAAATATTTGTTATTGTAAGCCTTTAGAACTAATTGTGTTAGTGCTTTAACGATTGAATTAAAAACAATTAGGGAAACAGTCTATTACGAAAATATTACAAACTTAGATTATCATAAAACATCTTAAAATAAAATCTTAATCTATTCATACGAGTATGTGTATGCTATATTTTTAATTTTCAGATGATTTACTTATTAAATCTTTTTAAAGAAGAAAATTTGCCCACAATTGTGTAATTAAAATGTGTATTACTTCACCTAAATAACGACTTTTCATTACACTTTAACTTCTTTATATGATTGGAGCGTATGCTGGTCTACAATAGATCATACATTTAGTATAAATTAATATCAAACTGTCTGGTATATTAATATCAAACTGTCTGACCCAATCGTTCCACGATAAAATTGATGTAAACGTCTATAATTCTAACTTTTCTTCAAAAACTGATCTCTAATCAAAGAAACTAAGCTCGTTGTATACCAAAGTCTTAGCCTTGAACGTTCGTTAATGAACAATTCTTAAAATTAACTAGCGCCTATCCGATATCAGAAATTAGAAAGTGGGGCATCGCCCATTGTTCATCGGGGATGGCGCATTTTCTAATTTTAGAAAGCACATATCCGATTTGCGCAAATGCCACCGCAGCCGTGTCAACAAACACAATTAAACATGTTTTTTCAAGGTGAAAACCATAAAACAACGCAAATGTGAAAATCCTTTATTGTAATCTTATACAGATGGAAAAAATTGATATGAATGAACGACAGCGACGTATTAAAATAAATTTGTTTATTAAGAAATTTCTAAAAGCAATTTCGTCTATACATGAGCAATTATTTCGAACTTTTGAACTGACACATAGCAACATTATTAAAATAAAAGATATGTTAACTACGATTATTTATATGTAAGTGTTTTCCGTTTTGTTATTTGTACTATCCATAGAAGTTATGAGTTTAAAAGCGCTCTGCGCTGGTACGATGGGCTCAACACTTAAATATACTGAAATGTAATAGAGACAGAGTTGGATGATTTAATAAAATTGTAAAAATTTAAAAAGACGCATTTTATATCATATGTATGAAATAAAAATAATAAATCAGCAATATATATTTTGTTTTGTTTTTATTTTTACATAATTTTACAATATTTTGTTATTATTATCGCATTTTCTAATTTTACAAAGATTTAGATAAAAACAGATTTAAAATTTTTAATTTAGATAAAAATTAAATTAAATATAAAAAATAAAAATAAAAAAAAAAATAAAAATAAAATTAAATTAAATTTATAATGAAAATGTGGTGGGTGCCGAACCTGCGCGGAGCGCAGGTACGGTACCCACTGTCATGGGGGTTGTCCCCGAAGGGGACACCGCCCATGACCACATTTTCATTATAAATTTAATTTAATTTTATTTTTATTTTTTTTTTTATTTTTATTTTTTATATTTAATTTAATTTTTATCTAAATTAAAAATTTTAAATCTGTTTTGCATTATAAATTTAATTTAATTTTATTTTTAATTTTTTTTTTATTTTTATTTTTATATTTAATTTAATTTTTATCTAAATTAAAAATTTTAAATCTGTTTTGCATTATAAATTTAATTTTATTTTATTTTTAATTTTTTTTTATATTTAATTTAATTTTTATCTAAATTAAAAAATTTAAATCTGTTTTTATCGAAATCATAGACGTTACACAAATTTTTTATTGAAAAATTGACAACAATGTTGCATTGCGATATTCTTAAACACATTTTTCTCTCTAAAATATTACGCGCCAACTTATAAAAATAGATTTAAAGAACATGATTCATAGAAAACGAAAATACATATCAACGACACACCTTTTTTTTTTTTCGTATGCAAAATGAAATTCTTAATATGTTGTTTTATATTTAATTTAAGTTTTATCTAAATTAAAAATTTTAAATCTGTTTTGCATTATAAATTTAATTTAATTTTATTTTTAATTTTATTTTTATTTTTATTTTTATATTTAATTTAATTTTTATCTAAATTAAAAATTTTAAATCTGTTTTGCATTATAAATTTAATTTAATTTTATTTTTAATTTTATTTTTATTTTTATTTTTATATTTAATTTAATTTTTATCTAAATTAAAAATTTTAAATCTGTTTTTATCTAAATCTTTGTAAAATTAGAAAATGCGATAATAATAACAAAATATTGTAAAATTATGTAAAAATAAAAACAAAACAAAATATATATTGCTGATTTATTATTTTTATTTCATACATATGATATAAAATGCGTCTTTTTAAATTTTTACAATTTTATTAAATCATCCAACTCTGTCTCTATTACATTTCAGTATATTTAAGTGTTGAGCCCATCGTACCAGCGCAGAGCGCTTTTAAACTCATAACTTCTATGGATAGTACAAATAACAAAACGGAAAACACTTACATATAAATAATCGTAGTTAACATATCTTTTATTTTAATAATGTTGCTATGTGTCAGTTCAAAAGTTCGAAATAATTGCTCATGTATAGACGAAATTGCTTTTAGAAATTTCTTAATAAACAAATTTATTTTAATACGTCGCTGTCGTTCATTCATATCAATTTTTTCCATCTGTATAAGATTACAATAAAGGATTTTCACATTTGCGTTGTTTTATGGTTTTCACCTTGAAAAAACATGTTTAATTGTGTTTGTTGACACGGCTGCGGTGGCATTTGCGCAAATCGGATATGTGCTTTCTAAAATTAGAAAATGCGCCATCCCCGATGAACAATGGGCGATGCCCCACTTTCTAATTTCTGATATCGGATAGGCGCTAGTTAATTTTAAGAATTGTTCATTAACGAACGTTCAAGGCTAAGACTTTGGTATACAACGAGCTTAGTTTCTTTGATTAGAGATCAGTTTTTGAAGAAAAGTTAGAATTATAGACGTTTACATCAATTTTATCGTGGAACGATTGGGTCAGACAGTTTGATATTAATATACCAGACAGTTTGATATTAATTTATACTAAATGTATGATCTATTGTAGACCAGCATACGCTCCAATCATATAAAGAAGTTAAAGTGTAATGAAAAGTCGTTATTTAGGTGAAGTAATACACATTTTAATTACACAATTGTGGGCAAATTTTCTTCTTTAAAAAGATTTAATAAGTAAATCATCTGAAAATTAAAAATATAGCATACACATACTCGTATGAATAGATTAAGATTTTATTTTAAGATGTTTTATGATAATCTAAGTTTGTAATATTTTCGTAATAGACTGTTTCCCTAATTGTTTTTAATTCAATCGTTAAAGCACTAACACAATTAGTTCTAAAGGCTTACAATAACAAATATTTTCCCTAAAGGCAACTAAATTCAACATATTATAGGACTACGCTTGATCCGCGTACTGTTAATCACTTGTTAATCAGGTACACACTTGGTTTATTATAGATCTTATTTATTAAGCTTTTCAGCATTTTCTTTAGACCGCTTTCATATTTGTTCCTACATATGTTATTTGATCACAATAATTATACAAAATAAAATTCTACGTCATTCTAATAATTTTTTATAGCTATACCAACAACAAATAAATTATAAGAGAATTACTGACACAGATAAACTAACTTCATATATTGTAGTGTTGAATGACATCAGTTTCTCTTACACTCGCTGCATAGTATGTGTAAAGATGATATAGAAAAACAAATATTAATTTGTATTTTTATGCTCTTAATTAATCTTGCCTGCAAAAATATTCCTAATCTGTGCAATTTAAAAATTTATTGCCTAGAGTGCAACGTTCTATTAATAAGTAAACTAGAAATTACTTATGTGCCTTAATATTTCTGACCTATCCAGTATTTTTTGTTAGAGTAAAGGCTATATCTGTAATAATACTGCATACTTACTTTCTCTCATATATATGTATAATAAAAAAAGTTTAGAATATGTAGAATAATGCAAAATAATCTACAAGTATAAAATTAAATCATGTGTTGAGTTAATTATTGTATAAAAATCTTGTAAAAACCATTTAATATGCAAGAAAAAAAGCCGTTTCTCTACATAATCTCGGGGTTTTCTGACAAAATAGGCTAAAAATGATGAAAATCTTGTTAAAAACGACTTAATAGGCAAGATCGAATGTATGACGAAATTCTTTTTTTTTTCACCTCTTTTATAGACGTCATACCCCAAAATCGTATATGTATCAAAGATAACCTCTGCAATAATTATTATGACACATTGTATGAATGCTTCTAATTAACAGGAAAAACAAATTTGAAAAATTTAGGTCAGTATCTTTTTAGTTGAACTAAGAATCGTTCGTAATAATATATTAAAAGTAATCCATATTTTTTTAAAAAAAAAGAAGTGTGTTGGTATACATAACAAACAAACAATCGTGTATACAGGTATAAACGTGCTCGAACAAGATTATGTGAAGAAGGTTGACGATTATTTGTGTTATTTTGTTTTTTTTTTTTGCGACACCCCCAATGAACAATGGGCAATGCCCCACTATCTAATTTCCGATATCAGATATGCGATAGTTAATTTTAAGAATTGTTCAATAACGAACGTTCAGGACTAAGACCTTGGTATAAAAGGAGCCGCTTTTCTTCGACTAGAGAGCAGTTTGAAGAAAAGTTACCATGGAGACACATAGAGATCAGCTGTTGAATAAATTAAACACGGTGCAGGCGGCCACAGAGAAGAAGAAGGTGCTCAAGTATAATGACGTCGAAACTGTAAAAACTAATTTATTTATTGTTTATTATAGAAAATAATGAGCAACCCTGAGAAATACATCATTCTTTCTGACGATTTGCAAGAAAATCGTAAATTCAGCCTGACCTGGACACAAATTAAATTTAAACTAACCGGGATGCCTACTAACGAAGTAAACCCTGTGGAGTGGGCTAAGGGTGGGGTGCATGAGATAGTTAGCTATATTATGCGTGAAGTTAGCCCTGGGGATAAGGTTGGATTTGAATTCACCTCCAAAAGATTTAATAAACCCTCACGGCTCACGTTTAGTTATGCTCGCGATATTACTTTCAACGATGTTTGGGGTATTATGGGTAGTATGATTAAGAGTATCGGTAAAGGGATAGGTAGTGATACGTTCAAAATTACTATGACCCGTTATCAGATGCCTTGCCTATAGGCATAATCCAACTTATTTAGATATTTTTTAAATGTGTTTTATTATATATTTCTTTTTATATTTTTTAAATATAATATTTTAAAGTATATTGTTTTTTTTTAATTTTTACATGTCAATACTGCATTAATAAAATTCTACTAAATTAAAATATTATTGGTTATTTTAGCGAATCTTCACCGTTATTAAAAACAATTAGGGAGACAGTCTATTATGAAAATATTACAAACTTAGATTATCATAAAAAAAACGTAAAATAAAACCTTAGTCTATTCATACGAGTATGTGTATGTTATTTTTTTCAGATGATTTACTTATTAAATCTTTTTAAAGAAAAAATTTGCCCGCAATTGTGTATTTAAAATGTGTATTATTTAACCTAAATAACGACTTTTCATACTGACTCTTCTTAATTCAGTCGTTAAAACACTAACACAATTAGTTCTAAAGGCTCACAATAACAAATATTTTCCCTAAAGGCCACTAAATCCAACATATTATAGGACTACGCTTGAACCGCGTACTGTTTATCAGGTACATACATGGTTTATTGTATAGATCTTATTTATTATGCTTTTCAGCATTTTCTTTAGACCGCTTTCATATTTGTTCCTACATATGTATGTTATTTGATTACAATAATTATACAAAATAAAATTCTACGTCATTCTAATAATTTTTATATCTATACCAACAACAAATAAATTATAAGAGAATTACTGACACAGATAAAATAACTTAATATATTGTTGTGTTGAATGACATCAGCTTCTCTTACACTCACTGCATAGTATGTGTAAAGATGATATAGAAAAACAAATATTAATTTGTATTTTTATGCTCTTAATTAATCTTGTTTGCCGAAATATTCCTGACCTATGCAATTTAAAAAAATTTATTGCCTAGAGTGCAACGTTCTATTATTAGGTAAACTAGAAATTACTTAGGTGCCTTAATATTTCTGCCCTATCCAATATTTTTGTTAGAGTGAAGGCTATATCTGTAATCATACTGCATGCTTACTTTCTCTCTTATATATGTATAATAAATAGCTATCTCTTTCTCTCTTATATATGTATAATAAATTCTCTCTTATATACGTAACGCAAAATAATCTACAAGGATACAATTAAATCATGTGTTGAGATAATTATTGTATAAAAATCTTGTAAAAACCATTTAATATGCAAGAAAAAAGCCGTTTTTCTACATAATCTCGGGTTTTTCTGACAAAATCTCGGGTTTTTCTGACAAAATAGGCTAAAAATGATGAAAATCTTGTTAAAAACGACTTAATATTAATTTTATATATTACGTATTAGAATTTACACTGAATAAATTAAACTGTTGATTAATGCATATTACTGAAATGACTAATTTAGTGAACATGTTCGGTTTTGAATTTTATATATTACGCATTAGAATTAGTTAAACTAATAGAGTGAACATGTTTGTGCATGCATACCATCGCCACGTGTATGAAAGATGACCTCTGCAATAATTATTATGACAGCATTGTATGAATGTTTACAGTTGAAACAACAGCAATGTTATATACATACAAAAACTAGGAACATCAACATTGCTATATACATACGAAAACTAGAAACAACAACAACGTTATACATACGCAACTAAAATCATATGTGTATAAAAAAGATGACCACCGCAATAATTATTATAACAACCTTGTATGAATGTTTACTTTTCTTAAATTTTAAGCTTTTGAATTTTATATATTCCCTGTTAGAATTTACATTGAATAAATTAAGTTGTTGATTAATTAATAATAGTGAAATGTCTAGTATAGTGAACATGTTTGTGGATTTTGAATTGTTGCATAAATTATTATGACATTATTGCATGATTGTTTACATTTTTAAAGTTAAAAACAAGAAACAACACCAATTTTATACATACGCAGCTAAAATCATATATGTGTATAAAAAGTAGACCAATAAAAAAAAAAAATATGATCAAAAAATATTTCCGTACAAATATATAGTTCAACGACCTCTTAAAATAGTGTTTACGTTTTTAAAATTGAAAACTGACCCATATAGTGAACATGTTTGATCTTGAATTTTATATATTACGTGCTTACGACAGATGATTGTTGTATAAATTATTATTATTATGACATCATTGTATAATTGTCTACATTTTTAAAGCTAAAAACAAAAAACATCAAAAAAGTTATACACACACCTTTAAAATCATATGTGTATAAAAAAAAGATGGCCACCGCAATAATTATTATGCCAATTAAGTTGTTGATTAATGAGAAGCAAGAAACAACAACAATGTTATACAACTCAGTTAAAATCATATGTGGATAAAAAGATGACCAATATAGTGAACATGTTTGATCTTGAATTTTATATATTACGTGTTTACGAAAGATGATTGTTGCATAAATTATTATTATTATGACACATGATTATTATATTGCATAAATTATTATTATTGTATGAGTGTTTACGTTTTTAAAATTGAAAACGAGAAACAACAACAATGTACACACGTATTTTGTTTATTATTAATACAGACCGCCACCTAAATGACTATCTATTTTGAATAATTAAATTGTTTAGAAGAATTTACAGTCTAACATGTGAAACGAAAAACTTAATTCATTTAATACAATATAGGCGCGCAAAGATTGAAATATCGAACCCTAACTATATTTATTATTTCAATATAAAAATATGACGTAGACGGTGCACCCCTGTTAACATACCTTTAGGCGGAAAATAATATATATATATATAGACCGAGTACTAACAGTAATCTATCTTTGGGGGTAATAGTTTGTTTATATACCACAAATAGTCATAGTAATTTATCACACGTTGGTGGTGTGATGGTAAGACGCTTGCTTTTCATGTCGCGGACCCGAGTTCGATTCCACACGCTGACCAAAAAAAAATATCCATATAAACATTTATAATCAGTAAAAATATACCATACTACATTTACACACACACACACATACACACGTCATTTTCTAAGTAAAATTCAAAGTGAGTCATCAAAAAATGACGGTGTGATTAATTGACTTGATCAAAAAAAAATATTTCCATTCAAATATATAGATCAGCAATAACAATGCGTAATCATTTACGCTAAAGGTCGTGTGTGGTATTGAGACAGGTCGTGTTTACGCTAAAGGCCGCCATAATAACAAGGCGTAATCATTTACGCTAAAGGTCGTGTGTAGTATTGAGGTCGTGTTTACGCAAAGGCCGTCGAGCAAGGTCGTTGAGTAATTCGTATGACGTTTACGCTAAAGGTCATTGAGGTAGGTCTTGTCATTTACTACGAGCAAGGTCGTTGAGACAGGTCGTGTTTACGCTAAAGGCCGTCGAGCAAGGTCGTTGAGTAATTCGTGTGACGTTTACGCTAAAGGTCATTGAGGTAGGTCTTGTCATTTACTACGAGCAAGGTCGTTGGAGGTATGTCGTGACGTATACGCAAGGTCGTTGAGGTAGGTCGTGTCGTTTACGCTCAAGGCCACATTTACGCTCAAGGTCACATTTACGCTCAAGGTCATATTTACACATGTCATATGACCTTGGACCCAGGTGGCGCCACTACTACTAATATAAAAGACATCCTAAAAGATTTTTAGTTTAGTTGCCCTTTTAAAACGTTCAACGTATTAATTCCTATATATATGGCTAGTGTGTATTCAGCATTTCTATATCTAAATTTTCCTAGACCAAATATAACAATACGAAAAACCACTCTATTCAAAACAGTAATATCCCAGATCTACAAAATGAAAGGGTTCAATCAGTTGAAATTATTAAACCTTATTAAATAAACAATTAATAAAAATAGTTATTTTATAGTTACGGAAGAGGAGGGGAATTTAGAAAATGTTCCATTCATTATGCTTTCGTACTTTTCCAAGTATATCAACTGTTCTTGATTGCACAGAAGTTAATACCGCAACTTTCAATTGCTTAACTTGCCAATTATTATTATTATTAAAATTGGCCGGAACCCACGAGGATTCCGCACTCAATGCCACAAAGACCCAGGAGTCTATCCCAACTGATCTAAATTCAAAGACCTAAAGTTGAATACCCGAACTCGTATAGAGCTGAACGCAGGACAACTGCACACGAAGTGGAGGGAGTCGTCATCCTCCTCAAGGCAATCCTCGCAAATAACATCATGCGCTAAACGCATACGATGTAGATGATCTTTAAAACGGCCATGTCCCGTAAGAATCGCTACCAAGACTCTTAACTGGCTCTTTTTTAAAGATAAAGCATACTTCGTGGACCTCAAATTGGGCTCCCCAATGAAGTACTTCGCCTTACGACAACCAAAAGTCGCAAGCCACTGAGACCTTAAGTCTTTCAAAGCGTAATCCTTAATAACTTTCTTCCCGTAGTTGAAAGATATAGGAGTAGCTGGGTCAGGACCAATTAAAGTTGATTGGGAGCCAGCTTTGGCTAAACAATCCGCGATCTCATTGCCTATGATGTCACAATGAGCCGGAACCCACATGACCGTAACTTTATTGTTAGAACAAAGAAGGTTCATGAATTGTTTGCATTCCTTGACGAGTTTAGAAACAGTCAAGGGATTTCTTAAAGAGTTAAGTACAGCTTTACTATCTGTACACAGTAGAAAATACTTTTGTTTTTAACAGTAAAATTCTAAGCCTCAATAACACTACGTGTCAGCGCTATTAGTTCCGCCTGAAAAACAGTACAATGCGAACCAAGACTACCGCAAAATCTCAGATCCGACCAAGGACAGTAGATTCCAAAGCCTGCACTGAGGTTAGAACTAGAACCATCGGAATAAAAGACAATGGACTCATCTAATTTATTAAGAAAAACATGCTAACTCCACAAATCTCTCGAGGGATAAGCCACCGAGAAAAGATTTGATAAATGGAATTCGGGTAGTAGTCTGTCGTTAACCATATCGATTTCTGGTAAACATGAAGAATAATTACTAAAAATTTGCCAAACTTAACTTGCCAAACTTGCGTATATTCTCGTTATAAAGGATCTCCCATGGTAACTATATTTTAGTGTTAATTGTGCGTTGAAGTGCTAGTTCATGATAGCCTCTGAATGCACATTTAATGATATGAATTTATTAAACTAGCTAATCAAGGGTGGGGTGTTGACGGTGTTGAAAAGTATTATATTCGCAAAGAGTTAACATAAGCAAATTCAGATCTATATACGTATAAAAGTTTGTGTTAAACCGTGGATAAAAATTAAATAATAAATTTATGTTAAATTTTTAATTAGAATTATTAATATTTTATATTTTACTAGTGCGCCGCCCTAATTGGGACAGTAAGTAGAGTCCTGGCTTTGGTATTCGAGAGTTTCGGGTACGATTCCCGGTGGTGACCAAAAATCATTGGTTGGGTGTTTTTAACATGTAACTGTGTAAATATGTGTATTTGTCCGGGATTGCACTATGGGCCCGTTTCAAGACATTGAGTTTTGGAGTGATCTGCCCAACTTTAATTATATTTTTACCAGTGGTAGTTTTGCGATATTAAAACGAATCAAAATTGTACAGTATCTACTGTATTTTATTTACTGCAAGAGGCGCTTTTTCAATTTTTCCATTCGTCATAATGAGTTGCAACCGAGTGTACTTATTGATATGTTCGCTAAGATAAATCCGAAATTTCGGTCTACACCTAGCCAAAGGGAAACTAGACAAAATAATGAGACAGTTCTCATAAAACAAAATTGTTTTTTTATGCGATATTCCAATCTCTACGATGAATAACCCACTTATATTGGTTTTTGGCTTATTTACGCCTACACTACACAGACGGTGTTATCGAAAAGTGAGAAATACGGAGACAAAACCAAAACCTTTCGATCTTTGGCTATCAGCTGGCAGAATCGTGTTAGAATCATCTCAGTTCATCTTAAAAATAATTGTCTTTGTTTTGTTTCTTATTGTACTACCTCTAGCTCAACCAATTGCTTACTGATTTTCGTATTAACAACTAAAATACTTTCCATTCAAATTTTACCTTCGCATAGGTTGCCTTCCATATTTTGGGATTGGGCAACCTTAGTGTTGCCATCTGGTAACTAAATGGAACTAAATCGTGAACATTTTCGTGAGATTATTTTTTACAAATTTCGACGTGGATTAACTCAGTAACAGTGTATTGATAAACTTAATTTGATTTTTGGTAATGAAGGACCATCAACAACCAATGTTAATCGATTCGATGGTTTATAGAATTTAATCGTGGCAATCATGCTGTGCATGAACTGATACTGCAAGATCGACATGTGACTTATATCGTGAGATTGGGGCATTTTTGGTCATTAGTGGGCCCAGCATATATTAAATATTGCATAATCATTTGGTCGTCAACATTTTTTTTTTCGCTTTGGGTCCCACATAATTTGACAATCGCTCAAGAATAGACACAAATCATTCAATTAATGGGTCATCTGCCGTATAGTACTGATTTGGCACCCAATGACTTCTTTTTACTCCCGCACATCAAAAATAAATTGCGAGGTCAACGTTTGAACATTGAAACCATTGGAAAATGAAGTTTAATTTAATTTTATGTAATATTGAATTAAAATTTATAGTTTATCATTAAATGTATCATATTTATTTATAAAAAATCAAATTCATCTGAATTTTACTGAAAAAACGAAAAAATTCTTATCCAGAACTATTTTCAAACTCGAAAATTTTTGAATTAAAAAAACACGACCTACAACAAAAATATGAAAATTATTTTCTTTCTATTTTCTGTTGGTTGGTGATATACATACGGCGTTTATAATTCGATTTCAACCCAGTTTCGACTCATTACCTGACGTAACACGAATGTCATTGAACTGAAACCCGCAAGGACGTTGGAAAGTAAGCCATAACATGGAAAAATGCAATAAACAAAATAAATCGAGAAATTATGGCTGGAAATAAACGCAATAGTCTCCAATTTAAAAAAACAGATTAACAAAAATGCCGATTTAAAAATGTATTTTACATAAATTATTATTTTAACAGGCTACCAAAACAAAAGTCATCACTCATTGTTGATTGAACAGTGGGAAATTGATGTATTTCTATATTATTGCTAACCTCTTCAATTACTTCCATCATGACATCACATATCGATGAGTACTTTCCTATTTCCTTCAATTTTTGGCAAAGCGTTTGAATAAATATCGTCCCATGTTGTGTATTCCGAAACGAAACGTAACCCTCATACGTTGCATTCAATTTAAATATATTTCGTTTAACATAAAATGATTGGGGGGTGAGAAAAAATCTCTTTCCATCACAGGCATAAATCCTTTTCGATCACAGGCAACTCCACGACACGCTTGTATCACGAATATTTTTGGCTTTTTGAGCAGCGATTTATTTTCAATGAGCAGTGGATCTTCAATTTCCTTTGTAAAGTTGTACGATTTATCATGGGCCCAAAGTACGTCGTTCCGATCACCATGCGTCAGAATCACGATAATAAAGCATTCATATTTCGAGAAATTTTTAGTTTTCACTGTGAATGAGAAAAAAGTGAAGAACAAATTAAAAAACCTAGTACATGTAATATTTTGTTTGTGTATGGCAACTTAAAAATAAGGGGTTTTCCATTTGGGACTTAACAACTTTGAACTTTCTCTGTGACGCACCCTTAAACAAATAACCAAACTGTCATTGTCAAAACATTCAGTAAGGACTACATTTTCATCATGGTGAAATACACAAATGAACAACGTTTACAAATAATTAAACTTTACTACAAAAATTCGGAGACGGTGACTGCAACTTCAAGAGCGTTAATTCCAATTTTTGGTTGTATAATTATCGAAGCGAATTTTTGGCTAAACGGCTTCGCCAACAAATAGAATATGCATTATTGGTCATGTGAAAACCCTCATGTGCCCTCAATAACCGTTTGTGGTGTGATTTTGATGCTGGTGGTGTCATTGGACCGTTTTTTTAGTTGATGAAAATGACCGTCACGTTACAGTCAATGAAGATCGCTACAGAGACATGTTGCAATGTTATTTCTTTGGTCAACTGCATTAGCTAGACATTAATGATATGTGATTCCAAAAAGACGGTGCGACACATGCCACACAGCGGGTCTAACAGTCGACTTATTTAAATTTAAATTCGATGAACGTTTTATAACCAGAAATGGTCCTATCGATTGACCGCTTAGATCGTGTGATTTAACACCTCTAGACTTTTTTTATGGGACTACGTTAAATAATTGGTATATGCCAACAAGCCGGCGATTTTAGAGGAGCTCAGAGCCAATATTGAACGAGAGATAGCGGCCGTTTCCGTCTAAATGTGTGGCCGAGTCATCGAAAATTGGGTTCAACGAATCGACACCTGCAAACAAGCCCGTGGTGGACATATGAACGATTTCAAATTCCATACAAAAATGTTTTGATTGTACTTCAAGCCAATAATAAAATTTTCGAGATAGCTCAAATGGTTTGCGTTTTATCTAAAAAAAATCGTTGTCAAGTCTTTATTGAAAAACCTTTTATTAAGATCATAAACATAAGTTATATATAAATTTATCAAGAGATTATTGGTAATATCAAATCAGTTGCCATGCCTCAACATTTAATACGAACAGTTTGATAAAAGTCGGGAATTTTAAAATGCTTATACCAAGCAAATTCATTAAACTCGGGGATTCCCAGTTAAAAAGCTATTTACTTTGCGCGTGTCATTCAATGGATTAAACATAAAACCGTACTAAAAAAAAAAACGAGACAAAAACTAATTATCGACGGATACGCGTATCATTCGCAAAGAGGAGGTAAATGAGAAGCCCATCCAACCATTATATAGTATATTCACGGTCCTTCTCCTTTTTAAAAATCGATATTTGAAACAAATGACAATGGGCAAATGTTATTAAACAAACAAATAATTTGAATAAAATTAATTGAATTTAACATTTTATTTTTGAGTTTAGCAAATGAAACAATATGTTGACAACTTCATAAAAACTAAGAATGTAACACACCAAGAGTTTCTTGTCTGCGAAACTAAGATTGTGAGAATTAAGATTTCGGTCATAATAGAGAATAAAGAAACGAATGTCCTATTAGGATTCGAAGCAGATACCTTCCGATTCAAACCTCCTAGTACTCATTAAAACTACTCGACGGCCACTTATGAAAGACTTTATACAAGTGATACTTCAACAGATGAGTGTATATGTATTTATAGTTCATTGACACATTTCGCATTTTTCGATAATATTCTTTATAATGAACTTTTTAGAATGTACACATATTTGTGTTGACCGATAACCTAAATTCTATAAATATTACACAACAATCTGAAATGTATATTTCATTTGGAATATACTAAAAAATTGGTATTAGTGGACTAGAATTGTTTAATTTTTTTTTAAATAACTTTCATTCTCTGTTAAAGCCAGTAGGTATAGTATTTAGATCTTTAAAAAATTTAAATTGAGATCTTACTTGATATACTTACAATATCAGATCTCTGACCTCGACATTGTACAGAGCTCGGTATGTACCATCTACTTCGCGTTTTGGGCCGTAATCACCCTCATGATTCTTCTCTCAAATGAAAGGAGCCATTTCTCGTACTTGTCCGTCAGCGCCTAACTTTCACATCCAAACATATAAACGGGCGTGACCAACGATTTGTAAAGCTTTAGCTTCACGTCACTTGGCAGGTGTTTAGATTTTAGCAGTGGCCGGCTGCCAGCCGCACTTTAATATCCTCACCCACATTGTTATCGTGAATGATCAGAAAGCCCAAATATTTGAACCTCCTCACTGCTTCAAACGTGTAGTGGCCACTACTGAAAATTGGTGTGCCATTGTTCCTATATGCAGAGATCCAGTATTTTATGTTGGATTCATTGATCTGGAGTCGAACAGAAGGTGAAAACTCAAGAGGATGAAGTATTTTCTTCACTCCGTTGCTATTCAGTCCAATCACGCACATGTCATCTGCATATGCAAGCACCTGATTGGGCTGACGATATAAGATGTTGCGCTGAGGTGTTTCAATTTTACGAAAGACGTACTCCAACATGAAATTAAAGAGTATCAGGGACATAGCATCCCCCACCCGAGTTAAAAACTTAAAGTTGAGACTGTGTCACTGTTATTCTACACAATCGTACCAATTTTGTTGGCATTCCTAGGTATTCCAGAGCAGACCATAAACTCTCTCGATTGATTTACCTCCAGAATTACCGAGGTCGTGTCCACTGTATAACAACGTATACCTCTGGGACAAATGGTCTCCACTTTTACGCCAGCGAGTTTCTTGAAGAGCAACGAGTTCCAGCCGATACTCCTTCATACATGTAATTAATTCCACATGCACATTTTAAATCTCGTGTCCGGGTAATTGGGCGGGGGTCTGGTGTTGTTTTGGCGGTATCCATTTTTCGTTTTGTTGACTTTATAAACAGCTTATTTTTTTTACGGATGCGGGTCATCAGCCCAGCGATCCAACCGTTTAATCGCCTCTTACAACAACAAAAGGATACTGTGGTGGTATTCTTGGAAAACACGTTCGTGCAATTTAGGTTTACGAGACATGTGAGTGCCCCCCGATCACAGGGACCAAATTAAATATTAGAATATACAAATATAATAAAAGGCCAGACCAGTTGTTGTAGTTTGAAAACTATAGTATGTTTAGAGTGGTCGCTTGTTGACAATTGTAAAGTTTACCGAATGTTATGTGTTATAATTGAAAACAATCAAGAAAGACAGTACATTCAAATAATTCATTTTTTTCAATTTTTTTATTTCATTATTTTATCAACGATTTAGCTATCTATATCGAATTCTTCGCTGTACTAGGTTATTTTAAGAAAGCACAACCAACAAATAACGATTGTAGTTCCTTTAGCCTATAGATTAGAGAAAAGATAAATTTTCATTGCCTAATTTGGTCATATGTGTTTCATAACATTTTCAAATAAAATAGCGAGCAAATGAAGACTCAATAGTAAATCACAAATTTACAATTTGAAGGACATTAGTATAAGGACGATTACGGATTAATTTATAGAATTAAGCTTTACTCAATTTTGGATATTTATGCATTTTATAGCACAAACTGAAATTTAAAAAGAAAACATTCTAATGTTTTCATTTCATTTTCAAATAACAATTACAAATAAGGTAATTACAACTAAGTTTATAAAAGACTTTATGCGGATGCGGATAGTTTCTTTAATTTTTTAGCGGATGCGAATACGATAATTTGTATCCGTGCAGGGCTCTACTGATCAATATAAATATTTATTTGTTAATGGTGCGCAATACCATACAAATTCGTCCATAAGTTCTGTTACCTAAACACTACATTAATTGTGCTTCTTTATCTATGATAAGATAGCATTGCGATAATTTATACAAAAACTTTTTGAATATCTAAAAATATATCCAACGAATTAAGTCATACTAAAACACACTATACTCACAAATATTAACTTCCTTCGTGATTTGATTTAATTTCAAATCAGTTTTAACATACGTCTCGATATTATAGTAATCAAATACAATTTTTAACTTATCCACATCATACTGCGTCCCCTGACGTTTCGATTGATAATCATTTTCATATGTATAGTGGTTTAGTATTAAGGCATAGCCTCATTTACGATTTGATGACAATAGATTGCTGAAAAATGATTGTTTCACATTCGGTTTATCGACGAGCAATGATGGTGGTGGTTTTGGTTGATCGATTAATTGTGAATATCGCGTTGAAGGATTACTAAATGCTGATGCAGTGCTTATCGCCGCTGGCACTATAACCGATTGTTTTGGAGTCGGTTGTTTCGGATCAAACGAATAAAATAGTCCTCCGCTTTTGTTTGGCGCCAATTTTGCATTTTGTTTTGGCATAGAGCTAAATACCTATTTATACATATTAACATTTTTCGTACTAGTCGATATAACTCGAGGGCAGTGTTCTTTCTGTAGTTGTTCTGGTAGTAGTTTTGTTAATTGGTGATCCAATTTTATTGATATCCGAGGTAATGGCATATTTTGTGTTGTAGTCATTATTATTTACTTTGCACCATAATTTGATATACTGTTTATTTTAGCAGTTTCACTGTACTTGTATGATGTCGACGAAGATGATGTTGTCACAGAACTAGTTACACTTTTCTGTGCTTTACTCGAACTTGTAGAACTTTTTGCTATATCTCTATTTTAATTCATATCACAATATCAAATCACTAATCGTTTAATTAAAGAAACTACTATCACAATATATAAAGCAGCACTAAATAATATCGAAGTAAAGTAAAATTTGTTCTGATAAGTTCGTTGTATGTACGAATTATAAAATTGATTACGACTGAATTGTACCGATAAGAAAACTATAGATTACAAAAGTATGGCTGTATATGTACTTTTGTTTAGAATTACTCATGAACACATTTCAATACATTGAGGAGAAATATTCCTGTTTCGATTCGTGCACTACTACCTTTACGAGATTACATTCAATTATCAAATAGCTTTGTCTATGATATCAGTAAGATTATTTTAAATATTTTTCGCATCGTCGATTAGTGTGAAATTGAATTTTTAATGGAGAGTATCCTAGTTTTATAGACTCTGTTGCATGTCGAGGTATTAAACCATTAATCTCATATAAATTCAGTGAAACATAGTACACACATAGTTATTTATAAAGTTAATAAAATGGATAGATCAAGAAACCGATCTTTATCGCATTTCGAATCACCTCATCATCGACATCGTATAGTTATTCAAGTTCATCTAATAGCGGCAGACAAAATGTTCCTAATTCTTTACAATACTCAGCAATAGGAAATACACCAAGCCAATCTAACGTTGAAGCAATGAAATCAAAATCCCTAGTTGATGCATCGTTAAACAGGCCTGCACAACCGTTTGAACCTCCAGATCAGAGAAATTTAGCGTCAATTCCAGCGACACAAGTGAATTTGCCAGTTCAACAGCAAAACTCAACATTACCAACAACACCATCTGAACTTAATCCTAACCGCAGTATTGAGAATAAACTATCGACAAGTTTTTTATCTCGAGTATTCTGTTTTACATCGAGTAACCCTAATGGTGGTTATGCACTAATTTTAAATCATGAAACATTTGATTTGGTTGGTAAAACTGCCCGTACCGGAACTTATCAAATAACACAAAATTGTATTTTATTTGATTTATTTACAACTTGGAACCGAATCTATAACTGAAACTTATATAGATAAGAAGTTTATATCTTTTATTTTTTTGATAATTTTTTTTGTTATCTGATAAAATGAGTATATATATGACAAAGCGATTTGATATTAGGATTTACTTGTATTCGATCGAAACGACTTAAGCAAAAAAATGAATTAAACTTTTTAAAAAAAAAAACACAAAACACCATGCAGTTGTATGACGTGACACGTACAGGGAGTACGATATAATCAAATATTTTTAGCGGACTAATTAACAAATTGGCTACACTACATTGGGTCTATAGGTATACTAATAATGTAAAGCATTCTTACAATTACGATTGCATATATATTCGACGAATGTTCGATATTTGTAAAAAAAAAACGCAAATCGTCTGGATACAAAACCAACCCAACTTATAGCATTTCGTGCTATAAAACGGTCCTCACATCGTTGGCATAAATAATTTCGTCGATGCTTTACCGTAGATTTAAGAGTAGACACTAATGTGAGGGCAGATGATCTTGATCGCCAGAGCACAGCACTGAGCTGTCAAACTTTATACCACCGGTTCGTTACATATTTTACATATTTTTGGTTACAAGTAAAAATAATTTTGTGTTTTTTATAACTAATAAGATGTAAAAATTATAAATTGTCCGAAATCATTGTTTAATAAATGTGACGATTATGCCTATAACGTTAAACTCAATCACATCATTATCGTCGTTTAGTTAGTTTAAAGAGTTAGTTAGTTAGAAGTTTAGTTCAAAGAGTTTTATTGCAACATTAATTACGAATCTAGAAGAGCCCGAAATTCGTAACTGATGGAAATCGCAAAGTGTACCCAATTATGAAACAGATATTTTGATAGTGTCGTTAAGCGTGTAAATTATATTCGGGATAATGCTAAGAAACATTGACAATTTGTGCAGCTTTTAAGAAAAATGCAAATTACAGAAATCAAAGATATTATTTTTTTAATAATGTTCGATGGTTGAGTCACGAAGAAAGGATTTAAAACGATTTAGTGCTCTGTTCAAAATCAATCAACGATTTTCATGATGAGAAAGAACTATGTAGCAATTAGTAAGTCAAGACAGTTAATAATGAAACACAAATCATTTATTATCTCATATAAAAATTGCTTGCTTACTAGTCGTACAAGCATCTACACCAAAATTGCTTCCGGCTCCGAATTTTATAATTACAAAAAAACTTCCTCCAGTTTTCAGGGAGAGTGCAAGTTTGGAAAACGGTTTTACGAAAAAACATTTCCGAAAGTATCGTGTCAATTAGAAAAGTAGGGAAGGTTACAATTTATATTTTATATAACTTTTCTAGTATTCCTGAACCAAGATATATAACAGACAATTTTTTAGCTGCTCAACGATGCAAAACACATAACAAACTATTTTTAATTATCGCCTTAGCCAGCTCACGGTACGATTGAAAATAGTTTTGGCTTTGCTCTAAGAGGCGATATATTCGCTTTTACTGAATCAAATTTTTTTGCTAGTGATCGGGCCACCCTTCTGTACCCTTTGTACAAAATCTAAAAGTAACGTTTGATTCATTTTTTGTAGTCCAATCGAAAAGTTGTTGTGCTGTCGTTATTTGATCAGCGTATGGTCACTGAAGGCTGGCTTTCGTGGCATTTCGTTTCGATTTTAAAGTTCCTCTGATATAGAAATGATTAAAAATGTATAAAAATGTATGATCGTACCAAAATACGGTGAGTCAATAAGATACATTGTTAGATTGTATCTTAGATTAGAAAAGTTAATTGATAAATATTTTATTAATAAAATAGCGGAATGACGCCATTTTAGGTATAATCAAACTTGTTCGAAAAATT
Source organism: Tipula unca (assembly GCA_951394425.1). Lineage (NCBI taxonomy): Eukaryota > Metazoa > Arthropoda > Insecta > Diptera > Tipulidae > Tipula > Tipula unca. The sequence continues at coordinate 213,375,962 of OX596380.1, forward strand.
TGATTCAGTAAAAGCCATCAGAGAAACTCACGATTATCAGTGCTTTGTTCTTAATGGTAACAACCACATCACAGCGCGTCGATTTTCCAATTCTGATAATTTTTATAATTTTAAATTAAAATAATTTGTAAATAAATTAACTTTATTGAATAAAACTGTAAAAGGAAGAACCAAAACATGAATTTCGTAGTTTAGAATTAATAATTGTACTGAAATGTTAAATTCCACCGTAACTTGTTATGACGTTTTGTTCTATAAAATTTGAACGCGTTGGGTCTCCATCGTTAAAGATGGCTTATTTGAAAGGTATTGTCAAGTGCTTTACGATAAAAAAATAAAAATAAATATAAAAGGGTGAGCACGATTTTTCAGCAAAATACTATTTAAAACTGAAATTTAAACGATATATTGTAAATTAACACACGCTTACTTGATAGTATGTACAATTGTCTTTCCAACGAGCTATTATACGTGAAAATCGGACAAGAAATACTTAAGATACACGAATTAAAGATGTGAACATTTGAGTTTCCGACAAAAACAAATTATAACGGAACTCCGCGTATTTTGACCCCACCGAGTTTTTACTCAAATTATATTTTTTTTTTATCTATATCTACCATCTCCCCGAATTTCAAAAACATTGGACACCTTACCCCCGTTACCCACGGATGGGTGTCTGATTTCGCGTGGAAGGCTGTATATATATATATATATATATATATATATATATATATATATATATATATATATATATATATATATATATATATATATATATATATATATATATATATATATATATATATATATATATATATATATATATATATATATATAAGTGGAAAGCACTAATGTTGAACACAATGAGAGCCCGAATGTGTAGCAATACGGTCGGTGCTCGTGTATGTGTTTGTGATTGAAGCTGTAAATTATTAGAAAAAGAGTAGCGACAGTCAGTCAGGTTGTTGTGGCTAAATATAATTGACGTGTTTATTGATATAAGAGTTTTATTTTTCCGATATTTCTCAATCCCGGCATTCGTCTAAATTCTACTTGGGGGCTCAACCGGGATCCAAGTGGACGAGTTTCTTGGTTTTCTGACTACGTAAATCTATATGGTGTATATGCGACGTGTATACGAGCGAGAAAAGAGAAAAATCGGTGCGAGCGATTAAGTGAAAGCTAAAATTATCAGCGTATTGTAAAATAATAGTGCGAGTGAAAGCTAAAATTATCAGCGTCATAACAGACACAATCAACAGTTAAAATCGATTGAACGGGAACAGTTAATTTTTGGGTTAGTGTGGTTCGATTTTACATGCGCTTTCAAGGTCGATTCATTTTTGCATAGATAATTATAGTTTTTGTGCTTGTTATTATAATTAGCAAACCAGCATAATCAAAATGCCGTCAAAGAATCGAAGTCGAAAAAGTAAATTTGATGATAGTGAATGGTTCAATGACGACTTTTACCAGCGGATGGTGGACCGTCTCCATAGGGATCTAAATAATGCAACGTTAACGGAACGAAGGTCGTCGATACGTGAGCACGGAAACATCACCACTTTAGATGCAAAGGAAAAAGACCTTGAGCTAAAGCAAAAGGAACTCGAATTGAAAGAAAAGGAACTTCAACTTATCGAACGAGAAAACAAATTATTAGCTGATCGTGCTTCGGGTAATGAAACGTTAGTCGATGGTTCCAACCAGTCGAATATGCATACAGTTTACGATAACGGCCCGCGATATTCAATCGATGATGTAAAGAATTCTTTGTGTACATTCAACGGTGAGGACAACTTTCCGATTGCAAAATGGATCCACGATGTCGAAGAAACTGCGAAAACATTTGGATGGAAGCAACGGGATCAGTTTTTCTATGCGAAAAGATTACTGGAAGGAGACGCTAAGCTTCTTATACGCGCCGAATTCGGAATTGATTCTTGGGATAAACTGAAGGAATTTTTGCAAAAGGAATTTGGAGTCAAGTCAAATAGTGCCGTTATCCATAAAAAAATGGCCGAACGCAAGAAAAAGCACAACGAGACGCTGCAGAGATATTTAATAGAATTGCGAGAAATCGGTGCAACTGGTAGTCTAGAGGAAAATGCAATCATACAATACTGTATAGACGGGATACAAGACAGGGAAACCAATAAACAGATTTTGTACGGAGCCATTAATATGGACGATTTCAAGGCGAAACTTAAGTGCTACGAAGAAATTTGTTCAAAATTGAAAAATCCAAGCCCCTCGACTAAACCAGATATATTAAACCATTCTAGTACAAATAAACTCCAAGGACAACGAAATTTCAAAACACGTTGTTTTGAATGCGGTGCAAACGGGCATGTCGGCAAAAGCTGCCCAAACAAGGGAAATGGTCCGATGTGCTACAACTGTAGAGAATTTGGTCACGTGTCTTCAAAATGTCCAAAGAAAGCTAGCCCTAAAGATTGTTCGGCCATTCAAAGTAACGCATCCGTATTCAATAAAGACCTTAAACTTATAAGATTCGGGAGCACGGAAATTGTGGCGATGATAGACAGTGGAAGCGACATCAATTTAATATCGGAGCACAAATACAAAATATTAGATATTTCGCATTTGGATGAAAAAGTGATCAGTTTTAGAGGTATTGGCTCAAGGTTAAAATCAAAGGGATGTTTTTCAACAACAATCGGAATTGAAAGCGATGAGTACGAGACGGTGTTCCATGTTGTTGATGATAATTTACTACCATATGACGTCATTCTAGGACGTGAATTAATACGACAAACAATCACAATTTTAACACCAGATGATGTGATAATGAGGAAATTCGTGCCAGAAAATACAGTGTTGGCCATTGACAAGGGTGAATCTTTTAATATTTCTTACATTAAAGACTCAGAAATCAAAGAAGAGATACAGAAGATGGTGGTTCGGTATTCCCCGAAGAAATATAAGAGCAAGGCCAGCGGAATTGAGATGAGGATCATTCTGACAGATGAAAAACCAATCGCCCAATCACCAAGAAGGCTTTCGCCACTGGAAACGGACATAGTGCGTCAACAAATCAAGGAATGGTTGAGCGAAGCAGTCATACAAGAGAGTAATTCCCCATTCGCTAGCCCAATTGTCTTGGCAAGCAAAAGGGACGGAACGAAAAGACTTTGCGTTGATTATCGACGACTAAACCGAGTTATTGTGAAAGACAAGTTTCCTATGCCACTAATAGACGATCAAATTGATCAGTTACAGGGTGCGACTATATTCACGACCCTAGATTTAAGAAATGGGTTTTTTCATGTACCAGTCGCTGCGGACTCAGTTAAATACACAGCTTTTGTGACTCCTTTTGGTCACTATGAGTTCCTAAAGACACCATTTGGTTTGTGCAACTCTCCCGCGGCATTTCAGCGATTCATAAACGATGTGTTTAAAGACTTGGTACAACGCAAAATCGTTTGCGTGTATATGGATGATCTGGTTATACCAGCCAAGGACGAGATAGAGGCTTTGTTGCGATTAAAGGAGACATTAGCGGTTGCGGAGGAGAACGGTCTCCAAATCAAATGGAGCAAATGCCAATTCATATGCGACAACATAGAATATCTTGGATATGAGATTGAGCGAGGATGTGTGAAACCATCAATGAGGAAAACTTTGGCTATTACCAGATTTCCTGAACCAAAAACATTGAAACAAGTACAGAGTTTTCTAGGTTTAACCGGATATTTCCGGCGATTTGTAGAGAATTATGCGATCATGGCGAAACCCTTAAGTGATCTTCTGCGCAAAGAGGTTACATTTGGATTTCACCCAACTCATAAGGACGCATTTGAACGGTTGAAACAAGCGTTAATTAGTAGGCTAGTGCTAATAATTTATTCGGAGGTAGCAGAGACTGAGCTGCATACAGACGCATGCAAAATTGGACTTGGTGCAATATTGTTACAGAGGTCGAGCGAAGATTCTAAATTGCATCCTGTATTTTACTATAGTAAAAAAACTACGAAATGCGAGGAACGATACTGCAGTTATGAGTTGGAAGTTCTCGCGATAGTGCGAGCTCTGCGAAAATTCCGCGTTTATCTCCTAGGTCTGAAATTTACGATCGTGACCGACTGCGCTGCCTTCAAAGCTACTATGGAAAAAAGAGAATTGACTTCCAGAATTTCGGGGTGGGCGCTACAGTTACAAGAGTTCGACTTCAAACTGGAACATCGGCCGGGAAATCGCATGCGACATGTCGACTCTTTGAGTCGCAATCCAGTAGTTATGGTCATTGAAGACGAGTTAGCGGCTAGAGTCGGAGCCGCACAGAGAGAGGACGGGGATCTTCGACCTATTTTCAAGCTACTGGAGTCAGGCACGTATCTTGATTATGTAACTAACCACAATCTTTTATTTAAGATAGACCAAGGGGCACAAGTTTTAGTAGTTCCTAGAGGAATGCAGAAAGAGGTGATACGAAATTATCATGAACAAGGGCATTTCGGGGTTCGAAAAGTAAGTGAGTTGGTGAGGCGGAATTTCTATATCCCCGAATTGGAGGCGAAAGTTAAATCGTGTATCAAAAACTGCGTTACCTGTATACTTAGCGATCGAAAGCTGGGAAAGAAGGAGGGCCTGCTAAATCCAATCCCGAAAGGCGACACTCCGTTGGCAACATACCATGTTGACCATATGGGTCACTTAACAAAAACGAAAAAGCAGTATCAATATCTTTTTACGGTAATTGACAGTTTCTCAAAGTTTGTTTGGCTTTACCCAACGAAGACGTCAACTACGAAAGAAGTGTTGCAAAAACTAGAGCTGCAAAAGTCGGTGTTCGGAAATCCGGCCCACATAGTATCTGACCGAGCGACATGTTTTACATCGGCGGACTTCGCACGTTACTGCGAGGATGAAGGGATCGAACATTCATTGATTACAGCGGGTATGCCGTCCGGTAACGGCCAAGTCGAGCGACTTAATCGAATTATTATACCCGCCCTAACAAAGCTAAGTCGAGACGATCCGGATGAATGGTATAAACATGTACCTCGCCTGCAACGTTACCTTAATAATTCGTTCCAAAGATCGATCGGAATGGCTCCTTTTGAGCTATTAATAGGAGTAAAGATGAGAACACCTGAAGATTTGTGTGTGAAGGACGCACTGGAGCAGGAAATGGCGCAGAATTTTTGCGAAGAGCGAATTGATGACCGTAAGTTAGCAAAGCGACAGATCGATGAGGTGCAAGAAGAGAATCGACGAACATTCAACAAACGACGTAAAAAAGCGACGACTTATGATGTGGGCGATATGGTCGCCATAAAGCGAACACAGTTCGTACCCGGTTCGAAATTACAACCAAAATTTTTGGGTCCATATCGCGTAACTAAAGTGAAGAGAGGTGATCGTTACGAGGTGGAAAAATTTGGTGGTTCGGTGGGCCCACGCACCACTTCAACGGGTGCAGAGAATATGAAGCGATGGTTGAATGTTAATCCGGACATGGAGACAGCATATGAATACGAGAGCGACGAAACGAGTTCGAGTGAAGAAGAAATCCAGCCGTCTGGGTCAGCCGGCACAGCAGGAGGGCCGAGTGGAAAGCACTAATGTTGAACACAATGAGAGCCCGAATGTGTAGCAATACGGTCGGTGCTCGTGTATGTGTTTGTGATTGAAGCTGTAAATTATTAGAAAAAGAGTAGCGACAGTCAGTCAGGTTGTTGTGGCTAAATATAATTGACGTGTTTATTGATATAAGAGTTTTATTTTTCCGATATTTCTCAATCCCGGCATTCGTCTAAATTCTACTTATATATATATATATATATATATGTATATAATATAATTTTCATTTCACAGTAGCGTAAAGGCTATAACTATTGAAATATCTAAGTTTTGATTCAATTATTGATACCATCACTCTATTTAGTATTTTTATTCCGATTAGTAGTTTAATAAATACAATTAGGGGATCTACCGAAAATTTCATTTTCCTCTTTCGTAATACCTAAGTTTATTGTTAGTGTTTGCAGTCGCAATTCGCAAAACGTTGATATGAAAACATCGTGTCACATTGTTTTTGTATATTGGTGAAAACATCTCAGTTTGCATAAGGAACACAATAAATACTATCGGGGTACAATTATTGACTTAGGTGTGTCAAAATCTGTTTCTTTAATTAGTTTATCATTATTATTAGAAGCTATAATCACATTTTTTGTTCTTAAAATAAAGATTATCTTAGAATGCATAAGGAACGGGTAACCTATAAAGAGAAATCGCTACCAGCTGCTCTAACCGAAATTAGAAACAAGGAAATTTCCAAAAATCAAGCAGCAGAAAAATATAACATAACTCGATCAACTCTAATTTTCCGTTTAGGGGAAAAGTTCCGGAAGGTCATACCAGGTACTGATACCATAGTAACCACAAGTGAAGGAAGTGCTGTTGCCGAATGGCTAATTTCCTGCCAGATGAAAGGCTATCCCAAACAAAAATAGGATGTATTGGAAACTGTTAGAGAATTTATTGAGGCTGACAAAAGACAAACGCCATTTGTAACGGACCAAAAGTCCGTATACAAAAAAAAAATAATATCTAAACCAAGGAGGACCTAAGCACAGCATGAGCCCGGCTAAGAACTCACGGCGATGGGGTAGGTGTTTTAGTTTAGGCCTCCTTTGGTTCATGCATTCACTGTGTTTTTTTTTTTTGTCATCGGCGATTTGTCTCTACTCATCATCCCTAGCAGATGACTTAATTAACTAACATAAGTAGGTATTGTGGCGCTTTGTCGTGGGAAAATTTGTAATTTGACACCTGACCTTGAAATTTGATACCCTGACCTTGAAATTTGATACCTGTGGGAAAAAAAAAAAAAAAAAAATTTGTAATTTGACACCTGTGGGAAAAAAAAAAGTGAAATTTGATACTGCGGAAATAAAAAATATTGAAATTCCATGAAAGTCAGTGACCCTAAAATTTACACAAGGTCATTGACTTTTATGGAATTTCAATATTTTTATTTCCGCAGTATCAAATTTCACTTCCAAGAATTGTGACGTCATAGCATTGTGGGAAAAAATCTGATGATGTGTGAAAATATTTAAATTCTAAGAAAAAAATTAAAAAAATTAAAAAAAAATAAAAATATATCGATAAAAAAATAGGTACGAACTCGGTGCGGAGCGGCGGTATTATGAGGGTTGTACTTTTAGAATGTAGTAAAGGTTTTTAAAAATAAAAAATAAAAAAAATTGAAATTTAACACTATTGAAATCTGAATAATATGATTTGTCGTTGTTGTTTCGTATGAACACGATCAAACATGAATTTTTGTTTCTGGAAAATATTAATGTATACATCATAACAACAACAACGAATCTGTTGGATGAAAATTGAACTAATATAATATATAATATGGATATCGCCTACACAAAATTTTTTTATTTATTTATTTTCGTGTACATAGACGATATGTATTGAAATTCTCTATGTAGGAAAGATAAGGAATTATTATTTTTTAATTGTTAGATGATGTCTGTATCAGACTACAACCTTGATTTTATTAATGATATTTCACGATAGTAAAGGTTTTAAAAAAAAAAAAACTGAAATTTAACACTATAGATAAGAGAATATGACTTATTATTTTGTATGAAAACGATCAAACATGAATTTTTGTTTCTGGAAAATATTAATGTATACATCATAACAACAACAACAACGAACCTGTTGAATGAAAATTGAAGTGATATATTATATAATATTATAGATAACACATACACAAAAAAATGTACATGTTTTCGGCATTGTATTGATGCGATTGAAATTCTATAAGTAGGAAAGATAAAGAATTATTATTTTTTTAATTGCGAGATGATGTCTGTATCAGACTACAACCTTGATTTTATTATTGAAATTTAACGATAGTAAAGGTTTAAAAATAAAAAAGTGAAATTTAACACTATAGATAACAGAATATGTCTTATTATTTTGTACGAACGCGATCAAACATGATTTTTTTTTGTTTCTGGAAAATATTAACTTATACATCATAACAACAACAACAACGAATCTGTTGAATGAAAATTGAAGTAATATAATATATAATATAAATATCACATACACAAAAAAAAAAAATTTACATATTTTCGGCATTGTATTGATGCGATTGAAATTCTATAAGTAGGAAAGATAAGGAATTATTATTTTTTAATTATTAGATGATGTCTGAATCAGACTGCAACCTTGATTTTATTAATGAAATTTAACGATAGTAAAGGTTTAAAAATAAAAAAAGTGAAATTTAACACTAAAGATATCAGAATATGATTTGTTATTGTTTTGTATGAACGTTTTGTTGTAAAAGGATATTAGAATAAATTAGGTTGCACACTCACATATATAAATACCGGAAATGATCAAACAAATAAATACATATATACTACCGAGCTGGACATTATCATACAGAATAAAGATGATCATACAAGAATTTTTAGTTACAATTTCTGATATAACTTAAAAACGATAACGTTTTAGAAATTACTTTAAACTGATATACATATGTATGTATGATGCATTGTACAAGTGTATATTTAGCACGAATAAAAATTTATCTGATAAAATAGTATGAGATCCAAACGTAATACGGTAATATGTTGAATTTAGTGGTATTAGGGAAATTTTCTATATACATATAAAAAAAAAAAAAAACGTAGTAAACTTAGTAAACCAAACTCATACATTTTGTTGTGTACCAATCAGTGAAATTGGTGTTTCGCTGGTTTAGGGTGAAAATTGTAACATTACCAGGAAATTTTGACCAATATGATCATACAAAAGATGAATATGATTTATTGTTTTTGTATGAACACGATCAAACAAGAATCTTTCAGTTTAGAAAAATTGTACAAATTGAATTAAAAAAAAAAATTAATAAAAAATAATTTGGAAATAAAAATATTCTAAAAAAAAAACTTTTAGAAAACAAATATTATTATTTGAAAAAATACTTTCAATTAAAAAACCTTCACAAATTTAAATTAATTATTATATTTTCTATATTACATTACATAAAAAATGTAACATGTAATAATATGTAATATGTAATAATTTATTCTGTAAATATAATTATAATTTATTCCTTTTAGAAATTTTCCGCATATAATAACTTTTTTTATTTAAAAAAAATCTTAAAATGTGACATCATAACAACAACAAATCTGCTGGGTGAAAATCGAAACAATACCTGGAAATTTCGACAAATATGATCGTACAAAAGATGAATATGATTTGTGGTTTTGTATGAACACGATCAAACATGAATTTTTCTGTTTTCAAAAAAATTATACAAATAACCTTATGTATACTAACACACTTCTTTTTAAATATGGATTACTTTTAATATACTATTACGAACGATTCTTAGTACAACTAAAAAGATAGTTACTGATCTAAATTTTTCAAAATTAATTTTTCCTACTAATTAGAAACATAATTACTAATCACGAATTACAACAAAAAAAATTTAGGTCACTAACATGTATGTAAACTTATTTTCGTTGTGTATTTTAAGTTATACGAATAGAAGTGTCCTATTGAAAAGGTGTATCGTTGTTGAAAAAAAAAAATTCGGTACAAATTCGAAAACTTTTCTAGTTGTAAATTTTAACACCCGTTTAAAAACAAAAACATTTTTTAAGAGAAGACAATGAGTAAACTCATTTAGAAACAACCATTTACAGAGATCGGTCGCTTAAGAGTATTTGGTTCTGATTTTTAAAATTAAAAATATTTATCAAAATAATAAATAACACTCTCTTCATAATGTCAATCGATAAACATCAAGTTGCACGCCTAGTCTCGAAAATTATATCTGAAGAGTTTATTCGGGAAGGAATGTATGGAGTATGTCTGCCTGCGTCTTTATTGCTCTTTGACCATTTAAAGAATTTTGGTATTAAAATGATGTATGGAAAGATGGTATACGATAATTTGGTACTTGCACCTATACATATATGGACCGAAATTGATAATGTGAAATATGATCCGACAATTGCTATCAATGAAACATATCTGACACAAGAAGAAAAATCAATTTTTGATGCAACAGAGTATAAATATGATTCAGAAGACCCAATTTTTACGAATCCGTAAGATCATGCTATAATGAATGTATTCTATGAAGTAAAACATACACAAAATGTTGCTGATTATTTTGAGGTATCTCCACCAATATTAAAAACTATTAGAAATAGAATTAATGATAGAGTTAAGATAATCTTAAAACAACACACAAAAACATAAAAAAAAATACTAAACTTAAATCTTAACTTATGTGTTTCATTTTTTTTTTGTTTCGGTATTATTAATAGTATTATATTATGTTTTTGTTATTATTTGATTATTTTTCTTATAAATATTAGTTTTTAATTTTATATTGTTATTTTATAATAAAGTTTTTATAAATTTATTTCTATACTTTACTGAAATTGATTTGTGGAAAAACAATTTAAAAAAAAAATTTGTTTAAATTAACATTTGCAAATTCACGTTAATAAAAATTAATTTAGAAAATAAAGAAAATTCCGCACACACAACATTTTATTTTATTTTAACTATAATGAAAATGATTAAAATATTTATCGAGGGACAAAACAAATTATATAAAATAAAACTTATTTATAAAAAAAAAAAAAAATTAAAAAAATTAATTATTTAAAAACATAAATTTGTAAAATTAGAAAATTATTCGTCGATTTGTAATACATACTTTCCATATGTAATATTAATTAAAAAATTAGTATAATTTATTCTATAAGTATAATTTTAATATATGTATATGAAGAAATTTTCAGTACATAATAGTAGAAAAACATTATAAAAAAAAAAAATTTAATAAAAAAATTGATAATGAAAAATAAATAGAAAAATTATAAAAAAAAATATTGATAATAATAATTTTAGACAAATGAAGAAAATCTCAATGTAATGGAAAGGTGGAATTCCGTAACCAAAATAAAAAAAAAATATAAAAAAATGTAAATAACAACACTAAAACGTTGTTTGATATGGACAGTTTTTTACAGTTTGTTAAAATTCAAGATCTGGCAAGGCAGTGAGCAGGAGGATGAAGAGGAAAAGCTGCGAAGAAGAAAGAAAAGATTTTTTTTTTTTAAATGGGTAACAAGAAACATGGTGATTCTAATTATCTTAAGCTTTGTAGAATTTAATTCTGAATAAAATATTAAACAGTATATGTATGCATGTTTGCAGTAAATAATATTAATAATAACAAAATATAGTATTATGTAAAAAAATAAAAATAAAAACAAAAAAAATATATATATATCTGATTTATTATTTTTATTTCATATATGATATAAAATGCGTGTTTTTAAATTATTTTTTTTACAAAATTATTAAATCATCCAACTCTGTCTCTATTACATTGCAGTATATTTAAGTGTTGAGCCCATCTCTTCTTGATACTAGCGACGAACCCAAATCCCTTTTCTTGTCGGAGAAAGCTGCATTCCGGGAACCAAAAAGCGTGTTCTTCCCAAGGGTTATCGGTGAAATTCCAATCACCTAGAACCCCACCACAGCTGAAACATTTCACTTTATCATCTATACCTGTGTAGTAAAATCCGGCCGATGATACTGCTTCGTGATCAATCAAATACCTCTTCCATGGAGATTGATGGAATGAATTTAACCGATCTTCTAGTCTCCTCATGTACGGAACATTATCATAATACTTCAAATCACAACAACTCATGTTTACTTTATTGGAATCTTTTGAACAGATTTTCGATGTCGTATGATCTATTTCTCGTCTACGATCATCAGGAAAATGTATTAAGTCAGTTTCGATAGTACTACTTCGAAAGTTTATTGAATCTACGAACGGATTAGTAGACATCTTTGCTACTTCTAATTTTAAATGATTCACTTGTTTATTGTATCAGTTTTAACAATTTACTATAAATTTTATCAGGCTTGAAGTCAGTATTTATAAACATTTTAAACTCATTACCTCTATGCTGATGACTGATGAGCACAATCAGAAACTCGATAAGATATTTAGTATAAACAACAACACAATAGAGATCGTATGCAAGTTTCTACAAAGATAATATAAAAACCTGATGTAAATATAAAATTTGAGATTATTCTATCGAAAACATACATATATCGTTTACCAATGGTAAATAAAAAAAAAGTTTTAGGCATGTTCAAAGATGAATGTTCTGAAAAATTATTCTCTGTTAATTAGTTTAAAAGCAAAATCTTATTGCTTATTACTTGAGGAGGATGATGTTGTTATAGAAAAAAAAAATTACTCTCAGTTAAAGCTACATACACAATGTTAGATAGACCAGAGTGTTTGATGTCTTTTATTATGTTTGATAAAAATTGATGTAATCGTCTATAATTTATAGTTGAATCTATAATTTATACTTGAATCTAATGCATGATCATTGGTACCGTACGCTATCCACCTTATTTGCATTATAAAGCATTGACGTTTAAAGAATTAATTATTTTTAATTGTAAGATGATGTCTGTATAAGACTACAACCTTGTTTTTACAATGTATACTTAAAACAAAAATATTTGGAAAATGAGAATAGAAAAAAAATATTATAAAAAAAAAATTAATTTTAGAAAACAAAATATTCTTATATGAAAAATGAAAATACTTTCAAATAAAAACCTCGAGCGATCGGATTCAGACGTTGGACATCGGACGTCCGACGTCCAAGGTGCGACGTCCGACTCCGACGTTCGAACGGACGTCGGACGTTGGACGGTGCAGTTCGTACGATGGAATTTGATCGTACTGTTAAGTTGGTCGCTTGAAATTATTTTATTAAAAAAAAAAATTGATATAAACGTCTATGATTAATATAAAAATTGCTGTAAACGTCTTTAATTTATATAAAAATTGATGTAGACGTCTATGATTTAGATAAAAACGGATGTAAACGTCTATGATCTTTATAAAAATTGATGTAAACGTCTATGATTTAATAAAAAATTGACGTAAACGTCTATGATTTAATAAAAAATTGATGTAAACGTCTATGATTTATAATGCAAAATGCGGTGGGCAGCTACGATACACACAGTCATGTGAGGTGTCCCCTTCGGGGACACCTCACATGACCGCATTTTGCATTATATTGTGCTCATCAGTCATCAGCATAGAGGTAATGAGTTTAAAATGTTTATAAATACTGACTTCAAGCCTGATAAAATTTATAGTAAATTGTTAAAACTGATACAATAAACAAGTGAATCATTTAAAATTAGAAGTAGCAAAGATGTCTACTAATCCGTTCGTAGATTCAATAAACTTTCGAAGTAGTACTATCGAAACTGACTTAATACATTTTCCTGATGATCGTAGACGAGAAATAGATCATACGACATCGAAAATCTGTTCAAAAGATTCCAATAAAGTAAACATGAGTTGTTGTGATTTGAAGTATTATGATAATGTTCCGTACATGAGGAGACTAGAAGATCGGTTAAATTCATTCCATCAATCTCCATGGAAGAGGTATTTGATTGATCACGAAGCAGTATCATCGGCCGGATTTTACTACACAGGTATAGATGATAAAGTGAAATGTTTCAGCTGTGGTGGGGTTCTAGGTGATTGGAATTTCACCGATAACCCTTGGGAAGAACACGCTTTTTGGTTCCCGGAATGCAGCTTTCTCCGACAAGAAAAGGGATTTGGGTTCGTCGCTAGTATCAAGAAGAGATGGGCTCAACACTTAAATATACTGCAATGTAATAGAGACAGAGTTGGATGATTTAATAATTTTGTAAAAAAAATAATTTAAAAACACGCATTTTATATCATATATGAAATAAAAATAATAAATCAGATATATATATATTTTTTTTGTTTTTATTTTTATTTTTTTACATAATACTATATTTTGTTATTATTAATATTATTTACTGCAAACATGCATACATATACTGTTTAATATTTTATTCAGAATTAAATTCTACAAAGCTTAAGATAATTAGAATCACCATGTTTCTTGTTACCCATTTAAAAAAAAAAAAATCTTTTCTTTCTTCTTCGCAGCTTTTCCTCTTCATCCTCCTGCTCACTGCCTTGCCAGATCTTGAATTTTAACAAACTGTAAAAAACTGTCCATATCAAACAACGTTTTAGTGTTGTTATTTACATTTTTTTATATTTTTTTTTTATTTTGGTTACGGAATTCCACCTTTCCATTACATTGAGATTTTCTTCATTTGTCTAAAATTATTATTATCAATATTTTTTTTTATAATTTTTCTATTTATTTTTCATTATCAATTTTTTTATTAAATTTTTTTTTTTTATAATGTTTTTCTACTATTATGTACTGAAAATTTCTTCATATACATATATTAAAATTATACTTATAGAATAAATTATACTAATTTTTTAATTAATATTACATATGGAAAGTATGTATTACAAATCGACGAATAATTTTCTAATTTTACAAATTTATGTTTTAAATAATTAATTTTTTTAATTTTTTTTTTTTTTTATAAATAAGTTTTATTTTATATAATTTGTTTTGTCCCTCGATAAATATTTTAATCATTTTCATTATAGTTAAAATAAAATAAAATGTTGTGTGTGCGGAATTTTCTTTATTTTCTAAATTAATTTTTATTAACGTGAATTTGCAAATGTTAATTTAAACAAATTTTTTTTTTAAATTGTTTTTCCACAAATCAATTTCAGTAAAGTATAGAAATAAATTTATAAAAACTTTATTATAAAATAACAATATAAAATTAAAAACTAATATTTATAAGAAAAATAATCAAATAATAACAAAAACATAATATAATACTATTAATAATACCGAAACAAAAAAAAAATGAAACACATAAGTTAAGATTTAAGTTTAGTATTTTTTTTTATGTTTTTGTGTGTTGTTTTAAGATTATCTTAACTCTATCATTAATTCTATTTCTAATAGTTTTTAATATTGGTGGAGATACCTCAAAATAATCAGCAACATTTTGTGTATGTTTTACTTCATAGAATACATTCATTATAGCATGATCTTACGGATTCGTAAAAATTGGGTCTTCTGAATCATATTTATACTCTGTTGCATCAAAAATTGATTTTTCTTCTTGTGTCAGATATGTTTCATTGATAGCAATTGTCGGATCATATTTCACATTATCAATTTCGGTCCATATATGTATAGGTGCAAGTACCAAATTATCGTATACCATCTTTCCATACATCATTTTAATACCAAAATTCTTTAAATGGTCAAAGAGCAATAAAGACGCAGGCAGACATACTCCATACATTCCTTCCCGAATAAACTCTTCAGATATAATTTTCGAGACTAGGCGTGCAACTTGATGTTTATCGATTGACATTATGAAGAGAGTGTTATTTATTATTTTGATAAATATTTTTAATTTTAAAAATCAGAACCAAATACTCTTAAGCGACCGATCTCTGTAAATGGTTGTTTCTAAATGAGTTTACTCATTGTCTTCTCTTAAAAAATGTTTTTGTTTTTAAACGGGTGTTAAAATTTACAACTAGAAAAGTTTTCGAATTTGTACCGAATTTTTTTTTTTCAACAACGATACACCTTTTCAATAGGACACTTCTATTCGTATAACTTAAAATACACAACGAAAATAAGTTTACATACATGTTAGTGACCTAAATTTTTTTTGTTGTAATTCGTGATTAGTAATTATGTTTCTAATTAGTAGGAAAAATTAATTTTGAAAAATTTAGATCAGTAACTATCTTTTTAGTTGTACTAAGAATCGTTCGTAATAGTATATTAAAAGTAATCCATATTTAAAAAGAAGTGTGTTAGTATACATAAGGTTATTTGTATAATTTTTTTGAAAACAGAAAAATTCATGTTTGATCGTGTTCATACAAAACCACAAATCATATTCATCTTTTGTACGATCATATTTGTCGAAATTTCCAGGTATTGTTTCGATTTTCACCCAGCAGATTTGTTGTTGTTATGATGTCACATTTTAAGATTTTTTTTAAATAAAAAAAGTTATTATATGCGGAAAATTTCTAAAAGGAATAAATTATAATTATATTTACAGAATAAATTATTACATATTACATATTATTACATGTTACATTTTTTATGTAATGTAATATAGAAAATATAATAATTAATTTAAATTTGTGAAGGTTTTTTAATTGAAAGTATTTTTTCAAATAATAATATTTGTTTTCTAAAAGTTTTTTTTTTAGAATATTTTTATTTCCAAATTATTTTTTATTAATTTTTTTTTTTAATTCAATTTGTACAATTTTTCTAAACTGAAAGATTCTTGTTTGATCGTGTTCATACAAAAACAATAAATCATATTCATCTTTTGTATGATCATATTGGTCAAAATTTCCTGGTAATGTTACAATTTTCACCCTAAACCAGCGAAACACCAATTTCACTGATTGGTACACAACAAAATGTATGAGTTTGGTTTACTAAGTTTACTACGTTTTTTTTTTTTTTTATATGTATATAGAAAATTTCCCTAATACCACTAAATTCAACATATTACCGTATTACGTTTGGATCTCATACTATTTTATCAGATAAATTTTTATTCGTGCTAAATATACACTTGTACAATGCATCATACATACATATGTATATCAGTTTAAAGTAATTTCTAAAACGTTATCGTTTTTAAGTTATATCAGAAATTGTAACTAAAAATTCTTGTATGATCATCTTTATTCTGTATGATAATGTCCAGCTCGGTAGTATATATGTATTTATTTGTTTGATCATTTCCGGTATTTATATATGTGAGTGTGCAACCTAATTTATTCTAATATCCTTTTACAACAAAACGTTCATACAAAACAATAACAAATCATATTCTGATATCTTTAGTGTTAAATTTCACTTTTTTTATTTTTAAACCTTTACTATCGTTAAATTTCATTAATAAAATCAAGGTTGCAGTCTGATTCAGACATCATCTAATAATTAAAAAATAATAATTCCTTATCTTTCCTACTTATAGAATTTCAATCGCATCAATACAATGCCGAAAATATGTAAATTTTTTTTTTTTGTGTATGTGATATTTATATTATATATTATATTACTTCAATTTTCATTCAACAGATTCGTTGTTGTTGTTGTTATGATGTATAAGTTAATATTTTCCAGAAACAAAAAAAAATCATGTTTGATCGCGTTCGTACAAAATAATAAGACATATTCTGTTATCTATAGTGTTAAATTTCACTTTTTTATTTTTAAACCTTTACTATCGTTAAATTTCAATAATAAAATCAAGGTTGTAGTCTGATACAGACATCATCTCGCAATTAAAAAAATAATAATTCTTTATCTTTCCTACTTATAGAATTTCAATCGCATCAATACAATGCCGAAAACATGTACATTTTTTTGTGTATGTGTTATCTATAATATTATATAATATATCACTTCAATTTTCATTCAACAGGTTCGTTGTTGTTGTTGTTATGATGTATACATTAATATTTTCCAGAAACAAAAATTCATGTTTGATCGTTTTCATACAAAATAATAAGTCATATTCTCTTATCTATAGTGTTAAATTTCAGTTTTTTTTTTTTTAAAACCTTTACTATCGTGAAATATCATTAATAAAATCAAGGTTGTAGTCTGATACAGACATCATCTAACAATTAAAAAATAATAATTCCTTATCTTTCCTACATAGAGAATTTCAATACATATCGTCTATGTACACGAAAATAAATAAATAAAAAAATTTTGTGTAGGCGATATCCATATTATATATTATATTAGTTCAATTTTCATCCAACAGATTCGTTGTTGTTGTTATGATGTATACATTAATATTTTCCAGAAACAAAAATTCATGTTTGATCGTGTTCATACGAAACAACAACGACAAATCATATTATTCAGATTTCAATAGTGTTAAATTTCAATTTTTTTTATTTTTTATTTTTAAAAACCTTTACTACATTCTAAAAGTACAACCCTCATAATACCGCCGCTCCGCACCGAGTTCGTACCTATTTTTTTATCGATATATTTTTATTTTTTTTTAATTTTTTTAATTTTTTTCTTAGAATTTAAATATTTTCACACATCATCAGATTTTTTCCCACAATGCTATGACGTCACAATTCTTGGAAGTGAAATTTGATACTGCGGAAATAAAAATATTGAAATTCCATAAAAGTCAATGACCTTGTGTAAATTTTAGGGTCACTGACTTTCATGGAATTTCAATATTTTTTATTTCCGCAGTATCAAATTTCACTTTTTTTTTTTCCCACAGGTGTCAAATTACAAATTTTTTTTTTTTTTTTTTTCCCACAGGTATCAAATTTCAAGGTCAGGGTATCAAATTTCAAGGTCAGGTGTCAAATTACAAATTTTCCCACGACAAAGCGCCACAATACCTACTAACATAGTAGTAAGGTTTGAGAAAAATAATAATAAAAAAAAATGTTTTGTCTAAAAATTATTGGTGTGTACTTACATGCCCTCCCTCGTTGTACGGGTGTTTGCTTCAGGTGGTTCGCCACACCGTTAACGAACCTTGGGTCCCACGTTGTGCGGGGTTCAATTTATCACCACCAGTATTCAATACCCGCTAGTGAATACCGGGAATTTTAATTAGTTAACAGTTTTCTTCTTTCACTAATTTTCTTTAATTTTATATTATGTTTTTTTTTTCTCACTGCACTCACTGTATGTATATTTGATGATTACCTTAATGATGAACGTTCATCAATACAGAAGCAAATGTTATCATACGGTTTTTTTCAATTTGTCACTTTTTGTGAAAAAAAAAAAAAAACACTAATTAGCAAAATCAAGAACATTTAATTTATAGTGAATTTCTTATTGACCACCAAGGAATTGATACTTTTGTATTCCCAAAAAAAAATGGGACAGAAAACAGAATGGTATCACACCACTTAATGTTCAATTTATTTATTTAATAATAAAAAAAATAAGTAGATAGATTTACAAATTTATTTATTATAATTACACAGTTTTTAATTTTTAATATTAGTTCACTTATATAACTAATTTTTTTATTTTTTTATTTATTACTAATAAAGTAATAATTCACACTATCTCAACAAAAAAAACTTTATTTAAAATTATATTATTAAGTTATTTGAATATATAATTCATTATTATTATTATTTATGGAAATATAATTTATGATTATTATTATAAATGATCACACAAGCAGAATCTGCACTAGACTGACTTGCCATCGATCTCTTGTATTTTTTTAGTCTTTTCAATTTTTTTTTTTATGATGAATCATCCAGAATGTTTTATGTTGTTTTTTTATTTTTTTTTTTTTTATTCCGTTGTAACAGGCCATTTCCCGCCAAAATGACTCTGTCACTTATACTGTAGAAAAAAAACGCGGCAAGTAAAAAACACAGTGCGTTAACAAAAACCCAAATGTAATGAAACAACATGATTCGTTACACATTTACAAACAATACAACAAGAAGGGGTTGGTTTATACGACAAACTGCTAATGCATAAGTGCACCGACATTAAAAGATGGTTTGATTCCATAACCCTATATCTAAAGGAGTAGGACAATTTGGGTATATTAGGGTTTTCAAATCGTATTTACAACGGAGACGAAACCAATTTTTTGATTTGTCCTAAGACCCGTTCTTGCGGCTAGAGGTGCGAGAAATATATACGAAAATGACCGTGGAGCTGCCAAATCGAATCTTACAGTTATGTGCACATTCAGTGCCAGTCGCCAAACTATACCGGAGGAGATTCGAAACTCGCTACCTAAAAGCTGGGTTTTAAGTATTTCAGACAACGGATGGATGTCCAACGAAATATTTTATGAATATATTTCAAAGCATTTCCACCCGTTCCTGGTATAGAATAATGCAACATTTCCAATAATTTATTTTGTAGATGGCCATGGCATCCATATGACCCTAAAAGCAAGTGAGTAATGTGTGCGACTTGGAATAATTATTATTGCATTGTGTCCTAATGCCACACGAATATTGCAGCTACATATGTGATTACGCTGCATTCAAACCACTAAAAAATTGTTGGACTAAAAATGTATTTCAGTGGAGGAAAGAAAATCCAGAGCATTCTGCCCCTTTGCTATTGAAAGCATTTGATGGATGCATTACACCGCAGATGTTAGAAAAGGGACACCCAGTAGATGATTTGATTGGAGTAACATTAACAATATCTGATAGCATGGAAATTGCAAATAGGCAGGCAACTGATCTGACCGCTACAAATGTTGCTAGGACTAGTCAAACATTTTCCTCGGAAAATAATCCAATAATATCCATTGAAGACTATTTAGATTGTCTAGAAACGCCAGTTAAAACTGTAAACCAGAATGATAAACCATCGGCTAAACCAAAAAAAACATTTGTATTAACATCTCCAACATATATAGAAGCAGAAAGGAACCGGAAAATAGAACAACAGAAACTGTTGCACGAAAAGGAAACACGGAAATTAGCCAAACTTGAAAAACCAAAAAAAAAAAAGAGAAGAAATCGAATTGAAAGCTTTAAGAAAGCGACAAAATCAAATTAAAGGAAAATCAACGATCGAGGAAACTTAAAAGCGCAAAACACGCAATTAAAATGTTGCCCGAGATAAATAAAGAAAACCACATTTCTCCAGATAATGTCCTAATTACAAACACGGAAAATAATGATAAGCTTAAAATGAAGTCATATGTTTATCTAACGTCCTGAGAAAACAAAAACAATTAATACAGAAGGTACGCAAGATTCAACGTTGATTGAAGCTTTAACTGGTGACATCGGCAGTAATAAAATTGCCAACGGCCAAATGTGTTAACACTGTACATATTCTTTGAGTAAGAATCACAGAACTTCGAGGATATAAGGATAAAATGTTCCAAATGCTTAAGAGAGTACCACATAAAATGCCTGAAGTCACTAGATTTGCCAATCCTGCCATTGTTCCTGTGCGTAAAGTGCAATTAGAGAAAGACTGATTCTTTTAGGAAACTTATTGTGATAATAAGACTGTTTAAGTTTAACAAAGTAAATGACATTGAAGTCATATTGTGATAATATGTAGGTACCTGCACCTAACTAGCTTTTTAAATGAATTATTGTACTATTTAAAAATATAATTCTTTATTTGTCGAATAATTTTCATCTAATTTTTTATTTAATAAAATAGTAAAAACCTAGTTTTGTTTTGATTTTCATTCGAAACTACAGCAATGCATGCCAATAATCGTAACAAAGTGTCAATAGTTATATAAATTAGGAATCTTTTATGAAAAATCATTTTCTGGATATTAAACAATAAATTAATTGCGGTGCAGTGTTGGTAATGAAAAAATTAACAATTAGTCTTCTTAACTAAACTTAATATTCTACACATTTTAGGGCACAATTAACACAATGAGCGAATGTTAAAGTGAAAATTTTCTTATGACTGTTAATAGTTGTAGCCTGTACGCTAGTTAATAAAAAAAAAATTAAATTAAATTATTTTTAATTCCATCCGTATAATACCGGCGGATAACACGTTCCCGCCACTGTAAAAAAACTCCCTAAAACAAAAAAACGATAAAACATTTGTAACATTATAATATGGAAAAATATTTAACCTTAGCATATCCTGTTTGTGCTGGAAGCCTTGACAACGTTGGTAATTCTTGTAAGTAGGGCTTCATTGAGCACAAAAAAGAATTGATTGCCACAACAAAGAAATAAAGAATGTTATTATAAACAAAATAAATCCAATTAATACATATTTTACCTCTGTGATGCTGTGAGAATGATTTTAGTTAAGAAAATAAAATGTTATGTATAGTAAAAATGATTATTCATAATATATTTTATTATGATGATGACGACGATGATGGTGGTAACGGCTTCGTCGAAGTGGTCGAGGGACGTAACTTGGGTGCCACAATATTGTTAGTTTGATCTATATCTTTATTAATTTAATAGACTTCCAAAACAAAATGGGTTTACCATTGTTGACTCTGTTGAACACACCTGATTATCATCATCATTACTAATGTCATTATTTACTTTCATTATGATATCATCAATCGTTGATTCATCTCCAAATTCCTTCAAAATGTTACAAAAGGTTGGAATAAATGGCGGTCTACATTCCGTATTCCGAGGCGCAACAAAATCCATTTTATAACATTTAAAAATATTTCGTTTGCCTAAAAGTTCTTCGCGCATGTGCCCGGGACATTCGCGAACCGATTCTCCACTATCTAGTTCGTACTTAATTTTTGTTTCATAATCAGTTTCGGGCAATGCTTGTGTCACGAGTACTTTTAGTTTGGCCATAGTTGTTTGGATCAGCGCAACAAAATCCATTTTAAAACATTTAAAAATATTTCGTTTGCCTAAAATTTCTTCGCGCATGCGCCCGGGACATTCGCGAATCGATTCTCCACTATCTAGTTCGTACTTAATTTTTGTTTCATAATCAGTTTCGGGCAATGCTTGTGTCACGAGTACTTCTAGTTTGGCCATAGTTGTTTGGATCACGGGTGGTGGAAGAGAGTATGGACGTTGTTCCGAATCCAGTTCGTGGTTAGGTTTTATTTGACTTTCAGTCTTGGGCAGTAATTGAATGTTTGATAGAAACATTTTTGGTTTATCAAACAGTGATTTATTTCCATTAGTCAATGGATTCTCAATCACATCTATAAAGTTGTACACCATATCATGGGCAAGGACAATATTGTTTTGGTAACCATGTGTCAACAACACCAAAATGAAGCATTGGTAATTTGAAAAATTTTTTTCTATTACTATGAATGAAAGAAAGACAGTTACAAAATTGTATGAATCATTTGGAGATCGATGTTTTCCCTCTAATCAAATACTTACACAAATTAATTTCTTCTTTAATGTCACTTAAATTCAAATCAGTTCTAACCACCGTCTCAATATTATAGTAGCCAAATACTTTCTCTAGTTTCTCCACAGCATGTTGTGTACCTTCAAGTTTTTCTGCAGAGTCATCTTTGAAGTTATTTAAAATTAGAGCAAATCCTTTCTCCTGTTTTAATAGACTTCCAAAATAAAATTTACTTATCATTGTTGATTCTACAGGATTCAACTGAGGTATATCTTTATCATTACTAAGTCGTTTTTTTACTATCATCATGATTTCTTCAAACGGTTCTTTTTCTCCCATTTGTTCTAATATCTGGCAGACTGTTTGAATAAATGGCGATCCACATTCTGTATTCAGATACGTAAAAAAACCCCCAATCGTTGCATTAATTGTAATAATATTTCGATTGGACAAAACCGTACTTTGCACGGCCGGTTCGTAATTAAGTTTAATTTCATTTGGATTCGCGAGCATTGGTCCGCGGCATGCTTGTATCAAGAATATTTTTGGTTTATCGATCAGTGAATTATTTCGATAGATCAACGGATTCTTAATCAAATCTGCAATGTTGTAGACTTTATCATACGCAAGCGCAACATCCACATTGTTTATTTGACCACCATGTGTCAGCAATACGATAATGACGCATTTGTAATATGAAAAATCTTTTTGAATTACTGTTGATGAAACAAAGACAATTATAAAACATTATATATCATTTTGAGATCGATTTTTTTCCCTCCAATCGTATACTTACACAAATTGATTTCTTCTTCAATTTCACTTAAATGCAAATCAGTGCTAACTACCGTCTCAATATTAAACTTGCTAAATACTTTTTCTAGCGCTTCCACGTCGAATTGTGTACCTTCACGAATTGGTGCAATATTATTTTCATATTTATAGTGATTGAAAATATGGCAATACCCATATTTCGGAATTTGTGATTGACACGGTTTAGCAAATATTTTAGGTGTCACATACACAGTTTCTTCAACTTCTGGATTTTTATCCATGACATTTAGTCACAACCTATCCTAAGGAACATACATAATTTACGTTAATTTTTTATAATATTCTTTTAATATCTGTTACATATCAATATTACATGTATACATGAAATTTCCTTATAACGAATACCATTTTAGCGAAATTTTTAGTATAGAGAACTTGGGGACGATTATGTAAGCATTACGAGTTACGAGTTTCTCGAAATTACGAACAAACGCGATTATGTAAGACATTTCGAGTTCTCGTAATTGCGACATGTTGTTGTTGTTTTACTCGTACAAGTTTTTGAGTACGACAAGTAACTCGTAATGGTTGAAATGATTGTTTTTAAGGAAAATTTGTCAAAATTAACTAGCCAAATAAGTTTTATAATATAGGATTCTATTATGAATTATTAAAAATTTAATAGTTTAATCTGTTAGTATGTTCATTCCATTTTGATAAAACAACGACACTTGTTAGTGTGGTGGAAATATTAATATAGTATATTATAATACTTTGTCTTTTTTAATATAAATTATTAATAATTAAATTTGTATACCGTATACGAGTAATTGCGAGATTAATTTATATATTTAGTATTGCAATTAAATAATTAAATAAAATTATTCTAAATTAATTTTTTGGATTTTATTTGAAATTTAATTCTATTTGTTTAAAATACAAACAATTTCGAATTAAAACATAAAAACAATTCTGTCGAACG
The DNA here is from genome assembly GCA_951394425.1 of Tipula unca. Lineage (NCBI taxonomy): Eukaryota > Metazoa > Arthropoda > Insecta > Diptera > Tipulidae > Tipula > Tipula unca. Next base: position 213,400,628 of record OX596380.1, read on the forward strand.
CTATAATTTTCCAATTGCAATATAAATTACAAAACAACAAAATAAAAACAATAACAAAATACGTGTACGAAAATGAAGCAATCGTGTAACACGTTTTATAAAAATATATTTTGGTCGTATTTGCTATGTAAGCGTTATGTCGCAATTACGACTTCATGGATTACGATTCGTAACTCGTAATACGAAAGATACATAATCGATCCCCTTACATGTTTGATTGGCCAGAGTCCTTATCCATAATCAAAAATTTCCGTTTTAGCGAACTACAAATTCAGTATTACGAAATAAAAATCAAGCAAAATTAATTTAAAAACCATTAAAGTGAAGATAAAATCAGTTTACGTATATAGATGTATTTTTAAAACATGAAGTATTTTTTTCCGCGTAGCTATCATTAACATAGTAAAAAAATCATCATAAAATATGGAGGGTGTATTAGTAAAATTACATAAAATACAATAAAGTGTATTATATACCGAAATTGACTAATAGCTTTGTGTATTTATATATAGAGTGATTACCAAAATAAAATAAAAGTTACAATGTTACCTTGCTCGAATTGTAGAGCGCGACAATCGACTATAGAATTGTACAAAGTAGAATGAAATTAACAAAACAAAAGCATAATAACCTTACAAACATACAAACAAATTGTTTATCTTTTGTTTTTTAAATTTTGTTTTTATTTTCAGTTTTTTAATATTTTTTTATTATGTATTTTTTATTCCGTCTAAGGTGAGCGATTGCGTTGCTTCGAAACCAAAATTTGGTTAGGAATATTTGAGTAACTTGCGCTGGTACTATAACAAATTTTGTATTTAAGAAACAAAATTAAATACACAAAACTGAAAGAGTTTAGACCTCAAATATGTTATAAACTTATAATCAACAACACTAAAGTTGTTATTCAGAATTTTGGTGAAGATTAGAATGGTGGAACTGTTGGCACTGTATGTAGTTAAACTTGGTTCTGAGATCTGCGCAGATTTTATCAATCGAAATATTTACAATTAATTTATTTTGATTTTATTTAAAAAATTATGCAAAATCCAAAAAAATATATGCCACATTTTAATAAAATATTTAAAATAAACCGAAAATGTTGATATTCACATACAGATTGATTTTGTGCAGAACGGTCCAATTTATTCAATTTATTTAAGAAAAAATCGAGGAAATCCTCGATAATTTTTATTTCATCCCTTGTTGTTGTACTGTTTGTGTTTTCGGTTCCACAAAGAGCGCCTTTCTTCCACAAATTTAATTTTTCAAAATCCTTTTTTTACTGTAAATAATTTGGCTAGCCTTTGTAGTCGTGTCTCCCTCGCAAAAGGGCATAGCTTTTATATTTAGAAATACTTTTATTAACTATAGATAAGCTCCAGTTTGTTTGAAGTGGTCAATTTCTCTTTTTTCAGAATTTATCAACCAGCTCAAATTCGGAGTGTTCGTTTGAATTAGACAAGCTTTTAGTTTACTTTTGATGATATCGTACACATCCTTACAAATTCATAAAAAGAAATGTTCGTAAGAATTCATATCAAATGTAACCACAGCCTAATTCTAAAAGTGCTAGGGAAAGGGTATTTGGACACACTTGAGAAATCCTATGACCTCTTTTAAACTACAGCGGTTAATGCAAATGATTATTTCAATGATGTATAAATACATTTTTAATAGATGACTATAGCTAGAGTTTCGTTTTAATACATGACGTTTTCATTTTTTCGAAATAAATTCATGTAGAAAGCAGGTAAATAAGAAAACAGCTTGCATTTTATTACTCCAGAATCGATCTCTATATATTTGCTTCCAAGTTCCAACGAAGCGCAGCAAGCAGCAATATAATGAAAATATCAAAAAACATAATTTTAATGGCTGTGATTTGAAATAAGGAAACTAACTAAACAATTAAGACGGGTACACGTTTTTTATTCTAAAGAAAGAGCCTCTTTTTCTTTTTATCCGGAATATCCAACCAACCCAACTTCTCTTTACTTTCTTATTATAAACACGGCCTATAAAAGTTTTTTTCAATTGGTTTCAACATGAAAGAGTACGGTGGAAGATACATTAAATATATACTCAAAGCTAATAGCCAACAGTTTTCGGAATTAGTTGAGGAAATGGTAAAAAAGTATCTAGCACGTATCTCTCATTTAATTTCAAAAATGGTGATAACCATGAAATTATGACGTATTTTAGAAGATATAGGTGGCGCTGGGGTCGCTTTTCGAAAATTCTTATTTATGGACCTGTTTTACTCAAATTCACACCATATACTATTTAATTTTGGACCCGATGGTGTGTAGTTTTTTTTGTTGTTCCAATTTAATATGTGATAATGTATCTCAAGGTCTCGACCCATTTTACGAGATAACTGAAAGATAACTGATCGATTCCTTTATACAAATATTTTGGAAACACAGATGGTACCTTATGCGGAATGGGAAATGCCCCTTCGATGGGTGTTTCAACACGATAACGACCCGAAACACACATCGAAGCTGTTTAAAGAGTGGATTCCAGCTGATGGGATTCAAGTCCTGGATTGGCCGGCGCAATCACCAGACTTGAATCCCATTGAATCCCCTCTTCGGGATTCTAAAACGAAGAGTAGGTAGTCAACGCCATCGCATACAAGAGAAGAGTGGGAAAATATACCAATGATGACTATAGTTTCGAACCAAAGTATATGGAGAACAGGTAATATACAAACAGGTTTCATGTTCGTTCTTTTTCGCGCTTCGGTCAACATGGCGGCGTTAGTCATTAAGAAAATTTCGTGATGTTATTTACGTTTCAATGTTTACATTTCTGTTTTAATAATTTTTGATATACATACATACATAGATTATAATAAAATTATTGAATAAACGCGCTGTGAATGTTTTCGTGTGTTTACAAAAAAATATTGTGTTCAAACTTTTATATTTCGGTGATTTTTTAAGTGAAAAATTGACGCTTTAAAATTGGCTTGTAGTGTGTGTTTCAAGTGAAGAAAAACCATTTTTTTACAAAATTGTATATTTTGGTGATTTTAAATTGACCAAAAGTCTTTTAATATGTTCGATTAGATTGTGTTTGTAGTAAAACAATTATTTTCCGCAAAAAAATATTGTTTAGTGATTTTTTTTAATTGACTATATTGTGGTTTAAGTGGAAAAAATTTGGTCAGTGTGCACTTCCTTATACATAAAACAACAACAATGTAGTGTGTTTTTTTTAAACCAAGCAAACACAACTTGAAACTCAATATTATTACTTAAAAAAGCATCGAAACATAAAAGTTTAAAGAATATATGTATTGTTTACAATACATATGACACAATTTAACATTCACTGTTGAATAAATTTTATTTTAATTGAATAAATAATCACCGAAAAATAAAAGTTTTACGAAAATATTTTTTTGCTACAAACAGACTCAATTTAAACATTAATATTATCAATTAAAAACCCCACGAAGCACAAAAGCATTAATACGATGTGTTTTTGACTATAGTCAAATATTATCTAACAGCCGCAATTTATTTTTTTTTTTTTAATTTAATTCAAAAATAATTTATTACCAAACGTGAATATTAAAATTGAAACGCAAATAGAAATATATTCGACTAGTGTCGCCATGTTGATCAATTGTTGTTGCTTTTTGGGTATTTAAATTTTTGACGTATGCGCAATATAACCCTTCAAATAAATTTGCGAAGTCTCGCCTAAGCGTAACCAAAACGATACAAAAGCGTAATGTTATTTTATATGAATATAAGATACTACATTCACACTAATGTAGTTTTTGTTTTTTATATGTATGTACATTATTATATAACGATATACCTACGACGACTTAACAATTTTTTTGTTTTTTGAGTAGCCATTTTGTGTTTTCATTTTGTTCTGAATCTATAATTATTCTTAATTCAATTTTAAATTTTAATTTTTTGGTTCAATGTGATTTTTTATTTGACAGACAATTTTTTTATAAAGTTTTAATTGTGATTGAATAAAGTGTGTTTTTTGAATAGTAATTATAAGTTTTATACATATTTTTTTGATAAGTAGGTAATTTAAATTATTATAGTGTTAAATAAGTGTAAGTATTCGGAAGAATATTTTTTAATTTAACAATGGATAATAAAGCATATTATGAGATCAGAAAGCCGATATACGAGAAGCCTCATCTATATCATCCATATAATGGCGGTAAAAGTTCTGTAGAGGCAGGATCAAGTACAGGTGGTGCGAACAAATTTAACTATAAGTGTTCCACCAGCTGTAGAATTCAGCAGAATATTGTTGGTATACCAAATCAAGCCCAAGTGTTAGTGGCAACATATAAAAATCAGCCAAAAGACACGCCAGCTACTACATCCATTGGAGTCTGCACCAATTGTGACAGCAATGAAAAGCTGATTCTTGCGAATACGGAACTTCTTAAAAGTTTGATAAAAGAAGTTAAATATTTGCGGCGAGAGCAGCAGCATAATATAACAACAAACCATGGCAACCGTAGTTCCACAATTAAATTGGATATACCCGCTACAAGCATCGACCAATTAAAAGAAATTGAGGAATTATCCAAGAACCAAGACTACGAGGAGGCATTGGTAAGTTTATTTTTTTATGACGTTTATTTTTGTAGTTGCAATTTTACTAAAAATTATAACAATTTCAGATAGAAAAATTTAAAAGGATTAATGATCCAAGCATAGATAAATATGTTCGGGCAAAGTCTTAAAAGTCTTGATGACAGATGAGGTGGCGTGCTGCTTTTCGTGGTTTTGGCAAAATTCCAATATAGCAGTGAAAACATTCAATATAATGAATTTAATAAAAGGTAAACATGACCATGGTATGAAAATTAGATTTTTCTTATACCAAATTTAATTATTTCAGAAACAACCCAGGACCGTTTTCCAACGGCAAGACCCCATGAAATTATAAATATAATAAAACGGTGGTTCCAATATGCGAAGGACAGGCATCGCAAACAAACAAATAATTGTACAAAGTACAACGTATAAATAATTAATAAATTATAGAATAATAATTTATTAAACTAAAAATGTTTAGGTGTGAGGCAGTGATGATATTTTCAGTACAATTGTACTTTTTTCAGTACATTTGCGTTTTCAAAAATACATTAATACACTCGAGCGAAATTCAGTACATTTTCAAATTTGACAAAAACTATTACAATCGAATCAAAATTCAGTACATTTTCTATAGACATAATATTTTTTTTCCATTTCACAAAAAACATGAAACGAAAACGAAAAACATGAAACGAAAACGAGACGTTTGCGACTTCTACATTGGTGTTTTGGGTTCCTATTATACTATAAATAAATGTATATTACAAAAAATGGTTTATTGGGCAAAACCGCCAAAAGCGCAATTATTATTTGACAGAGTTGAGACTGAGACTGAGAGTATTTTTTATGAATTTATTTTATTGTTGTAAACTTGTAATTGATGTGCTACGGAGTAGAAGATTAGAATATTAAAGTAAAATTCGAACTTTAGGTGGCTAAGACCAAAAACAAATGCTTGTTCTACCGTTAATTTAAGTGTCGTGAATGATACAACGGAAAGTTTACCGTTGGATATTGATGATCATGATGGGCGCGAGTAAGTATTTTTTTTATTTAAGTTGCTAGATTTTCATGAATTGCATATTAATTTGACCATTTGCGATTTTTATTTTATTTTTGAAGAGTGAGTTGTTCTAATAGTGTTAAAGTTAATGTTTCAAATTCAAATAGTGAAGAACCAGTAAAAAAGCAAAAAAAATATGACATTGTGTTCAACGAAAAATGGAAATGTGCTTATAAATGGTTGATTGAAGATGTCAATTGTAAGCAAGGGAAGAAGTGCGCTTTGTGCAATACACCGATTCGAGGGGGCAAAACTCACATTGAAAGACACGCTTCAAGCGAAATTCATAAGAAAACAGTTAATAGTGCTGGAAAGAATATAAAAATCGACGATATTTTTGATAAGACAATTCAAGTGATTGGTGATGCCCGAAAACTCGAAATATCATTAAGTTTATTTGTAGCGGAACATAACCTCCCGTTTTCTATATTGAATCACATGAATTCTCTTCTAAAAAATTGTATAGTTGATTCAAAAATTGTTAAATCACGTATATTATGATTTTATACAACATTGAAATATGATTATTTGTATATTATGATTTATTATATTATTATTATATATAATAAAATATATTTTAATGTTAAAAATAATGTCTTTTTCACTTAAAAAAAATTCAGTACAATTACTTGGAATTCAGTACTATTTCGTTAGCAGATTAGTACAATTACAAATTCTCTCATATCATCCCTGGTGTGAGGTGGAATTTGAAATCCTCTGAATGAAATGTGATCTTCAAAAATTTAGTTTTAAGATTAAATAAATATTTAGTTTTAAGTACATAAATGAATATGAATTCGAAGTGAAATCATCAAGTGCATATGAAATGTGATAAAGTTTATAAAATTTATTTTTAAATGTAAATTAACTTATTTATTATTTTTTTGTATTAATTAAAGAAAATTAACTGAAAATAAAATCTTAATTGTTTTTATTAATTACCCTCTATGCAAAAAACCAGATCCAATTTTATGATTCACAGGTGTAGTCTGAGCGAACATCAAAATAATTCATTTTTAAATCTCATGATTGATTCATAATTTATAATCCATAAATGAATCATTTTGATTCGCAAAAAGTGAACTTCACCACTTTCGAATCTTTTTTTTTTTTAAAAAAGAACTCATTTTGTATGAGCTAAAATTGAATTGTAAATGAAGTTCACAATTTATGCAATACAACATCATCGAAATGATTCAACATTTTTGATTCAATAATGAATCATTTTCAATTCACAAGATTGACACCGTTGAATAAAATTTGAAATTTTATTTTAACTTTATCTTTTATAAAAAAAAATTTTATTTTTAAAATATATCATTTTTTGTGATTTAAAACAGATGGGTTAATGAACTTCATAAATGTTTCATTACTACATCATCGAAATGATTCAATTTTGTCGAATCAATTCGAATTCAATATTGTTGAATCAAAAACCAATCATTTTCAATGAACAAAAAGTGAAGTAGTCTACAATAACTTTATTCTAAAAACACGTCCAAAATGATATCTGCGCAAAATGTTCGAAATATGGTCATTGTTAAAAGTGAAGTGAAGTGATAGAGAACTATTAATATATTAACAAACTATTGTTATAATTATAATTATATATATTATGTAAGTAAATAAAATAATTAAATATATATAATAATTAATAATTATATACGAATAATATATATATATATATATATATATATATATATATATATATATATATATATATATATATATATATATATATATATATATATGTATATATATATAAATATATATATATATATATATATATATATATATATATATATATATATATATATATATATATATATATATATATATATATATATATATGTATATATATATAAATATATATATATATATATATATATATATATATATATATATATATATATATAACAAAAAAAGGACAAAAGTGAAGGACAAAAGTATTCACCGTCACTTTCTACATCAAAACGACATGAACAAACCTTCTCGACTCTTGGAGGAATAATATTTTGAGCATCTGAGGCAGTAGTAAGGGATAATGAAAAATTACTAGAATTTGATTTTACTGTCAGACTATGAGTTTCAAAATTTATGTCACACTTGAATTTATTAAGGAAATCTAGTCCTAATATACCAGCAAAATTGATGGGTGTGTTTTCTGGGGTTATTTGGAACTCATGATTTATTATAAAATTTTCTGTAATATGAATTTTACCATAACATAAAGCAAGAGTTTCGAATTTATGATTAGATAATCCTTTTATCATACATTTTTGCTTTGGGAAACAATCAGTATCTGGATCAAGAAACCTTTTGTTTACAATGCTGATGTCAGCTCCGGTATCAATTAAAAAATACGCAGTAGGAACAGTAAGGAAATCTATATCAAGTAGTACATAATTAGAATGAGGTTTTGTTTTATCGATACTTGATGAAAATAAGGATGGTACTTCTTTAAAAATTTGAGAAGGCCCATCACTAAATTTTTTCTTTCTACATTGACTTATGTTATGACCTGCATTTTTACAATATGCGCAAATAATTGAAAATTGACGTACTGTAGGGTTTGCACTAAAAGATTGATTGGAAAATTTACCATAATTATTATGATTTGGATTAGGCGTAATAATAGAATGTGGAATAGTTGGTCTTCGATTAAAAGAGTAGCAAGTATTTGCTGTATGTCCCATTTTATGGCATAATTGACATTTTGGAATAGTTTTCTTAATAGGCTGAGTAAATCTAGGATTATAACTATTAGTTTCACGAATAGAATTTTCTTCTTCGATGGCCTTAGCAATAGCATCTTTAAGATTAGTAAATCGGCATGCCTTAATAATTATTCTTAATGGATATGTTAAGCCGTCTTGGAAAGAACGCAACGCTGTTGTATTGTTAAGACTGAGAATGTGCTTAGCAGCATCTTTACCCTCTCGCTCTATACAAACGTCGTTCAGATTTGATAAGAGAGTTTCTATTCGGGTTGCAAAATTTCTTATATCCTCAGATTTTAGTTGTTTAGCTTGCACCAATTCGACTTGTAAATGCTCTATCGATCGAGAATCTATGTATGTATATATATATATATATATGTATGTATATATATATATATATATATATATATATATATATATATATATATATATATACATATGTATGTTATATGTACATAGGGTACAAATTACTTGCCCTATACTATATAAGTACACTAGCATAAATATTTGCATAATTATTATTATTTCTATGTATTACTTGTATATAATAAGAATGTATTATTTGTATATATAAAAATTATGTATATTGTTAGAAATTGCGTTATGCAATTGAATTTCAATAAATAAAGAATATCAATTGGCGTTCGATTCCTAAACAAACAACATTAAATATTGTAAAATAAAATAAATCAAATTAAAAATACTTATATTGTTAAAAGTATAGTTTTTATTTAATAAACTGTGATAATAAAAAACATTATAAAATTACGTTTGGTGGAAAAGGTGAGCTTACACATAATATATTTGGTGACAGCGGTGGGATGTCGCGAAGAGATTCGTGAACATTATACATAAATGTTTAACGGAGAAAATCACTTCGAAATCAAGCATCCGTTATTGTGTTAAGTCCATCACAAGTTAATTTTCCTAAGCCAATGCGTACAAATTATACCAAATAAATCTTTAAAAATATATATAATATAATTATATAAAGTGCATCAGAATGTTATAAGTTTAATTGTTACATTGTGAAAAAAAAAAATAACCTTCGAAGAATAATCGCGTGTTGTGCAACGGTGCAGTTCACATACAAATAGTGGTAATTGAGGGATATACCTATACATAGTACTGCTATACCAAATGTTTCCACGTGGAAGAAGAAAGAAAAAATATATTCATCAAAGTTTCATCAACTTCTAATTCATCGAATAAAATTCATCACAATTAACTATGAGTAGCATTCAACAAATTACTCAACAAAATTTTTGCATACAAATTGATCTCTCTCAAACTTGATAATCAACCTTTATCAACTGGATCATCTATGTGTATATATATATATATATATATATATATATATATATAAAAATTATATAAACCACACTACCAAATCAAAAAAAAAAAAAAAATACGTCATCAACAAGGTCGTTTGTTACTGGAATCATCAATATCTAATACTCTACTTATCATATTGTCATCCAAATTAGCTGTATCGACTAACTATTACTTATTATTAAGCATAATAATATATGCTATTACAAAAATCTACATCGTTTGAATTACGTGTATATCAAATTTATAAAGGTAATTATTTTAAATTGATCAGTTCTTAATTTTTTATAATCTTAATAATTTTTCTAATTCGTTTATATATTTTCAGTTTTTTTTTTGGGATGAACTTCAATGAATGACGATGAGTACACACAACTGAGGAATCGGAAAATAGCAAAAATTAAAACCAAAAGAAAATCAAAGTGTTTAACGCAATTAAATAGTGAGTACTTTGTTAGTTTAAATAGTGTGAACTCAAATAAACAATACATTCAGGCTACATTGACAATTCGGCACTTCTTTTAGAACTTCCATTTTTTTTGATCGATAAACCCGATTTAACTTCCAATTATATTAATATCTGTACTAAAACCAATTTCAAGAGTGATCTTGATAGTAAAATTTTTGTCGCATCATCCAAAATGGCGAAAGCCGCTCTTAATGTAGATTTAATGTTAAAGATTATTCCTGATTTTAATGGTAACTCGAATAATCTCCATAAATTTTTGTCATGTTGCGACGTAGTTTATTCACCTTTAGAAGCTCAGGCAGATTTTGCCTTGTTTCTAAATGTATTAAAATCAAAATTATCTGGTCCAGCGTATGATTTAGTTAAATACAAAGATTACAATAAGTGGAGTGAATTAAAAAGTGATTTAAAATTAAAGTTTGCAGATTCTCGATCGATAGAGCATTTACAAGTCGAATTGGTGCAAGCTAAACAACTAAAATCTGAGGATATAAGAAATTTTGCAACCCGAATAGAAACTCTCTTAACAAATCTGAACGACGTTTGTATAGAGCGAGAGGGTAAAGATGCTGCTAAGCACATTCTCAGTCTTAACAATACAACAGCGTTGCGTTCTTTCCAAGACGGCTTAACATATCCATTAAGAATAATTATTAAGGCATGCCGATTTACTAATCTTAAAGATGCTATTGCTAAGGCCATCGAAGAAGAAAATTCTATTCGTGAAACTAATAGTTATAATCCTAGATTTACTCAGCCTATTAAGAAAACTATTCCAAAATGTCAATTATGCCATAAAATGGGACATACAGCAAATACTTGCTACTCTTTTAATCGAAGACCAACTATTCCACATTCTATTATTACGCCTAATCCAAATCATAATAATTATGGTAAATTTTCCAATCAATCTTTTAGTGCAAACCCTACAGTACGTCAATTTTCAATTATTTGCGCATATTGTAAAAATGCAGGTCATAACATAAGTCAATGTAGAAAGAAAAAATTTAGTGATGGGCCTTCTCAAATTTTTAAAGAAGTACCATCCTTATTTTCATCAAGTATCGATAAAACAAAACCTCATTCTAATTATGTACTACTTGATATAGATTTCCTTAATGTTCCTACTGCGTATTTTTTAATTGATACAGGAGCTGACATCAGCATTGTAAACAAAAGGTTTCTTGATCCAGATACTGATTGTTTCCCAAAGCAAAAATGTATGATAAAAGGATTATCTAATCATAAATTCGAAACTCTTGCTTTATGTTATGGTAAAATTCATATTACAGAAAATTTTATAATAAATCATGAGTTCCAAATAACCCCAGAAAACACACCCATCAATTTTGCTGGTATATTAGGACTAGATTTCCTTAATAAATTCAAGTGTGACATAAATTTTGAAACTCATAGTCTGACAGTAAAATCAAATTCTAGTCATTTTTCATTATCCCTTACTACTGCCTCAGATGCTCAAAATATTATTCCTCCAAGAGTCGAGAAGGTTTGTTCATGGCGTTTTGATGTAGAAAGTGACGGTGAATACTTTTGTCCTTCACAGGAAATTCAACCTTGAGTCTATGTAGCAAATACTATCCTACTTATAACTTCCAAAACTTCTTATATTAGCATTATAAATAGTAACACATATCCTATTGATATAAGCAAGTCTAAAATCGTTCCACAACCAATAGATCAATTTCATGTATTTTCTACCAATTCTTGGTCTAATCCATTAGATAACAGATTAAACTTATTGGAAGATAATCTTGATTTTGACGGTTTGAATGAAGATGAAAAAACAACAATTTTGAACATATGTCGTCGTTTTAATGACGTCTTTCATTTACCAGGAGATACTCTCTCAACTTCAAAAGAAGGTGTTCATGACATTCCATTACTACCAAATTCACGTCCAATCAATATAAAACCCTATCGTTTACCACAATCCACGAAACAAGAGATAAACGATCAAGTCGATAAGATGTTAAAGAACGGAATAATAGAACCAAGCTTTAGTCCTTGGAATTCCCCTTTATTGATCGTACCTAAAAAGTCTAATGATGTAAACCATAAGCGTTGGAGGGTAGTAGTCGATTTTCGACGTCTAAATGATATTACTATTAGCGATGTATTTCCTCTACCTAAATTAGCGGACATATTAGATCAACTTGGGAAGTGTAGTTACTTCTCGACTTTAGATCTCGCTGAAGGGTATCATCAAATACCGCTCAATCCAGCTGACAAATTGAAAACGGCTTTTAGCACTCAATTAGGCCATTACCAATTTAAAAGGATGCCATTTGGGTTAAAAGGTGCACCTTCCAGTTTTCAGCGCATTATGAATAATATTCTTACTGGTTTAATTGGTACTAAATGTTTCGTATACCTAGACGACATTGTAATTTACGGTTACGATCTAAAAGATCATAATTTTTTTTTTTTTTTTTTTTTTTGGTATTTATTTAAATATTTTAAATAAACAATTATTACAATCTAGTCACCTGGACTAATGAGCAATTTTATTCTAACTTAATTTACTATGTTGTATTAATCTATGGCTTCTTCCCACTGGTGTTCCATAGTGTCTGATAAATTGAATTAAACCACATCGTTATTGTGGAGTTTACATCAGCATTACGCTGTTTACACTAGCAATTACACCAGCTCAAAAGGTTTAGTTCGTTTAAGCCTGCGTACAATATCTGTGTTGTTTAACAGCTTAGTTGCCTCAGTGTTAACATGTTGTTCGAGCCTTTGCCTATGTCTCACTGCATTTTTTTGGATTTCCTTTGAAACAGTGTCCACTTTAAGGTCCCTATGGAGGTCTCTGTTTCTAACATACCATGGTGCATCAACGATGTTCCTTAATACTTTGTTTTGAAATCTTTGGATGATTTCCACGTTGCTCTGTTTGGTACAACCCCAAAGTTGGATACCATAAGTCCAAACCGGTTTTAATATTTGTTTATATAATAGAAGTTTGTTGTATGTTGATAGAGCGGAGCTCCTTCCTATCAGCCAATACATCTTTCTATATCATAATAATAAACTTATAGACGTGTTAAACTGTCTCAAAAAATTTAATTTAAAATTGCAACCTAGCAAATGTAAATTCCTTAGGAAAGAAATAGTATATCTTGGTCACATCATCACACACCAAGGTATGAAACCTGATCCTCAAAAGATTTCTGCTATTTCTAACTATCCTCGACCTTCGTCTCAGAAGGCAGTTAAGTCATTTATTGGGTTATGCAGCTATTATCGTCGGTTCATTCCGAATTTTTCAAATATAGCTGAACCGCTTACAAAACTATTGAAAAAGAATGTTCCGTTCGAATGGAATGCATTTTGTGAAGAAGCATTCGATAAATTGCGTAAAGCTCTAATTACACATCCTATACTTCAATATCCCGACTATAACAAGAAATTTATTGTTACTACTGATGCCAGCGAAGTGGCCATCGGAGGAGTTTTATCTCAAGTGTACGAATCTGTTGATCTGCCTATTGCCTATGCAAGCAGAGTATTGAATAAAGCAGAGAGAAATTATAGTGTTATCGAAAGAGAACTCCTTGTAATTATATGGACAGTGAAAAGGTTTCGTCCTTACCTATATGGTCGCCACTTTATTATTCGCACTGATCATCGTCCTCTCACCTGGCTTACCAAAACCAAAAATCCATCCTCAAGACTTGTTCGTTGGCGTGTCGACATGGATGAATTTGACTATGATGTGATCTATAAGGCTGGGAAATCAAACACGAATGCCGATGCACTGAGTCGAATCATCATCTCTAATGATCAATCACCAACTGAACCTGAAGTCCATGTTATTACCAGATCTCAATCCAAATTTCCAATTCTTAATCCCGATTCATTAGATCCAAGTCAGTTATCTAATGAAGATAAAATTACAAATTCCCGAAAATCGAATAAAACCCAACCCATTCCAAATCCAGACTCACACTCTTCTATGCCCTCATCTGAGTCACAAAATCAAAATAGAATTGTATATCTTTCTGACGAAAAACAAATTAACAATATAATACGTGATTTCCATACTAATCCATTGGGTGGACATCAAGGTATCACCCGAACCCTACATAGAATTAAATGTTATTACTTGTTTCCTAAAATGCTCAGCACCTTTCGAAAATTCATACGGAAATGTGAAGTTTGCCAAAAGAATAAAGTATCTAAACAGAATAAATGTCCTATGAAAATCACTACTACGGCAAAAACACCGTTCGAAAAAATATTTCTTGACATTGTAGGACCATTACCATCATCCTATGAAGGCTTCAAGTTCATACTTACGATGCAAGATGACTTGACAAAGTTATCAGTTGCTGTTCCATTGAAAGACCAAGAAAGTGATTCAGTAGCTAGAGCATTTGTTGAAAATTGTATATGTCAATTTGGTACACCTGAGAGTATAGTCACTGATCAGGGAACTAATTTTATGAGCGAATTGTTTACTAACGTATGTAAATTATTGAAAATAAAAAAGCTAAGAACTACGGCATACCACCCTCAGTCAAACGGGGCGCTTGAGCGTTCGCATCGTACATTTACGGAGTACTTACGAAATTTTTGTACTACAGACCAAATGCAATGGAATCTTTGGTTGCCATTCGCAATATTCACCTTTAATTCAACTCCTCATTCGTCCACGTCATATATGCCATTTGAACTTTTGTATGGTTTTAAACCATCTCTTCCTAATTCATTAAAAACTAACCCTGAACCTTATTATAATTATGATGACTACTGCTCTGAATTAAAATCAAGATTACAACACTGCTGGCAGCTAGCTCGGAATAATTTAATTCAACATAAGGAAAAGTCTAAACTAATTTATGATAAAAATACAAATTTTACTAAATTCTGTGTTAATGATAAAGTCCTAGTAAAAAACGAATTAAAAGCTAAGAAAAAGTTTGATCCGCTTTGGTGCGGCCCATACACGATAGTCGAAATTAATTCTGCCGAAAATTCAACTGTAAGAATAAATAAAAAACAGAAAGTTATACACAATAATAGATTGAAATTGTTTATTGAATGAAATTTTATTTGAGTACGAAACACAAGTTTAAACTATCGTAGTCATTACAAAAAAAAAAAAAAAAAAAAAAAAGATCCACAAATTGATTAGCTGTTTTCCTATTCATCTGTTGTGGGAAAATCTTTCTATTATCATTCATCGAAGATTAATTGAAGTTCCGTAGAAAGATAGCCCAATTCAAATGAAAACGTTTTGAAAACTATATTTGATTAATTTGCTATAAATACCATTTATACAGTAATTAAACCATTTTATAATAATATAACTAATTAGCATTTACTACTTTAATTATAAATATAAATATGAATAAATACTTAAAAGTTCATTATATATGTTAATACATATATATTATATAATAAAATAAATTTATTGTTAATTAGTATACCGGGTGTTTTTTTTAAACTGAGACGATCAAATATCTCGAAAAATAGCCACTCTACGGAAAAAATGTCCATAATCAAAATTTAATCATACCGCGGGGGAAATACATTAGTGCAAAAAAAAAAGTCCCCCCACCCCCGCTTTGTAGGTGGGGCGGGGGTAACTTTTAAACTAAGATAGGAAGCCATATTTTTTATTGCAGATACGGATTCTACGACTAAAAGTACGTATGATTTGAATAAAATATTTTGTTCGGTTCATGATAGATGGCGTTGCAATCGACGAAATTCAATTTTTTCAATTTCTCCTTCTTAGAACACACGCATTCGATTCTGCAATACGTTTGAAATAAAAAACATCACGTTTTCATTGGAAATACTCGAAATTCGTCATCAAAACAATTTATTCAGTTTTGTAAATCTAAATAAGTGTTCAAAACTAATTTCAAGTTTTATTATTAAATTTCAAAAATACAAAATTCAGGCCATCATTTTGAACACTTATTTAGATTTACAAAACTGAATAAATTGTTTTGATGACGAATTTCGAGTATTTCCAATGAAAACGTGATGTTTTTTATTTCAAACGTATTGCAGAATCGAATGCGTGTGTTCTAAGAAGAAGAAATTGAAAAAATTGAATTTCGTCGATTGCAACGCCATCTATCATGAACCGAACAAAATATTTTATTCAAATCATACGTACTTTTAGTCGTAGAATCCGTATCTGCAATAAAAAATATGGCTTCCTATCTTAGTTTAAAAGTTACCCCCGCCCCACCTACAAAGCGGGGTTGGGGGGACTTTTTTTTTTGCACTAATGTATTTCCCCCGCGGTATGATTAAATTTTGATTATGGACATTTTTTCCGTAGAGTGGCTATTTTTCGAGATATTTGATCGTCTCAGTTTAAAAAAAACACCCGGTATACTGGTAAAAAAAAATTATATTATTGAATTGTAAATTAAATAAATAAATTTGAATTAATGTTGTTGAAAAAATCTCTAAACATAAATGTAAAATGTATGTTTCTTTAGGGGAAACGTATGTTATATGTACATAGGGTACAAATTACTTGCCCTATACTATATAAGTACACTAGCATAAATATTTGCATAATTATTATTATTTCTATGTATTACTTGTATATAATAAGAATGTATTATTTGTATATATAAAAATTATGTATATTGTTAGAAATTGCGTTATGCAATTGAATTTCAATAAATAAAGAATATCAATTGGCGTTCGATTCCAAAACGAACAACATTAAATATTGTAAGATAAAATAAATCAAATTAAAAATACTTATATTGTTAAAAGTATAGTTTTTATTTAATAAATTGTGCTAATAAAAAACATTATAAAATTACGCTTGGTGGAAAAGGTGAGCTTACACATAACATGTATATATATATATATATATATATATATATATATATATATATATATATATATATATATATATATATATATATATATATATATATATATATGTATATATATATATATATATATATATATATATATATATATATATATATATATATGTATATATATATATACATACATATATGTATGTACAGTAATCCCCCGATTTACGAACAGAATACGTTCTGTGAAAGTTGTACGTATATCGAAATTCGTATAGCGAGCCCAATATTAGTATGGCATTCTATTGAAAATAAATAGATACGTTCCAGAGATTGAAAATATTCGTAAAACGAGATTCATATTAGTATAAGTTTGTATTAAAAATACATTTATTTTTATTTATTTTTTACACCTATTTTTAGAAACATTTTTCGATTTCTCTGGAAACCTTAAGAATTCTTTCTGGAGAAGGATCGTTTTCCGAAAATATATCCATACCTTCCCGGATACGAGAAAACGCCTTTGCTATTTTTCGTGTTGTCAAATTACGAGAACTTTCACAGTGCGTAACACTTTCCGAATTTTCTGATTCTGCGCGTCCTTCAGGTATCATTATTAATTCTTCATTTGAAACATCTTCCTGCTTCGATCCAAGAACTTTTACCACATCTTCATTGTCTACTTCATCCATATCGACTTCATGTGCCATACCGACAATTTCATTATGAATTTCTTGAATGTTTTGTAATGAACTACCGAAATCATTAGTGCATTCGGGCCATAATGATTTCCATACTCCATTCATAGCTGTTTCTTGAACTTCATCCCAAGAATTCTTAAAGTTATCAATAGCATTCATTATATTAAATTGCTTCCAAAATTGTGTAATTGTTGTCTGATTTGGACCATCAACATATTTCGAAAAGCACTTTTCAATGGTTATCGGGGACACATTATTCCATTCTCCAATTCAGAGCAAATTAATTTCGTCGAAATTAATCAGTACGTATTTATTTATATCAGTGCAGTGTTATAAGAATGAGTGGAATAAATTATTACGAAGTTAACAAGGAAATTGAAAATGTTTGTGGACGGAGACAAATGATTGATCGGGATATACAGTGTAATATAAATAATGAGGTTCCTGATGTTCTAATGAATGAGGAAAACAGCATTAGTGATAATTCTGACGTCTCATATACATCCGATAATGATGAATTTTTGGAGGACCTTCTAATCAACAACATATCCAATGATATTGCGGAATGGGCGGTTCATAACAATATTACAAATGAAGCTGGAAATTCACTTTTGAAAATTTTGAAGAAATATCACCCAAACCTACTTACAGACATTAGAAGTTTAAAAAAAACAAATAACATAAATTCGGAAATTATTCCAATGGGACATGGAATTTACTCCCATATTGGTATTAAAAAAAATATTTGTGCTTTCCTTGCGAAAAACTCTGTGACAAGTAATATTATACAGATAGACATCGGAATTGATGGGGTACCACTTGCGAAAAGTTCTAATAGTCAGTTGTGGCCTATTCTTGGGAATATTTACCCATATAACGAAATATTTTTGATTGGAGTATTTCATGGATACAGGAAACCAGCTTGTGCGAACGAATATCTAAATCTGTTCGTCGAGGAAATGAAACATTTATTATTAATTGGAATTAAATTCAAAAGCAAAAAATATCAAGTGCAAATAAGATGTTTTATTTGTGATGCACCCGCTCGGTCATTCATATTAGGTAATATGTATATTATCTTAGTATTCGATGCATCCTGGTCTAATAAATAATAAACAATTTTAGATGTCAAGTCGCATTCGGGTTATTTTTCCTGCACAAAGTGTACAATACGAGGAATTTATCAGAATCACAGAGTATGCTTTAATGGAACTGAAAATTCATTAAGGACAGATGAAGATTTTTTTCTTAAAAAACAAATAGAGCATCATGTAAAACTGGGCGTTGTATTAGAAGAATTAAACATTGGCTGTGTCACAAAATTCCCAATTGATTATATGCACTGTGCTTTGCTAGGCGTAATGCGCCAAATGTTTAAGTGTTTAATTAAACAGAGAAAGAAGCCATATTCGTTAAAGAAGGATGCCATTGCAGCCATAAATCAACAATTGAAAACTATTAGAAAGTGTTTACCAAATGATTTTACAAGGAAACAACGAACCTTAGACGATTTAGATCACTGGAAAGCCACAGAATTTCGAACATTTCTCTGTTACACAGGAATGCCTGTTTTAAGAAACATATTACCGGAAAAATATTATCATCATTTCCTGCTACTAGTTTGTGCCATTCGAATTTTAAATCACGAAAATGACTGTATACATAATAACTCATGTGCGTCACACTTATTAAAAGAATTTGTGAAACAATTCGGTGTATTATACGGAATTGAAAACGTATCGTACAACGTTCATAGCTTATTGCATTTACCTAATGATGTAATGAAATATGGAAACTTAAATAGTTACAGTGCTTTCAAATTTGAAAATCATATGCAAAGTTTGAAAAAAATGGTTAAAAAAGGCGCCTATCCTGTACAACAAATTTTGAATAGACTGAAAGAAAAGGAAGAATATGATAAAATTTCAGCATCGCAATTATATTCAACGACGTATTCAGCAACGTATCCAAACAATTACTGCACGATAAAAAAAGAAATATTTAAAATTAATAAATTAAAGAATAATATTATTGAAGGGCACACACTAATTAATTTAGAAAATGTTTTTGAATATCCAATTGAATCTTCTCATTTAGGAATATTTATGACTACTTCGGAATTATGTAGTTCTGTGCCTCAGCAATATAACATACAACAAATAACAAACAAAGTTATAAAACTTAATGCTAATAACAGTTTTATATACATTCCACTACAACATAATATGTAGATTTGTTTTTATTTAATTAAATAATTTTAAAATTTTCTTTTATATAAAAGTTAGCCGCAATGTTAGAAGATGATGAATTATTATTTGGTAAGAAAATAAATACAATTTTTAATGTTAATTTACAAATTATTTTAATTTCCTTTTACTTCAGAAGATGAAGAATATTTGTCATCATCTGATTTTGGCGACGACGATTCTGATAATTATAGGCAATTTCGAACAATAAATAAAAATATACCAACTACTAGCACCGAAAATCCGCTAACACCCAAAAAATTAAATAATAAATCAGATGATAATCGAAAATGTACAACTTTGTCAAATGTTAATATTAAAAGTGTTAATATTATAGCGGCTCCTTCAACGGCCCCTTCAACTTCAAAAGTCCAGTCAACAAATTATAAAAGTTCGTCAAGTGTTAATGTTGTTACGGGCCCTTCAACTTCAAAAGTCCAGTCAACAAATTATAAAAGTTCGTCAAGTGTTAATATTGTTACGGCCCCTTCAACTTCAAAACTTCATTCAACACCGGAAAAATTCCACTATAAATCGGTTTCTCCAAAATCACCAAGCATTTTTGATTACGGAAAGGATTTACACAATTATACAACTTCGTCAACTGTTAATATAAAAACCTTACCAACTACCAGCACCAAATGTCCGCAATCACCCAGGAAAAGTTTAAATTTTAAATCAGTTTCTCCAAAATCAAGTTCTTCTTCAAGTGTTAATAATACTACCGACAACAAAACGAATTGCAATTGTTGCAGTGAAGTAAAAATAATGTTTAAAGAAGTTATGAAAGAAATAAAGTATCTTCGTCGGGAAATAAATTATAGTAAAAATAGCTGCACAATAACCGAAGAATCACCAACATTATTGGACCTGCCATGCAAAACAGAACAACAATTGAAAGAACTAGAAGAAAGAATTTCATCAGATAGCAACGTCGAGAAATCACTGGTTAAATTAATTAATATATTTTTTATATTTTATTTATTTTAATAACACTAATAATTGGTTGTTTAATTCATTAGAATAAACATTTTTCAAGGGTTAACCACCAATCGTATGACAAGTTTATCCGTGGGTGTTTAAAAATATTACTTATGGACAACCTAGCAGCGACACATTCATGGTATGGGATACACTCAAATATAGCAGTACAAAGTTATCAATGTATGAATATTATTAAAGGTAACACAAATTTATTTATAAATGTAAAAAATTAATATACTAGTTTTAAATTTTATTTATTTTATTTCAGAATGCGCCATTCAGAAATATCCAAATGCTTCTACCAGCGATGTAATTAATGTCATTAAAAAGTGGTTTCATTACGCCAAAGACCGGATAAAAAAAGTTGAAAAACAAAACTAAAAACAAATCACTAGCAACGATACCATCAACCAGCAGCGATACCATCAACCAGCAACGATACCATCAACCAGCAGCGATACCATCAACCAGAAACGATACCATCAACCAGCAACGATACCATCAACCAGCAACGATAGCATCAACCAGCAACGATACCAGGCAGGAATTAAGGGTAACAGAAATTTTAAGGAATTAAAGGTAACAAATTTTTTTATAAATTTTAAAAATTCATACTAATTTTAAATTTTCTTTTTATTTCAGAATGCGCGATTTATCTCCAAATTATTACTCATAGATATACCAGCAACGATACCAGGAATGATACCAGGAATGATACCAGCAACGATACCAGGAATGATACCAGCAACGATACCAGCAACGATACCAGGAATGATACCAGCAATGATACCAGGAATGATACCAGCAACGATACCAGCAACGATACCAGGAATGGTACCAGCAACGATACCAGCAACGATACCAGGAATGATACCAGCAACGATACCAGGAATGATACCAGCAACGATACCAGGAACAAGCAAAGATTAAATTAAAGGTAACAGAAATTTTTTAAAATTTAAAAATTCATACTAATTTTAAATTTTCTTTTTATTTCAGAATGCGTGATTTATCTCCAAATTATTACTCATAGATATACCAGCAACGATACCAGGAATGATACCAGGAATGATACCAGCAACGATACCAGGAATGATACCAGCAACGATACCAGCAACGATACCAGGAATGATACCAGCAACGATACCAGGAATGATACCAGCAACGATACCAGGAATGATACCAGCAACGATACTAGGAATGATACCAGGAATGATACCAGCAACGATACCAGCAACGATACCAGGAATGATACCAGCAACGATACCAGGAATGATACCAGCAACGATACCAGGAATGATACCAGCAACGATACCAACGATACGATAATTAAATAAATAATAATTAAATATATATATATTTGTTTCATTCATGAATCGGTTTTGATTCCTTTTCATTTTCAGGAGTGATAAATTAATGATTCATTTATACTTCATATTGGATTCATAGTGGAATCATTTTAAACGTATTTATAATTCGTAAATGATTCATTAAAAATCATATATGACACATAATTAAATCATAAATGAATAATTATACATCATATATGACTTATAATGGAATCACGAACGAGTCATAAATGATATCTTATTAATTTCGTTATTAACTCATTTTTACGAATCATTTCCGTTCAGTTTTTTCAACTTCAAAAGTAAATCATAATGACTCGTTTTTTATGATGCGTGGACTTCGCGTGGATTCTAATTATCATACAACGTGGGAGTCAAAACAGGTTCGCTTGTAACTCTATCAAGTGAATTAAAAATGAACTCCGCCCTATGATGCTGAGTTCGTTTTTGATTCATTTTTGGCTCGCCTTGCATAGAGGGTATAGTTATAATTAAACTCAAAATTATTCGTTTCTACAAAGAAAGTGCGTAATAAATACTATTTACAAGTATTACGCTTTTGTTTCGCTTTTGTATCATTTGAATTGCAAAATTATAACAAAATCGTTTCACTTTTGTTTCGTTAGTATTACGCTTATGAAGAGAATGCGAAGAGAAAACGAACTACTAATACATATACACGACTTCGCTTTCATTTTAATTTTCATACGCCAGATGTAACAAAAACATTACGTTTTTGCTTCGCCTAGGTGTTACGTTTGCGAAGAGTTTCATATATAAATGTCTTCGCTTGCGTTACGTTTGTGTTTCGCCAAGTTTAGAGGGAATACCATGAACCTCATTGAATCAATGTCCCGCAGGTGTGCGGAAGTAATACGAAATAAAGGTTATTTCACTGAATGTTAAGAAGTTGCTTTGGTTTTGCACAGCCAATTATAATGATAATTTCAATTTTCTTTTTTTTTTTAATCAAAATTAACTGTTACTTAGTTTTTTAGGTTATATTTGTGAGCATTATATAAAAAGGAATAAATAACTATGAACTAATGTTTTATAAAAAACAGTAAAACAGAAATAAAGTATTTTAAATGATAATGGAGCAAAAGTTGCTTAGGTTTTGCGCAACACTATATATATAGATAATATTGGTAATAATGTACAATATATCGTTTAAATTTCAGTTTTAAATAGTATTTTGCTGAAAAATCGCGCTCACCCTTTTATATTTATTTTTATTTTTTTATCGTAAAGCACCTGACAATACCTTTCAAATAAGCCATCTTTAACGATGGAGACCCAACGCGTTCAAATTTTATAGAACAAAACGTCATAACAAGTTACGGTGGAATTTAACATTTCAGTACAATTATTAATTCTAAACTACGAAATTCATGTTTTGGTTCTTAGTTTTACAGTTTTATTCAATAAAGTTAATTTATTTACAAATTATTTTAATTTAAAATTATCAGAATTGGAAAATCGACGCGCTGTGGTGTGGTTGTTACCATTGGGAACAAAGCACTGATAATCGTGAGTTTCTCTGATGGCTTTTACTGAATCAAATTTTTTTGCTAGTGATCGTGCCACCCTTCTGTACCCTTTGTACAAAATCTAAAAGTAATGTTTGATTCATTTTTTGTAGCCCAATCGAAAAGTTGTAGGCTTCCGTGGCATTTTGTTTGAAGGCACCCCCAATTCCGTTGTGTATAACGCCGATGTTGAATTCTGTTCTTGGTAATGTTGTATAAGATATCGCCGATGTTGGTTCTGCTAAATTTAATTTTCAGGCTGCCTTGGACTGGGATCTTGTAATACGGCGTTTCTCTTGATACACGAATTTAAAGATGTGAATATTTGAGTTTCCGACAAAAACAAATTATAACGGAACTCCGCGTATTTTGACCCCACCGAGTTTTTGCTCAAATTATATTTTTTTTAAATCTATATCTACCATCTAACCGAATTTCAAAAAAATTGGACACTTTGCCCCCGTAAATGTCTTTTTTTTGTCTGATTTCGCGTGGAATGGCTGTATATATATATATATATATATATATATATATATATATATATATATATATATATATATATATATATATATATATATATATATATATATATATATATATATATATATATATACATAAAAACTAAACATAACCTTAATTTTGTTAGTAACCAAGTTATTTAATCATAACAAAGTATTTACCTTTCAATAAATGATTGAACAAAATGAAATGATCTAACTACATATATACAAAAAATATTATTTTCGTCCGAAATGGCGTTTGTGACAGAAAAAAAAAATACACCAACGCTGTATAGTGTTAAAATTTTGAAACCAAATTTTATCATTTCCCGATTTTTACTACCGAAAACCGGAAAAAATTTCGTAATAGATTCAACTTTTCAGTTTTGTTATACTTGAGTACCTTTTTTAACAAACAATATTCTATATTTTAAAATAAGTAATTTTAAACAAAAAAAACTTTCATTAGAACAGAAAATAAAAATTCTCGTGAAAAATGATTCAGGTTATCTATCTTAACGTTAATAAAACTCGTTATCTATCTTAACGTTAATTAATAAAAAATAAAGTCTTCCACTTAATACAAATAACGTCTAATATCAAATCGCGTTTATATATTTTGAGTCATACTGTACAATATACATATGTCGAATTCTTTCCAACCAATACAAATGATGTACATCAAAAAAATAGCAAAAAATGTTGCTATTTTTTTGATTTCATTTTCTTTGGCGTCAAAAAATACCAAAAAATAGAAATGTACAGCAAAAATTGAAATCCAAAATTATGCGTCAAATCAAAAATATTAACATAAACAAAGCAAAACGTAATTTGTAGCCATTTATTTTTCTTAAAATACGTGTTTATAAAATTAATGTGAAATTAAATCGTATCAAAAAAATTTTTATATATTCAAATTTTCAAAGTTTTTTTTTAAATACCAATTTGTATCTAAAATGTTAGCTAAATTTTAGCTAAGTTTATATTGCGTTTCATAAAAAACATAAGCAATCGACGGAAGACGTTCTATTCAGTATTTACCTCTCTTTCTCTCTTTACTAACACAGAGACAAAAAAATAGCAATTTCACATTAATTTCTTTCGTGTCAACGAAAATTTATTTTTATTTAATTAAATAAATGTTCTTATCAATTGGTTTTTTTCGTGTAATTTATGTAAATCAATTTCTGACGCGTCATGTTTATTAGCATTATTTCTGTTTCATTGATTATTAAATTTTTTTTGGTTTGTTTTAGTTCTGGTAGTTTTTTATTACCGATTTTATAAAAATGTCTTTATCAAGACAAAATATCTTAAATATTTTAAACGGGGATTTTGCGTATGAAAGCCGCCGTATCGAACGTCGCTGTCATAATAGCCGAAGATTTTTATAGTTGCCACTTCCCTTATCATATTATATGAACCCTCGTCCCACTTTCCCAACTTCTTAAATTAATTACAAATCTACGTTTTTTTTTTGTCATTTTGAATGATTTCATTGGTTTAGAGCTCGGATGTAAATAGCTAGGGTATATATCCGACCTCGCGAACTCACCATAAACGTGCATATTATATTGTTCAGAAGGTATACGGTATAAAACGGGAAATCACATTAAAACATAAATATTAAAGCAAAAAGAACTAAAATAATTTAGAAAACAGACGCAATTGCTGTAATACACAAAAAATTAATAGTTATGTAATAATTAAAAACGTAAACAAAACAATCGTTGTCACTTAAGAGTTAAGAAGCTTCTATGGTTTAAATGTCGAAAAAAATTTTAATAAATTGGTTTCGTTAGAATTCTTTTTTTTTAAGTTTATAAGTTATCTATGGTTGGCTTTTTACACTTACAAATTATATATTTTTATATGTATAACGCACAATCTATATCGAGGTTTTACTGGACACAAAACTTTTATTAAACTTTAGAAATATACACAAAACCCCTTAAAAATATTTAATGGGCTTTGTGTATATTTGTTTTAAAATAATTTTTTTTAATACAGTATAGTGGAATATTTTAAGTAGACTAAATTGGGTACACGTAGTAGGTATACTATAATAAGGCAAACTTTATCTACAAATGTAATAATTGATTAGATATAATTTGACTGGCATTCAACTTGTTTGTTTAAACTCAAATAAATAAAATCAAACAACAGGCGTGGCTGTTTTCTTGTAATTTTCTTGGAATGTTTGTTATTTATAAAAAAAACAAATTACAAAAATATGCAATCAACGTTACATTTTTACCTATTCGCTTTTAAGGTGGTTTTTATTGTTGTAGTTGTGTGATTAAAATATGCATATTATAATGCATAAATATGCATATTACTATCTTTTGAGAAAACGTTTTATTCGCCTGTTATTACGTCTGTTGATGTTGAGAGAGCGATTTCTATGTTTAAAAATGTATTTCGTAGAAATCGTCAGCGCTTCACGTTTGAAAATTTACATCAACATTTTATTATTTATTGTAACAAGGCCTTAGATTCTTAAGAAAACGCAAATAAAATACAATTATTTATTCATTGTTGAATCGATTAAAAGATAATACATGAGAAATTATTTTTGAACTACAGATCTACATTAAATCCGATTTCGCAAATACGACTAAATCTCACCCAATTAAATAAATGATATATCAGTATCACTATAATGTTAATATTTGATGGTAACTTTACAGTGATGCTGATAGCTACCAGTCGGAGAGTGAAACTTCCCGTGACTCAAATAATACAACGAATGGTAAAATATTTATAGTTTTTTAAATATTTTGGTTTTCTATATTTATTATATTTATGTACAATCTTTTATTTATATTAAGAGGGAAGTAGTAATAAAATTAGGAAAATGATAAACCAGAATGTCAATGGCTATCCAAATTGCTTCCTCTGCCTTACCCGGGGTGTACACTATGCAAAATTGCTAAGATTTTCTCTCATGAAAATATATGTATCAATGTGTGTATGTTTGTTATTTGTAAGTATATCACAAGGTATTTCACGAAAAAATTATGATGAAATTTGTACGAAATGTCAAATTAAAATGCACTTTTATGGTTAAATTTGTAATTTTTTTCCGAGTGTTGAGATGGACTTTTTGACAGTATTCACCGAATTTTATTTGACATTTGAAGAAATCATCATGAGAGTAAAATGCCCAGTTATGATAATTTTTTAACAAATATTTATCAATATATTGACAAAACAAACATACACATACATAAAATTTCATGAGTAAATCTCAGGAATTTTGTATAGTGTAGACCCCGGGTTAGAAAACATAACAAAAAGGAGAAACAAAACGTAAACGTTTGTTCGTCATATGGACAATTACTGGCTAATAAGCCTATGACGCTAAGTATAAGAACATGGAAATTCGTTACGAATGAAATAGGTAGTTTAGACCATAGAGAAGGATATAAGAGTACTTTCTTTCATACATTAAAATGGCATTCGATTCACCAAACAGCTTATTTAATAAAATTTATTTACCTATTATAGCGAAAAGAGACCATAACATTCAGTTGTATATATATCTATCCTTATTCATACTTCTTTAAAGATCAACAAAACCAAAAATTTGTATTCCTATTTATTTACACAAAAGCAAAACAAAAATGAAATTATGAATGAACCAAACATTTCAGTATATTTAACGTAGTAAAGCGCAGGTTTTTAGCAATATCTTATAAAAGTAAAATTTATTTAGACAGAGGCCATGATGGTGTTATTAAAAACCGGTTTTGGTCTGTTTTTGAATTTTTCATCAAAACCTTTCATGAACATACACAAACAAAAAATTATACTATCTTGTTTTATCTATTCTTAAGAGAAAGACGAAAGTACAAATGTATAGAATATTTTGCGCTTTAAGCTGAGAATTAAAAAGCGTTTTATTTATCTTATTTATTTAAATCGTTAGAATTAAGGCTTTCCTCATATTCTGTTTTGAAACTATTCCAATCCAAATCTAGTTGTTTGACTCATCGGAAATGCAATTGTTAAACAGTGAATTTAAAGCGATTTTCCTAACAACACCCCTATTTCATGCCTAAATCCGCCTTTGCAATGCAATATTGGTAAAAAAATTCTCCAAGAAATCCTGATTGGTCCGACCCGTTAGAAAATATTCGACGTCAAATTATGTTTTTAACAAATTAAGTAATAAAATTTGTGCATTTACATAAATTTTAAGGCCTTTAATAAATTTAAAATAGTTTTCATTTTTAGAAATTATTTTTAAATTATTTAAAAATGGTAGACTATCTTCGAGCATCTTATGCACATTATTATTTAATTTTAAAGGTCTTTCATAAGGTGATGAAGAAAAAAGTTTTTGCAGTTCAAACTGTCGAACAAATCATTAAACCTTTGTATAAAATGAGCAGTTGGTATGGGCATTATCGAGATATTCGACAAACGCTTCGGGTTTAACTTTTAAAGTGGTCCTGATGGCAACCGTACTACTTAACATTTGTGCTGCCATTTTTAACGTTCATTTTTTGAAACGTGTTTGGTTCAAAATGTTGTTTTGTTATTTTCGGCATCAGTCTAACATGTTGATGACAATCGAATTCAGAATTTTGTGTACAACGGTTATGTCACTAATCCCAAAATCAGAATATACAATTCGATTTTTTAAGTATGCGTTTCTCGCTGATTTTATAAGGTGTGGTGGTTCAAATTGTGTTAGAATTTGATGTTCGTCGACGTAGAAATATGGGGTTTCAGGAGTTAGTCCTAGTATGTTATACATAGCGATATTTGTAGCAGCATGATCACATGTAACCATAACAACATTTAACTTCAAGGTGTCGTTGCAAGTTCTTATATTATCTTTCAGCAGTTCTGATAAAGTGAAGCATAAAAAATAATGCTATGTTGCCAGTTCATTCCTTCTTTCACGACCATTGTCACAAAATCCTTCAACTTGATCTAAACAAATATTTACTGTCAAATCCTTTTTAATGCAAATTTCATCAAAGCTTAAGGCACATATTTTGAATTGGCTTGACATATTTTGAAATACTTTTTCAAGTTGTTTAATTAAAATTTGATTAGTTCGTGGTGGTATGAATTTGATAGGAGACCATTTGTATATATATCGTAGACGTAGATGGTAGTTTTAGATTTAATTGGTCTCTTAAATATTTATATGTTGATGACGATTTTCATTGTAGTGGTAATCTTCTTAGACAAGAAGTTTGCAAACATTTTTTGTTATATAGTTCAGATTAGAATGTTTATATGGTTATCGATCAATTTTAAATTATTATGCTTCAAGTGGTTTCGATTTAAACGATGTTTAACATTGCTGTAATTGTTTTTTAATATCTTACATTTTCGTTGACATGGTTGTAATTTAGTCTTATAAAGGTGAATTAGTGTGGAATTCTTGTTACATTTTCGGCATGATAGTTTTGGAGAGGTTTGGCAGTGATGACAATTAATTTTGTCTATAAATTGCAAAAATTCGATTTCCTCATCGGTTTTGTCAGTTTGAGTACTGATACTTTCTACTGAGTTGGTACATTGATGACTTTCGATGGATCCAATGCTTTATCAATTTGTAATCCAAAATTTTCATCTTCCAATTGACACCACATATGATTATCTGACTTTTTTGTCCTTTTGATTTTATTCTGCACAGGGACTGTAACTCTTATCAAATGGTTGGAAGAAGTAATATGTTCTGCCAAAAAGTGGTTTTAACATACATAGTTATGCTTATTTACAACCTCATTTGGATAAAGACCAATAGAATCTATCCGTTGTTTTCTTAAGTAAAACTTGAACTTGAAGGAAACTTGAAAAATTCTATGTCCGATTTATTTTATTTTATTTTGCAGTTCGCTATAATACAGGTGACTTGCTTTTTTCTGGTGTTCAACTGTCGCTTTGGTACTAGATTTGTTTAAGAAATTAAAACATCGGTTAATAACAAATACAATTAGTCAACAACGAGTTACTGTTTATTGTATTGTTTATTATTTTATGTCCTTTTTTCTACTCCTGTTAATAAAGAAAGAGCCAAGGTACAACAAAATTTATCGCAGAGGTACACGGCTAAATTATGGATTCGCAAAACCAACATTGTAGTTTGATTCAAAATAACAAATTTAAAAATTGTTAGAGGCCCAAGTTAAATTTCCGTTCAAAAAATTCTTATTTTATTCAACTTTACTGTTTTCAATAATTTAGCAGCAAACTACAATTTTGACAGAAATTCATTTCTTTTTAATTGTTTCGGTTTTAATATACAATAAGACCTGTTTGGAAATTGTTGTTATCGTGTTTGCTTATCTGTAATCTAACAAATCAAACAAAATTCACGCGATTTTTTTTAACGAAATTTTTGTCTAACCTTAAAGGATACGCAGGATGAAATCGTCTTGTAACAATTTTTTAATTTCAATATTCTAAATCAGACTGGAAATGAAATGTTGATTATAGAATCCAAAATTGAGCCATGTGCCTCTTTGTTAATTTTTTTACTCCATTTCTCCAAGTATATAAGTAATACGTTTGTTATGATCGACTTTATTCATGGAGGTGCAGTGCAGCTCATCATTTTCCTTTCTTGTTAAATTCCGCGTACGATAAATTTCGGTATGTGTCAATAAATATTGGCACAGTTCTTTAAATAAGTCAAACAAAACAAAATGGAGGAATAAAATATACTAGCAGGAGTAGAAAAAGTGTCTTATTTTACTCGCGTGTATAATAAACCAGCAAAAATAGACCCAAAAATCGTGTTAAAAAAGAAAAATGGTACAGTATCTAAGGTTTACAGATATAATGTGAGCCAAAACTGTACTATTTTCTTCTTTTTTAAAATCCGATTTTTTCTGGGAAATAATAGTTATTCTCATCATTCATTCGAATAATTGGTTCATTCAGTATACTCATCGAAAAATTGAAGTTGTGCATAAAGTGCCAAGCAAAATTTTAATTTGTTGAGTTATGTGAAAAAAGTAATACAAATTAGTTTTTAATGATGATTAAAAACTAGAGTATTTCAATATTAGGTCTCTACATTTGTCTAAAAGATTATCACATAGACAGTATCAATAAAATCGTACTTTGGACTTACATTTTAATGCGTTTTATAAGAGAAAAAAGTGAATTTTTTATAATACATATATGTATATAATAATGTTGTAAGCCAATCGTGTATACACATGACGAACGTCACAAATTCAACAACTCATCATTATAGGAAAATGGTTGTCTATCTTTAAAAAGAATTAAATCAAACTTGACTTTTCCTTGGACAAATTAATATTATAAAATTAATATTAATGTTATCCAAAATATTTCCAACAAAATATTTCTCAAGGAATAAAACGCTTTTTAATTCTCAGCTCAAAGCGCAAAATATTCTATACATTTGTACTTTCGTCTTTCTCTTAAGAATAGATAAAACAAGATAGTATAATTTTTTGTTTGTGTATGTTCATGAAAGGTTTTGATGAAAAAATCAAAAACAGACCAAAACCGGTTTTTAATAACACCATCATGGCCTCTGTCTAAATAAATTTTACTTATAAGATATTGCTAAAAACCTGCGCTTTACTACGTTAAATATACTGAAATGTTTGGTTCATTCATAATTTCATTTTTGTTTTGCTTTTGTGTAAATAAATAGGAATACAAATTTTTGGTTTTGTTGATCTTTAAAGAAGTATGAATAAGGATAGATATATATACAACTGAATGTTATGGTCTCTTTTCGCTATAATAGGTAAATAAATTTTATTAAATAAGCTGTTTGGTGAATCGAATGCCATTTTAATGTATGAAAGAAAGTACTCTTATATCCTTCTCTATGGTTTAGACCACAAATAATAATTCCTTCCGTTCCATTATTCAAAACAAAATTCTTCAAAGTCTTTCAATTCCTACTCATACAATACGGACCGATTTATAGAACAGACAGACGAAACGACGACTGGATATAGAACAATTAAATAACCATTGCACAAAACTATTTTTCCCAGCCTATGAACCAATTTCAGTATCTTATATAGCATAAGCCGACTTCTTTATTGTTTGAACTATCCCTGTAATGTTCTTTCCATCTCTCCCTCCTCAATCAACGTCACCAGTATCACCACCAATACCGGCTAATTAGCTACGCAAGTCATTGAACAGCTGATCAATTGCGGTTAGCTTATTATAATTAGATCTACATGCGTAGGTATGTATAAAGATAAGCTTCGATTTATTTAAATGAGACATTGTAAATTTGGTCAGTAAAAATATATTTTGTTAGCGAGAGAAAAAAATTTAGTGAAATCGTTACAATGTACAGCACACATGTCAATGTAACCAAGATGAACGCATAAGTCTCCCAATGGTCTCTCTGCCAAAATGAGAATGACTATGTTCTGCCAAAACTTAACGAATGCATGATTATATTTCTTCCTACATAGATACATAACTATCGGTTAGTGTAGGTTTTAAATTTTAGTAGCGTTTGAAAAACATTTGATTAGATAGCCATAATTTGAAAATATTTTAAACAAAACATTCATAAATCAAATAAGATTGTTTAAAAAACTAAATCTAATTTCAAAGTTCAATGAAATTTAGTCCCAAATTCCATTTCTTCCATTTTCATCGAATTTCTTTGCCCAATTTCACAGAGCTTATATCAGAAGTTTGTTAGTTAGTATAGAAATTGAATGCTTCAGCACAGTTAGATCGGTGACCGTCCGTTGTGATACCACATGAGCCTGTGAAGTTTCTAACAAAAAATAACACGTATTGTAACCGATGGGCTTGGGTCTTGTCCGTATACATGTGGTCGCACACTATGTAACATAGATAGCTCTAGCCGACTGGGGGTCCCGTTATAACCGCATGCACCGGCAGCCAAATCTTACAAAAAAAACAAGTTACTGTGCTCTATGCTAAACTGAATTTACATGTAAAAGTTAAGGAAACTAATATGAAGGCATGATTAACACCTCATCGCTTATAATACGATAACCCCACAAAAAAAATTATTAATTAGTCCATGATACAAGCACTATACCCTAACACGAAAAGGTTCGTCATAAGTAACACAAGAACTAAAGGAAGTTATCAATTACTTTGCGATTACTATTTCATAAAAACATAAAAAGAAAAGCTCAGCAAAGATAAAAAAATTAAATACCTATAAGCAATCTAAATTAAGAAATAAGTACATAAAATAAAGTTAAGAAAAATGATAACAAAAAAATGGTTCATGAAAAATACTTAAGGTTATAATATGTTTAAAGTCCCTGGTGTAACTCGACCGACCACTGTGTCTGTTTAATTTAACGCCATGCAACTGCATTCGCCGCATGCGCCTAGATGAAATCTAAACGGAAGAATTTTGAGGGTCACTTAACATCCATGTTTTAAATGTAGAAGGTATGATTAATCGATGTCACGTTCACCGCTAATACTCGTTCAGTTAACGAAGTACCAAATATGCCTGCATTTGTATTTATATATTGGTGGCACTGTAAAACTCACCCGTTCTTTTCGTTTGTACTCACCGCGCAATCACACAAATGTTGGGGGTCAGTATAAGATACTGTAATAAGTATACCACAAAAAAATAATTTTTCACACAAACAAAAACAAAACCTGATGGTTTTATTTTTTCTTATTAATATTTTTATTCATTTTCACTTGTGTTTTTTTCTCAACTGTACACTTAGTTTAAATAAACAATATTTCGTTAAATCTATTTCTAACAATTTTTCAATAGTTCACAATTTTGACATTCACAAAAAAAGTAGATTTACTTTTTATAAAATTTTACAGATTTTATGACAATTTTTTTTCTTTTTATTTTAATTTTTAAGCACATACGTAAATCATTGCTAATTAATTTTTTATTTTATTTTTATTTTTATTTTTAAAGCTTTTCGTTTTATGCTTTGAACTCGACTGACTATCTTTTTTTTCCTCCCAATTTTCTTGATGCCTCGTATTACTTTTTCTTTACCGCGTTCTGGTTTCAACCATTCCGGTAATTTTGTTTCCATCGTTCCCTCCTCAAACAACAACATCAGTATCATACCTGCTAATTAGCTACGCAAGTCATCCAACAGCTGATCAATTGCGGTTAGTTTAATATAATTAGATCTACATGTATAGGTATGTATAAAGATAAAGCTAGAGAAATCGTTACTCATAGATGAGTGAAAATATCTTAAGAAATAACTCAAACTATAAGTAAAAAAAATGGTGGAAAACTCATTTCAAATCCTTCGTTGAAAAAATCCACTTCTATGAAATTTTCAATAACAATAGGTCTATTGGACCTTTATAGTGCAATCTCGTCCAAATCTCCAAAAGTTATTTAGTATATACATGGAAAAAAAAATAACTCCAAATATAAGTAACAAAAATAACTCATCTCAAATCCTCCGTTTGGAAAAATCTTATGAAATATTCCCTAACTATAGGCCTATTAGATCTATATAATGGAATCTTGCACAAGCCTCCAAGAGTGCCTGGTTATTTGATTTGCTTAAATCCATAATGGTTCTAACAAATCCATAATGATTATTCGATTCCCATTAAAAAAATTATTGGTACAAATTATTTGGTTTTCTTCCTCCTACAATTTTTTTAAAATTATTATTAGTTACTGCTTTTCTTTTAATAATTGATTAAAATGTATAAATCATCTTGTCTATAAATTTTTATATATAATTTTATATCTATACAAAACTAAAAATCACGCATATTTTCCAATAAGAATTGTAGTTTGAGTGTTACTAATACAGACATATTATTTATTAAGTTTTATTTTTTCTTAGAAACTTCACTCCGGTATATCACATCTTTTTTAATGGCTACAGGTGTTTGAGTTTTTATTGCATATCTACAAACATTGTACAGTCAGAGTCTGTATGACATGAACTATGGTTCGGACCATGCATTCTGCACTCCAACAAAAGGTCATAAGATGTGCCATCAGCATCCTAAATCACTTTTGCATCCTGCCTCTTATTGGGATTCGAATCCAGTACCTCCCGATCTAAACATCACAGCTGTAAACACTGAGCTGTTTACTCGTTGCTCATAATAGTATCTATTGAATTTATTTGCTATGGTTTTTGGCGAATTTGAACTGCGAATAATTGATGGTTTGAGGCAAAGAGCCATGAGTTGGGGCGAATTGCGAATTCTCAAATATATTGATTTCAGTGTACGTGAGTAAATCAGTGAGCAATGCGCATCCACATCCATTTTTACATCTTCACATACACTTATTATAATTCATCATTATAATTGTAGTGATTTAAAATAAGGCAAAAATTTGTTGATACTTTAACGGGTCGAACAGTTCAATTCTTTTTCGATACTCGACGATACTGTATCGGGCGATTTACAGAGCTTTGAGGTTGGGATGGTTTAGAAAATTGTTTTTATCCATGGCATAGATACATAAAAAATTACACAAGAAATAACATAATTATGAAGTTTATAATTTTTAATTTTGTTGATATTAAAATTCGATTGTATTTAATACAAATAAAACCTCTGTTATAAGCGTTATCTATTCATTGTAACACAAATTTTCAATCCGATAGCTTACATTTATAACTGATTTACATGTAAGCTATCTATCATGTACATTTATAACTGATTACTGATTAGTAATAATTGGGCATCAATTTGATAATATGGGCATCAATTTGTTTAATGAAATTTTATACATACATAGACATCAAAATGAAATAAGCACCTCTAAGTTTCACTCAGGAGCCATATTTTGAAATTTGAGCAGTACGCGTACAGTGACTTTATGTCTCATAGTTTGCGCACGATTTCACTTATATATGACATTGATTTTTCAATTATGATCCCGGCCAATTAGAATAAATGTATTACATTTACTCTATCTCCCGCACAGTAAATTAGTGGCAACCAAAATGACATATAGCTGAAATCGCTTTAAAAGAAGTGACTTCAAATTTAAACCTTCTAACCTTCTTGTTGTGAAACAACTGCTGACCGCTCTAAAGAATACCATAAATAAACTAAAATAAATGTGACCACCCACAAAAATTAATGTAACCACAATTATAATTTAAAATAAAAATTAAGGCACAAAACAAATGTAAATAACTGTTCCACACTTAAAAGAAATAATATACATAATTTAAAGCGCATATACTTATTTTAGGTCACACATTATACAAAATGCTATATTTCAAAATAAATAATTTTAATAAAATTATATATTCCAAGAATTTAACCGAAATATCATATTTCGCAAAACATATAATAAGGTCATTAATCAGACCAAAATAATGAACTAAATTAAAGTACAAAATTAACGTATAAATAACTCAACAAAATTATTCATAAATTATTAGTGTTTCAATTACTCTATCCGTGGCAAAAGGATATTAATAACCACCAAAACTCTAATCATCGACTAACACCAAGGCACCAAGTAAGTTTTCTTTGATTACCTGTCACGACAAAGGCGGAGTCAGATACGCAGCGGCTGTGGGCGCGCAGACTCCTATCTGGTAATTAAGACTATGTACATACTTTACCAATTTCTAAATAACACATTAAAAATACACACTATATATCATGACAAACTATAACTTACACAACACACACAATCTTACAACACTGAAGCTGTAGACTATCCTCAGTAGCATACCATTTTATGAGATTACCATTTCATAACATTTTAACAACAAACATTTGTTATTATAACATTTGTCACTATTAGTCGTGTTTATTTATTCAAAAAATTTCGAGTTCAAATCCAGTTCTGGATAATACGTTTTTTCAGTAAAATCCAAATGAATTTATTTTTTTATCAATAAATATGATACATTTAATATTAAACTACATATTTTAATTCAATATTATCAACATAAAATTTACTTTAACTTTATTTTTCAATGTTCTGGATAAAATCATAGTACACGAACTAGAAAAAAGGGAAATTTGGGACTTGAAAGGACTTGAAGTTCTGTTAATAAAAAAACGCAGCAATTTTAACATTCTGTTCAAAATATAACCCCACGAGTGATATGAGTAATTTAGCTTATACAATATTCATTTTGATGTCTCTATAATAATATTTTTCATAATGTAATGTTTAATTTGAACTATTTTTAATATTCCTATTCATTGATGGAAAGTGTCAAAACTTAATTTAAATGTATCGAGCATGCAGACACATATTAACACTATGTGGAAAATGTGTAGAAATAATAGGGATTTTTCACATCAATTGGTATATTCCAATATTCCAAACAAGGAATCAAACTTTAAAACAGAATTATGGTTATGTATTTAATAATTTATATTGTATAAATACCAAAACAAAATGAAGCAATCATTGATGACGCTACAATAGGCACCTGAGGAATAGTGACATTACTGCTAACCTCATCGATTACTTTTGTCATGACCTCATAAATCGTAGCATATCGTCCAATATCCTTCAACTGTCTGCAAATCGATTGTATAAATATCGACCCATGTTTTGACATCCGAAACGCAACACAACCCTCATATGTTGCATTACATTTAAAAATATTTTGTTTATGTACAGGGTTGTGTACATTATCCATTTAAAGTACAGGCATTATTGTGCTACCTCGACACGCTTGTATCACGAATATTTTTGGTTTATTGCTCAGCGACTGATGTCCGATAAGCAGTGGATCTTCAATTACTTTTATAAAATCTTATTCTTCATCATTGGCATAGAGAATATTATTCCGTTCGCCGTGCGTCATGATCACCATAATGAAGCATTCGTAATTTGTGAAATCCTTTTTTTTTTACTGTAAACGAAGTAAAAATGAAGTTAGTATCAGTTCGTTCAATATATGTATATTGCTGTGATTCACCCAAAAATTTATTGATTGAATATCATCTGATAACATTATTCGTTACAATACTCACATTTATTAACTTCTGTCTTGTTGACTTAATTTCAAATCAGTTTTAACATTCGTCTCAAGAATCGAATACATCTTTTAGCTTATCCACGCCATGGTGAGTTCCCTCACGTGGGCTACAGTCATTTTTATATTTATAGTGGTTTAGTATGAAGGCATAGCCTCGTTTACGATTTGATGATGAACTATTGCTTGAAAAGATTGATATGTTGGTGGTCTATTTATCGATGTATGTGCGATCCCGAAATTATTGTTCAACCTTCTATTTGGTGGATAAGCGGACGTGTAACTCGATGATAGTGTTGATTTTGCTGTTGCTCCAGTTGTAATCTTGTTAATTGACGGTCGAACATTATTGGCATCTATGACCGATACATTACTTGTATTTTTATCATTATTGTTTATTTTGACACCAGAATTTGATATACTGGTTGTTTTAACAACTGTAGTATACGTGCCCGACGATGACGATATATTGCGTGTTTTAACAGTTGTACTATACTTGTCTGATGTCGACGATGTTGAAGTGGTTGAAGTGATTGTGGAGCTCATTTGCGTTTTATTGGACCTAGCGTAATTATTTGACATATCTGATTTTATTTGTATCACGAAATAAAAGCACCAATAACATTTTACACTCAGTCACAATGATAAATAAAGGCCAACTAAATGAAGTATATTTTATTCTGATAAGTTCGTTGTATGGATATGTAATATAAAAGACATCCTAAAAGATTTTTAGTTTAGTTGCCCTTTTAACACGTTCAACTTATTAATTCCTATATATATGGCTAGTGTGTATTCAGCATTTCTATATCTAAATTTTCCTAGACCAAATATAACAATACGAAAAACCACTCTATTCAAAACAGTAATATCCCAGATCTACAAAATGAAAGGGTTCAATCAGTTGAAATTATTAAACCTTATTAAATAAACAATTAATAAAAATAGTTATTTTATAGTTACGGAAGAGGAGGGGAATTTAGAAAATGTTCCATTCATTATACTTTCGTGCTTTTCCAAGTATATCAACTGTTCTTGATTGCACAGAAGTTAATACCGCAACTTTCAATTGCTTAAGTTACCAATTATTATTATTATTAAAATTGGCCGGAACCCACGAGGATTCCGTACTCAATGCCACAAAGGCCCATGGTGCAAACCCAGGATTCTATCCCAATTCGCAAACGCGCACTGCTGCCTTCGCAAACTGAACAAGTTTAGACCAAGGCAGAGAGGACAACTGATCTAAATTCTAAAGTTGAATACCCGAACTCGTATAGAGCTGAACGCAGGACTACTGCACACGAAGTGGAGGGAGTCGTCATCCTCCTCAAGGCAGTCCTCGCAAATAACATCATGCGCTAAACGCATACGATGTAGATGATCTTTAAAACGGCCATGTCCCGTAAGAATCGCTACCAAGACTCTTAAGTGGCTCTTTTTTAAAGATAAAGCATACTTCGTGGACCTTAAATTGGGCTCCCCAATGAAGTACTTCGCCTTACGACAACCAAAAGTCGCAAGCCACTGAGACCTTAAGTCTTTCAAAGCGTAATCCTTAATAACTTTCTTCCCGTAGTTGAAAGATATAGGAGTAGCTAGTTGGGACCAATTAAAGTTGATTGGGAGCCAGCTTTGGCTAAACAATCCGCGATCTATTGCCTAAGATGTCACAATGAGCCGGAACCCACATGACCGTAACTTTATTGTTAGAACAAAGAAGGTTCATGAATTGTTTGCATTCCTTGACGAGTTTAGAAACAGTCAAGGGATTTCTTAAAGAGTTAAGTACAGCTTTACTATCTGTACACAGTAGAATACTTTTGTTTTTAACAGCAAAATTCAAAGCCTCAATAACACTACGTGTCAGCGCTATTAGTTCCGCCTGAAAAACAGTACAATGCGAACCAAGACTACCGCAAAGTCTCAGATCCGACCAAGGACAGTAGATTCCAAAGCCTGCACTGAGGTTAGAACGAGAACCATCGGAATAAAAGACAATGGACTCATCTAATTTATTAAGAAAAACATGCGAACTCCAGAAATCTCTCGAGGGATAAGCCACCGAGAAAAGATTTGAGAAATGGAATTCGGGTAGTAGTCTGTCGTTAACCATATCGATTTCTGGTAAACATGAAGAATAATTACTAAAAATTTGCCAAACTTAACTTGCCAAACTTGCGTATATTCTCGTTATAAAGGATCTCCCATGGTAACTATATTTTAGTGTTAATTGTGCGTTGAAGTGCTAGTTCATGATAGCCTCTGAATGCACATTTAATGATATGAATTTATTAAACAAGCTAATCAAGGGTGGGGTGTTGACGGTGTTGAAAAGTATTATATTCGCAAAGAGTTAACATAAGCAAATTCAGATCTATATACGTATAAAAGTTTGTTCAAATACAAAGCACTATTATTTTTTTCATGAAAGGTTATAAAACTAAACCGTGGATAAAAATTAAATAATAAATTTATGTTAAATTTTTAATTAGAATTATTAATATTTTATATTTTACTAGTGCGCCGCCCTAATTGGGACAGTAAGTAGAGTCCTGGCTTTGGTATTCGAGAGTTTCGGGTTCGATTCCCGGTGGTGACCAAAAATCATTGGTTGGGTGTTTTTAACATGTAACTGTGTAAATATGTGTATTTGTCCGGGATTGCACTGTGGGCCCGTTTCAAGACACTGAGTTTTGGAGTGATCTGCCCAACTTTAATTATATTTTTACCAGTGGTAGTTTTGCGATATTAAAACGAATCAAAATTGTACAGTATCTACTGTATTTTATTTACTGCAAGAGGCGCTTTTTCAATTTTTCCATTCGTCATAATGAGTTGCAACCGAGTGTACTTATTGATATGTTCGCTAAGATAAATCCGAAATTTCGGTCTACACCTAGCCAAAGGGAAACTAGACAAAATAATGAGACAGTTCTCATAAAACAAAATTGTTTTTTTATGCGATATTCCAATCTCTACGATGAATAACCCACTTATATTGGTTTTTGGCTTATTTACGCCTACACTACACAGACGGTGTTACCGAAAAGTGTGAAATACGGAGACAAAACCAAAACCTTTTGATCTTTGGCTATCAGCTGGCAGAATCGTGTTAGAATCATCTCAGTTCATCTTAAAAATAATTGTCTTTGTTTTGTTTCTTATTGTACTACCTCTAGCTCAACCAATTGCTTACTGATTTTCGTATTAACAACTAAAATACTTTCCATTCAAATTTTACCTTCGCATAGGTTGCCTTCCATATTTTGGGATTGGGCAACCTTAGTGTTGCCATCTGGTAACTAAATGGAACTAAATCGTGAACATTTTCGTGAGATTATTTTTTACAAATTTCGACGTGGATTAACTCAGTAACAGTGTATTGATAAACTTAATTTGATTTTTGGTAATGAAGGACCATCAACAACCAATGTTAATCGATTCGATGGTTTATAGAATTTAATCGTGGCAATCATGCTGTGCATGAACTGATACTGCAAGATCGACATGTGACTTATATCGTGAGATTGGGGCATTTTTGGTCATTAGTGGGCCCAGCATATATTAAATATTGCATGATCATTTGGTCGTCAACATTTTTTTTTCGCTTTGGGTCCCACATAATTTGACAATCGCTCAAGAATAGACACAAATCATTCAATTAATGGGTCATCTGCCGTATAGTACTGATTTGGCACCCAATGACTTCTTTTTACTCCCGCACATCAAAAATAAATTGCGAGGTCAACGTTTGAACATTGAAACCATTGGAAAATGAAATTTAATTTAATTTTATGTAATATTGAATTAAAATTTATAGTTTATCATTAAATGTATCATATTTATTTATAAAAAATCAAATTCATCTGAATTTTACTGAAAAAACGAAAAAATTCTTATCCAGAACTATTTTCAAACTCGAAAATTTTTGAATTAAAAAAACACGACCTACAACAAAAATATGAAAATTATTTTCTTTCTATTTTCTGTTGGTTGGTGATATACATACGGCGTTTATAATTCGATTTCAACCCAGTTTCGACTCATTACCTGACGTAACACGAATGTCATTGAACTGAAACCCGCAAGGACGTTGGAAAGTAAGCCATAACATGGAAAAATGCAATAAACAAAATAAATCGAGAAATTATGGCTGGAAATAAACGCAATAGTCTCCAATTTAAAAAAAACAGATTATCAAAAATGCCGATTTAAAAATGTATTTTACATAAATTATTATTTTAACAGGCTACCAAAACAAAAGTGATTACTCATTGTTGATTGAAAAGTAGGCAATTGATGTATTTCTATATTATTGCTAACCTCTTTAATTACTTCCATCATGACATAACATATCGATGAGTACTTCCCTATTTCCTTCAATTTTTGGCAAAGCGTTTGAATAAATATCGTCCCATGTTGTGTATTCCGAAACGAAACGTAACCCTCATACGTTGCATTCAATTTAAATATATTTCGTTTAACATAAAATGATTGGGGAGGTGAGAAAAAATCTCTTTCCATCACAGGCATAAATCCTTTTCGATCACAGGCAACTCCACGACACGCTTGTATCACGAATATTTTTGGCTTTTTGAGCAGCGATTTATTTTCAATGAGCAGTGGATCTTCAATTTCCTTTGTAAAGTTGTACGATTTATCATGGGCCCAAAGTACCTCGTCCCGATCACCATGAGTCAGAATCACGATAATAAAGCATTCATATGTCGAGAAATTTTTAGTTTTCACTGTCAATGAGAAAAAAGTGAAGAACAAATTAAAAAAACTAGTACATGTAATATTTTGTTTGTGTATGGCGACTTAAAAATAAGGGGTTTTCCATTTGGGACTTAACAACTTGAACTTTCTCTGTGACGCACCCTTAAACAAATAACCAAACTGTCATTGTCAAAACATTCAGTAAGGACTACATTTTCATCATGGTGAAGTACACAAATGAACAACGTTTACAAATAATTAAAGTTTACTACAAAAATTCGGAGACGGTGACTGCAACTTCAAGAGCGTTAATTCCAATTTTTGGTTGTATAACTATCGAAGCGAATTTTTGGCTAAACGGCTTCGCCAACAAATAGAATATGCATTATTGGTCATGTGAAAACCCTCATGTGCCCCTCAATAACTGTTTGGTGTGATTTTGATGCTGGTGGTGTCATTAGCCGTTTTTTTAGTTGATGAAAATGACCGTCACGTTACAGTCAATGAAGATCGCTACAGAGACATGTTGCAACGTTATTTCAAAAAAAAAAGACGGTGCGGCTCCCGAAATGGTCCTATCGATTGACCGCTTAGATCGTGTGATTTATCACCTCTAGACTTTTTTTTATGGGACTACGTTAAATAATTCGTATATGCCAACAAGCCGGCGATTTTAGAGGAGCTCAGAGCCAATATTGAACGAGAGATAGCGGCCGTTTCCGTCGAAATGTGTGGCCGAGTCATCGAAAATTGAGTTAAACGAATCGACACCTGCAAACGTGCCCGTGGTGGACATATGAACGATTTGAAATTCCATACAAAAATGTTTTGATTGTACTTCAAGCCAATAATAAAATTTTCGAGATAGCTCAAATGG
This sequence comes from Tipula unca, assembly GCA_951394425.1. Taxonomy (NCBI): domain Eukaryota; kingdom Metazoa; phylum Arthropoda; class Insecta; order Diptera; family Tipulidae; genus Tipula; species Tipula unca. Next base: position 213,444,485 of record OX596380.1, read on the forward strand.
TTTGCGTTTTATCTAAAAAAAATCGTTGTCAAGTATTAATTGAAAAACCTTTTATAAAGATCATAAACATAAGTTATATATAAATTTATCATAAGATTATTGGTAATTTCAAATCAGTTGCTATGCCTCGATATTTAATACGAACAGTTTGATAAAAGCCGGGAATTTTAAAATGCCTATACCAGCTAATTCATTAAACTCGGAAATTCCCAGTTAAAAAGCTATTTACTTTTACCAATACTATGTCATAGAAGACTAGAAGTTTAATTTTTTTTAATAAATTTTTTGTTCTCTGATAAATCCAGTAGGTACCTACAGCATTAAGATAACAAAAAATGACAAAAATTATCGTTTTGGTTTTAGATTTACAACAATGAAATGTATACTGCACAGTGCACACTAATTTAATATTAGAATACAATTATAATAAACAGTAACGGAGTCAACAAGCCGGCTCCAACGGTTTCGATCCTGCGCTTGATATTCATATTGTCTCAGACAACCTGAAGAAGCCAAGTCGTTCTCTTGATTATGAAACCATCGCCGCCTGCAACGACCTCTGCGCCTACCATATGGTGGCTCTCCTTTCAGAGATCGCTGAACAATCCGTTCGGGATTTGCACGCAGAACGTAACCGAGTCACCGTATTCGGTGAGATCTTACTTCATGTACACTATCGGGGATTTTCATAAGATCTCTGATCTCGACATTGTATACAGAGTAAATCACACGTATGATTCTTCTCTCAAATGTAAGAAGCCATCTCATACTCATCCGTCAGCGCCCAACTTTCACATCCAAACATAACAACGGGCCTGATCAACGCTTTGTAAAGCTTCAAGTGTTTCACGGCACTTGACAGGTGTTTAGATTTTAGCAGTGGCCTTAGAGAATACAAAGCACGACTACTGGCTGCCAGGCGCACTTTATAATCCTCACCCACACTGTTATCGTGAGTGATAAGAGAGCCCATATATTTTAACAATTAACCTCCTCACTCCATCAAACGTGTAGTGGCCACTACTATAATCTGGTGAAGCTGAAAACTCTACAAGCGGATCAAGTATTTCCTTTTCCCTCCGTTGTGATTCAATCCAATCACCGATATGTCATCTGCATATGCAAGCACCTGATTGGACTCTGGTGATATAAGATTTTGCGCTGAGGTGTTTCAGTTTTACGAAAGATGTACCCCAACATAAGATTAAAAAGTATCGGGGACAGAGCATCGTCTGCCGCATACCCGAGATAACTGCAAAAATTCTTGGTAGCCTATTCTCAACTTTAACACAGCATTTAGACTGTGTCACTATATTATTCTACACAATCGTACCAATTTGGGTACATGGTTCCCACATTTAGGCCAGCGAGTTTCTTGAAGAGCAACGAGTTCCAGCCGATACTCCTTCATTCAAGTAATAAGGCCTTCTAACGCTCCTGGTTTCCTAAGCGAGTTAATGCATTACTCATCAAATCAAATCAAAAACTCTTCGATGTACTAGGTTATTTTAACAAAGCACAACAATAGTAAATCACAAATTTACAATTTTAAGGACATTAGTATAGGGACGATTACGGATGCTCTAATTTATAGAATTAAGTTTTACTCAATATTGGATATTTATGCATTTTATAGCACAAACTGAAATTTAATAAAATAAATTTTAAAAAAACTTTTTAAAAAACCACGCTTATATTTGCTTTGAAAAGTCTTTGAAAAGTAGAAAATAAAATGTTTCTTCTTTACTCCTATCAAGGTATATTTATAACAAGTAGAAATTTAAAATTAATATGACTAAAAATATAACATTTGACTAATTAATATAACATTTAATATTTGACTAATTTCAAAGCCTTTTCAAAGCAATTATAAGCGTGGTTTTTTAAAAAGTTTTTTTTAAATATGTATATTTTATTTTCTACTTTCTAGTCATCCAAATTTGCAATCAATTTTTCGGCCATGTTAACATTTGTCAGGAAGTTGCAAAAAAATAAATGGTATATCTATCTTTGGACCTTACCTTTTAGAGTGCGATCCGAGAGCACTATGTCGTATGATTTTTTTTTATTATAGCCAAGTCTTTGTCAAATTTTGTAATTAATTTTTCAACCACTTGCAATAGTCCAATTGAGCTGAAATTTCCAATGCCTTCACTTCGATGACAATATAAGATTCTAACATTTATTCGAACATTTTTTGGTTGAAAAGCCTAAAAGCAAAGAAGATGGAATATAAAGAACCGAAAATCAGAACCAAAAGTCATGTATTGTCTATTTCATACTTAAAATACAATATACACATAGTGCCACCTAACAAAAAAAATTGTAAACCTTTAAAATAGAATTTATATAGAAAATAGAGGTGGCGAATAGCTAACTAATTATTTGTGTATATACTCGTCCATATACATTTATATTTACAATAATAACAAAAGAACTATAAGAATGTACATATTAATGTATATTATATTAGTAGATACATATATGCATAAAGTTTATAAATGTGGCAAGGTCATTGTTCGTGCGTTTTTGTTTAGGATGCGAAATATATATATGAATATATGATGTATGTACGTATATCGAATTTGATGATTGATGAATCTAAAATATTAAACAAAATATAAAAAATCTTATTTGAAGTGTTTTAATTTACCACAGAGGAATATTACTAACAAATCGAATTCGAAATGCATTTTTACTAAACTAATTGTTTTTATTTAACATTATTAATGTATGTGTTATAATACTACACATTCGAAAAGGAAAATAATATTTAAATTTTGTCGATTATTAAATTTGAAAAGTTATGTTTCGCTGTTTCTTTCTGAGTAAATACAACAAATCGGTTTGATTTGACAGCTGTGCCATTCCGACTATCCCGGTTATTAATATTATGAGTTTTTCATCCTAGTGCTGGCTAGCATCAGTTGTGTGTGTACACTAACAATAGTTAGGTTGGCTAATTTCATATGATAACATAATTAATTTTCAAAGTAAAAAAAATCTAAAATCAACGACAACGAAATTTATTTCGCAACATGAAACAAGTTATTTAATTCAATCATTTAGAATTCTTAGCCTGCGATTTTTGGTCTTAGTTTTATTAGTCTTGTCGTTTAATTTTTGTAAATGCCATCCACAATGCTTTCTTATTAAAACTAGAAGCAAAAACCTGAGCGCATTTTCTTTGTGTAATTTACATTCTCCTGTAAACCAAGAAGAAAACTTGTCATTTTCTTCAGTTATGTTAACACATTTATTGTATATAGATTCCAATATGTTTTTTTTCTCCATATGCGTTGCAAAATATTTTGCAAAAACTTCTACATGCAGGCAGGTTAGTTCCAAAAATAAATCTGTTGGGTTCCTTAAATATATTTTTTCTGTCTCATTAAAGTAATTTTTAAATTTGATTAGGTACTCCGATGGTAATATTAAACTTTCTTCGTTTTTCGTCATAATTTCAATACAAGAATCACATGAAGATCTTTTAATTAGTTTATGAATGACGTAGCCGAGGAAATATCGTAAGGAAGATAATTCTACCTCAAATTGGTTGTTAATAAAATTTTCAACAAAATTAATTTCCTGCAAATCCACTTCTGGTGGTTGTTCGGCTTCATTTGACCCGTCAATGCAATTAACTATCTCTTGTTCTTGTGTTCTATTCTCTGATTGTTGAATAGCTTCAGGTTCTAAAATAAAGGTGCAGTTATCGGGTTCATAATTAAGTAATGTGGAATTGAAAACAATTTTACTGGACATGATTTTAGCAATTATAAAACTAAAATCGTAGACCGATGGGTTAAAATTATTACCACCTCTAGACCGAATTTGAGAAAATAGATTTTCTAGTGCATCTTGCTGCAACTTGCTTGTTAATATATAAGTCACATTTAAGTATTCGCCGACATCTCTTGAAATCATTAAAATAGCGTCGATAGTTTGAAGTAATCCTTTTATGCAATAAATTGAATTTTTACTTATAACTTTTATTTGCTTTAAATAGCTTTTCATATCTTTCAAAATTTCAAACGGTTCATTACCATCTTCCAAAGTAAGGCCCGATTTTGCTTTGTTAGAACATAACTGACTTCTGCTATTTAATGCATCAAACAATCGATCCAATTTTTCTATAAAAGTTCCCGTAGCAAAAGCACTGTCAATTACTTTCTTACTTTTGAATTTCTTTAATTGAGCAAAAGTTCTAATTCCATTTACGCAGCTTCTGCTCAATATCTGCGTAGCCAAATTAACTCTCATTCGTTGGAAAGTATTCGGAAATATGTGTTTAGTTGTTAATTTGGGACAAACCCTCGTTATTGATTTGATATCTAAGTTATATAGTTCCTTAAGAACATCCCATGTAACAAGCCCATGCGGTGTTAAGATATCGTGGTTTAACATGGTATTTCTCACAGATTTAAATAGATGAGGAGTATCGTACAGTGCAAATATTTTTCGATTATCAATAAAAAAATAAGGTTCATCTAAAGCTATTCCTAGTTCTTTATAAGCGTTCCTATTATTTGAACCTTGATCGCAAACACATCCCCAAATGGTAATTCCAAGTTCGCGTACTTTTTCGATGTTACTTAATATCAGTTCTTTTAATTTAATGCCTGTAATTGTTCCTTGTGTTGCTACGTAACTGATTACAAATTTGTCAGAGCTAAACAATCCTCTTGACATAAATACACAAACATGTGATGCTGGAATCGGTTCTCTTCTGCCATCTCCATAATCTATAACTCCAACAAGTTCATCCAGTACCCCGTCATATTTCAAATCACTCCTTATTTTGATTTCATCAAATAATAAAATGTGTTGCTTTGCTAGATCTGACATATCTTGTACTTTGTTTTTGATTTGGTCCAGTAAATTTAAATTGAACCCTGGTTTTAAGTGACTAAGAATATTCCAATTATTAATTGATTTCACACAAGGTAGTTGCAACTTTAAAGTATTTCGTAAAAACTCATATGTAGAATGCGAACGAAATTCGATGGTTTGAGCTAATATTCTTTGGTTCTTCGAATAACGACTGTTTTGGCTTCGTTTGTGTAGCAGCATTTTACAGAACTCTTTGGTGTGGTCGTTGACATAGGGCAGCTCATCTATATGTTCAGATATATTTTTACGTTTTAATTTCTTATATTTGTTTAAAATTTTTGATTTTATTTTATTCTTCAAATTGATGAGACGATTCTGATTTTTAAATTTGGCATGTTTTAGTTCTAGTTTTTTTGCATTTTCTTTTAACTTCGTGTTCAGCCTTCTATAATGTTGCGTAATCTTTTCATTGTTAAGACAATTCTTGCAGTCAATATCTTGAGGATAGTTAAAAATAACTTCGGGCGGTGTTGAAATTTTTGAATTACATGGTAACATATTAAAATTTGAATTTCGAACAGCTAATCTCTTCCCTTTAGCCGGAGGATAGGTTCGAACGTTATTTTTATTTGAATTAACATCTATTACGGATAAATTTGAGTCTAAATAAGTTTCACATTTAATTAACATATTATCACATGAATTGGTAACACTTTCAATTATTTTTTTATTTGGGCCTGCATACACTTTTAATGGTTTACTATTAATACATGTTTCTTGAGTTGAGTTATTTGAACTTACATTTAAAAACAGAGACGGAAATGCGTTTTTTGTAAGATTTCTTTTCAATAACATTTTTTTTTCAAAATGCAATTCACAAATAAACATTTTTTCTTTAACTGGGTCTTGATTACGAACGTTGCATATATCCTTCCATAATTTTAACCTAGTGCTGTTTTTTACTGGAAATCCGAACAATCGACAACTTCTATCTATTCGTTTAGTTCGCCCACAAATGGAACATTTACCACCAAAAATATATTTTGATTCGGACATAGCACACAGGATAATTTTTATAGTTATTCGCGGCTAAACAAAAACGCACGAACAATGACCTTGCCACATTTATATAAACTTTATGCATATATGTATCTACTAATATAATATACATTAATACATTCTTATAGTTCTATTGTTATTATTGTAAATATAAATGTATATGGACGAGTATATACACAAATAATTAGTTAGCTATTCGCCACCTCTATTTTCTATATAAATTCTATTTTAAAGGTTTACAATTTTTTTTGTTAGGTGGCACTATGTGTATATTGTATTTTAAGTATGAAATAGACAATACATGACTTTTGGTTCTGATTTTCGGTTCTTTATATTCCATCTTCTTTGCTAAAAGCCTTTTAGGCCGAAAAAATGTTAGAATCTTGTATTGTCATCGGAGTTAAGCATGCATGCAAAATTTCAGCTCAATTGAACTATTGCAAGTGATTGAAAATTTGATTACAAAATTTGACGATACAAACAGACACACAGAGTGAGCTAATAAGAGCGTGGTAATAATAAAAAAAGAAAACATTATGGTGATATATTTTCAAATAACACTCATTATGGTAATCACAACTAAGTTTATAAAAGACTCTATGCGGCTTTGATTACGGTTTCAAGAGCGCGGATACGGATGGTTTCTTTATTGTTTTAGCGTAGGTGGATACGAAAATTTGTATCTGTGCAGGGCTCTACTGGTCGATATAAATATTTATTTGTTAATGGTGCACAATACCATACCTACAATTCGCCCATAAGTTCTGTTAGCTAAACACTACATTAATTATGCATATTTATCTATGATAAGATATCATTGCGATAATTTACACAAAAACTTATTGAATATCTAAAAATATATCCAACGAATTAACTCATACTAAAATACACTATACTCACAAATATTAACTTCCTTCGTGATTTGATTTAATTTCAAATCAGTTTTAACATACGTCTTGATATTATAGTAATCAAATACAATTTTTAACTTATCCACATCATACTGCGTCCCATTACGTTTCGGTTGATAATCATTTTTATATGTATAGTGGTTTAGTATTAAGGCATAGCCTCGTCTACAATTTGATGAAAATAGATTGCTGAAAAATGATACTTTCACAATTGGTTTATCAACGGGCAACGATGGTGGTGATGTTGGTCGATCGATTAATTGTGAATATGGGGTTGAAGGATTACTAAATGCTGATGCAGTGCTTATCGCCGCTGGCACTATAACCGATTGTTTTAGAGTCGGTTGTTCCGGATCAAACGAATAAAATAGATCTCCGCTTTTGTTTAGCGCCAATTTTACGTTTTGATTTGGCATAGAGCTATATACCTCTTTATACATATTAACATTTTTCGTACTAGTCGATGGATATGCTGGTGTTTTATTTATTGGTGATTGAAACCTTCCATTGGGTTGATAACCGGGTGTATAACTCGAGAGCAGTGTTCTTTCTGTAGTTGTTCTGGTAGTAGTTTTGTTAATTGGGGATCCAATTTTATTGGTATCCGAGGTAATGGTATATTTTGTGTTGTAGTCATTATTATTTACTTTGCCACCATAATTTGATATACTGTTTATTTTAGCAGTTTCACTGTACTTGTATGATGTCGACGTAGATGATGTTGTCACAGAACTAGCTACAGTTTTCTGTGCTTTAATCGAACTTGTAGAACTTTTTGCTATATCTCTATTTTTATACATATCACAATATCAAATCACTAATAGTTTAATTGAAGAAACAACTATCACAATATATAAAGCAACACTAAATAATATCGAAGTAAAGTAAAATTTGTTCTAATAAGTTCGTTGTATGTACGAGTTATAAAATTGATTACGACTGAATTTGTACTGATAAGAAAACGATAGATTACAAAAGTATGGCTGTATATGTACTTTTGTTTAGAATTGCTCATGAACACATTTCAATACATTTCCTGTGCAGAAATATTCCTGTTTCGATTTGTGCACTACTACCTTTGCGAGATTACATTTAATTATCAAACAATAGCGCCTTGTCTATGATATCAGTAAAATTATTTTAAATATTTTTCGCATCGTCGATTAGTGTGAAATTGAATATTTAATGGAGAGTATCCTAATTTTATAGACTCTGTTGCACGTCGATTTTTTTTTTTTTTTTTTTTTTTTTATTCATTTATTAATATTTACAATGAACAACAACAGATTATCCAGTGGATTGATTGTCCCTTGAAGGATAATCTGTGTTGTATGGTGTATATATATATATGTGTGTGTAAAATATATATATATATGTATATATGTGTATATATGTATATATATATATATGTATATATGTATATATGTGTGTGTAAAATAATTATTCAACAATTTATATGAAATAAAATATTTAAATAGATATGAACATAAAATTAATAATCACGAGATTAAACCATTAATCTCATATAAATTCAGTGAAACATAGCACACACATAGTTATTTATAAAGTTAATAAAATGGATAGATCAAGAAACCGATCTTTATCGCATTTCGAATAACATACTACCAGTTCATTAAATAGGACAACCTCATCATCGACATCGTATAGTTTTTCAAGTTCATCTAATAACGGCAGACAAACTGTTCCTAATTCTTTACAATACTCAGCAATAGGAAATACTCCAAGCCAATCTAACGTTGAAGCAATGAAATCAAAATTCCTAGTTGATGCATCGTTAAACATGCCTGCTCAACCGTTTGAACCTCCAGATCACAGAAATTTCGCGTCAATTCCAGCGAGACCAGTAAATTTGCCAGTTCAACAGCAAAACTCAACATTACCAACAACACCATCTGAACTTAATCCTAACCGCAGTATTGAGAATAAACTATCGACAAGTTTTTTATCTCGAGTATTCTGTTTTAGATCGAGTAAACCTAACGGTGGTTATGCACTAATTTTAAATCATGAAACATTTGATTTGGTTGGTAAAACTGCTCGTACCGGAACTTATCAAATAACACAAAATTGTATTTTATTTGATTTATTTACAACTTGGAACCGAATCTATAACTGAAACTTATATAGATAAGAAGTTTAAAACTTTTAATTTTTTTGATAATTTTTTTTGTTATCTGATAAAATGAGTAAATATATGACAAAGCGATTTGATATTAGGATTTACTTGTATTCGATCGAAACGACTTAAGCAAAAAAAATGAATTAAACTTCAAAAAAAAAACACAAAACGCCATGCAGTTGTATGACGTGACACCATCCGTGTACGATATAATGAAATATTTTTAGCGGACTAATTAACAAATTGGCTACACTACATTGGGTCTATAAGTATACTAATAATGTAAAGCATTCTTACAATTACTGATTAGTTATAATTTAACTGGATATCAATTTGTTTGTTATACACAAATAAATAAATCAAGAGTTGAAGCCGCGTTCAGACGATTGCATATATATTCGACGAATGTTCGATATTTGTAAAAAAAAACGCAAATCGTCTGAATACAAAACCAACCCAACTTATAGCATTTCGTGCTGTAAAACGGTCCTCACATCGTTGACATAAATAATTTCGTCGATGCTTTGCTGTCGCGAACCGTAGATTTAAGTGTAGACAAGTAAAAATAAATTTGTGTTTTTGAGTTTATAACTAATAAGAGGTAAAAATTATAAATTTTCCGAAATCATTGTTTAATAAATGTGACGATTATGCCTATAACGTTAAACTCAATCACATCATTATCGTCGTTTAGTTAGTTTAAAGAGTTAGTTAGTTAGAAGTTTAGTTCAAAGAGTTTTATTGCAACATTCATTATGAATCTAGAAGAGCCCGAAATTCGTAACTGATGGAAATCGCAAAGTGTACCCAATTATGAAACAGATATTTTGATAGTGTCGTTTAGCGTGTAAATTATATTCGAGATAACGCAAAGAAACATTGACAATTTGTGCAGCTTTTAAGAAAAACGCAAATTACTGAAATCAAAGATATTATTTTTTTAATAATGTTCGATGGTTGAGTCACGAGGAAAGGATAAAACGATTTAGTAAGTCAAGACAGTTAATACTAAAACAAATAATGAAACACAAATCATTTATTATCTCATATAAAAATTGCTTGCTTACTAGTCGTACAAGCATCTACACCAAAATTGCTTCCGGCTCCGAATTTTATAACAAAAAAACTTCCTCCAGTTTTCAGGGAGAGTGCAAGTTTGGAATACGGTTTTACGAAAAAACATTTCCGAAAGTATCGTGTTAATTAAAAAAGTAGGAAAGGTTACAATTTATATTTTATATAACTTTTCTAGTATTCCTGAACCAAGATATATAACAGACAATTTTACAGCTGCTCGACGATGCAAAACACAAAACAAACTATTTTTAATTATCGCCTTAGCCAGCTCACGGTACGATTGAAAATAGTTTTGGCTTTGCTCTAAGAGGCGATATATTCGCTTTTACTGAATCAAATTTTTTTGCTAGTGATCGGGCCACCCTTCTGTACCCTTTGTACAAAATCTAAAAGTAACGTTTGATTCATTTTTTGTAGTCCAATCGAAAAGTTGTTGTGCTGTCGTTATTTGATCAGCGTATGGTCACTGAAGGCTTTTCGTTTCGATTTTAAAGTTCCTCTGATATAGAAATGATTAAAAATGTATAAAAATGTATGATCGTACCAAAATACGGTGAGTCAATAAGATACATTGTTAGATTGTATCTTAGATTAGAAAAGTTAATTGATAAATATTTTATTAATAAAATAGCGGAATGACGCCATTTTAGGTATAATCAAACTTGTTCGAAAAATTTGATTCAGTAAAAGCCATCAGAGAAACTCACGATTATCAGTGCTTTGTTCTTAATGGTAACAACCACATCACAGCGCGTCGATTTTCCAATTCTGATAATTTTTATAATTTTAAATTAAAATAATTTGTAAATAAATTAACTTTATTGAATAAAACTGTAAAAGGAAGAACCAAAACATGAATTTCGTAGTTTAGAATTAATAATTGTACTGAAATGTTAAATTCCACCGTAACTTGTTATGACGTTTTGTTCTATAAAATTTGAATTCGCGTTGGGTCTCCATCGTTAAAGATGGCTTATTTGAAAGGTATTGTCAGGTGCTTTACGATAAAAAAATAAAAATAAATATAAAAGGGTGAGCACGATTTTTCAGCAAAATACTATTTAAAACTGAAATTTAAACGATATATTGTAAATTAACACACGCTTACTTGATAGTATGTACAATTTTCTTTCCAACGAGCTATTATACGTGAAAATCGGACAAGAAATACTTAAGATACACGAATTAAAGATGTGAACATTTGAGTTTCCGACAAAAACAAATTATAACGGAACTCCGCGTATTTTGACCCCACCGAGTTTTTACTCAAATTATATTTTTTTTTTATCTATATCTACCATCTCCCCGTATTTCAAAAACATTGGACACCTTACCCCCGTTACCCACGGATGGGTGTCTGATTTCGCGTGGAAGGCTGTATGTATATATATATATATATATATATATATATATATATATATATATATATATAATATATATATATATATATATATATATATATATATATATATATATATATATATATATATATATATATATATATATATATATACATATATATATATATATATATATATATATATATATATATATATGTATATAATATAATTTTCAATTCACAGTAGTGTAAAGGCTATAACTATTGAAATATCTAAGTTTTGATTCAATTATTGACACAACCGGTCTATTTAGTATTTTTATTCCGATTAGTAGTTTAATAAATACAATTAGGGGATCTACCGAAAATTTCATTTTTCTCTTTCGTAATACCTAAGTTTATTGTTAGTGTTTGCAGTCGCAATTCGCAAAACGTTGATTTGAAAACATCGTGTCACATTGTTTTTGTATATTGGTGAAAACATCTCAGTTTGCATAAGGAACAAAATAAATACTATCGGGGTACAATTATTGACTTAGGTGTGTCAAAAACTGTTTCTTCATTGTTACAGTTATTGCCAATCAGTATAATTAATTAATTTACCATTATTATTAAATGCTATAATCACATTTTTTGTTCTTAAAATTAAGATTATCTTAGAATTAGAATGCATAAGAAACGTGTAACCTACCTATAAAGAGAAATCGCTACAAGCAGCTCTAACCGATATTAGAAACAAGGAAATTTCCAAAAATCAAGCGGCAGAAAAATATAACATACCTCGATCAACTCTAATTTTCCGTTTAGGGGAAAAGTTCCGGAAAGTCATACCAGGTACTGATACCATATTAACCACAAGTGAGGAAAGTGCTGTTGCCGAATGGCTAATTACCTGCCAGATGAAAGGCTATCCCAAACAAAAATAGGATGTATTGGAAACTGTTAGAGAATTTATTGAGCCTGACAAAAGACAAACGCCATTTAAAAACAATACAACAAGAAGGGGTTGGTTTATACGACAAACTGCTAATGCATAGCCATAAGAGTACCAGAGCCGCGAGACTCTGCAGCGAGTTCCAAAGTATGTGCAGCCGATATTAAAAGATGGTTTGACTCCATAACCCTATATCTAAAGGAGTCGGACAATTTGGGTATATTAGAGTTTTCAGATCGTATTTACAACGGAGACGAAACCAATTTTTTGATTTGTCCTAAGACCCGTTCCGTTCTTGCGGCTAGAGGTGCGAGAAACATATACGAAAATGACCGTGGAGCTGCCAAATCGAATCTTACAGTTATGTGCACATTCAGTGCCAGTCGCCAACCTGTACCGCCGATGGTGATATATCCATATAAAAGAGTGCCGGAGGAGATTCGTAAGTCGCTACCTAAAAGCTGGGTTTTAGGTATTTCAGACAACGGATGGATGACCAAAGAAATATTTTATGAATATATTTCAAAGCATTTCCACCCATTCCTGGTAAAGAATAATGCAACATTTCCAATAATTTATTTTGTAGATGGCCATAGCATCCATATAACCCTAAAAGCAAGTGAGTTATGTGTGCGACTTGGAATAATAATTATTGTATTGTATCCTAATGCCACACGAATATTGAAGCCATGTGATAGCATCTGCTTTCAAACCACTAAAAATCTGTTGGACCAAAAATGTATTTCAGTGGCGGAAAGAAAAGCCAGAACATTTTGCCCCTTTGCTATTGAAAGCATTTGATGGATGCATTACTCCGCAGATGTTAGAAAAGGGATTTAAAGCGTGTGGCCTTTAACCGTGGAGTTATTCTTCAATAGATTTTTCCAAATGTCTGGAAACCAGAATGATAAACCATCGGATAAACCAAAAAAAAAACATTTGTATTAACATCTCCAATATATATAGAAGCAGAAAGGAACCGGAAAATAGAACAACAGAAATTGTTGCACGAAAAGGAAACACGGAAATTAGCCAAACTTGAAAAACCAAAAAGAAAAAGAGAATAAATCGAATTGAAAGCTTGAAGAAAGCGACAAAATCAAATTAAAAGAAAATCAACGATCGGAAAACTCAAAACTGTAAAACAAATTAAAATATTGCCCGAAATAAATAAAGAAAACCACATTTCTCCAGATAATGTCCTATTTACAAACACGGAAAATAATGGTAAGCTTAAAATGAAGTCATATGTTTATCTAACGTCCTGAGAAAACAAAAACAATTAATACAGAAGGTGATACGCAAGATTCAACGTTGTTTGAAGCTTTAACTGGTGACATCGGCAGTAATAAAATTGCCAAGGGCCAAATGTGTTATCACTGTACATAACAAAGTGTCAATAGTTATGTAAATTAGGAATCTTTTATGAAAAATCGTTTTCTGGATATTAAACAATAAATAAATAGAGGTTCAGTGATGGAAATGGAAAAATTAGTCTTAACTAAACTTAATATTCTACACGATTTAGGGCACAATTAACACAATGAGCCTCTTACCTCTGTGATGCTGTGAGAATGATTTTAGTTAAGAAAATAAAATGTTATGTATAGTAAAAATGATTATTCATAATATATTTTATTATGATGATGACGACGATGATGGTGGTAACGGCTTCGTCGGAGTGGTCGAGGGACGTAACTTTGGTGCCACAATATTGTTAGTTTGATCTACATCTTTATTAATTTAATAGACTTCCAAAACAAAATGGGTTTACCATTGTTGACTCTGTTGAACACACCTGATAATCATCATCATTACTAATGTCATTATTTACTTTCATTATGATTTCATAAATCGTTAATTTATCTCCAAATTCCTTTAAAATTTTACAAAAGGTTGGAATAAATGGCGGTCCACACTCCGTATTCCGAAGCGCAGCAAAATTCATTTTATAACATTTAAAAATATTTCGTTTGCCTAAAACTTCTTCGCGCATGCGCCAGGGACTTCGGCGAATCGATTCTCCACTATCCAGTTCGTACTTAATTTTTGTTTCACTATCAGTTTCGGGCAGTTCTTGTGTCACGAGTACTTTTAGTTTGGCCATAGTTGTTTGGATCACGGGTGGTGAAAGAGAGTGTGGACATTGTTCCGAATCCAGTTCGTGGTTAGTTCTTATTTGACTTTCAGTCTTGTTCAGTGCTTGAATGTTTAATAAAAATATTTTTGGTTTATCAAACAGTGATTTATTTCCATTAGTCAATGGATTCTCAATCACATCTATAAAGTTGTACACCATATCATGAGCAAGGACAATTTTGTTTTGGTAACCATGTGTCAACAACACCAAAATGAAGCATTGGTAATTTGAGAAATCCTTTTCTATTACTATGGAAAAAAGACAGTTACAAAATTGTATGAATCATTTGGAGATCGATGTTTTCCCTCTAATCAAATACTTACACAAATTTGTTACTTCTTTAATTTCACTTAAATTCAAATCAGTTCTAACCATCGTCTCAATATTATAGTAGCCAAATACTTTCACTAGTTTCTCCACAGCATGTGGTGTACCTTCAAGTGTTTTTGCGAAGTCATTTTTATATTTGTAGTGATTTAAAATTAGACAAAATCCTTTTTTCTGCTTTAATAGACTTCCAAAATAAAAGTTATTAATCGATGTTAACTTTATAGAACTCAACTGAGGTATATCTTGATCATCACTAAGTTCTTTATTTACTTCCACCATGACGTCAAGAATCGTTGATTTTTCTCCCATTTGTTTTAATTTCTGGCAGAATAATTGAATAAATGGCGATCCACATTCTGTATTTAGGTACGCATTAAAACCCCCAACCGTTGCATTAAATTTAATAATATTTCGTTTGGCTAAAACCATACTTTGCACGGCCGGTTCGTGCTTCAGTATAATTTCAGTCCCGAGCAGTGCTCCGCGGCATGCTTGTATCAAGAATATTTTTGGTTTATCGATCAGTGATTTATTTCCATAGATCAACGGATCCTCAATCACATGTGTAAACTTGTAGACTTTATCATGGGCAAGCGCAACATCTACATAGTTTATTTGACCACCATGTGTCAGCAACACGATAATGACGCATTTGTAATATGAAAAATCTTTTTGGATTACTGTTGATGAAACAAAGACAATTATAAAACATTATGTATCATTTTGAGATCGATTTTTTCCCCTCCAATCGTATACTTACACAAATTAATTTCTTCTTTAATTTCACTTAAATGCAAATCAGTTCTAACCACCGTCTCAATATTATAGTAACTAAATACTTTTTCTAGAGCTTCCACGTCGACTTGTGTACCTTCACGAATTGGTGTATTAACATTTTTATATTTATAGTGATTTAGAATTAGGCAATACCCATATTTCGGAATTTGGTTTCGGCATAGTAAATTATCATCGAGTACAGAAATTGATCCTCTATTTGAATTGAATGATGAACATGCAGAGCTTTGTGATTGATACCGTTCAGCAAGTATCTTTGGTGTCACATACACAGTTTCTTCAACTTCTGGATTTTTATCCATGACATTTAGTCACAACCTATTCCAACTGGAACATAAGTAATTTAGAAGTTAATTTTTTATAATATTTTTTTAATATCTGTTACGTATCTATTACATATGTATATATACATGAAATCTCCTTATAACGAATACAATTTTAGCGAAATTTTTAGAATAGAGAACCTACATGTTTGCTAGGCCAGAGTCCTTATCCATAATCAAACATTTCCATTTTAGCGAACTACAAATTCAGTATTACGAAATAAAAATCAAGCAAAATTAATTTAAAAACCATTTAAGTGAAGATAAAATCAGTTTACGTATAGATGTATTTTTAAAACATGAAGTATTTTTTTTCCGCGCAGCTATCATTGACGTAGTAAAACAATCGACATAAAATATGAAGGGTGATAGGTATTTGTAAAATTACATAAAATACAATAAAGTGTATTATGTATACCAAAATTGACTAATAGACAACAGTTTTCGGAATTAGTTGAGGAGGATTAGTTTTAAATGTTAAAAAAGTATCTAGCATGTATTTCTCATTTAATTTCAAAAATGGTGATAACCATGAAATTACGACTTATTTTAGGAGATAGGTGGTGCTGGGGTCGATTTTTCGAAAATTCTTATTTATGGACCAATTTGACTCAAATTCACACCATATAACATTTAAATAAAAAGAAAGTATTTGGTAAAATTTGGATATGATATACATGTTAAATATTTTCAAGGTTACAATCATGATTACAATCATGGTAATATAACCTTAAATATTAAAAATTACAAAATGGTGTTTATTGAAAAAAACAATATGATTTTTCATTGGACATAACCTACAATACTACTTATACATTTACAAATATTTGACATTTCAGTATTTGTTTGTTTGACGAAAATACCAAATTAACTTTCAATCAATTACAATAGGTAAATGACACGAAATTCCATAACAATATTGATTATCATAAAATACAAATACAAATATTTTTAAAGTGATATTAATGTAATAAATAACATTTCAATCCCATTACTTGCACCAACCCCGCAATAGACAACAATTAAGAACGAATTTAACACCACTACAACAACAAGCGGCAAGAGAGGATATACGATTGCGCAACACAACCACCCGTGCATTAGAATGTTAGCACACAGAATAGAACGACTTGCACAAAGGAACTTTACGCAATCGTGTTACGGATTCATAGAGAACTGTGGTGCGATGAATTAATCGAGTACGCATGATCTAGACATCGAATATTGTTCACTTTCGAAATATCAATTGCTGACATGGATTATGAATCACTCATTACCACGCTCATTGTTCATCAGGCAGAGTGGATTTTCCTACATTGAACATATTATTTTTTTAAAAATAAGGAAATTTAATAGTGGTTTTCAAATGACTTCCTTCGCCGCCAATATCATTTATTTTCCCCTTATAATCCTTGGGCACTATTTAATGCTTAAGATCTTTCAGATCAACCTCCACCACTGTAAAGCCGCCTCGGCGGCCCTTCTGCTTAAAATGGAATCTGAGTCCATTGATGTGGTTCTGATCCAGGAACCTTGGGTCAGTGATGACCGAGTGTTGGGGCTCAGAACTCCCAAATATAAAATACTACATGCGAAAAATGAAGGTAAGATATGTTGCTGCATTCTCGCTAGAAATAATCTGAACATTTTTATACTACTAAATTATAGCAACGCTGATGGTCAAAATCTCTGGCTTATATCGGCCTACCTACCATGCGAGGAGGAAAATATACCACCAGGTAGGTTGGGCAATAATGGAGGCTTAAAAACGAAAAGTAGGAGTCATCATGGGCAGTGGTGCTAATGCGCATCACTCAATCTGGGGAAGTACAAATATCAACAGGCGAGCTGAGTTACTCCTTGATTTTGTTTTAAGTAATAACCTAAATATATATGTAATATCGGATGTAAGCCAACCTTCATTACTAAAAACAGACAAGAAGTGCTAGACATCACACTTTTCTCGGATTTTATTAAGGAGAGGGTATTGAACTAGAAAGTGTCCGAAGACCATTCCTTTTCTGACCATTGTTATCTCCAGTACGAAGTGAATACAAAACCCACTAGTAAACCATCCTTCAGGAATAGGAGGAAAACTGATTGGGATTGCTTCAGGACCTTTTGGGTAGTTCATTACCGGTATCGGTTTCGAACCCACCTACATATACACAGGAGCTTGATGCTCTAGTAACCAAGCTATCTGATGCTTTTAACAAGGCCATGTTAGGTGCATGTTCTATCATTAGGACCTTGGGTATGTCTCGGTCACCCTGGTGGTCGACAGAACTCCAAGGTACTCGTATGAAATGCAGGAGACTGTTCAAGAAAGCGAGGAACATAAATGCTGCTGCAGATTGGGACTGTTATAAGGAAGTCCTCAAAATCTATAAGTACTAGCTAAGAGCAGCCAGAACGAGGGCCTGGAAGCTCTACTGTGGCAATATACCGGAGTCCTCGGAGGCGGCCAGGCTACGCAAAGCACTATGTTCTAGTCCCTCCATCCCGAGTTATCAAAAACGACCAGATGGTTCATGGACAACGTGTGTAGTGAAGAATTCCTGGAGCTATTACTAGAAATGCATTTTAGCTCCGGAGAGACCCATGATAAATAGGGGTGTAGACTCCGTAAGTCATATAGTAAATAGGCGGAATATCCTATGGGCAATAAACATTTTTAAGCCATACAAGTCAGAACCTGATGGCATTATCCCTGCGGATATCCAGCGAACTATTCACTTAACCCTACCCTGGCTGGAAGTTATCTTCAAAGGCCGTTTAGAAATCTGTCACATTCCTAAAAAGTGGACGTAAGTAAAAGTAATATTTATACCTAAGGCGGGAAAAAGCTCTCACTGCTATCCCAAAGACTTTAGGCCTATAAGCGTATCCTCTTTTCTGTTAAAATCACTGGAAAGACAAATAGAGGCTTACATTAGAGGCTCAACCAAGCCGGGCGAGCTGTCGGGATCTCAACACGCATACTGTAAGGGATCGATCGGTGGAAACAGCTCTCCACTCCATTATAGGCCCGATTGAGAAATCACTTGAATACAAGGAAGATTCAAAGGTAACTTTCTTGGATATAGAGGGGGCCTTTAGCAACGTCAGGCCGGGGGCAATCACACGAGCCCTTGCGTGTTTGGGGGTAGACGGGTCACTTAGAGGCCGGATGGATCAAATACTTACTGACAGGATCGTGACAGCTTATCTGGGTGGGACGACTGTCGGCAGATACGTGAGCAGAGGGACACCTCAAGGTGCGGTTTTATCCTCCCCCTTCTTTGGAACTTGGTCATTAATGCCCTGTTACTAAACCTGGAAGGGCAAGGCTTCAAGGTGGTTGCCTATACGCGGATGATGTTGCGGTCTACGGTAAATATCCTTGTACGCTTAGTGAGCGCATGCAGTGCGCACTTGGCTACCTCTCTGAGTAGGCACGCGGTTGCGGACTGAACGCAAACCCACAAAAAATGGAGCTAGTCCTCTTTACCAGGAGGCACAAACTTCCTCAGTGTGATCTGCCAATATTAAATGGTACTCGCTTGATCTTTACGGATAGATCGAAATACCTCGGACTACTTTTGGACAGCAAGCTAAGCTAGAAACCAAACATCTTAGAGTGAGTAAAGAAAGCTACTATAGCGCTCTACTCCTACAAAAATGCCATTGGAAAGAGATGGGGTATATGGAGCCCCACATAGTACACTGGCTCTGGAGATTCTCTTTCATCTTACTCCCTTGGATATTGCGACCGAGTTTTTATATTTGGACCTGTAACAATACAGGGCACTCATCTATGCAACAGGAGTATTCCGGAAGCTACCGACTACGCTATCCCTTTGCCATCTGTTGAGGTGAGATTCCATACTGAGTTTCCCACCAGAGAGGACTGGGTGAACGAAACGGTTATGGACAATCAGGCGCTAAGCTTCTTCACAGATGGCTCAAAAAGTAATAGAGGAGTTGGTTGCGGGTATTCTGTGAGGCATTAGGGGTCAACTTCTCTTTTCGTCTTCCCCACTTTTACAGTGTTTTTCAAGCTGAACTGATCGCTATAATGGAAGTCATGGACTGGTTGAAGTATAATGTAAATCTACGAGGGATATTCGCATTTTTACGCCAGCCTGGCTGCTATGGACTGCCAGTTCGTGTGTAATAACCAGGCAGATCTGGCCTGGGCTAGACCGGTCCACATCAGGCCAACTGATGTGCTTCGACGGCACCATATTGGTATGATCGTGGAAGCTATAACGGGACATACATGCGAGCAGACTGGGTGTCCCAGCCCATGATTTCTGCCATAGCTGCTGTGATGAGGAGGAGGAGAAAAATGTGCTCCATCTGCTCTGCCCCTGTCCTAGTCTAGCGTACAGCAGAACAAAATTTATGGGAACTTCCCCTTTGAACGATCTCACGGATCTTAGTAATCGACTTTAAACGCTTGGTGTAATCGACTTTAAGCCCAGGATGGTTTAACGAGTGACGAGGAGGAAACTCGAATGTGGTATAGCTACGGACCAATTTTGTATCTATGCTAGTCCTTTAGAACGGCCACGCTTACCTAACCTAACCTAACCTAACCGCTAATATTAACAATAGTTTAAATATAAAATTATTAAACGACTCAGAAAATGAGAACAAACCACCTGAAATACATCACTGCCTTAAGTGGCCATGTTATTTTTTGTTTTGCACGATATCTGTTTAAATTCTCATGCTTAAATTTCACTGAACACATTTTGTTATGTAAAAATTCTCTCATCTAGTACATTTTTCTCAGGTACCGTTTTTGACAATCAATATTCTATATTTTAAAATGAGTAATTTTAAACAAAAACAACTGTCATTAGAACAGAAATTAAAAATTCTCGTGAAAAATGATTCAGGTGAGCGAAACGTTATCTATCTTAACGTTAGATAATACATATCAAGTCTACTACTTAATACAAATAAAGTCTAATATCAAATCGCGTTTATATAGTTTGAGTCATAGTGTACAATATATAGGGTTTTCCAATAAGAGGTTTTATTTTGAATAGCCTGGTATTGGGGCAGCTGTCAATTTTGAACCCGACATCTTTTGACATTTGAGAATGAACAACTACGCCATTACTAAAAATGGTCCGATACACGCTTCAACAACGCATTGAAATTGTTAAAAGTCACTACCAAAATGGTGAAAATTTTGCACCTGCAAATTTTGAAGCACCTCCTCGGCCGGCAATAGAGAAACTGGTGGAAAAGTTTGAGCTGTTGGGACAAGTTAGTGATGTGAAGGATCGAAACCGTGGGCGTCGCTGAAGAACAAGTGAGAATATTGCTACTGTAGCCCGTAGTGTTGAAGAAAACCCAGGTTTGTCGATTCCTCGTCGATCTTTGGACGTTCCACAAACGACATTATACCATATTTTGCATAAAGAATTAGGTCTTAAGGCTTTAAAACTTCAGTTAACAGTCGGAGGCTACGTTAATAAGCAGAAGAACAAGTGAGAATATTGCTGCTGTAGCCCGTAGTGTTGAAGAAAACCCAGGTTTGTCGATTCCTCGTCGATCTTTGGACGTTCCACAAACGACATTATACCATATTTTGCATAAAGAATTAGGTCTTAAGGCTTTAAAACTTCAGTTAACAGTCGGAGGCTACGTTAATAAGCAGAATTGTCGCATTTGGGGCTCAGAAAATCCAAGAATGATTGTTGAAAATCCTGTCCATCCTCAACCTGTCACTATTTGGTGCGGTTTTTGGGCTGGCGGTGTGATTGGACCTTACTTTTTCGAAAATGAGGCTGGTGCAACTGTTACGGTGAATGGTTTGCGCTACCGAGCTATGATTAATAATTTTTTATGGCTGGAATCGGAAGATGTTGATGTGGACGACGTTTAATTTCAGCAAGACGGCGCTACGTGCCATACAAGCAACGAAACAATCGCAATTTTGCAAGAAAAGTTTCCTGACCGTGTTATTTCTCGAAGAGGTGATCATAATTGGCCACCGAGATCTTGTGATTTTACACGTTTAGATTTTTTTCTTTGAGGCTACGTGAAAGATAAGGTCTATGCCAATGCTCCATAATCGATTCAAGACCTTGAAGATGGAATTCGTGAAGTTATCGAGGACATAGAGCCGCAAATATAAGAGTTGGAAAATTTCATGAAAAGGATATGGTGCTACAAGCGTAGCCGAGCGGTGGCCATTTGGCTGATATCGTTTTCATATATTAATGGCATGCCTTCCTCTTTACAATGAAATAAACATTCATTGATTTGTGAAGTGAAGCGACCGGAAAAATTACTTCGTTAATCTGGGATTACATCAAAACGAATTACAGTAATACCTCGATATAACAGACCCCGATATATCGGACATTTTTTTTTTTTTATTTATGTTTATATTTCAATTGATTAATTGCAATGTATGAACCAATGTATATAAAAACACAAAAATCTACTTAAATTTGCATATATTGATCAGAACCTATACGATATAAAAAGGGAAATCACTAAAACAAAAGAATTAAAACGAACTAAAATAATTTAGAAAACAGACGCATTTGCTGTTGCATTTTTATAAATTAGTGAATATGGATAAATGAACTCGTGTTAAGTGCGGTAACCATGTATAACTTAAATAAAAATATGAAAATAACGTACAAAAATAAGAATGTTATAATTGGCATTTCTGTGGAATTTCGCCCATACAAAACTTAACATAACTTAAAAATTCAACGAAAATTTGTTAAATTTCATCAGTCACTTAAAAAAACTTTTTTTTTTAGGAAGGAATTAGCATAGACACTTTTTTGGTCCATAGCCTTGCTTTACATTCACACGCATTCACACGAACATTCATTCAACCCATTCATCCCATTCACACAAGTACAGTATACCACCTGCGCATTGCATAGCTCCATGTCACCCTGTACAGTGACATGAAAGATGGGTCAGACCATGCGTTCTACATTCCAACAGAGGGTCATAGATGTTTTTAATTTAATCACCGGTCGTTGGGATTCGAACCCGGTACCTCCCGATCCAAACGTCGCAGCTTTAACGACTGCGCTATTTGCTCGGTGATAACAAAAAAACTTATGAATGCGAAATTTTTCGCCCAAGCTTAAAAAAAAATAAGAGAGATGGCAAAACAGATGTTATATTTTATTTTTAAAGGAAAACAAAAGGGAATAATATTTCGTGCGGTGGTACCCATTTTGATATTTCTATTTTATGATTATTTTGTTCATACATATGTCTATATTTAATTATATTTCTATTTAATTGTTTATCAAATTTAAGTATAAGGTCATAAAAAAAGTCACCGCGGTTTTTGTCACTAGATGGTGTTGAGGCCTACATATATCGGACAACACTCACCAGATGGTCTCAAATGTACATGTGTTAAAAAGTCACATTTCAGCTTCCATTGTTTGTGAAGATTGTTTTATAATTCCATGCCTGTGTAAAAAGTACTATTGATTTGAAAATGAGTGAAATATTTGAAGAAACCCGCTATGTGATGCTTTTTTACTATAAAAAAGGTAAAACCGCTGCAAAAAAATGCCCGCAAATTTGTGAAGTGTACGATGAGCATGTTGTGAGTAAACGAACAACCCTGGAGTGGTTTGCCCGATTCCGAATTTGAATGTCAAAGATACACATTGCTCTGGTCGGCCAGTCACTGAAAAAGTCGATAAAATTTTGCAACTGGTGGAGCTAGACTGGCACGCAAGCTGTCAGGAAATAGCGGAGGCATTAAACATCAACCACATGATAGTTTGGAATCATTTGAAAAGAGCAGGCTACAAAAAAAGCTCGATGTTCGGGTGCTACATGAATTAACGCAAAGAAATTTGATGAACCGAATTAACATCAGTGAAATGCTGCTGAAACACAACGAAATCGAACCATTTTTGAAGCCAATCACTACAAATGAAAAATGGGTGAAATACGAAAATATCAAACGTAAGCGCTCAAAGCCACAGGCTAGTGACCCTCCACAAACGACTTCAAAGCCTGGATTGACGGCAAGCAAGGTTATGAATGGTCCATTATGAGCTGCTCCAACGTGGTGAAACCATCAATTCGGTCCTGTACGGTGCACAATTCGACCGTTTGAATGAAGCAATCCAGAAAGAGCGACCAAAGTTGGCCAACAGAAAGGGAATTATGTCAATGCGCGGCCACACACATTTTTGATCACTCGGAACAAATTGACGGAATTTGGTTGAGAAGTTTTGATGCATCCACCGTAAAGCCCGGACCAAGCACCATCTGACTACCATTTGTTTCCGTCTCTGTAAAAGTCTCTTGATGGTAAAAAATTGGCAGACCGGAGCATCGCTGAAAATCACTTGGCCAAGTTTTTCGACGATAAACCACAGAAGTTCTATACCGATGGAATTATGAAGCTACCCGTAAAATGGCAAGACTTTTTATATGACCTATTAATTTTTTTAAATTGTATGACTAATTTTTATTAAGTGTGATAATAAATAAAATATTGGAAATTTAATTTACAATTTGATTAGATTTAATTAGGTGGAGAATTTATTTATTAAAATTTTATTTTAAAGAAATTAAAATATATACATACACATGTATAATTTGAATTCTAACCTATTTAATGGAAAAACTAATGTATTATTCGAAATACTCATGTAATACACAAAATTTTAATAGTTATGCAATAATTAAAAACGTAAACAAAACAATCGTTGTCACTTAAGAATTTAATTCAAAAAATTGCTTTCGTTAGAATTCTTTTTTTTTTATGTTTATAAGTTATCTATGGTTGGCTTTTTACACTTACAAATTATATATTTTTATATAACGCACAATCGGCTATAACGGATTGCCTTCGTCCGAATTACTACGTTATATCGAGGTTTTACTGGACACAAAACTTTTATTAAACTTTAGAAATATACACAAAGCCCCTTAAAAATATTTAATGGGCTTTGTGTATATTTGTTTAAAAATAATTTGTTTAATACAGTATAGTGGAATATTTTAAGTGGACTAAACTAGGTATAAATAAAGTTTACCTTATTAAACTTTATCTACAACTGTAATTATTGATTAGATATAATTTGACTGGCATTCAACTTGTTTGTTTAAACTCAAATAAATAAAATCAACAGATAAAGCCGCACACAAACGATTGAAAATTTTCTTCGAATGTTTGTTATTTGTAAAAATTACAAATGACAAAAATATGCAATCAACAACACATTCGGACCTATTCGCTTTTAAGGTGGTTTTTTATTGTAGTAGTTTTGTGATGAAAATATGCTTATTATAATTAGTATGGAGTAATGTCAGTATCGTGTTTATAATAAATGTCATTATTATACACAAACATATTATACGCATTTGACAGGTCAATTATTTATTCAAATTCCAATTCAAAATGAAACTCGATAAAGGCTCGTCGTGCGATTTAATATTACAATTTTAAGTGTGTACGAGAAATATCACGAAGTATAAGATTTAAAAAATAAAAATATGTTGATCGTCCATGATGCATGGGAAAAGATTTAATTAGAAATAGGCGTGCATCAGTAATGACTATATACGTGTGGCTATTTGAAAAGAAAAGTTACCGATTTAATGAAATCTGTCGCTGGGATAAATGAGGGTTATAAGCCAACTTTTTCCGTAGCTAAAATGAATCTTGGATGAAGTTCTGGAATATGGCCAAGTGGAACAGAACAATAATTTCCCTTGACCAATTACAATGAAACTCGACTTGTTGAAGGAAAATGGGATTAAGACTGGGTTTTTCGAAGTAAGATCTAGAATATGGCCAACTGGAACGGAAGCACTTGTTGGATAGAAAGGGAATTAAAAATGATTTTTGGAAGCTTTTCTAGAATAAGGCCAACTGGAACGGAACTCGGTCATTCCTTGACTGATTATGATGAAATTATGAGTGCGGAATCCTCGTGGGTTCCGGCCAATTTTAATAATAATAATGAAATTATACTTCTACAATTATATTGAAATTTAGTTATTGTTCACTAATTTTTTCAACTAAATCTTGCATGGCACTTAAAGTTATTTGCTATTCACGTTAAGAATTCGGTTCATTTTTCAAAGTTATTTGCTATTCACGTTAAGAATTCGGTTCATTAACCCGGACAAGCACCGAGCAAATAGCGCAGTGGTTAACGCTGCGACGTTTGGATCGGGAGGTACCGGGTTCGAATCCCAACAGAGGCGGGATGCAAAAGGCATTTTTCATCTCCCGATTGACGATTGGAGCATTACGGATTCCACGTAGCGGAATTTTTCTAAAATAAAATTAGCTATCCATTGTCGTTTAAAAACTCACAGCCACCTAATTTCGAATATAAAAACAACAAACATAATCATGCTTCAAATTGGATCGTTCTTTTTAATAATCATTTTTTCGGCGAGAGGAGCTTTGCCTACTGTTACAATCGTCAATTACGATCGGTGATTAAATTGAAAACATCAATGCAATGCGCAGGTGGTATACTGTACTTGTGTGAATGAATGGGTTGAACGAATGTTGTGTGAATGCGTGTGTGAATGTAAGGCAAGGCTATGGACCATAAAAGTGTTTATGTCACGTCCTTCCTAAAAAAAAAAAAAAAACCGGACAAGCAGGATTAAGTTCTGAGCCAGCTAAGATTTGATTTATTTCAAGTTGCTGGTAGCCTGGTTCGATCTTGAGAGTTTACAAAAATCATTGTAGAAATTCACATGTCGAATTTCATCATAATCGGTAAAGGAATGGCGTAGTTTCGTTTCAGTTGGCCATATTCTACAACTTTATCCAAACACAAGTTTAAAATCCTAATTCGCATATTTCATATTACAGTACGTTTAGTTCACTATGTTTTGATTTTTTTTTTTAATTTGGCTGGAACCCATTAAGGTTCCGCACTCAATGCGACATGGTGCAAACCTTGGATTCTATCAAATCACGCACACGCGTTCTGCATCCTTAGCAATAATTGGAGAAGTTTGAACCAAGGCAGAGAGAATTTTCCTGGGATTAAACACATGAGACCTAATACAATCGAGAGCAGGGCAGCTGCCGGAGTGTATGCTATCATCATCATCTTCATTCATCGCATACGGTATTGCTGGCTAGTCCTATGCGATGCAGATGACCCTTGAAACGACCATGGCCAGTAAGAATCGATACTAGTATTCTTTAGTTATTCTTTTTTAATGAAAGAGCGTAATTAGTCAGCTTCGAGTTGGGCTCACTAATAAAGTATTTCGCCTTACGGCAGGTGGACGTGAGCTAATTTTTGCCAAATTGTCTGCGCGATTTCGTTACCTTCAATGTCACAATGCGCAGGTACCCACAAGACCGTAAATTTGTTATTACGGCAGAAAACATTCAAAAAATTCTTACAACCCTTCACCAGTTTTCAGTTGGTCAAAGGATTATTTAAGGAGTTAAGGACAGATTTACTGTCAGTACAAAAAATAATATCTTCACCGCGAAATTACTAGCTGTAATGGCATAGCGAGTAACCGCGATTAATTCCGCTTGAGAAATAGTACAGTAAGTACCCAAACTGCCAGAAGTTCTCCGACCCAGCGATGGGCAGCAGATACCGAAGGCAACACCCTGTTCAGAAAGCGAGCCATCTGAAAAAAATGCTAGCGATTCAGATATTCGCTTCAGAAAGTTTGGAGAGAACCATACATATCTCTCGATGGGTAAACCACCTCGAATGATTTGTAAAATTCAGACAACAGCCTGTCATAAAATATGTCAATTTCTGGCACAGCTGGTTTAAAAACAATAAGAATTAAACTTTGTCCCGATATAGTACCGAATGCGTTCCACGCCCCAACACGTTTCAAGTAAAACGACGCTGAGCAAGCTGCGCTAAGAATGAATGACTGTAGCTGGGGTAGAGATAAATTAGACTCCATAGCTAAAAGCGGAGTAGAAAACATGGCTCCAGTAACAGCCCTGCATACGATATTTTGCAAACTGTTGCGTTTGGCAAGTTATGATTTAAAGTGGACTATACTGGCCACCAAACCATACAGATGCATATGTTAGCATTGGTAGAACCAGTTATTTGTACATATATAAAAAAAAAAATTTGGGTGACAAACCCCAAGAGCTACCAAAAGCCTTTCTCCATTGCCAGAAAAATCGCTGTGGGTTTTTGTAGTTTGTAATCTAAAAGATACTTCCAAGATAGTTTATTATCTAAAATATAATACCAAGGTGTTTGACGTAGGCTGAGCTATGAATCTTACACCCAAAAAGAGATGGCACAGAAAATGCATCAGTATTTATACGTCTAGTGAATACAACTAAGTTAGCTTTAGAGGGGTTCACATGTAAACCCTTATCAAAGCACCGCTGTTCTAGAATAAGAAGAGCGTGTTGCGTTAAATCATACAAGACATTCAAATGCTTACCAGAAACTGAAGATCTCGGCCAATTAGAATTAATTTATTACATTTACTCTATCTCACGCACCGTAAACTACCTGCAATAAGTGACATATAGCAGAGATCGCTTTAAAAGAAGTGACTTCGAATGAATAATTGTTCAAATTTAAACCTCCTTATCTTCTGTTCAAAATACAACCCCAGTAGCAGGAGTAACTTAGCAAGTACAAAATTGATTTTCAATATCCGATAATAGATATCTCTATAGTCGCAGTTGAATTGAAATGAAATTTGTACCAGTCTCCAAATTATGATAAATTAGTTATGTAATTAAATGTTTAATTCAATTTAACGATATTACATAATTACGGATTGAACACAATATAAAGTGTCAAAACTTAGTTTAAAATCGAGGATGCACACATATTAACACGATGTGAAAAATGTGAAGAAACAACATAGAGACATCTATACTTCAACATCGTAAATACGTATTTCGCTAGCTAAACTGCTGAATGAAATTAGACTTGGAATATTTGTGGAATGTTAACCACAATAAGTTACAATTAAATTGATTTAACGTGCTTGAAAACATTCTGTCAACTACATACCGTAGAAAAGCAACATTTCATTCCTAGGAGTACTCCTCCTCTGTCGACTTAGTTGTATATTTTACCTAAGGATTTTCCACATAAATTGGTATATTCCAATATTCCAAACAAGGAATCAAAATTTAAAACAGAAATATGGTTATTTAATAATTTATATAAAATTTATTTTAATAGACTACCAAAACAAAATGAAGCAATCATTGATGACGCTACAATAGGCACCTGAGGAATTGTGACATTACTGCTAACCTCATCGATTACTTTTGTCATGACCTCATAAATCGTCGCATATCGTCCGATATCCTTCAACATTCTGCAAAACGATTGTATAAATATCGACCCATGTTCTGACATCCGAAACGCAACACAACCCTCATATGTTGCATTACATTTAAAAATATTTTGTTTATGTACCGGGTTGTGTACATTATCCATTTCAAGTACAGGCATTATTGTACTACCTCGACACGCTTGTATCACGAATATTTTTGGTTTATTGCTCAGCGACTGGTGTCCGATAAGCAGGGGATCTTCAATTACTTTTATAAAATCGTATTCTTCATCATTGGCATAGAGGATATTATTCCGTTCGCCGTGCGTCATGATCACCATAATGAAGCATTCGTAATTTGTGAAATCCTTTTTTTTTACTGTGAATAAAATAAAAATGAAGTCTAAAATTAGTTCGTTCGATATATGTATATCGCAGTGATTCACCCAAAAATTTATTGATTGAATATATCTGATAACTTGATTCGCTACAATACTTACATTTATTAACTTCTGTCTTGATTTGACTTAATTTCAAATCAGTTTTAACATTCGTCTCAATATTATAATAATCGAATACATCTTTTAGCTTATCCACGTCATGGTGCGTTCCCTCACGTGGGCTACAGTCATTTTTATATTTATAGTGGTTTAGTATTAAGGCATAGCCTCGTTTACGATTTGATGACGAAATATTGCTTGAAAAGGGTTGTTTTACAGATGAAGCAGCGATTTTCGATTGAACTGTAAGTGATTGTTTTGGATTCGATAGTTTCGCGTCAAATGAAAATAATCCTGACTTGGGGTTTGGCCCTGATGATTTTGCGAGTAGATTTGGCATATTAGAGCTTAATACTCCCTCCGACTTATTTTCATTTTTCATACTAGTCGATGGATATATTGGTGGTCTATTTATCGATGTACGAGTATATGTGATCCCGAAACTATTGTTTAACCTTCTATTTGGTGGATAAGCGGACGTGTAGTTCGATGTTAGTGTTGATTTTGGTGTTGCTCCAGTTGTAATTTTGTTGATTGACGGTCGAACATTATTGGCATCCATGGCAGATGCATTACTTGTATTTTTATCATTATAATTTATTTTGACACCAGAATTTAATATACTGGTTGTTTTAACAACTGTAGTATACGTGCCCGACGATGATGATATATTACGTGTTTTAACAGTTGTACTATACTTGTCTGATATCGACGATGTTGAAGTAGTCGAAGTGATTGTGGAGCTCGTTTGCGTTTTATTGGAACTAGCGTAATTATTTGACATATCTGATTTTATTTGTATCACGAAATAAAAGCACTAATAACATTTTACACTCAGTCACAATGATAAATAAAGCCGAACTAAATGAAGTATATTTTAGTCTGATAAGTTCGTTGTATGTATATGTGATAAAATTGATAAGCGTGTTGTATTGATAATTAAATCTATAATGTAGCTTTGTGTTCGAAATTGGAATGAACATAAAAACTAAAATTCCAAACGATTTTTTGATAATCTGATGATTTGTATTAAGTTTTTATTTTAATAGTTTTCCAAACCAAAATGAATTAGTCAATGATGACGCTACCATAGGTGTTTGAAGAGTTTCTGGATTTTTGGAACCTTATCAATTACTTTCATCATAGCATCATAAATCGATGAGTACGCCCCTATTTGGCTCAGTGTTTCACAAAACGTTTGAATAAATATCGTCCCATATTGTGTATTGCGAAACGAAACTTAACCCTCATACGTTGCAATACATTTGAAAATATTTCGTTTAGTTATAATTGATTGATCATACGAGATTGGAACCTGTTCACTGCCCGGTTAGATCACAAGAATTTCGTAACTACACGACACACTTATATCGTATATAACGCAACGTTTTATTGATAAGGAGCAACGGATCCTCCAGCGGATGAGAGAAAAAGATGAAATGAGTGGCTTATCCACATCGTGTAGGGACCCAGCTTATCCGCATCGTATTGGGTATCTTCGCGTGCTTATCAAAATGACTTTTTATATTTATAGTGATTCAAAATTAGGACATACCCTTTTTTGGCGATACCGGTTGTGGTGGAGAAAGCATACCAGTTAGAAGATTTAGTATTGATATTAGCTGGTTGCTATCAAATTCGGATACTAATCTGTCATTTAATTTAATAGGCGGTTTTCGTTTATTGTGACTTGACGAAACTTTTACTATACTGCACCACGATAACTATTACCACTATGTGTTGTTACATTATTTATGTTATTAGGATCCGATTTAGACGATGATAAGTAGCAACTTCAAGCGGAGCGTGCTAAAACTTTCAGAGGGGTCAGATGTTATTTTTCTGGAATATGTCCGGAATATGCTTGATAGATATACCATGATGATAGGCTAAAAGTACGTTGTATCTCTTATCTATAGGTCTCTGATGTGCTCCACGTTATGTAGCTGTTATAGTTATAATCGACCCTTTAGATTGACACTTCATTTTAATTAAAACTTAATGCTGTTGAAGTAATCTGAAAGCTTTAATTTGATTTGCAATAACAACGTAACTATCTTGCGAAATTTCTTCGTGAAATTTTCTTTGTTTTTTGGATTATTTTAGTTTTGTATGAAATTTTTCAAGTCAGTTTAACAGCATCTATATATGAGTCGGATATAATCTGATTAGAAAGGTAACGTAATAAATAAAATCTTTATAGCTTATAAGTAAAGTGAACCAAGGATCGTATTTAATTTTAAGCCAACTATGAACGCCATTCATTCATTCAACCTCCCTCTTGTCTTCGATACAACCATCGCACATGTGGTGGTTGCCTACGAGGATGATGTTGCCATTTCGGTCTTCGGTAAATTCCTTGTACGCTGAGCGGCTGCGATATCTCAGTTCATCTGCTTTTTATGCGATATCTCAGTTCATCTTAAAAGCCATCTGGTAACTAACGTCTATATCGTAAAATTTGACATTATGGGCGGTATAATTACTCAGTAGTGCAACAATAATGCTTTGATTAACTTAATTTAATTTTTGGTGATTAAGGACCATCAGTGTTAATCGATTCGATGGTTTACAGGATTTAATCTTGGCCGCAGTTCGCTCAACATCGATTTTCGTGAAGGTCGTCTAAAATCGGTTGTTGTTCCGTAAAAGATTGATGCTGTGCATGAACTGATACTGAAAGATCGTCTTGTGACTTATCGTGAGATTGGGGCATCCTTCGGCATTAATGAGACCAGCATATACACATTCAATATAGTGACAAATGACTAATTTTACGTATGAATCCAAAACCAAACAGCAGTCGATGGTATGGTTATTCCAATGTGGGCCAAATCCAACAAAAGTTATTCGAAACTGCACTGAGAACGGCAACTCAATTCGTAACACACAACGGAATTCAGTGCTGCACCTGCTCTTCGTAGAGTTCAAACGTGCATTGGACGCAATGCGACTTAAGCGATAATGATATCGCGCAAACAAAATAATCGAACTCATAAAGAAAATGTAAAGAGTTGGTGAGAGTCGGTTCTGTACAAAGGCAAGTAATGTTAAATTTATACTACAATGCTCGAGGAGTAAGATCAGATCTTTGTCACTCTAGTATCTACTGTTCCTTGTAGTATTAGATAGTGTCATGCATAAATTGGATGATCCTGTTATCACAAACAAATCGATATGCAGTGTAATTCTCCGCTATTGAAATATACAAAAAAAGGAGTCGAGTCATCTTGTAGTTGAAAAACAACAACATCTAAAATATGAACGTTATTTTCTGCCGGCTGGCAATATATGACGTTTATGACTTAGTTTCAACCCAGTTTCGACTCGACTACGACTTACCTCTGCAGTCTAAGCTCTAAAAAATATACCTCAAATTTAATCCATGGTTAACTACAAGATGACTGAGCATAAACATACTAATAAGAAAGGGAAAGTGGAGGTGGATTCGTTACAGACTGAGGGAAACATTAACTGACGTAACATGAATGTCATTGAACTGAAACCCGCAAGGAGGTTGGAAAGTAAGTAAACCAGCCATAACATGGAAAATGCGATAAACAAAATAAATCCAGAAATTGTGGATGGAAATAAACCTAACAGTCTCCCATTTAAAAAAAGAACAGATTAACAAAAATGCCGATTTAAAAATATATTTTACATAAATTATTATTTTAACAGGCTACCAAAACAAAAGTGATTAATCATTGACGATTGAACAGTGGGCACTTGAGGTATTTCTATATTATTGCTAACCTCATCAATTACTTTCATCATCACATTATAAATTGATGAGTACTTCCCTATTTCCTTCAATTTTTGACAAAGCGTTTGAATAAATATCGTCCCATGTTGTGTATTCCGAAACGAAACGTAACCCTCATACGTTGCATTCAATTTAAGTATATTTCGTTTAACTGCAGCTGATTGGCGAGATGGTGAGATCAATACACTATCCATTTCGATCACAGGCATATCATCAACTCCACGACACGCTTGTATCACGAATATTTTTGGCTTTTCGAGCAACGATTTATTTTCAAGGAGCAGCGGATCTTCAATTTCTTTTATAAAGTTGTACGATTTATCATGGGCACAAAGTACGTCGTTCCGTTTACCATGCGTCAGGATCACGATAATAAAGCATTCATATTTCGAGAAATTTTTAGTTTTCACTGTGAATGAGAAAAAAGTGAAGAACAAATTAATAAATTAGTACATGTAATATTTTGTATGGCCCGACTACAACAATATACGAACTTACTTATAAATATTAAGATCATAAGTTATATATAAATTTATCATAAGATTATTAATTTCAAATCAGTTACCATGCCTCAACATTTAATAATAATAATAATAATAAACAGTATTAAAGGCCATTACTGGCCCCTTACTGAGTCAACAACCCGGCTCCAACGGTTTCAATACGGCGCTTGGTCTTCATACTGTCTCAGACAACCCGAAGAACCCAAGTCGTTCTCTTCACCGTAGAGCCATCGTGGCCTGCAACGACCTCTACGCTTACCATATGGTGGCTCTCCTCTCAGAGATCGCTGGACAATTCGTTCCGGATCAGAGCGCAAAACGTGACCGAGCCAGCGTACACGCTGAGACCTTACTTCATGTACAATATCGGGGATCTTCATCAGATCTCTGATCTCGCCATTGTACAGAGCTCGGTATGTATACCATTTACTTCAGCGCACAACCCATACTGTTATCGTCAGTGATAAGAAAGCCCAAATATTTGAACCTCCTCACTTCCTCAAACGTGTAGTGGCCACTACTAAAATCTAGTGTGCCATTGTCCCTATGACCAGAGATCAAGTATTTCGTTTTGGACTCATTGAAATGGAGTCCAACTGAAGCTGAAAACTCTACAAGCGGATCAAGTATTTCTTTCACTCCGTTGCTATTCAGTCCAATAACGCATATATCATCTGCATATGCAAGCACCTGATTGGACTGTCGATATCAGATGTTGCAGTGAGGTGTTTCAGTTACGAAACATGTACTCTAACATGAGATTAAAGAGTATCAGGGACAGAGCATGCCCCTGCCGCACACCCGAGTTAATTGCCGAGTTAACCCGAGTTTAAAAATTCTCGATAGCCTGTTCTCAACTTTAACACAGCATTTAGACTGTGTCACTGTCATTCTACACAATCGTACCAATTTTATTGGCATTCCTAGGTATTCCAGAGCAGATCACAAACTCTCTCGATTGATTGAGCTCTAAAATTACCGAGGTCGTGTCCACTGTATAACAACTTATAACCCTGAGACACATGGTCTCCACTTTTAGGCCAACGAGTTTCTTGAAGAGAGTTCCAGCCGATACTCCTTCATGCATGTAATTAGGTATTCTAATGCTCCTGGTTTCCTAAGCGACTGCACGTTCAACGTGCAAATTTTAAATCTCGTGTCCATGCATTCATCATCAAATCAAATCAAATACTCTTCGATGTACTATGTTATTTTAACAAAGCACAACCAACAAACAAATAACGATTGTAGTTCCTTTGGCCTAAATCAGAGAAAAAATAAATTTTCATTGTCAAATTTAGTCATATGTATTTCATCATATTTTCAAATAAATAGCGAGCATATGTAGACTCAATAGTAAATCACAAATTTACAATTTTAAGGACATTAGTATAAGGACGATTACGGATGCTCTAATTTGCAAACTGAAATTTAAAAAAAAAACATTATAGTGATATATTTTCAAATAACACTCATTATGGTAATCACGGCTAAGTTCATAAAAGACTCTATGCGGCTTTGATTATGATTTCCTGAGCGCGAATGCGGATACATTATTTAATTTTTTAGCGGATGCGGATGCGAAGATTTTTATCCGTGCAGTACTCTACTGATCGACATAAATGTTTATTTGTTAATGGTGCGTACATGCAAAGCAATTCGACCATAAGTTCTGTTAGCTAAACACTACATTAATTATGCATATTTATCTATGATAAGATAGATAGCATTGCGATAATTTACACAAAAACTTATTGAATATCTAAAAATATATCCGACAAACTAACTCATACCAAAATACACTTATACTCACAAATATTAACTTCATTCGTGATTTGATTTAATTTCAAATCAGTTTTAACATACGTCTCAATATTATAGTAATCAAATACAAGTTTTAACTTATCCACATCATACTGCGTCCCCTCACGTTTCGATTGATAATCATTTTCATATGTATAGTGATTTAGTATTAAGGCATAGCCTCGTTTACGACTTGATGACAATAGATTGCTGAAAAATGACTGTTTCACATTCGGTTTATCGACGAGCAACGATGGTGGTGGTTTTGGTTGATCGATTAATTGTGAAAATCGCGTTGAAGGATTACTAAATGCTGATGCAGTGATTATTGCCGCTGGCACTGTAACCGATTGTTTTGGGGTCGGTTGTTTCGCATCAAACGAATAAAATAGTCCCTCGCTTTTGTTTGGCGCCAATTTTGCGTTTTGTTTTGGCATAGAGCCGAATACTTCTTTATACATATTAACATTTCTCGTACTAGTCGATGGATATGCTGGTGGTCTATTTATTGATGTCTGTGTGATTTCGGAATTATTGTATAACCTTCCATTGGGTTGATAAACGGGTGTATAACTCGAGGGCAGTATTCTTTTTGTAGTTGTGCCGGTAGTAGTTTTGTTAATTGGGGATCGAATTTTATTGGCATCCGTGGTAATGATATATTTTGTGTTGTAGTCATTATTATTTACTTTGCCACCATAATTTGATATACTGTTTATTTTAGCAGTTTCACTGTACTTGTATGATGTCGACGTAGATGATGTTGTCACAGAACTAGCTACAGTTTTCTGTGCTTTAATTGAACTTGTAGAACTGTTTGCTATATCTCTATTTTTATTCATATCACAATATCAAATCACTAATAGTTTAATTGAAGAAACCACTATCACAATATATAAAGCAGCACTAAATAATATCGAAGTAAAGTAAAATTTGTTCTGATAAGTTCGTAGTATGTACGAATTATAAAATTGATTACGACTGAATTGTACTGATAAGAAAACTATAGATTACAAAAGTATGGCTGTATATGTACTTTTGTTTAGAATTACTCATGAACACATTTCAATACATTGAGGAGAAATATTCCTGTTTCGATTCGTGCACTACTACCTTTGCGAGATTACATTCAATTATCAAATAGCTTTGTCTATGATATCAGTAAGATTATTTTAAATATTTTTCGCATCGTCGATTAGTGTGAAATTGAATTTTTAATGGAGAGTATCCTAGTTTTATAGATTCTGTTGCATGTCGAGGTATTAAACCATTAATCTCATATAAATTCAGTGCAATATAGTACACACATCGTTATTTATAAAGTTAATAAAATGGATAGATCAAGAAACCGATCTTTATCGCATTTCGAATCACATACTACTAGTTCATTAAATAGGACAACCTCATCATCGACATCGTATAGTTATTCAAGTTCATCTAATAACGGCAGACAAAATGTTTCTAATTCTTTACAATACTCAGCAATAGGAAATACACCAAGCCAATCTAAGGTTGAAGCAATGAAATCAAAATTCCTAGTTGATGCATCGTTAAACAGGCCTGCACAACCGTTTGAACCTCCAGATCAGAGAAATTTCGCGTCAATTCCAGCGAGACAAGTAAATTTGCCAGCTCAACAGCAAAACTCAACATTACCAACAACAACATTACCAACAACAACATTTGAACCTAATCCTAGGCCCAGTATTGAGAATAAACCATCGACAAGTTTTTTATCTCGAGTATTCAGTTTTAGATCGAGAAAACCTAACGGTGGTTATGCACTAATTTTAAATCATGAAACATTTGATTTGGTTGGTAAAACTGCCCGTACCGGAACTCATCAAGATGTAAATAAATTAACAACGGTATTCAATATGTTCAATATAGAGACGCATGTTAAATATAATTTAACACTCGGCCAAATTAAAAAGAAAGTGAAAAAGTGTAAGTATTGTGTTATCATTAAAATTTTGAAGATAAGCTAACTTATCTTATCAGTTTCAGTACACTCAGCTTATTTAATTTTGTGAAAAGTTGACATACATATTTTCAATTAAATTTACTTTATTTATGTAATTATATATTTTTAGTAACACGAAAAAATTTCTCCAAATATAAATGTTTTATAATTGTAATTTTAACGCATGGTGACGGTCGACATTTATACGCTAAAGATGGTAAATACGAGTTTATCGAGACGATCGAAGACCCAATACTAACTGCAAATAAAACAATACTTGATAAACCAAAAATATTTGTAACTCATGTAAGTCAATTAAATCATTTAAATAAATAACGTATCTCAATTATTCAGAATACAATTTCTGCAGGCTTCCTGGGACGAAAAGATATCATTTCAAACGGATGCGGTACCTATTCCAAGTGCGACTATTAAACGAAATATCTTCAAATGTAATGCACCACATTATCATGGCGCGGCAATGAACGGTACATTCTTTATGCAAACTTTCTGTAAGCAGCTCAAAGCCAAAGGAAAATATTATGATTTTTATGAATTAATGACGACAGTGAATGGAGAAGTAAATAGTAATGGTCCGGCTGCACCTGAAATATCAAGCATCGAATCAACCATGACTACATCATTTTGTTTCGGACAATTGTTAAATTAAAAGAAATAATAAATTTGAAGATTTTGTAAATTTGTAGTAATTGGTAAATTCTATATGCACCGCTGATGTTTCAATAAAAATTGCAAAATTGTAGATCCAAACGAAAATATTTGGATTACATGAAATTCTAGTGGTTTCAAAAAGGGATATTGTTCTAATGCAGTACAATATAAAAATGCCGCATCTCAATATTCCTCAGAATCACTGTAATACCTAACGAAAAATGTAGTAATCAAATCTCGATGCTATAAATTATTATTTTTGCGAGTTGCGACTTTTTCAATGATGGTAAAAAGTAATTTGAACCCTGAGTACGATTCACGTCGTCATTATAACTAGGCCGGCCAGATTTACTTATAATGTGTCCAATTCGTGTAGATTAAAATTAATTTCTAATCGAAAATTTTTGATTATTTCAATATTTTAAAATATCGAATTATGTGTACTTTATAATAAAGAAGCTAACATCAATGAAGGTATGCAGAAATAGGCTTAGTAATTGTTATGTATACATACCTACCAAGTAATTTTGTTAATTCTTGTTTTTCCGGTATTTTTTGTAGGTAGACCTATCAAAAATAGTCAATATATGTCATGAAAGTGTGCGCCAGAACAGAGTCCTGGTGGAACTTTCAATTATTATTAAAATACGCCATACACGACCTTAGCATTTCGAATTAATAGTTGTAAGCAAACTAATAATAGTAATAGTGAATTAGCCAGATTTTTAAAAAAATGTGTTTTGTTTACCGATGTTCACATGACTCCCTTGAGCGACCAACGATGGTCATCTTCGTTGAATAAATAAAGCCAAGCTTCGTTGACCGTGATGTTTTATTCACGAACTTATTGAGATTAAATTGCTTATATAATCCTAACGTCCGATGATTAATCGACTCTTCAGATAAAAGTTAGCGTGATTTTTAGTCCATTTTGTTTGCAGAAATGCTTACACGAGACAAGAGACCAATTATCCCGAAGAAGAAACAGTTTGTACAATTGTTGGACTAAGCTAGGCAACCAATTTTATTTAATTGAAATTCACAGTTAATCCATTCGTAGTTCTTGATTCGTATTTGAAGTACCTAAATTAATTGTTTTCAATTCATTTATTTAATTTAGATAATCTGTCGAATTAAAAAAAAAATATGCGGATAAGCTGAGTAAATTGAAATTGAATTAAATAATCTTTTTAGACTTTTCTTTAAGTCTAATCAAAACGAAATTGCTAACAATCACAAAACAAATTACATATTTACGAATGATTATTACCTGTAATACATAAATATATTGTTATCCCGATGCAGTAGTGAAACATTTAGAGTTTATTAATCTATAATTGAGGCATACTCGTAGGCTCACTAAAACACTGTATTTGTTTAGTGAAATATATAAAGATTATTTGTGTTATTATTTGCACAACTGAATCTTTCCGCGATCTTTCAGTGGAGGATATAATTTGTTTACTTGTTCGAAATTTATTTGGTTTTAATATTTCGCTTTTA
Source organism: Tipula unca (assembly GCA_951394425.1). Classification (NCBI taxonomy): domain Eukaryota; kingdom Metazoa; phylum Arthropoda; class Insecta; order Diptera; family Tipulidae; genus Tipula; species Tipula unca. The sequence continues at coordinate 213,484,351 of OX596380.1, forward strand.
ACATTTTTAGCGGATTCCCCATATTAGACTACCCATTTTAACATTGGAATCAAATCCTTATAAGCTAAAGGAGAGCAACTTTTCGTTGCATCCCTTTCATTAGATTAGAACTCTTTGGAATTAATTAAATTTTAAACAGAAGTTGAGATCCAGATTTTTTTTAAAATTCCATAATTGTAAAGTTGTACAATGATTCGGCATCTACAGTTCATATAGTTTTGAGGAAGAATATTTAACCTTTATCTAAACGTCATCTTCAATAACTAAATAAACATGTTAAAAAAAATACTCATTCCAGAATTGAATAGAAGATTACTTAAAGATATATACTGAGTTGTCTATTTAGAAATTGTTCTTGAGTACCGTAAGTTCCTTGACCTAAATTCAACTGAGTTTTTATTTGAAGCAACAAGTCTCGTCAAACCGCCCAGCAATAATTCAGGAGATAAAAACGACACTCATTAAGAAATTACAGAGTTTGACTTCTAGAATTAAAAGTATTCTTGAAGTTGGTGGAGGTTATTTACATTTAGAAGATATAAATAATAAGAATTTTTCCTCAACTTCTAAGGATTTTATTCGAATATTAAAAAATGGTAGCCTATAATATATAAGAAGCTCTGTATAGTCAAAAATTTGAAGATAAAAAAATAAAAATAGTATAATATAGTTTTCAACCATTGGTTTCTTATTTATGTTTCTTTTGAACGTGAGTACCCTCAGCAATAACATCATTTAAAACTTCTGGCAAATGTTTCAGGAGATTTTCCGGGGTGGTTGTAAATTGTTCATGTGCCCATATCATTTTAAGCCGACTTATAACACTGCCCACAATTTTTCCTGGCGGACATCCATGCCGTTTCAATATGTTCCCATCCAATGGAAATTTTGGTATGCCCCATGTTTTTAATTGTTCATGTAATCCGGGTTTATGTTGATATTTCAGTAATTCGAGTACATATAATTTCATATCTGTAGTTTTGCCAATCGTATTCAAACACATTTGTTGGTATGTCATGAGGGAATTTACTTCGAGCGTATCGTCACGATTTTGAATCAAAAATATACATAAATCACGTTCGAATGCGGAAAATTTTAAACGCTCGTGCAAACGTAAACCATCGTGTGGAGTGTGAAGCAGGCCAGTTATTAAGCTGATTGGGTGAAAGGGATCGGTGAACGATGGCCGGCTGATCCAAATTCGCTGAAATTCGCGTATATTGGCAATTGGTGGAAGACCTAGGGGAATAAAAAAAAAAAGAAAATAATAATTTCTTAATTTATGGTGTATGTATAAAATAAAAAGAGACTACAGTTGCATATAGGAACCACGCCTATTCTTCGAAAATTGCTACTCAAAAGTTTTGGAATCAATCAAGGAACTGCAAACAAAGAAATAATGTAGTTAACTTATTTGTGTTTCAAATTTCCAAGTTTCAAACTTGGCGCAAACTTGCATTTCTACTAACTCCATCGTAGAACATTCGTTTTTTAATTTTTAATCTTAATGCTATGGTCAGTTTCGATTTTGTTATTCAGAATTTTTTTAGATTTAGAATTGACACATTCTCTCATAATAATATTATTGTTATAAGTTCGATTGTAGTATTTGCTGGTCATTGCAAACTTCATTACACTCATTAAGCATTTGTGGTTTCAATCACTTGTATGTTATCTGTTTTACCAATGAGTTAATGTGATAATTTGAAAAGTGAGTTCCACCCAATTTGTTCTTTATGTTCACTAAATTTTTAATTTGTCGTTTTGGATGAATCGTATGATTCATACGGTAGTAGTTTAGTTCGTTGTCACTATTTCATTATTAACAGGATTTGTGACACTTATTTTATATTTTTATATTATATTAATATTAACAAACTGTTTTGGTCGATGTTTAATTTTTGGAACCCCAATGGGTTTCAATATAGTTAATTCACTATAAAAACATTTTAATTTATACTGTAGCAATTATTTCACAGTAAAATACACTTTATTTTGATTAAAATCACAAAAAAAGATGTATATATTTTTTATTTTAAATAAATTTTTAATTGAAAAAAAAATATACGTCTGCTCTCTACGAGATATCAAACTTGTATGATATAGGTATGTGTATATATATATATATATATATATATATATATATATATATATATATGTATATATATATATATATATATATATATATATATATATATATATATACATATATATATATATATATATATATATATATATATATATATATATATACATATATATAATATATATACCTACATATATATCTACATATTTATTTTTAAATTTAAAGATAAAAAAATAATAATAGTGTATAGTTTATATAGTTTTTAACCATATTTTGGTTTCTTTTTAACGTGAGTACCCTCAGCAATTACCTCATTTAAAACTTCAGGCAAATGTTTCAGGAGATTTTCCGGTGTGGTTGTGAATTCTTCACGCGCCCATATCATTTTAAGCCGACTTATAACACTGCCCACAATTTTTCCTGGTGGACATCCATGTCGTTTTAATGTGTTCCCATCCAAAGGAAATTTAGGTATGCCCCATGTTTTTAATTGTTCATGCAAACCGGGCTTATGTTGATATTTCAGTAATTCGAGTACATATAATTTCATGTCTGTCGTTTTACCAATCGTATTCAAACACATTTGTTGGTATGTCATGAGGGAATTTACTTCGAGCGTATCGTCACGATTTTGGGTTAAAAATATACATAAATCTCGTTCGAATGCGGAAAATTTTAAACGCTCGTGCAAACGTAAACCATCGTGCGGGGTATGAAGCAGGCCAGTTATTAAGGTGATTGGGTGAATGGGATCGGTAAACGATGGTCGGCTGATCCAAATTCGCTGAAATTCGCGTATATTTGCAATTGGTGGAAGACCTAGGGGAATGAAAAAAAGAAAAAAAAACAATTTCTTAATTCAATCTTAATTCATAATGCATGATTTTGAAAATTTATAAATTCTCTAATATTGTAACCGCTAATACGGCTCATTATGTCTTGTCTGTATAAATTATAAAGAACCGAATATGTAGTTGCATAATATGAGAATTAAAACTAAACAAATTTATGTCTTCCAAAAATATCACAAATCATAGCAAACTCAAAAAAAAATTAGGAATCAGCCAAGTAACTGTTATCATTACGAAATAAAATAGTTATCAAATATTCTATGAAAGCTCTTCGCTAAAATTAAATTTAAAATTTTGAAGTTCTAAATTCTAAATTACAAATTATTCTAAACTTGCATTCCTAAACTAAGTAAGTATCTAGATAGTTATTATTTATATTGATTGGAAAAGTTCGTTATTATTATTTTGTTAATGTGTAGTGAGTTTTAATATTCATGTTGTCTAAATCGATTTTCAGTAAATAAAAATTTTTATTAAATAATTATTGTAATTATGTTATAGTTATTATGTTGCAAGCATAATACAATATGGACACTTATAATTACAATACAAGTTGCCATCCTTCTCCACTTATCATCGTTCCACGAGATTAGTGAACACAATCTGCTTTGTTGTATTGATATAAGGTGGATTCCAGTATTAATATCAAGTAAAAATAAATGCATGAACAGTCGAGAGATATTCATATTTTGTGCTGAGATGGACAAAACTAAACTTTATTGAATTCACTTTCATTTAAATGCGTTTAGTGTTTTTTTTAATAACGTCTTTATTTCCAGGGCTACATTTCAGTCATCAATCATTTGTATGTTACATGTTTCACTAATTTGGAAACCGATTATTTACTTACTCGCTATTGTAAGTTTCATACATTGCGTTCAAGTTCATCATGAATATTACACCGTTCCCTAACATTGGTAACTGATTTTTTATTTAATAAATTATGTTCCCGCATTTCCAAGACTGAGTTGCTGAGCACTATAATGCATAATTTCATTATTAACATAGTTTGTGCCACTTATTTTATATACATATATACATTTATACTAAAAATTTTAATCTGAATACACTAAGATTAACAGCTTTTTTTGGAACCCCATGGAATGAGTGCTAATATAGATAAATATTAAAAAATTATTTTAATTTAATTTCTTCATAGTAGAATACAATTTATTTATTGTACAATTTATTTTGATTGGAATAACTTATTTTATGTATGATTTTAATTTCCAATAAATATTCCTCTGCACTAGATTTTTTTAAATAAAAACGAAGGTAAACATACATTTTGTAACCGTGTGTTCCAGTTGTTTAAAAGGCATTGTTAACAATATTATTGATGTAATAGTGGCACAACAGCTGTAAACGATGTAAACTGTGACACATGACTGCCACTACTAAACACTTCATTTACTATTTCTAAAAAACTATTTTAAAATAATTTTTAAATAAAAATTCAATAATTAATGAAGTTGTAAACGATATGATACAAATAAACTTAAAGTATGAAGTCTAAAGTCTAATGCAATCGGTATATATGTATTTAACAGCTTTGATATTTCTTCAGAGATCTTAAAACCCTTTAAAAATTCTTTGAGTTTTAAGAATTTATGAAAATTAAGTAACTGAAATTTTAAAAATATCGAGAATTTCTGAGTTGAATATCTTTGAGATTTTAAAATTTTTAAGGAATTCAACCTTAATTTCATCAAATAATTAAAAAATTGATTAAACCTGGAAAAAAATTCACACTAAAATTACAAATTCGAGATAAACAAAACATGAAGAAATTTAGAATAATTTTGGAAATTGAAAATAAATATCGTGCATACAGAGATTTCTGTAAATATAATTTCTCGGAAGTTTACAAATACACGTGAATATAGCTTATTTTAACGTATCACTTTAACGTTATTTTGAAGTACCCGTTGGGAATTGCCAACATTTGCGGAGGTTTTAAAATCTAACTGAGAATATAATAGTATTCCTGAATTTTTTTCCAAATATGCCGAACAAGACCATCGTTTTTAATATAACTGCCTGCAGTAAGAAATTATTCAGTCTAGATTTTGTAATTCTTCGCACTTCCCAAAATTGAAAATGTCTATTTGTCATTTCAATTTACATGAACGAAACAAGGTGAATGAAATGGAAAATTAACATTTTAAAAGCCATATTCGACAGCTATGTACTTAGATAACGAATATTCTTCTATGCAACTACTAGACATGTTTAAATCATTCCAAATACTTACCCAAAAATTTTCCGATGCCACAGTCTAACATATCCATCATGAGCTCCCCACCAAAATTTCCCTGTAATATTTTTTTAGTCTCGCTCCACATTCGTTCGCCACTAATCCGTTCCAGCCCGTAAACATTCGCCCTTATAATATCCATTGTCTTCGGCTCGTGGGCCCTCGGATAATCAGCAATACGGCCATAAAACCGAAAATATCTTAAAATTCGTAAAAAATCTTCTTTAATTCGGGTGTCCGGATTCCCAACAAAAGCCACACGCCTTTTGATTAAATCATCATAACCATAAAAATAATCATATACAGTCCCATCAAACCCCAAGAACATCGAATTTATTGTAAGATCTCGGCGATTAGCGTCAAGTAACCACTCAGTTGTGTACTGTACATCTGCATGCCGGCCATCTGTGGCCACATCGATCCGCAATGTAGTTATCTCAAAATTTTCCTTGTCATTTATTCGTGCCGTAATTGTACCGTGCTTTTCACCTTTTGTGTTTATAATACGAATCCCTTCGCGCACAAATATATCCTTCATTTGATCTGGTGTTGCCGCTGTAGCAAAATCTATATCGGATGGCCGTTTCTTCATTAAAATATCCCTGGAATACAGGAAAACCACATGACATGCGTATAAAGTCGCGTGCTGTATATTTATTTTAGCAAAGATACAAACCTGACAGCTCCACCGGCGATTCTCAAATCAAATTCATATTTACGAAAAATTCCAAGCAGAATATTCAGCTCGGGCGTAAAAATCGATTGAAATTCAGGTGTTTCCAATTTAATGACGACCGGATTCGGCCGCACTTTAACATCGCCCTCCATATGATCAATTTTTCGCGGCGTATATGGCGCCTGCAAATCGGTGAAATTCCTCAATGGATACAGCTAGAACCAAACCACACAGAGAAAAGAGAACAAGATGGAAAAATTAATATTTTCACACAGCCTCGTTGTTTTCATTTCCATTGAAAAACAAAACCGTAATAAAAATGAAAAAGTACACAAGACAAGAAATATCGAGGTACACAAAAATATGTAAATAAAAAAAAACATAACAGAAAAATTTACTATTTTTGGATAAGTTTTAACAACAGAAGATATATAATTGCACCTTAATAGTAATTTATGAATTATCATTCCTTTACTGTTAATTACTATTAAACTAGCGTTTTTAAATTATGTATACACAAAATAGTTTTGTTTTTATTTCGAAAATGATGAAGTCGGCGTACAGTACAACAAAATAGAAAATATTCGCCGAATGGTCGAATATGTCAAAAAAAGAGTATTGGTCGTGAATATGGTATAATCTATGTACAAAATCGGTCAATCGATCGGGCAGCACTAAGCGGTTAACTATAAAAATTGTATTAAATCCTTTTTTATAGCAGAGTCAAATAAAATATTTAAGGTGAGTTCGCGAGGTCGCATATTTACATCCGAGCTATTTACATCCGACCGTATGATAAAAATATTTTATATTGAGACTGGGGAAATGGAAGAACTTTTTTGGAGATTTTATTGGTTTAGAGCTCGGATGTAAATAGCTAGGGTATATATGACCTCGTGAACTCACCTTTAGATTTTCATGTTTTAAAACGCAATTCTAAATTTTCAAACCTCTCTGTCAAATGTAATTTGACGTGCATTTGAAGCTGGTAAATAATTTTAACAGTGTACATTTTCATCGAATCGAACTACTTTTGATGAAGAATCACAATTTACAATAAAATAAAACGAACGTTTGTTTCGTACAAATTGTATTTTTTAGTTTATTTATTAAATTTTATAATATATTATAATAATTTAAGTAATATTATAGTTTTATTTACATTTTGTTATTAATTTGTTTATTAAGCGATTCAGTGTGTCGTTTTTGATAATAGATATACATATTAATTAATATTTTGTTATTTATAATAAAAATTATTGATATTTTATATTGACGATAGTTGTTGCATTTGATAGTCTTTATGATGATGATAGTTTTGATACGTTTAAATATCCATTCGTATAGAATTGTGGTATTTCAATAAAATTTTCTAAAATTAATCTCTGCCTAGGTTGCCGTAAAATATTTATTATTTTTCCTAAAACATTCATTGTATGATAATTTTTATTTTTTATTTTTATTAATTTTTTTAAATTTGTGCTTGTGGTCCAACGCTCTAAAATTTCTTTGATTGGTACTGTGACTATGTTTGGTGGTTGCTCTGATACTCTAACATCTTGATGAAGCTGTGAAATTTAGAAACGATTAATATCTTAGTTATGTAACGATTTTACAGTTAGTACGGATTGCATTCAAATTAGTATTTTATTATTCCAAATTTGTTCAAAAGTCCTATTCATTCTAGGATATAATTTGAGAGCAATCTCCAATGTATCAATTTGTTATCTAAAAATTGGAGGTTTACTACAATATTTTAAACTTTTATATTCAGAAAGTTGATCCTTAATTGACCAGAATTTGGTTAAAAATTCAATTGAATTTGTTGAAGATTAAGCAAAAAAATTAAAAAAGAATTTTACAGAAACAAAACTTAAATATGAACATTATGAAAGTAACGAATTAAATTTGAATTTTCAACATTATATTTAAACAATTTTCAAATTCTTATGAATTAGTACATATGTGAAATACTTACAGGCTGAAAAGTTATGCTGAGCTTGTGTCTCGAACATGATAATATGATAATATCACGTAATTTATGATAATCACAATTTCGCTTTGATAAATAAAGTAAATATTCTAGTAAATCCATTTGAGATGTATCCATTTGAAATATTTCAATGAAATATTGTTTTATTACGGTTACATTTGGTTCCAGACCAATTGATTCCTGTAACAAAGTGAGATTTTAAAACGAATTTGGTTTTTGTGTTTATTCAATTCAATTACTTACCAATGCATCAATTATAGTTTTCTCATCACAATTTTGGTTAACAATATTTACAGAATTTTTTTTATCTGCGGTATTCAAATCCAACAGCAATACATCTCCATTGCCGTACGCCCCATTCGATTTAAACGAATTTTTTGTTGTCAACGGTATAATTTTATCCGATTCCAAGTTCTTAAACACTCCGGACGAAATCGTCTTCTCTTGTTGAGGGAAAGGCGATTTAATTCCAGATACTGACATTTGGTTCGGATTCACCTTTAAGCTAGGGTCATAAGATGTGATATTATTGTTTGTTATAATATGTTTACTATTATTATTGTTATTATTTGTATTATTAAGATTAGTGATAGTGTTATTGTTTAAATTACTGTTAATAGTATTATTATTAACATGTAAACTATTCGATACTTTTTTATTCACACAGCTCAAGTTCACCGAATTTAAATGATTATTATTGATATTATTACTATTGTTGTTGATTAGATAGGTATCCTTGAGTTTCGATTTTGTTTGATAGAAGTGACTAGATAATGTAGGAATGAAACTACAGTTTGGTGATTTAAGCGGTTTTTTCGGTATTGTGCCTGTATTCTTGTTACTCGATGGTCTGTTTGCGTCCAACATTTCTTTTGCCGCATATTGAGACGTTGACGGTGCAATTGTAATATTTATAGCCGATATATTTGGTGCGAGAACAGAACAATTTAAGTTCACATCATCCAGTTTCGCACTATTCTTGCCATTTTCCAACGATTTGCCTACTGGTTTATTATCGGCCAGTAAATGTTGAAAATCTATATAGCATCCGCCATCTGCATCAGAATTTTGTTCCGGATCGAAATCCATCTCCAAAAAGTCGGTTTCATCATCCTGCTGATTATTTTGCTGGTTACGCAAGAGTAGGTCCGGTGATTCAGAAACGGAACCACGATAGGCGTATACACAATTTTCTGGATTTGACATTTCATCATCGGACACAATATTTTCCGGTATCAAAATATCATCAATTAGATCACTCTCGTTCAGGAATGATAAATTTTCGGTTGATTCATCGGATTTTTCGGACTGTGTTTCATCCTTCCCCATATTATCGTCCACTAAATTTTCACTAGCATTTTCATTTTTCATCGCATTCAACGATGAAGATGAGTTTGACAGGTGCAGAACACCTTTTGGTTGTTTCGTCGTCTCGCCAGAATCACGATCCATTTTTATACGGGATGTCGTCTCGAAATTTACACCCGTTGAAATCCCATTTAAAACGCCACAACTATATAACACTTTTATGTTCTTCTATAAACTATAAAAAATCGAAAAAAAAAATTGATTTTCTTGTTTTGAGTTTATTTTCTGTACGGATTTTGTATGCAGCAGCTTTAGACAGCACTCGAAAAAAAGTTCTTGTATAAATTATGTAACCCAAATAACATAATTACGTTTATTAACTAGAATTTATAGTGTTTTTAATTACGTTTTTTATGATATCGGTAATAATGAGAAATTTATTCTTAAACGTGAATTTCATAAAGAAAAACAAAAATTCTGTATATTTTCTTTCTACACATGCACACACACACACTTATATTCAGATGAATTTTTGGTGTGTTTTCGGTTTGTTTGACAGTTACACTTATATTCACCACTCGTTGAAGTCTGATTATTTATTTTTATAGGTGTGACATCTATATTTTAATAGGGGATTTTCAAATCTACTCTAGGTAGAAGTGTATTCATTCATAATACGCCGAATCGTATATTTACGAGAGCATTATAGTGTAAAAAGCTTTATATTGTGCTATATGAAAGGGTGATTCAAAATGTATAACATCTAAAATACTATTTTCGTTGGATTCAAATAATTTATATAGCATATTGATCCATTCAATAAGATTCTTAAACATTCAACATTTATTCGTTCTCCTCGTTTCTGTTTATAGAAATGGTTAAAGTAAAATACAGTAAATAAATTTTGAACGTTGTACTACATATAAATGTAACTATAATTATACTATCATCATAGTAATGCTAATACATACATACCTATATAACAACATTATCCGCTAGACACCCTGTAGATATTGCAAATTAGTAAAAAAACGATTCATAAAAAAAAAACACAAAGAATGAACGAAACGACATTCACACACCAACAACAATTTATTTTTTACTCTCTGTTTTTTTTTTATTTACAAATATATTTTTATTGAATCAAAATCAAAAGTTTAGTTGAATTTTTGTCGTGTTTCGATATGCAACACGCACAGCAAGTTTATTTTGATTGCATCTTGAACGTGAAGTAGTGAATGACAGCAGAATCTTTTTTACCGTGTGATTTCCAGCTGTGCTTCGAGTGTTTTATATTTTAATACCACCTATATCACGTGCTATTTATATAGTGATTGCATAAATTATTTACAAGTGTTTTTATTAAGTTTTATGAATTACATACATACATACATACAATAATTCTAAGAAGGGAATTTTGTTTATTTAAATTAATAAATATAAATACAAATATAATTTTTAAAGTTTAAATCAGTGAAAGGCCGCGTAAAGAATGAGATTATAATTTGCGGAGAATATACACTATACAATCGCAGAACAGGTATATATGCCTTTATTTCTACGCTAATATACTCAATTATGAGTAGTTTCCAGTAATCTTATCTCATAATTTTGGATATGCTCAAGCATTTTTATCTCTTTGATATACCTATGTGCTACACATGCATTCTAAATTGATTGTGTATTATATATGAATTAAATAAATCTTAGTGTGAGTCATTCATAAATACCACTCAAATCAAAAACACAAGTGAATTATTTTATTTTAACACTTTGGCGATTTAGATTGAATTTCATGGCCTCGTTTATTTTACAACAAAATGCCATTCCAAATAGTTTTCCTCTTATCAGTAATTGGATGTCATACAGTTTTATTATAGGCATAACGAAGGTATCCAAGGTGTTATGTAAATATAAGTAAACTAAATAATTGCATATTATTATTATCATTGCAAAAGCTGTAGTTTTAGTATATGCAAATTACTGTGGTTATTGTTTAACTGATAGCGGAACTAATGGTTTTATATTACATATGTTAATGTATTTATTTAGCGTTTGTAAAAGATGTTTTAATAGTAGTCTAAACAAAATTGAAAGAACTTTATTTATTATACGAGTAGATGAGTAAACTTAAGCAGCAAATTTTAATTTCGTGCCGGCATTCTTAAATATAACCAACTGGTTGCGTTCCACAATAATTGAAATATAATATAGTTTCTGTACTTGTTTATTCGTTCATACACATTATGTGAATCGGTGTGTTTGTGCACTTATGGCAGTATGGCTCACTGCCATAAGTACACATTGGAAGTGATACCGGGAGTCAGATTATTTTTTTCTTGATTTGTTTATTGTTATTTTCTTGTATAAACGTAACTAGAGGCTTATCATAGATTCATAGCTAAATTGTTACACAAATATTCGCTTTTCTACAGTATGTAACCATCGGCTTAGTATACCATCTATTATATTGTTCCGTGTCTCGTTGTAAATTTTGCAGAATCACTTGTCATACTCAAATCGAATTTGTCTTTAAAACATTTCTTATGTTTACATTAAAATATCGAATTCTTATGTTTATGACACGATGTATAATTATTCGATTGTAGTCACACTGGAAAACTCAACGTAGATTAATTGCACCAAGTGGGCTTTTTTATGCTCGTACACGATTTCCTAGAATGAATATGTACTACCATGAGATTTATGAAACGTCATAGAGCAACCAGATCTGAGAGGAAAGTGGCTTCGTTTAACTACCATTATTCTGTTATTATTTAAAGAAATCGTAAAGTTGCGTCGATTGATTGCCACTGCAATCAATTTAATATTATGTTCTAGCGCATATTTTAAATTATAACCAGCAATAATGTATACTAAATTAACAAAATTAATAATTTCCCCCACCACTAGAGCGTTTCACTTTGATTAGCTTTTCATACTAAATACTTTCACTAAAGAAATTTCCTTCCTCTTCTTTTTCTTATAGGTCAACTTTTTCACTTAAACTCTTTAATAAAGGGTGTCCCAAAATTAACGCAAGATTTGAATTAAATAGAAAACACAGTTTTTAGTCTTCTGATTGTGATTTTTTTATTGTATCATAAAATAAATGGGATAGGGTAATTTATGGAATAACACATCGGGCAAATGGCCTCCACAGCTTTGCTGGCACATACGCACTCTTTTATCGAAATTCTACATGACCTTTTTGCATAAATGTGGCTGAATTTCGTTGATGCAGCGTTTAATTTCCTCCTGTAATGCACGGGTGGTTGTGAGCTTGTTGACATAGACCTTTGATTTCAAATAACCCCATAAAAAGAAAAATCTAATGGTGTTAAATTACAAGATTTAGGGGGCCAATTCTGATCACCGAAACTTGTTGATGATCAATAATCCATTCAACGAACTCTCTTCGCTGTGCATGGTCTTCACAACAGGCTTCACTTGTTGTGTTAACTGAATTTTGTAAGCATGAAGACACAGATCTTTAGTGAGTATACGCTGCAGAGACCTTCTTGAAATTTGCAAATCGGCGTCATGGACAAGAATTGATATTCCTGGATTTTCACCAACACTCGCACGCATTGCTTCGATATTGACATCTGAACGGCTTGGTTTTGGGCGACCAGTGTGTTTAGCGCCTTCAACTGATCCAGTCTCCTTGGATTTTTCAATTAATCTCTTAACAGTTGACGAAGTTAAAACACTATTACGACCATATTTTGTATATGAAATTTTCGAACTGCGGCTGCCAAACTTTCATTATTTTTAAGATATTCTTCAATAATGAAAATACGTTGTTCCATCGTGTAACGCCACATTTTTGCTAAACCTAACCTCTCAGCTGTCAAATAATTTTTTTTCGGGGCTGCCAACACTTTACTGCACAAATGGCGACCAATTCAAATCTTGCGTTAATTTTAGGACACCCTTTATAATAAGTGTAATACAATAAGTGCATACTGATCGAGTCGCATAAATGATGATTCCAGTTCTATCTGTGCTATTCTAGCGTTATATATTTAAGAAAAAATTAGTTCATTCTTTTATGTAATTTAAAACGAGTTTGTTGCGCCCGATCATTAGTTGGTCATATGTACATATAATAATATGTTGAAACGTGTAAAATGTCATTTACACAATTAAATTTTTTAACATATCCATTAGACTATTTAATTTAGCGAGCGTTTTCCGCTGCCGTTTAAAATATTCATTTTTTTTTGATAATTCGACGTCAAATTAAATTAAAAATTATTATTTAAATTCTATATTGTATGGCACATGGTTCAGTAATTTAATTTCACTTTCTATTTTTTGCTAATTTATAATGTTGTCTTCTTTTATTTTGTGCTTTTCTAAGTAACAATTATAACACACATCTACAAACAGGATCAGATTTTAATTTAATTTTTATTTATAATGGGAAAAATGATTGTCCAACTATTTTTTCGAACAGTTTCAATTTATAATTAAAACATTATGCAGGATACCACATTACGTAATGTCCACTTAAAGTTTCAATTATAACCTCGACGTCATATACCACGTCGAATCTAAACGTAAAATGATAAGAATAAAGTAGTTACACGAAACTTGGATATCGTCGCTAAATTAATGATTAAATTATTATTTTTTAAATAACTTTGAATTATAATATAAATGTATATATGCTCGTTTGTTCGGCTGCGGATATTGTTCAAAACTTAATTGCAATATTTTATGTTCCTGTGTTTGCGTTTATAATTAGAAAAAATTATTGTCTTCCATCTAATAATAATGCACAAATAATAATGTAATTACATCCTGATATAATTTTAAATAAAATAATTGAAATTGCACTATACACTTTCGCACTTTTGTTGTTGCTAAAAAATTTGATGTAAGTCAATTAAATTTTACGTACTCGTATATATAAATACATATGTATAATTATAGATTAGTAAGTTTATTGAACTTATTTTCTAGAGATATCATTAGAGCCTCAAAAAATCGATAATTTTTTTTCAATTATCTGTTTTATTGATAATTATCGATAAAAACCAAAATATAATGCTGCGTGCCTCCATATACTAAAATTTTCGACTAAATTACTGACTTTTCTAAATTGATGACTAGTTATGCAATTAAACACTAGGCGGCTACCCATTGGCTAATTAACTAAGACTCCACATCATGCGGTTGATTTTCGTTTTAGTTATCATTTTGTTTGGATTGGACAGCAAAAATTGGAATATTACATATTTTGAAAATAAGAATCATAATTTATTTGATTGATTTTGATACTAGTGTTTTCTCTGAAAGACTGAATGAACTAATCACCATTTATAAAAGTCTGTGATTTAGTCGAAAATTTTGATATGAGGCATAGAAACTTATTTTTTTTAAATCCTAAAATTTTCTGGACTAAGTTCAACTATATTCAGCAATTCACCACGGAACAGCGGTGGTCTTGAAATTCAGAATTCTCATTCAATGTTTCAATGAATAATAGGTATGCAATAATTTTTGGGATGTAGTGGACTATAGTCTATTTCGGCAAAAGCTATAAATATGTCCCCAGTTGCTAAATAATCGCGCCAGCTGGGCTGATGATACTGGTATCTTTAATAGTTTATTAACCAGACTGTTGTTACCAGTTTGACCTTTAATGTTTCAAATATACCTTCGTTTAATTTAAACTGTTGATAAGGCTGTCCAGTCCGCTACTATCCAGACTATCTAAAAGAAACTGGTCCACTAAATGATTTGTATCCAAATCCATCCTTCTATAAACAGGATGCAAATAATTTGCTGTCAAAGCATATCGGCTTAGAGCCATTGATTTTCTTTTATTAAGCTGTTCTTGATACTCTTCTGGGAGCTGAGAGAATAATAAGTTTTAGTACAGCAATCAAGTTATATATACACAGTACATCTAGATTAATTAGATTCATGTTTTAAATAGTGGCATAAGTTACAATAAATACCTTTAAAATTAACCAATCCGGTATAGCTTTGTTGATTAATGTACAATCTGGATCAGAAATCTTTATTATGTGTTTCACTCGTTCCAGGAGTTCCTCATCATAGATTAATTGAATAATTTCGGTTTTCCATTTGCGACTATAGTTTGGTCCGCTGCATTTGTTTTAAATGTCTATAAATTATTCACAAAGCAAGAAAATGCATCTCTATAGTTGCACCAACGAGTTTCTCCAGGTTTCCTTATCAATAATATCCTTCGCCAGTAAGTTGCCAGTGTGGCTACTACATGCCATAAATGAGATTTTCGCCCCATTGTCATCATATTTTTGGCATTGTTGCTCACTACTACGTATATCTCGGTTCCAAATTTCACCTTTGCAATTTGAATAAATTTTTCGCATATTTTTTTAAATTCATCGCTCGTCTCCGAAATGCAAGTAAAGTCGTGAGAAACCAAAAAACATAATTTATTATCTGTAGTTGGTAACATCGTGACAACTTGCTTTGGGTTATTGTACGAATTCTTTCAGCTATTAATAATACAGACTTTGTGCTAGTGCAATGCTTCTTTTGTCATTTTCGGTAATTTCTACATGGACAGTATTCAAAATAGTAGTGGACAGTGTCTGACGGCAAGGTAATTTATAAGACGAACGCAGCTCGGATATCAATTCATTAAAATATTTAGAGGCTACCACATGAAATGGAATATTTGACCGCACAAAGGTCAAGTTTAGACTTTTGTTCGGTCAATAAAATTGGATACCTTCCTTTGTGATGCAAGCATTTTTTTCCGCTAAGGTTTTTCTGGGCTGTGAAAAGATCTTTTACGATTATTAGATGACGTCTAATAGCGTGGATGAAGCAGAAGTTGAAGTGGAAATTTCGGGCTCACTAAGAGAGGATGACTGCTTAATGAATGAGAATTCATACTTGTTTAAATCATTACACAAATTTGAATTTTGTTCTGAAGCAAGAACGGCCTGAAAAAAAAGGTTTAAGTGATGAATTTCTCAACCTTTAACAAAGTTATTTAATTTTGTTTTGAATAAAACTCTCTCCCAATTCTGCTTCAATAATGGAATCGTCATCAGCCAGATTTGCATCAATATCAGGTGTGGTAATCTCAATGCTATCGGAAACTTCGACTCTGAAACTGACG
The DNA here is from genome assembly GCA_951394425.1 of Tipula unca. Classification (NCBI taxonomy): domain Eukaryota; kingdom Metazoa; phylum Arthropoda; class Insecta; order Diptera; family Tipulidae; genus Tipula; species Tipula unca. The sequence goes on from OX596380.1 coordinate 213,500,654, forward strand.
CACGGTTCGTCATCGCCTTGCACAAGAACTAGTAAATTTCATTATTCATATTTTTGACGGTAGCATACCCTTCAAAATCAGAAAATGATTCTTTATCATTTGTAGAAATATCCATCACTGATGATAATTTATAAAATAAATCAAATAAGAACTAAATTATGTACCTGTAAGAGATAAGACGATTCTGAAATGTATTTTTAAGAATAGTTTTGCAAAATTTGCATAAAGCGGCTAACCGCTTCTTCCCACTCTTATCCCGACATTTTTCTTCCGGTCATTTTAGTATTTTTAATTTTTATTTAAAACGAAATTTAAAATTTGATTGTAATCTGTTGAAACTGTAGTCAACGTAGTTAATGTAGTTTATCATATTTTCAGGTAGTTTAACAACTCTGGGCAATTTCTATTTTCTAGTTATAAAAAAGTTAGCATTCTAGGATGAAATAAGAATTGGAAACCACCTTGACTTTTGTTTAGATTCAATTGAAATTTTTAATTCTTCACACCTTTGCACACGCCAACAACTAAGAGAAATTTTTTAAATTAAAGTCATTTCAAATAGCCCAGTCGAAGTTTGAGCGGGCAACCGAAATACAAGTTAGAAACCAAGAAAATTGAAATTTTATATAGATTCCGTTGATCTTTTAATTAAATCCTGCACATCCTGTATATAGAGATCCTAAAAATACACAGACATTTTCTATTTCTTTTTGAAATACATTTTTTGTTTTATTCATTTGAATTCAGTTCTGATTTCCTCGGTTTAGCTAAAATTGCAGATAAACTTTGAGAAATCTTCAAAATTTGGGGGCCTCAAAAATCTGCAATATTCGGTCCTCAACGTAGCTTTGCAAAGTTCTTTTTATATATTTAGTTTTTATAAATTATCCTTCCCAGTTATTCTCTTATAGACTAATGCCATCTATTGATATATTGTATACTTAGTTTTACTTTAGTTTAGTTAGTTTAGTTTTGAAAAAATTTATTATTAGGAAATATTTTTAATTTTATATCAATATTATCGATATAAAAGTTCTCCAAATTATCGATAACTTTAAACTGCACATTTGATCAATTTGCCGATTTATCGTTAATGGAATCCCTCTAGATATCATCATTGTTTCATGACCATCAATAAGCAATTTCTAAATATACCATCTTAAATTTAAATTGCAAATTTTATATTTTTATAAACAAAAATTCGTTGTCGCCTGCGTATCATTTAAAAGTATGTATGTACGGCGGCATATATAAATGTAGGTCAAAATCTTAACAAATACTAAATTAAGCATATAGGCTAAGTAATAATATAATTCTTATTATGTATCTTAATTGAAATAGTTCCACGATGTATATTGTATTACAATAGCATACATTTTCAATTAGAAAAAATGCTAAAAGTATATATTATGCCGTCCGAAAATAAATGTTGGTAATATTACACAAAACCGTAGCGATAACCATTTATTTTAAATTTATAAAAATTTAGTTTAAAAAATCGAATTAAAGTTCCTGCATATATACGGTACTAGATATGTTATGATTAAGAATTTAGAATAATAAGCTTTATCAGACAAATTTCAGATTGATGCAATAAATTAATAACGAATTAACTATAATTGTATATACATAGTAGATTTAATTTTTCTAAATTGAGTCATTCAATTTGACCCAATTAAAGTTTTTTATGTGCGAGCTGCACAAATAATTAATTTGTGTAAATTATTTTAATTAAAAAGTTACGCGCTAATTTTAATTCTTAACTGTATATGTTAGATTTATTTGCGGCATCCGTAGAGCGGCAACGCATAACATTAATCATAAACGATTTAGTATGTATATTACCGCACTGCCCATGTAGTTTAGCAGTCGTCGAAATTTCTCTTGCTCGATGTTTTGTAAAAATTATCGTATACACGTCGAATCAAACAGTTGTAAAATTCGAAGAATTCATTTATAAATGCGGCCTCTATATATAATTTATTACATGCAACTATATGGTGTGTACATTGGATTTCTATTGAACTAAACAACCGAAATTTAATTTTATATTTATGCCTCTAGATGTGTTTATCAATTAATGGTTTGATTGAAATTCAAACTCAAATAAAAATACCTTTAAATCCAACCATTTTACAAGCAAAAGCTAAAAGTTTATATCAAGACTTGGCTAAAAATTTAACGTGCAATAAAAACGCTTCCAATAATGCTGTGTCCAAATTCGAATAATTCGAGGCAAATCGAGGATGGTTTCAACGGTTCAAAACTTTGTTTTGAAAGTGGCTACCAACTAGGACTTTTATTTCAAAGACTGAAAATGGACTAAAGGCTATAAAGCGGCTAAAGAACGGAATACCCTACTCATTGGGGGTATTACATGGGGATTTCAAATTCAAGCATCTGTTAAAAAGCATGGATGGGGCAACTACTTTCTTCAACAATTAGGCTAAAAACTGCTGCATTCCAGAGATAAAAAGGTATTGTATGAAGGAAAAACTAAATTTTAATGCCTTGGTATTGCTCGATAATACTCACGGTCATCCGATTTACATCAATGAAATATGACAGTCAAAGTGAAATTCTATTTATGCCACCGAATATAACCTCCTTAATACATCCAATGGATCAAGGCGTAATTTTCACGTCAAAGTTATTATTTAAGGCGAACATACAAGGAGTTTTGGAAAATCTATAATGGTGCGAACGCTATTCAAAACATATCCTCTTCTTGGGATGAAGTAAGGCCTTCATGTTTGAATGGCGTATGGAAAACGTTATGGCCAGTTATAGTGTCGGAATAAGAGAGCACCAGAAATGGATATTGATGAAAGTTACGATGTTTATTAAGGTGTGGCTGAATTGGCTTCTGCTGAGAACTTTACAGGCATGGAAATTACGGACATCGAAAAAATAATTTAAAGCCCCGAAGAAATTTCTAACGAGGATTTGATTGAACTGCCAGAAATGAGGATTGTTGTAAATGTAGATAACGAGAAAGATATGTGGCAGAGGAACAGTTGCCAATTTTAAAAAAAAAACTGAGTCTGAAACGAATTATCTAAGTGTCGCAGAGATATTTCTGTTAATCTCCAAAGGTATGAAGAAATGCATCTTCGAAATAAGCCAGCTCCAGTTCAAGCAACATTAGAAAAATATTTTTCTCCTAGTACGAGATGCCAAGTAATTTATTTATTTTCAGCAATTTATACACATGTAAAAAATAATTCAAAACCGATCATTGCATTTTCCATACATTTGTATGAACAAATTTGTTTCGATTTGCATCGTTTCACTTTGAGTGTAATTTTTCCAGAACTAAACATCGACGCAAACTGAGGTATTGTTGTACTCAATTCTAAGTCACTTCTGCCTCTATACAGATAATTTTAGAAGAACGTAAAGTTGACATAAATCAGTGCTTCTCCGCACATCTTATCAAATTACAGACTCAGATTTTATGCTATTCAACAAAATGTTCAAAACGTGCAATTTTGAAATGCATCGAAATGATAAATTGGATATACTGCTGGATATACCGCCTTTGAAATATGCTCAAATGTAGATTAGTCTAACTTGTTTAATTCTACATGGGCTTCATGCAAAATATCTACATTTTAATTTTGTTTGTGTCCAATGCTATGTGTCTGATACTATATTACAGACTTTTCATTTCAAAATATCATTATACTACCACCATCAGACGATTAGCGAAAAGTGTCCTCGCGAGGTTACTTTTCAATTTAGTTATCATTTGATTAAACTTCAAAGAGCTCAAATTTTGCGAGTTGCTTGATTAAGTTGGCATTGCGATATTGGTCATAAACGACATATTTATATGAAGTATATCGACAAACCGTTATGAATTTTTATCTTTGACCATTTGACATTAAAAAAGTCAACAATTTATGCATGAATATAAGTCAGGCACAGCTTGAATTATTAATACTGTTGCCATCTATTTATTAAATGACTTACCATCAATTAAGTTTAGTCGAAAAAATCGACACACAGCATTAGGCTGTTTTCCAAACGAAAAATTATTTCAAACCTATTAAAAAATAAATACCAACACTTACATACATTAATATTAGGAAATACTATTCGGCTATAGTGGATTTATTGTCCTTTGAAAGATGAACAATATCCCTATTTTGTACACGGCTTCTGGTCCGTCTTTTAACTGGCCATCTGCACACTGCATAGCTCCATGCTAGCCTATACTAACATGAACGATAGGTCGGCGCATGAGTTCTATATTCCAACAGACTATCATAGTTGTTTTCAATTAAATCGGTGATCGGGAGATGAAAAATTCCTTTGTTGGGATTCGAACCGGTACCGATCCAAACATCGCAGCTTTAACCACTACACTATTTGCTCGGTAAATTGAATTACTTGATGCCATCTGAAATTAGTAATTCAAGTCGTTCCAATGGTACATGCTTATAGTTCAATCTTTGCCGCTGTGTTCGTGGCAGCACCGTCGCGATTGAGAGATGTAAATCCTCTGTGCCATATTTTTAATGATTTTTGATCACATGTCTGTTAATTAAAAAAATATTTTGAATGATTAGAAAATCATTGCAGTCTTTATACTTAAAAAGCGTTTTTAAAAGTTGATCTTTAATATCGATTTCAGGATGGATTAATTCACTTTGATCTTTTACCATCAAACTTAATAATAAATTAAATCGATCTGAGTCCAGTCCAACCCGGTAAAATATGGTTATTGCTCGTTGATGATATCTGAATACCGAAAAAATAAACGGAACTAGAAAGCGTATGTGTCGTCCTGTTGTTTGTATTAATAGGGGTTTATATTGTTTGATCTTCTGTGGAAACAATAATTGTTCCATCGTTATCATTATTTTTAATTTCTACGGTGATTGCTCGAGAGGACTCGATATGTTCCGGTTCTGAAACAGGCACAACACCAAAATTACAATTTTTATATTCCGATTACAATATCGTTCGTGCCATCTGCTTACATTTTTATTTCTCGTTTTGCCAAAGTTACGTAGTTGAATATTTTGGGATGGTAGTAATTCAGATCTTGGGATCTCTATGTTATTTTACTTTTGATAAATCAAACTCAGCCGACTTACCTAAACTGTATATTTGATAAAAAAAATTTCTTTAAAATGAGCGCTACAAACATGAGATTAGTTTGATGGCGTCTTTCCAGTTCTCAAACTTATGATCCATTTTGTTTAATTTGTGTTCACTTGGAAAATGGAATTTAGTTAACGAACTTTTTGAATAATCATGTAATTCGGCACACAACAAAATCTAACCCTAATTTAATTAAATCACACACAATTGAACACGGTGGAACACAACTTATGATTGCTTAAATTGTTTGTGTTTAAACGTCAAAGTATACCCTTCCTACGCTATTGCCACATACGAATAAGAATTGAACTAACATAAAAAACAAGTCGTATAGCATGCCCCATTGATTTCACTTACTTATTGTGGCAGCCCCGTCAAAATAAAAAAAATTGTCTACGTCAAGCCAATACGCAGCAAATAGCTATAAGTTTTATACAATCAGTGCATTTATTTACGGATTTAGGCAATTAAAGACACCATGATAAACTGGCAATAAATTTTAAAATAATGTGCATCGCCATTTATATCTATGTAGATAAAAAATACACCAACACAAACAGATACTTGTAAATTTTTGGGAAATTTATAAAATACATTTTATGTATTTTGAAAAAATGACTGCTGAAAAAATATAGTTTACTGTTAGTCTTATTATTAACAAACACATGTTTTAAATTGACTATAAACACCAATGTTACAAGATATACACCAAAAATATTTGATACATTTTGATAATCAATTTGAGTATTCCTTTGGAAAATAGATAAAAACGGCGTCGTACTTAACAGCGCATAGTAAATATATGAGTATGACCACAATCATGTAGACAAAAAAAATGTTGTTTCACTAAACAGCGAGATATGTGTGAGGCCTACATGGGCTGTATATAGACAATGTTAAACCAGTGAGCTGTAAGTTTCCGTTAACGCATGTCGATTTACAATACTATACTCCACTGGAACATTCATAGACATTAAAGTAGGATCGATTTTGCAAAACCACTCCACTAATAATAAATTTAATTTTCTACTTCGATGTTATGATAAAAAAATAGCCTATTTCGATATTTAAATGTAGGCATTTTATAAACTGTGATGCAAAACTTTAGGCCAATTAATTATGGCTAAGAATGATTAATTATATGTATGCAGTATACCAATAATTATTAAATTATGATCATATTGTGTTTTATGCTCCAATTAATTAAAACGTCAAGACAGGTTGTTGAAAACTATTTAAATTTTAAAACTATATTAGATGAAGCTCAAAGTTGCAACAATGAAATCCAAAAAAACAAAGCTCCCACACAAATTATTGAATGTATACCGGGCCTTCCTAAAATGTTCGTTCGGTTTAAAAATGTTTTTAAGTCTTAAATTTTTTAATTTGTTTAGTAAAAGTGTTAAAAAGTACTTCTTGGTTATGGGCATCTCCGTTGTACAGTCACATAAAAGATCTAAAGGAATCTAAACTAATTGTTCAATGGAACTGAATAGAAAGCAAATTCTGTTATGCAAGGCATGAGTGGAGACGGTTAGTTTAGATAGTCTGCATACAATTAAAAAGGACCCTCCATCATCCTCACAGTCCGTTCGCATTAAAACAAATGCCATGATTGGAGTTTATCGAGTTTATTTAAAAAAAAATCCAGACTCAAAAGCTAAAAATAATTTGAACAATAAGCAACTGGACAGTATACTAAATATAATCATATGTCGAAAAAATTACTCTCCTATGGAACTTCAAGTCAAGTGTGAAATCAAAACATTTTGTTGAACTGTTCTACGAAACATGCATATGAATAGCAAATATTTTTAAGCACAAACGGAATAATCTGTATATAGCTCAACAATGAAATTAGTGCATATATAAAATAGATTATAAAACATAACATGTACAGAACAGATTAGTTACCAACATTGAGTCCAAAAAATATTTCCACATACTGTATCTATTCATGTATATCGATAAATTTCGTACAAAAGCCGTATTTAAAATTGTCGTCGAACGCGTGAGTTTTTAAAAATTATTTTTAGATTATTGTGCTGTTGCGTCGTTGAAAATCTTTAATATTTTAAAAGATTCAAAAATATGCAAATGTGCACAAATAATTGTTAATTGGTTCATTGTGCAGCGTTTTTCATATAATGCCATATGTATATTACGCTTCGTTTGGGAAGTACACGCTGTTATATGTATAGGGTTTTCCAATAAGAGGTTTCATTTTGAATAGCCTGCCATTTGAGCAGCTGTCAATTTTGAAGCTGTCATCTTTTGACATTTGACAAGTAAAAACTACGCCATTACTAAAAATGGTACAATACACGCTTCAACAACGCATTGAAATTGTTAAAATTCACTACAAAAAGGGTGAAAAATTTTCCAGTCACAGTTCGCAAAACTAAAGCAAATTTGGTCGTCGTGAAGCACCTTCTCGGCTGTCAATAGTGCAACTGGTGGAAAAATTTGAGCTGTTGGTTCTAGTTGGTGATGTGAAGAATCGAAACCGTGTACGTCGCTCAAGAACAACTGAGAATATTGCTGCTGTAGCCCGTAGTGTTGAAATTTGGAATTAGACATTCCATAAAAGGCATTACACCGTATTTTGCATAAAGACTTAGGTCTGAAGGCTTTTAAAGTTCAGTTAACACAAGAACTCAAGCCGGTCGATCACCATAAACGTTGTATCTGCGCTGTCCCTCGCTGTCCCAATTGGGTTCTTCAATTGCATCAAAATGATTCGGATTCGTCAAAAAATCATCTTGAGGGATGAGGCTCATTTTCACCTCGTAGGCTACGTTAATAAGCAGAATTGTCGCATTTGGGGCTCGAAAAATCCAAGAATGATTGTCAACCAATCTCAACTTTGCAAGAAAAGTTTCCTGACGTGTTATTTTTCGAAGAGGTGATCACAATTGGCCACAGAGATCTGGTGATTTAACACCTTTAGGCTTTTTTCTTTGGGGCCACGTGAAAGATAAGGTCTATGCCAATGCTCCACAATCGATTCAAGACTTTAAAGATGGAATTCGTGAAGTTATCGAGGACATACAACCGCAAATATGCGAATTGGTCATGGAAATTTTCATGAAAATGATATGGTGCTGCAAGCGTAGCCGTGGCGGCCATTTGGCTGATATCGTTTTTAAATGTTAATGGCGTACCTTCCTCTTTACAATGAAATAAACATTCATTGATTCTCTTAAAAAATACTCGTTTTTTTAATATCAAAACGAAACCTCTTATTGGAAAACCCTTTATATGCATTTACTTATACAATTACTATTAAATAGGTTTAGTTATTTATATTTACATGTTACAACAAATATAGCTTGAAATAGTATTTTTGACAGACTAGCATAAGTGAGGTAAATTTATTTAATAACGCATTTAGACCGATTAAGAGGATCTTTTATAAAAGGCATTTTGCACCAGAAATTTTCTAAAACACAACAACAGTTGCAATCATACAGTTGAAATTCACACGTAAACGCAGTATAGCATCACTATACGTCTGATACAGTAAAATGTAACTCTAACACTCTCTGCTGCTTCCACAAGTATAGACAGGGAGTTTGCTGGAACAACGTATTTACTACTATCTTGTATGTGTGCTAAATTAATTTAATGTTTCAAAGGTTCTAATAACTAATAAATATATCCAGATTTTTTTTTTTAAATTATGGTTCGTATTAAAATAAAGTGTGCCAATCACTGATAAATAGTAACTACAACTATGTAGATAATTATGGTCTTATAATTGTACATATATTATTATACGTAACAAATAATTTAATGGTATATAATTATACCACAACGAATTGTTTTATCCTTATTATCCTCAATTACGATATCGAGGCTTGATATTGACTTGAGATTACTTGACGATTTCTGTCAAAATGATTTAATCAATATAAATAGCAGATCTATGTACATATATGTATACATATTGCGTGTTCTATTTCTATATTGAATTGAATATAAAAAAGCTCACACGTTCTTTTAATGCCAAGGTTATGAATAATGAAATATGAATAATTAATTTAATTCCCTATATATGTATTTTAGATATTAGAATAATAAATTCCATGTCAAAATAATTTATTTACATGTGCAATCGGACACAATCAAATAACCAAATCAAATTCTAATAATTCGTCTGTTATAGAAACAATTCAAAAACCTTGAATTCCTGTTGCTAAAAACCAGTGATAGGTATAAAAAGTGTGGTATATATATAGAACATTAATTTTAATCGTACAATTAATCAATCATGATAGTTGTTTCACCCGAAATAAATTTTTAACATATTTTTATTATGTACAATTGTACATATGTACATAGTTTCAAGCTTGACAAACGTTAATTTTGAGAAATAGTTGTGTATATGTATTGCCAAATTGGGGTTTAACTTCTTTAGCGATTTATTTTTATTATCCGGTTTCAAATGTACAAAAACTCGTTTTCTCCAAATCACTAACATCACGTTTTCTAAGAATACCATAATTTTGTTATATGTTAATTATAGTAATAAGATCGATGTGTTGCATGATTTGCACATTTGAGCAATTATACTTTTGTAGTTACACTCAGGAGTGCTTTTTAAAAATATAATACGTTATTTCTCTCTTTGTTTCTCTTTCTTGTTGTATGGCAACATTTTTTTTGTGCACGTTATAGAAGATGGAATTAAAGTATAAACGTTTATGATGAAGTAATCTTGGAAAGTGCTTTTTTCTTTCGCGTTATTTACTTAAACACACTTGATCAATATTTCATTTTGCCACATTTTTTGGCTCTTTTGAAAAGCAAATTAACTGTAAAATAAAACCTTTAGACCATAGTTCTTCCTGCCATGATGTGAGGCAACAAATTCTGCTAATTGATGTTTTGACAGAATCTGTTTTCCACTATATTTTGCATATATCAAATCGATTTGATTTCGTATAATTATATACAACTATTGCAACAACAAAAATGATATGTATGTCACCATAATTGTCACACAGCCCTCATAGAATTGACTCCTCTCCCGGGTAAAACCAGTAATTTTTATTGACAAAATGTTTCCTTCAAAATAAAGTCACACGTGTCTGGGCGTCGTTTCTATGAAAAATAATTATTTCAAAAGTTAGGGTCCAGACATCGAAAATGCTTCATTTTTCATGGCGTATTATAAGTTAGAACGCGTGGTTATTATTGTATTTACATTTTCTAATACGGTCGATTAGTTAAAAATTAGTTAAAAATTTAAATTTTGACAGGAAAGTCAATTTTTTTGATTAATTTGTTTGAGCTGTGCTGGGATGTTCTACCATCACATTTTCGTTAATCGATAGACGTTTGTATGTCTCTCTTTTCACGAACAAAATTGTATTCTATTTCGCAATAAATTCGGCAATTTCTATATTGTGATCATAGCCTATTCGATTTTATTTCTATAAATTCATTCGATAAAATATTACCAATATTTTTAGTTTCGATGGCAAGTGACAACAGGCTGTAATCACAATAGAAAAAACATAATTGAAAAACGCAATGGAGCACAATTTTGTTCGTGAAAAAAGAGACACAAATGTCTATCGACTATCTAAAATGTGATGGTAGAACATCCCAGCACTTAATTTGAATTTTCTAAGAAAATTTTAACTTTTAACAATCTTTTAACTAATTGACACACGGCCTAAGAGTTTGGCAACATAAACATTTTCGTAAAATTTAAATCACAGTTGGCTTCGATATACGTATTAAGTGTAGTGCATTGCTAAAACATGATTAGGTTTAGATTTTAACAAAGCAACCAGCCTTGTATTTAGTTATTGATATATATATATCAATAACTAAATATATATATATATATATATATATATATATATATATATATATATATATATATATATATATATATATATATATATATATATATATATATATATATATATATATATATATATATATATATATATTTTCCAAACGGAATTAAACCATTAGTGAATATAAAAACAATTCTCCATTTCAAATTAACGTTTTTCCAAATGAAATTAAACTTTCATAAAATTACATTTTTAAATCTGCCAAGGTTTGTCGATTGAGATATTAAATAGTCCGGTTTATTTTTAATGATTTTAATAGAATCCGTTGATTCATTGATAAGATTGCAATTGAATTTTTTTAGTTTGCTCAATAAAACCGAGAAAAACTTATTTGTATTAGCATGTCTAAAATATTATTAGAACAGTCGGTATCTGAAATTTGGTTTGCCGATTGTTCGATAACTTCAACTAGGTTATGCTGAACTGACACATCAGCTAACACGTGTCTTGCATAGAGTTTCATTTTAGAAAAACACTTCTCTATGGAATTTAGCAGTGGAGAATATCGAGCCAAAAATGTTAAGTTTATGTAAATTAAATGATTCGATCAGCTCTCTGACCTGCGTTGTTTTATGGATAGCTGCATTATCCATAATGAAGCCGCATTTAAATTAGTAGGCGCAAGTACTAATTTTTCATTCAATTCCTGGAAGAATAGACAAAACTTACTGGAATGGCAAGTGTTATTAGAATTTATTTTATAGTGCAACCACGGCGTCGTAGGTCGTTAATAGCGCATATAATTGTTGTATTTCGACCTCTAATAGACGGAACCTTTACCACAGCTTTTGTTCCTCGCTTTCATCGCGCGTGGTTCCGTCGTAAATGTATAGCTTATATACATAGGTTATACATAGTCAGTTTTGGTTTGCTCAATAGAAAGTTTCTCGTTTCAATTGAGCAAACCAAAAAAAATCAATCGCAATCTTATCAATGAACCAACGGATTCTACTAAAATCATTAAAAATAAACCGGACTATTTAATATCTCAAACGACAAACCTTGGCAGATTTAAAAAATGCAATTTTATGAAAGTTTAATTTCATTTGGAAAAACGTTAATTTGAAATGGAAAAAGTGCAATCTGTTTGGAAATAGTTTAATTTAATTTATTTTGGAAAACGTTGCGTTTAACTTGGAAAAAGTTCAATTTAATCTGGAAAAGCTATATATCGTCATCAATATTAACGTCATTTTAATTAAACTGCTTATAGTGCAATAATCACTGCTGTTTTTGTAGCAGCACTACCGGGATACGATATCGAACTTCAACTTTTGAGATAAAACAATTTAAAAATGTTTAAAAATCAAGGCATTCCTCTATATAGAGTTCAATAAAACAGATAGGTTAATTATAAATGAAATGTATACATGCACGTGTCTGGGCTGGACAGGACACATTAAGTTCAAAACATATAACCGCTAGATTTTACGAGTTTATGAGTGAACTTAATTTAAATGAGGCCTATATGTACAAAGTCAGTTGGACTTCAGATCAATGAGTCCAAAACGAAATACCTGATCTCTGGTTTTAGGGACAATGGCACACCAGATTTTAGTAGTGGCCACCACACGTTTGAGGGAGTTAGGAGGTTCAAATATTTGGGTTCTCTTATCACTCACGATAACAGTGTGGGTGAGGATATTAAAGTGCGGCTGGCAGCTGGCAGTCGTTCTTTGTATCCTCTAAGGCCAGTGCTAAAATCTAAACACTTATCAAGTGTCGTGAAGCTGAAGCTTTACAAAGCGTTGATCAGGCCCGTTGTTATGTTTGGATGTGAAAGTTGGGCTCTGACGGATGAGTACGAGAGATGGCTCCTAACATTTGAGAGAAGAGTCATGCGTGTGATTTACGGCCCAAAACGCGAAATAGATGGTACCTACCGAGCTCTGTACAATATCGAGATCAGAGATCTGATGAAGATCCCCTATATTGTACATGAATAAAAGATCTCAGCGAGTACGCTGGCTCGGGCATGTTCTGCGTGCTGATCCGGAACGAATTGTGCAGCGATCTCTGAAAGGAGAGCCACCATATGGTAGGCGCAGAGATCGTTGCAGGCGACGATGGCTCCACGGTGTAGAGAACGACTTGGCCTCTTCAGATTGTCTTAGACAGTATGAAGACCATGCTCGGGATCGAAACCGCTCGAGCCGAATTGTTGACTCAGTAAGGGGCCAGTAATGGCCTTTAAAACTGTTTTAATTTAATTAATAGGTACAAAGACGTTGTATACCAAATGATTCAATCGTCAACCAGTTTTCAATAAACAATACAAAATAAATTATTAATCTATTAAGTTAGTACTTAGTATAAACAATATTTCTTACATATACTTACAAATTTAAAAATGGTGTCGTCTTTAAAAAATTGTACAAATTAGTTAGTAGAAAACTAGAAACACGAATGTCAAATTCCATACTATTTGGTGACCTAAGCTTCCACCTAGGATAGAGAATTGCACTAGAGATAAAAAAAATCTCGTAGCATTCCCCATCTTCAACAGTAGTTATAACGATTCTTAATTCATCTAAAACTTTTGCTTATTTTCAGTCAATTTTCGATAAATCATACAAATTAAATACCGTCATTTTTTTCTTATTTATACTATAAAATTGTAACGTCATCACGCACCAGTGGCATACATAACTTCAAAGTTCATTTGATTCATTCCCACTATACATACATATATACTAGTATACTACTATTCGTGTAAATATTTTTGGTATTTAATTTAATAAATCGTCTCGATCGATGTTAATCTGTAAAATATATAATAGTACATATATTGTAAATAAACTACATATTTATATAAAAATTAACGACATTTAAATTGGAGTAGTATATCAATTAAATTGTAGATACAAATTAATCCATAGATATCATTAAGTGGCAGGTCGTTCAACTTATATTGCATTGTGACAAAATATGTATATAACTGAAATATCTAATTCAGACTATTTGATTGTTTTCCAATCCGATTAATCGTCAAAAGTATGTCGATCTTAACAATAGATTGACAATAACATAGTTAAATGAAATAATTCCAAGGACTGAATGTATTGTGTTGCACTATAAATTAATCAAGTGGAATTTCAAATACGTATGTGGTTCCCATTTGCTTTTTAACACTTGTACTCCATTTTTATATTATCGGTTGGATTGCGCGATGCGGAAAGTAAACAAAAAAATACGGATTTATTTACACGAATAATGCAAATATTGCATTAATTGCAACAATGTGATAAGTATAATATGAGTGTCGTAGGTCTGATTTATTAGAGTAGTAATCAATTGATAATGATGAAATTAAAAGTTTACATACATTCATGTACATATACGTATCAATGGAGTAAAATATTATAAATATTTTACCTTAATTAAATGATAAGTATAGGTAGTTATAAAATTGAAATATCAGGAATTTTACAAATTGTTTTAATGTCGAACCTTTTATATGGTTATTGAACGCTATCTACGTTGTAATTATAAAATCCAAATAATCAAATGAACCTATTGAACTGACAAACATTCGCTTCTAATGTCGTTTTTTATTGATAAGAAAACTCATCCTTCTTATATACAGCGTCGTATGGATCCGCCATTTTTTATCGAGCTTTTTTATATATCGAGCTTGTTATATAACTACCTAATAAAAAAATAGTGTTTAAAGTCCATTACCGGCCTATCTATTTCGCGTTTTGGGTCGCGTGACTCTTCTCTCAGATGTAAGGGATGTCTATCTCTCGTACTCATCCGTCAGCGCCCAATTTTCGCATCCAAACATAACAATGGGCCTGATCAAAGCTTTGTAAAGCTTCAGCTTCACGGTACTTGATAGGTGTTAAGATTTTAGCACTGGCCTTAGAGGTTACAAAGCACGGCTGACAGCTGCCAGCCGCACTTTAATATCCTCACTCACACTGTTATCGTGAGTGATACGAGAGCCCAAATATTTGAGCCTCGTCACCCCCTCAAATTACTAAAATCTGGTGTGCCATTGTCGCTATAACCAGAGATCATGTATTTCATTTTGGACTCATTGATCTGGAGTCCAACAGAAGCTGAATACGCTACAAGCGGATCAAGTATTTCCTTCACTCCGTTGCTATTCAGTCCAATCACGCATATGTCATCTGCATACAAGCACCTGATTAAACTGGCGATATAAGATGTTGCGCTGAGGTATTTCAGTTTTACGAAAGATGTACTCCAACATGAGATTAAAGAGTATCGAACACCCGAGTTAACTGCAAAAATTGATTGCCTTTTCTCATCTTTCTCTCTCACTGTAATTCTACACAATCGTACCAATTTTGTTGGCATACCTAGGTATTCCAGCGCAGACCACAAACTCTTGATTGATCGAATCATATAGGCCTGCCAGATATCCCGGAACACCTGATGTACGGGGATGGAAGTCTCATAATATTTAGATAGAATCATCCGCAGCGAAAAAACCTGATCAGAGACTGATCGGTTCGGACGAAACCCTCCTTGATAGTCACCAACCAGGCCCTCCGCTAGAGGGATGATTCTATCCAATATAATGTACACAGTAACTTGTATGTTGTGCAAAGGAGAGTTATACTCCGATAATTCTCACACTTCAAGCGGTCTTCCTTCTTGAAGATAGGGCACATCGTGGCCACTTTCCATTCGTCAGGCATTACTTCGGTTCGCCATACTAATCGGATAAGGTCGAAAAGACAATTCCACAAAGTATCTCCTCCGAATATTAAGAGCTCTGAATTAATGCAGTCCACTCCAGGTGAGCGGTTTCGTGTTAGTCTCTGCAAGGCCCTAGTGAATTCCTCATAGGGTAGATCCTCAATGCAAATCTCTGCAGCCTGTTTTTGAGGTGACTCAACTACCATCTGTGATGCATGATGAACACCAAGCAGGTCGGTAAAGTGTCCAATCCGTGTGTCGAGTACTGCGTCTTTAACACAGAGGTTTCTATCCTATATTTTGTTGCTCAACTGCAATACGACACTCGTGATCAAACCAAAAATGGGTCTGACTTTCACTATACCTAAAGTCTGTTGAGCAGCACTGACAACCGAAGGTTTCAGTACCTCCCAGACATAGTTCATACAGTCAGACTGGTACTTCAGACTGGTAGCTTCCTCAATGTTGTCGCTGACAAGATCCTGATATCGTTGTTTGCTACTCTAAAATCGTGAGCAATGGCAAAATACGAGTACATCATTCTCTCACCATTATCGGTCACAGCTTTGTTTTCACACAAGTCGCTCTGAATTACCCAATTACCATTCTAACATCGTGTATATATCCCATCAGATCGTCCAAGTCATTGTAAAATGAGTTTTTATCTTGGCACTGGCTGACTTGGGTAACTTCATGCGCAAGCGAAGCTTACACATTCGGTTATTGACGTCCGATACTCCTTCAGGCATGGGATTAGACCCTCTAACGCTCTTGGTTTCTTAAGTGACTGCACGTTCCACGTGTCGATAAATCTCGTGTCAGGGTACTTGAGCGGTGGTCCGGTAATGTTTTGGCGGTATCCATTTTTCGTTTTGTTGACTTTATAAACAGATTGATTTTTACGGATGCGTGTCGTCACACCAGCGATCCAACTGTTTAGTCGCCTCCTACGAGAAGCAAAGGATACTGTGGTGGTATTCTTGGAAAATATGTTCTTGCAATTTAGGTTTACGATACATGTGTGCCCGCCCACCACATGTGCCATTAGAAATATACACAAAACTAAAAAAAAAATTCTCCAGAACCATACATACTTGTAGTTTGGTAAACAATTTCCACAATACACCAGAAATGGTCGGTGCCGGCCAACGTATGTATGATGATTGGGGAGCCATTAATAATATGTAGACATATAAGTTGTATAGAAATTTTTGAAATTTATACGACGCCATATGTATTTTCCTTTTGACGTCATTTATTTATAGAAGTGAAACGAAAATTTGTTTGGTTTTATATTTATTATAGGTACCTAGAGTATTTTTCATAAAGTATTTCAAATAAATAGCATTAAATTGAACTTTAAGTTTATAGGTTTCTTTAATTTTATTTACTGTGCTGGTTTCTAAAATAGTTTTATTTTAAAGCCGCACCTACAGATGAAGTCATAAATGATCTCATAATCTCATCTTATAATCCCAAAAAAACAACTCTAAAACATCCTGGCTGAATCGATACGATAGCAGGTGATGATAACATTCTTTCGGTTTGGAGTTTTTCATATAAAAAAGGTAGAACAGCAGTTCTAACGAGGACTCCCTTTTGAAATGGAAAGACATTTTTGGCTATTTTCCACTCAAATTTCATTTAAATACATTCAAAATTATTTTTTATATGATCCTATACATTCTTTGCCAAACCATATGCCATAATTATCCCTCATTATCCTTGATTTTGCAATCCCAAACGGAACAATATACCACATTTGCATAAATCACTTTAAGAACACTATTTTATTTATGGTTTCTCAAATGACAATCACCGCAATATATATGAAGTTCGATTTGCTTGTTTACTATGAATTAACGCGTAGAAAATAAATGTTAGGCACCGAATGACGTAATTTTTTATAAAAAAAAGAGCAATAGATGTGCTATAACATATACTGGTTCTTACACCGGTGATAGTATATTAGCAAAAAAGTATAATACGATTTTACTATCCACCATATTCGGTTTTACACCACTCGGCGTGAAGGTAGCTAATAATTAAATAACACGAAAATAATAATCAAATTATGTTATTTTGTATCAAATTAACGAATTTGAAATTTTACGGTAATATCTTTTTAAAATGTCAATGTTTACAAAGTCTTAGTTTACATTAAAAAAAATAAATATAATATCTATTATATTTTTAATAGCTATTAATGACGATTGTAAAAGTAGGCTAAGCGCCTCTCGCGGAAAAAATGATTATTAAAAACAACGATCCATTTGAAGTTTGTGTTGGTGTTTTTGTATTCGAAATTAGGCGGCTCTAAACGGCAATGGATAGATAGTTTTGTTTTAGAAAAATTCCGCTACGTGGAATCCGTGATGCTCCATCGTCAATACTGACATATTTTAATATACTATTATACTATCGAACTTCGGTTTTACACCGGCTAGTATAATAATATAATACTTTTTTGCTATTATACTATCTACGGTGTAAACCCAGTATTACATTGTTTATTGCTGCTATCTCTTGATAAACGTAATTATATTCTTTGATCTCTAGTGACAACTAGCGGCAAACGTCTAGTATTATTATATTTTGATCGGTGATCTATTGAAATAATTTTGTAATTTATTCAAAAAACAAGACATGCAGCTATAATTGGAATGCACACAAAAATAATTTGAAAAAAAAGAAACACACATTTGTTTTGTTTTTTCCCTGTTAGTCTACTGTCTACCCCATTTGTTAATCAAATTACAATTATAAATTGTGTGATGGTGGAATACATTTAATTAATTGATAAGTTAATAAGATTGATTTTTGTTAGTGTTTGAGATGATGTGGAAAAATGAAAATTGCAAATAATATTTCAATGATTAAATATCTATTTCCATATAGACTTTTTCATTCAAGAAAAACGCTCACTAAAGCGCGTTGGTATGTACGGTTTCAAAATTCACATAGAACATCCGATAAACTTATTCCTATACATATGCTAGAATAAACCATAGGAAAGATTTTCGGTGGCAAAAATTATTCCGAAATAAGAAAAAAAAATCAGGGGCCCTACTATCACTTTCGACAACGATTTTCGACGACGGTCGTTTTCCTATAGTAGGCAAAGGAAGAAAAAGGAAAACAATATTATAAATTAACTATTGTCTACCTTTTTCTTCCTTTGCCTACTATAGGAAAACGACCGTCGTCGAAAATCGTTGTCGAAAGTGATAGTAGGGCCCCAGGCTTCCTAAGGTAACCCAGAATCGACCCACAGCTATTAATCAAGAATAGTGTGTGCCGAATTTTTATTAATTAAGCCTAATTTTTATTAAGTAAGCCTAAGTCACAGTGTAATTCTTGCCTGTAATACTACTTTATCACGCGCTGCACGATAAAACAATTATATTTGTATGACGTACATATATACACATGTACATACGTATTCCAACACGCAATACAAAAATTGGAAGCGCTAAAATTTTATAAAAGTACACAAATGTAATTTCTAGTTAATCAAATATATTATAATCATTATCATACCTGCGGTATCATATGAACTTGAACTTACAAATAGTAGGCCAACATGTGTCGCCTATACCACGTACCATGGAGCTTCTGTTATCAATTTGGCGATATAGATATTAAATTTGAGAAATGATTACTGACCAAAATATGTGTACTCGTGTATTGAATTAAATTTATCAATTGAACTAAAATTACAATTATTAAATAAGCATTAATAAGATAACATTAGTGAATTGAAATTTGACAGTTATCTTTTTATATAGTAAATTGGGTACAATATGTATATAATATGTACAGTCGTTTAAACTCTAAATATTTTAACTGATAAATACATTATCAATCCATGGCCATTTATTTTAGTTTAACATAGAAATTGTGTTCCGTATTATAAACATTATATTTTTGATTTACTTTCAGATTTAGCGCAAAATGGATTTCGACGAAATTTTAGATGAAATTGGAGAATTCGGAAAATTTCAATTTACCAACTATCTTCTTCTCTGTTTACCAGTATTTTTTGGTGCCGCCAACAGTTTAACATATGTATTCACAGCAGGAATACCAAACTACAGATGCCGCGTCCCAGATTGTGATCTATCCACCGATCCTATATACGATCAATCATGGGTGCACTACGCACTGCCAGGCAAAACAGATGCAAACGGAATTTTTACACCCGACCAATGCGATTACTATAATATAGAGAATCATAATAATTACACATCAATTTATAATTTGAATAATACATGCCCGGCATCTTGGTTCACAAATCAGAAGATGCAGTGCAATCAATGGGTGTATGAAAATGAAGAAAGAACCATCGTACAAGATTGGAGTATAACATGTGTGGAGAATCAATGGAAATTGGCGTTAGTTGGAACCATGCATTTTGCCGGCATTGTAATCGGATCTGGAGCCTCGGGTGTACTGGCTGATAAGTATGGCCGAAAATTAATATTCATTTTTAACATATTATTCATGTCAATTACTGGCATTGGGCAGGGCCTATCCAACGACTATATAACATTTTTAGTGTTCGTATTTTTAAATGCGGTCGGTACATCAGGCGTATTTCCTTTAGCATTTATAATCGGCGTTGAAATGGTTGGTAGGCGCAAACGTGAAATGTCTGGCATTATACTAAACTATTTTTATGCATTGGGTGAAGCAGCTGTAGGATTAATTATGTGGCTATGTCGCGATTGGGTTACATTACAATTGCTTGTATCGGTACCACCAGTTCTTTTTATATTTTATTATTGGATGGTGCCCGAATCAGTGCGATGGCTGCTCGCTAAGAAATATAATAATCGTGCCAAAAGAATTATCTACAAAGCAGCAAAGACTAATGGAGTTGTTTTATCAGACACGGTGATCGGGACATTTGAATCGGATCCAAGTGAGACTGATAAGTTGAATGAGAAAATGGCAAATGGTGAACCACAGAATAAAAATCAAATTTTAAATATGTTAAAAGATCTGATAGCTTCGAGAGTGATGCTAATACGTATGCTAATACTTTTCTATATTTGGGGCACAAATGCATTCGTATTTTATGGACTGTCACTAAATTCGACGAGTTTAAGCGGGAATAAATATTTAAATTTCGTTTTAGTATGTTTAGTCGAAATTCCTGGATACTCACTAGCATGGCTCTGTATGAATAAAATTGGGCGAAAATGGTCACTGGCCGGAGCGTTTTTACTGTGCGGATCAACATGTATCGCAGGTGCTTTTGTTTCAGAGTCTAGTGTCTGGGCATTGATCACACTATTCTTAATTGGAAAATTAGGTATAACAGCATCATTTGCGATAGTTTATGTGCACACGGCAGAAATGTTGCCCACAATTATACGAAGTGGTGGAGTTGGTACCATGTCAACAATCGCAAGACTAGGAGCTATGATCGCTCCATTTGTACCACTATTAGAAATTTATATGAAAGCACTTCCATTGCTACTTTTCGGTGGAGTAGCAATAATCGCAGGACTACTAGCATTTATATTACCCGAAACTCTCGGGCGAAAACTTCCCGAAACAGTAAGTATATACTTATTATGGAAAATTAAATTTTAAAACCTTGAAATTGATTCACAATCAAATGTAATTTCTAGATTAGCGAAGCAGAAAGGTTAGAGCAAGAGGAAATTACATCGAATACATCAAACGAGACGAGCTGATTTTTACTTAATTTTAATTTTCATAAATTAAAATCTCTATGTTTTATTGTAATATTTTTCACAGTCTATTTTTATATAATTTTAAGTTTTATGTAAAATTGATGATAGTTTAAAAAAAATCTTTAATCAACAAAAAAAAAACAAACCTGACGACAGATTTACTTAATATAAAATATAAAAAGAATTAACTAGTATGTATTTTATAAAAAAAAATGTATAAAACTAAATGTGTTTTAATTGTAGAGGTGAAGCTAAATCGTTTATACATTATACACACTTAAACGAGTTAATTGGGTATGTGCTGGGTTAGTATGTTTTAATTTTAGAGAAAACCACTTAGCTATAGAGGTGAGGTTTAACAACAAGGATGGAATTAGCCAGGCAGATGCAGCTAGGTAATTTAAGGATTATGATTGTGGTCAGAAAAAAACTTACCGAAATACGCAGACGCTCGGTATTTACCTGTTAAATCGCTGTGCCGATTGATGGCAAAAAGTAAAAATATTAAATGACGAAAGCTACTTTCACGAAGGGCGACAATATCGCTTATACCATTTCGAATACAACGACACATTTGAGACGATGATCGTGATTTCCGAGAGAAGTATTTATTAAGTAGAAAGTATAGTAGGCTTCGATTCAAACCAAATAAAAATACAGATTTTGATTTCATTTTTAATTTAGCTAGAAAAAACTTCATCCCACTATCCCTCTCGTACAATCAAGGAATGGCTTCAATTCACGATATTCCTAAACTCAAATCAGCCTAAGATAATCTTTCAACCGATTTAAATACTTACCCGAGTAAAAACTCTATGTTGTTTTCTAGCATCATGAATGAAAATAAACTAGTAAAAACAACACAATAGCTTCAATGCAGTTCACCTAAATAGATGGTATGGGACAATTAACCCATCTGAGTGGTGTGTTAACTGAGGTGTTTGGTTGAAGTTATATTTTGTCGTTAACGCTCAATAAACATACAATTTTGATACATCGATGAAATTTTGCACCTGGTGGAGCAAGACCAGCACGCAAGCTGTCAGGAAATAGCGGAGACATTAAACATTAACCACGTGACAGGTTGAAAAGAAGCTCGCTGTTTGGGTGCCACATGAATTAACGCAAACAAATTTGATGAACCGAATTGACATCAGTGAAATGCTGCTGAAACACAACGAAATCGAACCATTTTGGAGCCAATCATTACAGGCGATGAAAATATGAAATATGAGAATATCAAACGTAAGCGCTCTTGGTCAAATGCTCGTGACCCTCCACAAACGACTTCAACGCCTGGATTGACGGCAAATAAGGTTATGTTGAGTGTTTGGTGGGATTGGAAGGGAATTGTCCATTATGAGCTACTGGCGAAACCATTAATTCGGTCCTGTACTGTGCACAACTCGACCGTTTCAAAGAAGCAATCCATAAAGAGCAATCAGAATTGGCCAACAGAAAGGGAGTTGTGTTCCATCTTTCATGACTCCGAACAAATTGACAAAACTTGGTTGGGAAGTTTTGATACATCCCCCCTAATAAGGCCCGGACCTTACACCGTCTGACTATCATTTGTTTCGGTTTCTGCAAAACTCTTTTGATCGTAAAAAAAAAAATCCGCTGTAAATCACTTGGCCAAGTTTTTTGAAGATAAACCACAGAAGTTACCCGAAAAATGGCAAAAGGTCATAGAGAATAATGGTCAATAAGTACTTGATTAAAATTTATTTTCAATAAAGAAATTTTTGTTCAAAAATGTACCAAAAAACCGCGGAGACTTTTTATATGACCTATTATATACATTTTCGGATTGGGTAATTAAATGTAAATGTTCTAACTCCCTTTCGAACTCAATCTGCCCTTCGAGATCAATCTGTAGTGTACCCGAAATTGAATACATTGCATTGCTTCATTAAAATTATCCAGACTGCATTCCAACATAAATTGAATTTCTTGTACATATTATGTTTGTATACTTAACCTCTGTGTCCATCAAATTATCATATATGTAGTATAGGATGATTCAATGATAACACCTTCCATGGAAATTATTTCTAAGCTGGCCAATTTTTTTTTTTTTTATGTACATGACTGTCATCCAAAGATGTTGGTAAATTTAATCAGGGGCGCCATACAATTGAACAACACGTAGAAGTAATTCTTCTGTTTTACAAAAATGGTTAGTTTTGCAAAATTAAAATTTCGCGGTCTGCGTGATTTTTTCGGTCAACATTATCTCGTAATGAAAATAAATATATTCAAGATTTATGATTAGAGCTGAATCAATTCGGCCGAGTTTTTTTCAACTGGAAATCAAACAACGAGTGGATGACATACGTATGTTACGAGGAATGTTCTCATTCGTTTCGGTAATTACTGCGAAATATTTTTCCAAACGCATGTTTCGTATATAGAAAAAGTATACATACACAGCGCTAAGCTTTCTTATTTGTTTGCGTGTACACTGTACACAAGCTATTTATGTTGAAATTTTATGACGTTCCTATTTAGCTCTGGTAAATGCACTTATATTTAAAGCCCTTACTGTCCTTGTTCATTCGATACACTCGATACACTCCAATTTAGAAAATTGGGCAGTTTGCTGACAGGTAGTGGCGCCACTACATTTGTATGTTAAAGTTTGAAATTAAATTTGTATGTGCTGAATATATCATTACAAATTGTTGATAATATAAATAATTGACATCACCTTTTCCTATAGACATATTTATTGAGGATGAGTTCATGTTATATGGTATAGAGGGGATATGATAGAAATAGTGATTTATATCACTCAAGATAATTAAGTAATCGCCTTCATTCACTAGCCATCTACAACAAATATATACTAGATTGATCAAATGTTTGCGTATGAAGTAAACTTGGCATAAATTACAATATAAAATCAACTTTAAATAATTAACGTTAAACCACATAATATGTGGTTAGCCACTGTACGCTTTTATTTGACTATCTCCTATCAATATACGAGCGTCGCGATCTTGAAACTATCTTGTATATATGTATATTTAATTATTTTCAAACAAATACTATAAAATGAAAATTCGTTAAACTAAATCGCGATTGCTAATTTTGATTTTCGTTTTATTTCGATTTTAACTCCAATTAAATTAAAAATATAATAATCGTGTAGAAACGGCTAACGAAGGCAAACTCATATAAACCTAAATATAAATCGTTCTAACCTAAACTATATGAGTATATAAATATCTATATAGAATAGCATGCATGCCATTATAAATTGTGTATAGACTGTTCGACGTCATAAATTGCGCGACTGTGGTTTGAATCACACGACACAACCGTTTTTTTTTTTTTTTGAATTTTCATTTCAAAATTTTTCTAGTATTTTAAATGATCTAGTCGTAGACAGACACAATTTTTGGATTACAAAAATACAAGATCT
Source organism: Tipula unca (assembly GCA_951394425.1). Lineage (NCBI taxonomy): Eukaryota > Metazoa > Arthropoda > Insecta > Diptera > Tipulidae > Tipula > Tipula unca. Next base: position 213,525,442 of record OX596380.1, read on the forward strand.
GGGTAATGAGAAAAATTTGTGTTTTCTTTTAATTAAGTGAAAATTAAGAAAAATAAAATTCTAATTATTATTTTGAGTGTTTATTTTTATCCTATCTATAATTATAATTATATAATTTATAACAAAAAAATAATTTTCTTCTACTTTTATTGCTTGAAATTTTCAATTTGCATTATGTTTAGTATGTAAATACATAGTGCTTTTGCTTTATTTATTAGTGATCTGAATTACTATTTTGAATAGTAAAATACTAAATGTTAAATACCGGAAATTTCACTTAAGCATGATGTATTTTGTTTATCCCATAAATTTATAGGAGAATGAATTTCTAACCGATTTATCGATTACTAAACAAAATCATATTACCAAGATGCCACTACAGGTTAACAATTTGGTGTGCACAAACATCAATTAATAGTTATTTGTTTTCAAGATCACGCATTTACACATGAGTGCCCTTGAATACATCTAATTGTGGGATTATGTCATTGTTATTATGTGTTTATCCATAAAAACCAAAAGATATTGATAAACTTTCTGTGGTAGCGTGACTATGAAAGATTATTGACAAATTATAAAAAATTATGCGGTTAAGACTGTGCGGTTGAGGATTTTTAGAAGAACCGAAATCCTGATGAAAATTGTGATTTTGAAACAAAACTCGGATAATGCCTGATAATTGGCATTTGATATACACGATTATATGTTGAATCTAATTTTGATTTAAAAACGGGATCTGGTATGGGTTATATTTGTGGTTTCCTTCGAACATTTCAGATTAAAATGTGATTAGTGATCTCAAGGGGCACAATGAATTTCATTCACGTTCACTGGCTTAGATAAAAAAATTGTGAGAAAATAAAACCAAAATTTAACTTCCTTGCATAAACCGAATGTAATAATTTAATAACTAGTATAACCAACACTATAAATGCATATAAAATGCGCTATGCCTAATATACTAATACTGTACACGAATTAATCGAAACTTAATATAATACATATTGCACAAATTATCTAAGATTCCACCTGCGTTTATGTAATTAAGAAAATAACCAGCATGGAACATTTGCACAACTAACATGGAGTATGTAAATACCATTATAAATTTACGTACAAAAGATAATTACACTTAAAAATGTATAAATTTTTAGTTGAACCATGTCTCTGTCAGCTCTCGCGGTTAGTACTGGCTTTATGGCCGTGCTATCGTTACTGGGGGTAATAGCCAGAAAACTGGTAGCAAAGTTTGTAAAATCAGAATTTTTGCGAGAGTTAAGCTATGAAGCAATTGCTGCAGCTGAACTGTGTGGATGCTGTTTCGAACTGATCATTAGTAAGTTTATATATATTTGTAACGGACTACTTGTAGTAAAAGTATACAATTAAATCGTTTTTGTTACAGTTGCTGATAATTTTGGCGTAGCTACTTATGCAATTTATTTGTTTACATTGACAATATGGTGGTCATTTGTTTGGGGCGATGCATCAGCATGCCCATACACCCATATGGAAGATATGGTGGAAGGAAATACCTCGCCACGTGTTGTCTTACTTAAATCATGGGCCCAATTAATGGGTGGCTGTGCAATTTTCCGATTCGTTCAAATATTTTGGTGGATGGAATTAGCATCGACACATGAAGGACGTGCGTTTGAAGATTGTGCGGCTGACTTACAAGTCTCTCCATATTTGGGTGCTACAATTGAAGGTATTGCTACATTACTATGCAGACTCGCATCAAAAACGATTGCCGAATTAAATCCAAAATATTCTACCGTAATTGATTCGTTTATTGGTACAAGTCTTGTTGTTGCCGCGTTTAACTATTCGGGTGGGTATTTTAATCCAGTGCTGGCTACTGCTTTGAAATGGGGATGCTCAGGACATTCTGGAATGGAACATATTATTGTTTATTGGATTGGCGCATGTATTGGAGCTTTAGCATCTGTGCCTATATTTAAAATTCCATACATTCATAATATGTTGGTTGGCGAACGGATTAAACAAGAATAATTTGTGTGCTTCAATTTGTGCAAGTAAAATACCAAAATTTCCCATTTTGTGTTATTTATTTAGAATAAAAAGTTATTTAATTGATTATGGAAATATTGCATTCTTCTTCTTTGTTGTATTATTCTGTATTATCTATACATACTGATTCACTCTTAAATCATTGATAAAACATAATTAATACCGAAAAAGAAACTGATGAGATTAATTCAGGAAACAACCCCACAAAAAATTAATTCGATTATCAAAATCGGTGAGTATGTATGTCTTCTATCGGAATCTGCAAGGTAAGAGTGCGTTGGTTTGGGATTGGGACACCTGGACCCGACTAAGTGCTAGTCGGTGCTGGTTATGGTAATACTGCTCTGCTGGAATTTAGCACAGATGAGGAGTATTGTTGATAACACGAAGGTACAGTAATAATTTCTAAAATTATCAATTAGTGTGTTGAGAAATTTTTGTTGTTGGACAAACATTAAGTTTTCAATAGTGGTAAAATATTAATGAACAAAAAAAAAAAAAAAACTGTGATAATGAAAGACATAACTATAATAAATAAAAATAAATAAATAATGTATAGTACTCGTAGTTCTAATAAATAAAATTTAATAAATTAATAAATACGTATATATATAATAAAATTCTAAAATAAATATAAATAACTATACTTAGTGACATAAATATAATAGAAATAAATAAAGTTCTAATGAACTAAATAAATAATTTAGTTCAACTCCAAAGTTACTTCTTTTAAATTTAAGTGCAAGAAAAGATAAAATTATCCAAGTTCCGCCAATTCAGCCGTACATATAACGTAACACAATACGCTGTTATAATGTATATTTTTTTTATGGTGTGATCAGTGAATGACTATAATATCTAAGTGTGGTACGGTGATAAACAAGAAAAAAAATAAATAAATAAATAAAATTAAACTGAACGTGATTTGTCATCCTCGGTAACAAAGTTGTGCGCTTAAATTTAAAGTATATTGTTTTCTTTTGATGTTAATAATCAAATCAGTAATTAATAATCAAAATTAATTAAACTAGAATAAATAAATAAATTTATATAACTATAACTAAAGAATAAATATATAATAACTAAAATTAAAGCAAAATCCACTTAAGATTAAAAATATTGAAGTTACCGTATATTATAACTCTTCAATCAACATATGGAATAACCACAAAGCCGGCCAACGATTCTAAGCTAAGTTTTTAATTTTAAATGCATGATTCTATAAAAATCCCTTATTTAATTTCTAAAATAATTTAAACTGACATTTTCATATTTTCTACAAATTTTAATTTTCAATTTTCCACTATTATATTATACTTGAATTTTCTTTCTAAATAAAATAATCCAAAGAATGTTACACTAGTCCGAAATTGAAATGTTTATCTTTGTTTTACTCTGGTTCGCTAATTTGTTCGATTCGCTCGCAAAGTGTTAATTTTCAGGATGCAGTAAGATTGCTGTGAGCGATGTGACCATGGTAAGTAGTGACGGTTGGTGCAGTGTGATTGCCTGTGCACTTTGCACTGTGTTAATATTAAATTCTAGATAACTAAACGAATAATGGAAAGGAAAAGATTTAATTATTTTTAAGACGGCAATGCAAGATCTACGCATGCTTCAAATTATACCCACTCCATCCACTGAGCCATAGCCGAGCTTAAAAACAGTCCGTCAATATAGCCTCTGCAAAGATAATTAATTTCTGTTAACGATTCTGGGTAAAACTTGCAGTCAGAAATGATTTGTGTCCACCTCGCCCGTCTAGAGAATCGTTACAATTGGGACATCCTGGATCCCACGTAGCGGAAAAATTGAAAAACAGTTTGACGTTTATGACTAATTTTTAGAATACAAAATAAACAGATCAGTGAGAAATTTTACTAAAGTGCATTTCTTGTATTGAAATCTAAATCTGATTATGTATAATTATTTATTATTTACTCCATAGTCAATACCACACAAATCACAAAAGTCATGATGCTCGTATATTTTGTTATTTTTTCCACGAGAGGTGCTTTCTCATCTCTTGTGACAACTAGCGGCAAACGTCTAGTTGATTATACTTTGATCGTGTTGCTTCTTTCGGAAAACTGAGTATACTTTGATCGTAAAGTTGGCTAAATTTTCGATTTTTAGGAGTTCAAAATGGAAATTACTTGATAGGAAATAGTCCGTTTTCTGAGATAGAAAGACAAAAAGAAACGGATTTCTATTGACAATTTAAAAAGTAGAGAAGTATCGTAATAAAATAAACCTGTGAATTCACCAAAAAACAACCGCCACAAAAAATTACTACGGTACCCTGTACTAAAAAATCGTACAAAAATGCCTAAAAATGATAATTTCCGGCTTTAAAGGGTTCCATAGTAGTGCAGTTCCGTGTTTCAGGATTCCTACTGTATAATAATAAACTTTACTTTATGGTAATGATGACGTTTTCTCCGATTTTCCCTCCACAAAAAATTGACGTTTATTTTGGCTTTATTCGATTTGACATGTACGATGTCAATATATGCAGCAAACTATGGACGAATTTAATATTTACGAGGATTTAGATGATTTTATCGAAACTGCTCAGGTCTCAATACTATATTTGTTAATAATGTACAAACTAAATATACCTATTTGTTTGAATTTCAGAAACCGACCGCAGAAGTTGCCGAATTAAGTAAAAAATTAAGAAATGTCACCGAGGAGTTGACCGCGGCCCATACGAAATATGAACATTTGGTAAATTTAAATAAAACGTTAAAATATAATATTTCAACAATTTTGCTTACTGCACGACGTGAGTTAACACGAAAGGATGAAAGAATTAATTCATTAGTTAAAGAGTAAGCAGCCCTATAAATTAGTTTAATTTTTGTTTACATACGATTTTGGTTGTTTTAGGAAGGACGCAATCATTTTCCGCCGTGGCGGCCATATAAGGAAACCCGAGCATATTTTAGTAAATAAATCAGAGTGCTACGAGCGAGGAACACAAACTTTAAACAATAAGGAAACATGTGATCCATTTATCCAAAGTAAGGGTAAAAGTGATAAAACGTTGAATATTATTCCGGTCCAAAAACATAATAAATGTACCCAAACAGAGAAAAATGAAATACCTAGTACTGAAAGGCTCACCAATACTAAAATGTATCATCAAGCTTCTCAGACAGATTTGTCGAATAAATATTTCCAAACCGTTAGATATGTGGGACAGCACAATACAGCAGTTAAAACTGAGGTTGTTGAGGTTCATGAATTTGTTGAAAAACAACATCAAAGCGTACAAACTACGAAAAATACCGAAAGTTTCGAGTCGAATGGAAGCAGTAATAATGCAAAATCTGAAGTGGATGATTCAGATGTAATAGAATCATTGTTAGCATTAAGTCGAGGATGCCCAAACACTGATATACCTCAAAAGTTGTTAAATGAGGATTATGAAAAATTGTTGCTCGATAGACAATCAATTTTGGATGAGTTAAGTAAAGAGGATATGACTTCTCCACGTAAACCTGTAAAAAATCCTGGTAAGCCATTAAAAAAAACTGATAAGAAAAAATATTCAAGGCCGAATGTGCAATTAAATGCTAACTTGGACATTTATGAATTATCTCCGATCCATCACATGGATAAATCTAAACCGATTCGTCAATACGCCGGTGGAAGAGGTAAACAAAGTTTAACGAGACTACAAGATTGTCACGAACCTGATTCGAATAATACTAGAAATGAGATGGAAATTGATCTGGAAGTGGATAGTCAGCAGATTGAACAAGTTCAGAAAATCGAGGCTGATGTCAAACCAACGCTTCCGCATGTGGATAAGATTAAAAAGGTCGAAGCTGAAAACATTAAGCATCCTAGGAAACAAAAATTTACTGATATTAAAACGAATTGTAATTTAGAGCATATTCCAATGGACCCGATTGAAAGTAAATCGAAAAAGGTGTATGTAAGCAAGTCAAAATCAATAATACCTCGTTCGCGTAAGCGACGTTTGGATTCACTTTTTAATGAATCCGTGGAAGAAACTGAAACGAAAAGATGTTTACGATCAAATTCTCAGACACATGTTGCCGAAACCGTGGAAAAAATTATTGAATCCAAATTAGAATTACCTCCAACTAGTAATACAACTGATGATCAGATAATTTTAAGCTTACCTCAACCTAAACCATCACCTCCAGTAGAACTACCATTTTTACCCCCAAATCGTATTGATAATCAGATCAAATCGATATGCGCCCATCCCGAAGCTCAAGCACTAGCACCACCCCCAGTAGAATTACTATCTTTGCCACCAAACAATACTGAAAATCAGGTCAAATTAATACGTTCCTATCCAGAACCTCCAATACCACCTCCACTTACAGTAGAACTACCGCCATTGCCACCATCACCACCAAATAATAACATTGAAAATGAGAAGAAAGAAACGCTAATCTTGAATGAAACGATTGGTTTGCAAGAGGGTGAAGAACAAGACAATCGGGACACAACATTTAATTCATCCGTGGAATTCAAAATGAGCACAACAAGTTACAAGATTGAAACACATGGTGATGAAACGACGGTTTATATAAGACGTAATAAAAAAAAAAAGAAACATTTATAATGAATATTTTTTATTTCGTAGATATCTTTTTAATACATTTTTTTTATTGATCAATTTACGGTTTTCATTTCAAATTTCCTACCAATAATTTGTTTAGCCTAGATCATAAGATAAGCGCATAGTTAATTTTATCTTGGTTAAAATTTGAGGGGAACCAATGTGAAAAAATAACTACTGGCATAGGTCAATGAAAAAAAATCACACTCAAACAGTTATGGAACAAGACGGAATCTGACTTGCGCTTGAGAAGTACTACTCCAACCAATAAACATAGACTGGGCATAGTTTGATAAACTTGACCATAAATAATGATATATTATTATGATTATTGAACAAAATTACATAATTTTCAAACTTTTCACTCATCATTTTTGATTTTTTGTCGCCTAATGTATATTTCTTCATCTTGTAAATAGGTGTTAAGTTGAATAAAAATATATCCTACGATCTAGTAGACTACACCATGGGCCTTTGTGGCATTGAGTGCGGAACCTTCATGGGTTGCAGCTTTCAACCAATTTTAAAGTAGACTGCAAATGGTTTATCGATGTAAATATTATTCCTGACGACGATTTGAACTTTCAATAATTTCAATTTCGACAAAACCGTATCCGTTTCACATAGATTTATAACAAAACGCACTCATTTCGTATGTCAAAAATTTAACACATACAAATTTTTCGATCTATAAACAATCCGCAAGTAAAAAAATCTTGATTATCGAATGACTAAAAATAATTTACGGGTTTTTCACATTTTAATTATATAAATCTGTAATAACATTTAGTTTTAATTAAAATATTTATAAATTAAATTATATGCATGCTTGCGTAAGAGATTTATTTAACGTCGAGTTTATAATATAAAATGATTGTTTAGTGAATTGGTGTTTGCATTTTTACTCGATCCGTGCGAGAGAAATAGTTGAAATTTTATTCCGGTTCAGAAACAAACTGGAGATATATTGTAATATTATAAATAAATAATATTCCATTGGTTAAAATGAGTGATCAAGATGAGACCATGATTCAACCACCGGCAACGCCTAGAAGTAGTTTGGGTTCTGGGGCGCTGTCATATAGTAGTGGGTCATCGGTTTCACCGTCGACGAGTTCGAGTAGTTCAGGTTCTGCCAAATCGGCTGTTAGTGAGTGCCTAAATGCATGGTTAAATTATTTACAGGTAATCTTTTACTAAGAATGATTTAAGATTAGGCTTAATCAAATTTATTTGTAGGTCTTGAATAATTTATGTGCATCTGGAAGCCGACTGGCTCAGACAATCTCAACACTTGAGCAATGGAGTTATCAAGATCATTTTAGTGTCTTAATGCCACCTCCCGGCACCTCACATCAATCGCAACTTAATTCACAAATATCGACTGCTTGGGATGACTTGGCGCGCGCGACTACAGTCGCCACAGCAACTGTTAAAAGTCATATTATTACTGTGCTCCAGGATTATGTGACGCAACCATTAAATTCATTCGAACAGGAATGCGATATACAAAAAATTCGGGAACGAAATCAGCAAATTGTTGTGGAAAATGCTCAGACAATGATCAATATTCAGCATCAATTTTGCATGGCAAGTTGTGATTCATTCTCATCGTTGATGTGCTGTTTTGTATGCCAAGCTCCAATTGGATTTTCGCATGATTCCGATTGTGCCATGATCCAGCAGCAGCAACAACAACATCAAAACTATATGAAACTGACTGGAAGTGATCCGCGGTCACAAACTCCATCGCCGCATTTTGGTACTGGTGGCGTGATGAAATTATCGAATGATCCACGATACGATCGTGGTTCGGGTTCAACTCAGTCATCGGATCATAGTTGTAATTTGACTGGTACCGCGATTGAGCATACTCGTGGCCCATCGCCTCATAGTGATATTCGTGGACCTAGTCCAATCCAAGGATTTTTGGAGAATATTCGTGGCCCGCTACCGAATCCAGGTCATTTGCTTGGAATGAAAGCACCTTTTTACCGTGGATCTAAGAGTCCACTGAACTTTCCGCTATTCCCGTTGAATGGGCAGCGACGATGGTCCGAGGCTGCTGCTGGTCAAGTTAGTGAAGAAGCTTCAATGGATGCAGATAGTCAAATGAGAAGATGGTCAATGCCGTGGGAGGCGTCAAAAACCGATCGAAATACAGTATCTTTTCATCAGACACGTATTGCTCCAATATCAAAGTTGGCCGTACCATCTTCCTCGAAATGCGGAAGTGATCGAAGTCAAAGTACGACGCCCGACAGTGCTTGGCAATCGAGTGTAACTAGTCAAGATGGATTAGCTGAAGCAATACAGCTACTCTCGTGTCGACCGACCAATCGAATATTTCAACAACCATCACAACCACCGATTGGACCCCCATTTATCGAAGAGCCGACTACAAGTGATAATCATAATCGGAATCAAGTTACCAGTCACTATGGAATTTGGACAACTCGGCAACCAAATGAACGTCTACCGTTTATTAAGTATCCCAAAGAGCAGGATAAATCTTACGAAGATAATTCTTAATAAAAGAATTAGTAGTTAAATAAGTCATCAAACTGCCAAAGTATTTAATCGGTGTTTTTGTTTAATAAGCTGGTCTTATTTCTCCTAATTTGTTATACGTGTGATAATGCTCCCCAAATAAATTTTTTATACCAATTCAATGTTCTATATAATGTGTTTGAAACGTAGCTGTAACAGTAACTTCATTTTGATATTTTATATACTTTTCTGTTTTTTAATAAATAAAATTTGATAAAGCCAAAATTTGAAATAATTTTTTATGTATTTCTTGATACAAATGGTTATATTCATATTCCAACAAAATCCCGAAATATTTCTATTCCTTATCATCTTCACTGTTATCTCCGCCAGCTTCTTCATTTTCATTGCCTTCACCTTCAAATTTCATGCCTTCCTCCTCTTCTTCATCATCATCATCACCAGCAACTTCGGTATTTTCAGCTTCGGCACGTTCCATACGACGGGCTAAATCAGCTTCATCGGTCGCCGTAACAACTTTAGGCTGTAAACGTAAAGGATATCTCAATTATCTGAATTAATATAAAATAGTATTAATGAACAAACCCCCATTTGAATAGAGAATACTCCTCCCAATTTCTCGATTGTTTCCTTAATTTTTTCAATTGCATTCTCAAGTGCCTTTAAACCGTCAGTTCGTTCCGGTGTTGACGTTGTCATTACATAAAGTGGTGGTGCTATCAAGTTAATTCTAATCGGCAATTCTTCTGTAGACATTTCTAAACCAGACCGCAGAGCGGTTTTCACTGCATCAATACCTTCATAACCATAACATGCACATTCAATATCAGCACGAATTTTCACAGCTTGTGATGTCAATTTTCGCCGAATATTTTGTAATAAAACTTCCCGAGTTTTAGTTTCTAAACCGCATTCGTCTAGAACTGTCGGATCAATTACAGCTTGTTTGAATATATCGTACGCAACAACTTTATTCTTGAATTTCTCTTCAAAGTGCCAGGCTGTTTTCTGGTACAGTTCCTCGAGTTGTTCATTTGATTCGAATTGCAAAATATCGGCTACATGGCGCAATATAGAATTTACAGCTTTGGCTTTAGCAAAACGTTCTGTACATTTTTCGACATCTTCGGCCGATACACGACGTTTCGATAAATCAATATAGCCTTTCTCCTTGTCAACACGAATAACGACCACGGGTTCAGTTTTATTGACTCTAATCAATTTATTGATAGATCTAATCCGCCGCCTGGACAATTCAGATAACAAAATCATTCCTTCTGTATTATTGTATTCTAGGAGATGGACATAAGCACCCATTTCAGCGATAGATCTTACGTTTACCATAACTACATCTTCCACCTGCAAACAAATTGTGAAAAACAGAAGACATTAACGTCACAGTCACTTGACGTGGCGACTCCCCAATTTTTTACACTACTAACCTCTGGGTACTTTTCCTTATAAAATCTACACATTAACACCATTATGCCGTTTTTGTATTGTAATCACTTCCAAATAAATCTAAAACGATATACAAATATAAATCAAATTAGTTTAGTAATTAAGAAACCGATTATTTTTAGGTTAATTCAATCTCGCTTCACACATTCACAAAGTACATATATATTTTGTACAACTAATGCAAATTTTTATAGTTTAACAGTTAAATTAAATTTAAATACACAAAGTAACGTACAATTTCATTAATTGTAATAAATACTTCAATTAGAATTTGTTGTCTGATGTAATAAACATGTGGCCAAATCAATGGCAACGCTATCTTTTTGACAATTAATAAAATAATTTTTTTTCTGTTGCTGCTTCCCAAAAAACTTTTACTTTTGCGCCGAAAAGAGACGACTGTATATTTTTATTTAAAATATTTTCGCAATTTACAATAGAATGTATATAATTTTTTATTAATTACCTGTTAAATTCTGATAAATAATTACAAACAAATATAATTTTATATTATTTATTTAATATTTACACAGATTTAATTAATTTATTTGGTGTTTATTTTTTTGGAGAAATGAGAAATGTGTTTAAACGGTTAATGAGGTAACTAATTTCTTTTGAGCAAATAATTTTAGTTGTATGTATATAATAATTACCCAACTAACCACAAAATATGTTAACAGCAAAATTCATAATTCCTATCATTTTCCAGTTAGAGACTCCTAATAAAGAAATACATATATACAAAATATAAATTACGTCCAACATCTTTTTGATTTAATTTTATTATTGTTTTGCGGTCCTTTACGTTTAATAATTTTATTTGCTACAATATATTTACTGTTAGGAGAGCGAACCCACCAACGTGTAATTATTCCACTGTGATATTAATTTAACTGTATGTACTTATTACCTTAAAATTAAAAGTTTTAATTTCTTATTAAATTGTATATGATTATGCAAAAATAATTAATTTAACTATATAAGAAATAACATGGTTCTTCAAAAGAGCTTTAAATTAGTATCTTGTTTATATTAACTAATTATTATTATTGTCACAGCAATCATTTTCTCAGTAATAAAAGTGAAATTTATAAGCGAATGATTATATTTGACGTTTGTAGAAATTTTGGTGATTTTCGAGTTTTTATTTTTGTTATCTCATTTGATTGTTGTATGGTCATTTTCAATATTTTGAGCTATATTTCCTAACCTCCAAATCGTACCTAATATCACCCGCGTAGTTCTAGGGATGTGTAAAATAAAATAAAAAATTAAAAGTTTGTGTCACTTTGGTGTCAATTTTTTTTTAAACAAAAAAGTTATGAAAATTTATTTTTAAAATGTTTAAAAAATTATAGAAAATAAGTGAATTATTGTTTTTTTAATAAAATAAGTTGTGTTTAAATATTAAACGCATAAAAAAATCCAAAAATCACAGTAATTAGTTGGAAAAAAGAAAATGGATAGTGTGTATCCATAATGGCGGCCATCTTCATCATGTCAAGAAGTTCAAGTTCTTCATATTTCGAAAACGCTTGATAATTTTCATTCGCTTTATACGTAGATTTTAATTATTCAATTTAGTGTAATATTTTAGTTAGTTTAAGTGCAAAATTTTAATTTAAATAAGAGAATTTAATTTAATTTATATATAAAATAATTATTGTGTTGTAATATAATGGGTATTACCGTAATTTTATTGGATGATTACGATGATGGCTCTGCGGATGGTGTTGATCCAGACTATGGTCATATCGTGAAGTTAAAATTATGAGTGAATAAATCTATATAATTAATTATATATTTTTTAAAAGTTTTACTAAAATATAAATTATTGTTTATTTTGTTTGATATAAGTATATTTATTGGTGCGATAGTACAAAATATAATTCTATATAATTTTAAGTGTTTATAAAAAGTGTAAAGTGGGACGAAGGCCTCAAATCGGCCTCGTGTAAAGAGAATGAAAAGATTTCGTAATGGGCAAGGGACTACATTTCGTAGTGGTGCGATTGTTGTGAATTCGATCAATATGAATACGATTATCGATAATCCAAATCAAAATACCGAATTAATCGATGGGATTGGCGATGGGAATAACAGTAATTCAAATTTTAGTATGAATAATTCGAATGGAGGCGGCGCGCCTGGAGGTGGGGCTGGTGCACTAGTTAAGCGACGTTATGAAATGTTTCAAATGTCAAATTCCCAGGATAGCAGCTCATTTCCAATACCATTACAATCGCCAAATGATGAGTACAGTAACAGTGTATTTGGCACCCTAGATAATGAACTTGGTGGTGATAAATTGATGCAACCACCTGAAGAACCAAATTATTTTGCTGAAAAGTATTCGGGAAAAGTGTGCGCACTTTGTAATTTAGGCGAGCGGAGTCAACTAGGACAAGGTGAATTGCTACGAATCGAATTAAGGGAAAATGAAAAAATTAAAACACCTTTATCGTCACCCGTCGAGGGTAAGGATCCGTTATTTTCGGATAAGAGTCCCAGAAGTGCGAACGCATTGCTGCTGCATAATCGTCGCCAGAAAGGTCTTAATAAGTGCAAGTAAGTAATATATAATTATATTTCACATTTGAAACATCCTGATATTAAATGCATAAGTATGTATATCAATTTTTGTATGAATATCGGTCTGAAAAGATTCTAATTAACATTTAATCTCGTAATGATTAGCGTATTGCTATTATTATCCTTCTCCATAGTTGCTAACCTAATTCATTATTAATTCCTCCACTCCAACGATGTAGATCATAACTAGTGTTATTTGATTATCCTAGACTCTAAAATATCCATGAAATATTAATAATATTACTTGATAATTAAAATTGGTTTGTTTTAATCTATAATTAAATATAGTTTATCAATCCATAATTAACTCAATCAATTTTTTAAGGGTCAAGCTAATTTAGCTAAAGGTGCAATCTGGTCGATATACTAATTAATGAAATTAATTTTCCACATGTCGGTTGCTTTTTCGCAGAAGTACTATACTATCTTCAGAATAGAACCTTTCTATTCAAATTTTGCAATCATAATTAGATTTTCTGTTTGGCATACAACTTTCGCAAGATACACCCCTACTAGTTCATATTATAGGACGCTGAAGTACTAGGTTCGTATAAGAGCATCATCAGTTAGTTTGACAATTTGTTCTTGGTGGTTTTTCCTTTTTTTTTATCTTCTTTTTCTATCTATCTTCTTTTTATCTTACGTTCAAGGATTCCAGTATTCACAAACTTCCACCATAAATAATAACACCATATTCACAAACTTACTCCATAAAACTTACAAGTAAAAGTCGACTTTTACTATAATTTTCGGTAAATTAATTTATCCTATCAAAAAGTAGGGTAAATCTAGTCCACAAAAGTAAATGTTTAACGTTTAGATTGTTAATTTTTTAGTGATCTACGGATTAAGTAAGCTGAAAATAAATAAAAGCACATATTTCAATAAAACAAAAATACTAAAAATCGACTTTTACCTAAGTAATTGATTACCCGACAATTGGTCCGCAGCCTAGTATACCAGTTTTACTGTTTTTTTTTACATTAAAATTTGAATTTTCATTAATTTTTTGTTCGAAGTCTCAACAAATTCATATTAATGTACACATCAACATCGCCGTGCACATATTTAAAACATCGTGAATATTAATAGAATTTGGACGACTTTTCATCGTATGAGGTCAACTCAACTTATGAAATGTACTAGCAAAACTATAAATATGGTTCATAGTTTAAAATATTTTTAATGTAAAAAATTAAATGAATTATAAATATGTGTGGCAAGTGTGTGGCCTTGTGGATAGTTTTCACATTTCAATCAAATCTATTATCATGAAGTATGTATTTCAAATTTTTGTTATGATATATGGAATTGTAGACCTTCAGTATAGAATATGGAATTGACGGATTATATATATTCATTTAATTTAATTATGTTACGAATTTATACATCAATTAGTGGTTCATACCGTATTAACTTTATAACTTAAGTTGCTAAAAATGGTGAATAATTTGTTTTGGTCATAAACCTGGAATTATAATTACATATTATCAAAAATAATTTTAGCCATGGTCATGGATGAATACTATAACAAAATATTCTAATTTCTATGGTATGAAACTAAATTCCGTGAATCGCTTATATTGTGCATATTGCCACATGTTTGGTGGAATACTTGCATACAATTTTATTTCATTCAGCGTATCACATTTATAATTGTTGTAACTGATTCACCCAGATTTATTTGTGGTATAGATCAGAAGGTCTAGTCCTATATGATATTTAACGATTAACCTTAATACATTTTCCATCGAGTTGATAAAACAAATCATTTTTAAGTTTGCTTCGTAGCCAGTATCATTTATAAAGACAAAGTGCTAGTAATGGTGAATTACTGATAACAATTTCATCATTGATGCAATTGGATAGGGATTAAAATATTTATTGATATGTAAGAACCGAATCAAAATCATTAATTTAAAATATCAAAATTATTAATTAAATTTTACATATATTTTTATTGCTAGATTAGATCGTAATCACAAATATTTTGCTACTGACTAACTTTATTGGTAAATCCGTACTACTATCTAGTCGTTTGTTCTACATTCTAAATTGGTGATTTCTTTCTTTCTGACAGGATTAATGAAACACGCATTGTAATTACAAGAAGGACTATTTAATTAGTGATGGATATATTCCAGACATTTTTGATTTCACAATTAATTGTACATAAGTAAATAAAATGGAAAATTTTATAATTCAAAGCTTATTAGCTCGCATATACACTGTCATGCAAAACTAAGGGAACACATTTTAAAAAAATTGCATTTCTTGAAAATTTACCGTTTACCCAATAATTCTTACTTTTTTATTGATTTAATACATAATTCATCAATAATTCGAAGTTTTTATAAACATATATCACCAAAAATATTACTAATATATAAGAAATTAAAAAAGAAATGTAAAATATCAAATTTCAATAATTGCAAAACTAAGGGAACATTAATTTCATGTCATTTTATTACGCAACGTTAATAGTCAATAGCAGATTTTTTACTTTCTATAATTTTAGCACATCTGTTGGGCATAGAACAAATAAGTTTATCAATGGTTTCTTGATGGATTTCATTCCAAGCCTTTTGAAGATTGCTCTACAACTGGTCTGCGTTTTTGAACTCACCTAGGGTTCAAACTTTGTTATCCACAATCTTCCTGAAGTTCTCGATTGGAATCAAATCGGGGCTTTGCACTGGCCATTCAAGAACTTCATTTTTTGTATCTTTAAACCATTGCTTAACAAGCTTCGAGGTGTGCTTCGGGTTATTATCTTGGAGGAATCTCCACCGAAGAGTCATATTAACTTTCGCAAATGGTAACATCTCTTCTGATAATATGTTTTTATACACAAACCTATCCATAATACCATTTATTCTAATTAGTGGTCAAATTCCAAGACCCGAAAAACACCCCCAAACACATGACTCCTTTTCCACCACCATGCTTTACCGTTCCTATTGTATACTTTCTGTTCATCTTCTTACTTACTGGTCTGCGCACTCGCTTCTGTCCATCCAAACCCCTTAAATTAAATTTAGATTCATCGGACCATAGAACAGTCTTCCACTTACTATCATCCCAGGACAAATGACGGATAGCAAAAAAAATCCTGGCTCCTCTATTTTTTTTAAATTAACGGTTTTTTTGCAGGTCTTATGGAAAATAATTTTGCCATGTTTAATCTTCTTCTGATTGTATATTCCGAAACCTCCAACTTTAAATTATGTTTAATCTCATTCGCACTTACGAATGGATCCTTTTTGGCAGCCCTGATGATTCGTATATCACTTTGTATACTGGTTTTTCTTGGACGGCTTCCTGAATGGAATACTTTTACTGTTCCAGTTTGTTTGTATTTAGTTATAATTCGTGAGACCACTGATTTTGCGAGAGAATATTTAATGCCTATAGCACTTTGGTTCATACGGTTACTGTAATCTTGCACAATTTTCTCTCGCAAATTATCACAATATTTATTTCGTGCAAGTCTTTAAATGTTAGCTACGTTAAATTAAATTAAATCAAAATCTAATTAAATTAAATTAAAGTAATTATCTTGGTCCAGAATTTAATAAAATATGAGTATTCCCGACGAATTTTCATATTATACTGATATTTTGTGTTGATTTTACACGTTTAAAAATGTTGTTCCCTTTGTTTTGCTTCTCGTAAAAAATGGGCAATCCGCCTAAGTCAAGAATATTTAGTTATTGTAGGAAAAGAAAATCGTGATAGTACCCAAAGTTTTTATGATATTTAAGGGTATTAAATTTATAAAAAAAATAAATTCAAAATTATAATTTTACAAGGAATTTTCATGAAATTGATATTTTCAAAATTAGTTCCCTTAGTTTTGCATGACAGTGTAGGTACTTACTTAATCACGTATAACTAATATTTTATAATAATGTAAAGTACACATATACACAAGTAATTAAGGCTGTCTATTTACTTACACCTTCTGAGTATTATATGTGATGCGATGATTATAAGTTTATAACTAATTATCGTGACTATAGTTTATTCAAGCTACCAAGTTAGAATGTATTTCGAATATTCTTCAGAAAATCACAGAATACTCATATGGTTTAGAGGTTTTGAAGAATGCGTGCTATTTCTGTAACAATCTTGAATCTTGTACACATCCCGAATCTGTAATTCATTTTGGGCGTAAGTAACAATAAATTAATGAGTTTTTATTTTAAATTTAATTTGATTATTACATTATAAATAAATAATGATTTGAAGAGAAACACTTATCATATAGGGTCAAACTGATTGGCTTTTACCAAATTAATACATCGATCAGTTTTTTATCAAATTATTAAATTACTATTTATATAACTAAAGCTGCGCATCAATGCTCTAGTAAAACAATTTACTTTACGAAAAGTCGATTTTTAATTTTTATTTTATTGAAATACATGTTTTTGTCTATTTTCTATTAGAGTAAATAAATTTACTTATTAAAGTAAAAGTCGACTTTTACTCGAATATTTGTTCGCACCGGTTTTCAGAGAACAGATCTAGAGATCGTATTTTCGATTATTTTTAAGTGATTCATTAGATGAAAATTTTATCACATAAAGCCAAATATCAGTTGAATTCAGTCAGTTGTATGTGGCAAAACGCTTAGAAAATTGGAAAAAACCGAGAAATTTTCACTTGTACCGTTGATACTCGGTTTTTTTTATAATAAATCAATACAAACGTAGATGAATTAGATACAGGTTTTAGCCAGTCCTAAGCTTTCAGGATTGAATTGATTATGTACAGTTAGTTACTTAGATGTGGTCTTAGATGGCACCGCTCGTAACACGATAATTGTGTATAATATCCATATTTAGGAGAGTTTCCCTAATAGTTCTTCACTTGTCCTCGGTTCTTCAGATTTTAAAGTGTGTATAAAAAAATCACATTTTACCTTGTGACAGTCTGAATGATTTTTACTTGATTGTGCGTGTTTCTATAACGATGCCGTGCGACTAATCTATTAACAATTAAACATTCATAAGTACGTAAGTAAATACATATGTATATCAAAATTTTATTTTGACCGATAAATTTAATTTTCCGGCAATTAAGTACCTTACCTAGCCTAGGTATTTTATATATCTTAATACAAATTTTCTAGTACAGTATTTAATATTATTTAATTCAAGTGATTTTAAATAAATTACAATATTTAATGTAACATCCACCAAATTAACAACTGATTATTTTTAACTCTTTTCTAGAAATCCGGTAATGACGGCTGAATATGTAAATGAATTAGATAAAGTTGGATATGTAGAATCATTAGAATTCTCGGTACTACATGATGGCGTCTATTTTTATGTCCATCGTTCATGTGCAATGTGGTCTTTCGATATAGTACGAGAGTCTAATGGAGCCCTCGATAATATAAGTAATGTGGTGACTTTAAGTTTGGCGCGTAAATGTACATATTGCCAACGATTTGGGGCAAGTATTTCATGTAAAATGTCCTGTCCAAAATATTTTCACTATCCCTGCGTTGCTGCATCAGGAGCGTTTCAAATTATACAAACGTACGCTACTTTTTGTAAAGAGCATTTGGGGCAGGTTCCGCTCGTGTGTAGCGATGATATAAATTGTCGAACGTGTTCCGGTTTGGGGGATGTATCGAATTTAATGACATGCTGTGTTTGTGGTGATCACTATCACGGATCTTGTATTGGAGTCGCACAGCAACCAGGAATTCGCGCCGGTTGGCAATGTACCAATTGTCGAAGTTGTCAAATTTGTCGTGTGCCTGATTCAACCGAAGGGCGAACTGTGGGTTGTGAACAATGTGATAAAATTTATCATGCGACTTGTTTGCGCCCAGTTATGGCAACTATTCCAAAATTTGGTTGGAAATGTCGATGCTGTCGTGTATGTTCTGATTGCGGATCACGATCACCGGGAGCCGGAACATCTTCTAGGTGGCATGCTCATTACACGGTTTGTGATTCGTGTTATCAACAACGGAATAAAGGATTTCAATGTCCAATTTGCCATCGAGCCTATCGTGCTGCAGCTCTTCGTGAAATGGTGAAATGCAATACATGCAATAAATTTGTCCATAGCAATTGTGATCAGGATGCTGAACCGAGCATATATCATGCTAAAAAAGACTCAAACCCGGAATATGAATATGTGTGTCCACCATGTAAGAATATCGCGCAAAATGGCCGAATTACAGCAGCAATGCGACGAAATAGCACCGCCGAGGAGGACAACATGTCTGTGTCTCAAGAATCGTTATACGATGACAATACAATGGATGTGGATTTAACGGAAAAAATTCTGCCAGATGTTGGTCTGGGTAAAGGTAAACCATATGCTGCTAGTAAAGTGGCGAAGAAACGATTAGGCATATCAAGTAATCAAACCGGACGCCCTAAAGGTATCGGAAAATTAGCATTTCAAAAGCGTTTTAAATTTTCAGATTTTGGTCGCAAACGTAATACAAAATCGAAAATGCGTGGTATATTTGGTGTGCCTGGCGTAGGGTTACAAAAACCATCATCTCAAGCAACCGACAATAATACAAAACCGGAGGAGGAACCTGGTATCGAGAATCGTCTAGTATTGTGTTCGGCCAAAGATAAATTTGTGTTGACGCAGGATATTTGTGTAATGTGTGGCGCTATTGGTACCGATCAAGAGGGTTGTTTAATTTCATGTGTGCAATGTGGTCAGTGTTATCATCCATATTGTGTCATGGTTAAAGTAACCAAAGTCATTCTTCAAAAAGGTTGGCGCTGCCTTGATTGCACTGTATGTGAAGGTTGTGGTCAACGAAATGACGAAGCACGGCTCATTTTGTGTGACGATTGTGATATTTCATATCACATTTATTGTATGGATCCACCGCTGGATTATGTGCCTCATGGAAACTGGAAATGTAAATGGTGTGCAATATGTTATAAGTGCGGGACAAACGACCCGGGAAAAAATGGTTTTTGGATGAGTAGTTATACCGAATGTGGTCCATGTTCGAGTCAATCTAACTGTCCAGTATGTACCGAGGGATACTCAGAAGGTGAATTAATTATTCAATGTACAAGTTGTGATCGATGGTTGCATTGTGCTTGTGATGCCATTAGAAATGAAGATGATGCTGAACGATGTGCTGAGGACGGATATACATGTATTTTGTGTCGGCCACGAGACGTTTTGCCGCCACATCTCCAACCAAAGAAAATAACAGCAGCACCAATTGTAATTAATGAGATTTCGAAACCGTCGATTACTCAAATTACGACCAAAATGTCTTCGGAAGATGCCGAGAGTGGATTAGTTTTGGGGCTAGATGGAAATCATTATTTAGACGGAATATGTTTGAGTGAACTAGGACTTAAGCACATAAAATCATTACAACTAGAGCAAAATAAAAAGAAACGAAAACCGAAAATTCCCTTAGAAGCGAATGCCGCGGATAAAGAAGCGGGAATATTAGCTGCAATTGAATCGGTCGTAGCTGGTAGTAGTTTAGATAATTCGCTGGAAGATGTCAAATTCGAGCCATTAAATGCCAAGGAAGAGGCTGAAATCTATAAAGATGGCATGGTTTGGGATCGAGCCGACGCAAGCCCTCCTGAAGGTTTCACTCTATGCCAGACGGAGCAAGGTATTGTAGTTTTACGTAAACGGCGACAAAGAAATCTTCAGAAACTGGGTATAGGTGGCTTTAGTGTTCGAAACCGTAATGTAAATAAGAGCAGCACGACGAACAAAGATGGCATAAAGGAAGAGTGCGATGATACTAGCGAACAGCTACCAACGATCACTGAAAGTCAAATAATAACTGATAAAAAGAAAAAACCAATTCGTAAAAAACAGAAGAATAAATTGATCGAGACATATCCTAGCTACTTACAAGAAGCATTTTTCGGGAAATCGCTTCTTGACACAACAAAGCCGAAATTTGAGTCTAGTAGTAGTGAAGATGAAGCAAAGAGTAGCGTTTCTGAAGACAAAACAATTAAACTCTCCATGGAGGAGTTAAAGATGATCGAAGCGATGCGTGCGAAACATCAACAACAAATACAGCAACAGGCTCAGCTTACCCCACCGATTGGCGGGAGCGATCTGAAATCCACCCCAGTTGATTTAAAACCAAATAATCCTGTAAAGGAAGAGATTATAAACGAAATTATACCACCTAAACAAGAAAAATTAGATGCAATAGTGGATGAGGACAGCGATACCGACGCACTTAAGGATATTTTACCAAATGATTTGTTAGACACAGATTTAGTAAATACGATTATGAATGAAAATGATGATATTGCAAAGAATGCCGAAGATTTAGTTCGGTTGGCTAACGATGCAAATGATATGATTGAAGGCGATGATCGTAGTAAAAATAATGAATTTAATGATTTATTCAGTTCGCATTTCAATTACGAACCAATTGTGATGAATAGCAAGGATGTCGAAGAAATATTTAAAGTTGTGCTGACCGATGAATCACAAGAATCACAGGAATCTGCTGTAATTGCAAATAATCCGAAGAAACAACCGCATTTAATTATTCCACCACCACCAGGAATTATAAATCAGCAGCAAATTATTCAGCAGCAGCATCAACAATCGCCACAACAGCAGCAGCAACAACAACATCATCAACAGATTATGGTACAATCGAATAATCAAAATATTATACTACAACAACAACGGACTACGGTTCAAACTGGAAATACCAATATGATGCAACAAATGGGTACACAGAATAATGTGCAGCAACATTTGGCCCAACAGCAACAACATGTTGGTATGGATATGATGAATCAGCAATCTCAAGTAATGCAACAACAACAAGTACCACAGCGTCCACAACCACCCATGACACCTCAAAATAAAATTATGTAAGTCTTAGGCAAGATTATGATTAATTTATAAGGGTATAATCATTTTATTTTATTTTAGTCCTCAATTTGTGGAATCACCATATCAGAAACAAATACCACAGTCACCACAATGGCCTACTTCGAGTATGATGGGACAAGGACAACTAATGAGTCGAATGGATTCAGTCGAATCAAACATTTCATCTGTATCAACGCCAGGTACCGAAGATGAAAATGTTAATACATTGGCAGTGGTGCAACCGAGCTATAATCAGAAGACATCGGAGAGAATGAAACATGATGAAGGTAAGTGAAGTAAAAAATAAAGACAATATAATATAAATCATAAAGCAAATGATGATGGCAAAGAACTCTAACGTATTTAACCAGGTTCAGTGTAGGCCTGCTAAAGTTCACCAGTTTATCATACACCCTGCAATTGTGCAAAATATTTTTTGTTATTACTATCAGTTATTACTATAGCTTCTATTATCTCACTCGTTTTTGTGATACTGAATGTTTTACAAGAAACTTCATCTTACCATCGTATCATTCAATCGTTTATGTATATTTATTTGAACAAATTTTTATTTAACATCTATATATTAGTTATTGTAAAGGGTGATTTTTTTGGTTTTTCGTGTATATGTTTTTGACATAAACGCGTGATTAGCGGCATCTCTCAAAGCCAATTGTACTCAGTTAGCATTGCCTTTCCATCTTGGAATGACTTACACCCGAATAATCATCGGTCCGTATTTTTTTCAAAGATGAGAAAGACGATTTTTTTGCCCATATGCATGAACTGAATCGGGTCGATATGTGGTTTCTGCAAGAGGGCACCGCATGCCACACAGCACGCGAGAAACCATGGACTTATTGAGAAATGAGCTCGGTGAGCAATTTAACTAACTTTTGATCCGGTGAACTAGCTGCCTAGGTCGTGCGATTTGACGCCTCTTGATTTTTTTTTATGGGGCTACGTGAAGTCTCTCGATGTCTCTCTATACCAATAAACCAACAACAATTGCAAAATAGCCAACATTAAACTTGTTATTAGCGAGATACCAGCCGAAATGGTCGAAAAAATGGGAAAATTGGACATCTAACATGGACTACTTAAAACGTAGCTGTAAATGGCAAACATTGATTTATCGATTCAAATAAAAATTTCATATACATATTTGCAATTTTTTTCTTTGTTTTTCTTGAAAATTATAAACCAAACACCTGTTATATATATACATACGTACGAATTTTATTAAGATTGATAATTTTTAATCAATTTGTTTTTTAAATTTTAGTTCTAGGTGAAATGGCCACCATATCAGCCGTCTTGTACGCTAACATTAATCATCCTGAATTAAAAGCGGATTATCCAAACTGGCCAGATCGTTTCAAACAAATTCTAAAAAAATGGCGTGCTCTATCTAACGAACAGAAAGCACCATATCTTCAACAATCACGAGATAATCGGTCTCAACTGAAAATGAAGAAAGCCCACCAGGTAAGTTTATTTTACAATTGTGACACTCTTATTTATTATATGTATTATTATATTGAGATGGAGATCGATAAATTAAACAAAATATACGACGAGATATGACTTGAAGAAATCTATAAAAGGGTCAAAATTTTACATTTGCATTTTGAATGCTTTGTAACTAACACAAGAAATACATTTGTTTTTGTTTTTGGAATACACGACATTTTTCTAGTTCTATAATTAAAAAAAATGAAATTAAACATTTATTTCTCATTATTATTTATATTTTTTTTATATTATATACCTTGCATTTTTTTGCAATTTTAATATGTCATCCTACATATTCAGTATATCAACAACATAAGATTCTCTGCTCATTTCATCTTTTTTGGGTTGTGGTTTATATAATTTTTTTGGTTTGATATTTTTTTTTTGATTTGAGTTTAATTTACAACAAAAAAAATTAAGTTACAAAACACTACATTAAACTTCAATAATGACAAAAACCAAAATAATCTTTTATAAAAAAAACATTTATCATCATTATAAAAATACCAAAAATCCGTTCAAATTAATTCAGGTTCCATCACCAAAAGACGTATCATCTAAGAATAGTTCAACAATATCGATACCAGTGACTAGTGCATCACCAATATTAAGTGATATGAGTAGTCCAGATGGCAGGTCACAGCATCAAATAATAATGGGACATTCAAATCCGCAGCACCAACAGGTACAAAATCAACAGCAGTTACAGCAACATCAACAACAGCAACAGCAGTCACAGCAGCATTTAGTTGAGGTGCAAGGAAATTCAATGGATGGAAATTTAGAACAATTAACAGCATCCTCACTAAATTTTAATATTATTAATAATAAATCTAGTGCATCTGATAATAATATTAATAACTCTACCATCACAAATACACCACTTACCACTATTTCTACCACAATCACTTCAAATTCCACCACTACCACACCTAATTCGTCCTCCTTCGTAAATAGTATCCATAATAACAATACTAATGCTAGTTTCAATAATAATAGTTGTAATTCTTTAGACTCAACCACTAGTGATTTAAATGATTCCGATAGTAAAAGCACAAATACCAATAGTAATGACAATAATTCTTGTAGTAATAGTAATAATGATAATTGTAATTCGCTTACCGCTACATTCGTCAAATCAAATAATAATGCAAATATCTCAGCGGCCGCTAACATTGCAAATAGTTTTATTAATCTAACTAATTTGCAAACGGGTAATCTGATAACACAAAACACAATTCCGACTAATTTAAATGTTATTGTATCGCAACCGATTACTCATCATTTTATGAAAACGTTTACAATTGGTAAGGTGGCTACTAAATCAAATACGGGTGGCACAAATAATATTATTGTGCCGAATGTAATCGCATCAAATTTAGCACCACAATTTACTCTACATCATCAATACGGTTTGCACACAAATACAAATGGGCCGGCACCAAACGTAACCGTAAATCCGAATGGTAATTTTCAAACGAATCCAAATAGTGTATTGCGTCCCACATTTCGACCAATATTTCAGCCAAATCAAACGGTAAATTTAAATATAATTGGGTCGAATAATAACGTCGCGGTTAAATCACCTATACTGGCCGCCCAACTACAGACAATAACACAAATGGCTAGTAATCAATTACAACAACAACAGCAACAACAACAAATGAACGCGGCTGGTAATAAAACGGCAACACTGCATTATCAATTGACACAGCAATCGCTAAGCGAACCGCAAAATATAGTAGCTGTAAAAATAACATCACCAGCAGTGGTTGAGTCATCACCGATGGCGACATCGGCGGCCGCAACAATAGCGACAACAACATCACGTTCACAAAGCCCATTTAGTTACAGTCCCCAACCACCAAAAACCCCAAGTACTCCATCAACACCACGTTCCTTGACACCACATCAGAGTAATAACAACAACAATAATAATTTAAATAATAACGATCAACAAATTCGTGTGCTGACACCGTCGGAAATAATGCGTACCCTACCGTCCCTCCCCAATCAGGATGTTGACTGTTGTTTTGAAAATACAAATAATGCTACAACTACTAGTACCGCTATTATAAAGAATAATCCAATTAACATTAACCTAAATAATAATAATAGTAATGTTAGTAATTGTTCACAACAGCAACAACAACAATTACCAAAAAATAATAATAACATTAATAGTAACTCAAATACTCAAGTAATTAGTAGTACTGCAATTAATATAAATCCTACATCACAGTGCGTCTTTTCTACTACTGATCCCTCACAAATAAATACCAATTCCACCATCTTAACAACATCAACTTCAAACGCACTATCAACGGTGAGAGATGTTGTAATCGTTTTTTTTTTGTTTTGAATTTTTTTTTCTTAATTTTAATTTAATTTGATTTTTTTTTAGTAATTATTCGTTGTTTAATTGAATTTTTTGACAAAGATACAAATTTTTTTTGAGTTTATTCAGAAAAAATGTGAAAAACAAACGCTTGGATAAAATTGTTGAGTTCATATTTTTTATATTCTATATTATATTTATTTGTAATATTTATTCGGAGATTTTTTTTAGATGAAATAGTACAGTTCTTTATGGTGATTTGATACAGTCTGTGGAATCAATCCTCCTTTTCAATTCATAATTAAATTCAGTAAAATCAATAGAATGTTTTGTAGTATTTCAGAATTTTGTATATTATGTATAATGGCTGGTTTACATTCAATCTTTAATCTTTTTTCCCAATTCTATTCCTAAATCAAATATGTCAATAAAAGAAGATAGCTATATGCTTCTAAATGGAAAAAATTAATAGGTGTGGAAAAGACAACTATGTTATATAAAAAAATTCACAATTTGGTTGCGAACTTTACAAAAAATGACAAAATATTGAAAAAAAGACGAACCCGTTCATCTTTTTTCTTGAAAAAGACAATGTTTATTTGGCTATGCCTACTTTCTTTTTTCATGCAAATCATATGAATGTACTTGTTTCTCATACGTCCATTTTATGAAATAGAGAAAAAGATTGAATGTAAATCAGCCATTAGTCATAAATTTTGCACTTTCAAGAAATGAACTCTTCTTTAAATGTGTTCATTTTCAACCTCGTTCATCAAGCAATGAAAAATCCCAGGAGTGTGTTCATAAACTCTACATTGTAACAATATTGTTACGACTGTCATTGTTTAATTTACGTATATAGTTAACAACGATATTGTTGTAAACGTCAAAAGAAAAATCAATTGAATAATTTAATAATTACACAACATATGTAATGCAAAAAAATTACCCGAAACATTACATTAATTCTTATGGGATAATTAATTTTTAATCAGGACATGCTTAATGTGTATACAATATATCTATTACTATTATTAAATATAGTATATCCATTACTATTATTTCCTAGAGGCGTGTTTTGGCCGAAATTATTCATTTTATCAAATAACAAATGCTTTTGACGTATAGAAAGGCAGTATCGAGTAGAGTTGGGAATGACGTTTCTAACAATAAGGGGAAATTTTAGTTAGGGTTTATGAACAACAAAAAGCACATGGCTGTTGTTACAATCGCAATTTATGAACGCTTTAGAACTGTCATTGTTAACAATATTGTTACAATGTAGAGTTTATGAACACACTCCTGTTGTAATCTGTCTCTATAGAAATTTCAATTGCGTGGCGCTCTTTATAATATGAGTAAAAGATATAATAGATATAATATATCGTAAAATTTAGCTTATTTAACGTGCATCGCCGTCAGTTTATAATGTAGTAAACTATAGCTATTGCATATTCTCATCGCAGAATTGTTAAATAATACCGCTTAGTTCAGCTTTTTTTGTTCTACTCAGGTTTTAACTTTTGGATAACGGTGTAATTTATAAATATATTTGACCCCTGGCAATGCTAATTTATCAAGAATAAATAAAATAAATATGTAGGTTAATGATAAAAAACTATCCCTTTATAAAGGTTGTCGTATGAAAGAAATTGGGTGTAATTTGGCCTAACCACATTTCGGAAAAAACTGACGGTTCAATCTGGGCTTTGTTAAATTTTTTCGTCAAAATTAAAATGTTCTATCAAAGAAGCGATCACCAAGATTGGGAAACTGTTAAATATCCTGATTGTTTTATCTTATTCAGTGCATTAAAAACTATTCACATTTATTCACCCATTAAAATTAGGAAGAATTGAGTTTTAAATGTAATCGATATTTAACGAGATCTGAGTTTTTCAATCAGTATAATTAGCTAGCTAAAATTTGAGCAGCATTTGAGTGAAATACTAATACATATTGATATTTGCTTGAAGTTAAATAAATGATTATAAAATATGCTTTTTGATTGATATAGTTTTGGATGAATCTGCTTTTATTAAGTCGTAATTGTTGGAACCTATATTTTACGTCATTTTCAAGGAAATGGTATCAACATCTTAAATTATTATAGATTGTATTTGGTAGATAATTGCCACATTTCATTTAAGAACTGTACTGTCCCAAATTAATAATATCGGGAACCGATACGAAAAAAATCGAAATTCTGCTATTTATTTTTTAATTTGCAGAAAATAAAAATATTTTTTTACAAAACATAGAAAAATAAAATCGTACATTTGAAGTTCTTGCTGTATGTTCAGTCAAAACAAGAAAATATTTTCACTTGAATCTTTTGCACTCGTGTACCTTAGTCTGAAGTTTGTTATTTCGCAATTTTTATTTTAGAGCAATTTAACGTAGCATTAATCAATTGTTTTCGGAATATCGCGAGTGCAAGAGGTTAAAGCTGTTTAATTTTAATAAATATTTTTTTTATTGCATGAAAATCATTTATCCTTGATCCTAGACCACCAACTATTTTACATCCTATCACAAAATATGCTATATATATACATGTATATAATATGTATATGTATAGTAATATTTTATTTATATTCCAGTTTCAGTAATCTTAGTAGATGTTAAAAAAAATCATACAATAATTTAAAATTGCATGGCGTGTTTTTATAATCATCAGAGAGAAGACACTATAATTGAACAAAGATTAATAATTTAAAAGTGCACACTTTATTTATATTTTGGTTTGCATCTAATACTTCTCTAATTTTTAGTTTCTTTTTAATTATTAATTTTTTTTTTTATTGGTTGATGATTGCATTGCATGTTGTTTAATTAACAAAAATTTTTACGGGAAAAATGTTCAACATTTTTCTTCATTACACAATTATTTTATTTCTTTATATAAATATATATATATATTTAAATATTATTATTGCCATATTAATCTTAACTAAATCCCAGCTGGGTGATTGAAATGTGCGGAAAACTCATTTAACGTTTTTTTGTTGTTCCTTTATAGGACCAAGAGAAAATTACAGCACAGCAAAAATCATTGCGTGAACAAGAACAGGAACGACAATGGAAACAGTTGCAAGTTATGCGTGCCCGAGAGCAACAAATGCAACAGTTGGTGTTGCAGGAGCAACGAACGCAAGGTAAATTTATTCGGCTTATATTCATAAATTTGTTAATTTCATTTTATGTGTATACTAGATCCAACATTGCAACTTCAAATTTCGACTAATAACAATAATTATTCGATTGGACCGTTGGCCAGTCCTTCACCAAATTCACGTAGCACACCATTTGTAGCACCGGCAAATAAAGGTCGAATTGGTGGAACAACACAAAGTCCAACAACTTTCCATCTTTCTGGAAAACAAATGCGTCCTGGTCAATGCGCCCGAACTGGCGCTATCCAACAAAATATGACCCCGAATCCATTTTCACCACAATCGCAGACTCCATTGTCACCACTCGATCAACAATTTCCCGGAAGCCCGGCTACTCAAACCCAAATTGATCCATTTTCGCGTCCATCTTCAGAAAATTCTCAGCCAGATTCGTTTATACAACATTCACCGCAAAGTGTCCGCTCATTTGGACAACAAAGTCCAAATCCAGCACAAAATCGGAGTCCAGCCTATGTCTCTCAAGCGAGCAGTCAAGGTATTAATAATTCGTCTAATTCAATTCGCCTCAATATGGAGAGTGGTGGATACGCCCAACCACCGGGCACACCACGTCCACAATTTAGTACCGGAACTAGTCGCCCGACAGTTTATGCACGACCCGGGGAACTATTCGATAATAGTCAAGGATCTCCGTTTACATCGCCCCGAACCGATATGTTTCAGGCACAACAACAGCAAATGCAGGTACAATCGGATCGAAATCGCCAGCTGCGTGATTTATTACAAAGACAGCAGATTCCTACACCAAGTTCCCCAATTTGTACGAGTCAGCAGCAAATGATTAATTCAAATTCATCTCCTACGCCACCACCACGTTGGAATGGTGGCTCCGAGGTGGACGACAGTCAAAGTACCATCCCTAATTCTCCAAATCAAACTCAATCCGATATAACATTCCGTCAACCATTACCACCCAGCATGATTTTACGACCCCAACGCATGACTCTTACGAATCCCGGCGGCAAAATAATTCGTACAAATCAAATTATGCAACAAGTGGTTGGTCCGAATCAAATTGGAAATCCGCGTGGCATTGCAATTGGTGCGGAAATTCGTCAGCGAATGATCCGGCCCGGGTCGGTTATGATACCAGGCAAGCAAATTATTACGCAACAATCACCTGGTGGTGGTCCACCACAGCAGTTTATTATATCGAACACAGGGCAACGAATGCCAATTAATATAAATATCAATCGTACTATTACGCCCGAACAATTTAATCAATCGATCCAATCGAGTCAACAACAGCAGCAAATAATTCAGCAGAATATTCAGGCGGGTGGCGCAAATGTTGCGTTTATTAATCAACATCAACGTGGCGAAGATATGCAAGCAGCCGAAACAAAAGAGCAAACTATTCAACAGGCGACTACGATTATTGACAATTCGATACGAAATCAAGCACAATCGAATCAATCCAATATATCGGGTCCAGGTGAAACGGTTGAATCGAATGAAATTCCGGATAATGTAACTGCAGAGTTAGAAAAATTGGAACAAGAGGAAGGAAATGGGATTGGTGAAGTGGAAGGTGTGGGTGATATATTGGGTGGACTCGATGAAGATGATGATGATCTGTTAGTTTCGTTAACTGCCGAGATGGGCGCCCATTTTAATATACTTGAATATGCCGATCCTGAGTTGGATACATTGAACGATGGTGAAAAGGCAAATCTCCTCGATAGTTTGGAGCTCGATGACGGTGAATCGGATAAGGACGATAAAAAAAAGGAGATGGAGGAGAAAAATGAGTAAGTTAAAATTAGTATTTTGTTAGGTCCTTTTATTTAATCCTTGTACATTTTTCAGTACCGCCAATCAACAAAGGCTTAATACTGGTGATTTGAATAAAAATGCCATGCAAATCACTGGCGGTGAGAATCAACATGGACAGCTTCAAGCTGTATCACATACGATGCAACAGCAACAGCCAAACGCAGTTATAACGACGCAACATGTTGTAATTGGCCGTAATCAACATCCAGGTATGCATCCGAATATCATACACTCATCGGGCAACTTGAGCGCTCTGCAACAGCAACAAGGATCGCAATTGATTTTAAGTAGTGCAAACCAACAGGAGGCGAATCAATTTCAACATATAAACCGCATCAAAACAATACAAATGATTTCAACACAGCAACAAATGCAACCGGGCATGCAACAATCTCAGCAACAGCAGGTACAACAACATATGCAACAGCACATGCAACAACAAGGGCCACCAAATGCTCCAATTGGAAAGGCGTTGCCGATTCGAACGCAAGTATTATCGAAAGACGGAACGATTGGAATTGTTAGTGCGAGTAACGCCGGAAGTTTTCAAGGACTTATTAATCGTGGAGGGTTAGTCTTTTAAAATACAAATTTAGATCTGAATTTTATTATATTCTCTTAATTATATAGCAATATACAAACAGTGGCGGGAGTTCCACAACGTTTTCAGCAAGTTCGTATAACGAATCCACAAGGATTGCAGCAGCAAACAATTATACATCAAGGATCGCGCATGTTGTTGCAACAACAACAGCAATTAAATCCAGGGCAACAAACAGCGCAACCAGGTCATAGAATGGTGGGCATTGTTAATACTGGAAATCAGCAAACCGGTAACCAAAGTCAGCCTCCGCCTCCCCCACCACCTTATCCAGGCCCGCCCCCGCCATACCCGGGCACAGTATCATCCAATACATCACAGGTAATTCAACATTTGTTTTAGGCTGTTATATTTTTTGATCAGTGTTGAAGATAGCCTCTTATGCAACATCAGAGGCAGTCTGTCGATTGTATTTTTGTCGTTTTTTTTTTTTTAATTTTTATTAACTTTCAAATGCGAACTCGTGTGAATTTATATCGAAATGTCCAAAAATTATGTGTCCATTGGAAAGTTAATTTTAAATTTGTCTTTTTTCCGATTATGATTACGATGTTTATTTGAATTTTTCTCATTGTACGCATGTCTGTACGTTTATTACGTAAAAATTTTTACTGAAAAATTCCCAAATTATATGACTTAATAAACTACTAAAGTACTATCCTTGTCAAACATCTGGATTAATAACGGCTGGAACATATCAAAAGCCTCAACGTAGACCATTACTATTACAGGTAAGGTGCTCAAACCAAAAAATCAAATGGAATAAACTTCTGATGTAGACACACAATACCTTAAATCACGTCTAAATTCTATTAGGACGAAAAATTCTTAATATGCACCAATATTTTATTTTATGTTAAATTTATTTTGTTACAAATTATGCATGTGATTCAATCTAGGGCTAGGGTCTGGACCTACATAACATATATAATTCATAATTTCGTAATACATAAAACACGTAGTTACGGGTC
Source organism: Tipula unca (assembly GCA_951394425.1). NCBI lineage: Eukaryota > Metazoa > Arthropoda > Insecta > Diptera > Tipulidae > Tipula > Tipula unca. The sequence goes on from OX596380.1 coordinate 213,557,924, forward strand.
TAGACTAATTTTTATCGCATGAATTGGTTAAATGTCTTTAGAAATAATATTTAGAAACCAATTCGAGTGGTAAAACCTTTAAAAAAAAATTTTTTTTTTTTGTTGCATATTAGGAGCAGCCGCTTTTACTAGAAGACCTACTCGAACAAGAAAAACGTGAACAAGAACGTCAAATGATCTCATCGACCACACAATCGCAACAACAGCAACATCATCCAAATGAAATGAGTGGCATGCAAACGCCTAATCCAAATATGATGGGTGAACAAGGATTTGAGCGACTTAAGGCCGACGTGCTAAATATTCAGCCACAAGGTGTTCCCGCTCAAGGATTACTGCCGATCAAGCAAAACCAAATAATTGTTAATCAAATCAATTCTAATTCGACTATGATCGGAGGTATTCGACATCAGTTTATGCCGCGTGGAGTTAATCAGCAACATTGGCGCGGTGCTGTTCCTAATCCACAGACAATTACGCCCAATATTACTGGTATGCAACAACAAAATCAAGAAGCTGTGACCACCACAACAACGACAAGCAAGTAAGTTTGATATTTAAAAATTAAAAATATTCAGGAATGCAAACAAAATCTTTTTATCTTTTTCAGCTTTCAAGTGTATAACGCCAATTTATTACCGCCCCCACAATTACCTCCCGAAAATATTGTGACTGAACAGGATCGTCAAATTCAATTGGTATATGAACAGTGGCTGAACAATCAGAATACCGTTTTAACAAATCAGTTAAAATATTATGAAACAGAAGTGTTAAAATTACGTAAAGTTCGAAAATCCCTCAATTCAAAACAGCGGCAACTCAAGAAAAATGGAAATGTGCTAACCGAACCTGATGCAGCTGAACTTACAAAAATAACGCACGAGCAGACGTTCTATCAAAAACATTTGGATAGTGCACGAAAACAAGCTCGACAACATTCGCTCGTGATGCAAGATTATAAAACCAAACAGCAGGCGAAATTACAACAAATTGTATCGCCTAGACAACTTTCGAATTCTTCACCAGCCCAGATAGCACCACCATCTCCGATGGCAGCATCACCTAATCCCGCCCAACAGCATTTACTATTGCACACATCACAATCGCCAATAACAAATTCAATATTGCAACCAACTCAGAGTCCGTTGCAATCGCCTAGTCCAATGATGCCGGCGCAAAGTCCTGGGCCGCAAAATTCCAATGCAATAATGCAAAGTCCCGGAAATCCCCAATCCAATAGTGGAATGTCACCGTATAGTGCGATGCAACAATCACCACGGATTGGTACACCACATTCTCAAAATGATGAAGGTCCATTTAGTCCGACAGGATCGATTGGTCCATCGGTCTCACCATCAATACCGGGCCGCCTACAATCTCCATCCCCACGGATTACGTCACCTCAAAATCGTATGTCCGGGCCACAAGCCATGCAAGGCGGACGAATAATTCAAACAAGCCCTATTATGATTCAAGGCCTACAACAGCAACAGCAACAAAACCGATTTGTTCGACCACAATCTTTAGTCGGCGAGCAAGGAATTCGACCTAGATTAGTGCAACAACAGCAACAACAAGGAAATATACGTGCACATCCAGGTTATAATTCTCCTTTGGGTAGTCCACAATCTAACCAACAGGTTAGTTTGGAGCAAATGCAAAATCAAAGAATGCTTTTGGTACAACAACGTCATCGCCACCAACAATATCAACAACAGCAACAACAATTTTTACAACAGCAACAACAATTGCAACAACAACATCATCAACAGCATCAGCAACAACAACAGATGACCCAAAATAGTCCGATCCATCAACAATCACCATCGCCCATGTTGCAACAGCAGCAAAGTTCTAATTCTTCCACTTCACCAATGCCCCCACGATCTCCAATGGTCCACTACAATTTAAATCAACCACCTTCCAGTCCAATGGTGATAGGTGGATCACCACTTATGAGACGGCCACCGAGTACTGGCGGTCCAATAAATTCGCCCGCAAATCCTGATCGTCCGCAAAGTGTTGAAAGTTCACCGCGCGGTTCTTTCATGCAACACACAATGAATGATGATCAAATGAGCGTCGAACACATGAACCAGAGTGGAGGAGGTGGCGGTCATGGCCCAATACCAATCGTATCTTTTGATTTTTTTAGTCGAGTTAAACCTGGTCTCCGTGGTGGTGCACCAATATGGGGGCGTGGTGCAAAGCGATTACCGACACCCACAATGAGCTCTTTAATTAAAGAAAGTCAACAAAAAGAGTTCGAAGAGAATGAACAAATGAAGCGAGAGTTTCATTTAGCTAAAGTATCAATTCTAAAAAAGAAAACGGGACCATCGTCGGCTCAAGTTAGTAAAAATCAGAATATACCATCGACTTCGGGAATATCACAAAAAAAAATGGATTTAGATGATATTGTGGTGATTGACAGTAGTCCCGATGAGAAACAACGGATAATGGATTATGATGATGATAATGATAAAGCGTTGGTCGCTACTGAAGTTTCGTTGAGCTCGGTGGCTCAACATGGTAGTGAAGTGGACGATATATCGGTCATTGAATCATTCCAAACACCTGAATTTGCTGATATTGTCTCCAGTCCACTTGAGTCAAGTGAAGTGGAAAATGAATATGTTCTGTTCGCATCCGACGTTGTCGTAGATTACGTAGATAGTGACGATTCTCAGAAAAATGTAATTAAAACTAGCCACACGACATCATCGGACGACGATAAAAATATTCATGTGATTAATTTGAATATGAGCAGTCCCGAGGGCGGAAACGAGATTAATAATAGTAGTGATGATGATTTAAAAGATAAGTTAATGAAGGGTACAACAGGATATTTAAATAGTCCGTCAGGAGATCATCACTATACGTCCCGGGAAGAAGATATCTTATCCATGGATTCGGAAATTGTTATAATTGACACACCGATAAAATCGCCCGAGGAACATAACATTGCGACTGCTGAAGATTTTGAAGCCATGATTGACTGTGGGAATTCAAAGGATGGTAAAGACGTTCTGTCATCAGCCATTACAATTATAAATGAAAAAGTAGAAACACCAAGTAAACCAGCACCACCAATTATCACAGCTACGTTCAGTAATACTCAACCGCCTACCGTTACCCTAAGTACTACTGCTTCACAAGCACAACATATTCTTCAGACACATACTATGTCGTCTACTAATTCAAATTCCGTAATACAGCAAGCAAGTAAAAATAATGAGCCGAAAATAATTCAAATCGTTACGCAAAATAATTCGGCGAGTTTTGGTAATATAAAAGGTTCAAATCCGATAATGACATACGCGACACGAATCCCTCTATCCGCGGCAATGATACAAACGCGACCAGGAATGTCGCAAGTATCGCTAGCCACCCATAAAAAACTAGTCAAAGATACACAACAAACAACAGCTAAGGTCTCAATTGGAAATACGACCATTTCGGTACCTGTCTTAAAGACAGTTCCACTGCAGAATAATAGTCAAGGGATGAACAAAATGGATTCGCAGTTGCACAAAAGCATTAGCCTAAATCTTTCAAAAGCACCAACTGTTATAAATGTAGGCTCGCAGAAGTCGATTTTTACGCTTACCAGTTTTAATTTGACACAACCTTCCTCCAATGCTCGGTTTGTACAAGCTATAAATAGATCATCACAGTCGGTGAATACGTCTACTGCCAGCACTTCAGTGGTACCTACATCCTCAACGAGTACTATGCTGTACAGTAGTAATTCTGGACAAAACCAAATTATTCTTAGCAAGTCGGATAACATTCGGGATAAATTATCGCCAAAACCTTCGTCATCTACCCTTTCCTATTCTAAGTTATCGTCGTTGACTGTTACACAAGATGTATCATTGCCAACGAAAATATTCGAGGATGAGTCTATTTCACCCGACAGCTCGATCGAACACGATGAGAATGATATCATTGCAAGCGAAAAGATGGAATCGCTCGAAAAAGAACTACAAGATAAGACGAATCAAGTTCTCAAGGAAGAATCTAAGAAAATTGAAAATGCTGCTGGTGCAGAGAAGAAGGAGAAAGAACAACTTGCATTGGCGGTAGCTCAAAGCCACATCCAATCAACAACTCCCCCACCCAGCAATAGTTTAAATGAAAAATCCGGGAAGTCGGGCGTAATTCCGGTGCATGTGATCATGAAGTCACGAGAATCATCACGAAGTCCTTCACTTCCTCCAAATCAGCAGCAGAGGTTGATGTCTATTATGCCCCAACTTTCGCCTCTGTCGCAACCTAATGAGATGATTACCAATATGGCAAATGTTCCGCAACAGTTGCGGTCGATAATGTCATCGATCAACGCAAATAATCAAGGGTGTGGTGGAAATAGTAATCCTTCAACGGCACTACCAAATGTAACAACACCACCGACTACTACAGCCAGTGAAAGTCAAGTGAATTATGAGAGTATGTTACCCACTACAAAACTGGAGAACGTTCTTAACAAAATAGATGAAAAGCCAACTCTAAAAGAATCCACTGCACCTTCAATCACAACTTCGCCTAGTGTTACACCGAACGGAACAAGTGCTCAGGCTGAGGTTGTGACCACATCACATACAGTCACCACAACATCACCACCGGCCACGACCACTACTCCATCGCCACAATTCGTATTGCATCCGACTACAAATCCGTCGAAAATTATATCCGCGCAATTATTAACCCCTACGACGGTATCTCCTACTTCAACAAATATTTTAGTTCTGAAGCAATTGAGAACCACATCATCTCCAGCTTTGATGTCGCAAACACTAACATCAACATCACAACAGACAAAACATTCGTTTAAATCTGGGACGCAATCGACAATTATAGCACTACCGCAATCTTCAGGCAGTACGACTCAAAGTGAACACAAATTTCAATTTATTACCACACAGTTGCCGAATTTGGCAAAAATACAACCGGAAATGAAGATACCGTCGTCGAACATAATATTGAGTAATGCCTTATCGAGCGGAACGTCTTCTTCGTCGGCATCGTCATCGGTACTTCCACCACCGGCGCTTCTTGTTACAACATCACGGCCTGGTGTGATTTCCAGTAATATACCACAGTCAACTACTTTAACGTTAGTATCATCGGCTCAGACTATGACCACGATTTCAGGTAGTATATTGGGAGCGACACTGTCTCAGCCATCGACGAAATCTAATGCGAATACATTACTGCATAATCAATTGACTAACTCGCCGTTTAGACGATCGAAATCGACAGATGAAGTACCCGTGTTTATGAAGGAACCACAACCACCACAGGTTATTAGTAATAAGCGGCATAGTCTCGAGGCATCCGCTGTAAAACCGGAGCCGATCGATTCGGCGGATGATAATCACGTATCGTCCACATCATCCGGCACTCCAAAACCAGAGCCAAGTGGGAACACTTCAAATGTTAGCGGTTGTAAACTTTCAAATATTCAATCAAATCCGTCCACAAAATCTGAGGATAGTCAAAATGTGCTGCTTAAGCAGTTGCTGCAGAGCTCTGGATCAAGCACATCTAATACACCTTCGCCAACATCACCAGCGATTTCTACACGTCCAGTGACCTCATTACGAGCTCCAAGTCTTGGTGTAGTAAGTTCATTGGAAGCACAATTAGCTCGACCTGTAATTCCCCTGGTGCCTCCAAGTCCATTATCGACTATCTCGTCATCAGGTTCTATAATGGGCAACCAAAGCAGCACAATAAATAAAATAGCGGATTACAATGAAACCACAACAAATGTGACAACTGTGACGACCACCCCAATTATAACTACTCACCGTATAGTATCGCGCGAAACATCGTTTGTGTCTAAACCGGTTATAACGCCAACTGAAATAGCTGTGGTAAATCGACCACAAACTCCGCAGCAAAATATTATAACAAAGATTGAGGATAATTCACGTAAGAGTGGGTCTACACCTCCAGTCACTTCGTATCAATCAGTTTTGGTGACATCTCCACAACATACAATTACATCAACCCCACCTATTTCATTGGTTCCATCTCCAGTGAATGTTATTAAAACAAATCTCATGCCACAAATGTTGCAACTGCAGCAGCAACATTCAATTTCGTCACCTCCACCACCGTATCCGGGTAAAAGTTCTGCAACTCCGGTCACTGCTAAAGAAATCAGTCATCAATCTAGTTCATCGCAAGAGCTGCAACAACAACAACAAGATTCTTTTACACAACAGATGAACGAAATCAAAAAAGAAATTATGGATGAAACGTCGCAACAAAGCATGATGTCCGACCAAAACGGAAGCAGCAGCAATAATAAACCAGATTCCGTAACACCCAAAGAAGAGCTTAATGACTCAATGGAAATGGATCAACAACAAATGTTAATCGCACAGTCTTCATCGATTTCAAGCACACCACCATCAAATAAAAACGCTAATCTTGATCCTGCGATCGAAATGAAGCGAAAAAAGCGTCGTGAATATCAAAAACAGCGCCGCCAAATGCAGATCATGAACAAAGAATTGTTGAATAACACGCCAAAATCGAAAAAATCGCGTAAATTGTCGAAAATCGATGAGGACTACGATACGTTTATCGATAATTTAATGAGTCAAATGCGACAACTACCTTCTCTACAGATTTTGGAGCCACTGCTGAGCAAAAATTATAATGTGTGCCCCATATATGGAAGCGGTGATTTTAGTAAGCTTAATTTGGGCTATACCATTGATGGCGAGAATGGAAGTGAACTTAAAGGAAAATTTGGTTACGCCGAGCAATCGAATGTCTCTGATTTCTATAATACCAAACCATTCGGGTTTAAAATGGCGCAAAGTGATTTAATTCCGCAATCGACACAGCGTGGATTTTACGATCAAGAATTCCCACCGATCAAATTAGAAGCCGATGATGAAAAGTATCGGTACGATATGTTAATAAAGGATCGAGATATTGGTACCCCAGATACGATAATCAGTACGTCAAGTCCAGAATGTGGAAAATGGGAGCTGCCGCCAAATGATCAATATAATTTCCCAGGCCTTCGCCTAATCAAGGATGAGAATAATATTGATGAGGAAGCTATGATAAATCGTAGTATGTCGCCACAAATTCCAATAATAGTACCTGTACCAATTCGACTAAAAGCCGGAATATCACTTACCGCAGACAAACCATTCGATAATAAGGAGAATGAACGAGTTTGTGATGTTATCGGTAATTCTCAATCGAAATTCGGACCGCCCACTCCAAAGGATAATAATGTTACAGTAACATTAACGTTAACCTCTTCGGCGGCGGAAGATATACTCGGGGTTCTGAAAGATTTAGCTAGCATACTAAACATCCCACCTCCATCAACATATCAAATCGTTGAGCGAACTACAACGCCCCCTAGTCAAAAACTAGGCTTGTATCGAACAAAAGGCAAAGATGGCAAAGAAGGTGTCCCAATTGATATCCAAACAATTTTAAATGGTGCCGCTAAATTCTGTCGTCACTGTGATGTTGTTATTTTAAATTCAATGATTCGAGCAAAATCTTCGGAATTCCCACTACTCGCATTAAATAATAACAATGCGAACGGGGATATTATAAATGAGTCTGAAGATTTATACTTCTGCAGCAAAGCGTGTTATAAACAATTCCAATGGCGGCCAACTTCAATTCTTGACGAGGAAAAGGAAAATAAAACATTGATTACGTCAAATCTCGAATTTCCATCGGGTCTCATGGTTAAATCGCCAGTGATGAACGAGAGTACGAGCAGCATTGAATCTGATCGGCAGCCAAATAGTAGCAGCAGCACTACATTGAAAGAATTGCTCATAAAACAAGAAATCAGGGAAGATGCTGAACATCAAACTAAGCGAAAATTAGAATCCGAGCCAGTGGATTGTGGCCAACCACCGTCGAAATTATATAAAGGTTCGCGGTATAAATATTTCACACCCGATTGTTTTAACAGCACTGCGATATCAAAATATAAAAAGCCAACTGAAAAAGAACTCACCGAAATGTTATTTCGCATGAGTATAACGGTAACGCCAGGACCGAAACTTCCTGAAGATACAAGACGATGTATATTTTGTCATTCGGTTGGTGATGGCGTTGCCGATGGACCATCACGCCTTTTAAATTTTGATGTTGATAAATGGGTTCATTTGAATTGTGCCTTGTGGTCGGACGGTGTATACGAAACTGAAAACGGGGCACTCATGCAACTCGAAGCTGCACTCCAAGCGAGCTTAAGTCAAGCATGTATATTTTGTAGTAATTTAGGAGCCACATTGAAGTGTTTTAAACCACGATGTGGAAATATTTATCATTTAAGTTGTGCAATGAAGGACTGTGTTGTATTCTATAAGAATAAATCAATCATGTGCGCTAGTCATGCCCTCAAAAGTGAAAAAGATAATGAATTGACTACACTAAGTGTAGAGCGTCGAGTATATGTGGAACGTGACGAAAGTCGACAAGTTGCATCGGTAATGCATTACTCTGAATTATCGAATTTAATGCGAGTTGGAAGTTTAATATTTTTGAATGTTGGTCAGCTGCTACCGCATCAACTGCAAACTTTCCACAATCAGAATTATATCTATCCAAATGGTTATAAAATTATACGGTTTTATTGGTCGATGCGCCGACCGAATAAGCGCTGTCGATATATTTGCTCGATTGTAGACGTGAGTGGACGACCTGAATTTAGAGTTTTAGTCAAAGAATTATCCGAAGAAGATATAGAATTACGGGATTCAAGTGCCCGAGCTGTTTGGCAACGTATACTCGAACCACTTTCAAAACTGCGTAAAGATAGCAGTCTAGTTCAAATATTCCCGAAATATGTTTCGGGTGAAGATTTATTTGGATTAAGCGAACCTGCTATTGTACGTATATTAGAAAGTTTGCCAGGTATTGAAACGTTGACGGATTATAAATTTAAATACGGACGTAATCCGTTGCTTGAATTACCACTAGCGATAAATCCTAGTGGAGCGGCTCGAACAGAAGCCAAATTAAAAGCAACACTCGGATATCATAAAAAACCACATACACAGCGTACTGGATCGGCAAGTCAGCGACCTACGTTTGTGCCTACTACCTCAATGGTTGGAGAAGTTGCTTGTCCGTATAGCAAACAGTTTGTGCACTCAAAAAGTTCTCAATATAAGAAAATGAAACAGGAATGGCGTAAAAATGTATTTTTAGCGCGATCTAAAATTCAAGGGCTCGGACTTTATGCGGCACGAGATTTGGAGAAGCACACGATGGTTATTGAATATATTGGTGAGGTGATTAGAACTGAACTGTCTGAATTGAGGGAGAAGCAGTATGAAGCTAGAGTAAGTGTGACAGATGTTTCAATATTTTTAAGCTTTACTAACGATTTTGTGTTTGTACAATATTTTAGAATCGGGGAATTTATATGTTCCGATTAGATGAAGAACGCGTCGTTGATGCTACATTGAGTGGTGGTTTAGCGCGTTATATTAATCATTCGTGCAATCCAAATTGTGTGACGGAAATTGTAGAAGTTGATCGAGAGGTTCGAATTATTATATTTGCGAAACGCCGGATTAACCGATGGGAAGAGGTAATTATTGTGTTTTTAATATTATTTAGACAGTATTAGTTACAATTTTATAGTTAACAGTGTTCAACTCGCAATGTTAACTGTGCTCGATACAGTGGGATGTGTACATACAGTGCATTTTCAATCTGTTGAAACAATAAAATGATACAAATACATATATAATTTTCCTTTAATTTTCAGCTGTCATATGATTACAAATTTGATATTGAAGACGATGCGCATAAAATATCGTGCATGTGCGGAGCACCAAATTGCCGTAAATGGATGAATTAAGTAGAAGACAAAAGAAGCTATGATAGAAAGAATTTATTTTCATTCCGTTAAGAATATTACACAACATATTATACGTTATAATTATAAATGCAAACAACACAACAAACTAAATATGACTAAAAAATAATTTAAAAAAATAAAATATGTTAAGTTTATGTTTAGTTAGTAAGACACGGATATATATTATATACCTATCTATATAAATAATTTTAAATTTATTATTTAAAAAAATATTAAAACGAATATTTTCTAGAAGTTAATTATTGTGGTAGAAATGAGAAAGAATTTGTGTGAATATTAACATGAATATTTTGTGTTTTTTTTAAAGAAACTAAATAAATAAAAAGTACTAAATCTACCAATAATAAGAAAAAAAATTTAAAAACAATGTGTTACCTCTTAATAATTATTAACGAAAGAAACATTATTAACAATAAATGAATATAAATAATTCAAAATTGTATATCCATATGCATATAATCAAATAAATGATATAAATAATTAAATAAATAGTATATATAAATAAGAAAAATAATTAAATAAACAAATTTATTTCATAGAAATGAAATTTATTTAAAATAAATTAATTAAATGTATAAGCAAAAAAGAAAAATGTAAATAATTTATATTAAAACAAAAAACCACAAATAAACTATTTTAAATAAATTAATTTTTTATTTATTTAAGAGTGAAAACGTGATTTTCTTAATCGAGTCGTGAGTTTAATTTGATCTCATTTTTAATTACCTAGATCTTCATTATTGGTGGGAAACTTGGAATTTTTACATACAAGCTTTATGGAAAAGGTAGAATTTTATAACAAAGTCATGAAATTTATCGAAAAATTCGATAAATCGAATTTATTCCTTATTATGAAACTATAAAATTCAATCTATTCGAGTTTTTCGATAACACGTTATACAAAATTCGACGGCTAGCTATTTAGCTGACGAATATTATAATTAGATTATGGGTTTGAGTTTACCTCTGTGATTTACATTACAATAAAGGTACTTGTGTTGTCGAGAAGGGCAAAATCTTCTATATTAAATCAATTAATTTTGTTTTTGTTTCATACGCTTGTTTCCATCTAGATCCTAGACGGAAAATAATAAAAACCTATTGACCGTAATGAATTGTTATTCCTTAAATAAGCACTAACCGCAGTATTCTCCAGTAATATTTTTTAAATACCTCCTCAAACCCAAAATTCTTTGTACATCTTAGCAGATTTTTATTTAAATGTTGTTTCTGTGGCTTTAGCTTGATTTTAATGAGTTCTTCTGTAATCTATATTCAAATTTCCATTTAACAAAAACCATGGTATAGTAAACTATAATTAGTTTATTTATATTTCACAAAATCACATTTCAAATGTTATAAACTTTAATCCAAAATAAAATAATTAATCTGTATGTAGTTCTTCAGCCTTTGAACTTCAATTTCGTCAAAATTTCCAAAATTTGAGGATTTTCTGAAAAAAATTTATCCCGCTCGTATAGGCTGAGAGGCCTTAATAACATATCATCATGTCGTAAAACCTTTAAATACAATTGACCGGTCCTACCTGATATAATGTACTTGTCGGATGTATTTTCACGAAAACTCTTGAATTTATCGATATGTATCACGCCATTCGATAAAATTACGATAAAATATTCAACCGTTTGAACCCAATAATCGATAAAAATTGGTTCAGGCATTACGGAATCATCTTTCTTGATATCGCTTTCTGGCGACAAAAGCTCATTTAATAACGTTTGAAATCGTATTTGCTTTGTTTTTGATATAGTTTGTTTAGACATTAAACATCGTCGCCCATCCGAATATTTATAAAGATAATAGATACCGTTATAGCGAAATAATGTCGATTGATCATAATGCCAAAATCCACACACATCATTACTTAAGTAATAGATAAGGCCATAACTAGCTGTGTAGTCTAGATACGCAATCATGTATACAAATTCTTCCGCGTAATCTATTTCCATAACATCGTTTTTTATCAGCATTCCAAAAACTTCGTCCAGTATTGTTTTGATGTTGTTTGGTAAACTTTTTGTAATCGTACATGAATTCAAGAGTTTATCAGTTTTGAGCAAATTTTTTGATGACTCGTCGTCTTCTGATGCAATTGGTTTTGTAAAAAATGAACGAGTTAAAAGTTCTGAGGCGTCCAATCGTTTGTGCTGAAATCTAAATATATACATGAATAGTTTTATAATGCGGCGTCCGTTTTGATTCATATTCAATGAAGCACTCCGGTGGTAAATTATATTTTGGATTCGATAAAATAAATCCTCGAATTCACCGAAAAATGGATAGTTTCCGGTTGTTAAACGATACAGGATGACTCCAAACGACCATATATCTGAGGCTGGACTATACATAAAACTTGTTACAATCTCGGGCGCCAAATAATGGTAAGATCCACAGAACGCGCGATGATTAGATTCTTCTAAATTACGGGCTAGTCCGAAATCAGCGATTTTTGCAACGTCCCCGGACGATATCAGAATATTTTCGAGCTTTATATCACGGTGTATTATGTTATATTTATGTATGTAGCATAATCCTTTCAATATATCATGTGCGTATCTCTGGATTTTTATTAGAGGTAATAGATTCTCCTTTTCGAATATGTGCTGTAGAGATTTGTCGCACAATTCCATGATTATGTAACAGAAGCCACGGTCCTGGAACAAAAAAGGTAAATCAATCCAAAATTGATAAAAGGTTTCAAGTCAATTACAAACTTCTTAAAGAAGTCTCAAACTATCGATATTAATTTTTTTTTGTACCAGGTATTTAAATGTACTTAACTCGAATTAAATAATACATATTGCAGTCTTTTTACCTCACACTTGCTAAAATATCGCACTACATTTTCATGATTTAATCTTCTGTGGATATTCGACTCACGACTAAACGATTCCGTCTTGAGTTTCTTCTTATCGATGATTTTTACAGCAATGCGATCGCTTGTCTCGCTTTTAAATGAGTAACAACTCCCAAAACCACCTTTACCTAAAAAATTGTCACATTTAAATATTTTATTGCTGTATCGAAATTTTTTAGTTCTCAGGAGGTTGTCCATGATGATATCCATATTTGTTATTTTGCAACACTCGCTAAATTTGAAAAACTAATGTGAGCTGCGAAATAACGGTGATAAATATCCATTATCCAATCCACTGAACATTAACCGATGATGTGCTATAAACGACAATTTTATAGCATAAAATGACATTCTTCCGCGCATTGTCAAATTTACTATCGTTACTGCGAATTTCAGTTTGTGTTATTTTAAGTAAATTTCATATAATAAAAAATGATTAAGGAAGATGAAACTGTACCAAAAAAACGGGCTAAAATCCTTACGGATGAAGAAAAAGATACCATTGAGAAAAATCGTAAAGCCGCGCTTGAATTACGAAAATCAAAACTTGTGTCCGCATCAACTATTGAAATGTAAGTAGTAATTGCATCTCATAAATTCAAATATGTTGAATAAAAATCTTCTAACTTTAGTAAAACTACCTCGAATAAGAGTAAGGTAAGCATGCACGGAAGTAAGTTTATCGATACAGGTGCTGGTTTCTTGATGGAAGAGAAACCGAATGATGGCGGATTTCCCATACCCGATGATATTTTCCCAGATTTTGATGAGCTCGAATTGCCTGTTAATTATCGTGATTGTATGGAATGTAAAGAAAAATTTGCTGTTTCGTATCTTTGGGATAATTTTGAGTATCCAGTGTGTGATGCATGCCGTGATCCGGATGGAAAACATTCGCTTATTACGCGAACAGAAGCTAAACAAGAGTATCTTTTAAAGGATTGTGATCTCGATAAGCGCGAACCAATTTTAAAGTTTATAACACGGGTTAATCCGCATAATGTACGATGGGGACAGATGAAATTGTATTTGCATGTTCAAATTGAAGAGCGTGCCCTTATGGTATTTGGATCTGAAGACAATCTGGTTAAAGAGCACGAGTTGCGTAATTCAAAACGGGAACAGACTAAAGTCAAAAAGTATAATAAGCAATTAAAACAATTGCGAATGGATGTGCGAAGCAGTTTGTACGATAAAACAACGGCTGCATCGCATGTGCACAACTTTGAGGATGAGAAGCTAATTGAGGATGATACATACAGTCACAAATGTGCTACTTGCGGGTTCGAGGAACAATTTGAAAAGATGTAGCATTCTAAAATGAATCTTCTGGTTATTTATTTAGAACATAATTTTTTTTTACTTTGATTTAATAAACCAATGTTCATCATTTTTAGAGCAAATTAATTTTTGTCCTCCAGTCGTTCTTGTGGTATAAATTTAATAGAAAAGTTTAGATCCTTTGCAAGCGACGATGGCTGCACGGTGTAGAGAACGCCTTGCCTTCTTCAGATTGTCTTAAGACAAATTTTCATTTTAATATGAATCAGGGAGGGACGCGATAATCCGATGGCCAAACTCTCTTTTTCATTTGATTTGGCTATTATCGCATAGATGTCACTGCACCACAATAAATATACTAATCATTTTGACATTTCACATCGATAACACAATAAAAATAGGGAAATGTGATAATCAAAAGAAAAAAAAGTTATTTTATCTATATAAAATAGTTTTTGACAGCTAAATAAAAGGTTTTCTTTAAATAATCCGATAAAATAATAAATAAAATGTTAAATAAATAGTTGTAAGTGACATAATAGATTTCGCAGCCATTCAATTAAAAAAAGTCACAACATAAAGTGTTTCTCGATACTAAACTAGAGCGAAAAAAAAAAATGCAAATTCCTGTATTAAAATAATGGAATTAGTAGTGAACATAAAATGCATTAATTAGTCAATATTATAATAAGTCGTACTTAAATTAGTTTTAATTTAGCAAAATATATAGATTATAATTTTTTTGGAGTGGGAAAATTTTTCACACGGTTTAGTCACCACAATACACTTGATGAAATTTAATCATCAACATCATCATCATCATGGATGAATTTAGTTTACGTTTGGATAATGCCATCGAACGATTTCAGGTAATATATTTAAATGTTTTTTTATGAATTTAATTTTTAATGAAATTGAATTAAATTAAATTTACTAAGTCTAATAAAGTCCACGGAATACGAAATTCGATTTAATTAAATTATTAGATCAAATGAAAAAACTATCATTATGTAATGTGTTTTTAAAGTAAATTTAATTATTTTCTTTATTTATTTTTATGTACGTAAAATTGATGATCATTATTTTGAGGATTTCTGTGGAATTAAGATCTTGTAGTGTTGAAATGTTTAAATCATTTGTATAAGAAGATGCAATGTGTTTCTTTTTCAAATATTTTAAGAAGAACAAATTTCAGAAATTTAACAACTCAACCAGTTCAACAACTTCAGTCTCTGTTAACGTTTAGAATTAGATCCAAAGTGGAAACTTATTAGATTATCCAATGTGATCGACCGTTATGTAAAATATTTGGTGGGAATAGGTAGAATTAATAGTTGCAATCTGAATTTAAGGCAGTTAAATTGTGTTTAAATATTGTAGACAGTAAATAATCAGGTCGAACCTACATACCTGTGAAGTAAAGTTTAAATCAAGAATGCAGGATTTCGCTGATATGAGAAAATAGCTAATTTTCAATGAACCAAAACTAATTAAAGTGCATAGTAGCCAAATAAACAAAAAAAAAATTAGTTTGCCCGGGAAAAGAACGAACTGGCTTAATAGAAACGGATCAATAAAACCAATTATTTTACCTATTGAGGTTTCAAATACAATAAAAACTCACGGTTTCCAGCTAATTAGATGAATCCCACGATATTATGTTACAAATAATATTTTCAGTAAAATTTGCTTGGATAAGTTTTTTCTTCAGTAATATTACACCGCGCTTTTTATAAACGATTACAGCATTCTGCTAGTTTATTCCACACAATTCTCGCAAATTATGATCATAGCACAATTTATTGCATTAATCAATTCGATATTTATATACTAATCAATATGCCCACTGCATGTGTTCAAAAATGACTAAAAACACTGTATTTTCCAAAATCCAAAATTAATTTTATGTGGCCTGAATTGTGCCAAATACCAGAACTAAACACAAACACCAATATATAATACATTTTTTATTTTTGAGATTTTTGAACACAGATTAAATCAAAATTTATGTAAATATTTCTTTTATGAAATGATGCGATCAATTTAATGAATTAATTGAATTAATCTGATCCAATTCGTTGGATGCCATTGGCTTTCTCAATAAAATGAATACAAAATTATTTAGTTAGTTAGTTTCATAATTTAATTATTTTTTTTTATATAATTTATAATAAAACTCACAAAAAAATCATAATAATTTTGATAAAAATCAACCATCATAAAAAATGTTCTTCTCTTTCCCAAACCATCCCCCGAAAACCCGAACGATAATGACACGAAATCACTTTTTAATGTTCCACCAACAGTTATAGTGTTAATTATAAAATTAAGTTCTAATCAAATCAAATCACACAAAAAAAAAAAAAATCTAAAAAATCAAAAATCCAAAAACCCATCCACTAAATTCTACAAGGTTCAACTAACGATGGCGACGGACAATGGAATTAACTTGATACGGCAGTATTCGGATGAAGGGCGGAATCAGCTTATGCGGGTAAATGTTTGTTCTGTCACTATTATATAGACTATAGAGGATTAGATGTTTTTATTTGTCTCGATTTAATTACAGATGACCAGTGACCCGTCATTCGATGGCGTTAAATCACATGCACGAGAATTTTTTAGTAACCTAGCACGAGCGATGAGTCGATTTAAGGGGTTGATTAACGAAGCCATCAATACGGAATTTGTTTACGAACAAATGAGATTAATCTTCCAGGATGAAAGTATGCCTATACGACGATCTCTAGATGTTATCTATTATGTACATACATACTTTTTCAAATTTCAGTTTCACGAAATAATTTATTTTTTGTGTCGGTCGGTCTTGGACTCGGGACTACATGTGGCATACTACTGGGTTTTTGGATTGCTCGACCCTCGCTTCCCACTCCGATTATGAAAGCAATTGCAGCTAGATCTCATCCCAAAAAGTTTAACGATGTCGGTTTATGTAAAACGCATGTGCCGCATCTTAAAACTTCCGATAATGTTCTAGTCCGAGTGCGAGCGGTTTGTGTAAATCGTATTGATTATAAAATATCGCGGGGATATGGCCGAACAATTCGGAGTTTATTAAATCCATATACAAAAATAAATCCTGAATTCCCATTAGTATTAGGTCGGGCTTGTGCCGGAATAGTAGAGGCAGTTGGTAAAAATTTGAAAAGTGATTTAGAAATTGGTGATGAGGTATGGATTGTGGCACCATGGTACGAACCCGGTCTGGGTTCTGAATTGATTGTAGTAAATGAAAATAGAATTGAAAAGAAACCGTATACGATAGGTTTTGAGTGTGCTGCAAGTCTTCCATACAGTGGTTGCTGTGCATTGAACGCCCTTAAACGAGCAAATCTCGATGAGGGAAATTGTTATGGAAAAAATTTCCTAATCGAAGGAGGTTGTTCACCAGTTGGTTGTATTTTAATTCAACTCCTCAAAAAATGGGGTGGTTACATTGTTACAACGTCAACAACTAGATCCGAACCGGTGGTTAAAGCCTTAGGTAAGTCGTAAGTTTTAAAATTTTATCTTTTGTATTCTTTTAAATCAATTTTTTTTTCCACTCGAACCTTAAAAGAAGATAAAGGTATTAATGGATCACTCTTAGTTATTTCCAAATTTCAAGATGTAATATTTATACATATTTTTATGTGTTATTTTAAAGGTGCTGACGAGGTAATCATCCTAAATCCGGACGATCTCGTGCTTGCTGATGAAGGTGATTATTTTAATGACTATCTAACATTGGAGCTGCTGAAGCAACTGGATAAGCGTCTCGAAAAGCATAAAGAGTACAATAATTTTACGAAGACATTCTTCGATGTGACATTTTTGACCACAAAATTTATACTCGAAGCTGATTTTAGTATGTTCCTTGAGCCACACATGGTGGTATCTACTGTTGAAAAAGATATTCCATCCGATAGTTATTCAGGAATCACACGATTCCTATTCAAATATCCATTTCTACTGAAGCGGCTCTATAATTACGTTTGCGGTAATGATAATCGGGAGGAGAACGAGCCACACTTTTGTTGCAGTGAGCTGAATACCCTAAAGGGATATATCAATGCCGGAATATTAAAAACTGTTATCGATACGGTATTCACACCAAACGACATCAATGAGGCGTTGGAACATTTATATAGTTTTGATTCGATAGGTAATACAATAATTACGTTTCGATCTTAGGTATTTAATGCAAAAAATTGTAATTTTATATTATTTTTTAAATAATTCTATAAATACATGTTTATTTTAAAGATGAAAATGAACAAATATTCAATTTAAATTTTAACACAAGGTCCAATCCTCCCCTTTTCGCGCATTTTCTAATAAAATCAACATAATATTATGTATGTACATACATATGTATATGTATTTAATAAAAATCAAAAACAAACGAAAATAATAAAAGTTCATTTTTCATATTTTCCCACTCTTACAATGTTCCAAAAATACGTAAGTCATAAGAATAAAACGGTTAGGTAGAACGAAAGAAAACTTGTGGAAAATATGTGTGAATTATAGATTTCTTATAAAAACCGCAAGAGGAGAGCAATGTATAAGAAGCCAACCCTCCAAATATATTATATAGAAAACACATTAATAAATACATATTTATTTGTATTTATGCTGAGTAATTGAATTGTATTAAAAATAGACGAGAAAAATGATTTTTTAAATATGGTCGGCGGCCACAGGTGGTATAAACTGAATTTACAAGATTTATATGACTATATATGTATGTTATGTAATACCAATTTTAATTGTTATTCTAAGATCATGAAAAAATACCGAGTAAAGAGTAACAAAGTTAATTACAAAAACTAAAATATGGACCTAAACATCAAGGAATATCGATATGGACTCTAGGAGTCTTTCATACTATATCCCAATCTCTTCAAAAATGACCAGAGAATATTTTTGTAATGCTAATTGATGGACTAGAACAAAATTTTTTATTGTTATGCGAAATTTCAAGTTTACAACATTTGTAGTTCCTGCCGATTGTGGTGACACACAGACAAGCATCGAAGTCTCTCCATTAGTATTTTATTTTACATTATTTGCATGGAACCCTTAAAATAGAAACCGCGATACTATCGAGATAAACCGCACATAACAGCACATAGTGTACAAAAATCAAATTCTATAATTATCCACCACTATTTGATATATCATATTGAAATTCAATTTTTTGTTTCGGGTGCTTCTTCTGGCTCGATTATTTTTAATACAACTATCACTATCATCACTATCTTCCATTATTAAAATAATAATAAAATTGAAATATTTACTTGATCCGGAAGTTAGTAAGTACTTGAAATTCACATGAGTACTTATAATTCTGCAGTAAATACTTAATGATTGTCAAGTTTGCTGCAAATAAGGAAATTGGAGGTTTGGTTTCGAAATGTTTTTATATCCAGAATGCTTGAGCCTACTAATGGAAAAATTGTCACGATGTTTCGTTCAAAACAAAATAATTTAAGATTTGAAGTGTAAATTGTTAATTATCGCTAAGATTTTGTCTAATTTAAATTATAAAATATAATTGGTATTACGATAATTGAGGATCACTGTTACTAACGAATCAACTCGAGTGAATAAGTTACTGTGCATATAGGATATAGCATTGTAGCGGCCAGGACATTTCCCAACAAATTTATGACTTACATTTTACTAATTGGCACACGGTTCTGTAATATGGCTAGTAGGAACAGAAGTAGGACATTCCTTAGCCGATTATGGTGATTATGCCCATATTCCGAAGCTTCTGCCATGAACATTTAAGTAATACATTTTCTTCTAACATAGCAAAATTCATTAGATCCGTGAATGGATAGTTTTCGATTATCCAAATCCCAGTACGCCCCACCCCCCGTGTTTCCTTAACATTTTGGACAGTCGGATACAGTAACACCTTTACAACCACATTTGTAACAAAACCGTTTACGGGTTCGCGATGTTCATTGGTATTACGATTGGAAATATTTATTTGCGCTATATCTTGATGAGGAATATCTATATGACCTTGATTAGTTGCAGTTAGTGGCTGATCGTTAATCTGATAAAAATTAGTAAGATTTTCAGCTACATGAAGTTCATGAGTTGATCTCTTATTAGAAACGCCAATATCCGGATTAATACCTAGGCGTGCCCATATTGTTTCCCACGCAGTTGCCCTTTTGATCAAATCTTGCACACTTTCAAATTGTTTGTCCGTCAAATTCGACTGCAAAGCAGGCTACTGCATATTCAATCTCTATATACCTCAATGAGATCTTCTTCTGAATATGGCTTCTTGCATTGTAACGTCAGACTCCAGACGTTATTATGGATGTTGCTTCCTGGATTCAACTAATCTATGAAGTTCGAATTGGGTCCTTCTGTCTTTACACTGCTCAATCATGTCGTTACGAAAATTGATCCAAAGTCAAATTATGAATTGAACGTCTATACGTCCAGTAATACGGCAAATCATAAGGTGAGTATATTGATGATACTTATCTTAATTGAGATGAGCCCTATCCTTTATACACTTAGCTTCAATTTTTAATTTTAATAAAATCAGTAAATCAAAGAAATGTCTATTTTTGGTATTATTTAGCGGTCTACCAAGACTGCGTTCATCCCTTGAAAGCCCCCCCACTGTCTTAGCTATGCTAAAATCACCGTCAAGGATAATGAACCAGATTTCTATTTTCAGGGGGCCGAAGTGACTTTATTATGGTTCCATAGTTTAATTTCCATGAGAATTGAATTATGGAAACTTCCAAGTCAACATAGCTACGCTACAGAACATTTCTGGCATCGGTGGTACAATATTTTAAAAATCAAGCTGTCCGAATATGTATTCGAGAGCATGTGATTGTCTTTAGAATCGGTGGCACAAAACTTACAAAACACAGTTTCATTTTTTGAAGCATTAACGTTTCACTAGCAACAAATTCGAAAGTTTACAATTATTGGGAAAATCATACGAATTCAAAGTCAGTAAAATAACTTCAAACATAGACAGTCTTGCATTAAATAAACTAAATTTTCATCACAAATTGATAATTTCCAAACAAATAAAAATATCCCGGACCAATCCAAGGGTAAATCAATTACTATAAGGTAAAAGTCGATTTTTAGTATTTTTATTTTATTGTCCGTCATTGAAATATGTGAATTTGTTTATTTCCAGCTTACCCAATCCGTAGATCATTAAAAAATGAACCAGCTAAACGTTAAATATTTACTTTTATGTACTCGCTTTACTGTACTTTTTGATAGTGTAAATGAATTTACCAAAAATTAAAGTAAAAATCAACTTTTACCCGTGAATTGGTCCGCAGCCTTACCCGTAATCATTTCTCTTTGAACAAACAACTACAAATTTGAACTCGGATTTAATCAGTACATGAACATAAATTATTTATTTTGATTAGATTACACATTTATAAATGATTTCAAATAAATGTGTACATGGTTTTACATTTTGAATGACCCCCGGAGGACCACTTAAAATCACAGCTCCGGTATTAAACATCATTGCACTTGGGTGTTCTAAGTGTGGGTTTAATTTAGTGCACTCCAAGGTATACAAGCGATATTCGGTTTCAATATAATCGATTCGCCTAAATTTAATAATAAATAATCTTTGGAATAAAATCCCCTCAAATTAAAATTAAACATTCTCTCAGTCGTTACGTTGGTTTGTGGATCTCGTGCCGTGATACCGATCAGCATCGCAAACGTTCTTAGATTATGGAATCTTCCAATTCGTAATCCATTTAATGTAGTCATGTGTGAAACAGAAAATGTACTTCCAAACCTGTACGCTTTAGGTGCAATTGTTGAGAAATACCGTTTATTCCGCAATGGTGGCTTTGAACGGCAAGGTGCTATAGGACCCCGACCATGATCACAAACCAAAATTTGCTTAAAAATGGTTAAAAGATCCTCATTGGTAAATAAATCCTTAAGATCTTTAACACAGCACGTAAATTCATGTAACTGGATACCTTGTATTGGTTAAAAGATCCTCATTGGTAAATAAATCCTTAAGATCTTTAACACAGCACGTAAATTCATGTAACTGGATACCTGGAAATCTAATTAATCGAATGAATCTATCAAACTGTAATAGCCGTTGCCTACGCGGTATTTTATTTGTTTCACACGACTTGTTTATCCAACCCATCAATAACTCAAACAAATCACGTTCTGTGATATTAACCAAATGATCCATTTTCAGTATGACCTCGAGCACATCCGGATGAACATGAATAAGACGGTCTTTTAAAATGCTTGCATCGTTCGATAATTGTTCGCACACCATACTAAATACCAAATCATATTGCTCCAACTTGCTATTGAATTCAAATAATTTAAAGTTATCACAAGTTTTATTGATCAATAGATTTTCTAATTTAAACACTTTGTATTTCCTTGCCACTTTAATCAATTCAATGTGATTATTGTCATCAATATCACATTTATCGGTGTAGATGAAACGCAAAAACTGATAAAACGCATCATAGCTGATATCCTTGATCAAGATCAATTTATTTGCCCCCATTGTCCCTCGCATTAAATTTCGAAACATAACACTGCGCATTAGCTCCCATGAGTGACCAAACAACATTTTGTCTTCAATACGAAATTGTACATCAGACATAAAGTCATTGTTGAACAGTTGTTCTGTTATTTCGGCCATCGACAAATCATAATTTTCATTTAATTCCATTTTACCAAATAAATCAGAAACAGCCATTTTAAAATTGTTTTAACTATCACTTGACTTATTATAGCTGAACGCTTATATGCGTATATGTATATAAGACGGTTTAATTACAATTGACCACCAGTTTCTTAACCAGGGCGTCGTGCATAATATTTAAAAAAAAATTTTAATGTTGAAGTTTTGAAATGTGTGTATCGATAATATGTTATGTATATACTACGATTGAAATGTCGTAAGATATGTTCATGACCATTTTGCTTAGCTTATGGGTTATAAATTTAATTATTTTTTTTTACGGTAGCGAGGCTAACCAAAACGAACCAATAAAATTCTCTCGATATTTGATTTAATGTATACTTTGTGGAGTTTTAAGGCCGATTTATTTGTCATACATAATACATAATATAATCATGATAGTTTAACTATTAAGATATTGCGATAAATAGTTTTTAAAATTTTATGATATGTAAACAAAATAAAGTAAAAATGTACGTAACTAAATATTTAAGATATATTTATAAAATATTAAAAAGTATCAGACGCGGAACACAAACTTTAAAATTCCTTATCTTTAGTCGATGTTATTTAAAACCAAGCAAATCCATTTTGGTCTCTATCTTTTTTCAACTGATAGAGTTTTAAATATATTGAAAAATGGTAGAGACCAAAATGGGTTTGCCTGGTTTAATGTTTGACTAAAAATAAGAGTACATTTAAAATAATTTGAATTTTAATGATTCATAAATTCTAATTTGGCCAGGACTGTATTTCGTCTAACTAAATCCTCTTTCGGCCACTTCTAAACAGTAATAATAATTAAAAGATACTCGACGAATATATAATATTGTTTGGCGTTCAAATGTTGGGCCATCCCGCAGAATATATAAATGCAAACAAAAAAAATAACAAGGGATTTAATTGAGTGAAACCATAAACAAAATAAAAGGCACACTCCTACAGTTCTAATGTGGTACTTGATGAATTCGAATGAAGCGATGTAATAGGTTGAAACTAGGTTGTGCGTGAGTCATCCTATATAGGTAAATAGCTGACAATGTACTTTCCAACTTGAATTTTTATATAAGCTTATATGAATTTTAGATTCTGATGTACATAAGTATTAATAACTAAATATTTATAAAATTAATTCATCCCCGATGATTATGGAAATAGATTTTCCATTTCTATTTTGCGGCTATGTAGTTCCGCCACTGAGTTGAATACGATAATTTACACAATACCAAATTAATGAGATTAGTCTGCGTTACGATCTTGTAATTCTTAAACAGCTTTTTAAATATTTACGTATGTATGTTATACAGTGAATGCTGTAATCGGTAATGCCAATTCCTTTAAATTCTTTATAGTCGAATGCAAAAATTGATTTTAAGTACAGATCAAGAAATATTCTTCAACAATAATACTGTATCGGTTTGTTAACCATCCTGTTACGCGTCAATAAATCATCCTCTAGTTAGAATATAATATTATGATATTTAAGAGTAAGCAGTACCTATAACGAAGTAGTGTAGGCAACCCGTTATTGTAGTTTCGAACCGGACAGTTGGGCAATGCTGTTTTTAGAATTTTGACACAAAGCTGTGCCAATTTGTGAATCCGGAAATTTGCGAACGGTACCAAATAAGTGATATATTTTATTTGGCAAATACAATAATTTATGAATAAGCGGATACCATATGTTATGAATCTTTAGTCAAAAACACACAAATATAGGATTGAGAATTTTAAGGATAAAAATATTTAGGCACAAGTAATTTGGGACTGTATATATAGGTATTTTAATTTTGATTTTGATTTTTTGAAATTTGAAAATATAAAATATGGGACATATTTTTAGTTGGGGTTTTAGTACGAATTAAAAAAATACGTTACGAAAATTTAACTGATCATCGGTATTGAAATGCATTGAATAATTTTATAATTTATAAACTCTATGTTGTTTGGTTCAAAATGATAAAGATGCCACAAAAACCATTTTCAGCTAATCCGTGGGCTTTTTTATGGCCACTATGGATTATATTATGATGCTCAATATCGTTGTTGTATGAGCGTGAATTTCGTACGCTGTAATTATAGTTGGAATAAAAAATGTATGCATGAAATAGCGAAGTACCTCTCGCGTATTCTCTTAAATTCCAAGAATTCATTTTCGCTCCTCCATAAAATTTAGTAAATGCGCCTCGAAGAAACTTTTTAGCGATAAGATATTTTCTAAACTTAAATAAGTTAGAAATTTGCCACGAAATACCATCAGCATATTTGTTGCAAAGTGAATCAGTGACTGATTCGGTATAGCTCTTGTATTAGGATGCGTTATGAATAGTTGAGCTTGATGGACCTAAATAATTCATTAATGTTTTTTGCTATCGTCTGAGCTTGGCCGAAAGAAATACGTAAACGAGATTCCAATCATGTGATACCTGGTACAAACATATACTATATAGGTGGCGCATGCAAAATTCGAAATTTTGAATATTTGATTTCATGAAAATCTCAAATTTTTGATGGACATTTTTTATTTTTATTTGTTTTTATTTTTATATTTTAATCTCTACTTTTTGTTATGGGGCTCAAGGCTCTCCCGGCTCTTTCGAAGTTGGTTTATTTGCGTCCTTGCCTTACGCCGTTGCCAGCCAAATCGAGGACGCACGGGCCACAGGTCCGATTTGTTTAACCATCTACACATGTATAGCTCCATGTCAGCCTGCACCGACATGAACGATGGCTCGGTCCATGGATTCTTCACTCTCAACAGAGGGTCATAGATGTGTTCATCATCATCCCGATCGAAATCAAGGATGAAGAATCCCTTTTGCATCCCGCCCCTATTGGGATTCGAACCCGGTACCTCCCGATCCAAACGTCGCAGCTTTAACCACTGCGCTATTTGCTCGGTGGACATTTTTTGAATTTTAGAGCATTCATCCAATTTTTTGCGACATTCGAATTTCAAAAATTTAGAGAAAGTTATTGAATCTCAGCGTATAACTCGAATTGTACCGATCAAATAGTAAAGTTTTTAAAGTTTGCAAATTATCGTCCATTCCCGTGCATCAGGTGTTCCTCGATTTCAGGCAGGCCGATGACTCAATCAATCAAGAGAGTTTGTGGTATAGTTTTCATGATTCTGTTGTATTCCAGATCAATGTATTCAAAACAAAATGTAAGATCTTTGGTTGTACGGACAATTGCACACCAGAAATTAGTGGTGGCCACTATACGTTTGAGGGGATGAGAAGGTTTGAATATTTGGGCTCTCTTATCACGTATGGATATTAAAGTGCGGCGGGCAATAAGCAGTCGTACTTTGTATCCTGTAAGACCACTGATCAGGCCCGTTGTTATATTTGGATGTGAATATTGGACGTTGACGGATGAGTACGAGAGATGACTCCTTACATTTGAGTGAAGAATCATGCGTGTGATTTACAACAATACATATCGAGTACTTTACAATATCGAGGATCAGAGATCTAACGAAGATCTCCCATATTGTACATGAAGTAAGATTTCAGCGAATACGCTGGCTTGGTAACGTTCTGCGTGCTGATCCGGAATGAATTTTACAGCGCTCTCTGAAAGGAGAGCCACCATATGGTAGGCGATGATAGATCCACGGTGTAGAGAATGACTGGGGCTCATCAAATTGTCTAAGACAGTATCGAAACCGTAGCCAAATTGTTGACTTAGTAAGGAGCCAGTAATGGCCTTTTAAAAAACTGTTATTATTGTTTACGAACTATTGAAAATATAAAAAATATTTTCAATACAAAATTTTAGCCGAACTTTCGATGCACTAACATAGTAAAACACACAAAAAATTGTCTGATACAAAACAATTTTACTTGCGTTTTACTATATGTGAGCGGTTGGAAAGGACGGCTAAAATTTAGTATGGGGTACGTTTATGTATATCGTTTTGGCTACTGTATTCTTACTATATAGTTACAAATTTTTGCTTAACTATTTTTAGTCGTCTCGTGAGTGCTCACGTATGGCTAAAAACTCATGTGTATAAAGTTAGCCCAGTACTCATCCCAGAAAAACGCAATGGCAACACCATAACTATAGCGACACTTTTATATTAACTATCAGCCCAGGATTAACTATCATCCTATAATGTTGTCCAAATCCAGGAAAAATATGCCCTAAAGTCGCGGCAGTTTTATAAAACTGTCATCCCAGGAAATCACTATCATCTTGGATTTCGTACAAACCATCTCAATACCACAAAAAAATAGATACACAAAAAACTAACGTAAAAAAATGAAGATTAAACCATTCAAAGTGGGGTGTTTTTTAGAGTCAGACTAGCTTGTTTTTTAAGTTTGGCATACTAACACCAATTTTTCCTGTTCGGTTCGAAAAACTTCCACGGTCGTGAGTGAGCCAACTTAGCTTTAAGCTGTTATTAATTATTTCACCAGTTCCATCATCTCCAGAGCCAATTAGGTAAAAGTGTCGGACTAGCTCGGGTGTTTTTAAGTTTGGCATTCTAGGGTTTTCCAATAAGGACTTGACAACTTTTTTTTTAAATAAAACGCAAACCATTTAAAATATCTCGAAAATTGTTGGTATAGAGTCGCTATCTTATTGGTATAGACCAATGATTTAACGTAGCCCCATAAAAAAGCCTAGAGGTAAATCACACGATCTAGGCGGCCAATGGACAGGACCACTTCTGCATATAGTACGTTCATCGAATTTGGATTTCAATAAGTCGAATGTTAAACCCGCTGTGTGGCACGTCGCACCGTCTTATTGAAACCACATATCAATAATATGTCTAGCTCATGCAATTGACCAAAGAAATTACGTTGCAACATGTCATCACTGTAACGTGACGGTCATTTTCATCAACGAAAATATCGGTCCAATGATGTTTAGCAAAGAATGTACGCTTGACCAAAAATTGGAATTAATGCTCTTAAAGTTGCAGTCACCGGATCCGAATTTTGGTAGTAAATTTTAATTATTTGTAAACGTTGTTTGTTCGCGTATTTCACCATGATGAAAATGTTGTCTTTACTGAATGTTTTGACACTGACAGTTTGAAAGAAAGGGAGTTATACATTTTGTTCTGCGAGGTACAACGAACTACTATACAACCAGACAAAAAAACTGCCCAATAAGTTCAATTTAGCGAAGTCTCCAAAAGCTGAAGGTCATAAGCAGCTCCCTTGTTCACCTATGTTTAAAATCGCCACTAAGTTGAATTTATAGAACAAGTATAATCAAGCGAAATTATTGTAAATGACCATCAAATCCAACTATACGAGCATATAATCCTATTCTCTTGTAAACAAATCCAAATCAAAATCATTTGTTAAAAGGTGTCCGATTTAGAGATGTTGTTAGCCAATGTGTGTAATATTATCCTTATTATCCCTTTCCTGATGAAAATATTAATCGTCCCTACATATATACCCGTATATTATGTATACATAGTTGTATATATAGT
Source organism: Tipula unca (assembly GCA_951394425.1). NCBI lineage: Eukaryota > Metazoa > Arthropoda > Insecta > Diptera > Tipulidae > Tipula > Tipula unca. The sequence goes on from OX596380.1 coordinate 213,586,197, forward strand.
TTTTGCCCTGTTTTACTAGTTTTCCATATACATATAAATAAAAGTCAATAAAAACATTTCAGTTTTCCCCACATAATAATCGTACGATTGTGTTTCCACCAACTTTTCATCATGTTTGTCAAAAATACAAAACAAATCGGATTTTTATATGAAAACAATTCTAATAAATCATTTTTGAATTTATTTATGGAAATAATTTATACTGTTTTGGGTGTAAATATAAATTTGGTTTTGTACAGTGGCGATTTAATATTTCTTTTATGTCTTGGTTGCTCCTGTATTATCCCTTATACATAAATGTAATTTTATTCCATGTCACTTATCCATTTTTTTACGACACGACGAGTAAAAAAATTAACTTATTATAATCAGAAATTGTATCACTCGCAGTTATGGCAGGATTTCAGAATTATTATTAAAATGCGTTACACCAAACGAATTTTTTATTATACATCCTAGTTTTTTTTTTTCAAATTGTCCAGTTAATCCAGGATCGTTTTATAAATCCCAGTTCCTTATTAGTTTCGATTTCGATGTAGGTATGTATATTGGCGGGATTATAATACCGGTCGACAAAAAATGATGTAAAAAAATATTTTATGAAATTATATACGATTACGATAAATTTATGGAGTGTAATCGTGTGGATGCGATTAGGATGACCCTAAACTAAATTTTATGATTATAGTATACTAATTTATATTTTAATGAAGCGTGATAAATTTCATACTCGTACATAGAATACACGCACTAAAAGTTTACGTTCTCGATTATATTGTTGTATACATTTTCGCATACCTCCTATCTCAATAAATATAACTCAAACTCGCGTAAAATAATTTAAATTTTTATACCATCTTAGATACAGTTTTCATTCTCCAACGAAAAAAAAACGAAAATAATTTAATTAAATATAAAAGAAATAATGTAATAATAATAAAGAACCATAAAGAAATAAGATGTTGATGACAACGAAAAGAAGGAATAATAAAAAATATATGCAATGGTACTTGAGATGAAGGAGTCCAACCACCGCCCCTTTATTTTAAGCGATTCTTAAAAAATTCGTTCTATAATATTTTCTTATCAATGACAAAAAAAAAATTCTTAAACATTTTTTTTTTAAATTTTATTTTGCAAAAACTTTGTTGAAATGAAAATGAAATTGTTAAGGTGGTGGAAATATTTTAAATACAATAGAATTTTAAAGGCAATTAAAGGGGTTAAGTATTTAAAAGATATCAGGGTGTATATATACATATATATATATATATATATATATATATATATATATATATATATATATATATATATATATGTACAATATACTTATATAGAGATAGGGCAAAAATTTCAAACAAGGTGTAATTACTTTATATTCTATAATGTAATTAAGTTAACGATCCGTTGAAAATAGTATTAAAGCTAGGAATTTATAGATTAATCAATTGATCACGTTAAGATGTTGCGGGGATCGGTTTGAGTTTTGCGCAATGATGAAGATATCAATTATTTATATTCTAATATAACTCTCAGCTTCTTTAGTTCATTAGAGTATAGGAAAAGCTTAATTCAAGCTCACCGTGTTAGCATTTTTTTTTTTTTTTTTAGTCTTTGTAGAGTGTGTGGCAAAGTAATTTAGTGACCTGGATGCACAATGTGGTACAATCGAAATCTATTAAAAAATGTAAGTAATATATTAAAGGAAATATATGGGTTTTCTGGTGTGATAATTACGTCAGATATTCCTTCGTATTTCTTAAAGTATACAGAAATTTTTTAGCGAAAGGCACAAATTGGCACAATCAAATCCAAGTATAAAAAAAAAAAAATAAAATATTTGGGTTTTCTAAAATGGAATTTCTCGCGTGATGCTCGCCAAGAGGCTACATCATTTGCAGTTGCTGGAAAAGGAACGTTATAAGATGCATCATTGACCATAGTCATCCAAAGCAGATACACGCATTATGTGGAATTATATTGGTGACATGTTTTCCAGCAAATCCAAAAGAATTGTAGTAAAAGTCATAACACATCGCGTGCTGCAAACGGCCAACGATGTAACGATGTAAAAGTATTGAAAGTAGCGACAAATATGCGTGTACAACTGCAACACGACACACCGGAGACCGTTTTTCGAAGCAACTATTTGATTTGGGCAATGAAACTCTGCTGCGGTTGTCGACACAACAAGATGCAACCGAAAAATTCGAAAGTTGATTTGATAAACAACGTAGTGTCATTCAACTCCATATTGATACTATTACGAATGCAGATGATGCCGTCAACTAAGTCCAGTTGAATTTTTGAAATCAATTGATGTGCCAGGTTTCCCACCACACCGATCACAAATTAAAATTGGCGTTTCGGTTATTTTGCTGAGAAACATTGATCCGCCACGCCTATGCAATGGCCTTCGAACAATAATTTGATTGAAGCGACAGTAATAACAGAAAACGATCAGGGATGGACGAGGTTATAATATTACGTAGATTACTTTATGGCAACAACCTACGATAAGAGCGTTTCGAACTCAAATGAACCTGTTCACGTTTGTATTTGGCGAAAAATGCTCACATGGAGTAACTATATCATAAAAAATAGTTTAGCAGTTTATTAACAAATGTTAGAAATAAGTTTAAAAATTGACTAACTAATAATTTGATAGTTTTAGTTTTAATTTTATCTCCTCTAGTTATGGAATAAAATCAGATGTGCTCAAACTTTTCCATCCCGAATAATGGAAGCATTATTACTAACCTTGGTTGCCAAGATGATTGTGAGTAGGTGATCGAAGAGAAGCCACTTTGATGCGGTACCTATTCGAAATTGTATAGAATATGCTGGTATGGGTCACGTTACGCGTCAAACCGTTATTTCCTATTATAAGCTATATAGACATAAGTTGAATGTACATACGGAAAGCATTAACAATAGCCATAGAAACCAAAGTATAATATATACCAAATTCAACTCAAATTCAACCACAATTTTTAATTTGATAAATAAATCATTTAAGATTGCGTAACAAATGTACGTTGAAATACGCTTTAAATTACGATTAACATTAATTCCAAGCCCATACTATATCTTAAGCTGGAAGTTTTCTTTATAAAATCGACTCAACATATAGTTCAACAGTTATTTAAATCTCGATTAATTTAACTAATGATTTTGTTTCAAATCTAGTTAAATTTCCATCTAAAGTAAAATTAAAACAGGACTCAAATTCTTATACCTTAAATTATAATTCAAAATCTATACGCAAACTCAAAATTTTTTTTTTGAACTCTATGTTTAATTTTTAACTCAATTTAAAATTTAAAAGGCACTCAAATTTTGTGAAGTCAAAGTGAAATATTACTTTATTTTCACTCATACTATATGTATACAATTCATATAAAAAACCATTAAAGATTTTGGCTCAAATTCTAATTGGAATTTTACTTAAGTAAATCCACTAAAAAATATATTCGTACTTCAAAAGTCTATACAAACTCAAATTAGAGTAAAAATTTATAATATAAATTGCACTCAAATAATCGCGTTAAAAATCGCGTTAAAAAATTTATTCAACTTGATAGTATAAATTAATTTAACTTACCCTGAATTTATCTTAAAAAGTTCCACTCAAAATATATATTTCAAAGTCTACTCAATCACAATCAAATATAACAAAATAATATTTTCGAATCAATGTTTGAGTTCAAACACGATTAATATTTGAAATGCACTCAAGTTTTGTTCAACTCTAGATCAAATATAAGTAACAAATGTTGTGATTTAAATTGCACTCAAATTTTATTGAAATCTATACGTTAAACAGATTCTAAAACGCGTTTAAATTTAACTCAACTCCATTTGCAACATTTACTAAAATTCTAAATTAGTTTACTTCTAACTCATTCCATAAAGAATTCCTAAAATGTTGTATGCTTGAATGACAGGAGAAAAATTTTGGTATTTTTACGATTGGCTGCCCATCCGCTTTGTAATGGGGGATGGGCGAAGTAGATTATGCCATGTAATTTACACGTATTAAATTGGCAATAATTTCTGTCAACGGCAACAGTTAAGACAACATCAACAACCTACGATATTTTTGCATGTTGAAATTAAATGTTCACAGTTGTATTATTTTTTTTTTTTTAACTGCCAATGGCTTTATTCTTGAATCTTTCTTATACGAAACTAATAAGAAGTGTGCAAATCTTACAATCTAAAAAATATATTATCTAAGTCCTTAACATATATGTTAAATACTTATTATTAGTATTCATGAATAATATTTAATTAATTTAAATGTGTGTTAGCTTAAATATGTAGTTAAATTAAATTTATCAATACATTAGATCTAGTGGATCTACTCTGCGAAGCCGTCTATATTTCGGTTGCCTTAATAGTTGCCTTGCTAATTAATTAGAGTGATTTTCCAGTTTCGAATCTGGTTCATTGCAACGGATCTATATTTGATGCGCTTGTACAGCCCCATAGTTGAATTCCGTATGTACATATAGGAATAAGGATCATTTTGTATCGTAGAACCTTGCATTCTAGGGAAAGTTTTGATTTCCTCTCAATCAGCCAGTACATTTTTGAGAATTTTATTTTTATTTATTTAATTTATTTATATCCATCACACCCAAGGCACGTAAGACTAAAATCCTTGTTGATGTATGCCTCAGTATACAATACAATTATAGTTTTAATACTATGGTACATATACAATATTATATTTTCTAATAATAAATATATACTAATAAAAATTACACTGACATCATGATCCAAAAGTATGCTATACTGTTATTTGTCTTAAAAAAGGATTTTGAAAGTTTGATTGCTTCCGGCAGTGAATTAAATTGAATAATTCCATGAACGAAAACGGATGATGAAAACTGTTGACAAGCGAATCTAGATGACAAGGACGTGATTCTAAAAACTCTCTGTGATGAGCTAAATGACAACAATAGCTTAAATATAAAACCTAGAATTCTAATTAAAAGATATGTCATTAATGGATCAGATTAATATGTGCACTCCACGTTAAGGTATTATTGAACATTACTGATCAATGCAATGAAACGCTTTAGAAAAATCCAGTAATACCAAAATAGAAAAGTAAGACTGATTCCTAATCTGCAATAGATCATAACAAACTTTTCCTAAAGCAGTAGTAGTGGAGTGATTACTCTTGAAACCAAACTGGAATGGGTCTAAAAGATTATTTTCACATTTAAATATTCTTTCATATGCTTGCCCAAAAGACTCTCAAAGACCTTGGAGAAATAGGGTAAAATACTAATTGGACGAAAGTCTGATGCTTGAGATGGCGTTGAAACTTTTGGTACAGGAATCACGATAGCCTTCTTCCACGAATCCGGAAACGTGCATGTTGTTAGTATGTGATTAAAAATATGAGTACAATAGATGATTGTCACATTGTTCACACATTGAAGATCACAAGCCGTAAGAAGTATTAAATTCATTACAAAAATCAACATTCGATTGAGTCATGGGCGAAGCAACCGGCTTTGCAGCTACTATGGAAAACTGTTTCTTAAGATCTTCAGCATAAAAATTTACTGCACAATCATTTGTAGGCATCATTCCCAAACTCTTAATAAAATTCCAAATGTTACCATTTTTATGCCCATTGTTCAGCTTATCAAAGTTGTACTTTCGTTTAGTATCCCGTATAAGGCAAGTAGTTCTATTTCGTAATTTAGTGAAGGTCGACCAATCTGCAGGATTTTTACTCTTGCGCCATACTATAGTAAAGTTTGATCTCGTTTTTAATGAAATTATTGAACCGACAGAAATTGTTTAGGTAGTTGAGATCGAATACAACGATTGAATACAGTACACCTATTATTTGATTTTTTAAGCAAAATCCTGTTGTCTTTAACCCATAAATATCGAAAACCAAGTGTTGTTTTAACATGTTTTGCACCTCCATATAATTTGGCTTGTAGTTTAGTGAAATTATGCATTAGAATAATCTTCTTGTTTTGAACCACAGCTGCAGTTGATGGTCCAGATTCAGAGGATGTCGTTAAACCAAGGTCGCTTGTCATCAGCGAATGTAGAGCATAATATGCTTTCAACACAACATTTCTACTTTCCAAGTGCGCCAACTTTACTATTAGTACAACATTTGATTTCCTAGTAAATTTATTATAATATGAATCGCGCTTAATGGATAGAACATCATCAAGTTTAGAATTCATTTTTAATTTGCTAAAGATGCTTACAACTAAGGTATCAGCGACCTTGTCCGGTCTCCGGATATGAGGACATCATTCGCCCTTCTGCATTGCTCAGATTCATCACAATATGATTCAAGCTTATTGGCGCGAGATTCCAATACACTATTTTTGAAAATGCAACTTAACAATTATTTGGTTGCGCTTTGATTCGATGTGTTTTCTTCATGTCAATCTTCTATCAAGATGAAGACCCAAGTATTTGACATTTGTTTGTTGAGGGATGGTGACATTATTTAATTTCACCGATGGACATGTATGCTTATTCAACGTAAATGACGTACTCGTATGTGTTAATTTGTTTTCATTCGCTTTTATCCACCACGTTCTTTGCCAATTCTCAATTTTGTATAAGTGATCTTGCAATTCTCTTGGATGTGACCATCTTATCAGTTGTTGGTAGATCGGCAGTACACAGCAAATAAAATACTGGCCTTGTGGAACTCCTGCGTTTATATCATTTAGTTCAGTAATGGCTGAATTGTGTTTAATCTATATGGTATTTTCTATGAAACAAGTAGTATTTCAAGGACGCATAACATTTTTTTGACAGACTAGTTTTAATTTTATATATATAAGGCTCTCATGCTATACTTTGTCGAAAGCTTGCGCAATGTCTAGGAAAACTGCCGAACACTATTTCTTTTCCTCTAATGCAAGTTTAATTGTGTTAACAACTCTGTGCACCTGCTCTACAGTGCCATGTTGGTATCGAAACCAAAATTGGTGGTCTGTTACAATCTGTCCTTCTGATAATATTGGTTTTAATTTTTGTAATACCATTTTTTCAAAAAGTTTAGAAATCATCGGAAGTATACTTATTGGCCTGTATGATGCGACTTGTGTTTCGTCTTTTCCAGGCTTTGGAATCATTGTAATTTGCGATATTTTCCATTTTTTAGGGAAATACCACATCTCATAATCGCATTAAAGATATAAGTTATGAGTTTCATGCAATTATCAGGTAATTCTCTGATCATTTTTCCGGTAATAAAATCGTGTCCTGGAGCTTTCTTTGGGTTATACAATTTTTAATGGTATTTTTAACTTTTTCTCACTTAAATTTTAATGGAATTGGTTTCAAAGGATCCTCCGTAAACTTTGGTAGTTCACTGTTGTTAGATTTTTCGTTTGGTGTGAATACTTTTTTCAAGTGGTTGGAGAAAGTAGTAGCCTTTTCTACGTCACTTCTGGCCCAATGTCCATCTGGTTGCCTAATTGGTGGATTCGATAATGTTGTCATCTTTAGTTTTTTTGCTGCCTTCTGCTTTTATAGCCCTATTCAATTTTCCTTTTAGTAATGGGGATTTTTGCTGCTGCCATAGCCGGCGTATTTTCCGTTTTTTTTGGATTAACTGCAGTATATTATAGTTGAATGCTTGTTATCTTTTTCATAGTTGTTAATATCAGGGGTTGCCTCTTGTGCTGCTATTTCCAATATATGTGTTAAATTATTCGCCACCCCATATCTATATCTTCCGGAGTGCAAAGTTGGATATCCAATTGCCAATTTTGTTCGACTATGTTTCTATATAGAGCCCATTTAGTTAATTTATTTGTTAGTCGTTAAGGTGGTTCTGCTTTGAAAGCTCTAGTGAAAGTCATAGCGATTGTGACTCGTTGTTGCACTTCATTATGAACTATATTTTGTTGCTCGACTGTAAGACGACACTCGTCATCAAACCCATCATTCTTATCTCCCAGAGAGAGCCCACAAGATCCTGATACCGTTTCTTTTGCTCTTCATTTCTCAGGCCTTCACAGTCGAAATGCGTATACTTATTTGGTTGCTGACCGATAAATTTTCATATCCTGAACAAACCCGGGCTCACCCTTTTGAAATTAACACGTGGTCAATTTAGTTTCTAAGTGTATTTGTTTGTATGGGAAGAATGTGCTTGCGCTACTCTAAAATAGTCAGAGCTGGGGTCAACTATTTTTTCTCAGGCTCCCCAGCCCTTATGAGTTTCCTGATGAGGAAAGATTCAATGAATAAAGCATTGAAAAAATAAAATTATTTAATGAGTGCATATATAGTGAATAAACAATTAATTGTTAACACGCGATACAAATCGAATTAGGGGTTTATCAAAATAAGTTTGACATTGTTACTTTGTTGTTTGGTACTACATATATAATAGATATACCTATATATTTATGAAGTAAATATAGCTTCCAGTTTGTTTGGTCTTTTTATTGAAATTTTCTTTACGTATTGACATATGTATGTATATGCATAGATGTAAAACCCCATATCACAAACCCGACAAACAATAAATTTTCTTTATTTCCGTAAATTTTACAAAATATATACAAATATATATGCATCTACATATACCATACGGCTAATTACTATTATGTATATACGATTTCTTATGTGTAAATTAAATTCCGGGTATATGTATATACTAATTAAAATCAAAAGGCTGTAAAACAATAATACAAAAACACCGCGTGTGCACACATTTTTGTTAAAAATTCGATATACATATATGTACACACATTTCAATAAAATTATGCATCTCAAAATAGACTCTGTATCGTCTCGTATAATTTTGATTCTATGTATGTATATTCACCCTTTAAGTTTATAATATGTAGTGTATATACGCGGGTTTGTAAAGATGTATACTCATATAGTACCGAATACTAGAATATGCACTTGAAAAGCCAAGCCACTGTACGCACACACAATAAAATAAAAGAACATCAAACGATTATGAATTTTTCGTAAATATTATTGTTTTAATAACAAATCAGTTTTGTTGTGTTGTTGTTATTGTAACGAAATGCGGGATAACAATTTTCACTTTGAAAAGATACATTTCGTTTTGGAAAATTTTTGTTGCGTTTTAGATTCTTTATATACGAGGGGAATTCAATAAGTTCGGTAAATCAACATGAAATAACGGTATTAGCAATTTCTTATTTTGTTTATTTATTACTCCTGTGGCGGATGAAGAACCATGCGGTATCGTTGGCATGGTCCGTCGAAATTAAAATCAATTTAACATCAAATATAAGCTGAGGCATAACATTTTTCCTGCGAGCCAACAATAACAACTGACGACACTTAACATTGGTCCTTTTAGTCAATAAACAACAAACCAATTTTCGAATCTGGATAAGACAAGAGGCGATAATAATACAAACGAATCTTGAACGTCGTGTTCGCGATTAATGGTCGCTGCATAAAAGCGCGGGTCCACAACAAACAGTCGCGGAATTCATTCGAAAGGCGAGAATAATATCAACAATTCTCGAATCAAAGGTCACCGAAAACAGGCACGGGGGATCTAATACAAATAAATAGACTCAACAAAAATAGTCAATTTACAACAGATCTTCATATTAACGCCGAACATTGGCAATACAAATGAAGTATCTATACAAAACTCAATATGCCCGTGTTGATCAACTTCGATTTGGTCAACTAATAATTCCCACGACAAAGGGCATTACAACGTTGAAGTCGGTGATTTAGTCTTCACCAAAGATGACAACATTCCACCACTAAAGTGGTTAATGGGGCGGGTAGTAGAAGTACATCCAAGCCATGATCAAGGACAAGAACGAATGGTTTCACTTCGTGGCCCGAGAAGGGTTCTTTTAAAAAGACCAATGCTAAAACAAGAGATGAGAATAATACAAACCATAATGCTCGAATCTCGACAAAACAAGAGGCGAGAATAATTCAAACGAATTCTCGAATCTCGAACCTCGCGGTCACGACAAATAGTCGCTTGATAAAAGCGTCGATTCACAACAATCGCGAAATACAATCAAAAGTTGAAAATAATATAGACAATTCTCGAATCTCGTGTGACGGAAGATTTACAAATAAATTAACTCAACGAAAAATAGTCAATTTACATCAGTGATCAACTTCAACAAAACTTGCAGTATCAGCAAGGAACGATGAATACCTGTCCATCAAACAACCAACCACTATGTCACAACTCACAATCTGCATGAGAGCCAACAACAGTCTGTTAAGCAAATTTTTCCACCACACAAGCCAATAACAATGTGGGAAGTTATTACAATGCAACCAAACATAACAATGGTTGTAATTCGGCTATACAATGTAGCGGTCAAGCAATACAAAGCACAAGATGTTAAACTATACGTTTAAGCTATATATTAATAGCTGAGAAGTAGAAGCTGAGGGTAGCCACGATCAACTCCGACACAAACTGCACCAACTCGATGCCCGGATAACACAAATCGAGCGAACTATTAGTGAATGCCACTTTAGAGGAAGAAGCCTCTGTGCCCTATTTCAGTGAAGTCCACTACGCAGTCTTGATCAATAACTACAAGATATTGCGACCTAAAATCACCAAGCTACTCTACAACAACCAACCAAAATCAAGGGACCTATAGAACAACATGAGGCCAAATTGAGACGAATTGAAATTCCGCTCATTCATGGCGATCCCCTAAAATGGGCGTCTTTCCACGATTTATTTAGAAGGATAATTCACGAAAACAACAATATAAGTGAAATCGTCAAAAGATGCACTAATTAAAAACAACGATACTAGTAAGTGCGGGCAGAATCATAAGCCACCTTGAGGCTACGGGTGATAATTATAGTGATTCTTGGCGTCCAATCATGTTAACGCGATGCTGACAACCTTCCAGTAATACACACAGAATCAGCAACAGCAATAAAAACGTTACACGATTTATTAATAGAAAGTTTACATGCCATTAAAAAATACATGCCGTTCTGGAGAACCCACTCCACATATAGTCCGAGTCAACACATGACGCACACAAACTTCAATGATCTCTATATTGTGTAAACAGGGATATGATTTAACAGATTGTAGAAAATTTCAACAGCCAGCTTTAGTGCGATCCAAATTCGTCCCTCAGAACCAGCATTGCAACATGTGTCTGAAAGAGAACCACAAAAACTGCCCATATTCTATCCAATGTTTAGTATGCAAGGGAATTCACAACACATTACTGCACTCCAATAATCACCCGCAACGAACAATGCTTTCCACGATTATAGATGAAACTTCAAAAATGGAGGCAGGCGAAAATCACATGGTGAGAACTTATCTAATGAAATACGAAAATGTAACAGGCACCTTACGACAGTGGTCCAAGTATAGAATGGAGAACAACAACCACCTGAAGATATGTGACGATCTCACAACGCCCTCGCGTGAATGCATTTAAATCTCTTTTCAAAAAGAGCGGAATTTAAAACTAATCGTGCTCAAATACCATGAATCTACTTCACCGTCATTAAATTGACCAAAAACAACGAAACAGCGTTATATAGAGTGGGGGCCCTGTTTATAACGGTGGAATGGTATAGAACAGCTCGCCGAAAAATCGGACAAAACGGATCACAAATCAGACAAAAAGGTTAAAACTTTCATTAAAAATATTCCGGGGAACTATAACATGATCGTGCCATAATATTTAACGAAATAGAGTTCAGGAAGGCTATAAGTGCTATACCGAGTTATTAAAAAGTCAAATCGTTCAGATAACCAACACTTGATCATGTATATAAAAACCAACAACTTTCCTATTATTGAGGCAGGATTGTACTGTCCACCAAGACATTCTATTAAAAACAAACAATACTCAGAGTTCTTCAAGGGTCTGGGAAAAAGATTCATAATAGGTGGTGACTTCAATGCGAAGAACACTCACTGGGGTTCTAGATTAACTATACAACTAAAGAAAATAATTACTGATGGTCATTAAAGGAAATGGATGTAAATCCATTTCAACTGCAAAACCAACATATTGGTCAACTGACCCAGGAAAAATACCTGTCCTGATCGATTTTTTTATAACCAAAAGTATTTCTGGACTCTGCTTATTTGACCATCGCCGTACATTTTCATTGCTGCTACATCCCTCTTTTATACTTGGCAATTAATTGGAAAAATTTGAAAATTTTAATAGAACCTGATTAGCCGGAATGCCGTTTGAACTCACGTCCACTAATCAAACGCCCATCACTTTGCTTACTTGGCCTTACATATACTAGAGAAAAATGAAAATTTAACAGAATCTGAATTGAATTAATTTGTAAGAAATTAAATTAAATTTTTTTTAGCCCTTGACTATGCAGTTCAGTTAAGTTTCAAACGATATCGATGTTGGACATTTTTGGTTCAACTCAGCTTCTGTTAAAAAATCTAATTTGAGAAAGTTTTTCAATTCAATTGGAAATTATAAAAGATTTGCATAACATCAAAATTTTATACGGTGGTGGGCGAGGTAATAGAGTGATGGATTCGTGGACGTAGGTTCGAGTCTGATTAGCGATGGTAATATTTTAATTTAATTTCTTCTGTATTCAAATTGGTTCAACACACAGCTTCTGTTAAACATTTACATATTTTTCAAGTAGTGGCATGTATACAAGATGGGTATATATAGCGATGGTGAAATAAGCGCAGAGCACAGTCCATTGCCTTTGCTAAAATTTTCAATATTTTCTATTCAAATGACAGATATAAAAAGCATGAAATATATATGCGGCGGTGGTCCAGTAAGCAACGTAAGTGACTTTGGATTTATGGATCTAAGTTCGATTCTCGATCGAGCCAAATATTTTTTGATTTCATTTCTCCTGTAAAATTGGTGATTTTGAAATAAAATTACTCAAATCCTCCAACTCAGCTTCTCCTGTTCAAAACTTCAATATTCATCATATGTAAAGGTGACAAGTATAAAAGATGGGTATGGTATTATGCGGTAACAGAGTGGTAATGAAATTGTACGGCAATGGTCAAATAAGCAGAGTCCATTGCCCTTGCTAATTTTTCAATTTTTTTATTCAAATGGCAGCTATAAACGATAGGAATATCACTATTTATATGCGTATGGTGGTGGCTCGGTGGTAAAAGAAGCTGTCTGATTATGGATTTCAATCATGACTGGTTCAAGCCTCAATTATATATTTTTAATTAAATTGCAAATTGGTGATTTTTAAAACAAAAGGTGATTTTGAAACTCCATTTAGAAAGAATGGGACTTGTCCAAGATTCCTTGTGTGACAACTGTATTGAAGATGACGATGACAGCATTCACTTTGTCTGTGGCTGTCTCGCTTTCGAGATAGTTAGGTCCCGATTTCTTAATTATAGATCTTTAAATGTAGGTCAATTGTAATCCCTGCCATGGTTTAAGCTGTTACAGTTTGCCAGAGCAGCCGAGCGCATTTGCGAATTATGATAGAATCCTCGGCTTGCACCATGGGCTCAGAGTGGCATTGAGCGCGGAACCTGCTTAGGTTCCAGCCAACTTTAATAATAAATACACGATTCCAAATCCTATGACACCGCTTACTTTACCCACCTCACCCATTTCCATACATAGAATTGCCGCTATACTCATCCTTTATATTTGCCACTTGAAGGGAGAAATTAAATTAATTAAATTAAAAATTAATTAATGCCGAGCCGAGGCTTGAACTCAAGTTCATAATTTCAAATGCAACGACTCTGCTTACTGGACCACCGGCGTATATAAAATTGGCGCTATACAAATCTTTTAAATGTGCCAATTCAATAGGGAAAATTGAAAATTTTAGCAACAGGAATGGACTATGCTTATTTATTTGACCATCGCCGTATATTTTCATTACGGTCATACACAAGAGATGGCTCTTACTCTTGCAGAAATTGAATGTAGATTTTAACAGAAGCTGTGTTGAACCAATTTTGCACCAGAAATTAAATTAAAAAAGTATTGGCGCTGACGAGTCTTGAACTCGAGCCCACGATTTCAAGAGCATTGACTGAACAACGATAGAAATCTGTACAAAAAGGTTATAACTTTCATTAAAAATAATCTGGGGAAATTTAACTATGACCGTGCCATAAAACACCACTCTATGGTAAAACGAGTTCGAGTTCAGGAAGGCTATGAGTGCTATCGAGTTATTAAAAAGCCAAACCGTTGAGATAACCAACAATTGTTCGATGAAATATGTGCCAGACTGTTGACAAAGTTTTCACAAAATTTAGTGGATGTGTTTTGATGGATGACGAAACGTACATGAAATTGGTTTTGAAACACTTCAAGTTAGATACATTTGCAAAAAAATGTATGATTTGGTAAGCAATTTGCAGTTATGGAGCCAGGTTTTTGTCACATTTTTCATAACGATGTATTTTGCCGCTAATTCTTCAACACGATTCAGCAGTAAAGTTTTGGCCATATAGCCCGTTCACACGACTCTAATTCCAACAGAAGAAATAAATTTGCACGATATTAATCAAATCAATATTATATCTCAGAGAGTTCACAGGTGTTCGATGTATCGGGGTATTATATATTTTGGAGTATAGTGGAAAGACTGCTGAAGTGCAAAAATGACACCGGTAGTTATGCTAGAAACAGGGACAGCAAACAATATGTTCGTGATTTTATCCGTAATAACGAAATCTACAGAGGTGATTTGTGCAAAAATTAAAAACCTCAAAAAATTTAATTTAATCGTATGGAAACTTTATTATCATTCGAAAGAACATTTTTTGCCATTGATTTTTTAAAGACTATATACTTCTTTCAAATGATGGCCGTAACTGCGATGGTCCTTTCTCAAAGTCCAATTTTTGGTGACGCGTTCGAGAATATCGAATGGTATTTGCCTCAAATCTATAGCTGGTTGATTCACATATATAGACTTTGGACCCCAAAGTCCGTCTTTTTTTTTTAAGAATTATGAACGAATGATTTCACGGCTATTTAGTCGCGTATTATCCATAATTCTGTAAACTGCGGGATTCAAACTTTTCGATGGTATTCCAAAAAGTGATCTCGACAGGCCGATTATGTCAACCGGAACTTGGTCTAAGCACACGAAACACATTCATCACAGAACGCTGATTTTCGTAATAACGTTGAATAATTTGTAGACGCTATGCTGGGCTCAGTCAACACGATGACAGTTTGAAACTATATTCATTCTTCATTTGTCAAAAAGAAACAAATAAATAAATCAGCCCTATAGATAAACGCTTTTACAAAATACCCCCGCGAACTGGCGCATTCAATTTCAAATTGCTAAAATATCGTAGATTGATGACATTGTCAAGTAATCTACGTTATATTTTACGTGTCGACAACCGCGTAGAATATAGGCGTAATCTACCTCGCGCATCCATGGAATCAATAAAAGCACAATAATTTAATCACTTAACAACACCAAAGTTAGGTTGTTCTCATTTTAATTATTAGACCCCACCCGGGGTAATCTAATAATTAATCTATACGTTTAAATCTGCTCTAGTCCAAATTTACGACTTGGACATTAAAGTGAGGTAAGAGGTTTAACAATCATCTTAAGCTGTCAACAGTTAGTGCAAGATCTATACCCCGATTGATGACTATTGACTAAAAATAATATCAATTGGAAACTTCTAAGGTAATTTTAGGAATGAGTGAAGACGATCTGGATAAATTTATAAACCAAATAGTGACCGGTGATGAAACGTGGATTCATTACTATGATCCAGATTCGAAACAGGAATCCATGCAATGTATAGCGCAGGGAAATCCACCACCGAAAAAGCTTAAGGTTCAACCATCTGCGTGGTAAAATGGCAACAACTTTTTGGGATGCTGATGGTATTTTGATGATTGACTACTTACTTCATAACACCACAATAATCGGGGCATCTTATGCGGGCCTTTTGAATAAATTGAAAAATGCTATCAAGGTAAAACGACGACGTTAAATCGCAACAAAATATTGCTCTTCATTGCACCAGTTCATAAGGTGAATGTTGCACAACAAGCTTTACGAGTTTGCAAGTTCAATGAAATACCGCATCCACCTTTCAGCCAGATCTGGCCCCAAGTTTTGAAGAAAAAATTAAGGGGGCTAAGATTTTCCAATGACAGTGAGGTATTGTCCGCCGTATAAGAATATTTTGAAGAGCAAGAGAAATCATTTTATTTTGATGGTTTGTACAAATTTACTGACGGGTGTAATAAGTGCATTAGCATGGGTGGTGATTATTATTAAAAATATAAATAAAAATTTACCGTTATTTCATATAGATTTACCGAACTTATTGAACTCCCCTCGTATGTATATATAGAGATTCATTGTGGAGGATAATTTAATGTAGGTACAAAATTGGAAACAAAGATGGTATTGAGATTTTGTTTCAAAAGGGCTAGAATACGACGTAATGTAAATTATTAGCTTACTATACCTTTTGATGTTTAATTTAAAATGTAATTCTTAAAATAAATTTACAAGTAACAATTTTAATTGTGTGTATATATATATTCTTGATACTTGACTTTATAATATCGTCTTTGCTATGTGAAGCACAGAAAAGAGTACTAATTTTAATTAAAAATCAAAAATAAAATGCAGAGATGAGATTTTTAATTTTGTTGTACAGAATTTGGTATTGTATACTCGTCTATGTATATATACTGCGCGCATTTAAAGAAACTCGAGGGTTATTAAAGGATTATGTTCGCGATTTTAAGATACATCCTAATTAGCTGGTATATTTTGTTTATATTTTCGCGAAATACTCAAGACTGCACTGAATCAAATTGCATTTTGTTATGGTTGGATGAATTTATATACAGAGAGATATAATTTAATTGGTTTAATGACTATATCAACCAAAATATTAATATCCAACTTTGTAAATATTTTATATCAAAGCAGTTATAACTAAGTGTGTGAACAAAACAACTATCTTAATATATAAAAATGAATCCCTATTTTCCTTGGTCACGCCGTAACTTGGAGAACGATTTTACTGATCTCATTCATCTTGATTTTTAAAGTTTCCTAATACTTTGTAGAAGGTTCTTACGGAACGAAAAATTAAGAAAATTGCGCAAAAAATTTGAAAATTTCAGAAAACTTAACGACTAAATTAAAGTACTTGCACCATCAAAGGTTAGTTGGGTATACAAATTAAGTAGCCTGTAAAGCAGAGCAAGAAACAGTCAGTTATAGTTAAACTATAAAGAAACAGTCAGTTTTTTGATTACTTCAAAAAAAAGAAAAAAATTTATGTTAAAGATACTAAGAATGAGCATAACTGATCCTCCATCCACACTACATAATAATATCGTAGTAAAAGCAGCCATTAATAATTTATCGGGATTGAACTTCTCCCTATTAAATACCCGTAGTATATGTATCATAAAATGGATGAAATTATTCACCTCATTTCTGGGGTAAAATTGGATGTCCTGTGTTTCGTTGAAACTTGGTTTTCTGATTGCATATCGGATGCAGCAATACACATACCCGGATTTATAACATTTAGGAAGGATCGTAAAGTACCCGACAAGAAATGGGGTGGAGGGATATGCGTATATATTAGATCAACATTGCCTTCCAAATTGATCTACAAATATTGCGATCGTGGCTTAGAGGTTATTCTAATTGAAGTCAAATCGGGGTCTGTTGTAATATTATTAATGGTTGTTTACAAATCGCGCCTAGGTGAATTTTGTGATGATTTAGAAAAGATTCTCGTTGAATATTCATTAAAATATAATGATATTATAATCTGCGGTGACTTCAACTGTGATCCTAATGGTATAGAGTCTACACCTAAAAAGTTTGGTAAACTATTGAAAAGATTCGGTTGTCTATGTCAAAATAGTGAGCCAACGCATTTCACAAAAACTTCGTCTAGTTTGCTAGATTTGATTATCACAAATACTCAAAAAGTAATTTTTCTAAATCAAATATCGGTGGGATTTTCGGATCATGACTTTATATTTTTTTCATATGATGTCGACAACAACAGAATGGAGTCCTCGATTAGTTTCCGAGATTACAAAAATATTGACACTACTGGTCTTATGCGCGAATGTGCAAACATACCATGGGATATAATATATACGATTTATGAGCCGAATGATAAAGTTTGCTTTTTAACCAAATGGTTGTGGCATCTATTTGAAAAATTTGTTCCTATTAAATCATTTCTTTTAAAATCTACTGACCCACCCTGGTTCAATAATCACATTTTAAGTTTGATTAAATTACGTAATTATATTTTTAATCGTTGGAAACGAACTAAAAATGAAGAGCTTTATCTGGAATATAAATCAATTAGAAATAAGACCAATAATGCTCTTAAAAACGCTAAAACTCAGTATTTTGCTAAACGTCTCGATCCTACCTTACCATCTAAAACATTTTGGAAACATGTTAATTCCATAACTGGATTATCCAATAAACGAAATAACTTAAACATCGACTTCTCAGCAGACGATCTGAACAATTATTTTTGGAATCAACAATCAACACCTGCTAACGTAAACGATTTTGTGTTGAGTGGAGCTACTGATAATGGTTTTAGTTTTCATAATATAGATATTGTAGACTTAAATGAAGCCTTTAGATCAGTTAAATCTAATTCGGCTGGTGTGGATGGACTGCCATTAAAATTTATCAAAATGCTACTACCCTACATAGATGGTTATATATTACATGTGTTTAATAGCATTATCACTTTCTCTAGTTTCCCTTACGAATGGAAACACTCTAAAGTTATACCGATTCCTAAAAAGCAAAATAGCTCTTGTCTATCTGACTTTCGGCCTATTAGTTTGCTACCGGTTCTTTCAAAGGTTCTAGAGAAAATACTTCAAACTCAAATTCTGCATCACATAGAATCACATAAAATGTTATCCAAAGCTCAATCGGCCTACAGATCTAATCATAGTTCTATAACTGCTCTACTAAATATTGGCGATGACATCCGCAGGGCTGTTGATGACGGACGAGCAAGTACATTGGTGCTCTTGGATTTTAGCAAGGCATTTGATAAGATTGATCATAAATTGCTTATAAATAAGTTAAGCAATTATTTCTTATTTTCTCTACCTGCATCACGTATGATTTCATCGTATCTCTGCGACGGTCGCCAAACAGTTTTTCTCTACTCATCGACATCTAGTATATGCAAAACAAGTACAGGAGTCCCACAAGGCTCTGTTCTTGGGCCATTCTTATTTATGATGTTTATCAACGATATAACTAGTGTAATAAAGAAATGTAAATATCACTTGTTCGCTGACGACCTGCAAATATATAAATCTTGCGGTGTAAACGACATCCCAAATTGCATTGAGATGGTAAACCAAGATATTGAGAGCATTGTTCAATGGTCAACAAATAATAGGTTGAACCTCAACAGCAATAAAACTCAATGTATATTGATTGCTTCATCAGATCGCAATACTGATAGTCTTCCCAATATAGTAGTGAGCGGTACAGTGATAAAGTTTTCTGATACTGTGAATAACCTGGGTGTACATTTTGATAAGACTTTATGCTGGGGTAATCATGTTGAAAGTGTTTGCAAAATAATAACCTTTCTCCTAAGATTATTATGGACTACTACAAAACATTTCAATTCTACACTTCGCCTTCAACTTGTTAAGACGTACATCTTACCGCATTTTCTTTATGGAGACATTGTAATATTCGACCTTCAGAAGCAATATTTCAATTATTTACAGTTGTTATTCAACTCATGCATAAGATACGTCTTTGGACTAAGAAAATATGATCATGTCTCTCAGTATAGAAAAATCTTACTTGGGTGTTCGCTCCATGAATATTATCAGTTTCGAGTATGCTTGGCGGTTTTTAAGTTCTTGAAGGATAAACAGCCTGAATATATTTTTAACAAATTAGAAAAATTAAAATCTAATCGACTCCAGACTATAAGGATCGCCTATAATAGTACAAACTTAATGAATTCCTCCTTTTTTGTGAGGGGAATCAGTTTGTGGAATTCTTTGTCAGTTGACTGTAAACATTGTGGCACAGCAGCATCATTTCGAAAAAAATACTTTGAGTAAGGCCAAGTACAAAGTAAGAACTAGTGTTTTATTATTATTATTATTTTATTATTTTCATTGCTATTTGTTGTTATTATAACCGTAATGATGGTTAATATTAATATTGTTACTGTCGTTATGAATATTATTGTTATTATTATTATTATTATTGTAATAAAGATATATATTTCCTTTTTTTTTTTGTATCTAATGAAATAAGTTGGTTACAACTTGTAACATTCATTAAATAAATAAATAAATAAAATAAAATAAATAAAATACTAAAAAATCAATTCTATTAAGTAAATTGAGGGAAAATCTTCCATCTGCATCGGTCGGCATCTATCGATCAAAAAATTAATTTATTCATTTCATAGTATATACAGTTCAATCGATCGCAACGTTTATCCAGTTTTCAGTTGGTTTAGCGATTTTTGGTAAGTATATCAATACTAACACGTAGTATGGGTGTTATACAGAAATACTAAGGGTGTACATTTTTTATTTTCAGTTGAGTTTTGGTTCTTCTAAATGCCACCAATTAGATGTACCAACTTAGGTCTCAGAACTCGGAATGCTGCAATGAATTGAACCAAATTGATGGGATTGAAATCAATAACGTATCGATTACAGTGCACTGCGCAAATTGTTGCTATTGGACCAATAAAAGTTGTGTGTCCACATTGCAAGGCATTTAAGTTAAAAAATGAAGCCCCTGGATTGTGTTGCGACAGTCGCAAAGTCAAATTGACGCCATTGGTAGCGCCAGAGCCATTACCTTCATTGGTTTTCGGAAATTTTTGATTCATATCCAGCAATACAATAATGGCATTCAAATGATGTCATTTGGCGCAACAAAAGTTATTCGAGATAATTTTATGCCTACTTTCAAGGTAAATATAATGGGAAACAATAAACTTTTACCACCATGTGGCTGGTGCAAAGTACCTTGGCACCTTTCAATTGACATGGTGTAAAGTACGTTGGTAGCTTTGAATTGCGAAAAGCAACCAGAAGTGAGTGAGTTTACAGAAGTTGATGGGGGGATGGCAGTGCTGCCAATGTATTTTGCAAGCCACATGGCAGTACAAGCACTTCGCTATATACAATTACTATATTACATCTATTGTAACGTTACGGCCCCTGTGGTCGGGGGGCACCACATGTCTCGTAAATCTAAATATCACGAACATGTTTCCTAAGAATACCACCACAGTATCCTTTGCTTGTCGTAGGAGGCGACTAAACGGTTGGGTCGCTGGGCTGACGACCCGCATCCGTAAAAAAAATCAACTGTTTATAAAATCAACAAAAAGAAAAATGGATACCGCCAAAACAACACCGGACCCCCGCTCAAGTACCCGGATACGAGATTTAGGATCGGCACGTGGAACGTGCAATCACTTAGAAAACCAGGAGCGTTGGAGGGTCTAATCACGTGCATGAAAGAGTATCGGCTGGAACTCGTTGCTCTTCAAGAAACTCGCTGGCCTCAAAGTGGAGACCATGTGTCCCAGGGCTATACGTTGTTCTACAGTGGAGATGACCTCGGAAATCTTGGAGCTGGATTTCTTCTTGGGCCGCAGGTAAAGAAGGCTGTTTTGGATTTTCAAGCAGTCAATAACCGATTGTGTATGCTTCGCCTGCGCATGAAGTTAGCCAACCTGTCGATAATTTGTGTACATGCGCCCACAGAAGTCAGCCAGCCCCAAGATAAAGACTCATTTTACAATGACTTGGACGATCTGATGGGATCTATACCCGAACACGATGTTAGAATGGTAATTGGGGACTTTAATGCTAGAGCTGGCAGAAATCAGGCCGACTTGTGTGAAAACATAGGTCCGTACTCCCGACACGAAACTGCGACCGATAATGGTGAGAGAATGATGTACTTTGCAATTGCTCATGATCTTAAAGTAGCAAGCACATTCTTCCCTCACAAACAGATACACCTAGAGACATGGACACATCCTCGCAAAAAATCCCGGAGCCAAATTGACCACGTGTTAATTTCAAAAGGGCGAGCTCGGGTTGTGCAGGATGTGAGAACTTATCGGTCAGCAACCAAATACGTAGGCAGCGATCATTATTTGGTCGCTGCAAAGCTACGGTGGAAGTTTTCGTACAGGTCGGGGAACACAGCGAAACGGATGGAACGTTTCGACTGTGAAGGTCTGATAAATGAAGATCAAAAGAAACGATATCAGGATCTTGTCAGCGACAACATTGAGGGAGCTAATTACCAGTCTGACTGCGTGAACTCTGTCTGGGAGGTACTGAAAACTTCGGTTGTCAGTGCTGCTCAACAGACTTTAGGTATAGTGAAAGTCAGACCCAAGAATGATTGGTTTGATGACGAGTGTCGTCTTGCAGTTGAGCAACAAAATATAGCCCATAATGAAGTGCAACAACGTCTCACAATCGCAAGGAAAAACAAGGCAGCTCTTGCAAGAAGGGCAGCTAAGCGGATTTGTAGACGGAAGAAGCGAGAATGGTGGAAGGCCGAGGTTCTGAAAGTACAACAACTCAGCAATGAGCGTAGTTCACGTAATTTCTTTAAAGGAATTACTGGATTGCACCATACTTTCAGGCCTTCATCAACCGCCATTCGGGACCGGGATGGAAACCTCTGTGTCAACATCGACGCAGTACTTGACGCATGGAGTGGACACTTTACTGAGCTGCTTGATGTTCATCATGCGTCACAGACTGTTGTTGAGCCACCTCTAAAACAGTCTGCGGAGATTTGCACTGAGGAGCCATCCCATGAGGAATTCACTAAGGCCATGCAGAGAATGAAACGAAACCGCTCACCTGGAGTGGACTGCATTAATTCGGAGCTCTTGATATTCGGAGGGGATACTTTGTGGAACTGTCTTTTCGACCTTATTCGATTAGTATGGCGAACCGAAGTTATGCCTGATGAATGGAAAGTGGCCGCGATATGCCCCATCTTCAAGAAGGGAGACCGCTTGAAGTGTGAGAATTATCGCGGTATAGCTCTCCTTTGCACAGCATACAAGTTACTGTCATACATTTTATTGGATAGAATCACTCCTCTGGCGGAGGGCTTGGTTGGTGACTATCAGGGAGG
The DNA here is from genome assembly GCA_951394425.1 of Tipula unca. Taxonomy (NCBI): domain Eukaryota; kingdom Metazoa; phylum Arthropoda; class Insecta; order Diptera; family Tipulidae; genus Tipula; species Tipula unca. The sequence continues at coordinate 213,609,390 of OX596380.1, forward strand.
ATTTCGTCCGAATCGATCAGTCACTGATCAGGTCTTTTCGCTGCGGATGATTCTATCTAAATATTATGAGACATCCATCTCCGTACATCAGGTTTTCCTGAATTTCCGGCAGGCCTACGACTCGATCAATCGAGAGAGTTTGTGGTCTGCCCTGGAATACCTAGGAATGCCAACAAAATTGGTACGACTGTGTAGGATGACAGTGACGCAGTCTCAATGCTGTGTTAAAGTTGAGAACAGGCTATCGACAATTTTTGCAGTTAACTCGGGTGTTCGGCAGGGAGATGCTCTGTCCCCGATACTCTTTAATCTCATGTTGGAGTACATCTTTCGTAAAACTGAAACACCTCAGCGCAACATCTTATATCGCCAGTCCAATCAAGTGCTTGCATATGCAGATGACATATGCGTGATTGGACTGAATAGCAACGGAGTGAAAGAAATACTTGATCCGCTTGTAGAGTTTTCAGCTTCTGTTGGACTCCAGATCAATGAGTCCAAAACGAAATACCTGATCTCTGGTTTTAGAGACAATGGCACACCAGATTTTAGTAGTGGCCACCACACGTTTGAGGGAGTGAGGAGGTTCAAATATTTGGGCTCTCTTATCACTCACGATAACAGTGTGGGTGAGGATATTAAAGTGCGGCTGGCAGCTGGCAGTCGTTCTTTATATCCTCTAAGGCCACTGCTAAAATCTAAACACTTATCAAGTGCCGTGAAGCTGAAGCTTTACAAAGCGTTGATCAGGCCCGTTGTTATGTTTGGATGTGAAAGTTGGGCGCTGACGGATGAGTACGAGAGATGGCTCCTTACATTTGAGAGAAGAATCATGCGTGTGATTTACGGCCCTAAACGCGAAATAGATGGTACATACCGAGCTCTGTACAATTTCGAGATCAGAGATCTGATGAAGATCCCCGATATTGTACATGAAGTTAGATCTCAGCGAGTACGCTGGCTCGGTCACGTTCTGCGTGCTGATCCGGAACGAATTGTGCAGCGATCTCTGAAAGGAGAGCCACCATATGGTAGGCGCAGAGGTCGTTGCAGGCGACGATGGCTCCACGATGTAGAGAACGACTTGGCCTCTTCAGATTGTCTAAGACAGTATGAAGACCAAGCTCAGGATCGAAACCGTTGGAGCCAGATTGTTGATTCAGTAAGGGGCCAGTAATGGCCTATAACACTGTTATTATTATTATATTACATCTATTTACCATTGCAGATTCAGGGTCAAATAAATCATCGAACAATTTGTAGTGCAGACACACAACAATTCGATGACAAGACTACAACTCCAAACATTTTTCCATCAACATAACAAATTGGTTGAATTATTCAAGACTGTATATGTATTAGACCGCATGACATCTGAAAACCACAGAATTATCATCAGAGCCGATAAGACGACTGTAGGACATCTCGTTTTAATACGCCAACAATTGATGAAGTCGGAACGATCAACTACAGCGTGTGTTCGAAACACATCGATCATATGATGCGTTACAATATCCTATCTTATTATGGCAAGGTGAAGATGGGTATCATTTTTCAATCGAGATGATAAATTCAGTTACAGGTAAATAATTAATTTACTTTATCTTATTAAGACAATGAAAAATTTCAGGTGCCGAAACTAACAAAAAAGATTAGTTCAATGAATTATTATTCATACAGACTGATGGTGCGGGAAAAAAAGGACAATCACATCTACAAATATCGGCGTCTATTTCACCAATATGCTGTAAAAATGTACGCCAAAGTTGAAACTGAGCGATTGATATTTATCAGGTTGAACCAGGCTAAACTCCGTTCCGAGGAATATATTATTCTTTGGGATGCCATCAATGCTGACAGAAATGCATAAAATGTCGGCAGAATGATAATTCTTCCAGCAACATACGTCGGAAGCCCGCGACATATGCATATGGATGCTATATGTCGTATATGTAGGTCATTATGGCACACCAGATTTGTGTATCACGTTCACGTACAATTCACAGAAATTCGGCATGACATCATCGCAAGGGTGTTCAAAAAAAAATTAAAACCACTCATGGATTTTATTGTCGTCTTCGGTGAGACGTACTGTTGGATGTATTCAGTCGAGAGGATGATAAACGTGGATAGGCATATGTTCATATCTTCATTTGGTTGGCTGAGAGAAATCGAATGAATGAAATCGATGATGTTATATCAGCGAAAACTCTCGCTAATGAAGAAGATCCGCACTGTTACATGAGGTTGTTACAAAAAATATGATTCATCATGGTCGTTACTGTGGAATATTAAATCCCAATTCTCCGTGTATGGCTGGCGGAAAATGTTCAAAACGCTATCCATGACAATTAGTAGCAGAAACTATTACTGGAAATGATGGTTATCTACTTTATCGCCGCCGATCCACTGATAACAATGGAAGGACAACAATAGTCAAAGCGAATCAATAGGACATTGAAGTTGATGATCGTTGGGTTGTTCCATTTTCGCCCTTATATATATTAGTCGAATTTTGCCATTCCCTAATATCTATTAAATACATTTGCAAATACGTGAATAAAGGTAGTGCCATGGCTGTGTTTGGAGTTTTTTGGTATAGTCAATGTTCGTAGCCCAACATCTATCCAACATCTGCGAACTGTCAATGGAGATTAGTTCCGCCATCGCATGGGATTGCTATAGAGAATGACACTCATTGGGACCACACTCTCGAAGATGTTGTGGTTTCGTCAAATGCTAAACAAATACGAATTTTGTTTTCTATACTTTAGTCTACATGCTATCATCGAATGCAGATTTGAAAATGAACGAAGAAATTCACAATGAAGCACTAATTTTAATTAAGGACATGTGCTTAATGCTTATCAACAAAGGATGACATAATTAGGAATGACAACGCCCAATCGCCCAATGCACGACGAATTTAATCAAGAGTTGAGCTGCGAAACCGAATACGACTCCGAAGAATTAAGAGAAACCGTTCAAAGAAACGTTCCGTTTTTCAATCAGCAACAAAAATATGCCTATACGATACGCTCATGAAAGTATTTCATAAACGATGGAACTGGTGGAGTTATTTTTTCTTAGATGCACCCGGTGGAACTGGAAAAACGGTTTTAATATCATTGATTTTGGCAACGATTCGATCGTAAAATGGAATTGCACTTACACTTGCTTCATCAGATATTGTGGCTCCGTTGTTGGAAGACGGTCGAACAGCTCACTCAGCACTCAAGTTGCCGTTGAACATGTGAACTAATGAAACTCCAATTTGCAACTTTGGAAGTTCAAAGTGTTGCAGCAAAGCAAATTGATCATTTGGGATGAATGCACAATGGCACACAAAAATTTTTACAGGCATTAGACCGCACGATGCAAGATTTATGAAACCACCAAAACTGGTTTTTATTATTATTATTATTAAAGTTGGCTGGAACCCAAGCAGGTTCCGCACTCAATGCTACCCTGGGTCCGTGGTGCAAACCGAATATTCTATCACAATTCGCAAGTCAGTTTTAGCTAAAACATCGCAGCTATCTGATTACCTTCAACGCTATAATGAGCCTGAACCTATACATAACGTAATGTAATTCGTAATGAATTGAGCACAGATTTACTATCACTGCATAGAATAATGTCCTTTCCCTAAACAGCGAGCTTAGAAGCATCAATCGCACAATGTGTGAGTGCAATCAGAATTCTTGAGACAACCACGAGTCCCTTGCTGGATACACCACCGAGAAAGAAATATCGAAGTAGAATTCTGGCAACAATTTGTCATTAATCATGTTAACTGAATAAATGGTAGATTAGTCTATGCCCTATGATCAGGCCGAGAGCGTTCCACGCACATATACACCGCAGGCAATAGGCAGTGGAGCATGCTGTGCCTAGGATGACCAACTGCAGTGGGGGGGGGGGGGGGGGGCAGAAATAAGATTGCATGCAAAGGTATAGAAGACGAGGACATAGCACCCGTAATAACTCGACAAGCCATATCTTGTATACTATTAAGCTTCGCAATGACAGAAACTGACTGAACCACAGGCCACCAAGCAACAGACGCGTAAGAAAGCATAGGTAAAGCTAGAAATTTAGAAATAAACATCAGCATTTTGGGGGTCCAACCCCACGACTTCCCAAAGGCTCTTCTACACTGCCTGAAAATGGAAGTAACCTTTTGCAGTTTAATTTCAATATGAGATTTCCATTAGAGTTTACTGTCCAGAATGACACCTGATTTATAAGGTGAGAAGGAGAAAACACTCCAGTGCAAGGTGTTGAGAGTGACTAGCCTATAGGCTAAGTCCCAGTCGGGTGAATAATCAGGCTAAGTCCCAGTCGGTAAAATGAACAGAAAGTAGTAGTTCGAAAATTTCCTCCCTGGAAGAGGTTAATCTGCCATTAGGAAGTCGCAGCACATCGAGTCGGCAGGAATCATTTCTAACCATGGACCTATTAAATCTGGGATCTCAGAGATACTATTAATTTCTTTCTCAGCATTTTCTTATATTCCTTTTGAGCTCCCAAAAAGTTATCCCAATCAACCTGTTTTTGAGTGTCCTAGCAGTTTTTCTCAGTTTCTTAAGATCAGAAGACCAAAAAGGATTATTCTGAGAATTTTGCTTGGTAGTAAGAGGACAAGATTTTTCGAAGGCTGACATGACTGCATGGTCAAAGATGAGGCTAGCAATTCAATGTCCTCAGTCGGACCTATTTCACCCAATGAAACCAGTCGAGGTTCCATCTCAAGAGAGAATAACCCCCAGTTGGTAACCTTCTTGTTACAATAAGGTTTAGTGAATTGATAAAGGTAGGCTCACAGCCTTTGTTAAGGATTCAAGCTCAGATGTGCTCAGGTAATTAAGTAGAGAAAAACCCCTTTCATTAATATTCGTGCTACCCCATTACGTGTGATGAGCATTAGCATCGCATTCTACCACTAAAGGTTAATGATTTGTCCTGCTCCACCAAACAAGGTTGGTAAACTCCTCCAATGGAGGAGGTGAGACCGAATCGTAAGGCAGATGCTCTGAACTGGTTTGGTGGTGCGATGATTCTATTGGCAGGTGATTTTCGACAAACATTGCCAGTGATTCTACGATCAACGCCAGCCCACGAACTTAATGCACGTTTGAAGTCGTCCATTTTATGGAAATATGTCAAAATACTCAAATTAAATATGAACATGCAAGTCGAATTGCAGAACGACCGATCTGGAGAAGTTTTTTTCCAAACAATTACTCGACATTGTCATCAAAAGCAATAACTCATTAAAAATATTGCTAAATCAATTTCTTGTTATACTGTTTACACCCTAATATAATGTACCTACTGTACAAAATGTGAAAAATGAATTTTCGATAGCTATACAGTGCAGTGAGATCTATTTACAATAAATCGACAGGCAATCCAAAACAAAAGGTTTACTTAGGGCCAGCAAGGCGGACCGGGCTCAGTTATTTAATATATTTTTTATATATGAACGCAAAATCACAATTTCAATACTTTATTAAATGTCGTCGGGGGCATCTTAGCCCGCTAGTTTTACATAAGTTAAACATAACATAAATATGTTATCCGATAACCGCAGTAAAATTGTTCCTGAAAACATAAATTCCAATCATTTGCAAATAAATTAGAAGTCAATAAATAAATCAGAGGTATACGTATGACTTTCACACCCTCTCGAATCGAGAATTTCATTCTGCAATTATATATTTTATGGAACCAAATTAATAAAAATAATAAAACATCTTCAAGAATCGATTAATAGAATAAGGGTGCACAAAACAGAGGTAAAACAATTTTTTATTACACTGCTTGCGATAAGAATCATCATTCTTCTCATATACTTTCCCGAACCGGGCAGGGGCACCCAATATTATCGAATCTATAACATTATTTTTATATGTTTTACAAATAAAATAAAAATTAAAATAATTTCAATAAAATTTAAATAAATAGAAAATAAAATCGCATTGATGTTTCCACCCTCTATGTACATGGCAAATTAAACGCGCGGTAATTGATGGGTTTTTATTGTATGTATGTAATTGTACACGAAGTTAATATTTTTGGGGTTTTTGGTGATTTTATTTTGGCAGCAATATATGAAATTTTGTATTGATAAAATTGGGTTTTTTTTGTCGACGATTTATTTTGTAATTTGATCCAGATGTGAATATTTGTTGTGTGTGGTAGTTGGTACACATTTAATTAGTGTACCTACTTTGAAATATATGTACTCGTATCGTATGTGGTTAATAGAATTAATCAAGTTGCAAAAGTAAATAGGAACTGGGGGTTGACATTTCGAAGCTGGGTCAAATATTATGAATCAAATTTCAAATCAAATATAATTGAAGTAACAGAAAATTCGATTCAAAAATTTAGTTTCGGGGTGTTTGATGACACCAAAGCTAAATTGTACAAAACTTGCTCTATTCAACGCTAAATGAAATACTTCTGACTTGAGTATCATACATTTTGGATGTTTAGAGTAAGAAAATAATAGTAGAATTCTGTAGAAACCAATTTTAATGCGTGTGAAGTTTTTACTAAAAAATTTGTACACTTTGTGAATTTATTGGTGTGAGGTGTGACATTTAATAATTCCGTTGTTGCACAATAATAATCAGTGTTATGCTCGATGACTGATATTTCTGTGATAGTTAGAGTCAGACAGTTTGCTTCGCCAGGGGTATCCCCCATCCAAAGAAATACATTTAATTCTAATTTTTGTAATAGTTTAATAGTTTTTGCTCACAAACATTTTTGAGGCTCAATAAATTTCTTGTCCAATAAGTTCAGATGATAAATAAAATGTTAATACTTAAAACGTGTCCGAATACTTTTAAAGGTAAGGTTGTCATTTCGATGATAAAATGACAAAATTACATTTCAGAGCATATCGATATTGTGAAATTTACGAATTGTCGAGATTAATTTTTTTAATAACTTGGCTCTAACGGATCGATCCTGAGCTTGGATTGGACTGTCTTAGACAATCTGAAGAAGCCAAGTCGTTCTCTACACCGTGAAGCCATCGTTGATTGCAAAAACCTCTGCACCTACGATATGGGTGTTCTCATTTCAGAGATTGCTACACAATTCGTAAGCAGAACGTGACCGAGCCAGCGTACTCTCTGAGACCTTACTTCATGTACAATAACAGGGATCTTCATCAGATCTCTGATCTCGATATTGTACAGACTCATACAGAGCTTAGTATGTAGTAACGAGGATAATACACTATATCGTGTTGAACCAATTAGAATCATAAAACCATTCAACCATATGATAGTTCGCGAGTAGATCTCGTGCGATTTATCGAAAGTGTTGATAATATTTTAAAGTTATGTAGTGATCCTAAAGAGGACGATGAACACCTAAAAATAATAAAATTAAATGTACGTAAGAAAATCGTAGGGAAAGCATCTCATTCTTTAATCACAAATAACATTCCATCCAACAATTGGGAATTAATAAAATCACACCTCACAAAAAAAATTCGCTGGTGATGAGTCAAATCTTCAAATGAAACTTTTCCAACAAATAAAAGTTGTCCAATCACCTACACATATCCTCACGTTATGAACATCTCAAATAAAATTGAACAATACAGATGATGTACGTCCGCTTATACTGCACCCATGGATTCCTGGGCCACCTGAGAATCCGAATGTAGTTATTACTAACATCGGCATTATGAACCCAAATGTTTCGACTACAGGATGGAAGGTTATCCGATACACTGGGCGAGGATCCATTTAAGGGTTATCTCAGTACCGTAGGAATCTATTTTATTATTATATTTTGTCTATAGCTGATCTTCATGATGACGTCCATGCTTGAATTAAAACGGATCATCCTGCAACATAGCAAGTCAGCTTCCTATGAGCTGAGGGAACTGCTTTATATGTATGTCGCATACAGATTTTTGTCTAATCCAGGAACCGTATCTTATTGATGGTGTGGGTTCTGGTTTGAACTCGAAGTTTGACAGGATCTTTCATAAGTCTACTTCCTTAAAACTAGAGCGGGCATTTATATTTTTAATGCTATTAATGCCGCTCTAACTAATGAATGTAGCACTGCTGATCTTACGGCAGTGCTGATCACTCTCGTGTATGCTGACTCACGTGTATGCTGCATCAGCCTATCTAGCCTATGATTTCGCCTTCAGAGGAATTGGTGAATCTTTTAATGTGTAGGGTCAATAAACTACCTCTAGTGATTGGTTGTGAATTGTGATGCGAACGCTCATCATACCATTTGGGGCTGTTCTAATACTAATAATAGAGGATCATCACTGTTCAATTACATTTTTACAATTTTTTGAGTTAGAGAAGAAAGAAGTTCGCAAAGAAGTGATTGATATTAGTTTGTGCTCAATGTCCATCGATGATCTGATTCGAAATTGGAGACTGGAGAGTGACGGATGATATTCACACCTCTGATCATATAGGTGCATCTCTTTTAATATTAACTTTAAAAGACCACCGCTTAAACCATATCGCAATAGGAAACTTACGAATTGGGATGCTTTCTCCTCTGAGCTCGTTTCACTACTAGATTTGCCTATAGCCAGATTAGGTCTATCGCAGATCTTGATTTGCAGGCAATTGTTCTAACGAAAGCGGTCTCGACGGTTTTTGCAAAGTTACGCCCTCTTATTAACAACCAGAAGAAGCGTAACACACCCTTCTGGTGTTCTGAACTTAAACAATTAAGGAAGAGTGTGCATGAAATTTAAAATAAACCCAAAACAACGAATCTAATTTCGGATTGGAATAGATTTTTAATAGCTTAAACGGCTTATAAAAAAAGCTTAAGATCCGCGCACAGTACTCCGTGGAAAAACTTCTGTAAAGAAATTGACAGCTTATCTGTTGTCGCCAAACTTAACAAAACTCTGGCTAAGAATGATACGTGTAGACTCGATAATCCTCGTCTACCTTCCGGCAAACTTACCTCGTGCAGGCGAGAACTCGGTGAGCTACTATTGTCTGTCCACTTTCCTGGGTGTGACATTGTTGATTCGGGTGTTGTTGCCTCCGAGCCACCTGACTTTTTTGTCGGTACTCCAGTTTGGAACTTAGCCCGTAGGCTGATCACTACTGATGTTTTACGTTGACGTGTTTTCTCATTTGAACCTTTCAAATCGAGTGGTCATGATGGTGTTTTCCCTGCTGAATTACAGCATGGTTTTCTACACATCATCAAAGGCTATTAGGCCCATTATTCTGACCTCTACTTTTCTTAAAGCTTTAGAGAGGATCATCGACAGATGTTGCTGGCAAGTCCTGCGAAACTGCTCTACATGAACTCGTAACTAGGATCGAATGATTACTTAACTACAAAGAGTTTCTAGTAGGTACCTTCCTGGGCATTGCGAGAGCTTTTGATAGCACTTCGTTTTCCACGATCACAAGTGCGTGTACCAATTTTACTTTACCAATTAACAATCGATTGCATGCTTAAGTCTCGGATAATTGAGACGGAGCTGGATGGCTCATCAGTGTCCATTAAAGTAGCCGCCCACAAGGATGGGTTCTCTCACCCTTGCTGTGGCTCATGGTTATCGATGAGCTATTTCGGCTTACCGTGCAAAGCTACGCGGATGATCTTGTTTTGACAGTTTCTGGTAAATACCTGAACGTCTTATCTAATCTGACGCATTTGGTAATGCAGAAGGGCCTTTGGCAATTCCTGGGGTCTGACCCCCAAAATGATGTCGTTCATCTATAAATCACTGGTTTTACCCTAACTATCGTGTGCTTCAGTTGTTTGGTGGCCGGTTGTGGTACTGACGTCTTCGGTAGCAAGACTGGATGAATTGCAGATGACAGCTTGTAGGGCTATAACCGAGGCTATTTCGTCTGCTACTCTTAAGAACACGCTGTTTTGGTAGAATTTTCTTGGTAGAATTTTCTTGGTAGAACACGCTGTTTTGCTGCGTATCGACTGAAGTGCATTGAGGCATGGAATGTCTTCGGGACTTGTACGGAGCATAGATAGATTCTTAATAAGTATAAGTCACATATTCCGTAGCTGGAAATGGTGAATGACATTCTCCGTTGTTTTCCTTCGAGAGAATTGTGGATATCTTAGGATTTCTATAGACAGCTGTCTGAGTCGATATTTTTTTTTGTTTTTTATTTTCGGATGGCTCACGTTCGGAAGTCAGTGCAGGGTTTAGATTTTACTGTCCTAAGTATGAGGTAAGAGTCTGGGTAAACACTGCACGGGTTTTCAAGCTGACTTAATTGCACTTACCCATAGTGCGATTGAGGCGTTTAAGGTTAGCGATTTAGGGAGGGATATTATTATCTGCACAGATAGAAAAGCTGTGCTTAATACCCTCAATAATCCTTTGACTGTATCCAAACTAGTCAAATATTGCAAGCAATTTCTTAGCGAAAGCTGAATAGAAAGACGGTATTAAGAAGTTCGCTCTACTTGAACTGGGACTGAAGTGGCGTTCTACTCCTAGCTGTCGAAAGGCGAAACATTTCATTATTGAACCCAACCTGAATCTCCAACGCATGGGACTATAGCACAGGATGCTCTTTGTGACGACTGCCTAGAGGAAGTGGACGACTGCTTACACTACCTCTGCAGCTGTCCGGCCTTTGTCGGAGCTAGATCCCAAGTGTTTTCTTCCGGATCTTTGAACGTATAGATCAGTTAGTATCCATTCCTTGATTCAAACTTGTACAGTTTGCAATAAGCTCCTGGCGATTTAGGATAGATCCTCTTGGTTTGCACCGCGGGCATTGAATGTAGAATCTCAGTGATTACATGACCACAATGTACTATTTTATAAGGTTCTAATATTTCATGAATTTTTCGAATAATTGGAAAACTTGTTTGAAGCAAAGAAACTTGTTTGTCATAAATCATAACGTCTTGTCGGATTCGGGTAATTCACAAATTTTGAGATTGTTCACAAAATTAGTTTAGCATTCACCCTGTGAAATGTATATATATATACAAACATATATGTACATAAAATACTCAACAATAATTCTACTATATTTACTAAAACCACACCCTGAAAGGCATTTCAATATAAAATCCCCTCCTTTGAAAGCATAGCACAACATAAATAAATTCCAACATAAAAAAAACAAAACAATTTCTCTTTCTTTTTTCCCAATTTAAGTACAACAACAATATTTTTGGAAATTGGAACATATAAATTGTGTAGATACGAAGACAATGAAATATGTCCGCCCAATTTAATAGCAACAATCGAATTTTCATTAATTTTTTGTGGGGGGCTGGAACTAGGAACATGGAAATGTACATATACTCGTATATGTATATATATAACGAGCATATAACGACTAATTTGTCTCTTTTAACTAATAACCATCATAGAATATGGTTGGCCTTAGTATATAGACAGAGAGTCTTGGCTTTTTATCTTGATTAAATTTTTTATTTTCTTTTCTTGTGAATAAATTATAAAATTATATTTTTGATTACATTTGCTTAATGTTGTACATACATACTCGTATATAAGTAAATATATGTATATACTGTACGTGTATGTTTATAGAATATGTGCGAATTATATTATGTATATACATTAATATCAAGTTAATTGAGAGTACTAAAATAAGTGTACTAAAAAGAAGCAAATATAAATGTTTAAAGCGCGCGAGGCAGATGTTTTGTGTTTTTAATCGAATCTTGCAATCAGAGGATATGTTATAGAACAAAAAAATTTTTTTAAATTATGCTCGTTAATTTTTTATGTTTTGTTGTTTTTGTTTCGTCGGTGAATATACATACATATGTACATACATACATGGCGAGATATCGTATTTTCTATACTTGCGTGACGAGTTAATTAATTCGCGCAAATTAAATTCTTTACTTAATTTAATTTAATTTGTGTGTGAGATGTTTCACTTGTTATTTAGTTCTTCTTATATATGTACATACATACATATATGTAGTTATTAGTTACACATTCATTGGCGGATCTCAGAAATTATGTGGTTTAAAGTGTTTATTATATTTATATGTATATATACGGTTTCGTTGAATACAATTTTTGTTTGGACTCATGTATATACATATATACAATGCTCGCGAGTTTTTAAACATAAATTAATTAGCAGGTTGTTTATAATTATAATTCAGTGTGAAAATATATTGGGGAAATGGCGTGTTTGTTAAGCCGGCGGATGTCGATTGAATAATTTTTACGCAATGGTTGATAATTTATCTGTTTACGCAAAGATATATGAAGACTTGTATAACTCTGCGTATTATGTTTTGTTGTTTTTGTTTTTAATATTTAACTTAGCATGCTTTACGAACTCAAAGTTTTACTCATCTAGTAATCGACTTAAATTTTTCGATATTGTTGTGGTTTTGGAAATTCATTTTTTATTACAAAAAAGAATGATTTAATTCAATAAAATATAAAAATGCAATAAAATATTCATCTAACCTTCAAATGATACAACTAAGCAAAGATCTAAATGAGCATTGATATCACCTTGTTGTAGTTGATTACAAACAGGGCAAACAGTTCCCAAATTTGCAGCTCATCATTTGAATCATCCTCAATCACAGCGTCAATTTTAATTTAACTGGTTTATTTTTATAAAATGGTGATTTTCGTGGTACATTATATTTAACTGGTCTGACCTCGACTTTTATGCCCATACAGCCCTCGAGATGGATCGCTAAATCGTTACGTGATAGACGATCTTGGCATAATGGACAATGAATTATATTATTTTCCGTTAAGCATATCAAGTCAGTGTTTCGGAATATTGACGTAGTTTGATATCGATTCAAGTGTGTCCTCACCAAATAAATCGTCCTCACCAAATAAATAAAACTTCTTTATCGATTAGATCACATCGGTATCGTCTTCAACAGCGCTGAAATATGTGCGGTTTTCTTTATGTCGTTTACTATCTCCTCTTGTCTTTCTTGGATCGTTTGGTCAGTGAGATGGGTGCCGCGTCTCTTGACTTCTTCATCACTGACCAATAATTTGACAGTTGGGTGTTTTTCTTCAATTAGGATTAAATCATCCTCACTATTTTCTTCGACCAATCGAGGTCGTTTTAAATCTGGAACATCTTTCAAACCACTACTACCGTACCGTTTTGCTCACAGATCACGAACTGTATATGATTAACATTTTCATTCGGTTTAACGGGTGGAATATCAGAAATGGTTCAATTGATTTGTTATTGGAATGTGAGGGAAATTCGTCATCACATGATCGGTAAAATAATTTATACAGATTAATTCATCATAAAATGTGTGGTATACTGTATCTGTAATATTCGTTCCTGCTGCTCGATTAATTCCTTCCATCATTTTTTTAAAATTGGGTCCATGTCCCCCATTTCCTTCGCGGTTTCCTCGAATAAAGAAATATGCGTGTATCATTTCGTGCTGTAACACAAATTGTGGAGGTTATAGTTGATATAAGGATATACAAAATCTAAAATATTCTACCAAAAGCGATTCAATCAAATTTTTCCGTGATCTCAATTTTAAAAGTGGTTCACTTAATCGTATCGTGCACTGCATACCTATTCCCCCACAGTTGTACATGCGTTTACTCCATTCCAACGAGACACACTGTAGTTTCCCTTGAAAGAATTTCAAATCAAATGCACCAAACAACGTATATGAATATCTGGCGTTGGATCGATTGTTTCCCAATCCGGATAGCTAAATTGTCCGTAATATTTAAATCTTTAAATTTAACTTTAAATTAAAATCCAATAACAATCCATTATTTTAATATTAAATTTTTTAAATTTTCTGTGCAATTTATTAGTTGTCACAGAAAATTTGAGGTTATGAAAACTAAAATTGACATATATGACGTGGGGAAAAACTTATCGGGTGGGGAGATTTATTACACATTTCGGACACAGTCTATATACAAAATTAGAGTATTTGTTATGTATAAGTATAAATGTAATACAGCAAGGTTATATACTTAACAATATTACATTAATAATTCTAGTATATAAAGAAAATACATAAATATAAATAATAATTCTATATACTACAAATACAGTGTAGCATTGATAATTCATAACACCTTTCCCCTAAGATTTAAATAATCCAATGATTATTGAATTTAATATTTTATTAATTTCATTTTATTTTACATAATATACAAAATATAAACATATACATTTTTTCAGTTTTAAATGATTTTTTTTTATAATTAATAATATTTTATTTTAAAATGGTAATATTCAAACTATTTAATTCTCAACTTTAGGAAATCAATTATGACAATTAAATAAGTATGACAATTTTATTTATTGTTGAAATATTTTAATTCGATTATTGTGACGGTTTTTAATTTATTATTTATTAGCAAAGTTGTATTGACTTGAGAAGGAATTTCCTTTATTTGGAAAGGACCAAGCCAGAGAGGTGAAAATTTGTTTCTGCGTACTTCATTCTTTAGTAGAACAAAATCATCAATATTTAAATTTTTAACTTGAGTTTTAGTATCGTAATATGACTTTGACTTCTGTTATTTATATAGATAAGATTTTTTTTTGGCTATATCAAAAGAATATTGCATTCGATTTTTTAGTTCAAAGAAATAGTCATCATAATTATAAACTATTTCAGGTTCACGTATAATAATGAATTAGGTATAAATGGTTTATGTCCGAATAACAACTCATACGGCATAAATTTAGTTGAGGTGTGTGGTGTAGTGTTGAATGTAAAGATATAGCAAAAGGAAGCCAAGAGTCTAAATTTTGTTCATCGGACTGTGTATATATTCGCAAATATTCAGTCTAGGTTCGATGAGAGCGCTCTAATGCCCCATTTGTTTCTGGATGATATGCTGATCTCCGAAAATGCAAATTACTTTTTCAACAAATACACGAGCTACATTATCGGCTTCTTGATTACAAATTGGAAATGCCATTGAAAACTTAGTCAAATCTTCTTGTATATTGTCAAAATACATTTATTATCACGGTAAGATAGTAGAAGTGGACCGACTATGTCTAAGAATATTTTTTCGAAAGGTTGCGACGAAGTTGACGTTATCTGCATAGGAACCTTGTTTAATTTACTGCACTTATTTTTCTGGCACAATTCACAAGACTGGATAAATTTCTTTATTCACGAATAAAAATTTTTGAAAGTATAATATCGTTTTAATCGTTCGGCTGTTCTAAATACGCCTTGATGTCCACCTAGAGGATTCGAATGAAAATCTTGAATTATTTTGTCAATTTCAGCATCATCGGTAAGTTGAATTATTTTCGAAATAACAGAATAGTTGTGAGGTTCAGAAGATATGTTTACTAAATCTTTTTCAAGCTGTTCTCTATTTTGAGAACGTATTACTACTTTGATTTCTGTTTTTAAAGGCTTATCTGTTTCCAATTGTATTCTACTCAGTGCATCTACGTTTAGATTCATGTGTCCTGGTTTATGAATAACGTTATAATCGAAGTCTTCGAGTCTAATACGCCACCGCATTAAACGAGACGAAGGATTTTTTTAAATTACTAGGCCAAATTAATGGCTTGTGATCCGTAACAATTGTGAATGGACGACCGTATACATATGGACGAAAATGCTCAACAGCCCATACCATCGCCAATAGCTCCTTCTTATTATTCGGATAATTTATTTCTGCCTTGTTTAACACACGACTTGCATACGCAATAGGTAAATCTATATCATTTCTAAACTGCGGTAAGACTTCGCCAATGGCCATGTCGCTCGCATCGGTTGTGATTATGAATTGTTCGGCGAAATCTGGGTATTGTAGGATTGGAGGTTTGAACTTTAAAAATGATTCATCGCAAAAAGCATCCCAAACGAATGGTTGACCCTTTTTTAATAAGTTAGTTAGAGGTTTTGCGATTTCTGAGTAACTATTAATAAAGCGTCTGTAATATCCAGATAACCCTAGGAATGATTTTATTTGTTTCTGATTAATTGGTTGAGGATAATTTTGTACCACTTTTATTTTTATTTCATCGGGTTTAATACCATCTTTTGTAACAATATGTCCGAGATAAACAATTTCCTTTGATAAAAACTGGCATTTTTGTAGGTTAACTTTTAAATTATTAGTCTTAAAACATTCGAAAACGGATTCCAATTTTAAATTATGATCTTTAAGGTTATGACCTGTTACAATTACGTCGTCTAAATAAACTAAACACTTAATGCCATTTAACCCACTAAGTATATGATTCATTAACCGCTGGAATGTCGAAGGTGCCCCCTTTAATCCAAACGGCATTCTTTTAAAGTGGAAATGTCCTAAGGAAGTGTTAAACCTAGTTTTTTCTTTGTCGGACTCGTCTAAGCATATTTGATGGTAACCTTTAGCTAGGTCTATTGTCGAAAAATATTTTGATTTTGAAAGGTGCTCTAAGATGTCAGAGATATTTGGTAACGGAAATACGTCATTTACAGTGATATCATTCAATTTACGAAAATCAACGACTATTCTCCATTGTTTTTCGTCGTTGTTCGATTTTATTGGAACCACTATAAGAAGAAAATTCCACGGACTTTTGCTAGGCTCAATTAGGCTCAATGATTTTGTCATCTGCAAACGTAATCTATATCATTTGGAATATTTAGATGAAGAGTAATTATTTTTTCTGAACGAGCAGGAATAGATATATGCAAGAATTAGTAGTTAATCTCAAAACGATTGATTCATCATTTAACGGAATTACGAAAATATAATTAGAAAAATCAATTTTGCACTTTTGGAAATTCATAGGCTGTTTGCGATTAAAACATTTTAATTTTAATTTTATAATTTTATTTTATTTATTATTATAGCAATATTATATATATATATATTTTTTTTTAAATTTGGCTGGAACCCATTAAGGTTCCGCACTCAATGCCACAAAGAGCCCATGGTGCAAACCTTGGATTCTACCAAATCACGCATACGCATTCTGCATCCTTAGCAAATTGGAGAAGTTTGAACCAAGGCAGAGAAGATAGTACACTGAAAAAAATTTAGCCTAGATTTAATGATTTTGTAATTAATATTAAGGAATTTCGGACTTGATCTGGACCCTATGTTTTTTACACCTTAATTTGATGGAAACTGTCATAAAATTAACATTTAAATTTAGATGAAATAAGTTAAGCAATATGCCATCATAATTTAAGGAAAATAGCCTAAGCTTTAGGTTAGGTTAGGTTAGGTTATGGTGGTCGTCCTAAAGGACTAGCATAGACACAAAATTGGTCCGTAGCTGTACCACATTCGAGTTTTCTCCTCTTCACTCGCTGAACCATCGTGAGCTTACCAAGAAGCGTTTAAAGTCCCGGATCCCGATCTTACTAAGATCCGTGAGGTCGTTCAAAGGGGAAGTCCCCATAAATTTTGTTCTGCTGTACGCTAGACCAGGACAGGTGCAGAGCAGATGGAGCACATTTTCCTCCTCCTCCTCATCACCACAGCTGCGGCAGAAATCGTGGGCTGGGACACCCAGTCTGCGCGCATGTATCCCAATGAGACAATGTCCCGTTATAGCTCCCACGACCATACCAATATCGTGTCGTCGAAGCGATATCAGTTGGTCTGATCTAGACCGGTCAAGACCAGGCCAGGTCTGCCTGGTTATTACACACGAACTGGCGTTAGACCATCTGACGTTCGTTTCTTTTATAGCTTCTTCCAGAAGCAACAGTTTACATGAAGCAAGCGGTATCTTTATATCCCGCCTGCTTTGGGTTATTAGGCGTGCTGTACCCTTGCGGGGCAACTCATCTGCCTTTACATTCCCTGCGATATTGAAATGCCCTGGCACCCACGTCAAGCGGATGTTGAACTGATCAGCCATCTCATTTAAAGATGCCAGACAGTTCTGGGCTACTTTCGACGTCAGGGAGTATGATTGTAGCGTTTTAATAGCAGCCATGCTGTCCGTAAAAATGCGAATATCCCTCGTAGATATTACATTATACTTCAACCAGTCCATGACTTCCATTATCGCAATCAGTTCAGCTTGAAAAACGCTGCAAAAGTCGGGAAGACGAAAAGAGAGGTTAACCCCTAGTGCCTCACAAAATACCCCGCAGCCAACCCCTTTATCCCTTTTTGAGCCATCCGTGAAGAAGCTTAGCGCCTCATTGTCCATAACCGTTTCGTTCACCCAGTCCTCTCTGGTGGGAAACTCAGTTTGGAATCTCACCTCAGCAGATGGCAAGGGAATAGCGTAGTCGGTAGCTTCCGGAATACCCCTGTTGCATAGGATAGACGAGTGCCCTGCATTGTTACAGGTCCACATAGATATGGATTTGAGCCGAATGGCTGTGCAAGATGCAAGCTGCTCGGCCGCAATATCCAATGGAGTAAGATGAAAGAGAATCTCCAGAGCTTGAGTAGGTGTGCTCCTGAGAGCCCAACTTATACACAAGCAGGCCGTTCTTTGGACTTTCATCAATAGTATAAGGTTGGCCATAATTTTTAACGCTGGCCACCAGACGACAACCCCATACAGCAGTATAGGTTTGACCACTGAAACGTAGATCCAGTGTACTATGTGGGGCTCCATACCCCATCTCTTTCCAATGGCATTTTTACAGGAGTAGAGCGCTATAGTAGCTTTCTTTACTCTCTCTACGATGTTTGGTTTCCAGCTTAGCTTGCTATCCAAAAGAAGTCCGAGGTATTTTGCTCTATCCGTAAAGATCAAGCGAGTACCATTTAATGTTGGCGGGTCACACTGAGGAAGCTTGTGCTTCCTGGTAAAGAGGACCAGCTCTGTTTTCTGTGGGTTAGCGTTCAGTCCGCAGCCGCGTGCCCACTCAGAGAGGTAGCCAAGCGCGCACTGCATGCGCTCACTCAGCGTACTAGGATATTTACCGAAGACCGCAATAGCAACGTCATCCGCGTAAGCAACCACCTTGAAGCCTTGCCCTTCCAGGTTTAGTAACAGGTCATTTATGACCAAGTTCCAAAGAAGGGGGGATAAAACCCCACCTTGAGGTGTCCCTCTGCTCACGTATCTGGCGGCAGACGTCCCACCCAGATAAGCTGTCACGATCCTGCCTCTAAGCATATGATCTATCCAGCCTCTGAGTGACAGGGCAGGGTTAAGTCAATAGTTCGCTGGATATCCGCAGGGATAATGCCATCAGGCCCTGCCGACTTGTATGGCTTAAAGCTGTTTATTGCCCATAGGATATTCCGCCTGCTTACTATATGGCTTACGGAGTTAACACCCCTATTTATCATGGGTCCCTCCGGAGCTAGTACCGAGCACTCCGGGAAGTGCGTTTCTAGTAATAGCTCCAGGGATTCCTCACTACATGTAGTCCATGAACCATCCGGTCGTTGTAGATAACTCGGGATGGAAGGACTAGAACAAAGTACTTTGCGTAGCCTGGCCGCCTCCGAGGACTCCTGTATATTGCCACAGTAGAGTTTCCAAGCCCTCGTTTTGGCTGCTCTCAGCTCGTACTTATAGGTTTTGAGGACTTCCTTGTAACAGTCCCAGTCTGCAGCAGCATTTGTGTTCTTCGCTTTCTTGAACAGTCTCCTGCATTTCATACGAGTACCTTGGAGTTCCTTCGACCACCAGGGTGGCCGAGATTTACCCAAGGGTCTACTGATAGGACATGCACCTAACATGGCCTTGTTAAAAGCATCAGATAGTTTGGCTTCTAGAGCATCAAGCTCCTGTGTAGATGCAGGAGGTTTTGGAACCGATACCGGTAATAAGTTACCCAGAATGGTTCTGAAACAATCCCAATCAGTTTTCCTCCTATTCCTGAAGGGTGGTTTGCTAGTGGGTTTTGTATCCACTTCGTATTGGAGATAACAATGGTCAGAAAAGGAATGGTCTTCGGACACTTTCCAGTTCAATACCCTCTCCTTAATAAAATCCGAGACAAGTGTGATATCCAGCACTTCTTGTCTATTTTTAGTAATAAAGGTTGGCTTGCACCCGATATTACATATATTTAGGTTAGTACTTAAAATAAAATCAAGGAGTAACTCACCTCGCCTGTTGATATTTGTACTTCCCCAGATTTGAGCCTCCATTATTGCACTAACCAACCTACCTGGTGGTATGTTTTCCTCCTCGTACGGTAGGTAGGCCGATATTAGCCAGAGATTTTGCCCATCCATCTCGATGCTAGCCACCACTACATCAGCGTTGCTGTAATTAAGTAGTATAAAAATATTCAGATTATTTCTAGCGAGAATGCAGGAACGTATCTTACCTTCATTCTTCGCATGTAGTATTTTATATTTGGAAGTTCTGAGGCCCAGCACCCGGTCACCATTGACCCAAGGTTCCTGAACCAGAACAACATCAATGGACTCAGATTCCATTTTGAGCAGGAGGGCGCCGAGGCGGCTTTAGAGTGATGGAGGTTGATCTGAAGGATCTTAAGCATTAGATATTGCTTACCTCCACCACTGTTGAATCAGAATCTTCTGACGTCGATTCGTCCGGTAGGAGCGCACAGCGTAGTCCCAATGATTTCGATATCTCCGAGTCCAGGGATAGTGTCTCCTGAGCGTCTTCCGGGATGCTTTGGACATCTGGGTCACCAGCAATAGGCGGGACACCACTAGTGGCTTCCCCACCTGCTGCAGTTGCCCCAGGTCTGTCAGCCTCATCGCGCTTATAGATTTTGAGCGTAATCGCTCCAAATCCATAGCTGACCAGGCCTCCAGATTTTGCCAAAGCACCCACGGATTCTCTGTCGATGATCATGACGGCCGATCTGTGATCTGTTTCCGCCTTAACCTCTTCTAACCTGGCAATCTTCCAGGTGGCCGTTGGCAGATCCGGATTGCTGATTTTCAACATTTCCAGGATCTCCCTAGGATCAGTTGGCTCCGCAGGAATCCAGGCTCGTGCCCTTGGCCTGCAGGGAATTTCTTCCCTAGTCACCACTGCTAGTTTGGCCCCCGGCCAGACTTCCCCCAGGCTGCCGATCGCCTTTTTATAGAGGGTCACAGACCTCTCATCGGCACAGGCAGTCAGTTTTACGTGACCCCGGTGCCACCCTCCGTCTCGGCAGGACGGAGCAGGTCCTGGGTTCTCCCTCATGATTTTTAGGAAGATGGCGGCTAAGGCCTTCTCCACCTTCCTCCAGTTCCTCGTAATGCTCCCATCTTCTTGTGCCCTGTCAACGACTGAGATGATCAGGTGATCCTTTAGCACCTCGTTGAAATGCCTGGTAACATTGTCCGGAACCCGTTTCTTTTTAGCCTCCGTAGGCGGTTCATCATCAGATCTCTGCCTTTTCGGCTGTGAGATCACAACGCAACCCTCCTGCTTTGGCTCAGTGATACGTCTTGCCCACGCAAGCGTATCCTTGTCTCTATCCGTTCTCTGCTCCAACGGAATGTTACAGATCTTAGAGATCATGCGCCAGGCTCTCTTCCTGGTCTGATAGTTTGACACTAATGGAGGGCCAGCATTCGTGCCTTTGCCCTTTGGTTTCGAGGGGCCAGCCTCATTCGGTCTTATGCCCCTAATTGCACGTTGCAGACCGGGCCTAAAGGCCGATGTCTCCGCAGTACTAGATTCCGGTTTTTTAAGAGCACCGGTCTCTTCTTGTGTTTTATCTGGATCTTCCATAATAGGTCCCACGAGTAGCGGAGACAGGAGGTCCACCTGTGCAGAGATCCGCAATACACAGGTAAGGCTACATGATCCGGAGGGCGCCAAGTATCCGGATATACCGTTAGAGACTGGACTAGTTTTTAGACTGGACCCCCAGCCTGGCCGGTTATTAGCACGGTACGATTAACACCTTAACCCGGCCCAGTTATTTAGCGCCGTGTTTTCGCCTAGTACACCACATGGTGTAATAGTTGCCCGGTGGTCACCACGGGGAGGTAACACGCACACTTGTGGAAGCTGCAAGATACGGAGCTGGCAACAAGTGCCAACTTGATTCCCCCAGACAGCTTCTCACCAGACCACCCTGAGCCTAAGCTTTAAGTAGCACGAGATTAAATTTAAAGATTTCTATGACTTATTTTAAAACATAAATTAAGGCAAACGTCGTTAAATTTAGGAATTTATTTCCAAAAATTAAGCCAAATTCGAATAAACTGTACTGTTTTTTGTATACAATTTAAGGAATAATTCCTTATATTGGTGATCGGATTAACATGGAGTTAAGTATTGTTTCCTTAAATCTATAGCAGAAATTGTCTTCTTTAAGATTGGTTGCGTTACTAAGTGGTAAAAAAAATGCGTTAATCGAATCCCGATTTAAATTTTCCAAATTTTTTTATCTGATTTTCGAATAAGCCGCGCAGAAGGTTTCAGTAGATAATTAAGTCCTTTAAAGATTAACAAAAACTTTGACTCTGAAAATATATAGAAGTAAAATTATAATTATTAGCATTTAAAGTTCCTCAGAAAAATCTGAATAGACATTTTGGTTGGAAAATAAACCAATAAAATTTGTACCTTCATTTTGCGATACATCAGAGAGTTGTTCGAGAAATGATTTATCTTTAATTTTATTTTTCATAATCAAAGTTATTTTATGAACAAAAGTATCCCATTTTTTTTATCAAATGCTCTTTTTCTGGGAATAACATTTGAAACTCGAGATCAATCTAAGTATATAAAACATTATTTGAAATTGACATAACTAGTTTACTACCAAATTAGATTTACATACAAGTCTAAAGGCGTCTGGGTGTCTCTATAGATGATCTAATCCTCATAAAATGTCTGAACATCTAAATTATCATTTAAAAGTTCTTGTTGGCGCTTTTTAAATGTACTTTGAAATTTTATTTCTACAGTATTCCATGGAACATCCATTCACTGCAACCATTCTTTGTCCTTGTCGAATTCTTCGCCTTTCACATATTCCATGTTGGTATTAAAATTTTGGCTGCTGTTTTCGCTAACTAATGAATATTAAAAAAAAAATGCGCAAAATCAGCAAAATACCCATTGAGTGCGATGAATCTATTTTAATCTTTTTTGTCACGCCAAACCACCCAATTTTGTTCAGCTTTGGGCCTTCGTTTCTATATTTATTATAGAGTTTTCCGGTAGGTCGTATTTTATCAATACGATGGTAGTAAAATTCCTATGTCGAGTTAAATTTATATATACAACTATCAAAAACATTTTTTTCAGTAAGTTACTGTGGGAAATTTTACCTTTTTTTCGCCAACAAAAGTACTTGCAATATCGGATGAAATTTTATCGAAGTCGATGTAATTCATTGACGTATTTGAAATGTCAAATGTCAATGTAAATATAACTGTTCCAAATTTTTCGGGCCTTATCGGTGGTGTTTAAAAATATTTTTAAAGCTTTATTCGTGGTGCAAGTTTTCGAATTCGTTGGTGTTCTTTCAATTGGTACTATTACGCCATCATACTTAACAGGGTCACTTCTACATTGTATCCCTAAAACAAAATGGCATTAAATTACAAATAAATATATTAAATATCTGTGGAAATAATTACGTTTTCTTTCCGCCTTTCCTTTACTCACGATATGTCGGAAACATTTGATCCAATTCGAGTTCCGATATTAATTGCAAATCCGAAAGCTCATAGCCAGCTTCTGTAATATGAATACAAATTCAAAGTTGTTGTTCTTGTAATAATAAAGACTGGAATTAGGTTAACTGCAAATTTGTTTCCTAAATAGAGAATGTCCCACTGATACTGTATTTCTTCGACCTTGTTCCTGTCTACTGAAAATTACTTGGTATGTTTACCAAAATTATTTCCTCATTATGCCGTCCTTGGTCAGTATTTTCGAAAATAATCATACAGTTCTCATACAAATTCGTTGTTCCACTTCGTTGTTCTTTTTCAATATATAATGTTTCTAATATAAAATGTAATATTACGGTAAATTACGGTAAATCAAATTTATAAAACGTAAATGCATTTCAGATAACCTTACCACTCGATAAATCTTCAGACATTGTTGATTACGTTAATGTATCCTTTGCCAATCAAATGTTAGCTTAATTCCTAAGTTTGTGGAAAAGAAGGTTGTGTTTTATGTTTAATTATGACTGACATGAATTACTTTTTACATTAAAGCCAGGAAAATCTTACATTTTACCTCGAAACAAAAGCAGCGTTTCCTAAAATTGAGGTAGCCCTTTTTTCTCAGTGTACATGCACAGGAATTGTCCTGGAATTAAACACATGAGCCCTAATACAATCGATTGAAAGTAGGGCAAGAAAGAATCGATACTAGTATTCTTAAGTTATCCTTTTTTAATGTACCAGCGTAATTAGTCAGCTTCGAGTTGGTCTCACTAATAAAGTATTTCGCCTTACGGCAGGTGGAGGTGGATGACCACGCTTGCTTTAAGTGAAGTAGAGCTGCATTTTTTACCAATGTAAAGAGGCAACGGAGCAGCAGGTTCAGGTCCAATGAAACATGAACGTAAGCCAATTGTTGCCAAATTGTCTGCGATTTCATTACCTTCAATGTCACAATGCGCAGGTACCCACAAGACCTTAACTTTGTTATTACGGCAGAGAACATTCAAACATTTCTTACAATCCTTCGCCAGTTTTGAGTTGATCAAAGGATTATTTAAGGAGTTGAGGACAGATTTACTGTCAGTACAGAAAATAATATCTTCACCATTAACTGCGAAATTAATAGCTGTAATGGCACAGTTAGTAATCGCGATTAATTCCTCTTGATAAATAGTACAGTAAGTACCCAAACTGCCAGAAGTTCTCAGACCCAGCTGTGAGCAGCAGATACCGAAGCCAGCACCCTGTTCAGAAAGCGAGCCAGCTTCAGATATTCCCTTGAGAAAGTTTAAAACATAAGTCTAGTGCGAGTACAACTAAGTCAGTATTAGAGGAGTTCACTTGTAAGCCGTTATCAAGGCACCACTGCGTTCTACAATAAGAAGAGCGTGTTGCGTTGAATCAGATAAGACATTCAAATGCTTACTAGAAACTGTCAGAACCAGGTCACCAGCGTAACTTTGAACGATGAGACCGGACATTTTACAAGGAGCTCGTCAATTACCAAAAGCCACAACAGAGGTGAAAGAACCCCTCCTTGTGGACAGACCCTCGCAACTTTGACTGAAACCGAGCATTCATGTAGCATGGAGATAACGATGCGAAATTTAAACATATACATTTAATCCATTTGACAATGGTTGATTCGATACCAAATTTGGTACAGATGCTAATAATCGTATATTGAACGATGTACTATCGAAGGCCCCTGCAATATCCAGGAATGTTCCTCACAGAAATTAATCCAAGATGACCTCTGTGCAGATCTTAATGCTTTTTAAACACCTTTTATGCGTCTATAGGAAGCTGTCTCAGTCACCCTGAAAATTAGAGCACAAACTGATGTCAATCACTTCACTACGAGCTGAGTTAACAAAAGTTGGCTGACACCCAACATTGAGAATATGAAAATCCGAGGAACTTAGATAGTTAAACAGTTTTTCAATTTAGTTACAAATATGACGTCGAACGAAAAGCTCTATATATCCGTCATTTTTAAATTTTTATTGTAATAAAAAAAACGTGTAAAGCTAAACGCCACGACACTTATACATTTGCTAAAGCATTTAAGAAACATCGGTATTTATAATTCGGTATAATTTAAATCAGTTTTGGATGTGAGCCATGAGTCTTTCAAAATTGTATTTGACAATTAATTTTTTTTGGAAACATGGATATGGGCATGGCCCAATTAACTCGCATTGAGCATCTTTGCATGTGCCACACACGTATTTGCTCGCAGTTCTTTTACCAGTTTTCCAACACACGCGGCATCTCCTGGCGATTGTTGACAATGCTTGGGAAATGAGCCGTATATTTGAATTTGAAGTTCCAGCACGTCTTGGGCTCCTTTGCCGGGCAGAACTTTGGCCTAAATATAAGGTTATAATTGTATCTCTAAATTCTAGATGAGATAATTGTCGCTTTTGTGTTCGTTTGTTAAATGACAAAAAAAACTTTCATGTACCATCTTATATATTGAACGCCATGGACAAGCATAATATGAAATCATTTGATTCGTTCTATCGATTCCCGACATATTAGCAATGTAGTCTACCACTATTTTTGGCTTTATTTTTGTCCTTCAATTTTAACACTATTATACGTTTTTACGGTTTCGCTGCCATGAAATTTGTCGTGGCTTTAATTTGGGTTTACAACATGCGAGGGATTCCTGTTCGAACATAATGTTCCACATATGTTAGTTTGATCTTTAACCAAGTGCCCCTGCCAAGTCGATACTGCAATAGTAATTGACCATATACAAAGTATGTCCTTTGCCCAAATATTCTTTCATTATTTCCATAACTACGCCAAACGCGTGACCTTTCTCGTTTGAAACCGTGCCTCTTGCGGATAATCTGATTTATTAATAATTCGTAGAACTCTTGTTTGAAAGTCTTTTTCGCCATAAAAGGAGAGATATATGTGTAAAATTATGCTTCCTGAAAACTAACGTATATACTTATAGGGATATCTTATAACCCACTCCAATCGACCTATGAAAAATACATACATTTACATTTCTTGGTGTTTCGATCCGGGCATTTAATTGCAATATTCCTTTTAACGTTACATCCGAATCGCAAACATCGAAATTCCTCACGTAGATATCTTGACCTTATACTTTGGCAGGACGAATTCTCTAATGTTCCGATCGTTTGAAAATCATATTCCTCTGGCCAGGATATCGAAAGTGGATCATCCCTCTGGTTTCGCTATATACTATTGCCAATTTGAAAAATAGAAAGAACAAAGCATACAAGAAAATGAAAATCAACGATACGGGAGTCCATTAACGGTTCTGAAAACTTTCGGCTCTGATGAACTATAGTTGAACCGCTTGGACTGCTTGAACTGGTAAGTTTCCTACTTAATGGAAAATCACTAAAATTACAACGATCTGAAAAGCTGGGACGAGAGCTGACATTTTGTGCTACAGGGGAATTTCAAACTAATTGAATTAGTTGCTTGCAATTGGTCACTTAAGCCGTTTATTCCACGTCATTTATCAACAGCTAAACACGGTTTCCTCCCAGGTCTCACCACGACTAATCTGAATGAGTTTACTAGCACAACAATAGAAGTCATCGAAAAACATCTGCAAGTCGACACTATATATACAGGGGCCCTACTATGACTTTCGACTACGATTTTAGACGACGGTCGTTTTCCTATAATAGGCAAAGGAAGAAAAAGGAAAACAATATTATAAATTTACTATTGTTTACCTTTTTAAACGACCGTCGTCGAAAATCATTGTCGAAAGTCATAGTAGGGCCACAGATTTCAGTAAAACTTTTGACTCGATCGATCATGTCAAAGTAATTCAAAATTTATTGAAGTTTCGGTTCCCCAATGTATTTGTGATATGGATCCCATCGTATCTTAACGCGGTAGACATTAATATATCGAATTAGTGGTGCGTACTATATCAAGACCAATTACGGCATTATCGTTCAAATATAAACAGTGCAAAATTATGTTATTCTTTGGAAAGAAGATTCCTTTGCAATCCGAGTATCATATTAACAACGCAATTCTACATATGTAGAACAGATGAAATTCGAGATTTGGGGGCTACTTTTAGCACATCGATATAATAATCGTTAAAGCCATAACTCTAGTTGGGATTTATTAAGCGGTGGTTATGGAAGTTAACGTTCATTAAATGCGTATTCAATCTCTATTTTGCCTATGTCAGTTGTTCCAGTATGTGGTCTCCGTATCATCAAATTGATATATTAGGCGCAACGAAAGCATGCAAAAACAATTTTTTGTTATACATCGTTCGGCTGGAATTATGATAACAATCTAAGATATATCATGAAAATACACTGAATAACCGAAGAAAATAACTAAGTGCTTGAATGATAGGAAACGTGCTTCTGCTTGACACATTGTCTCACCGAATTTCCTGGAAAACATGTCCTTTTATGTTCTAACAAAGATTACTATTCAGATTTATTTAACTCAATTGGATCAACATAGCAGTGTGAATACAGTGCTGCTCTTGGTTCCATTAGTCGCCATCATTGTTAGTGAACCTGCACAATTTTCATCTTCGAACGGCAACTTGTATTTCGCTAAGCCATGTGGCCGACAAAAGTTTCGAGTTTGAATGAAAGTAACAGTTGAATGGTGGTGATTAAGATTACTAAACAGCGCAAATCTAGCTTGACGTACATACGTATATAGAAATTTAAATTTTATTTTATTTTATTTGTTACATAGCCATGGTTATTTTAAAATTGACATCCAAAATCAAGCATATTGACGGCATTCATTTTCTGTAATACATGTTGAGTTAAATCTATAATAGCCAGACTTGCAATAACATGCTTCATAACAAAATCCTTCCTGAACCTGGCATATATCATTTTTGTTAATTACATCGCAGTCTGGTTCACAATTTCCTCCACATTCATTGAATTCTTCGTTATCTTGACAACCTGCATATATTTAATAATCATAATTTACAATATTATATTTTACACAAATAGTAACAATTACATACCACGATCGTCACCAAATACCACAATAATGAACACAACTAAACCGAATATGTTAAGTAGACGCATTTTAGTTTTCGTATAATGTCAAAACTAATATTGCATTGGTATTTATACAAAAAAAATTTACTATTACTTCGCAATGGTGATAAGGCCCGCAATTAGCACAAAAAAAAAAAAATAAACAATAGGCCATCCATTATCTTTACTACAATGTATGAAAACAACTATAATTAATTTTACATTGATTACTCTTTACCCTACTTGGGCCATCTACCTACATATACGAGTATATGTACATACATGATAAAACTATCTCGAATGTTATTAAAATTACACATTTGTTCTAATTAAATAATCTTTTTAATTAAATTAAATATAAAAATGTATTTCATCTGAATAAAGTGTTTGAATTTTGGATATGGTCAAATCGACCATTGCCCATGTGGTGATATTGTATGTTTCTGTACTTTATATTTTTGGCAAGATGAAAGAAGATTTTGTCCACCGGGTTACGTCTTGATATATCTTAGGCCAAAAGTATCGAGATGTTACCACGGACACTTGGGTGCGAAATATTATGCAGAGTATCGAAGATGGTTCCACGTAATGGCTCTGCGATGTAAGGGCGATTGTTTTCGTTGAAGTTTCGAAGTAGATTTCTAGCCCAGGTATCTTTAAAAGCTCTACTTTCATTGTTGAACTATAGTATGACATACTGAACCAGAAAGTAAATGTTCAGGGTCTGACTTTTACAACTGGATGATTGTGTTGTAGTCGAAGTGAGTCTCGACCGAGGCAATTTCGTGATCTGATGTGCGAGATAATGTATCTGCGACCACATTGTTTTTGCTTTGAATGTGCAGAATATCTGTGGTAAATTGAGATATGAAATCCAGATGACGTGCTTGTCGTGGATTCCGTTCAGTTTTCGACTGAATTGCCTTTGTCAGAGGTTTATGGTCGGTATAAATGGTGAAGTCCCTACCTTCGACAAAATATCTAAAATGTTTCACTGCAAGATATATTACAAGAAATTCCCTGTCGAACGTACAGTATTTCTTTTCGGTGTCCGATAATTTCTTTGAAAAGAATCCCAGTGGCTCCCAACATCCTTTATTATGCTGTTGCAGAACTGCCCCAACGGCAGTGTTTATGATGCGTCAGTTGTAATACTGAATTTTGTACCATTCAGCGCGGATGTGCTAGAAAAGTTCTGGCCCCGAAAAGTTCTTTGCTATTTTGGGCATCTTGAGTAGTCCGGCCAAGTGTTCATGCATTGGAGCGAGTGATTCAGCAAGTTTTAGTATGAATCAGTGGTAGAAGTTTATACCATGCCGACGAATTGCTAAATTCGCTTGATTGAATTCCGTGCATATGGTGAGAAAGAACCTTTCAACAAGAGAACAAAAAAGCCTTCTTTTAAGTATATCGGCATGACAGTAGATACTATAACCTACTTTTGACAGCACACGTTGAATAGGATATGGCAAATAGGAAGGAACTCTGTTATCTATCAACATAGTTAACAAGCTTCTATACTCTATAAGAAAATATTAAAGCCGACATGAACTTATGGGATTCAACTTTGGGGCTATACTATCCAGAGAAACTTCCATATATTTAAAGATTTCAGAATAAAATGATCTTACATTCACACAACATTCATTCAACCCATTCATTCATCCCATTCACACAAGTACAGTATACCACCTGCGCAATCATAGCTCCATGTCACCTTGTACAGTGACATGGAAGATGGGTCGGCCCATGAGTTTTACATTCCAACAGTTGTTTTCAATTTAAATCCCATTTGCATCCCGCCTCTGTTTGGATTCGAACCCGGATCCAAACGTCGCAGCTTTAACAACTGCGCTATTTGCTCGGTCAACTACCTTAGTAAACTGGATATATTCCACTACAACTAGTGGAAATACACTCATCGAAACGGTCCACACAAAAATCATTCGGAATAAGCTATTTTACTGCAGCTAGAAGTAACTATAAGCCGTACTAGGCTTTAATACGGTTTTTTTGCTATACAATTGTTAAATGACATAGAATCAGCTGGTTCTGAACCATAACACTTTCAATCGTGCACTATCATTACAACAAAAACAAATTAATAAAAAATGTTCAATCCTTTTGACATATTGAGTTCAGCTACAGCCATGACTCGCCTTGTGCTCATTAACACTATGCAAGAGGAAATTTATTAATGAAAATAAAATCCATCGACATCAAGTAAATATTAGTCTTGTACTGTAAATTTAGGCTTTCGTGGCTTAACCCATTGCGCTACGATTACTTTTTTTTGTTATTAATTATAGAAAATTAAATTTAAAAATAAAGTTTTGATACCACATTTTATTTGAACTTGCCAAACACTCACGTAGTAAGACACACGAAAAATTCAAGACAATTTTTCGTGTGTTTTACTATGTGAGCGCTTGGAAAGTTTGACTAAAATTTGTATCGAATAAATTTAAAATTTTTTTTTATTATTATTGTAAGGATTGTATTTTTGTATATCGTTTAGGCTACTGTATTCTTTTACTCAGGCGATACGACAGTGAAAGTAGAAGGTTTTTTTATTTTTTTCAAATTTTAGGTCAAATTTGCAGTCGAATCTTTTCTATTGCATGATCTCATCTATACGTAGGTTGTAGGCAAATACTCGGGTAAAACATTTACTAAAACGCTAAAATTAGATTATTACTTGTTTTTCGTATACCGTAATTAGTTAACGCTGGTTAGTTCATTTCTTGTCAAAAAGAACTACGATATTCGAGGCACTGACCACCAACATGCTGAAACCCAAATACATTATATAATCCATTTTCCCTTTGTTCAACGACGTTTATTTCAATTTTAAACGAAAAACACGACGAAATGATTTATGATCCTTTAAAAATAAAAATAAATAAAATATCTTAATTTTTATCCTTTACAATGTTTTCGGGAAAAAATTATTGACTGAATGCAACCAATTTCATAAATTGGCAGGTATTATTAAAATATAAAAAATATTTTTGCAGAACCCCTCGAAATTAAAAAAAAATACAAATAAATAAAAACATAAACAATTCCCTCGTATACTCATCCTCCTCCGCGTGTACCCAAGGATTTCACAAAAGTTTGTTTTGTTTTTTTGTGAATAAAGCCAACATTAAAAAAAAATATGCCGAGGGATCTGTGAACGATTTTTATTCGAAAATATACTTATATAAATTTATAATAAAATGTTATTATATTTTTTGACATCTTCGGTGGAAAATCTTATTATCTCCTATATATATGTATGTATATACATATATACTTCACCTTATAACATGAATGCAATTTATATAGGGAGGAAAGGTGAATTGGGAACATGAATCAATTTGTTATTTTATTTTTATTTATCGGTACTTAACAAGTTTGTTTGATTATTTCTGGGGAGTATTTAACGGTTTTTTAAATTGCAGATGATGGTGATTAGTGTATATCGGCGTAAGCGGGTGGCATTGATTAATGATTATATATTTCCGCAGTGTTCCACATAATATCTAGGTTAGCCTGAATGTTTATCAGTTTTCATTTTTATTTAACATTGAAGTGCAAATTTAGGCCAACGAACATATTGATTATTGGGCTATCACTTTCTGTGAGGAAAACGGTTATAACCGTGGAGGTGACCCTCCAAATTTCGCAACACATTTATAGTCACAATTATTGTTGGTGTATGAGGAAATTAGTTTGAGTATAGAGATAAGAAATTCCCCATATTTGTTCTCTCCTCAAGAGTTCACCTTATAATTAAAATTGGTTGGAATCCTTGAGGGTTCCGCACTCAATGCCACAAAAGCCCATGGTGCAAACCCGGGATTCATCCTAATTCGCAGACGCGCACTGCAGCCTTAGAAAACTGGACAAGTTAGGATCAAGGCAAGGAGGTCCACTGACCTACATTAATAAACCTAGATCGGAAAACGACAAAAATTGTAAGCCGGACAGCTGCGCACGGACAGTGAAGGCAGTCATCATCTTCCTCAAAGCATTTTTCAAAGACCTCACCATAACGCAAGCAAGATTCTCAGCTGATCCTTTTTTAAAGATAAAGTATACTTCGAAGACCTCCAATTGGGTTCACTAATGAAGTTCTTCGCCATACGACAGTTAGAATAAGCAAGCCACTGTACCCTTACATCTTTCAAAGCGTAGTTCTTTATAAGTTTCTTGGCGTAGTTAAAAGAAAAGGGAGCAATTAGACTTAGATGGGAATTGGCTTTGGCTAAACAGTCAGCGATCTCATTGCGAGCTCGTACCCACATGACCGTAACGGTATTAATGGAACCAAGTAGGTTAATGAAGTGTTTGCAATCCTTGTCAAGTTTAGAAATGGTCCACGGATTATTCAATGAATTGAGCACAGCTTTTCTATTTGTACACAGAAATATATTTCGATCTCTGAAAAACAGTGCAAAACGAACCCGCAAACTGGAAAAAGCTCTCAGATCAGACAAGGGCCAGTAGGTTCCAAATCCAGCACAAAGATTAGAGCGAGAACCATCCGAAAAGAAGAGTAAAATCTAGAGTATCTACAGATCCCTTATCCATCAAGGGAGCACCGAGAATAAACTCGAAAAGTTAAATTCGGGCAGTAATCTATCATTAACCATATCAATTTCTGTTTGCAATCGAGATGATATTTCCAGGAGAGTTTGCTATCTAGGATAACACCAAGGTGCTTAAATTTTTCACATCTGGTAATCGGTTTCCTAAAAATTGAAGGAACGGGTTGGCTCAGAGTACACCTCTGCCTAGTAAATATAACTAAATCAGTCTTAGACGGGTTGACGTGCAGAAACTTATCAGCGCACCATTCCTCCACAATAGTTTATGCATATTGCGTTAAGTCATATAAGACATTCAGGTGTTCTGATACTGTTAAAACAAGATCATCAGCATAGCTCTGTGCAACGGAGGCAGATTGCTGAAAAGCCACAGCAGAGGTGAGAGTACACCTCTCTGAGGACAGCCTTTGGCAACTTTGACAGAAACTGTCACGCCATTCAGCTCAGCCTCCACAATGCGATCCTTATGAACATGGATTCAATCCACTTGACAATGTAGCGATTAGTACCAAAATTGGTACAGGCATTAGTAATTGTAGCAAACAAGTATTATCAAACGCTCCCTCTATGTCCAGAAAAGTATACCTACAAGAAACTGCTTACTATTTGGTGAGCTTTCAATCCTTGTAAGTTCATGTAGGGCCGTTTCACTGGACTTACCAACTCTGTAAGCATGTTCATGTTTGTGAGTGGGGAGGTAATTAAGTGATGGTCTCCTGTGATCCCCTGTGATTAATCTCGCACTAGAGAGATGTGCTTATGCTTTCACCATTTTACAAGATCAGTCAGCTCGTCGGAAGGAGGAGGTAAGGCAGAATCATATGGCAAATTAACTGAAGGGAGTACCAGTTTAATGCAAGAATTATTAGAAATCAAAATGATATAAGCACAGCCATAAGATCAGCCAAACTACACGCTTAAATGAGGCAGGCACTAATATTGTTGCCAATAAAAATGCTAGATCTAGTGTTACCGACAGAATTCTTACAGAAGAAACTGCCACTATTGCAGTCCATATAAGTTACGGTTCCTGAATTAGACAAATATGTGTAATCATTAGAGAAGGCAACTATATAAGTTCTAATATATGGTCTTTAGCTGCAAATTCGGCAGCAGTTGTAGTATTCAATTAGTCTTTGCACTGCTTGCTTGTATATTTTGCGTGGTAAATGTGATTTTTTGAATCTGACTGGTGGAAAATCTCAATTGAATGGTATTAGGGGAGATATAGTTTCCTTGTGTTCGCCCCACTTCGAACTAAAGTACAATTAACAAATTTCCTCTAAAGTACACTTTGTATTAAAAATGCAATTTTGATTCAAACCAAGGAGTCAATAAGTGGCCCTGAATTTTTCATATCTACTTTTATGCGCGGTTGATTGCTATCTTACAATTTTAATAAGTTGTTTTGCCGTCAGCATGTTACTCGAATATAACTTGGTAAAAATATTAGGGCTTTCTTTGTATATCATAATAAACAATGACGTATAGAATATTTGCGAACAATGTTTTTTTTTTGTAAATTTAATAATTTTAAATTTTAAGGAATTTAACAAAGCTTAAACATTAGCTGTTTAAACGATTACTACACTAATCTATTACTAATTTGTTCTTCCGCCTTTGACCTTAGACATATTCAGTGTATCACGAGAATTAGGGAATTAAATTATGGTTGGAACCCATAAAGACTTAAAGATCCCGCATATGAACCTATACCTTTAAAGACCTAAAAAGAAAACCTGGAACCGAACAGTACTGAAATATATGGAGAACTATTTACGAACTGAAGGCATAGTTATCATCCTCCTCGCAAATAGTAGCATGAGTGAAGCCCATACGATGAAGATGATCTTTAAGATCATTTACCGTTACCAAGATTAATTGGTTTTTAATAGATAAAATATACTTAGTTGACCTCAAATTGGAGTCCCTAATGAAGTTTTTCGTCTTTCGATAATTAGAAATCGAAAGCAACTGACACCATAAATTTTTCAAAGCTAATAGTTCTCTACAGTTTTCTTACCGTATAGTTTAAAGATAAAGGAATCGCTGGTTCAGGACCAATTAGAGTTAATTGGGAATCGGCTTTCGCTAAACAAAAAAGCCTACATCATATCACATTCTGCTGGCCCCTACATATCGGTAACTTTATTGTATAGGAACAAAGAAGATTAGTGAAATTGACAAGTTGAAAGACAGGGTAGGCCAAGCAGAGTAGATTCCAAAGCCAGCTCTAAGATTATAGAGAACCAATTTTTTTGAGAAAATTCTGCGAAATCTATAGATCTCTCGAACGATAAGACGCACCGAGAATAAATAGGAGAAGTTCAATTCGGGCCGTGATTTATGATTAACGCTTATTGATTTCTGATTGTCTATGTTCCACGACAGGACCTAGAATAGTCCATGCCCCAATACACCTCAAGCGAAATGCTGCAGATTAATAAGATATTGTTCAAATCCAGATAGATATATTAGTAATATGGGACGAAGCTCCAATAATGCCACATTTGGAGAATGCGTCAATTATAGGCACAATGTTCTGTTGAAGTGCCCCGATCAGTATATTATCTGATATCATCTTATATCATTCAATTAACGATAAAGCGGGTGAAATCTTACTCTTCAAAACATTATTGTGTCGCAAATAATACCAAGTGAGCTTTAGAGAAGCCGCTTTATTCTGACGATATACTTATAAAGTGCAATGGAAGGACAATGTTTCAGCGATACCCTTAAATTTTTTGTAGGAAGGACATCAGTTCCTCGTTTGCTAAGCTTTCCAAGAGCAAGCCTTTAAGATGGTTGCAGCGGTTCAATCCTGAATTTTTTGAGAAACCAAGTTCTGAATCTGGATCACTCAAATTGATTAAAACCATGACTGATTATAAGTGCAATCATTATATTGTATATTGAGTGTTATTCTGGGTTATATATAGTGGGACATTGCGATTTAGATAATTTTGCATTCTCTCAAGAAGTTATTGTACCACTTCCTCGAATTCCGACATAATTTTCGTTATGAGTGCAATTTTAGCACTCAATCAAATGCATTGAGGAAAAGTACGAGTATAGGAAGACATAGAAATCAAGTTATAATGGTAAATTTTGATACTCAGTACAATTCTACTATATAAGCAAAATCGAAAGTTCCGAGTGATATTGGCTTACATATAGTTCAAATTTTCTAAAAAGTCAAATTATATTAACTCATTCCAATTTTTGAATTTTAATTACTTAGAGATATTTGGTTTGTTAAGCGTAGAGTTCAATTTTTTTATTAACTTTTGAACAAATTAAATATGGGAACGTTGTTGTTATATATAGTTACGACTTTTTATACAATACTGATGGAACGCCTATAACTTACTTATTCTTTGTAGAGGAAGGTTTACCTTTTTATCTAGATTAGGAACACAAATTGTCCAGATCGATCAGCAAATTGTCCTGATCTTCCATCGCCAAGTATGAGTATCGGGCGCAGGACCCAGAGGTTTGGGATATTCATCCTATCATACATTTATAATTGAATACCAAATTCTAAAATACCATCCCGAATTAGGACATCCTTAAAAAAATATACAACAATAACGCGAGCTTTAACGTAATAATTACAAAATAGACGCAATGATTCCCACGTCTTACCGTATAACTTCTTAACTTCATCTTACCGTCAATTCCCAGTAAAATTCTTTATATACGAAATCCGGCGTCCCCATTTTACTTTTGCCTTCTTCAATCTCAATGCAGAGTTTCGCGGGTATACAGTTCCCTATCGAGTCTATTTAAAGGAATTTAGTTTTTCTATATTATCTCAAACCACTCTTTCCTTAAAGTTATAGTATAGGGACTCACACAATTTGCGCCCTTACTTTTGCGTAGCGATTTAAACCAATCGTAACAACCAATGCCATCTGTTATTGAATAGCGTCATTGTGTGTAAATTAACCAAAGTATTTAAATTACATATTTAAATTAATCCGACCAGTCAACATGTTCAAAAAACACTGTAACTCTATATTATATTTGCCATGTTTGTTTTTCACCCAATCATTTAGTGGTGAAAGCAATTTTTTTACAAAAATAAAAATCCCTCAAAATTTAATTCAATTTTTTTTTAAATTTTATTTACAAAAAAATTATTAATAAAAAAACGCGTTTTTTTTAAATTTCAATAATTTTTTTTCTGTACTCTGTAAATAAATTTTGGTTGTTATTGTAAACTGACTGTTATCATATTTTTGCGGTGATACAATTAAATTTTCCACTTGAATTTTTTCAAAGAATTTAACTAACCGTGATCAGCGCATATATACAACACTACTCTGCTACTATATATACTGTATGTAGGTTGGTTATTAATAATAATTTTTGTTTGTTGCATTATTTCTATCGCACCCAGAGAGTCCTGCGGTTTAAATATTGAATCTGAATTCACCCTTAAAAATTTTAAGATTCATTAAAATCGTAAAATTTTTGAGATTAACAAAACAAAAATTTGAATACAAAATCTGGCGCACAGTGTGTCTGCGATGGTGTTAAACTGCGTTGATGATGATAATGATGAATGTCAATAAAAAATAAAAATATAACTTGGTGTCTTTGTACTTATACCCAAATAGGAGGGTGCCCCAATTTTTATTTTAATTGATACGAACGATCAATATCAATTGGAATATAAAGTTAATTAGAATTATTTTTAATTAAATGTTTCGAAATGTGTACGCATATTTGGGGGAAAAATTCGAATACTTAATTTTTAATAAAATAACGTGCGTGTACCACCTCGGTAATTTAAAATTCGCTTTTAAATTTTAAAGTAATTATTGAAATTGTGTTTCATGTTTTGTTATTGGTATATGTATGTACACATAAGTAAATCATGTCACGTCAATATTATACATAAAGACTCATCCTTTCGATTCATCGTAGCTTGAAAAATTGTTATGTTTTCAATTTTTATTTTCCAATCAAATTTAATTGAATTCGATTTCTATCGCATCTATTGAACCAAATAAAACAATCACGTTATGATTTTACTGAATTGATGATTTGTTCGAAGTCATTTTTATTGTTCGGTGTACGAATATTTTTTGTTTGTAGATTGATAAAACAACAAAAATAGTTCGATTTTTGAGAGAATTATGATGTCCAGACGACAGAAATGTTTGTGATGAAGTCATTACAGTATACAGTATAAATTCTTACTGTGATAAAAAGGTCAATTTGATGGCTTTTTTATTTATTTATTTAGACAAAAAAATGATTTTTTGTGGACAACTTTTAATAAAAACTACGTTCACTCCTGCTCTGCCTACTTTGTCTCCAAGAAATACCAACTGCCTTGCCTGTTTTGAATTTTTTTGCTGATGTTTGTTGCGAGTGTGGCATTGGCAACTTTAGAATATTTCAATTGTGTGAGATTCACAAAGTTACTTAACTATAAGATGGTATAACTCAGTATTCCAATGTACATCTTGAATTGACCAAATGTAATGGATTAATATAATTTGGCATGATATATAACACTAAGGAGCACCACGTGTCATTGGATAAAATATGGTTGATAAAGTTTGTTTGGTGATTAGGTGGAAAGTGGGGCAATTTCGTGCATCTTGGTAAATCCGTGCATCAAAATTGCGCTTTATCAAAAACTAAATTCTTATTCTGTGTTATTAAAACTGCCTTGTACATTTTAAATGCCTCGAACACACGTAAGAAAAAGCACCGGGCGTGGGTGGTCTGAAGAAATGATGAAATTAGCTTTGGTTGATCTTAAGCCAGGAGAAATGGTTCGAATTGTCTCTAGAAACTACCAAATACCTGCTTTAACGTTGAGGGACTTTAGAAGTGGGGTGGCTTTGCTAAACGTGACAAATATTGGTAGAAAACCTACTTTCAACGCAGAATATGTCGAATACTTTATATGCTATTACGTTCACCGAGTTCAGCCGCATGGTGTTCATGCTGAACAAAACGGTATTTTGAACCGATTCAACAAAATAAAAAGTTTAGCAGGAAGAGACTTTTATGAGATTTTTTTCAAGCGGAACCATGGTTTAAGCCTATACCAGTATTAATAGGATAATAGCATTTAATGAAACAGAAATAAACCGCTTCAACACGAATCTGGATACAGTCTGCACAAAATTCAAATTTGAACCTGGCCGGATATTCAATATCGATGAAACTGGAATTAGCACGGTTCAAATGCCAGGTAGAATTATTGGCCCCAAAGGCCAAAAGCAAGATGGCAAAGCTGTCTGGAAACGCGGGAAAAATGTCATGGTTTGTTGTGCGATGAGTGCAGGCGGTGGATTTATACCACCAATATTCATTTATCCACGTTTCCGTCTATCACCCACTTCTGAGTAAAGATGGCTCTCCTGGGGCAATCTATAGCTGCTCTAAGAACGGAGGGATAAATAATGATCTTTTTATCGAGTGGCTGAATCATTTTATTAAATTCACTAGACCAACTGCAACTGATCCTATTTTATTGATCTTGGATAATCATGGAACGCACAAAACACTTGCGGCATATGATTTATGGAAAAAATAACAATATTGTGGCAGTGTCTTTACCACCGCATACGTCACATTGCTTGAAGCCGCTGGATGTAACATTTTTTGGTGATTTAAAGATGGCATACATTCGCGTCACTACCCTTGAAAAAGGAATATCAGGATTTAAGAAAACTGGCATTTTTCCTTTCAATCCAAACGTATTTAAGGAATTATTTTTTGTCGACAACTAACATCACTGAAATTTGTTTAGAGTCAGATGAACCACCAAGATCTGAAACAGGTTTGACTTAGGTAAAATATGTTTTTTTATTTCATTTTTGTATCAGAAATAATTTTGATGAATTCTATCTCAGCAATTCCGATCAATACAGCTTCGTCTCAAGTACAAACTTTATCCAACAGGCTTAGTGTAAGTATCAGTTACGTCAGAATGGATGAAGTTTGTTCAATGAATAAATTTAAAATTTGTAACGAAAAGGTTACAAAAAGAGGTGGGCCTCCGAATCAAACATCAATTAATTTTTTCAATTTTTACTGCAACTCCAGTAAAGGAAAGCTTGGAAATCACTGAAGAGAAAAAAAGTAAAAACTGGAATGTAAAAGCAAAGCAACCACGAAGAAACAAATAAAAAAGAAACACAAAAACCAAGCAGAATCCCTAAAACCAAAAAAGGCCAGTTCGACGACAAGTCACTTTCACATCATCTGATTCAGAGAGCGATGTTGATAATATTTTATGTGATGATGACGATAAGCTTGAGGACGTGCTTTGGTTTAGATCTGTGGGGTGTAGTACTTGGTGTCACGCTAGTTGCTCTGGCGCAGAAAATGCCGCGAACTGTGAGTCTTTTCAAAATAATTATAGGTATAGATCATACCTAAAATG
Organism: Tipula unca; assembly: GCA_951394425.1. Classification (NCBI taxonomy): domain Eukaryota; kingdom Metazoa; phylum Arthropoda; class Insecta; order Diptera; family Tipulidae; genus Tipula; species Tipula unca. The sequence goes on from OX596380.1 coordinate 213,649,968, forward strand.
TGATATTTTTATTTCTTTATTATTTTTAATTATTAAAATGAATTGTATTCTTTTTTTTATGTTTTGTAAGCAAAATAAATAAGTTTATTTCAAATATTATTACTTTTGAACTAACACGGAATTACCCCAGTTAATGCCCGGAATTACCCATGCGTTCGGGGTGACATCGTTTTTGTCGACTTTTACGGCAATTGAATTATCTCGCAAAGGTTGTAACTCTAAGCCATTTGGAGTATGCAGACTAGAAGCATACACAACTGGTTATAAAAAAACATTAAAGCTGTTTAGAAGTGGCTTATTAAATTAATATTCTATTGATTTTCGCTTACGGGGTATACGCAATTTCCCCTCTTTCCCCTACTGATGGCTTAAAATTACCTAACGAAATATAAAATTATTATCAGTGTTGTATACTTGATCAGACAAAATTGGAGCTCGAAAGTTAGAGTGAGAGTTAGAGTATGTCTCTTCATGTGATACTCTAAAGTTTCGCTTGGTGAGATACGACTCGATTCGTATTAATTTTGTAGCACTAATTTACTTATCTTGTAGATAAGTCGCTCATCCCTCACTCATCGAAAGCCTATGTGATACATCTAGAAATACGGCAGGGAAATATTTCTTCTCTTCAAGTGCTTGTTCTATCTTTGCGGTCATGTGATGAACTTGATCCATCGGTCGAATGTTTATCACTGAATCCAAACTGGAAATCAGGTATAATGATCATTGCCCTTAGTCGTTTCAAACACAAATTCTCAAACAACTTTGAGATATGTAGTTGGTAACAAGAGATCGGCCTGTATGTCTGATTAGCGGTCTTGAAACACTCGGGCACATATGTAAGTCGGAAGCAAATCATTAAACAGCCTTAGCAAAATTTAGTCAATACTAGGTGACTTTTTGGGTTCAAATTCTTATCTATTTCTTGTGCGACTTCTAGTGGGGTGACACTATTGAGATTTAATTTAGATCTATAAACTGGTTTAGGATCAATCCTAGATTGTATATCGTGTGGTTGAAATACTGATGTGTTGTGCAAACAGTTCGGCTTTTACACCGTTACCTCTAAGTATACTGTTTCAGTAGTTTTGAGTAATCATGTTGAATCGCTGGCGATCGAATTCTTTTTATAGTTTATCAATGGTTGATTTTAAAGATAGATCAACCGAATATCGCCCATTAGTGCCGCATACAACATTTTTAAGAAAAACCAGTTTCTCTCCTACCTTTTCTTCCATAGCGACGTGTTATTGGAATTTAATTGTTCTAACTTCCAAAACTGTCGAATCTGTGAATTCAATTCATCGCATTGCATTGTATGAGCACTACATTAGAGACAGCTCAACCGCACTTTAATTGCTTTCTGAATGAATGTTACTTTCCAAGAAGAGTAATTACTAGAAGTCAAGTGGATTCCCTTGGGAGAAGCAATATTCGCAATATATAAATGTTCTAGAATTACTTTTTATGCATAAGAATATACCAATGAAACACCACAGGTGTCACCACCAGACTAAATTCAGACTTTTCATTATATTGAGCTGAGGAACCAAATGATGGTCACTAAAGACAATAAATAATAAAGAAAAGTCTATAATATTTACAAACATTTCGAAAAAGAGAGGATGAACTGTCCGAAACGGTAACCGAATTTAATCTGATACACGTTGTGTTGGTCCGATTTCATTTCTACCAGTCTTACAAGGACAGAAAGCCAATGAATTCAAATCAAATCAAGTATCAAGCTATTTTATTTGTAAACAATTTATTTTCGATATTCGATAATAGATGTCTCTAGTACAATTCTACACATTCTTGATTGATAAATTTAAAAACAAATTTTGACAGTTCATAATTTTGTTTGGTTGACATGCTTCATTTGTGTTTTTATAGAGAATAAACTATTAATATATATTTGTTTATTAAAGATAGTTTAAATTAAAAAAAATAATATTAAAATACAACAGTGAAGTTTCTTATAAAATAGTTTATACGATAGTTGCTACAAATTCCATCGCAATGTAATTTTTAAATCTTCGCATATTACTGAAAATAAAATTTCCGAAAATTTCTGAATAAATTAATCAAATAAATAAAAATAATTGTAAATATTGCAATATTATCGTAAGATGCGGGATTATAACGGGTGATTTTTTAAGAGCTTGAGAACTTTTTTTTAAAAAAAAACGCATAAAATTTGCAAAATCTCATCGGTTCTTTATTTGAAACGTTAGATTGGTCCATGACATTTACTTTTTGAAGATAATTTCATTTAAATGTTGACCACGGCTGCGTCTTAGGTGGTCCATTCGGAAAGTCCAATTTTGGGCAACTTTTTCGAGCATTTCGGCCGGAATAGCCCGAATTTCTTCGGAAACGTTGTCTTCCAAAACTGGAATAGTTGCTGGCTTATTTCTGTAGACTTTAGACTTGACGTAGCCCCACAAAAAATAGTCTAAAGGCGTCAAATCGCATGATCTTGGTGGCCAACTTACCGGGCCATTTCTTGAGATGAATTGTTCTCCGAAGTTTTCCCTCAAAATGGCCATAGAATCGCGAGCTGTGTGGCATGTAGCGCCATCTTGTTGAAACCACATGTCAACTAAGTTCAGTTCTTCCATTTTTGGCAACAAAAAGTTTGTTAGCATCGAACGATAGCGATCGCCATTCACCGTAACGTTGCGTCCAACAGCATCTTTGAAAAAATACGGTCCAATGATTAAAGATAGTTTAAATTAAAAAAAATAATATTAAAATACAACAGTGAAGTTTCTTATAAAATAGTTTATACGATAGTTGCTACAAATTCCATCGCAATGTAATTTTTAAATCTTCGCATATTACTGAAAATATAATTTCCGAAAATTTCTGAATAAATTAATCAAATAAATAAAAATAATTGTAAATATTGCAATATTATCGTAAGATGCGGGATTATAGTTTCAAAAGAAATGTTCGTTAAAATTAAACAAAATTCGACACGTGATTTTCTCACTGCCATTTTGGGCAACCTAACCTAGAATTTTGTTTGAAGTTTATTCAAAATACAAAATTTATATTTACATGTTATCTAAAGCAGCTGATAGGTTCCTGTGAAATGAACTTTAAACTATTTGTGTGTACAGTGGTGATTCGCTTTCACCTCTTTAACTATATACATAACTAGTTTTCGCTTGTTCGTTTTCAGCCTAACTGAACCATGACCAATAAGGGGACGGTCGGAATTAATTTAATTTTCCAAAAATCATCCAGCAATAAACCGAAATGAACATACACGATAAACCATTTCAAACATAAGTCAAATACAATTAAATTCCGCAAACATTTAATATATTTCTTTTAACCATGTGTCAATGATTATGATTATCATCATCATCAACTTATAGCAACAATATATTGAAGTAAATGTAACTTATTGTCTTATACATCCATTCATCCATATACATATGTATGTTTGTATATACGAATATGTACATCGTCTTATTACCCATTTTGTTGTTGCAAATTTATCTCTCAATTTCGTTTTTGTCTCAAAATCCAATTACGGTATAAACAATACACAAAAATCAGATTTTCTAATATCCACAAAGAAGATAAAACGGAGGAAATTTTTTTTTTGTTTTTCCATCCCTTTTGGTATTTTATATTGTTTTAACTTCCGTTATTTTCTTAAACTTGGGACCGATGCTCATTCCATATACACAGCCAAACGAGATGAAATTAAAAGTATCGCATTTTCATTTGGTTATATATATTTAGTCTCCTGGTTGAAGGGGGTGAGATGTTAAGATTTTTTTTTTATTTCTTCGCATAGCACCTCGTTGCACTCGATTTTTTTTATGTATTATTATACAAGGGTAGTTTTAACGCATTCACAATTTAAAATATATAGTCGAGATAAATCGCATGTGAAACGACCATCGTAAATGTCCCGCCAAACCATCCTTGTTTAAAATTGAAACAATTTTTTGCTCTCTGTTATTATTTTTACTAACTTGTGCGTTCTTCGAAAAAAAAAAAAATTAGGGGGTGAACCAAAGTTGTGATCCTTTAAATCTGTAAATAAAATAAAAAAATCGCGTTTATACATTTTTTTATACTTTAAATGAGCATTAACACTTGAGTGAATGTAATTTAGCTTGTTTTGTTGTTGTTGTTGTTGTCGGTACAAAATTGATATCAACTTGGGTATAGGGACAGTTTAACTGAGCGACAAGAAACAAAAAAAAATCTTCAAAATTTTAAGCTTCCACCGTGTTTGTTGCTCGTTCCGTTTGTGTCGTCTTTGCCTTTGTGAAGTGTGTCCTGATTTTTTTTTTTTTAATTTAATTTCAAGATTTTATTGAATTTTTTTTTTTGTATTTACAATTTTAAGGGAATTTAATTAAGTGAAATTACGTTTCACTGTGTTTTAATTATACTATTAGAGTGAAAATATTTGTGAGGAATTGGGCTAACGAGATGGAAAAAAAAATACTCGGCACATATTTGAGGATGAGTATATATGATTTTTGGAGGGCATATATAGGATGAGATGTTTTTGTTTTGTTTTACTTTATTAAATATTTTCTTTATGGTTCAAGTAATTCGAAATTCTTTTTCTGAATGTTTGTTATAGTATTTATTGAGATACGTAATGACATTTGGATATGCTTAAATTAATTAAATATGAAATATAAGACAATTTTCTTTTCATATATGTATATAATTTGATTAGGAATTATTTTTTTCACTTATAAGGGTCAAGTTATTTTATTTGGTATATACGACAACCAATAAAGCGGATGGGTAATTCATTTTCAAGAATCTTCATAGTTATTTTAAATAGTAATTTTATAAAATTCAGCAATGAATATACATATCTTGTTGAATCCCTTCGTTGAATTAAGTTAGCTTTGAGGCAACAAATGGAATAGAATATCGTGCATTTAGTTTTTTATGTCATTTGGTAATTTTAACGAATAGTTCTGATGTTTGTAACAATGAGAACACTTTCCCATTGATGAGTGCCGTTGCAGTATACTTTATAAAAACTGGTAATTGTTGCTTAATCGGAAATTAGAGCCGGGCCCTTCAGGTTCTAAAACTAGCAAAAACCGGAGTTTCAAAATTTTGAAATTTCAATTTAAAATTAAAATTTTATATTTTATTTTATAAAAAGCATTGAGCTAGATCGTTTTCTTGAATAACCCAACAAATAAAATTTCCAATATACATATCTGAAACTTATTTAAATTTTAAAGTTACAATTTTAAAAATTTTCAAATGTTAAAGATATGATTTTAATCCAGGTCTATCATCATTTATAAATGAATAAATTTTAAATCGTGGTCCAAATTTCTTTAATTATAGATTTTTTATTCTGAATAGTGAATTTAAAATTACGAAAATTTTATTAATTGAAAATTAGATAAGGAAATCTGAAAATTCAAAAAACTTTATGTTTTAAAAATAGAATTTAAGAGTATATTAGTTTAAGTCCTAGAGTTAATAATTTATTATGTTTAGGCTTGTATCTAATGAAGTATTTAAAATTTTAAATTTAAACTAAAATATTGACAATTTGAAATTGAGAAAACTATTTAATTTTATTTACGTTTGTATTTAACTTCTAGTATCGTCAATTAACAACTTGGAATTTGCTATGAGAAATTTAATTCTATAACTTCAAATCAAAGTTTAAAATTTCAACTTTAGATTTATAAAATCGATTTTAAAATTTCTAAATTTTCAAATTTAAATTTACAAACTGAATTTTTTAATTAAAATTAGATTTAATAATTTTATTTGAGATTCTATCTTTCTTGAATCTATCAAGTTAAAATTCTTATATCGAAAATTTTGTAATTTAATATTGTAACTAGCAAATCAAGATTTTGAAATTTTGAATTTTGAATTGAATTGATTTTAAATCTATTTTGAGAATTGAATTTAATATTTTAATTTAAACTATAGAATTGAAATTTTTGAATGATAATTTTGATTTAATTTATATCCAAATAAGATATTTAGAAATTTTAGAAATTTTATAATTAAATGTAAACATTTTAATTCTACAATTTTGAAAATATAAAATTTTTAATTTAAAATAAAAAATTTATGTAAGAATGTTACTAATTTTGATTTGAATTAAAAAAATTTTAAAAATAATTTATAAAATAAATAATATAGATTTACAATTAAAAACATTTAATCTATAAATTTTTTTGGAGTTCATCATTTAAATCTCCTTCACTTCCAATTTTTGGATTTTACCTATTAACAGCTGGATTAATTTTAGGATTAAAAATTATTTAATAAAATTTATTTTTATTTATTTTAAAATTTCTAAAATTTTAAAATATTAGGAATTTGAATTTACAGTTGTAAAGTAAAGTCCGCAATATTTGAGTTCTGATCAAATTATCTTAATTTAAAAATTTAATTTAAATTTTAAATCCACATTTATTATAAATTAGTATTCTATAATTTTAATAGTTCTAGATACATAATTATATTTTTTTTGGCAATTTTAGAAATAACAAGTTTTAAAAATATTAGAAATTTTTGGAAATTTTAGAAATTTTTGGAAATTTTAGAAATTTTATAAATTATGAATTTTATAAATTTAATTGCTATTTTGATTAAGAATTTAAAATTAATATTTAATAAATCTACAGTTTTAAATACAGATTGACAATTAAACATTTTGAATCTATAAATTTTGAATTGATAATGTAAAATCTTTGCAAAATTTATAGAATTTGCAATCTGGAATTTTTAAATTTTAGGATCTAAGTTTCTCAAATTCTTATTTTCAAAATTTTTCTAATTCTAAATTTCCAAAAATTTTATTATATTAGGAACTGGAATTTAAATTGTAATATTAAAATATGAAAATTTTACATATTTTAAATATGTAAATTTTTAATATTAAAATATGAAATTTTTTTTAAGAGTATTTGAAAATTTAATTTAAAATTTTTAATTCGCATTTGACCATTAAAAATTTGGAATTGAATGATTAAAATTTGTACTTTTTTAGAATTTTCAATCTTCAGAATTTCAACAACTTTATTAAATGTTTAATCTTAAGTTAAGAAATTCTTAGTATTAAGAGTATTCGATAATTTGAACATTTAAATTTTGAATTTTAAAAATATAATTGAATTTCGAAATTTTTAATTTTGATTTTAAGAATTCTAAATTTATAAATTTAAAATTTATAGAAAACATTAATTTTGATATTTCAATAATTCCTTGTTTCCTAATTTTTAGATTGCTTCTGAGCTTCGATTTTACGAAATTTCTGATTATATTCTAGCAGATTATTAACTTATGGAATATATGAATTTGTAAAACATTAGCAATTGAAATTTGAAATTAAAATTTGAATTTTTTATTTTATTTTACAAAAAAGCCTGATCATTTTCTAAAAAAAAAAAAATAAAAAATAAAATTTTCAATATATCTGAAATATATTTAAATTTAAAAGTTACAATTTTAAAAATTTTCAAATAAATAATAAAAATAAAAATATGATTTTAATCCAGATTAAATCGAGGGCCCAACATTTCGTTATTTATAGAATTTTTATTCTGAGGTTTTAATAATTTGGAATAATTAAACTTAGAATTGAATTCTGCATTTTGGGAATTAAAAATCTGGAAATAGTGGATTTTATGCTTGATTTATATGAATTTAAAAGTTTGAAAATTTTATTAGTGGAAAATTAATATAGGGAAATCTGAAAATTCCAACAATTTTATATTCTGAAAATAGAATTAAAGAGTTTATTAGTTTAAGTCGTAAGATCTTAGAGTTTATAAATTACAATTTTTAAAATATTGGCAATTTGAAATCTAGCAAACAACGTTTTTTTCATTTACGTTTGCATCTAAATTTTAGTATCGTCAATTTACAACTTGGAATTTGGAATGAGAATTTTAATTCTATAATTTCAAATAAGAGCAAACCATTATCATTTTGAATAAAAATAGTTTTAATAATTTTAGGTTAATTAGGCGTTAGCGCTTTTTGCTTTACTTAATTCAAAAACATAAACTGTTCCACTATTTACATCGTTAGAAAATCAGTGGACGAAATAGAAGTTTAAGTTGTCCTTGAACTAAACGGCTGAGAATATGCGTGATATCCGATAATGTGCTTAATAGCCTCGTGCATAGTATACTCTAGTGTATTTTAAGAAATTGGTTTCTCTAATAAATTTTAATTCCAGATGCGTAGTTTTTATACATAGGTGCTTACCTCACATGTTATCATGAAAATCTCGAATTAGAGTTTAGAGGCAATATTGAAAATTTAGAATTTTCTTTTCTTACTCTCAAACACGCATAGTAAAACAAACAAAACAAGTACAACAACAATTTTCAAGTCACCTTTTTTAGTCACTTGCAATGTAATACGAATTTTCTTCGGACTCAATGGACCAATACCGGGTAACGATTATAGCGTTTATACTGGTGTTGAAATTAAGTATTTTTGGAGTGTTCTTGTCGTGCCCGCTCTTCGTATTTAGTATATATCTGTATAGTGTTGCCCTGCATATACATATTCAAGCAAATTTATATTCGACAATGTGACGCGTGTACACACAAAAACCAAAAGTTCAAATAGCCTTCATTAAAAACAACAACAAAACAATCAGATAAAATATTCCATCAGCAATTAATTTTATCATCTGAAAATTTATTACTTAATAAAAGTGAAAATTAACTTTTTGCTTCTTCTCTTCTAAAGGGATGAAATTATCACACTTTCGAGAAAAAAAACAAAACAACAACGTAAAATGGACTGCAATCAAATTTCAAAAAAAAAATGAAATGTAAACGAATTTTCTTAATGATAAGATAAAAGAGAAAATTTTTTTTTGATTACACTTTTTTTTTATTTCTTCAAGTAATTCAAAAAGATAAAAAAAAAATGTATATCCCTTTTTTTATTACACCCGCCAAACCAAACATCGAACACCAACAAAAAAAAACACCCCTTAGGACCATTCTCATGTATAGTCTAAGTATATAATATTTAGGTACATACACAACAACCGTTTTTCGTTTTTATTTAATTTTCAATTTTTTAAGTATCGCATTTCCTTTTTAAACATTTTTTTCATCATTTTTATGTTCTTGGAAAAGATGAAAAGTATGTACCAAAAAGAAAAGTTAAAATTGAAAATAAAAAAAAATATATAAGATTATGTTTAATGAAGCTAATGATTGTTATATTTTCTCGAGAAAATAATAAAATTTTCTTTCGGACCAAACCACATATACATGAATAGGCTGTGTGTACAGCAACACAAAAATATCACCGCGGGAAATATATATTTTAATATTATTATTTTTCAGATAAAATTTTACATTTAGATACTAAAATTAAAGAATAGAAATTGTTTAAATTAAAATTGCGCAAGATACGCGAGGCTAAATTACGTTAAAAATAATTATCATAAGTTTTTTGGTTTTGGTTTTGGAAAGTTCAATATCCAGCTGTCACCTCGGGCACGTATATATATATAATGTAATATTCTTTAGTTGTTACACTAATATTCTGTAATATTTGACCGAAGAATATTTTGCATATACATGCATACGAGAGCACCGCGCATTAAAGGCGATTAAATATCGCGGAGCATATTATTTGTTGAATATTACTATAAAAGCGATTAACCGCGCGCATCCATAAGATCTTTCTTGTTCAATTCAATGCAAATTTTCATCTTTTACAATAAAAAATAAAAACAAAATAAAATGTATATTGATCTTCGATATTAGTTATTTTGTGATAAAACACACTTTTTTTTTGGCTTATATACTTCTTTGAGATTCCTTTTGTTGTATTGTCTGTGGGTATATTACGGTCGAAGAAAAAGAAGACAACGACGCGAAAAATGATATTCGCGCGGCACAACGTAAATTTTACAATAGCGAATAATGAAAACTCTTAAATCTGTAACTTTGTTTTTTATATACATACTCGTATATACGTATATTTATATATAAAATCTGAAATGTTTTCACGTAAATCACAGCAGCGAAGCGATAAAAGAAAGGTCATGTCGTGTAGTGTTAATTTTGAAGGTTTGAGTGTTTTAATTTTTATTTTGTACAATTTTTAAAGGGATGGATAAAATTATTTTAAAATTTGACAAAATTATTAATATCAAAATCGTCAGGTTGAATAGTCTTGGCGGTCTTGATTTTGAGAAAAATGTTGATCTCACATTTAAATTAAAAAATTGTTACGGTGGCCGAAAATTGATAAACTTTATGTGTTTAAATATATTAATTTTATTTGTTAGCAGATTAATACAACATTCATTGTAGACGATATGGCTACTTTTAACCACCAACATGTTATGGTAGTATTTTTGAGTTAAGCTCAAACAAAAATACTGAAGCCCTTCCAAAATATTGACATTATAATGAGAAACTTAGCTTCCCGATTTAAGGATCCAGGATTAAAATCAGGTTTTCCAAGAAAAACCTTGTCCGGGTCCCAACTATATTGGAGGACACTTAACTTTTGATGCTGTTAAATTTACTTATAATTTGAACTAAATCTACAAAATTTTCATTTTCATGATTACCAATTTCTTCAAATATATTTTCTGGGAAATAATGATCACGAAGTCATGACACAAGATGTGCAATTACTTCGGGAATACACCGCAATATTGTTTAGTCTTTGCAAAATTTATTTCATCAGCACAATTAATTAGTAAAATTACTTAAAACTGCAATTGACCAAATGGCCTCCATCAGTCACAAAATAGTTATAAGAGCTAATAAAACACCGGTTGGTGAGCATTCCAGATAATTCAATGCTCCAACAATAAATGAAGTCGCCATTGGGTTTGTTGGAGATCAATTCGAATCTAGAGACATGACCTTTCATCGAAATGATCAATTGTAATGAGTACCTGAAACTAACAGATCTTATGAGGCGCTACAATACCCAATATTGTTCTGGCACGAAGAGGATGGGTATCACTTCCAAATGAAAATGATTAATCCTACAACGGGTAAATAGCTATTTCCCACATAAACAATTGCATATAAAACTTGTAAAAATTACAAAAAATTTATATTGGTTCTATCAATTATACAGATGAAATAAGAAACAAGAAGATAAGCTGCATGAACTACTATGCACACAGGTTTATGATTCGGGAAAATCAAGACAATCACATAAAATTTCACCAATTATATCATCAGTACGTAATGGGCATGTACGCTAAAATAGAAACAGAACGATTATTATTCATTCGACTCAATCAACGGAAATTGCGAACAGAAGAATATATTCATCTCCGAGATGCAATTAATAACGGTGCCAAAGTAAATGACCTTGGCCGAATTATAATTTTACCAGCATTTTACACACCGGAAGTCCGAGACACATGCATTCATATGCAAAGGATGCGATGTCATCGTCCGTAATTATGGACGTCCCGAAAATTAATTCCTGAATCGATAACAAGCAACGATGGATATTCATTGTATCGCCGACGCTCCTTTGAAGATAATGGAAGATCAGTAACAATGTAAGTACTAATAAATACTAACGTTAAAGTTTATAATCGTTGGATAGTACCATATTCACCTTTATTATCAAAACTATATAAAACTAATATAAATGTAGAATATTGCAATTCTGTTAAATCAATAAAATACATTTGTAAATATGTAAACAAAGGAAGCGATATGGCCGTTTTCGGAATAGCAAATAATTTAGATGTAATTAAGCAATATCAAAACGGAATGAAGCAGGAAGCCGCAATGAAGCAGGATGGCGCATATTAAGTTTTCCAATTCATGAGAAATATCCCACAGTAGTACATATGGCCGTTCATTTGGATAATGGACGATTAACCATAATACAATTTATATATTGTTACATTACACGTAGCTCATTCACACACTTGCATAAATTATTAAGAAATCAAATAGGGTCAACAACGCGTTACTATTAACAACTTTATAGTTGACTATTCTGTCGTTAAACTGCTTCAAATAGGTACATGCCATCTGTAGCAGTTTATTCTACTTGGATCCTTCAATGAGGCGTTTATTTCGCTGTGGTGGTGAAATAATGTATGAGTGCGTTGACCCTGTACTTCAACACTATCTGTAGTCTAAAAAATATGTAATAAATAAGTAAAACCCTTCAGCTTATTTAATGCAATATTAACTGGATGTCTTTGTTTATAAATAACCCGTATATTTGGTGTTCCATAATTGTGGCACAGTCTCATACGTCTGTATAAAGGTTTCCAGATATTTGGTATTTTCGATAATCCTTTCGATTTGTTTCACTGTTTAATAGGGATGAATTTGATTCACCTGGGTCGGATAAAATACTTAACTTCACCTCATCTACCGTACCAAATTACTATTCATCATTCATTCTTGATTTAATATTTCTATATCTGATATTTGATTTTATCTATCTTTGAAACCATCACCACACATCCAAAATGGCGATGTAAAACAAAACGTAAAAACTGTCAGTGCGTCACAAATTATGATCTGACAAAATTACCTTTTTTTAATCTAACTTGTGTATACGAACGTTAGTTACTAGCAAATATATTATTAATTTATATAAATTAAATAAAAAGTTGGGTGGATTATTCCAGCACTTAATGCCACTAACGGGCCCACTTGTTACACATTAAAAACACCCAACCGTGATTTTGATCTTTTGGGATTTAATAATTTATATAACTTACATAACTATTTCACACTTTCGATTTTCAATTTATTAATTATTAAATGGTTCTTCAATTTGACAGGTAAAATCCCCAATGAGCCGAAAAGAGAAATGACGCAAACCCTACACGATCAATTACAAATAATATTCACGTTATCTCGGCCAATACCATAGTAATGATGTCACGAAATCAGGAAATCCGGATTATCATCATTACCGACCACTATTACTGATTTCATCGAATTACACGATTAGTATTAATGTCATTTCCGAAAAGTAATAACATTAATACTGATCGTGTAAAGTCCGCTAAAATTTTAAAATTAAACACTGATAAAAACAGCTAGATATCATCGAAAAAGATATATTTTTTTGCCACAACCAATATAATTGCCAGATGCTCTAAAGTCAATTAGCACTCTCTCGCGCCTCTTACGATGGCCTAGTGAATTCTGTTGTTGAGTCACAACAATCTTATATAATTGTTTTTTAGCAGAAAACGCCAAATTGTCATGGTTAAATGGTCTTGTGAGCACTAAGAAATCTATACATCATAGTATCTTCTGTAACACTGATTCTTACAGCTGCAATATTCTCTTATTTTTTGGCATTTGATGTCTTGTTAGTGGTCTAGTATTGCAGCGAGTAACAAGCACAGTAGTTCGTTAATGTTCGAGTGTTAGCTAAGGAACGTTTATTTTCGTAAAGCTTTTGAAGAACTTCCAAAAGTTGTTGAACATGAAACGTATATTTTCCAAGTTGAATTGTCAGACTATTAACTAAAAACAAATGAAATAAATTTATTGCTGCCAGCGCAATTTCGCCAAAATATAAATACAGCTTACTGACCCGTTCCCATAGCAGGATCATCCTGGTCAGTTGAGGAAGTTTTCACAAACAGAACAGACTGACTGGCTACTGTAAATTGTTCTGCTGGCACATGAAACTAGCAAAAAGTGCGACTAATATTTCTTACAGTATTTTCACATCCCTGAAATGAATGCCCATAACTTTGTTATCCGCAACACACCAAGTAATCAATCAACTTCACATTTTGGACAAGTTTTTGCAGTTTGTTTTACCAACTTCGGATTTTTATTGTATTTGATTTTAGCATTTTTGTTTTGTTTTATTGATCGATCGATCGTATTCGCATAATGGCAATGCCAATGATGATCATTGAGCAAAAAATAACAAATAATAAATTTTAGAATTCTCATATACCCGTATATATGTACGTATGTTATATGCTGCATATAAATTTGGAGCACATTTTTTTGCTGACACATCACAAAAAGTCGTTACCAATTTTTTGTTTTTACGATTTGTGAAATGTCTAATTCGAGAAATAATGAGTCTCGCGCGTTAAAATCGCCAAATAAAATTGTTAAAATTTTATGTTTCTATACACGCAATCTTGCTATACATTATATATGTTATGTTTTGTCGTTTGAAAATTATGATCTTTTGATCAGAATATTTCTCGTTTTTGTACGATGCGCGCGGGATAATTTAAGATCAATGTAGCGAAAAGTTAATAAAATCAGTAACCGCAACAAAAAAATATGTTGGCGACATATTTTTGATGAATCAATTTTATAAATTTAAAATTCGAAATATGTTGTTTGGCATACTAATTCGCCTAATTTTCTAAAGTTATTTCAGCACCTTAAAATATGTCTACACACAGCTAGCACCGTATGATTATTTATATCTAATATGTTAAATCGGATTATACATTATACGAGTACATATAATCCCATCCCATTAAAATGGCACGCGTTTAACGACAATTTAATTTTGTTTCGAAAAGATTCTCATAAAATTTATGTATTTCAAGGTGAAAGCGTAATATGATTTTATGTTCTTATTTCCTTCGAAAACGTCTTATACGAATATATAAGGAATTAAAACATCTTTGTTATGATTATCTGGAGAATTAAAGTGAAAGGTTATGGTTGAAGATGAAGACAAAAATGGATATTAATCTGTGTTTACCCCTTTTATTTGTATATTTTACATTTTAAGAGCAATATGTTCGTATATACATATATGCGGATTACACTATATAAGATGATTACAAATTATGTTAAGATACATTATAGAATTTATTTAAAGATTCAACTATTTAAAAATAGAATTGAAATTATATTGTGATATTTATGAATACGACATTGATCGTAAATTAGGCGTGCGGTTGGAATTTGAAGGTTTAGTTTAAAATGTTAAATTGATTTGTGGCTACATAAAAATTCACTTAAGACTGGTATGTGTATATAGTATATGGCAGAGTTATGTCTAAATTTCTTTAATGATTTTTCGTCGGTTAAAGGAATTTCTAAATACAACGCCGTGTTACTGACCTGTTTTGTTTCATTTCATTTGTAAACATATTGAGGCAGTTAATACAGATATATTCGATAAAATTTTATTTGAAGATTAGTGAAATCATTTCTGATCTTTGGGGCGAACACAGTGAGAAGGCAGCTTCGAATAGTGAAGATTTTTAAAATTTTTATCAATAAACTAACTACACTTAAGATAGCACCTTTATGGCAAACACCGTTAATTTGATTGGTAATAAAATTAAATTAATTGATTCAACACCAGAATCAATAATTTCATTTTAATTTTACATATTTCATTAAAGCATTGTCCAAAGACTATTCCACGCGAGTATTACATAATTTTTTAACTAAAAGTGATACGCTGTACTCTAGAGTTTAACCCCAATTTTATCCCAACAAAACTATTTTTGTCTCACAATTTATCATATTTTCGAACTCAACGAAATTATTAAAACTGAACGAATGAAAATTCAAATTTATCGAAGAATCGTTACTTTTCAACAAAATTCAAATTTTGCCATCTAGTATTCGATTTAAATTTGGCATTTTACATTTTCTTTTTGTTTTTAAATTCAGTTACGAACATGACATTGCCCAAAGAGGAGCAAATTGTCATTTTTAAATTTACAGTTTTTTTAAATTTCAGTTTTTCTGTGCTACAAAAAAGTGTATAAAGACACATTTTTATTGTGTTTCAAAAATAAATTAAATTCTATAGGAGACACAACTGAAAACCGGAATGAAGAATGTAGCGGTAAAAATCCACATCTAACAATTCATCAATTATGAAATTTGAAGAAAAAGGCAACGGCCATGAATGTTCCGCACCGACAACTAAACATTTTGCGAATTGTTATTTATGGAATATGGTTCCATTGTAAAGGAGTTGCGAGTTTTCGCCAAAGGCATTGTAGAGGTATACAGTATAGGTATTCACAAAGGGAGTTATGGATATGTTATGAAAGGAATTTCATATTTTGTAAGTACAACCTAATTTTGTTGTCCTGTATGGACAAAATTATTTCTAAATATTATATATTACAAATTGTTTGATACCACTTTTATAATAAAATGCAAAACGTTTGCAATTTGCATCCAAATGATGATGTTATTTTCTTGAATTTTTTTGGAATATTCTGGGATTTACTGGAGCAAAGAAAATAAGCGAAGAGGCCTTATAGTGCAATTCGCTGACTGTTTTCGGCGGCTATCGTTATTGTAATAGTAAGCAAAGGAAGACGGC
Source organism: Tipula unca (assembly GCA_951394425.1). Lineage (NCBI taxonomy): Eukaryota > Metazoa > Arthropoda > Insecta > Diptera > Tipulidae > Tipula > Tipula unca. The sequence continues at coordinate 213,666,276 of OX596380.1, forward strand.
AAATAATCGGCAGATTGTATAGTTCCGCTCCTGATTATATTTATTTTAGAAAACAAAACAGTTTCTTGTAATCACTGATCGAAATATACTGGAAATCTCGTCGAAATCCACATCAAATTTATGCGCTTCACAATTATAAATAAACTTGAAAATGAATTTAATGATTTTGGTCGGCTGCTTTTACAATGTATGAGCTATCCTTGGCATAATGCATCATAAAAGAATACTCAACATATATTAGAAGACCTTTACTGCGGTCTGTTAGTAAATAAATAACCAACAAATAAAAATGATACAAGCCGTAAAGTAATCAGGAAATTACTTTGACGAAGTGTTACCTCTCAAGTTAAGAGAGTAGCTGAAAATAACAAGTAATATTTCTCATTACTAAATGGAGTAGAAACGTGGGATTATGTGATACGGCATAATATAGAACAACACATAGTCCTATACCACCGCATGAATTATAGCGTATAGTATAGCTACAACAAAATTTACTGTGTTTGGGCTCTTGAAAAGCTCAAGGCCGATCCGCTGTTTTCGATGAAAATTTTGTTCAGCGATGAAGCCCATTTCTGGCTTAATAGCTACGTAAAAAAGCTAAATTGCCGTATTTGGGCTGAAGGACAAGCCAAAGAGTTGCCATTACATTCAGAGTAAACAACGGTTTGGTGTGGTTTATGGGCCGGCGGTATCATCGATTCAAAATTTTTAAAAAATGAGGATGATCGAACGTAACTGAGAAAGGCGCCATGATAACGGCCTATTTGTTGCTTGAAATTGAACCCCGTGATCTCGATGACATTTGGTTCCAACGAGACGGCTCTACTTGTCAAACAGCGCGTGAAACAATGTACTTATTGATATTATCATTTGGACGCGCTGTTTATTTCACGCTTCGGAATATAGAAGAAATAATCTTTTAAAAAATAAATGGTTATAGTTTTAAGAAAGAATCATACATTACATCTGATAACCGGAATGAAAGAAAGTGGCCCAAAAACCAGATGTAACAACTCACCGATTATGAAATTTAAAGGAAATGGCGAAACAAAATTAAACATTTTGCAAATTGTTAGATGGAACCTATGGTTCCAATGTAAAATGCCGATAGCCAATGAAAAGTTCAGTACAATAGAGTCGCAAGATGTCGTCAAAAGAGTTATATACACGTATATGTGTTATAAAAAGAATTTTATATTTTGGAACTGCAATCTATTTTGGTTGATCCTGCGTGGCTAAAATAATGTCATTATATTGTATATTAAGATTTGTTTGAAACCACTTTTATAAAATGCAAAACGTTATTGCATCCAAATGGGGATCTGCGTTCACTTTTCTTGAATTTTTTTGGAATATTTTGGAACCATTTTGCTAGCTGTATTATTGATTGTTATTTATATTTTGTATGACAATCATAAATACGAATGAAGATTCACTAAATTTAAGTGGGAATTATTTAGGAGATTGGTTGAAGACAACACCAATCTTCTTATATCAATCAAGCATCCGGTTCAATTAGAAAATGAAGTGGAACTATTAATCAATAATAGGGTTTTGCAAAAGAGTTTTTATTTACCTCTGCAATAAGCTAAAGCAAAGAATTAAAGAACCTAAAAATGAATCGGTGACCCGTTATCTTCGTAGTCGTACAAACGATAAAGAAACTGGGTATTCTCTATGGAAAGCTACAAAATCATTAAAAAGATCAAATTATCAAACACCGCCAATAAAAAATGATGAGGGAAATTGGGTAACTAGTGCCAAAAAGAATGCGACACTTTTCGCATCTCATTTTGAAGGAACGTTCCAACCATATGCCAGACAATCAGCGGATGAAAATGTAATACTAGTGCACAAGGAGGATTGTAGGGAAATACCACCTGTAATTCTACGAGAGTTGAAAGATGAAATTAACCATAACATAAATATGAAAAATCTTCTGGCTATGATTTAATTACAGGTGAAATAGTGAAGGCACTATTGAGAAAGAGGTATGAAAACTTCTTCGTAGTCGTACAAACGATAAAGAAACTGGGTATTCTCTATGGAAAGCTACAAAATCATTAAAAAGATCAAATTATCAAACACCGCCAATAAAAAATGATGAGGGAAATTGGGTAACTAGTGCCAAAAAGAATGCAACACTTTTCGCATCTCATTTTGAAGGAACGTTCTAACCATATGCCAGACAATCAGCGGATGAAAATGTAATACTAGTGGTAGGGAAATACCACCTGTAATTCTACGAGAGTTGAAAGATGAAATTTACCATAACATAAATATGAAAAATCTTCTGGCTATGATTTAATTACAGGTGAAATAGTGAAGGCACTATTGAGAAAGAGGTATGAAAACTTCTTCATATAATCAACGCTTCATTTCGACTGAAATATGTACCTCTGCAACGGAAAGTAGCAGAAATAAGTATGATACCAAAGCCGAACAAATCATCTAATCATAAAAAGTCATATATAGGCCAATTTCTCTGCTTCCAGTACTTTTAATTTTTGACAAACTTTTGAAAAAAATTTCAGAGATTATATGTGCAATCACTTGAAAAATTAAAAAAAAAAAAAAAAAATTATCAGATACTGGTAAAGCCACCAAAATGAGAAATATGATGAAAACCTCAGGACAAAGGATATAATCGATTTCCGGTTACTCTAATTATGTCGTATACGAAGATAGCAGCTCGACTAGAGTCAACATATCAACATAGTTTCACGCATAGGTGAAAGTTAAAAAACTACCGTCTGAGGTTATCACGTTAAATAGAAAAGGAATCCTCCTTTGAATAGTACGTGCGAATATGAAAGAACATTTTTGGAAATAATCAATCCCGCTGAATTAAATAACGTAGTAAGGTCAGTAATACTCAGAGACGACATTCTAATTGAGACCGAAAAACAGGAATATCTATAGAACTCTTCTTAAGTATTGCAAAGGAGACCATCGTTGGTGTCTGTTAATGACCAAATAACCAGAAAATAAAGATGATATAAAAATCGTTAAGTGGCCGTATTTAAGCTAATAATTTAAGAAAATAAAAATGTGGGACCAACATAACATAAGGCAATGAAAACATAAAAACATTATAATCTATACGTCGCAAAATAAAACGAATTATCTGATACGCCGTAATACATAGAACGGAACATAGCCCTATTACCGCATGTATATAGCGTATAATAGCAACAACAAAATTAACTGATCTCATTTAATATGTGCGCTCATATCCTTATTATGTGCTGTCATCATAACACATATTATCCGTCTAATATATGTGCTCAATTTATTTGATTATCAACAGCCAAAGTACCACACACATATGTACAATATATATACACAGCAACAAGAAGGAAAATCGGAAAATCCAAATTATCGATACACGATAAAAAAAAAAAATTTAAATTTTAAATTTGGTTCTTTCAACACATATACGTACATATATTCGTAATAGAAGGATTCACACATCACATATCCATAGTCGTATAATAATGTAGGTACAGGAGTTTGTATATACATTTATGGTGGATGCGAAAGGACGAGAGACGATACATACATAATATGGAGGCGAAATATATAATTTGAATTATAAATAAATTGAGAGTAAACGATTTAGTGTACGATGATGACACAACGATGTTGATGATGATATCAACAGCAATAAATTCACATAAACATGATTATGTTGTTCCACACATGTATACATATTTTATATCGGAAGGATAATAAGATAATTTTATTTTAACGGGTTTTATATGTAATAACGTATATGTATATATACATGTAACCGATGATACGCGCGAGTATAAGAAGATATGTGAAATCACACAAATTTCAATCTCGTCGTAATATAACGTTTTATGATTATATTGTGAAAATGCCATAGCGTATTAATTTTCTCATCAAAATTTTCCGGGGGATGTTGGAATTTTTGTTGCCCAACAACAATATATTTGTTTATCGCAGGTTGAAATATTTTTATATGATTCAGCATGACTTAATGTACAAAACATTGTTATATAATTATTATTAAGGTTTATTATTAACAAATATAATTGTTAAACCAATTATAACCTTAAACATTCTATACGCTCTGCACACATTCTGTCTATAAATAAAAAAAAAATGAAGATACGTCGATCTCGTCGATACATAATTTTTTTGCAATCAACAATTAAATTACACTACATGATACCATGCTGATAATCAACATAAACGATTATATCATATGTATGTATATATATAATAAATAATTAAGACATTATTTAACTTGTTTTAATGAAGTCAACATAAATATAAGGAGAAGCATATATATACATACGTCAAAACAACAACAAAAATGTGCGCAACTAAAATTTCTCACATTACAGAAAATTGAAAATTGTTATTATTTATTGATTGCTTATTGTTGTTGTTGTGCTGCATATATATTGTGAATCTTATACACGAAATAGCCTAATTCGATTTTAAACATACATAATATATAATCGAATTGTGTGTACATCATCACAAACAAAATTGTATTTCTACATGTCGTTTGCCATATATGCGTTTATATTTCTCTGCGTCAACAATAAAAATGTTAAAGTTTTTATTTTTGTGTCGCGGTTTGTTTTCTGTTTATACGATACATACGATTATATAAATATCGTGAAGGATGTGTTGCAATTTGACGGCCTTTTGGCAAAGACATGAGTTACTGTTCATATGTGCGATTATATACAATGAATTCAATGGCCTTAGATTTGAAAAATAATAAAGTTGTTCAATTTATTATGTATGCGCGCGTTCATATACAAGTTTCACTGTTGAATGTTACATACATTATGTCTAAATAGTGTAGAGCTACTCTAGTTCGTCAGTTATATATAGTTACATAATTCAATATACGAGTGTACTTATTTTTAGAAAATTTTTGTAGTTTAAATCGACTTAATGATAATTAATTCCCAGTTTTGATCAACTTTTATTCTAGAGAACATCAACACCATAAATTTTACTTACATTTCGACAGTCATCATGTCTGACAAGTTAGTCCAAAGTCGCAGGATATTACACCTTATCATGACTTGGCCCCCGTGGTCGGGGAGTACTTACATGTTCCGTAAACCTGAATTGCACGAACATGACTTCCAAGAATACCACCACAGTATCCTTTGCTTGTCGTAGGAGGCGACTAAACGATTGGATCCCTGGGCTGACGACCCGCATCCGTAAAAACGCAACTGTTTGCAATATCAACAAAAGAAAAAATGGATACTGCCAAACCAATACCAGACCCCGGGAATCTTCGAGCTGGACTTCTTCTTGGGCCACAGGTAAAGAAAGCTGCTTTGGATTTCCAAGCAGTCAATAACCGATTATGTGAGCTTGTGCACGAAGTTAGCAGGCCGGTCGAAAATCCCTAAGATAAAAACTCATTTTACAATGACTTGGACGATCTGATGGGATGTATACTCGAACACGATGTTAGAATGGTAATTGGAGACTTAAATGCTAGATCTGGTAGAAATCAGGCCGACTGATTGTGTGAAAACATAGGTCCGTACTCTCGACACGAGACTGCGACCGACAATGGTGAGAGAATGATGTACTTTGCAATTGCTCACGACCAAGCAGATTCTTACCTCACAAACTAACACATTTCGAAACATGAATTCATTCCCGCAAAACTTCCTGCAGCCCAATTGATCACTTATCGGTCAGCAACCAAATGCGTAGGCAGCGATCATTATCTAGTCGCTGCAGAGCTACGATGGAAGTTTTCGTACAAGTCTGGGAACACCGCGAGAAAATGAAGATCAAAAGAAATGATATCAGGGTCTAGTCAGCGACAGCATTGAGGAAGCTAATTGCTAGTCTGACTGTGTGAACTTTGTCCGGCTGGGAGGTATTGAACACCTCGGTTCTCAGTGCTACTCGACAAATTTTAGGTATAGACCCAAGAATAATTGGTTTGATGATGATTGTCGTCTTGCAGTCGAGCAACAAAATATAGCCCATAGAAACGTCTAACAATCGCAAGGTAAATCAAGGCTGCTCTTGCTAGGAGAGCAGCTAAGCGGATTTGTAGACGGAAGAAGTAAGAATGATGGAAGGCCGAGGCTCTGAAAGTACAATAACTTAGCAATGAGCACAGTTCGCGTAATTTCTTTAGGGGAATCACCGGATTGCACCATACTTTCAGGCCTGTGTCAACCGCCCTTCGAGACCGAGATGGAAACCTCTGTGTCAACATCGCCACAGTCCTCAACGCATAGAGTGGTGACTTTACCGGTCTGTTTGCTGTTCATCATCCTTCACAGATTGTAGTTAAGTCACCGATACATCCTGCGGAGATTTGAATGTAAGATTCATCGCATGCGGAATTTACTAAGGCCATGCAGAGAATGAAACCGCTCACCTGGAGTGAACTGCGTTAATGCGGATCTCTTGATATTCGGAGAGGATACTTTGTGGAACTATCTTTTCGACCTTATTCGATTAGTATATAGCAAAACTGAAGTTATGCCTGATGAATGGAAAGTGGCCGCGATAAGCCCCATCTTCAAGAAGGTAGACCGCTTGAAGTGTGAGAATTATCGCGGTATAGCTCTCCTGTGCACTGAAGTGGATACTGAAGTTTATGATAGGAATTTAAGTTTAGTTAAGCTAAATTGCGTTCGTCATAGAACCACGAAGTTGAATTAAAAATTGGAACATCCAATTTAGACTTCCAATCAAATTTGTCCTCTAAAGAATCACTTATTCTGATCTCAAAAAACTCCTCCATTCCAAAATTGATTAATTGAGACCATCGATATTTGAACAATTCTTAAGTTCTTATCAGTTTTATATACTTCGTCCGCCCAAGATCTGACAGATTCTGCGAAAAAATTAATTGTTTGATCTTTTCGGACCTCATTGAATTTACATGTGGTGTGTAACGATAGGGACCATAATCTTTGAAATCGATTAATCGATAAATTGGTTTGGGATGAAGGATGGCAATATTTTATTGTGGTGGCCCATGTTCGCTATCCAAAATCTTTATTGATAATTGAGCTATAGGCAAATTTCTCTCCATATACTACCTACATAAGCGTATGAAGTTATCCCAATTTTGATATAAACCAAATTGTCCTATATCGCCGAGGAACATTCCGAACCTCAAAATTATTATAAATGTGGCCAACCGTGATCAAGTCACCAATATCACTCTATGGGACCATTGATGTTTCAATAAAGAAATGTTCTGGTGCTTTGATCACAGTTTGTTCAGGCAAAAATTGCAGGCCCATGATATCCCTCGTAGATAGAATTAGATACTGCATATATGGTATAGAAGGAATTATTGAAGTTTGATCTGAACTAAATTAAAACATCAGCAACAATTTAAAATAATGCTTGTAAACTGGGATGGTATTGTGTTACATGATGAAGGTTTTAGATTTTTCTGCGATATAAAATAAGACAATGTTCAGATAGCTCAGACTAGCCTAGACTTACCTATTTAGGTAAGTGTTTATGGGAATTAAATTCTACTTGTCTATATAACCTTCTTTGTGGGCAATGGGCTCAATTCTGATAAGCTCTACTATTTTTGGAGGTAAACAATTTTAATAATTGGCCAGATTATGTATTTTCTAAAGTCTGTAAGAAACATAGTAAAGGTCACCAAAGAAGAAGTCTAAATATCAGAAATATAGAGAATATAGAGACATCAGTAGGATCGCCCGTAATAAATTTAAAAAAACTAATAAAAATCACGTAACATCTAAATTCTGTAAAACAAATTATACAGTCAATTTAGTCCCTTTGAAGATCTAAGCAATCTGGAAATGTGCATGAATACATGTGAACATGGCGAGCCTAGCCAGTTCTAGTCAGTACAAGATATTAAAAATTGTTAAGCACAAAATTTACAAAACACCTTAAATTTCAATTTTCAATTTAGATATACAGCGATTGTACACGATATCGTACAAAAAGGTGTAATTTTGGGGATCCAACTCGTTCTCGTTTACTCACTGGTACTCGCCGAATTAAATAAGAATCCGAACAAATTTTTCAATAAATTTTAAGTTAGAAGTGTTTTATCCCGGTTGGCTTAATACATGAAGTGAAACTGTTACATTGGGCTTTTGAACGAAATTTTTTTAGAATTAGTACAATTTTTGAAATACAAGAATTTTTGTACATGAAAGCCCAACATTTGTGTGTAGCTTTCATTTGGCCGATTCTATTCCTGAATACGAAATTTTACCATCGGTATTTTTGAATACAAAATTCTACTTATTCCTCAATACGAACTCTAACAAATTTTATTCGATGATGAATGGATTCTATTCGTTGATGAATTAATTGCCGACAAAAATAGAAATATTTTGTAAACTAATTCTAGTGATTATTTTGTTTTAAATAATTTCATATAATCTAATTAATTAAATTAATTAAATTAATTGAATTAAGCAATTAATTAAATTAAGGATTATAATTCTTTCACTGAACTTACATGAAGTGTATAGATTGACCACTTTGGATTTGTAATAATATAAAATACAGTCAATACTGTCTTGGTGGTAACTGGTACTGGTGGTAACTTTTTCTGAGCCTTTTAGAGAACCTCGTCAAAATCAAATATCTGTCACAAGTGGGGATCCAGCTAATTCTGTTATAGGGGGCCATTTTCCAAAGCACGTGATTTTGCGAATCTGTAAGGAAATAATTTCCAGAAACAATTGACGACTGTTAAAGTTGGAATGGAGTCATCTACCGGAAAAAGATTAACTAACTACTCCGTATAAAATTCGAACGCCAGCGGTTACCGAACCGATAAAAATGGTCTAGTGGAAATTTTTTTAAAACAATATATGTAGGTCTTACAAAAATTTGGCGCCAAACGACATTACCAAACATCAACTCAAATTTTATTAGTAATGAGGGAAAACAAAATCCCATTCAATTAATTAATAAAAAGCTCAATTAAAAACGAGCTTTCAGATTGTGTAAATAACATTATTTATAAATTCATCGAATTTTTCTAATAGTAATATCTAATTTTCTCGACCGATGGCCGATTTTAATAATCACACTGTCAATATTTGTATTGGCCATCCATCTTTCTATGTCTCTCATTAAGAAAGCTAAACCTGTCAATTGGTTTTGATGCTTATGAGCTTATAATAACATATACATTTATATACTATCCATTCGATCAGCCATGGATAAATGGCATCTTTCAAATTAAATAAAACATTCTCGTATATGATTGGAAAATATTTTTGAGAAATAAGACCTCATGCCCCAGGATCAGCGCTTAATCTGCCATGAAATTTGAGCTATTTAGGAAGGCATGATGGAAATCTGGATAAATCTAAAATTAAATGTACAGAAGTTCTTTTAAAGAGTACTTATCTTAATTTTGAATTTCTTGTATCATAACTGATGTGATTCATATTTGTAAAACTGCAAAAAAAATATTTGTATATACACAAACAACAAAATGAAAGCTACATACATATTTTTTATATTCAAACGTCAAAAAAAAAAATATTTGATTCGACCGAATTCAGGAATTTAGGAATAGAGGCCTAGGACGAGCCACATCACCGGTCTTAAATTATTTAAAAATTCAATTACAATTTAATACTTTATTATTTAAAATTTTCCGAATTATCCAACCACACACATTTTTCATGACATGAGATCAGCAAAATACAATTATTCTTGAAGTGTTTTCTAGGATGCCCTTGTAATCTTTGGTAAGTGTCCACAATGCATCGGATAACTTTCTGTTGGGAATGGTTTCTTTTGGTTATAGACGTGCGCTGTAATTTTTTTAAACGAATAATGTACAATTTTAAAATTAATTTAAGTTAAACTTCTTTACACTTCAAATTTATTTATGTGAAACCGCATTTCTTTGGAGAAACGAAAGCCCATTAAGTTTCTCTAGCCTATACGGATGTTTTTTATTTTTTAACATTTTTTCATTTTGAACAAGTGTTCATTCTTTGTGATGCCAGTCCCGATCACGTTACATAAATTTGTTATATTTAGTTAATTGTCTATAAAGTCAAAATAATTATTTCAACTGTTTCCCAGCAGCTTTCTTCATTACTTATATATTTATATACGACATTCTATAATTCTTTTTAATCCATCTGCATACATAAAAGCGTATGCATATTAAAATACCTCACCTATAATACATCATTCATTACATTATTCTTCGTAATTTTTCCCTTATTTGTTAATAAAATTAAATTTATATCGATTTCAATAAAAATAAATCGGCATCGAAAATTTGCATATTTCCATTTTGCTGCTGCATGTTTAACAAACAACAAATACTTCAATTTTGATGAATTTATTGTTTTACAAAAGACTGAAAAATTTCTTTTTTTTCCAATTTCCTCCTTTGAGATGAATCAACTCGCTATGTTCAACAACGCAGAACGAAACTATATGTACATATATACTTCATATATCGTTTTGTTTCACGATACAAAAGAACATAGTTTTTTTTTATCGAAGAATAATAATTTATGTATCATGTTTGTTTATGCTCAAAGAGATGGGTGCATAAGCACTCTCTTCGCAACATTATCATAATAATTAAAAACGTTTCTATATATTGTGTTGTGCGCAAAGCATGGGAAATTTCTTAGATTGTTTACCACCCAGTTTTATGTACTCGTGTACTCATATACGGATATGAAAACTACAATGTCATCACAAACAATATTTTCGTACAAAAGATGTTTAAAAATCTTAAGTTTGTTAAGAATTTTGATAAACTAAAATTTGTGTGAATAGTTTTTGTCATGCCATGCGGATAATATATGAATAATTAAAAGTTAATTATGAAATTGATTAATGATATGTTATTAAGACGATATTCGATGTATTAAAAAGGGTATACGTATAATAAAACCTTTATCAAAGTACTGTAATCTATAATCAAATATCACACATTTCTAAACTCCATAAATCCATTTCTACCACTATATACTCGAAATAAAATAAAAAAAAGTTCTTCGCTCATCCCAGAACGATACACCACATCTCACTACACCAACATATATTCGGATTTAATGAATTGCATGATAACAATATTATTAATCTGTGAGGATTACAAAAATGTGAAAAACAAAATACACAAAAAAAAAATAAAAGTTTTCACCTAATTTTTTGTATTTTCCTCCTCATTCTGTACAACGAAAATCTAAATTCTAAATGTTTTTTGTCATCACATATGATGATGAATATCAACCCCTATATAGTATACATATATACTTTACTATAAATATGTGTACATTCACAATATGGTATTATTATTCACTCTAATCTCTGTGATAAATTAGTTGAAATATGTTGTTTTGCCACAGCAACTGAACTCAGCAACTTTTCACAAAATTAGTTGCGAAAATTTTTATTCTAAATTTTCTAACACACATACATATATGTATATATACAGTTGTTTTGTTGTACACACAAAAACCAACAGCCGAAAACCAAATAAAAGAATTTTAACAAATCAATAATTATTATTACAAATATACATATTTTCAGTTTTCGTCGAGAGATGAAAATATTTAACTCTTTCCGTTTGTTGTGGAAAACGCGTCATGATTTTATTTCAGTCATTGTCATAAAAAAAAATGTTTTGATGTGAATATGTATGTGATTCGGGATGGATGAGTTAAATTACTAAAATTTAAATTTTACGATGTAACAGGCGAAATGAATTCATCGAAGCTGAGCTCCAAGACAAAGTGTTATACTTTAAACTATAAGATCCAAAAACAAAGTGTTATACAATATATGCACATACATCTTGAACACAAACCAGCCTTTCTGTATTTTTGTAATTTCGTTTTATTTTCTGAACATGCTGCATTATAAAACGTTATTATCACGTTAAAATAATGACACTAATACCCGAGACTTAATTCAGTTTCATTATTGCTATAAATATATGTACCCATATTTTATTCTTACCATTTCAATTAGGGATGGGTGAGGTAGACTACGCCAAGTCATCTGCGAGGTTGTCGACACGTGATATATTACGTAGATTACCTGGTAATATATTTTATCGTCATTGAGACAATGTCAGCGTAATGTAAACAACCTCAATAAATAATAATAAACAGTGTGTAAAGGCCATTATTGGCCCCTTACTGTGTCAACAATCTGGCTCCAACGACTCCAACGACCTCTGTGCCTACCATATGGTGGCTCTCCTTTCAGAGGTCTCTGCACAATTCGTTCCTGCGTGATGTGTGGCTTTATCACATATAAGGAGGTTAATTTTTCGTTGCCCACCAAATATCTCGGGATTATCAGGAGACAATACTCTCTGTCAATTTCGGATTTATGAGAGCCATCTAAACTTTTAACAATTGAGAATAATTTAAATTTTTAAAAAAACATTTGGACGTAATATGGAAAAAGCCATTTTATATTATCTCGTTAATATCGCTTAATATTTATTTATTAATTTTCATAATTGATCAAAAAATGTATACCACTAGATTGCTTATAAAAATACGCTTCATTTGATATATCACATTACATAACCCAAATTAACATTTTAAATCTATCATCCAGCATCTGTGGTCCAGGCGATTTTTTACAAAACTTTGTGCCCTATAATCCATTTTACAAAACTCCACAATTATTTGTGAAATAAAATGAAAATTTAAAAATTTTTTTTATGCATATTTAGCATCCAATAAAAATTTTAAATTGAAAATTTAATTGACAAGTTGTGTAAAACATCACCTGAACCAGAGATGCTGGTGATGGATCAAAATTTTGAATTTTCGTTATGTCATGTGATATATCAAATGAAACGTATTTTTATAAGTAATTTAGTGATACACATTTATTTGCGATCAATATTAATGATTAACTAAATATTAATTTGCATAATGTTTTGATGGTTTTTCAGAAAATTAAATTATTCTCAATTACTAATTTTAACAGTTCTAATAAATTCGCATTTGACAGAGAGTAATTATTGTCTCCTGAAAATCCTGGGATATTTGCTGAACAACGACAAATGAATCTTCTTGTGTACGCGTTTGTATGATAAAATCATGTAATGCACACATCAGAATTTTTTTATCTGTAGCTTAAGTTTATTAGGTTTCAAATTATCATACCGATGATGTATAAGATAAAAAACTGTAAACTAATTAGGAATAGTTAATAAACTTATTAATTTTTACTTTATCACACTTACGTACTAAGATGTTGTAATCGAATTTTTTTTTTCTGTCAACGAAAACATAAAACACGAGTTTTGTAGAAATGGATTAGAGGATAAAAAGTTTTGTAAAAAATCGCCTTGACCACAGATGCTGGATGGGTCAATATTTTTAATTTGGGTTAAATTAGAAAAGTATTGAACCTAACTGAGACTTAAACTCAAGTCTTATGTAACGAACTCCAACAACTATATGAAGTTTGTTTTGCGTGATTTTTATAAAATTCAATGTTCGTTTTTTTCATGTAACAGGCGAGAAGAATTAATCGAAGTTTAGCTCCAATACAAAGTGTTGTACTTTAACCTGATCAAGTAAGCAAAGTCATTCGCGTTTGTTTCAGAAAACCTGAGTTCAAAGTCTCGGTTAGCGTCATCATTTTATCGTGATAACGGTTTATAATGCATGTTCAGAAAATAGAACGAGATTGGTCCGTGGTCGCAAACAATTTCTCGTTAAGTGTAAAAACTAAATTTAATCTAAATACATGATTGCGTAGGTTCGTGTTTAATCTCGAAGCGTCATTCATAATATTTTCACATTAAGTTCAATAGGCTGGAGGAAAGCCAATTGATTGGTTGTTGTTGCTTTCACATGAATGTGTGTACATTATAAACATAATGCATACATTCAGGCGAATCTACATTCTAAATTTCGTTCAAATATAAAAATATATAAAAAATAGTACGTATTACTAGTAATAGATGTCTCTTCAGGGCATCGTTTAATGTCACTATAGGACACTACTAAATGCCAAAAACACTACAATGTTACAAATATTTTGGAACAACATTGCCGCACCCACTCAGGTACTAAGTGCTCAACTTTAGTAATCTAGAGATACGAATACCTAAGACTAAGGGAAACATAATATAAGCCTATTCCCATTCACAACTATACGAATGCATAGTGCCCGAATAAATAGCCGCCCAGTCCATCGACCACAAATTTAGCCGACGAAGTAGCCATCCACAAACACGTCTTCGCCAAATCAAATTGCAGGCAACTAGACGTCAAGTCGATAACGTCAGCAACCAGCACATGCTCACTCATACTTTTAGTGATATTTGCCATGCGCTGATCGATCTATAATTCCATTTCATTTTATTTGAGGTGTCGGTTTGATACGAAGAATGTGTTCCCAGGTGGTCGTGCCTTTAACATATCCAACACGAACTTACAATTCCTTAAAATATTACTACTATATCGGTATGCTTAGCCCGGTTACCCTGTTACCGCCTCTGCCAACGAGGAGGCACCTACTTCTCTAATATTACTAGCTTTTAAAAATTTTCTTAAGATAAAAATCTTGTGTAATGACCTACCGCTCAAGGCGGTATCACAAAATTTCTTGAAAGAGTTGAGGTTGTTTGGCAGCATTAAAGTAAGTTTATTTGTTGGCACTCAACTCTTTAGTTTATAATAAGTTGATTTCTAGCTTCTTGAGCTAGATCACGGTCATAGAGGATGTGTTCTATGGTATCTTCACCCTGTCCACATTCACAGGTACTTGAGTCGGCTATATCTACTCAGTCGGTACATATAAGAGGCTATTCTTACATACCCCGTTAACATTTGGGTAAACCATACGCTTAGAAATATCTTTGTCTCTAATCTCGCTTCAATGTTTGGCAGATAACGATATGTTATTCTACCATCCATTGAATGCGACCATCTATCTTGCCATGTTGCTATAGACGCTTTTCTCGTTTTCCTCTTGAGCGAGCCCATGAGGTTTGGCCGAATTGCTATCACGTTTCCGTAGCTCACGTCTTGTCTTTTTTTTATCTTGTAGTTGGTAATTTTCTTATTTAAGAGTATATCAATAGGAATCATGCCGGCCAAGACAGGAACAGCTTCAGTTGAGACTGGTTTCTTTGGGCACTAACTAGTGCACGCCGATGATGACAGTTCATTCTTCAGAGTTGCTTCAGATCCCAGTTCTCTTTAGCAACTCGTTTCAGCACAGTGAATTTTTTTTTTACTGTTTTCCGACGACTCTTTTGACTTGTGAAGTTACTCCAGGTCGTTCATCGAAGTCAACTCCCAGCCGTTTAACAGTTTTCACCATCTTAATTCTTTGGCCATTTATGGAAATCAATGGTGGTCTCCTAATGTTCAATGAACCTTTAAGTTGGATCATAACTGTCTTTGTAGAGGATAGCTCCATTTTGTAGCTTTTGCACCAGTCTACCATCCTGTCTATGGCTAATCGCGCTTTTTCGTGAATGCTTTGTCTTGAATTCTCAGCAAAGAGCATTATCTTATCGTCCGCGAATGCAACTTCTTGGAGTTCTTGGTTCATGCTTCCGTTGCAGACAACGTTCCAAAGGTGTGGACCAAGGATGGAACCTTGCGGACATCCTTTATTGACAATTTTTCCAAGTGTGCCATGACTTGAAATAACAGTGGCTTTTCTTTCAGAGAAATAGTTGTTAATGATGTTATAGAGATTGCATGGGCATTGAATCTCTTTAGCTCCAACATTATGCTGGGCCACCACAAATCTATAATGATCCCGGAACAACTATCCGCAGAATATCTCCATACTTATATACACTAAACATTTCTCCCGTACATATACACACCAGTATACGTACCGCCATATATATGTAATCGTATGAGTTATTGGGGTCTGCGGTGACTTTAACATTGATCTCAACGTTATTTCTAAATTCGAGCATTTCGTCAAGGGCACCTTTAATTTAGACCGAATCACCACCATTAGGACCTTGCGTTTCATAACGTACTTCTCGTACCAACGCCCAATACTTAATCGTTTGGCACATCGCCGGGTAATAATGTAGACGACATAGCCCTCCTCCAAATTTTTAAGGTAACATTCCAACAGATAGACCTACATATAAATTGTGTAATGACGAGAAACATTTTTCGGACACCCTGATATTTTTTGGTTATATGAAAAACTTTTAATTATTTTTTTTTCAAATTGGTGCAACACAGCTCTTGCTAAAATTAGAAAAAATAAAGATAATAAAATAGTACAAACCAATACAATTAAGCGAGACAAGATTCATGTCAATAATACTTGTAGATTAACACTTCGTCGTATCCAAGTCCTGTAACCAAACAAAGTATCTCGACCATTGAAGATATTCGTATCTTCATGGTTTTGACTATTAAAATAAACATTAGACTGAGGGTACAATTGGAACTGGGTGTTTGGCTGGGTAGCATTGGAAGTTAATCTAGAAACTCAGTGTACCTGTGCTGTACTAATATTTGTAGATGAACACATTCAAACGTATTTAGAGTTGAGAATCCAGTAGAAACTGATATCATCAGCCTGTGCTTTAGCAATTATAGAAGCACAAATTTAGTCAAATTTGCAGATTGCTCACATACACAATTCGAAAGCGGCAACCAAAATTTCAAAATAAACGTTAAATTCTTCAATATGTATGGTTTGATAAGGTTAGACTTACACCATTTCGCTAGATTGTCGTTATCTTCCTGTTGTTTGTTGGTATCAGCGAAGTTTTCGACAGTGCAGATTTTGAGATCATCCTCAAATATTAATACTTTAGAGTGCTGTTAATCAGTAATGCCGTTGATGAAAATTCTAAAGATCTAAGGTAGCTTCAATTATTTCTGATCTTCTATTTCCAAGCTCAATATACTGAATGCGGTTGCTCAAATATGATTTAAACCAGGCAACAAACTGTTTGGAGAAACCGAACTTATAAGCGTGCCAATGACTGATAGAGTCAAACACTTTCGCACAAAGATTGTATAAACTACATCAACTTGTTTGTGGTAAATCCAATGAGATTTATTGATGTTGATCTTTTTGTCATGAAACCGTGTTGATACTGTGAGATAACTCGAGGAACCAATAATATGAATGAGTTGCATATCCTCGGGTTCAATCCGTGGTGTTAGTATGGTTACGTTGTTTTCACCATTGCTAGGGTTTTTATACTTATCGATGTCTTCCGGCTTATTAACTGATTGAAAAAACTGAGCAAACATGTTTGATATAACCTGCGGGTCACAAGATTTATGTTCCTTGAATAGCATACACGCTGGATAACCATTTATTTCAGGTTTTTTTTTTAAAAAAGCTCTAAAAGTATTTTGGATCCTTTCTTATTTTTTCCTTCATATGGCTAATGTATCCCTTATACTTTAACTCAAAGTAGCGCTCGAAATGTTGGTGACACGCAATGAATTTATGTTTACTTTCCTCAGAAAACTGTTTGAGATTTTCTAAGCAATGTCTTTCTTGTTTTTACGATTGATAAGTTTATTATCGTACCATGGAGGATATTTGTTAGGTTTGGCCAAAGTAGTGGGAACGAATAGTGATATACCCTTAAAAATGATTTTATACAATTTCTTAACGTTAACATCTATGTTGCTGCTGATAAGTTTCTTCTTCCAGTTAATCTGCTCGAAATATAGCGGAAGGTTGTAATACGGAAGTTGTAATACGGATTGCGGTTTTGGTGATTATATTAGTAACATTGTGAGTGTGACTATCGCATTCCAACATTTTTTCAATGGCTTGGTGGTTAATATCCATAATAACGAATGGTGATGGTGATTCATTTAGTTTAAACATAACTGGTTCATTTGTTAAGATCAGATTTAAGATACGGTTTAAACCATTATGTATCTGGCAAATTTGACTTAGATTTATATTAAAAACAGTATCGATACATACTCATAACTCTTATAACACTCTGTTTCTGAACTCACGTTTACATTTCATCCATTTCGTCGTCAGACGACAGACAGGTTATGTATATTTCAACTAACTCGTTTGTTGCTTGCTTGGAACGCTTTCAAATATATTTAAATTTTGTATTTCTTTTGCGTTCGGAATAATGTGGTCTATAAGCCTATGTTATACTTTAAATTAATCACTAAATAATATACGTATGAGGTTTCTTTCAATCTATTTTAGATACCCACCACCACAAATAATTTCATTACTTTGCTATACTCATCTTTTATACTTGCCATTTGAATAGAGAAAATTGAAAATTTAAATCGCTTCGATTTGAAAATGAAATTAACGGTTTGAATTAATTTCTTGATTTCGTTGTGCTGGAACCCTGGGATTAATTAAACCAAACTGTATACATAATATAAACGCAATGGATTCAACACAGCTCGAATCGTAAATTTTAAGCTTTGGCTTAGTATATAGTAGAACTCACTAACAAATTTTAACAGTAGCTAAAAATCGTATATATTTCCATATATCATATCGTAAAAATTCAACCCCTCACTCGACTCACCCAATTTAAAGACACGTCATCATTTTAATTTTCAAATTTCGATTGATTTTCTAAATTGCACACATAATATACAAACGTGTAGATATACATAAAATTGAATTTTTCCAATTTTATTCCCAAATAAATATAAAAAGTATGTACGAGTATATCCTTCTCCTCCCTTGGGGCATGTTTAAAAATTTTTCAATGAATTGATGATAAAAATATGTGATCACAACAACAATATTATTTCATTATCAAATCAAAGCGCGAAATATAGGGGAATAAACCGTAATTCAATTGTGCGTATAGTGTATATATGTACGCAGAAAAGTATGTAACGCACGCGAAATTTCACAGAATTGCACAACAATTTTGTAATTTATTTGCGGTTTTTCTAACTTGTTAAATCTCAATGAGGTGATACAATTAGATTATACACGAATTTTGAATCACCTTAAGGACATTGGATCGATTATTTATTCATTTCCACCCACCCACAAGTTAATTCGTCATTCATACACCTTTTTTATAAACGTATCGTATGTATATAAATATGTACCTATACAATGTACATGTAAAATGACTAAAATTGGAAAAAAATAAATAAATTTTCTTCAAAGCTCGATTCAATTAAATAAATTACCTCAATAAATCTTCATTTTCATTTCAAATTTTTTTTTTCTCTCCGACATATAATTTACAGTGCGCTATAGACTGGTTTTTCTTCTTGTTTGGAAATTGTATAAATAATGAAGGATGAAATTATACAATATACAATCTAATAAAATATTCATCCAAAATAGGAATTCTAATTATCAAATTAACTTCTGTATTTGTAACAAATTTATATTATTATTTTACTAAATAGATGGAAAATAATATTGATTATAGTTTGATGTCGTTTAAATTGTATATAGGAAGTAAATGAACTACATATATAGGTATAGCGGTATTACATGCATTGCTGAATAATTAATAAACAGATTGGCTTCGGCCTGACACTTGTTGCAATTGGAATGGTTTTGATTTGTTGCATATTAAACTTTGGGAACTGATTGGATATTTTTCGTTGGTCCTGGGAAATTAATTTCCAAATATTTAAAATTACTTATATTTACCTTATCCAGATTCAATGGACCAATCATTCATTAATCCGAAATCATAATGATTATAGAAACGAACTCTAGAAAAATAAACACAAACCGGCAAACACAAATATCGACCATTGGGTATCGTATAACACGGACACAAATCGAAAACTGGAATATCAGACCTCTAACAGAAACATCAAGGTTAGCACAAGTAGAAATGGAAATGAAACGGTATAACATCGAGATACTAGGCCTCAGTGAAGTATGATTAAAAATAGTGGAGAACTTATAACAAGCAATGGTAATTAGCTGATGTTCTTTGGTAGGACAGACACACACGAACAAGGTGTAGGAATACTAACGGAAAGAAGTCAGGCACAACTCGAATGGAAACTAATAAATAACAGAATAATAACAGCAATATTCCATTCGAAAATACGGAACACAACAATCATACAGTGCTATGCATCTATACGGAAGAAGCAGATGACATAACAAAAGATGAATTCTACGAACAACATACACCGAAACGACATCAAAATTGTCCAAGGAGATTTGAATGCTAAAATTGGAATACACAGGCATGACGTTAATCATGGGTAAATGTGCGCTAGGTGCTACACGAAACAACAATGCAGATAGGACTGTTGTGTCACAAACCGCAACTAATTCATAGGAGGCAGCAAATTCCCAAATAAAGAAATACACACAAATACACTTGGACATCACCAGATGGCAGAACCAAGAACCAAACTTTCAAAGTCAAACCAGTCGCTGTAAAAATACACATGGAAAACATATATAGGAGGAACTTTAACATCAACAGATTGAGATAAACTGACACGAATAATATTAAGGAAATATGAAAATATAGTCCAAAAAGTGAAAAAGATGGCAAGAAGAGCAGAAAATAGACAAAAGACATTCATTCTCGTAACTGCAGAGAAAGCAGCAGCAATCAGAACACCCATCAATCAACAGAGGCGCATCTGGAAAGCACTTTGTGGAATAGGCATACCAAAGAAAATAATTGAACTGATATACAGGAAATGTATCGGGATGCCGGAAACAAGGTTTAACACAAAAGAAAGCAAAGTGACAAACACTTTCAACTCACGAGGAGTAAGACGGCTGAATGATCTAGACTAGTTCTCATAATCAGCATCAGTAAAACAAAAGCCATGAGACTGAACACGAACAATAATACACCAACTACCATCAACATCACGCCAATCGAAGAGGTTGAAAAAGATCACAAATAGCCTCCAGGTGTTTGTGAACAAATGCCTGAGAAGATTGATAAAATGCTTCTGGCTGAACACCATGATACAACACGGATGTCATTTCAGTGGAATCCACAAGGAAAACGTAAAGTGGGAAAACCAGCTATAATCTGGAAAAGAACGATGCTAGCCGAAGCGAAAGATCTCGGTAAAACATGGGGAGAGCTGAAAGCAATAGCCCCAACAGAGTCAGATGGTCCAGCTTAGTGGACGCCATATGCTCCTAAATTGGAGACAAAGGAGTAAAAAAAAAGATTTTAAAAATAGAATCAGAGATCAATTATTATATGTAGGTGCAATTAGAAGTCAGCTTCGAAATCCTTAGGCTATGTACCTCAATACCGGGTGTTTTTTTTAAGCTGAAACTTTCAAATATCTCTGAAAATATGCCCTCTACAATAAAAATGACCATTATCAAAATTAAATCATTCCGGGAGGGAAATATATTAGTGCTAAAATTAAGACTTCCCGCCCCTCCTTGTAAGGAGGGTGGGGGGTAACTTGGAAACTAAAATAGGAACACCTCTTTTTTATTGCAGATTCGGATTCTACGGCTAAAAGTACATTCAATTCCAAAAGTACGATTCATGATAGATGGCGCTGTAATAGACGATGTTTCAAGGAACCGGTTCGGAAGAATGTGGATCATAACGAGGAGGGAAACGTCATACTACACAGTTGGAAAGCTCTGACTCAGAAAAAGACACTTCAAGCACCGCAAGACATGTTCGGAAACCAAATCCATCTATCACCGAGGATTTAATTGGCAAGGCTGCCAAGGTTTTTTTGTTTTTAAATATATTTGGACGTAGTCCATAACTGATGATTAAAAAAACTATTATAGTATTTTAATTATTTTGTAAATACAATTTATTTGAATTTAGGAAACATTTTTATGTATATATTTTATTTAAAAACTTTGAAATCCAAAATATCATCATCCCTATATCCAAAATAGAATAAAACTGCAGATTCATCATCGCCATTTGTATTATAATTGAGTGAAGGTGAACTATCATCTAAGTCTATTACATCTTCTACAGCAACGCCGTCGTTTATACATATGTTGTGCATAACACAACATGCCACCACCGTTTTAATACAATTTTCTATTTTCAGTTTCACTTTTCTTGAAAATAGACCTCCACCTTGTCTTCAACCATCCAAATGATTTTTCAATTATGTTTCGTGCACGGCTTATATGGTTGGTAAAAATGCTACAATATTAAGCCAGTTTTATAGTTAGGTCCATTCGATCTAATTTGTTTTAGGTAATACAATTCCAGGAAAATGCGGTTTTTTTCTTCTGTAGTATTTTCAGAAAAGTTGTTCAAACTTTGTCTGGTTGAGGTATAATATAATCAGTCGGTTAGCTCATTGGGTTTGGTTCGTTTGAGCCGCCTTACTTCGTTTGTACTATCCAGTAGTTGTACGGCCTCAACGTTGGTGTGGATGAGAAGTCTCTTTTCATGTTTGAGGGCACATTCGCGGATGACGTCATCTATCAATTGTATTTGTAAATCATTGTGTGTTTCCCTGTTAGTCACAAATCGGTAAGCGTTGGTGACCATTCGAAGAAATTTATTTTGGCTACGTTGGATAATGTCTCTATCGGACTATGAGTTCCCATAGCTGTGCCCCATACATCCATATTGGTTTGAAGATGGTCTAGTAAATGAAAAAAAAAATTCTTTTGCAATACAGGTTCATTTTGGAATGATGCCCAATTGTACTTGTTAATTTGACGTTGTTTTAATCGTATCTGTTTAGCTTTTTGTCTCACGTGATGTTTCCAGTTGAGTCTAGTTACAGACCAAGGTATTTGGCCGATTCAGCCTGTGGCACTTGTACCCCATTGATGTATATATGTGCTGGTTGATATTTTTGGGTCGGAGATGAACGTGTTTTTATTATATCCTATTTATATCCTGAAATGGTCCTGTCGATTGCCGGCCTAGATCGGGTTATTTAACCCCTCTAAACTTTTTTTTATGGGGCTACGTTAAATCATTGCTCTATGGCAATAAGCTGGCGTCGTTAGAGCAGCTCAGAGCCAACATTGAACGAGAGTTAGAGGCCGTTTCCGTCGAAATATATGACCGAGTCATCGAAAATTGGATTCAACGAATCAACACCTGCCAACGTGATGTCGAATTCAATACATATAAATGTTTTTATTGTACTTCAAGTCAATAATAAAATTTTCGAGATATCTCAAATGGCTTGCGTTTGCAATAATACATTTGTAAATGTTTGTTAATGTTATATCTGCAGATCATTTCGCATTATAAAAAAACTGCAGTTCATGGATTATTTCAGCCAGCTTGGTAATAAATTTCTTGCGGAGGAAGCTATAGAAGAACAGTCCCTGGATTACTTATCTGCCGGTCATCCAACGTACTGGCCCACAGATAAAAAGAAAGTTCCTGATTTAATTGACTTTTGTGTAACTAAAGGCATTCCTCGTACATATGCTAAGGCCTCCGATTGCTATGATCTGTCTTCTGATCAGTCACCTGTAATTGTAAGAGTGAGCACCGGCGTACTAAGAATAGAAACGCCAAAACGGCTTATAAACAAGCAAACTAATTGGGATCAATATAAGAGGTTAGTCGAACAAAATTGTGTACTGAATATCACTCTTATCACACCAGCAGATATTGATGCGGCGGAAGAAAATTTAAAAAATGTCCTGGCGTATATCAGTCGAAAAGGCTACACCTGTCTTAAATCATACAGAAAAAGTTAATAAACTGTCACATAATATACAGGAACTAATTCAGGAAAAGCGGAAAATTCGCCACCGATGGCAAGAAACAAAATCACCGTTGTTGAAATGGAAATTAAATCGAGCTATTAAGACTCTAATGCTTTTGCTGCTCATCTAACAACAGTATTCGCACCGCACGGAGAAACTAATAACTTTGTGCTACCCGACCAAATGGAATATGGTTTGTCCTTCAAACCCATAAAATATAATTGGAAGAAAGTTAAGAATATAATTAAAAACTGTATAAGTCCAAAAAACGCACCAGGGCATGATCTTATTACTGGAAAAATGATAAGGGAATTGCCAGACAAATGCATAAAAGTAATGACATTCATATTCAACCTAATCATGCGGACTGGTTATATTCCTCAAAAATGGAAGATATCTTTGATAACAATGATACATAAGACTGGAAAAAATGAAACACAGCTTTCATCATATCGTCCAATAAGCATGCTGCCTACAATCTCGAAGTTATATAAAAAAATGCTACTAACGAAGTTGAAACCAGTATTAGAAGAACGGCATATTACTCCAGACCATCATTTTGGGTTCCGAAACCAACATGGTACCACAGAACAAGTACACAGAATTGTAATATAAATGTAATCTAAATTAATTAAATAGTGAACACTAATAACACGTATTAACATTGGTTAAGACTGAAAATATGTAATAATTTTAGCTTAAGATTTGAATACTTCTTGTTAGTTTCTTTTGTAGAAAGATTCAAGAATAACGCCATTGGCAGCATTTATAAAAAAAAAATTAAAAAATATTCGTGTTATGAATATGTCTTGATGATCTTCTAAACATTTTTATGTTTATGTAGCTACTAACCTATATGAAGCTACTTACCATGAAGCTAATATGATTTGAATATACTAAATTTAATATTGAAATTTTTATAAAATTCAAATTAACTATTCTAGCCAAATTCTAGATAGAAATGCATAGCGTATAAAAAGTTTAAAATTTCTCTGTATTTCGTCTAAATTCAATAATTTTATAAAATATTTTAAAATTGACATTTCTAGAAATCCCTTCAAAATTTTAAAAAATTCAGAAAAATTATTTCAAATTTGTTGAAATTACTTATTTGTTAAAATTTTCCTAAATTTTTAGAAATGTTGAAAAATCGAAAAAAAAATAATTTAGAAAGCCTGACTAAGTAAGCCGCCCTCCAAGAATGTTGGTTTTTGAATCACGATCTTTCTAGATTTTTTCTGATTCTTACTACTACTCAGTGGATGTAACTCTAACTTGAATTGGTTGCTAATTTCTAATTTGAAGATAGCTTGTTAGCTAATATCTTCAAATATGTCTGGTGCATATTTAAGCTCGATAAATTCTGATTTTTGAATAAATTTTAACTTTCTGCAGCAAAGGACATCTCTCAGCGAGTTTTTTTTTTTATCAAAAATTGATAACAGCATTATTTTGTATACAAGTAAACTACATACATATATGTATAAGTATAGTTCTAAAAATGACCTTGTCATAAATATTACGCCAAACTTGGTAATCATAAATCTGAAATTATTGCCACATTTTCACAATTTATTTTTCGATTTTAATTTCATCAAAAATTTCTACTCCATCATTCCAGTTATCATTATATATCGTACATATAATATCTGAATATGAACGTTAAACCGAACAGAATCATAACAATTTCCAATTTTCCATCACTTTTGCCCTATATACATACATATGTATGTATCGTTGTACACAAAATAAAAAAATACAACAACAAAACAGGAGGATATACGATATCATTTTTATATTATCGTTTAGATATTTTTATTCCGCTTTTTATCTTAAGTATCGCAGTATTATCATCAGCATCATCATCATTGTCAGAGTACCCCAAAATCTTCATCAAAAATCCACAATTTTTTATTTTTTATATTTTCATTAAAAACATCAATAACTTTGATGTTCATCTTAGAACAGCATATATATATGTATCTACGAGTACGAGTACATATAGCTTATTCCATTTTTTTTTTTCTTAATTTTCCGAATAAAAAATAAAAGAACTTTTGAAAGCTTTATTTAAGTTTCCACACAAAAAAAAAAAAAGTGGGAGTTTTCATGATAAAACGAAAAATTTTCTCTGCGTATACTGATAACAAAAAATAATTTATATAAATAAAAAAAAAATGAACTCAGATGGGAAAATCAAAGATTCATGCGCGAAAGCTTTTGGGTGGAGCTTTTTTTCGATAAAAAAAAATATATATAAATTTTACTCATGCAATAAATTTATGTAATGTTTGTTGGAAAGTTTATTTTTTTTTTATAAAAAATTAAGTTATAACAAAGTTAGTTCTTTTCGATATATTTTTCATAGTTTCACTGTGCAACAACAACCATCGAACAAAAGAATATATTTTTCCGTTTGCTCTTTGCTATATACACATACACACTATGTATAGCTTTTTTGTGTTGTGTAACTAAAGTTTGTTAACAAGAAAAAAGTTTGGCAAAAAAAAGAAAATTTAAATTATCTCTGATTGGATAACATATCAAGTTTTTTTTTGTAGTATAAAATGGAACATAATATACCATTTTTCAGGTTTTTTTAAGTTGAGACAACAAAAGAATGTTCTGTATATGTATGTACATAAGTATGTGGAGAGCTTTTTCTATCTGCTGTTCTACTAGGATTATGGAAAAAAAATAAAAATATCAGAAACGACGGAACATTAGACAGAAAATATGTTAATGTGGCAACACGAAAACGTTTGTTTTTTGTGTTAAGTTTAAATTGAAATTATTTAAGTTATTTGCATAAAAATATGGAAATGAAGTTTTTGAAATTATTCAAATATTGAATGGCTATGGTTTAATGCTAAGTTTTGTCTAAGTTTTAAATTTAAATATTTCAAATATTCAAAATCATATCTCTAAACTTTGATTTTCAAAATGTCAATAATTAAATTATGAATTTCATAAAATTTATTTTTAATTCTAATAATTTCAAAATTGATATTCAAAATTTTACAATTACATATTTAAACTAAAATTTTAAATTCATTAAACTTCATTCATATGCAAATTTCAGTTACAACAATTCTTTAAAATGACAAATCGAATTAAAAATTCTGAATTATTTATACGCTTATTATGGGTTTTAGCATACGGCGCATATCTGCATTTTGATGTTGACCGAGTCGCTGTATACATGTTTCTTTGCATGGTTCTTAATTTCTTCGTTAACTTACTTCATCTTTACATCCTTATGAAGGTTGTCGTTGTACCATGGCGCGTTCACAATGCCACGTAAAATTTTGTATGCAAAGGTTTGAATTATATCCACGTTGCTCTTCTTGGTACAACCCCACAGTTGTATACCATATGCCCATATATAGGTTTAAGTATCTGGCATTATATCAGTTTATTATGTACTGTTAGCTCGGATTTTCTACCTACATTTTCCTGTATTTGATGTTTAGCTCTTCTTTTTTCTTTTTCACGTGCTCTTTCCAATTGGGTTTAGCATCAAGTGTCTTGCCTAAGTATTTGGCCGTATTTGCATGCGGGATTTGCTGTGAGTTCAGATGAATTAGTATATGAAGTTAACTTTTTTATTAGTGAAGTTGACGTGTGTGGATTTCGTTTCGTTGAGCTGAATTTGTGGCATTTTGTAATTTACCAGTTGACTCTTCTATGCTATCTCCAATTGCTAGAATTGCAGTATCATCCGCATATGTTGCAATGTTTCTTCCATTTGTATTTGGTACACCTCTTGTTTAAAGTACTTACAATATTGGTTCCAAGTCGCTTCCTTGTAGAACTCCAGCCGATATTTGTTTTAGATCATAGTATACTCATCTTCAAATTTAACGCGAAAGTATCGATCAGCTAGATAAGATTTTAATATCTGGTAAAATTGCTTTGGCCGGTCTCGGTATAGTTTATACTCTAGTCCTCGGTGCCATACTTGGTCTATAGTAGAGTGCCTCTCTATAAAGCCAAATTGATGCGAAGGAATACATTTTCTTTCTTCTATTACTGATTTTAACTTTTTAAGCAATATTTTTCCGAACCATTTTGAAATTGTATAGGTAGTAGTGAAATTAGTCTATTCGAGCTTTTAAAGTTAGGAGGTTTATTCATTTATGGAATCATAATCACCTCTGCAACCTTCCACTGGTATGTAACGTATTTCAGTCGAAACGCCGTGTTTATTACTTGGAGCAGTTTTTGTCTACCCTTTTCAGACAGCCTTTTCTTTAGCACTTCTTGCTCAAGTTCCATCATCCTTTTTAATACTTTCAAGAGCGAATAGTCTGTGTGTTTTTGGCCGGACAGACCTGTTGGATATTCACTAAACGAATTGTTGTTAATTTCTTTGATTAGCAACTTCAGTTTGCTGCTTAAATAATTAAGCCTCGATTTACTTTATGGTGCTCTATTCCTCTGCCAGTTTTACGAACCTTCCGCTTTTCATTAACCAAATCTATCTCTTCCAATGAATAGTTATTGCGCCTCGACATTAATATTTACTAAGGGGCGAACTCTGCCACGCTGTTTGCAATATATTATTATTTAATAGTTCTAATTGGTCATCGAGTTGTGTCGCAGTTTAAATTGGTACTTATCAGACTGTATTTTCTTCGAGCAGCATTCTGAAAACATCCCAATTTGTTTTATTGTTTGTTAATCTAGGCTAATTTTCTTTCTTGATTATATGGTTGCACTCAGTGTCATAATAATTGGTGTGTGGTCTGAACATATTCCTTTATTGTTTTCTATCAGTACGTAGTTTTCGGATACTCCTTTTGTTACAAAGAAATCTTTTAAGTCTGGTTAAAGACTTAACGTGTTGATAGGCTCGATCTCCAGTTTGTATTCTTAGCATTGAAGTCTCCTCCAATTATGAAGTTGGTTCCATGCGATTTAAGCAACGCGCCATAATTTTCATTAGTTAGTCACCGGTGGACAGTATATAAATGAAATCCTATTCCTTTTCATTATTTAGTCGAATGTTAATGGTTGATACTTGCATAATTTCCTTTTATATTTTAACTCCTTCGCAGTGTCTGATATTTTCCCTTACAAATATTGCTGACCCGCCTCACGCTTTCCCTGCTGGATGGATGGCATGGTAGCAGCGGTATCCATGAATTCTTGATAATGATACTTTTGTAAAGTTGGCAATTCTTAATGTTTTGCTGTTATGCATTGTTGGTTAGCTTTCGCTGATTTTTTCGGTGGTATTCTGTCGAATGGTATTTCACGGTTTTGCTTAACCTGAGTTTTTCTATTCCTCAGTTTTTGCAGTTCTTTAACTATCCCGCATCCTCTGTAGTTTGCGGCAATACATTCTTTTACACATTTAGTGGTGGTAGTTTTCCCCAGTTGGCAGGTTTGTATTAGATGTCTTCCTGTGCATTTTACACATCTAGGCTCTCTGTTACAATATTTCTGGTTAAAGCCTTGGCATTTTCTACATTGAGGTATTAAACCAGTGGTCTTTCTTAATGCTTCAATTCTAACCCTCATATTGAGAATAGCTTTAATGGTAAAGATGTTTTCTACTTTTTCTTTATTATTAAAAATAAGCATAAAACAGCCTCTCCTGTTAATTTTGATCAGTTTCCTGTTTTTTTTTTTTAATTATGTTTGTGGCATTTTCTATCTTCAATCCCTTGCCCTTTATATCCTTTATTTTACAGGTAGGATGAAGACCTCTAGCCATCACTTTTATCGATCGATCATTTTTGTCTTCATAAGTTTACCATTCTTTCCCTTATTCTGTATTGATTTTCCATATATTATTGTTCAGAGATACGATTCTGTATTCTTTATCAGTAATTGATTTCATAAGAGACTATGAATAGTGCTATATACAGTTATTACCATTATATTGATTGGTGGCGGAGCCCTTTCCTTGGATTTGGTTATCTTAGCCTCTTGTTGAATTTCAATCATGTCATTTTATTTTGGGGATTGGCTTGAATCTACAGTTTCTGGGAAAGATTCATCTTTTCTTTTTTTAGAAGGTCGCTTCTTTCTGTTTTTTTAATGATCCAATCTGTTTCGTCCCGTAACTCATCTTCATCAGTGAAAAATTCTAGTGCAGCTTGGTCCTGTATTTATTTGGATTAAAG
The DNA here is from genome assembly GCA_951394425.1 of Tipula unca. NCBI lineage: Eukaryota > Metazoa > Arthropoda > Insecta > Diptera > Tipulidae > Tipula > Tipula unca. The sequence goes on from OX596380.1 coordinate 213,696,056, forward strand.
TGCTTGTTTCAACTTTCCATTTTCATTCTTCAGTATATCAATCTCTATACTAAGTTGAGATGTGATCTTTCCTATTTTACTTAATTGTTTACGAAGTTCTTCATTTTCCTTTTCATAGCTACTAACTGAGGGTATTGGTGATCTCAGTACTTTTGAGCTACGTCCAAAGGGGTTATCATTTTTTGACTTTGACAAATCATTGCGATCGCTGAACATCGACGACTGGGAGCCCACGTCCACACCCCACCATGTCGCCGGTACTGGGTGTCCGGATCCCTGTACCGTAAGTTTTTCTTCTTTTTTATCACCCATGCTGGTTTTTTGTCGGGTGGCCTCCCTCTAGCATTTTAAACCTACTGCCAGGTGTTAATAACAGCCACTCCTAACTTGGAGGACAGACGATGCGCTTGAATTTCTTGTTCACTGGTTTTGGTCCTCGAGGTGATATTTGATGGCTAACTAAGACTTTTAATAATTAAATATTTTAAATTTTTGGAATTTAGAACGTGAGTACTCCAGAATATTTATTCTTTAGAGGTTTGTGAACATTTACATTTGTAAATAAATAAAATTTGACTGTTAAGGTTCAAAATCCCAATCTGCAGATGTATTCCCTATAGTCAAAATTGCACTCTTAAAATGTATGTTCGATCTTATAATTATTTATAGCTTTTCCAGGTTAAATTGAACCTTTTCCACGTTAAACGCAACTTATTCCAAAGTAAACAAAACTATTTCCAAATTGAACGCAACTTTTTCCAAATTGAATGCAACCTTTGTTCATACTAAATTAGTATGACAAAAGTTGCATTCAATTTGGAAAAAGATTAATTTAATTTGGAAAAAGTTGCGTTCAATTTCGAAATGGTGTCGTTTATGTTGGAAAAAGTTGCGGCTAACTTGGAAAAAGTTTAATTTAATCTGAACCTTTTTCATATGAGTAAAATTTTATAAAATTCTCGAAAATTTCAAACACATTTTCAATTTTTTGTTAAATTTTTCAAAATTCAATAATGAAATCGAAATTATAAAATTAAATCCTAACTGGTTCAATAATTTTTTATAGTTAATCCTCTTTATTTAAATTATGTCTTGGAGGACAATAAATTGAACACACATTGAATATTTTTGTTGTTGTTAAGTTGAATGCTGATAGTAGCTACCTGCATACTTTCTTCTTCAATTTATATTCCTTCATGATGTTGAATATTTTCTTTCACAAATATTGTTGATTCTCCTCTTGCTCTTTCTCTTGGATATAAAGCGTGATAAGAGACGTAACCACGTATTTTGGTATATGAGGTTTTAATGAGATGGCTTTCTGATATTAAACATATATCAATTTTTTCAGTATTTAAAAAGATTTCTAACTCTGGAATATGTTCCATTTGCATTCCAGATTACAATTCTTAATGTTCTATTTATCGTATCAGTTTAGTGTAATATGGATGTTATTTCATCCACTGTTTCTCGGCTATCTAGTCGCCTGTTTAAAGCATCTATGGATCTCTCTTGTTTTATAAGCCGTGTATTTAGCGCTTCGATGCTTTTAAATAATTTTTTAAGCATAGGTGTATATTTGGAGTCTTTGAATTTTACTGATTTGTTTCGGGTCGTACTTTGTAGCCCGGATGTCATACCACTTGCGAAACGACTTGCGATCAGTTACTTTACTCGATATAGTTGTGGTAAAGTTTCCTAGGTTGGCGTTTTATAATATGATGGACTGCCGTGATTTGTCTCTAACTTCTTGTAGTTCTTAAGCTAGTAGTTTGCAGGATGTTGCTCTTTGTAGTTCACACATGTTGGAGGGGAATTTCTATTTAGTAGACACGCCTAAGCGGGTCTCTTTCAGTAACATTAAATTCGGAAGCTTCTTTTACCTTCTCTCTTTTTATTATATTTGCTGCATTTTCTATTTGCAGTCTTTGTCGTTGTAGATCTCCCATAATGTCTCTTATTGTACAGGTTGGATGGAGGCCCCTTGCCATAATTTTTATTGGGCGGTTGCTTTTATTTTCATATGTATACCATTCGAATTTCTCTAAGTTAAGCTTTGTTGATAAGGCTCTATAAGTATCAGAGTCCGGTGTGTAGATTTACCATACATTGTTATTTAAGGATATTATACTCTGTATTCTTTATCTGTAATGGATCTCAAAATATTTTGCTCAGCTCCATATCGGGTTATACCAATAATATTATTTGATGGTGGTTTGATTTCACTTATATTTCGCTGTTGATCATTCTGGGGTGTTCGGTTTGCCGCCTTCTTATCAATCATTCTGTCTGCAAGCTACTAGCTACTTCCGGAGCGTATTCCGTTTTCCTTTGCTTACTTAGACGTTTTTTCCGTTTGACAATCCATTCGGTCTCTTTTTTTAACTCCTCCTCATCAGTATAAAACTCTGTAGTCTCGTTACTAATTTGAGGTTCATCATTGCCTTTGTCAACACCATAGTTTTGCTACGAAGCTGTCATCTTTTCAATTTCATTAAATTTTGCGCGAAGATTCGCATTTCCTCTTTCTAACATCTTGTGATAACAAGTCTAAGTTAAAATTTCCGCTGGCAACACTTCTGGCATTAGAAGCATCGGCTTGATCAACTAACGAGTTGCTACTTTTATCTTTGTAATTGCTTTTCCTATGTATGGTCTTCTTTGAAGCGGATTTGACTGTCCGTGATTATGCACTAGATGGCCCTGCTCAGAATCCATAGAGGCCAGTCTCCATAGAGCATAGATTTACCATAATGTTGATATTGGCGTGCCATCTTAATTTAAATTTACAAAAACTCATCAACTCGTTGTATGTGATTTACAGATAAACCTTCATCAAAATTCAATAAGCTGCATACAAATTGGATATTAAAAATTTTATTGAAATTTCAATCAGAAAAGCTTTGAATATTTGAATTGAAATTTGAAATGCTCGCAATTTGAACACACAGAATTTGGCAAATATTAGAATTAAACATTTAAATTTAAGAATTAAATATGAATGTAACCAGCAATATTTTCCCTTGGTTTAATCTTGTGAACACAATTAAGCGCTGTTTGAAAAATCTTAAATCCTCAAATGCAGTTTTCATCCCCACTCGCCCTCTGTAACCATATCAATAAAACAACTGACAACAATAAAGTTCTCCAAAATTTATAAAGTTACCAGTTTCCATTCCATAAAGTATTCATATGTGATGTATTTACACACATGTACATTATAGAATATGTACATATACATGTATTTGATTTTCCCAATATATAGTGGGAAATTTACCGAACCGAAAAAAATAATTTTCCAATAAAAAAACATAAAATTATGATAAACTTGTGAGAGAGAAAACAAAAATGTTATCAATTTTTATATTCATAAACATAACAAATAACAGCAACAACAACAACTTAACTACTACATACTATTTTTGTAGACCGAAATTTTTCAATTTTTGTAAATCAAACTATAAAACATCTAAATTACAGTCGCCCCAAATATACATATATGTACGTATATAGTGACGTAACATAATGGTCCAGATAGTGCGGAACGTGGAATTTCATACACTAATCTAATACACTTTACACAATCTATGCGTACATACATATATGTATGTACATATATCGAAACCGAGATATCCGTAAATATTTAAAAGAAACGAAGAATTATATCCTTGTACATAAATTTTTGAATCCTTTTTAGATAAAACCCGGAGCAAAAAAAAATTGTTTTTGACGATAATAAAAACCAATTTACACTCGATTTAAACCAATTCACACATAAAATAATTTTAAAATAGAAAATAAAATAAAAAAAATTCCTTTAAAAAACTAAAGAAGGGATATTTTAGGAATGTATCCTTTTATCACGGAAATGAAATGGTTTTTTCTTCGTTTTTGTTTTGTTGCTTGCTTTTATTGTTTCCCAAAAGACGCGCACGAACACCAATATTATTATGTGATTTCCGTTTCGGTATATGTTTTATGGTTGGTTTCAAACAAAATAAGGGTTTCAGCACTGTAACTGCCTAAGTGTTTAGGTTGGCTAATCTGTATGAACTAAATAACACGTAGCTGATAGTAATTTATCTGTCTAGCACGCAAAAATGGTCTATATATGTATGTAGTACCTATACCTACAATACAATAAATTTAAAACGATAATGATTTTAATTTATAATTTAATTAGACGGCATTTAATTAGACGAACGTGACCGAAAATGGAAAATTACTTTCTAATTGGAGATGTGCGGAAAATTGGGTGGATAGAGCATAATTTAGAATATACGAAATCAGTTTTCGCAAATTAAAGATGACCTGGAAATGAGATTTATTTGACTAAATAGTTTGAGTTGGCCCCTGTGGTCGGGGGAGCACTCACATGTCTCGTAATTCTAAATTGCACGAACATGCTTCCCAAGAATACCACCACAGTATCCTTTGCTAGTCGTAGGAGGCGACCAAACGGTTGGATCGCTGGGCTGACGACCCGCATCCGTAAAAAAATGAAGTGTTTATAAAGTCAACAAAAAGAAAAATGGATACCGCCAAAATAACACCGGACCACCGCTCACCCGGACACGAGATTTAGGATCGGCACGTGGAACGTGCAATCACTTAGAAAACCAGGAGCGTTAGAAGGCCTAATCACGTGCATGTAGGAGTATCGGCTGGAACTCGTTGCTCTTCAAGAAACTCGCTGGCCTAAAAGTGGAGACCATGTGTCCCAGGGATATACGTTGTTCTACAGTGGAGATGACCTCGGAAATCTTGGAGCTGGATTTCTTCTTGGGCCGCAGGTAAAGAACGCTGTTTTGGATTTCCAAGCAGTCAATAACCGATTGTGTAAGCTTCGCTTGCGCATGAAGTTAGCCAACCTGTCGATAATTTGTGTACATGCGCCCACAGAAGTCAGCCAGCCCCAAGATAAAGACTCATTTTTCAATGACTTGGACGATCTGCTGGGATCTATACCCGAACACGATGTTAGAATGGTAATTGGGGACTTTAATGCTAGAGCTAGCAGAAATCAGACTTGTGTGAAAACATATAGGTCCGTACTCCCGACACGAAACCGATAATGGTGAGAGAATGATGTACTTTGCGGTTGCTCATGATCTTAGAGTATAGCAAGCACATTCTTCCCTCACAAACAAATACATCTAGAGACATGGACACATCCTCGCGGAACTTCCCGCAGCCAAATTGACCATGTGTTAGTTTCTAAAGGACGGGCTCAGGTTGTGCAGGATGTGAGAACTTATCGGTCAGCAACCAAATACGAAGGCAGCGATCATTTGGTCGCTGCAAAGCTACGATGGAAGTTTTCGTACAAGTCTGGGAACACAGCGAAACGCATGGTACGTTTCGACTGTGAAGGTCTGATAAATGAAGATCAAAAGAAACGATATCAGGATCTTGTCAGCGACAACATTGATGAAGCTAAGTACCAGTCTCACTGCGTGAACTCTGTCTGGGAGGTACTGAAAACTTCGGTTGTCAGTGCTGCTCAACAGACTTTAGGTTTAGTGAAAGTCAGACCCAAGAATGATTGGTTTGGTGACGAGTGTCGTCTTGCAGTTGAGCAACAATATATAGCCCATAGTGAAGTGCAACAACGTCTCACAATCGCGAGGAAAAACAAGGCTGCTCTTGCAAGAAGGGCAGGTAAGAGGATTTGGAGACGGAAGAAGCAAGAATGGTGGAAGGCCGAGGTTCTGAAAGTCATTGTCATTGTTGTAGTTGGACGTTTTTCGCTTAAGAATGGCACCCAGGCTGTGCCTATATCAAATTCTAAGTCGTCGTGCTATTTCTATGTGTCAGTACTGTTTAGTATGCTTAGCCAGGTCTGAGACCTGTTTCCATCCCTGCCGCGTGGGGCGCATACTTTTCTACTATTGCTTATGCTTGGTTAAAAATTAAAAAAATTAAAATGTAAAGGCAGATGAGCTGGCCCGCAAGGGTACAGCACGCCTAATATCGCAAAGCAGGCGGGATATAAAGATACCGCTTGCTTCATGTAAACTGCTGCTTCAGGAAGAAGCTATAAAAGAAACGAACGTCAGATGGTCTAACGCCAGTTCATGTGTAATAACCAGGCAGATCTGGCCTGGACTTGACCGGTCCAGATCAGGCCAATTGATATCGCTTCGACGACACCATATTGGTATGGTCGTGGGAGCTATAACGGGACATTGTTTATTGGGATACATGCGAGCAGACTGGGTGTCCCAGCCCACGATTTCTGCCGCAGCTGTGGTGATGAGGAGGAGGAGGAAAATGTTCTACATCTGCTCTGCACCTGTCCTAGTCTAGCGTACAATATTTATGGGAACTTCCCCTTTGAACGACCTCACAGATCTTAGTAAGATCGAGTTCCGAAACTTTAAACGCTTCTTGGTAAGCTCAGGATAGTTTAGCGAGTGAAGAGGAGGAAACTCGAATGTGGTACAGCTACGGACCAATTTTGTGTCTATGCTAGTCCTTTAGGACGGCCACCCTTACCTAACCTAACCTAACAGTTTAAGATAATCCAATATTCTAGAACAATTATCAATTTTTGACAATAAATTATAACTTCAAATTATTTTAAAAGGTCAATGTAGGATTCTGGTGTAAAATTTGAGAATTCGAACTTATAAGTTTTACGCAGAACCACTTTCAAGATTTGTCGGAATTTTCTCTTAACATCGAATGTCAACTAATAAAAATGTTCGGGATTTTAGTTCCAAACATTATATAACCTCAAAAGGACGTATTCGCTCGAAAAAATTTCTAAAATCCATTAATACGTATATATGGATCATGCTTCACCAACACTTCATTTACACGCAAATATTCCATCATAATTAAATTCATTTTAAACCGAAAAATGTATTTTTACGATATATTTTTTCCGTTTACCGCACGACAACCACAAGGCGAAAATCCATTTATAATTCCTAATCAAGGAAATCTATCTAATTTCATTCTCAAGCCACAACAAAACAAGACGAAACAGAAGTGATGGAAATATCCATTTCTCTTCTGTATGTACATATTCTTGTTAAATTCTATAGATAATCTCTTGTTGATTGAATGGGATTAGAGATGGATGGTATATACAATATACACAGACATATTTTTTTTGTATATCCATGTTCTATTTCTAAACATTCATAAACCATATGTGACCACAAACTTATAGTCATGTATATGGTGTACGGATTGCTTCGTATACAGGACTATTATATAGAATTGCGTTGGTTATGTTTTTGGCTGATGACGATGATGAAAAGCTTAATCGATTTTGCATAATCAGTCAGCTATATATAGTAGTCGATTATGTATGTACAAAATATATAGTTACTTTGAGTTTTTCCCCTCGAACAGTCATAACTAAACCCGACGAGTATGTATATAAGGAAACAAGTGTAACCCTCAAATTGAACAAGAAACCAACACAAAAAAAAAAACAATCAAAGTGTTTTTATTATAACAACAAATAATAAAAATTGTTTTACAAGTACCCCGGCCCCTCGCCAAATATATTCAATATATCATATTCATCCTCGGAATATTACATCAAATCTCATCCTCGTATGTACATGGTGTAATAAATATTCCCACTTTCCACCGCGTACATATATATGAGGGTGGCAGCGGTGTGTAAAAATATTATAATGAATTGCGGATTGAATATTTTAAGGCAAACCATCCCCCAGGTTCTTGTTTTTTTTTTTTAAAGGATGATATGGATTTAGAAGTGTCTCAGGTGTTAACATAATTTTCTGTTTGAGAACTAAACACACAATAAAATCGATTATACGAGATACAGAGGGTTGGCGTTTTTCATCGCATGCACAATTTTACCTAAATCATAAATTTATAATTTTTATATATTTCATTGATTAACAGGCATGATTTTTTTGTAACAATAATGGTCCAGCCAAATTTATTAATTTTTTTTTGTTGCATAATTGTGTGATGGCACGTACCACTTACTGTACTCGCACGTACACGGAAAGTTCAAAAATTGAATAATAATGACCGCACGTTCGGTATTGTGTGTGCACGCGCGGGACAATGCCGCACAACAATCAAAATGATTAAAGATGATAGATGACACAGAATCGATGGTACCTACCTATGAGGCACGATGATTTTTAGATAATTTCGCCTTTCGGCGATTATTGTTTTAAATATGCCATCTAATAAAATCAATTAGCCGCGCACAAAACGAATTTTCATTCCGCCTTTGCGATGTTAAAATTATATGATTTTTAATATTCAAACAATGTAACTTTCGACATTTCAACATTTTTTTTTTGTGTGAAAATATTTTCATTAAATATGTACGTATATGGGAAAAAACGAAAAATCATTGTTCACAAATTCAAAAATTATATAAAAAATAGGAAAATGTGCGGAGATAAAACCAAGAGTAGCAAAAAAAATAGAAAAAAAAACGAGGGCAGGACATGAAAACAGCAGAAATAGGATACAAATCGTTATACAGACTATGTGTGACATATTGTGGTTAAGTGATTTTTTTTTGTTAGCATTTTAATTTAGTTTTCTGATTTTGGCAGAATTATAATTAGGATGTGTGGATGTGACTGCGAAACTCGTATATTATATAGAACGAGAGAAATGACGTAACAGGTCATCTCATGTTGTTTTAAATTAAATCAAATGTCCTAAAATGTATGTACACTTTCTGAGGATTAAAAGGTTATTTCCAGTTCCAAATAACCATATTCCTGAATTTTATCCATAAATCATTTAACACTCCTATTTACATTCAACTTGTCAAGCTAAATGATAATCGATCAATGATTGGCTTAGTTGGCTCCAAATGGCCATATTCTAGAATTGTATCCAAAGATCATTTTACAATCCCATTTAGATTCAACTTGTCAAGTTTCTCGATAATCGGTCAAGGATTGACTTAGTTCCATTCCGGTTGGCTATATTCCAGAATTTTATCCAAAAATCATTTTCCAATCCCATTTCCATCAAATAATTCGAATTCATTATAATCGGCATAGTATAGTTAACATGTGTTTTCTTTTTCGGTGAATTGTCGTTTGCTGTTAATTATCGTTTTCGGTGAATTGTCGTTTTCGGTGAATTGAGTTTTTCGGTGAATTGTCGTGTTCGGTCAATTGTCATTTTTGGTGAATTGTCGTTTTCGGTGAATTTTGTTTTTCGGTGAATTGTCGTTTTCGGTGAATTCTCGTTTTCGGTGAATTGTCGTTTTAGGTGAATTGTCGTTTTCGGTCAATTGTCGCTTTTTGGTGAATTGTCGTTTTCGGTGAATTTCTGCAAATTGTCCTGCTACCTTGCGATTGTACAGCCCCATAGCTGAATTCCATATGGCCATATAGGAATTAGGATCATTTTGTATAGTAAAACCTTGCATTCTAGGTAAAGTTTGAATTTTCTTCCAATCAGCCAGTACATTTTTGAGTTTTTTATTTTTGTTTGGTTACGCTTTGATTCGATGTGTTTTCTCTATGTCAATCTTCTATCAAGAGGAAGACCCAAGTATTTGACATTTGTTTGTTGAGGAATGGTGACATTTAAGCTTTTAACCGCCACGTTCTTTGCCAATTCTCAATTTTGTATAAGTGATCTTGCAATTCACTTGATGCAGTTTGAGGATTTTTGAGCGAAAACATGATAGCTGTGTCATCTGCAAATGTTGATGTGACCACCTTATCAGTCGTTGGTAGATCGGCAGTATACAGCAAATACAATACTGGCCCCAGTACGCTGCCTTGTGGAACCCCCTGCGTTTATGTCACATAGTGCAGTAATGGCTGAATTGTGTTTAACTTGGTATTTTCTTTGAAACAAGTAGCTTTCAAGGACTGCATGAAGTTTTTTTGGCAGACGAGTTTTAATTTTATATTTAAGGCCCTCATACATTGTCGAAAGCTGTCTAGGAAAACTGCCGAACAATATTTTTTTTCTTCTAATGCAAATTTAACTGTGTTAACAACTCTGTGCACCTTCTCTACAGTACCATGTTGGTCTCGAAACCCAAATTGGTAGTCTGGTATAATATGTCCTTCAGATAATTTTGGTTTTAATTTTTGTTAATATACTATTTTTTCAAAAAGGTTAGAAATCATCGGAAGTATACTTATTTGTCTGTACGATGCGACTTTTGTTTCGTCTTTTTCAGGCTTTGGAATCACTGTAATTAACAATATTTTTCATTTTTTAGGGAAATACCCATATCTCATAATCGCATTTAATATATAAGTTATGAGTTTTATGCAGGGTAAAAAAAATGTATCAGGTAATTCTCTGATCATTTTTCCGGTAATAAAATCGTGTCCTGACACTCTCTTTGGGTTTATACAATTTTTAATGGTATTTTTAACTTTTTTCCACTTAAATTTTAAAGGAATTGGTTTTGAAGGATCCTCCGTAAACTTTAGTAGTTCGCCGTTGTTAGTTTTTTCGTTTGGTTTGAATATCGCAAGGTTAGAGAAAGCAGTAGTCTTTTCTACGTCACTTCTGTTTCTAATAAGGGGCCATCATAGCCGAAATATATTTGATTATAGGTGTGGGTCTGGTGTAACGGAAAACAACTCAGATTTTCCAAAATATAGGCTTCCAGGTACTTAGGATTAGACAATTTTGGTCAAGTACTTAGGACAGGACATTTTTGGTTCATAGTACCAAAACTGGAATACATATATCGAAGTGTCCGAATTTTCTCGAGATGTAGATCTGGTCTAAAGGAAAACCACTCAGATTTGCCGAAATATACGCTTTCAGAATTAGACAATTTTGGTTCATAGAAGTGTCCGAAGTGTCCGATTGTTTTCGAGTATTTCTAATAAGTGGTCATTTGAAGTGGCCACGAAAAGCGCTCAAGTCTTAATAAAACTTCCTAAATTTTTTTAACTGTGCTTTAATCGAATATTTTTAAATTTAAATACTACCGACGATTAGAGAATTCCTTAAATCTTTACCATGTTTTGAGCAATGCTACTTATTCTGTTTAGATATCAGTAGATCTTTAATTTACATTAAATTTAATTTAAAAGTGAAACCGGTTAGTTTACTCACTAATTTCTTAATTACAACTAATTTCTCTTAATTTAATAATTCACAATAAAAATATAAATATAACGAAACTTTAATTTTACATTCACACTCACACAAATGCATAAATAATTTGTTGTTATTGCTCTTAAGACAGATTTAGGACAAATTTTACATCCGTTTTATTTTAATGTGTCATCAAAATTAGAAAAAAAAAATCAAAATCAAAAATTCGGTTATTCGGATTTCCCAATAGAAATTCGAAACGAAATTCTAAATTCTGTATTTCGTGTTTACGGAATTCGATATTATATTATCTAAAATTGGTTTGAAAGTTCGAAAATCTAATTGGAGTAGGGTGCATATAATTAGAACTTAGATGTTGTGAATTGATAATTAAAAAAATTTGAAAATTTTATAATTTAGAAAGTAAAAATATTTGTATTTTTTTTTTAATTTCTTGAATTTCGAGATTTATTTAGCATTTATTTATCAGCCTGATTTATTTATCACCTTTACCTGCTACCCAAAATGTTATATGAAGTTATATGAAAGTTGGCCGATTGTGCAAATTGCATTCAGATGGTATTGTAGATTTTATCCCAGATCTTGCGAACATAAATAATTATTTCCCGTCTCGCAAGTTCTTAGAAGTTTGCTTTTAGTATAAGGCCGATTCTCAAAACATGACGAATTATTCTCAGTGTCTATCTTGACCATTTTGGAAATTTTGTCAAGGGTCGAGACTTCACCATCTACGCCGACCACAAACCTCTGAATTTTGTCCTTAGAGCAATCTAGTCTAATATACTGAGTCCAATCCACGGCAAAGCTCGCGACTTGGATTTTATTAAATAAGTTATAACGGACATTCAACATGTGCGTGGTACTGACAACGTGATACACTAGCATTAGACTCAAAACTGCAGAATTTCTTTCTTATCATAAGAATTTTCCTTCTGGTTTCACATATAGATCAATGAAACTATAGAGCTTTTTTGCTTGCGAAACAGCAATAGGGAGGAATTGCCCATACATCGCAGAACATGGAATTTGTGCAACTTGTAAATTTATTGCTACCTCGATACTTGTGGCCTAGTATTTACAAGAACGTAACACATTGAGCACAGTCATGTTTATCCCGCCATATCAAAACATGGACAATTCGAAATTCCATCTGGTCGATTTGAACATATCCACTTAGATATCGTGTTAACAAATAGAAAAACGAACCTATACTCACCTGTTTGAATTGTTTCACTCACTAGCTCAAGGCTTACTACCTGACAAATATACTAGCGTAAACATTACCACTACATTACTACATTCATTCAAAACTTTACACAGTTCGCCATTTGCAAGCCAATTGCATGGTTGCACGCTTCTATCGACAGCCCAACGCAGCTCTTATGGCCAGAGGTTACATAATTCATTGGAGCTCGGCAATCCTATTACTTGCAATTGCTGACCAGCTAAAATGGTTTACGGTCAAAATATCAAGCTCTCTGTCGAAAATCCTTCTACATCTACACCAGTCAGCGACACAGTCATTGACCAACTGCACCCAACATTCACCCGCTTATTCATACAAAACAATATCTTTGTTCCAAAGACTCTGAATGATTTTGTTTTCGTTAGAAAAGGCAATGTTCGCCACGGATTATCTTCCTCCTATTGGAAGGTTTATTCATACAATGGCTTGGAAAACATTTCACCGTATCGATTAAAACCGTTAATACCAAATAAACATACTTACTCGAAAAGGGGAGAAAACACTCTTGAGGGAGTTCTGTAGCGTCTCACAATTAATAATTATTCCTCGACTACAATTTATTGTTCAATAGGCGTAAACTAGGAACATTAAATGTGTCGGCCAAAAAAAAATTGTTAAAATGTTCAGAATCGTGAGTACCACAATATATTTCGTTTTTCCAATGAACCCTCAAATATTGGAAACAAATTTTATGAAACTCTAAATTTTAAACACTTTGTTAAATTTAAGAATTTGAAGATTTCGTGATTAAGTGAACGTTTCAAAATATTTTATAAATATATTATTGAACACAGCTTATTGAACATCGCCGTTTTAAAATACCAAGTGTAATCCACTAATAAGTAACTAATAAAAATTAAAAAAAAAAAAATTCACTCACCTTCATGCTGAATTTCAATTGAAAATTTATAATCCATTACACATGGTTATGAGACCCTTGCATATACCTACTGCGTCCGTTGTGCGGGAAATTTTGTTCACATCCTTCAGCAATAAAAAACACAAACACACACACATTTAATTTAAATAACATTTTTTTATTTTCAAATATTTTTGTTTTGTTTTGTTTCTCAAAGTATTTTATAATTTAATTTAATTTAAATTTTATTATTTAAAATTTTTTAATTTTTCCTTTTTTTTATTTATTTTTAATTAATTAAATAAAACTAAGTTTTAGTAAATTTTTTTATATTCTAGAAATTAATTAACAATTATATGAAAAAAAAAATTAATTAATTCAAATTAGTAATTTTATTAAATTGGTAATTAATTATATTATTTATATATTTTATTTAATTATTATTTATTTATATATTATTAATAATTTACATTTAATACATTTATTATGATTTTATTATACAATTTGAAAATTATATATTATAATAATAAAATAATTAATTATTGCACAAATTAAATAAAATTATAAAATTATTAAAAATTTTAAACTTGAATTTTTTTCAAATCGTTTATGGTCGTAATTAGTTTACACTGTGGACATGATTTTTTAATATCCTGAGGAATAAAAAAAAAATAAATAATTAACAAAAATTAATTAAATTTGTTTAATTTTGACTTACAGATATGGTTATCCAGCAATCATCACAATGTACATGCCAACACAGGGTTGATATGACAGGCGCTTTAAATGGTTCCTATAATCATAATTTCAAGAATATAATTTTATATTTTTGATTTGTAAATTAATTAAGAACAAATAAATTTAATTAAGACGCATGCTCTCAATGGATATGTATGTATATATATATATATAACAATTATAGACAAAAACTAACCTTACATATATAACATTTGTAGTTGGCTTCGTCCTGATGCCGGCCGCCGCCCCCCTTCAACGGCGAATCCTCCAATTCTCGTATTCTAGCACGCAACTCTTCCAATACCTGCGCTTTAGATGTGGGCTCCGACGTTTCCGAGGTGCTAACATATGAATCGGGCGTCGTAGTCAATTGCGGTTGTTTGGTTACATTAATCGGATCGGTCGCTGAATCGATTTCGACCGATGATGTTGCCTCTTCAGTACTAAACAAAAACAAAATTTAATTAGCCCACTCCATGTAAATATATGGTCGTGCGCATTCTATCTTACCTATTCGACTTAATATCTATTTTATTGTCAGTCCTCGGACGCTTCGCCGTACGACTATCTTCATCGTCCGTATTATCCACTATAACTTCTTCGTCCTGTTCCGCCTCCTGATCATTCTCATTTTCGTAATCCAAATCGATTCGCTGATTTGTCGAACTGGTTGGGGTAACCCGCGATATTGTGGGTGTGGTTGATATTGCGCTAACTGCAAGAATAAATTTTTTGATTTCTTTTAACACTAAAAATATGATTCGGAACTGAGCGATCAAACCTAATACATACTTGTACGTGTCGGAGTTGTTTCCCATGGCGTATGCAATGTCGTGGTCGTATTCGATGAATTCGACGAGGACGAGCTGAGCGATGAAATTGTATTTTCTTCACGATTATTACTAATACTATTCGAATTGTTATTTAGATTTGGTGACTGATGCGACGAATGGATAATATGGTGATTATGTAAATGATGGCTGTTGTGATGGTGGTGGTGGTGATGGGCCGAAATTAAACCGCTAGGTGATTCTAGTTTTGTTAAATTATTATTATTGTGCAAAATACTCGACTGGGTCATATTCATCGCACCATTACTCGATTCGTCGCCATAACTTTCGACGTCCACCGTTTCATCTTCATCGTTATTCATGGGTTGTTGATTAATTTGATTGCGACTTTTACGCAGGCAATCCTCTATGTGCTGGGCTATTTCTTCTGGCGTTCGTTGCAAACGGCCATGGCACACGGGACAATTTTGACATACCGCCATCGGCGATGGCGGTATCACACCATTTATATCTATATACTCATTTTCTGAATCGCTTCGTCGTTTTCGTGTTTTTGCCCGTAATCGACCCTGTCGATTTGTTCGAATTCGTTGAAATGTTTCCCACCTACTGTCGGGCGTACTTTGGCCATGATGGTGCATTTCCATGCCGCCCGGATTATTACTATTCGGCCCATTGTGATGGGCCAATCCTAAGCTCGCTTTAATTTTTTGTCGTTCGTTACCGTTGCTCAGTTTATAGAGTCGGTCTAGTTCGGATAAAAAATGTGTTTCTAAATCAGTCGGTGAGATTTGAATACCGCATACGGGACATGAATTTGGTGGGGGTGTGCCACCAATCATAGGTTTTTTCAATTGGTTATTATTGTTGACGCCGACACCTGAAACGAAAGACAGTCAAACGATTAGTTTAACCACAAAATCGCTGTTCCAAACCAGTGCGGATTTTTTTATATTCGATAACCGAACACAACATTGAAGTAAATGTTATTTATTTATCGTACAAACACCATCCACCCACACGATCGATATAACAACCAAATTAAATTTATTATCTTTAAATAACATATTTCGATGCATCCGATGCTCGATGGTAAAAATATTCATGTACCTACTTAATGATTATATCACGTAATTCCCTTACATAAATACATATATACGCATACACGTATTATCGACACAGATTTTCGATATATAAATTTCACTCATCTTAAATTTGATTTTGATAATTTTATATTAAAAATTGTGTTTGTGTTGCATCCCCCGGATCATCATCGCATATATGTACAACCGACTTGATAATCGATTTAAAATCGGTTTTTTATTAACCTGTTCGAGTGTCGAAATATATACAAAAAAAAATCTATGTTGATCGAAAATTAATTGACGTGATAATTTGTTATATGTTTGTGTACACAAGCAAGGATCAACATATGATAATATAAAAGCCCCGAGCCGACATATAGAGAAAATGATAAATTGGTTTGTTGTATATACAGAATTAGAGAGGATTATCAAAAACGGATACTTTTTTGTTGGTTATGTACATAAATTTCCATATCGTATACATATTGTTATCCAATTAATTTGATTGTACATAATACCTTTTTGTATCATATATATGAAATCCTTTTTGATACCCAGACCAGAGAGTACCAAAAAAGGACAATTTTGTGATTTATTACAATAAATATATTCCAATTTACTTGAGAAATGATTTATTTTTTTGTTTTTTAATCAAATAAGGATTTTTACGGAATCCTTTCGGCCCCCTCCTTATACATATATAGTATCCATGAACGAAGTGGTGTGGGTGGGGAAAAAGGACAATTAGAAAACAATTAAAAATAAACTCTCCTATATATAAGAAAAAGGAAACATCAAACCACAAAATTATAATAAGACTATTATTACACAACAGACAGACGTACATTAGCACACACACAAAAAAGGACATTTTCCTATACTAAGTATGGTATTAAAAAATCTACTTAAGTTTACGAAGAATTTTTGGTTTTTGTGGAATTTACATTTGAGGTTAAGGTTATTTTTAAGATGTTTATGGTTAACAATTTTGTCTTTTCCTAAATGTATAATTTAAGGAAGATAATTAGTAGTAGTATAGGATAGTTATATATAGGGGGACATAACTAAATTATGGATGATGTTCAATTGACCGGTAAATTAGAAAGTAAATTGAAAATTTTTGGTTGATTTAAGATTTATTATGACGATGCGAGATGATTCATATATATTTATAGAAGTATGTGTTCATTGACAAGTGAAATCTATATTCAAAATTCGATTGACACATTATATCAGTCATATCACCCGCCAAGTGCCACATATATGAATAATAAATGCATGTGTACATATCTTAATATATGCACAATAAATATTATCCCAGTATATGAGATGTCAATGTACATAATAGAAACATCAGCACACATCAAAACTCCCTCGAACCCTTCACATCAAAACACTTCAAATAAAATAATAATTTTTTTTTGGGATGAAAAATAACGGAAAAACAGGATAAAATTATTCATTTGGAAATATTTTCATATATATGTATATACATTTACATCACTCTGCATTTAAGGATGCTTGCCTTAATCTTATAAAAAAAATTTTTTTTTATATTATTATGGAGATGTTCATGTTATGTACACAAGAGCGCAACTGAGAAAATTTAATTTTAAATGCAATTTTGATCTTTTCAATTTTACTTAGTTTACAACAACAACAACGTCTAAAAGGATATATCGGTTAAAGATGTTAGTGTATAAACGAAACGGAAATTGCAAATTTAATTTTGGGTTGCAACATGAATTTATGTCAAAATCTTCAAAATGTCGACGAGATATATACTCAAACTGTATACGATTTAATAAATTTCATGCAATTCTATTGATCTCTAACTTTTAGCTGAACAATTACTATTCGGAAACTGGGGCAGACTCATCACAAAACCAAAAACATTTGAAGTTACCCCCAGGATTTTTTTAAAATACCTCTGAAAACACAAGCGAAAAAACCATCCCATACTTTTAAAAATACATATATTTATAATTTATACAGAATCCGGCCCATCCCAGAATTTTGTACATTTAAAATATTCCAGACTTTTCTGTCAATTAAAAAATGCACAGTTGGCACCAAAATACTTATTTTTTCCCCTGGCGCTATATCCCGTGGAGGGATTTGGCCGCCTCAACGATGCTCCTCCAAATAGTTCGATCCACTCGACGTCCATCCACCGGGTAGGTGGTCTCCCACGAGGTCCTACTTTCGTTGGTTCGATTTTTCGAAGGAAGAACGAGTCCGAGCCATCAAAGCCTTACTGATTTTATGAATCTGAAGATGTCAATTTTATCGAGATCGTTTCTGATCTCGTGATTCATACGCATCCTATAGCTGGCTCCCTCTTGAATGTAACCGATAACTATACGAATTATTTTACGCTCAGAAACAGCAAGTTTTTTGATGTTTTGCGGTGTTAGTGTCCAAGACTCGTAACCAAAGGTGATAACTGGCTTTATCAGCCTGCTGCAAACCTCGATGCGATGTCAACAGAAACGGAGTTTTGTTCACTGATCAGGGATCCTAGATATTTGAACTCTTCAAGTTTTGCATATTGTGTGTCTCCAACAATAAAAACCCCACGTGGCTGCCTTCTGGCAATCACCATGTGTTTGATCTTCGCTTCATTGATCTGCAGGCCAATTTGTTGGCCTGTCATTTCCAACGGAAGGAGGACTTCTTTCAGGGAGATGATGTTGCGACCCAGAATGCAAATATCATCAGTGTACGCTAATAACTGGGATGATTTGTAATATAGGCGGCTGCACTGCGCTATATTGAGCTGACGAATGACATATTCTAATGATATAAGTTGAAGAGAATCTGAGCTGTCAGGTCTCCTTTCCGCAATCCAGATGTTATCTGGAAGGCATCCGAAATGTTACCTTCTATTTCCACCTTACATATTGAGCCACCCATTAAAACCTGACACAAAGAAACCAATTTTGACGGTATGCCCAGATATGACAAGATGTTCCATAACGTATTAATGCTATCGTACGCCTGCTGGAAGTCTACGAATAGACTGAGCACAGGGATGTCCTTTTCATAGCATTTTTCTAGCATCATTTTCAGAGTGAAAGTTTCTAGAGTGATCGGTTGGTGATCTATTCGGGCGAAAACCGCGTTGATAATCACCCAAGATCCTCTCGGAGTTTGCTGATAACTTTGCCGCGACTACTTTGGTCAAAACCTTGTAGCCTGTATTCAGCAAAGCTATATGTAACTGGTCTCACTCTTTATGAAGCGGACAGATAAGAGCTGTCTTCCACTCTTCTGAGATGTCTTCTGTAGACCAAATTATTGATATAAGCTAAAACATGCGGCAAACAAATAATCACCGCCATATCTGAGCATTTCACTTTTTATTTTTGTAAAATTTATTTGCTTCTATGGACACGTCTTCTCTTAACGATCAAGTTAAGGCTCTTGTTAGCAGACACTATGCCAGCGTTAAATAAATGCTTCGCAATTGCGGACATCGTAAATCGTATGGCCAAGCTTTTGAAAGGACGGGTAATTTCTCAGCGATTTAACTTTGGACCTTGTTGGCCACCACTGTGCCTACGTTGATAATTTTTTATAAAGAAAATTAACATCAAATTGAAGAAAAATTCGAATAGCTAAGCTTTTGTAGAGACGGATATTGTCTCATAGTGAGAATGAGATTGAGATCTTCTTAGCCACCACTATGCCAGGGTTGATAATTTTTTAACCAGAGGTTCCGTCTTATATAAATAAATGTTTCGCCTTTGGCAACATTTTTAAGAAAATTAAAATCGAAAAAAATCGTATGGCCCAACTTTTGCAGGGACGGCTATTTTCTCATAACGATTGAGTTTGGGACCTTCTTGATCAATACTATCAAAGCGTTGATAATTTTTTGTACATTAGAACTGCGGATTTATAAATAAATGATTGGCCTTTGCGAACTTTGCAAGGTGAAAAACTCAATCGCTATGTCAAAGTAGCCGTCCCTACAAAAGCTTGGCCACACGATTTTGTTTTCGATTTTAATTTTCTTTGAAAAGTTTTAAAGGTGGCACATTTCTTTATATAGCGTCAATACCAACAGTCATTAAATTATCAACACTGGCATAGTGGTGGCCAACCACGCGCCAAACTCAATCCCTATGATAAAATAGCCATCTCTACAAAAGCTTGGCTATACGATTAGCGGATATGTAGAATACGCACTAGTGATTTTTTACGCTTGTCAGAGGTATTTTTAAAAAAACCTGGGATAACTTTAAAGCAAGCTTTTCAAAATGATATGACTTAAATGTTTAAAAAAAAATGTATTTGATTATTTTTATAATTCTCTATCGATTCAAATTTGCGATTTCTGTCAACATTTTTAACTATTTTTTAATTAATTGACGCACACGGTCCAATTCAAACCGATACTTATATTACAACATTATAAGCTCTCATTTAGTTAATTGATAGTTCACATCTTTAAATGTTCATCATTTAGTTAAGTTTTTGTGCTGTGCGAGTTTTAAAATAATTAATAAAATGGAAAAAGTCAATTTTGTTCAAATCGCAATAAAGTTTGTGGAAACTCTCCCAAATAGATCAAAAAGTCTACAATTAGTCTCGTCGCCAGCCGACTTATTGTAGACTTTTAAATAAGTCAATCTACACAAAATAAGTCGTGAATTGGAACACAGTCTTATAGGTTTGTGATTACCCATTAATTTGAACTTGAGTGTCAGCACATTTTCCAGAGAAGGAAGGAAAAATAGAAAAGATCCCATAAAAACCACCGCTTGATTGAATCAGAAAAGCGAGAAAGACCTTCTTTGGTACTCGTTCTCAAACTTCACAATTTTTGGCAACCAAGACCCAAGCAGGTAATTTTTATTTTTTATTTTATTTTGTCTTGTAAATTTTGTAAAATTTTGTAAATATTAAGTTCACAAACAGCCTCGTGTAATGCTTCGTCGATTGATACTTAATTTAAAATTTAAAAAATTAACACTGCGGTTTAATCATTTCAAACCAGACTTTGTAAATTGTGAATAATGTCCCCACAGGCACAAATTGATAACGCCTTGGACATCAGCGTTATGTTTCTACCACTGCAAACACATTTATGTATTAAACAAAAAGCTGTCAGCGAATCAAATCAAAATAGCATTTAAGAACCTACAGACCACCACCTCAAATAAAACGGTTTATCAAACATCAACGGATGCGGCTATGGTACCAGATTTGAAATCCTGAAGAACGATCATTATAGGTTCATCTCTATTTTAAACCACACATTAAGCCCACTATAGGTATACATCTAGTATTATCCACCATTGGACATTATACAGATATGTTATCCATTATCAACGTATTCTTCTGCCGTGAGACCCTTATTACTAAACTATAGGTATTAGACCCTAGTTTTGCAAAAAAATGTGACCCACTTTGAAATTGGATTGATCCAATCATTCAACATGCAAATCATTGTCAAGAGATGGACATAATGAACAAAACCATTAAAAAGATTAACAATTTTGAATTTTCGAATAACTATACGACATATCACTGGAACGACTCCCGAAGATAGAGGCGAAAATGAGGAAAAATGATTTTTGTTGTGGTCAATCACAACAAAGCTGGTCAATCTTTAGTTTGGGTTGTCACAAAAGAATTAGCTAAGTGAGAATGCCATGAACGTCAGTTAGCAAGTCATCCCAGTACATGGACGAGTCGGATTTGAAATACACAATTGGGCATCCAGTTCGCACAGTTTGTTATAATTGTACTGTATATGATTGAAACATCTACATCGGACAGAATAGATTTGGGGATTCGAAAATACACGCAAAAATTAAAAGTCAGTGGTTTGCTCTCGCTCTTTTTTAATATCTCTAAACATTTTACTCCAAGAAATATGAAGATCAAGAAACGATTGGGGCGGACCTAGTTGGTATAGTACTTATATAATAAAAGTCCGATAAATTTCAGCACCTTTTGTGAAATAATTTTCAGTTGGAAATTGAGCGAATCTAATAATATAAAAAATAAAGAGCCGAAACAAACTGGCCGGGCCTTCTTAATTATGCATTTTTCTAAGTATTCGATAGCTTTTTGTAAATTTTTTTATAAACTTTTAAAATTTTTAAGAGGACTCAAAATCGGTATTGCTGCATAGTTAATCAAAATAATTTAGAGATTGAAAAATTCCGCTAGAACCACTAAGTAAAATCACAGAAACTCTAACCTGAGTAAGGTTACCGGATACTCACGCCAATAAGAAAGATAGTTTAGGGTATTTTTATTGTATTTAGAGAAATGTTTAGATGAATTTGCAAGGACTAAATTATAAACAATAATAAAATGGTTCCAAATATACAGGGCCATGCCGAGCCAACACAATAAGCCTGATAATAAGCCTGCTGCGAAGAACCAATCCTGATAAATCTAAAATTCAAACTACATATTTCTATTTACAGAGACATATGAAAATCCACACCGAGGATAAATTGTTTGTTTGGGAAATTTGCTATAAAGAATTCCGTGAAAACCCAACATTGCCAGGTCCTATGCGAATAGAGACTTGCGAAAAACCATTCCAATGTGGTGTTTGTGCCAAGGAATACCGCGGTCAATCGGCACTGCATAAACATATGAAAAACATATGAAAACTCATACTCGCGAAAAGCCATATCAATGTGATGTGTGCGAAAGGCATTTCCGCGAGGCTGTACATTTGAGGGTGCATAAACAAATTACGGACGATAAGCCATTCAAATGTGAAGTTTGTCATAAGGAACTTCGATATGTAGTGGCATAATGCAGTACCACATGCGAATACATACATAGGCAAGAAGCCATATATACATATTTGCTTAGTATGTGCAAAACCGTTTCGGGATAGAATACTTTTACAAGTTCATATGCGTACCCACACAAAAGAGAAACCATATCAGTGCATGGTCGAGTATGTGCTAAAGCTTTTCGTGGTTCGGGACAATTGAGTGTAAGTATTTCCATGCCAATGTATAGGTAGCTTGTTTATGATTTATTTGTATTCGTCCCATAGCGACACAAGAAAATCCATTCCGGCGAAAAACCTTACAAATGTATAATATGCGCAAAACCATTCCGCGAACACTGGTATTTAAAGACGCACAAATCGCAAACGCTATGTACAATCATTCGGATGAGCTAATCGTGGTCAGCAACTATCAACCAAATCTAAATTCGGACGCAAACATATTACCGCAACTGAATGTGCATATAAAATGTGCACCGAATATTGATGAGCTGCCCATAATTGAGCCGGCCGATCATTTAAGACGGTCGTTGTTTAACATGCTATTTTTTTTGTTGTTGAGGCCTTCAAATTTCACAAGGGATTTACTAAAAATTTCAATTAAATTCAGAAGAATTCCGTTTTTGATGGAAACCCAATTCACAATTATAGAAAAATTAAAATTTCTCTGAGCTTCGTCGAGGCTCTCAAAGTTAAGAAAAATTTTCTCTAAAATTCAACTCAAGAAAGTTTAAATTGTCTTGGTTTCCAACTCTCAGGGTTGTCAATTCTGTTTTGAACCAAAAAATAGAAATTGCTTCAAATTACAACATATCTCCGATCTTCTGGACATATGGAGTGGACCTAAAAGTTCATTTAGTTCCGAACTCGTCTGCCTTTTTGGGTTGCCCCTACTTTTTAGGACCAGAAAATGAAAAATGCTTCTATAAAAAACTCTCTGAATTTTTTTCTGGGTTGGCATTTTTTTAAAAAGGAAATTACTTCAAATAATAAAATAAAATCTCTGAGCTTCGAGGCTCTCAAATTTGAGGAAGATTCACTTGAAGTTCTACTGAATTCAGGAAATTTCAATTTTCTTTTTTTTATATGTCTTTAATTTTTTTTTGATTGACATTCTTCTGCAACACAAGTTAATCGTACGTGTAACAGTCGAGGGAAATTTCTGAGCAGTTTTGGCATGCGAGGATTTTACCGGCTGCTCGAGCATCTACCACACTCCAATAATGATAAATATATTTCACGAAGAATGCGTCATTTCTTCCAGTAATAATTTGTTGTTTGATTTTAGAAATACTGACTACGCTGCTCTGAATGAATATTTCTACAATTCGGATTGGAATTTTCTTCAAGCTGGTCAAGATTTGAATTACATAGTTTCACAATTCAATGAACGACTCAAGACAGGTATCGAAAGGTATATGTTCCGTCGAGGGCTACTAAACCGCGATTTCGAGAACCATGGTATAATGTTAAGTTGACACGCCTTGAGAATCGTCGTAATAAGCTCCACACGCTATACAGGTTGCATGACAATCAGTATTATCCTGCTTTCACTAAAGCTCGTAAGGAATTTAAAATTTTAAACAGTTTCCTATATCATAATTACGTTCTGCAGATTGAAGAGGAGTTGTCTTCCAACCCACGAGGTTTTTGACAGTTCAACACTAGAAGGAAGGTTGTCAGTGTCAGATATGTGCAATTTATTTGCTAATTTCTTCGAATCAGTCTATGAACCGTATCAGACGCCAAACGTCAAACCTTTTGAGCATGGAAATAATCAGGAATTCACTCAACTATTGTTTACCTCAGAAGGAGTCTATGATTGTATATCCATCATTGACATCAATAAGGGTGCAGGTCATGATGGTTTTACTCCCATCCTGTTTAAAAATTGCGCGGAGAGCCTATGTGACCGCATTACTGTTATCTTTAATGAAAATCTTTGTATGTGTCATTTGTACGTCCTGTTCTGGAATACGCCTCTCAGGTTTGGTCGCCTTCATATCTGTGACAGTTTGTCCTGTGTTTGCCCTCCGACGTCTACCATCCAGTATGGCCATCGCTGATATTTATTGGAATTGTCACAACTCAATCATCAACGTGAAATAGCTGCAGTGCTCTTCGTACGTGATCTTTTAATGTCCCGTATTGATTGATACAAGTTAGCTCACCAGAAATAGCTAATCAATACCTCCGAGATCAACAGAAAAACTAGCGTGGTCACAGTATTACTTTGGGGAACTACCTGGAGGCTGGAGCTTTGGTATTCGGTCTAGGTTCTACGACCTTAATATTTGGAAGCTCGGTCTAAACTAATAGAAAATTCATTCTAAGTTTAGTTAGGCTTTCTTTCTTGAAGAAGAAAATATATTCGGCCTAATTTTTAGGTCGAAATAACAAAAACAAAAGTAATCTCGATCTAAAAAATATAAGCTTTTATCTAGGCCGATATTCAATTTGTCGACTTTTCAATTGAGTCAATTTTTCTTCTAGCAATATTCCGGGTCTAATAGGCTTTGAAACTTGGGGTTTAGGAAGATTTGAATTAAACGTGTTACCATCGCCGAAAGAAAGAATTAATGCAAACTAAAATTATGTCTAAATAATTTTGAGGATTTATCTCGAATTTAATTTAGAATTCTAAAAATTTATTTGAATAAATATTCATCTCGCCAAGTAAATTTCTTCTCACCCTATATATGTAGGAATGTATATCGTAATCCTTATCTCGACATTTCAATATATCACTTAGCTATACAACACGAATATAGTATAACAATCCCATTTTGCATCTTAACATTAAAAATATTGAAATCTTTTTTTTTTGTTTTGTTTTTATTTGCTTGTGGGTTGGAAATTTGGATTTGAAATTCACATTTTCCCAAATACACAGCTAAATGGATTTTTTATTTTTTTTTGTATATAAATTTGTTGCCTCTTGCTGCCCTACCATGTTCCTATCGTATATACCTATATATGTATACAGATATGTGAATTTGGAAATAATTTTTGGAAAATACAGGATTTAAATTGTCTCAGGTGGTGAAATAAATAATATATTATTGTTGGTATTCATTCCTTGTTTGTTGTATGTGCCAAAATATGAAATATGAAAAACCAAAATCGATTACGAATGGAAAATTTATATAAACAACAACAACAAGTGCAAACTATGAATGTATGTACATATATACGAGTATAGTGGAAATTTATGTAAATTCATAAATCTTTGATGAATTCGTATGATCCTAGATTATCGAAATTCTATTTTTGTGTTTTCTGTATATGCGGTTGGATCGGATTATTCGATTGGAAAATTCGGAAAGGATATTTACTATAAATGGAATATTTATTACCGATTAAAATCAATTTTGGAATTGAATATTTTAAACTAATATTTTTATGTATACACATACATATATTTCACCTATATCGACTTAAGTTCTAAGCCGTATATTTGTACAAATAAATCGAATTAGTTTTTTTTTTTTTTTAAATTGAAATTCATAAAAGTGTGAAAATAAACACATTTTTGTTGTTGTCGTTCTTCTTTTTTATTAATTTTTTTTTTCTTTTATAATCCTAATCCCAAGAAGTAAAGTAATATAAAAAGACAAGAAGACGGATTTTACGCGCGCTGATATTCCAAATTTAATTTATTTTAACGCGCTTATAATCGATATATATATTGTAATGCACCAGATGACAGATGTAAAATTAAAATAAAATTCTGGGGAGGACTAATCGATATTTTGAGGACTCGACGGATTGACATTTAATTTTGTCAACCCTAATTTACTACTATGTGTGTGTGTGTGTGTACTATTAAATCTTTTGGTATCATCACTTTTAATCTCAGTTAATTCGTTGAAAACATTAGTTTATATATAATAAATGTTATGAGATTAATTCGTATATCGTTTTTGTATAAAATGTCATATCACACACATGAGATTATGTATGTACATATATTATTTATACCGCCCCCCTAATTTTATACATACATTTTAGTCTTTAAATTGCTCGTACTTTAAAATTCCATTACACATGTACTACACGCATAATAATATTTGGAAAATTTTATTTTTCAATTAACCCTTTTTTTTGGTGTGTATACGTAGGTATGTATTGTTGTCAGATTTAAGCAATTTTTCGCGTATTCAACCAACTAAATGGTGAAAGGGAAAATTTTATAATTTTTCTCACGTATTTTGTTCGAATGAGTTAAAAGTTAATTTTTTTTTTTTGGTTGGTTATGTTGCCTAAATTACTTTATTCATTTATTTATTTAAAAAAAAATGTATATAATTGGTGGATGCAGGTGTGCATAAACGGTTGAGTTTGGAGTTCGCTAAATCGACCATAAAGATAACCCCATTGCTCCATTACGTATAGGCCATTTAAGGAAACCGCAAAATACAATAAATTTACTCCTATTTGGGTACAACAACAACAAATACATAAATGCTTAATGTTATGTAAAATATTCAACCGCATAAAACATAAATTTCATACAAAACATTGATTTTTATGAAGACAACAACAACGAAAATGGGTAAAAAAAAAATGCTTCCAAATAATTTCGATTTCTTGTTATACCTATATGTACTAATCCGCATCATGTAAACATTATAGATCACAATCACATAACTTCACAAATCTAAAATTAATTACTAATCGTAATCCAATTACATGGCATATACGATACGACGAGATGACAAAACTTTTTTGATCGACTTTAACAAAATTAAATATTTTAGGGGACATACAATAAGGAGATAAATAAAAATTTAAGACTGTTGTATATATGTATGTATATTAAAACTAGGGGTGAGTGACCAACCGGAAAACTATTATATACTATTTTTCCGGTTACATTGCTATCGTATACATATATTCTCTAAACTTATATAATAGATAATAAAAAGTTTGGTACAATCGTATATATATACTGACAAAAATAGATCCAACACATATGTATATGTACATAGACATATATATTAAATTCATATAGATAACGATTTTTAAAATCTCATTAAAATTCTGACAAAATCATAAAAATTACCTAACCGCAATATGTCACAGTCTGTAACACTTTGTTTTTGTCTAAATTGTAATGTGTTTTTTTTTTTGAGGGGGTAATTAAAACAAATTGAATCACTAAATTGTTTTGTTGAATATGCACACACTATCGTTTAACCGAATTTTAGGGGAAGGTGTGTGCAACAATTTAGTATATAAAATAATGAATTGAAGGTGATATGATACTGACGCCCTAATTGCACTTCAGGTTGAACATTTAAAGTATAAATGTTTGATCTGACTTTTCCACTTCTGAGACAAAATCACAGAAAATATAAAATTATTCTTATATTTAGTAAAATAGAAGTGCCTTGAAGCTGCACCAGCCAAATCAGCCCGCCACAACGAAATCTACCCAATAATTTATTACACTAAGTCCCGATTTTATTACACTTGCCGTTCGCGAGAAAACCGTGGGCGGTGTAACTTCAAATTGAACCTACTTTGTACTTTGTAACTTTTGATGTAATTATGATATCGAGATAAAACTTGGACCGGAATTTATTACAAATTAATAACAGTTCACTGGTAAGTCGCCAAAAATTAAAATGTAATTATTTTGTGTAAAAATCATCTTATTTGAAATTGACTATATACCCAAAATAATTAAAAATCACTACTTTACAAGAAATATATGTACCGTATAGTGTCAAAATATCCAGTGCTATCTAAAATATGGTGGCGGTCTGGTGTAATAAATAGTTACAGGTGATTTTTATCGACATTTTGATATTTTTCTTTAAATTTCAGTAGGTTTTTATTAAAATAAGATGATTTTTACACAAAATAATTAAATTACACCACTTCACACGGTGTATGTATACCGTATATTGTAAACAATATCTGGTTATATCCTAAATATGGGGGCGGTTTGGTGTAATAAATTATTACAGGTGATAAAATCGACTTTTTTGGTATTTTTCGTTGACTTGAAATAGACTTTACCCAAAATAATTAAAAATCACTACTTTACAAGGTATATATGTACCGTATAGTGTAAACAACATCCAGTTCTATCTAAAATATGGTGGCGGTCTGGTGTAATAAATTATAACAGGTGATTTTTATTGACATTTTGGTATTTTTCTTTGAATTTCAGTAGGTTTTTATTAAAATAAGATGATTTTTACACAATATAATTACATTTTAATTTTCGGCGACTTACCAGTGAACTGTTATTAATTTGTAATAAATTCCGGTCCAAGTTTTATCTCGATATCATAATTATATCAAAAGTTACAAAGTGGTGGTGTAGGTTCAATTTGATGGTACTCCACCCACGATTTTCTTGCGAACGGCAAGTATAATAAAATTGCCACCTGGTGTAATAAATTGTAAAAAATTTGTAATAAATTCTGGCCCAAGTCCCATCTTGATATCACAATTACATCAAAAGTTACAAAGCGGCAGTGTAGGTTCAATTTGAAGTTACACCGCCCACGGTTTTCTCGCGAACGGCAAGTGTAATAAATTCGGGACTTGGTGTAATAAATTGTAATAAAATTGTAATAAATTATGGGTTAGGTTTCGTTGTGGCGGGCTGATTTGGCTGGTGCAGCTTCAAGGTACTTAAAATAGAATATCTACCAGAATTAGTCACTTAAAAATATTTCGATTTCTGCTATGTGAACCGAGAAACAAATATTCACATATGAATCCAATAGGAATTTCCATATATCCAATATGAATTACACTATTAAAAATCATACGACTTTAGAATGAGAAGGAAAGACATTTTAAGTTTGTCCAGTGTTTTAATTGGCCAGTCCTTTTTGTACGAAAATGTCGCTTAATACGAATCAATCTCACATGGTTTGGGTATTAAATGGGAAATAATACCAAGACCATGTAGCGTGAGGACAGGGTTGAGTCGTATATAGAGGAATTCTGATGCAAACTCTAAGATATCTTATTGTTGGCCGATTAAGATAACTTTCAACCAACTGGTAAAATAAAATGTATTTTCTTTAAATTATTAAAGAAACGTAATATTGGAGTTGGAGTTGTAATTTTTAAATTTTTACCCAAAATTAAATGGTTTCAAAGGCTATTCAGTCGCTCAGTTACTAAATTATATGTATTTCTTTCCTCGGTGTTATTTCACAAATAATTCTTATAAGAAATATATATTTTTTCTCATTTGTTAAAAACTTCACATCCAATTAGAAATTTTGATAAAATAAATGGTCAATATTCTGATCCGATCTATTGAAATCAAATGAATGGTTACTGCCTGCCTGGCCTAACCAAATGTTTAATACTATGAAAATGCTTAATTAAAAATTAGCAAAAATATTTGTTTGAAGCATAATCTTTGTCTAAAAACATGTGCTTAAAATTGGATGTGCTCATTCACAATGAAGCAATCTATGAATGTATTCCAATTGTTTCATTTTTTTTTGAGTCATATTTCACTAATGAGATATTTCAATTCTAGGTGTAATTTGTTGAGTTATAGTTACAACAACAATTGCACTGATTAACTCTTGACAGGAGTTAAATAACTCCAAAATATTTCTATTATTCAACTCTATTCCGATTTGTAATTATGATACCTGACACCAGATGTACATTTTTAATATTTTTATTCAATTTTACTTTTGAAGTTTATCATTTTAGTAATTAAATGACGTTTCGTAAGCGTCAATTTATATAAAGTTTTAATTATTTTTGTTTAATCAAATTTTATAAAAAATACGTATCAAATAGCTCTTCGAGTAGATCCTTGTATGGTTCAATTGTATATCCAGTTCCTGTATTGGAAATGTTTTTTTAAAAATAACTCAAAAAAAATTATTTTGTTGAGAAATATTACTTCCGCACGGATTAGAGTTAAATTGTTTTCAACAAAATACACCTTCTGTACTCGTTTGTGTTCTCATTTGCCCTACATAAATTAAATAAAATCTGGTTTAAGCTCAGTACATAACTGCGGGAGTCGAAAAAATAATCACACTTCACTCTCTACCAATCAAAGTATGCCATTTTGACATAAGCTCCTCGTTTTTCATCACACTCGAGTTGAAAATTGTCTTACTCGACTCCCGCACTACCGCATTCCCGCAGTTATGTACTGTGCTTTAAGGACAAACCAAATAAAGAATACATGGAAAGTTATGCTATTTTTACTTCGAAAGGCAGGCAAAACTGTGAAAATAATTTTAAAATCGGTTCACGGGATAAAAAAAATGTTTATCGAGTCTTTGCGTTTCGATGCCAAAATGCCAACTGTTTTTTTGTTTTTCAGTTGAAACTTTAAAAATTGTGTATTAACAATTGTAAGAGTTTACAGGTAAAATTGTTTACGCATTTTTAATAAAAATAATAATTTTCGGAAACTAATGAAAATAAATGTAATGTGTAAACGAAAACTATTGACTAGATGCCAAGCTATTTATAAAGAAATTCAAGAATTGTATCTGTAGAAATACAATTTCATCAATCAGCTTAAATGAAAATAAATCTACAAGGGTACAGCAATATTTAAAATGGTTAGTATAACCAATAATATAAATTCCAATTTATATATTCTACAAATTGCAAATCCAAAGTATTGAAGACACGATGCCAGTTTCAAAATTTCAGTTTCACAATACTGAAATCTAAAATCGAAACATTCAAAGAATCAAAATTTAAAAAGATATGAATAATTCTAAAAATTCTGAATTTTGAATTGAGAACGTTTAATCGAAATTCCAAATTTTAAAAATATTCCATGATAATATTTAAAATTCTAGTTGTGGTTAAGTTTTACTATAAATTACCATTATATAATTTGAATACATCTTGTGATTTTTCTAGGCAGGAAAGATTCAAGGATAATGTCTGCCAAAGGGCAGTTTTAAGAACTAAAAAAAAATATAAAAGTCCAAATTCGAAATTTTCCATAATCAATATTCCAGCGTACGATTTGAAAGGTTTAGTAGACCTTAGAAAACCAAAATTTTACATCTTCATTCTCAATATAAATCTCCAGTTAAAATTTTCTAATTGATTCTAGTTAATTATTAATTTTCTAAAAATTTACGCATTGTATTTCAAATTATAGAATATAAATTAATGCCTCTTAAAAGCGAATTTGATAATTTAAAATGTATAAATTTAACTTTTATTAATGCTTTTAAAATTAATGCTTAAAATTAAGAAAATACAATTGTTACTAACTATAAGAATTATCATATTAGAAACTTAAAAATTAAATTTTTAAAATTATAAGTTTAAATTTAAAATTTTAGATTCAAAATTCAGACAGTTTTTTTTCATTAGCTCCAGCATTTATTAATTTTAAAAATGCAAATTATTAATTTTAAATTCTAGTTTTAAATTTAAAGTTTATTAATTTGATATCACAACTTTTGAAAATCAATTAATTTTTAAACTCGGATTAAAAAATTTATAATATTGAATTTGAAATATTTGAAACCTTTAAATTGATTCGAATGTTGCAAACTTTAATAATTTTATTAAATTGTTTAATTTAAACAATAAATTAAATTTCAACAAAATTTAGAATATTTAAAATTATAACATTTTATAGAAATTCAATGGAATTTATAAAATTTGTAACTTTTGAATTACGATTTGTGGAGTTTTAAATCTCAAATATAAAATTTAATAATATTCTACGACGGTGGTATTACAGACAGAATTTATAGGCCTATATACAATGCTGGTTTAAGCGACAAAAACTTAGTAAATGCAAGTTATAAATAAACCTTTGCTATAATTATACGACATAATCATTGCTTCAGTCAATCATTCAAATCGTACCAATAAATCGTCTATACCAATTTTATATTATCAATTTGTTGTTTACAGTGCTTTGTTTGCAGCATAAAGGATCGAATAAAGTATTACGAGTAAACAGTATTGGAATACAAATAAATTTAAAAAAACGCATAATTTTCATTTACGGCGAGATTTTAGGGAACGATTTTCGAATAAAATATTTATTTAAATCCGACAACATTCATAAAATTGGAAAATCCAATACAGTACCAGAGTTGGTACCATTAAATGTTTTACTGAGTACCTTAATTTCCCAATTGTTGTCAATCACTTTTTACTAAATTAAAATATCTCGTACATAGCGTGTAATTACATCTGGTTTTAATCCAGTGGTCATTCTGTAAACAAACTTATACACCGAAAAAAAAAAAAATTGAAACTTTAATCAAACACGACTATACTCGACATGAAAGTCAAAAGCAACTTTATATAAGTAGTCACCGAATTTAATAAAATATTTGTTTACGAAATGGAATGTTGATCGGCTAGTTTTTAGTTTGAAGCTTATCAAAGTCTACTACATAAAACATGCGAGAATGAAGATATAATTGCCGATGCAGAGTAAAGGATTCAACATTAAGGATGCTGCAAACATCATTAAAAAATAGAGAAAGGTAGATGATAAAGAAACAGTGTCGTCACAAAACGCGGGCTACCGCTATTCATGCTAACGTTTGGCAAGGAGAAAAATATTCAAAAAAGTCATAATATTCGAGCAAATCAAACTATGAAAGTCAGAAATGAACCAGTGAAGAAAAAGTCACTGCTGATAGTCCAATGCAAAAAATGTCAGGGCTTCAATTATACTCTGAGATACTGTGGAAGTATGGCAGGATGCGTTAATTGTGCTGGTAACCACCTTACGAGCACGTGTACATTACATAGGAACTGAAATATAAGAAATCGCACTAGAAAGTCTGATCTAAGCTGTAGAAACCCTGCTAGTGAAACCCCGACCAACCGACAGACAAATCGGGAATTATATAAATTACGAGGAAAAGAATCATATGCACAGGTAACCCAAGGTCAAGAGGCAAAAGCAAAAGATAGCAACTACGGCCAAATTTTGAGAGATGTCGTGAAATACATAGATGCTCTACATAGATGTTTAATCTCTGAAACCCATTTCACTAATTCCTCATGTGCCAGAATGTGTGGGTACAGATTTTACCATGCTATCCATCTATCAGAAAGAGCAAGAGTACAACAAAGTTATAAAGAAATCAATATATCAGCAATATACTGTCCACCACGACATAATTTGAAAAGAGACCATTATGAAGAACATTTTAACACCATGGGAGGTTGTTTTATCATTGGTAGCAAAAACACATACTGGGGCTCCAGAGTTACTAGACTTAAAGAGAGAGAGAGTTGTTTGAAGCAGGAAAAAAATTAATATGTGATTTTCAATCTGGTGGCACACCAACTTACTGGCCAACAGATTTAAACAAAACACCGAATCTTATAGACTTTTATGTAACAAAAGGTATATCAGATAACTATATTCGTTCAGAAAATAATGAAGAGCTTACGTCGCACCACTCTCCTGTTATTATGACGGTCAGTGAAATAATAAATGAAAAAAAAATCACAGCAATACTGTCTAATAAGAATAAAAGTTGGAAAATTTTTCGAGAATTATTACAACAAAACATCAATCTTCAAGTACCAATAAGCAACATTATACAACTCGAAGAGGAAGTAGATAGGCTGATAGAAAACATACAACAAGCTGCGTGGCAAAGTAGATCTTTCAAATACGCAAATAACATCAACTGTAAAAGCTATCCACTTGAAATAAGAGAGCTTGTGGCAAAGAAACGTAAAGCTCGAAAGTCTTGGCAACTAAATCGAACCAAGGAAATTAAAACCGTCCTTAATAACCCATGTAACAAGTTGAGATACAAATTCGAAGGCACCAATTAGAAATGACGATCGAGCTTAAAACACAAAGTGTATCTCTACAAGAGCTAAAAGAGAAAATTCAAAATTTAAACATGAAACAATCTCCAGGGTACGACCTCATAACTAGACAAATCATTAAAGAATTACCAAATACGTAAACTTCTCCATAAGGTGGCAGAGGTAATCATGATCTTAAAACCTAACAAACAATGTAACGATAAAAAATCTTTCAGACCGATATCCATACTCCCAACCATATCCAAGATTTTTGAAAAATTGCTCCTGAAACCCATAATGTTGGAGAGAAATTTAATTCCTGACCACCAGTTTGGATTCAGAGAAAACCACTCCATTATAGAACAACTCCATAGAATCACAGATATAATAGAACATACACTATAGAAATTAAAAAAATATGTTCAACCGTTTTCCTGGATGTAGCGCGAGCATTTGACAGAGTTTGAAACATAGGATTAGGGTTCAAGCTCAAGCGGGACCTTCCCAAACAATATTATGAAACTCTGAAATCCTACATAATCGATAGACACTTCCATGTAAAATATGAAGACGCATATTCGGACCTAAAGAAAATTTCAGCTGGAATACCACAAGGTAGTGATTGGGCCCTGTCTTGTAACTCCTGTATACTCGGGGTATACCACCAATGGAAGAAGCAACTTATGCTGATGATACTGCGGTTTTGGCAGTTGGGAACAAAGTAGAAAAAGCTACTAACAAATTTCAAAAGTCAAATTCAGTGAACAATTTGGATGAAAAAATGGAAGATAAAACTGAACGAAACTAAATTTGTGCATGTGAACTTTACTAATAAAAATATTTCTAATAGAATCCCAATCATGATTAACTCTAAACAAGTTGCCTACGCAGCTACGGCGAAATATCTAGGTATGACGCTGGATGCTAAGTTGAGGTGGAAAGAACATGTCAAAAAGAAAAAGGAAGAGCTGAACATGAAGTATAGGCAGATGTATGATGGCTCTTAGGTAGACATTCCGAACTATCCATATACAATAAATTGCTTTTATACCGGCAAATACTGAAACCGGTATGGACCTATGGTATGCAGCTTTGGGGTTCTACCAAGAAACCGAACATCAAAATGATACAGACGTTCCAAAACAAAGTAAGTACTTCGAAATATTGTAAATGCTCCATGGTACGCCTCTGACAACACGAAAACATCGAAATATTCCGTATGCGGGACAGACCGTTCACAGTAAGACGTCTCCAAAAGACCAAACCAATTGATCTATAGGAATGGAACATAAAATTACTATTATATAGGGAATATTTATATAAATAAATAATTTTAATTTCTGGGACTAGCCGTTGGGGCATATCCCAACTGTTAATATAATTAAGATAGGAAAGTTACTAACTAACTAAAGATAACTTAGAATAAAGTCAGTAGTAATATTATATAAATTAATAAAATAAAATAAAAAGTCCTCTGTTACCAAGGTGGTGCTTCAATTATACTCTTGAACTGATCTCATTCTCTAGTTTGATATTTCGACAAATGTAACTTTGTGTGTAAGAATCAAATGAACTATTAATGACAAGATAGTACGAGGCCGATATGAGAAGTGCGGAATAATTGTCTTCAACTTACAGTTGAAAGTAAAGTAATACAACAGCTAGCAATAATTGGACAACAACGATTCGAGTAAAATAATTTCGTATTTATTGCAAGCACCAATCAAATATTTAAAAGTCAGTTGTTTTTTAAACTATTCCAATTGAACTAAATAACTAAACAAAATAAAATGACTTACTGTTATAATAGTAATGCGCTAGTTGGTTAATCTTACCTGAAATAAACAAATTAAAACTAAATTTATAGGTTATGTAATCAAATTAAAATATGTATAAATGAATATATAGGTTATGTTCAACTCTAATAACATTTTGAATATGATGTCGCCATCTTCAGTTTATATGAATAGCACACTCTATAAAACATTACTCGTTGGGGTGGTGGTATAGAAAATTTTTTGAAAAATTCCACAAAATAAAATAGCAACAAAATATTATTGTATATACTAGGGAATTAAATTCAAGATTAAAAATTTAATTTCAGAACAATTTAATTACGTACAATAATCATAATAATAATAATAATGATAATATTAATAAAAACAATTTTATAGTCTCTCGCAAATACTAAAATAGGCGCAGAGTCAAAAATTTATATTTATATATAAGGGTTGATTTTAATATAAAAATTATTATTATTTTTTAAACAAAATTGTTATACTAATTAATTTAATTTTAAAGTTTTTTGTTGTGTTTTTGCGGGCGCAAAAAGGGGTTTATTTAATTTTTTAATTGGGTGATTTATTTTTCCAAAATTACAACAACATATTTTTATTTTAACAAGAAACAAACAATCGTTTATATTTTTTTTGTGCGGGAGGGAGGTGAGGTGGTGGATGGTGGAAAATATTTTATTTAGAAAATATTGACTTTTGGTGTGTGTCAGCGATTTCAAAGTAATGTTTTTCCACTATATATATATATGTAGTACACCACAATTTGGAAAAATTATCTGTGACTAAAATACTTATCGGTTTGTGTGTAGTGTATGTACGTATATATATACAATTTACATACATATGTGCTGTATAAACTAAAATAGTAGATTATCATTAGTTTGGGATAACATAAATTTTAAAGGGTGAACGTTTTGTTTTTTTTTTGCTTTTTAACAGCAGTCAGTATAGTGTTGTAGCACAAAAAATATTTCTAATTTTCTAAAAAATTTAATGAATGGACATAAATAAATCTAAACACATTTTAATGATAAATATGAATATAATTAATAATGATTTTTCATATTATGATTTAATTACGATTTAATTTGACATGTCACATAGTATATTAGAATATTGGATTGGAGTAAAATATTTCGTGCGATAACAAAATTTTAAATCAAACAAAAATTTGTACTTTTCAATAAAGTGTTTTCAAAAATGACTATTATATACTAAAACGTTACCTTTTCCCAAACCACTCACGTCTCGATTTAAATATATATAAACATTCACCCAAAAATAATATCAAAAATACCCGAAACTAAAATGACATGAAATTATTGTGTCAGTTGTTCTCAATTACACTTTAATTGTGATTACACAAAATAACATCAAAAAATCAACTTCATACACAAAAATTTGTTCTAATTTTTTGTGTTCGGGTGTTTTTGTTATTGTTGTTGTTTTTGTGTAAAATATGATTAGAGAATTAGAGAATTTGTATATAGTACACGAAAAATATAATAAAGGGTTGAAAATCTAATTAATGATTATAATTAATTATATAGTTTTTAGACTGCTAATAATACTGCCACTCTTTATATATAGATATACATATGTATGTAACAGAAGGAAACATATAGCTCGATACAAACAAATTTTTCACCCCCGCACTCGTCATCCCCAACATATTGTACAAATATATTTTTGAGATCAAAAAACTCTTTTTATTTTTTACTACCGATGTGCTGTTGTTGTTGCAGGAAAAATGTGGATAAATGACACAATTGAATTTTCACATAAACTTTTTATTTTTTGCAATCATTTAACTTACTTAAGTGTGAAATATTTCAATTTTGTTTTCGGAGTAAAAAAATATGTCGAGACTTTAAATGCCTGAAGGGATGAAATTGTGCGCTGTGATGTATTTTTTATATAGAAATGAAGATGCGGAATTTAAAAATTAGGTTAGTACAATTTTTTTGAATTTCTTCTTTGAACTGAATTGTTTGTGCGATGTCTTATTTTTGTAGCGTTGGAGTGAAATGACCTTTCGATTTTCCGGATTAATGACTCCTAGATTTTTCGACTAAGAGAAATATGGACAATTATACTAATTCCTATATTCGAGGTCACGTTCAGTTGGTGGTGACAATTACCGCACATAGATGTGTCACATTTTCATGAACAAAGTATTTCGACATCAGGCGAATTCGGCAATTCGTTGGAATGGTGAACTACTGCCATCGGTTTATACCAAAACTTGTTGAAACGCTTACTCCAATTCATGAACATTTGTCCACACTACTCAAGATGCCCAAGACAGTCAAGTATTTGTCTTGGCCTGAGCAATGTCAAAATACATATTCACTATAAGCTCGAAACTGAGTTGAAAAATATTACTCTACTAGCTCATTCTCTGAATGACACAAAACTCAGTAACGCAGCTGACGCATCAAACATACATACTGTTAAAGTTAGCCGATAATTTCCAGCTGAAATAAAATTTGGTAATGCAGATTATCATATTAATATGACAGCCGATAAAATTTTTTAGAAGATTTTGAATTCTTCGATAAAAATAATATGATAAATTGGATTTTGATACAATTGTAAGACAGTTAATAAAACTAAAAGGAAAAGTTCCATGTGGGGATCCTGGGAAATTTATATTATCCAAACTCACATGTAAATACATAATTGAACATTTATAAAAAATTCCCAGGATCCCCACATGAAACTTGGACTAAAATAATTTTCTAGTCACAGACAGAACACTCTAGAGCCTGAATTTTTATAAATTTTCAATTATTTACACATGTTTTGGAAAATCTAAATTTCCCAGGATTGAAACATGGACCAAAATAATTTTCTAGTCATAGCTATTGGAAAAACACTTCAAATCAAGCCATCTCCAGACATAACACTCTCTATAGAGGCTGAATTCATTTTGGAAAATCTAAATTTGCCAGGATCCCCACATGAAACTTTTACTACCAGTTTTATTAATAAATATTTCACAAATGTATCGAAAAAACGTATCTGTTTTATTCAAGAAATAATGCTCTTCTTTATCGACATATGTATATCGGCTGGAAACTATCGGTAATTTTAGTAGTATGATTTTAGTAGTTCAAATCAAAACAAAAATTTATCTTCATTATCGATTTTTTTCGACTGGAAACTATCGGCTAACTTTAACAGGGTGCCTTAGGGACAGTTCTGCAACAGAGCAATAAAGGATATTGACAGCCACTCCAGGATTCTTTTCGAAGAAATTGTCAGATGTTGACAGAAATACTCAGCATTCGACAGCGAATTACACGAGGAATAGAGGAATAGGGTGAGTTAAACTTGGGAATTTCGATTTGTGTTGAAAAAAGGAGCCTGGATTTTTTTTAAACTTATTACTTATGTCTTCGGTGAAATTTAATGACGAAATAGAAATTTTATTGTTCAATCAATCATTCGCTTAATCTAAACTTTAAACTGTATTAAGTGTTATATCTCGAAATAAATTTTTTTAAATTTTCAATTATGTACATCTGATTTTGGAAAATCTATATTTTCCAGGATCTCCACATGAAACTTGAACCAAAATAATTTTCTAGTCATAGCTATTGGAAAAACACTTCAAATCAATCCATCTCCAGACATAACACTCTATAGAGGCTGAATTTTTATAAATTTTCATTTATTGACATATGGTTTCGGAAAATATAAATTTCCCAGGATCCCCACATGAAACTTTTCCTTATAGTATTATTATAAATTGTCTTACAATTACACAAAAGTTTCAAATAAGATATTATGAATAAAAAATCGAATTTCGAAAAATCAAGATACGATATTTGCACAGATTTAACATTTTGCGACTGAGCTAACAATGCAGATTTGGTCTAAACTACCGACTACCACGTTCACGAAATTTAAAAGGCATTAAAGAGATCGAAATAAATACAACGGACAATTTTTCTATACCGATATCCCAAACATCGTCCGACCGAAAAATTGAAGCAAATCAATGCTTCAAGTTATAATGTGATTTTCGGCCTTTGAATGGTAGTTTTGGGAACCAATGCTGTTATATGATTCATTCACCTTTACAATGATATATTGCTTGTGGCCAGATTTAACAGGTACCATTTGTTTTTCATTTCACACCTTTTCAATTCGTAACGAGTAGAAATTTTGCATGAACATTAAGTCATTTAATCCACAGATAACTCATCTATTGTTTCTGAAAAAAATTAATTTAATTGGTTAATTAATAATTAAATGTATAAGTACCAAAAAATTTGACATATCATATGTCATTTTAAAGCGCTTTTAATTCTAAAAATATTTTTAAATAATTTTGTTCAATATTTGTTGAAGTACAGGGTGTTTGAGATCCCAAATCGGACATCAACGGACATCATATTACTATCTGTAACCGTAAATGCGAGATAATCGTAGTTTCGCTGTAAAGAACCAAACAGTCACTCCAACCAGTTAGGATAATCTTCGTTTGACAGGGTTTTCGGAAATAGCTAAAGACAACGGTCATTCAACTTCTGAAGCTCGTGAGTGGGGATCAATAGCAAACGTTAGATCAGATGTAGTCGGAATACATTACATGTATACAGATATCTGGAGTACGTTTATATACTAGTTTTGTACAGGGCATCTAGATGTTCAGTTGACACGAGTATTGATTTTATGTAATATGTACTTTTCGAGCCCAATAAAACTGACATCTCTATTAGCAGTTATCGTGATGGAAGACTTCAACGTAATCATCCTACTAATCATATCTTTATATATTTTCAAAATAAAAGGATTGATATCTCGACTCCATGCGGGGACTCACAACGCGGAACATAACCAGTCTAGATCGTATAATGTCGAATACAGAGAATATTCAAGCAGGTATATTGGATACTTTATTTAGCCATCACAAGCAGTTATGGTTGAAATTCCGAATAGTTTTATTCTTCTTCGATAGCTTGGTTATTTAAAGTTTGGATGATTTCAATAGAGCTAATGTTCAGAAAATTTTTTAGACATAGTGAATATAATTTTCTTGGTTCTGAGGTATGAAATTTTAAAAGAACAAAACACTGCCGAAGCAAAGTTGTCCTGAGACATGATCATTTTAAGTTATGGGGTCTGACACCTAGAAATTTGAACAGAACGTGCTATCACTGAAGCTAAAAACTTATCTATGAAATGAAAACCATGAAAAACTTTTTTTCAAACAACGAACAAATTTTTCAAACAATTTATGAAGGTCATCCGAGCACATTGAGTCGCCGAAGCTTTCATTCTCATTTAGTTAAATTATTTTAGTCGATAAAGGCATTCGATTTTCAAACGTCAAACAGTGTTTTCAAAATCCAAATTGGGTTTTTAACTATCATAAAATTTTAACTATCAAAATTAAATTGAAAAGTAATGAATCGGCTGGTGATGAATAGCATAATGAATTCTTGAAATGAAAAGTTTGCGAAATTTAGTCAAAAAATTTCAGGTGACATATATTAAAAAATCAAGGTTTTATTGACGCCTGAATCATTAATTTTATAAAATCAAAAGGGGAAATATTTAATAAACTATGATAGCTGGATATTCAGCACATCTCTTATACAAAGCTTATTTATAGTATTAACAGTTTCTATTATTGCGCAAATAGTACAGTGTTAAAGCTGTAGCATTTGGATCGGTGAATAAATTTGTATATGCATTTTTTTAAATTGAGGTTGCATGCTTCTACTTCATATCAATTAAGGTGCTGGTCACGACAATATTCCATCCATTCTAATCAGAAATTGCGCGTAGGGTTTGTCCCTTCCGATCACCTTTATATTAAATGAAAGCCTACGCAGAGGTCTTTTGCTTGAGCCTTGGAAAATTTCGGGAGATCGCCATTCTCTCCATCATACGTAAACTTTTTGACTCTAGGGTTCACAGAGTCCAGGTCTATCATATTACACAATTTATTTCAACGGCCCAGCCAATTACCACTTACCAATCTGGTTTCGTTTTGTGGTAATTCATTTAACAGTTTAAACTCCAGACAACAACTCAACGTTGATAATATAGACTTTGCTAAGGCTTTTGATAAGGTCGATCCCTCAATCCTTATCACCGAGTTGGAGAATTTAAACTGTCAGCTCATTCCCGTTGATTGGTTGCCTTTCCGGCTGATTGCATCCGGCGTATCTCAAGTATAGTAGCATCTACGACCATATGAAGTTGCAGAAAGATTTAAATAGGTTTTGGTCTGAATGAGAGCAAGTATAAGACTCTTTCATTTTATCATATACGCTCACCTATTTTACATCAATACCGTCTATACAACGAAGCTGTTAATAGGGTCGAGTTCATGACCGACCTAGGTATAATGTTTTCGTTCGACACCAGCTTAACCAGACACATTAACGTTATTATCTATAAAAGGCATATATCAATTTAGGGTTCGTTAAGCGGAATTGTAAAGATTTCTGTGACCCAATTACTCTAACTGCATTGTGTCTCCTTTTGTTCGGCCTACTTTAGAATACGCATCTTCGGTATAGTCATCATCATATCACAGGCACTCCAAGCGTATTGAGAGTGACCAAAGGCAGTTTGTTTTGTATGCAGACTGATGCCTACAGTCATTACGGATAACTGACTATATTCTGTCACCTTACCAGGATCGCTTTAATTTATTAAAACTGCAACGATTAAATCATCAACGAGATATAGCATCCGCAATTTTTGTACGTGGCATTTTAACTTCTCGTATCGATTGTGCTGAGCTTCTTACATGCCTAAATTTGTATGTTCCTGAACGTCGTATGCATGATATATTTTTAACAATTAACTTTTTATCAACAAACTATTGCTTTTCGGAACCAATCCTAAGAGGCTCGCGGAATTTTATTTCAATGATTGAGGTTTTTTACTTTAAAATTTCGAGGGATTGGTCCAGTGATGCTTTATTTATGTTTTTATGTAATAAACATTTAGTAGTCGACAGTTTTATATATTTAATTGGATTTTTTTTACCAATCTCTTCTTGAAGAGATCTATTTTCAGCTATCACTTAGAATTAACTTCAATAACATTTTGTTTCCTACACTCTGTCGGTATTCAGTTTACTGAAATTGGTTTTTATTTAAATTTATTTCGTTGGTAAATCAAACAATCATTTAAAACATTTTATAAATGAATATTCATTCAAGTTTTTTGAAACAAATTCTCGTTTTCGTTCTCATACACTCATGTGTACTCAAATTATTAACAATTTTGTAAAAAATTGCGTAAATTAGATTAAAAATGTTTAATTAAAATTTACTATATAATTTGTAAATAAACTTCAAATTCTTAAGTCATTTTGGGGCTCTAATAGTAGTACCTTTCCCCAATTGATATAAATTTGGCTATACTTAATCCATCCTATACCAATCACGAATCCGCATACTATAACATCCAATTTCTCAACAAGTCGCAAATTTATCTCAATAAAACAAAAATCACTCATCACCTTGATCAAGAACATCAAACAACTATACTTCCATAACCAACTTTTCATCCGCCCACACACTGATTTAGTATACAGAGCAATCAAGAATATTAATTTTTCAAAAAAAAAAAAACACTCGTCATAAATTATGAAGATGATTGGAAATGAACATGAAATTTTCTTATATACATTTCCCAATAATTTCTGTTTGATAAATATGAGACAGAGATTTTCCAACACAAAAAAAAAAAAAAAAAATTATCGACACAAAGGAAAAATTTATAAATAATTTTTTTCCGAAAAAAAAAAATACAAAAATTGTAATAAATTTTTTAATAGCTCTCCAGGTGGACACAATCCTTTAAATATTTTTTTTGTTGTTTCTTTCTATGCGTGTATATAATATAATCTTAGTAGATTTTTTTTTATTATTTATAATATCAAACTACACTATCTTCTTAACTACCACTTAAGAAAACACAAAAAGAAAAATAGTAATAAAAAGATTTAAGAGATCTCCGAGAGATGAAAATAAAGGAAGTTTACAATTATAAATATTTTAATT
The DNA here is from genome assembly GCA_951394425.1 of Tipula unca. Taxonomy (NCBI): domain Eukaryota; kingdom Metazoa; phylum Arthropoda; class Insecta; order Diptera; family Tipulidae; genus Tipula; species Tipula unca. Next base: position 213,740,221 of record OX596380.1, read on the forward strand.
TAAACAAAACGTTTTTTTTTTTTGTACATATTCTTGACGTTTGTATATATTTTATTGTCTTAACTATACACTTTGTAATTTCTTGGTACATATTATAACCCGAGTCGTCGAGTGCCCTTGTCATAAAGAGTTTATTGGATTTAAATTTAATCATTTCGTTTGCATTCATTTTACAAACTGGATTTGGTTTTCGCTTTGATCTTTTTTGGTCAGTCAATATTGATGTAAAAGATTTTCTTGACCGATGGTTAACATCCTTTATCTCGATGGATTACTTATACTTGCGAATCAATCGAGATAAAGGATGTTGCATAATGTATTATAGATAGTTACATATATTATCCCAAACAACATGGAGTAGGAATGAACAAAGCTTTACCAACATGATAAACAATAAACTTGCGCGATGGAAAATTTATTGAATTTTTTCTTTTATAAAAACAAAAGAAAAATGGTAAAAATAAAACTTTTCAAGGCGGAGCTTTTCCGTATAGTACACAATAGATCGTATAAATGTTCATATATGTATGTACATAAATTTGTGAAGTTTTGTTATCAAAATATAGAGGAGTATTCAAGCAACAATTAAATATTAAATATATGTGTGCACACACAAAGATCAATCAAACATGAGGTTTGTATATTTGGGCAATGGAACATAATGCCAGAATATGATGAAACGAAATTATTAAAAAAAATAATAATCATAATTTTATTAGTTATGAATTTTTCATTTTTCCTGGCAAAATTCCACATGTTCATTGTACTCTACTACTCTGTTCGTCTCGTATATGTGATGGTTTTATGCCAACGAGGGATGCATTCATGTAATAAATTTGCGAGTTTTTTTTTTTATTAGATTAAATGTTTGGAATTTTTATTACTTCGACTACTACTCTACTACTATTTTGTTACCGTTTTATATATTTTATGTTTCCTATCTAATATCAAAGGGATGTGTTGTGTACATCAGATATTTATCTATGTATATATAAATTTTCGTATACCAATATTTTTATATTTATTTATTAAAATGGATATAATTATACATACATGTATATATAGTAACATACATAAGATTTTGTTTATAAAATATCATCCACCCCTTTACACCGTCTCCTTAAACCCACATATCAGCCAAATATTTAAATTTTAATCAAAAAATAAATCTCTCTCCCAAAAAAATGTGCAAAATTTAAAATCAAAAACGAACGAGAAAGCAAAGTAATTTCCCCATACAAAAAACTTAGCAAAAGAAACAAATTTGTGAATTCACCCTTAAACGTTACAACAAAAACGGTTTCCAAAAATACGTAAAAAAATTAGATTTTTTTTTTTACAAAGTCCATATGTAAATTGTCTGATAACAGGAAAAAAAACGTAAACTATTTATCCTTCCAATTTTAAAATATCACATATGTATCCCTTTTCTATTTTAATTTTTTTTAACCAAGTCTTTATTTTAAAATTCGACGACGACGACGACGACAACAACGACATGAGAAAGGCATTAGAAGTTCTGTAAATTATTTGCAATTGAATGGATGCACACACACACACATATTATGTACATTTAGATAGAGGATAAATGGTTTGATAGATAAAAAAAAATTTGTTAAATCTGATTATATCGGATAAATTTAAATACGTGCGGAGGAATGGGTAATACTCATATGTGGTGTAGACATTAGAGGTCATTGACTTTAAAATTATGTGGAAGCTGTATTATACTTATGTATAAGCTATAGTTATATTTAAAAGATACTTTCAATACTTACGATACTGACGATTACTATTTATAGAGCATTTGTCAATATTTGTTGTATCAAACAAATTATGAAACCTTCAAAAATTCTAGAAGCTTAACACACATTTGTTCAAATAACAAATTAATAAAAGATAACCGACCCAAAGATATTTGAAAGATGATCATCAAGTTATTGTGAAATTAGATACGAATTCAAGTGAGATATGCATCCGTCATGTCATAAAAGGTCAAAATGTAAATTCTGAAAGCTGCTGGTTTTATACCATTTACATAGTAAAGTTTATATGATTCTTAAATTCATATCGCTAAAATTCTTTGAACAGGTTTTATTTCAATTGGATTGAAATAAGATTGTTCAAGTTTTAATTAAATTTTTTGAATTTTAAATAAATTTTCAATATTCTTAAAAATAATAAAATATAATTAAAATTCAACTTACACTGCTAAATTTTGTTATTTTTTCAATTGATTTTTTTATAAAATATGAAAGTTGGAGTTAAAACAAAGATTTCCAGATTTCCACATGTTCCCGACTATATTTTCGGGCATAGACCAACTGATGATTTAATTCTTTAAATGCGGGATAGTTTATGGACTTAAACTCTAAGGAATTTTACTATTTTAGATAGAATTTAGAAGTTACGTGATTTTGAATAAAAAAAATTCTAGGTTTGTGTTCAAATAATTTCGATCTGATTAATTTTAAATTTTTGCTCAGCCATATCCACCGGTACATATAGTCATTCTCATTTCGCGCAGACTTTCAATCTTAAACAAACTGCAGTCAAGGGGGCTCATTTCTGATTTTGTTTACAGAAACTCGTTTACATGTTTAGATAGCTCCGGCCAACTGCTAATTTTGTGGTCAAGAAGCTCAATTCTGATGAACTTCACTAATTTTCACAGAATTTATGTTATTTTAAAAATCATTCAAAATTACGAAACTTCTAAATTCTGTGGAAAAGTGAATGTGGCCAATTAGGATTTCAAATAGTCCATCCAAAAATAGTGTAGCTATGATCTAAGCTATCCGTAAATGTAGTTGAGAAGATCTGTAGAAATGGCGGCATAAAAGATACAAACCACCTCAAATTCCAATTTTCGTATAAAAAAATACCAATTTGAGGAAAAACCAAATTTAACAGTGTAATTTTTATTATTAGTTGTAGATGAATTTTTAGGAATTATAGGAATTTGGATTGACATTTTAAATTTTTCTTGTATTTTGGAAAAATTATAAAATTATTTTTAAAATAAGATGATTTTGAGAAGATATCCTAATTTTAAAGAGATTCCTCGAATTTAAGAAAAAATTTAAAAAAAATGCTTGGTGGTAAACTGAAAGAAATTTTGACTACTTTCTGAGGCCCTATATTCTTGAACTACTAAAATTTAGGTACCAATTTAATGTCAAAGTATTACGAAAATCATATGGTATTCTTGAAATCGGTTTCCGAAAATTTTCGCAACTGAACGTTACTAAAATATTCGTAAAGGTTGTTTCGTTTCTTATTTCATTTTCGCAATACAAAAACAATCAACAAACTCATTTATTTGTCGAGCATTCCCCGGCTTGTTTCGGCTTGTTCCAATTGAGATATTTGGGAAAGCCATTCTAAATCATTAGTTCCAGCCATTATTTTTTATTCACAACTTATCGCTTTTCGTAATGATTTCAGGAATACCAATTTAGGATTTCTCTGTTACGATTACGAAAATAGTTTTACGAAAATTTTCGTAATGTTTCAATAATAGGCCTCCTGATGCTATTAATTTTTGCGTAAGACAACTCCTTATCGAGTTATTGCAGTTTTAGTGAAAAGATGACAAAACTTGCCACAGCAGTTGCCATCATCGATAATCAGGAGTTCACCTTTCGAGCGTTGCTAGACTCTAGATCTCAAACCATTGAATAAATAGAATTGGTGCCACAAAATCGGCCAACTCGCGTTCAATCGTCGAATTTATTCTCAAGTCACGGGTTGATGAGTGCGTTTCAATTCCAGTCACAGCATTGGTTATCGAGAAGATAACCGACAACATTCCTTCGAAATACATCGACCCACAATAGTGGCCACATTTGGAGAAGCTAAAGCTCTTTGGTCCTCATTACCATCGTCCCGACAAAATAGACTTGTTGCTTGGTGCCGACGTCCTTGGAACGCTCAACATTGGCATATGAACGGAACCATCCAATGGTTCCTCATTCGCATGTGAAACAAAACTGGGATACATCCCCTTTGGAAGAATTGACCGAACGCAACACACTAAAATCATTTTGGGGGATTGAAGATACTCCTTCATTACGTGAACCCACTGCAGACGAAATAAACAGTGCTCGAGATGATAATGACAGATACATAGTGCGACTCCCATTCATCGACCAACCATCAACATATGAATCCTCACGAGAAGGCTCAATCGTCCGCCTGAAACACATGCAACATCGATTCTCCAGAAATGCAACCCTACGGGAAGAATATCGAGAATTCATGCGGGCATATCTAGAGCTGAACCATATGAAGTTGACGACAACAAACCCAAGAATCAAGTAAACTATCTTCCTCACCATGGCGTAATGCAAGGGTCAAGTTTCCCGCCAAAGTTACGTGTATATATCTTTGATGACTCGCACAAGACGACTTCCGAGGTTTCGCTCAATCAAAACCTTCACATCGGTCCTAATCTCCAGCAATCTTTTCTCAATCCTCACTCGATTCCGCCAACACAAATTCGATCCCATTGTAGACATTCAAAATCGACAGATCTTGGTGGCAGATGAACATCGCGATTACTATCGAATCTTGTGGAGAAACGCACCAGACGATCCGATTCAAGAATATCGACTACGCACATTGAGCTATACGGCACAGCACACAAAATCGATAATGCAATGATGGCTAGCTTATCGACAGAATCTGAAATCATTAAAAGCCATACAAATTCCTTAGTGGATAGGGCATCCATACAAGTCAAAGTGTTGGAGACCACTTTGACTTATATGTATGCCCTATCCACGGGTTCAGCGAAGCTTCCATGAAGGCATATGCCGCGGTGAAATACATTCGCACCAAGTCAGCCGATGGTGGTTCATTCAAGATCACCATCCTAGCATCAAAGACTAAGGCCGCCCCACTGAAAAACGACAGCCTTCCGCGCCTAGAGCTGTGCGCTAGTGCGATGCTCGTAAAACTGATGTAAAAGGTCGTTTAGTCACTTAGATCCGATGGAAGATATTAGTGGCGAATCGCGTTTCCTCAGTGGTTGCCGTGCAATCTAACATCGTATCGTGCCACGACGAAGTCTATCAATTGCTCACGCGTTGTTCGACCCACGAAAAATTGGTGCGCGTGACAGCCCTCTGCAGGCGTTTTCTCCGGTTTCGCCTCACTCAACTTAGACAACGCATCGACTTTATTACAGTAGCAAAGCTAAATTGGTCACTAAAATATTGAATTTGATCCGTCCAGAAGATTCATTTCTCAGACGAAATCTCGCGGTCCCAATCACGGGAAAACCTTCCGAACCACAGTGTGCTTCGCTCGCTCTACCCTTTCGTCGATGGTAATGGAATCTTACGAGTCAGGCGACGCTTAAAGGACTCGATGCTGCCGTACCAGAGGAAACACCCGATTATCCTACCAAATAACGATCAACTCACCCATTTAATCGTTTCACAAGCACATCGAACCAAGCTTCACGGGGGATCTAGGGGGATGTTGGCACACCTTTCCAGTCGCTATTGGATCATTAATGCCAAGAGGCTAGTAAAGGCGAATGTCCACAAATCCTTTCGCCATTGTTCAACTACCAATCAGCAATTGATGGCCAATCTCCCAGCTGCACGCGTCACACCGCCCGAACATTCCTCCATAGCGGAGTGGACTATGGACTACGCGGATACAATACAAATCAAACTCAGCAATCGGCGCGGCGGAAGAACAAAAAAAGGTTATATATGCAGCCTGTTCGTGTGCCTTTTGACAAAGGCCATACACCTGGAGTTGTTGTCGCATCTCACCACAAACGCATTCATCACCGCTCTCAAACGGTCCAACGCCCGAAGAGGAAAGACTCAAAATTTGTACGACCTTAAATTTGTGCGACCTTCAGATGGCATCCCTCCTCCGACGAAGCACGAAGAATACTAACTCCGAGATTAAGTTAACTCAAGACGGCACCAACTGGATTTTCAATCTTCCCGCGTCTCATCATTTCGGAGGCCTTTGGATGGCGGGAGTAAAAGCAGTAAAACACCAACAGTAATCATCAACACATCATGTTCCAGCATTTTTGAAGAATTTGGTCAACGGAATACTTCACCCGACTGCAACAGCGACCCAAATGGCGTAAGAAAACCACCAATTTTGCAATGGACCAAATCATCACCAAATCATCGCCGTTCAACTGTCTGATACGAACAGTAACTCTTAAATGTCAGAACACAACGCTTACGAAACCGGTGGTAAAACTGTGCCTATACTACCAGCGGCGTCGCTCTGGTCAGAAGCTCACAAACATTTCATGGGAGGCATGGGACGACTCTACATCGCCGATGGCATCTAACATCGCATCGTGCCACGACGAAGTCTATCAATTGCTCACGCGTTGTTCGACCCACGAAAAATTGGTGCGCGTGACAGCCCTCTGCAGGCGTTTTCTCCGGTTTCGCCTCACTCAACTTAGACAACGCATCGACTTTATTACAGTAGCAAAGCTAAATTGGTCACTAAAATATTGAATTTGATCCGTCCAGAAGATTCATTTCTCAGACGAAATCTCGCGGTCCCAATCACGGGAAAACCTTCCGAACCACAGTGTGCTTCGCTCGCTCTACCCTTTCGTCGATGGTAATGGAATCTTACGAGTCAGGCGACGCTTAAAGGACTCGATGCTGCCGTACCAGAGGAAACACCCGATTATATCCTACCAAATAACGATCAACTCACCCATTTAATCGTTTCACAAGCACATCGAACCAAGCTTCACGGGGGATCTCGGGGGATGTTGGCACACCTTTCCAGTCGCTATTGGATCATTAATGCCAAGAGGCTAGTAAAGGCGAATGTCCACAAATCCTTTCGCCATTGTTCAACTACCAATCAGCAATTGATGGCCAATCTCCCAGCTGCACGCGTCACACCGCCCGAACATTCCTCCATAGCGGAGTGGACTATGGACTACGCGGATACAATACAAATCAAACTCAGCAATCGGCGCGGCGGAAGAACAAAAAAAGGTTATATATGCAGCCTGTTCGTGTGCCTTTTGACAAAGGCCATACACCTGGAGTTGTTGTCGCATCTCACCACAAACGCATTCATCACCGCTCTCAAACGGTCCAACGCCCGAAGAGGAAAGACTCAAAATTTGTACGACCTTAAATTTGTGCGACCTTCAGATGGCATCCCTCCTCCGACGAAGCACGAAGAATACTAACTCCGAGATTAAGTTAACTCAAAACGGCACCAACTGGATTTTCAATCTTCCCGCGTCTCATCATTTCGGAGGCCTTTGGATGGCGGGAGTAAAAGCAGTAAAACACCAACAGTAATCATCAACACATCATGTTCCAGCACTTTTGAAGAATTTGGTCAACGGAATACTTCACCCGACTGCAACAGCGACCCAAATGGCGTAAGAAAACCACCAATTTTGCAATGGACCAAATCATCACCAAATCATCGCCGTTCAACTGTCTGATACGAACAGTAACTCTTAAATGTCAGAACACAACGCTTACGAAACCGGTGGTAAAACTGTGCCTATACTACCAGCGGCGTCGCTCTGGTCAGAAGCTCACAAACATTTCATGGGAGGCATGGGACGACTCTACATCGCCGATGGCATGATGAACTATAGGTGCAATACACAAAAGTTATGAAGACAACCTTGATTCCAAAAATGCGTAGGTGGCTTGACCACATATTTGAATAATAATGGCATTACAGTATAACCCTGGCCAGGAAATTTCCCAAACCTCAACCCAATTGAAAATTTGTGGGAATTCACTAAACGCAAAATTTTTGAAAATGTCACAATAAATAAAATCCAGCTAATTGAAAAGCTTATAACAGTATGGTGCCGTTTATGGTTCATGGTAAAAATATTGCAACAAAATGTATTGAAAGTATGCCGTGCTGAATTAAAGTTGTGATTCGTCCGAAAGGCTCGGCTACCAAATATTAATTTTTTTACAAAATTTTTATTTTTTTTTGAATTTTTAAGAAGACTGAAATAATAAACTTTTATTGCACTGCTATAGTTACTAATTTGTTCAATATTCAGTGTGTCTCTAATAATATGGCATCCCACCAGAAACATAGTGGATGGATAACCAATCAAATTTCTTTTGTGGTTTACAAGGGCCTGCGGCTGCTTTTTAGTGCACGAGCATTGAAATTTAGGACTAAATTCGTTAAAATGTTTATAATATTATAAAATGTATTTAACATATCTTTAGTACTGTATTGTATCTGAGCTAATATCAGGTTCAATAATATAATGGTCCAGAATGCATTTAAGAAATTCACAAAATCCTTGCATGGCGGCGTCAAATTGCATTCCTTATAATCCTAAAATATTAAGGAACCATTTCTAAATCACAATCGGCAGTAGGTTTTGGTACAGATGGATACTTATCCGAAACAAGGAGTATATAACACCAGTATCTTTGGCATGCCGCCAGAATATGTGGATGACAATGACACCACCACTCAATATTGATGAGTTAATTTGACCAAATCCAAGAAAAAAACTCGCAGAGGAGGTTCTATGTATCTAAATAATAGCGCATTTGAATATAATCTGGTAACATTTTGTTCACTGTACACAAAAAAAAATATCTCAATATCATTCAATTAATTAAAACAATTAAGCACAATTTCAAAACACTTTAAAATACATATATTACTAATTGATTAATGTAAATGTTGTGTTTATGTTTTCATCACTAACGCATATACCTACATACATATATGTATATACATAATAAATGTTTAGTATTTCCCCAAACGCAATTACATGCCGCGCTCTAATCATTAGTATCAAATTATCGCCCACGCGTCTACTAAATTATAATTATGTATGTGCTGCCGCGCGCACTCATTTGTACAATTTACTCAAAGTGACAAGCCGTTTATAATTAATATGTGACTTTTTGAAAATATAATTTAAATAATTAAAACAAAAGTGTATATAGGAACAAACACAAAAGCAACAAAAAATAAATGTTTAACAACCGAATACACTTAAAATACCAAAAATACCACAAAATTAAATTAAATTAAAAAAAAAAAGAATTAAACATTTTTTTAAAACTATAAATCACATTATTACACTACATTTATTCTCCTTTCTGTGTATCAACACGCATACACACACACACACCCAAACACATACTCGACATATCGTATTTAACCCTAAGACATATTTTTTTGTAAATGTTTTAAATTAGATTGTTCTAATTTCGTTTAAAAAAAAAACATGATATGAGGATGAATACGAGGAAGAAGAAGAAGGCGAAGAAACCAATTTATGTGTCTTAATTATTATCTTAATATTTATGTGTTTATTTTTCTTCTCGTACATCAAACTATTAGTATTATTGTCGTATACATATGTACATATATACATACATATATGTAATTTAAATTAGAGTGTCTTTGGTTTTATTTTAATTTACCTAATTTAATTTTAAGTGACAATAATTATAAGAAGTGTGTGATATGATTTTTTTTTTTTGGAGAGGGGGAAATAGATGTTTCAGTCTTTATTGTGGTAATTTGATAGTGTAGATCAGCGCCTTAGATCAGAGGTATACAAATATAATCAAGGCTGATGTATGTGAAGTTATCCCCGGAATTTATCCCAGGCAATGCACCTTTTTGAATCAGGCAACTCTAACAATTTTATACTTCATGCAATGCTGTGTGCAGTTAGCCCAGCCCAGGAATGCAAAAGATTCTCCGTTATACCTTTATGCGATTATAACTATATACTTTTCTGGTTTACCGGAATAAAAACTTTGTTGGATCAAAGCTATAAAATTTTAAGACAAACAATAAAATACAAAATAATTTTGAAATAAAATACAAAAACGGTATTAAGATATTTTCAACCCCAAGCATTATTTAGGCACAATGATACGGTATACTTTTTAAAAAAAATTTGAAGTGTGCCCATCTCAAAACCATATAGCTTAACCAATTTTTAATTTCGGGAAACCAGTATAGTATATACATATGTAGTTATAATCGCAAAGTTTTCTGTTGGCTTTTGAAAGTACATAATTTTTAAGGATATTTATCATCTCGTATATAAACGTATAAAAGAAAATCTTTCCGTAGATAACGTCGACAATGTAGACAACGTCAATAATTTAGACAATTCCTATAGTGATTTTATAAATTAATTCTAAACTACGGTGACCAAATATCTTTAGGATCAATGGGATGTGACTTTTCACCACCCAGTTTATAGAATTGCGCCTTCAAAATAAAAGTGTTTTTTTAATCTGCATTGTCTGCCAACTGGTGCACAAATACCTGAGAATCCATTGGCATCCGGTTTATCCATTGCAAAATTATTAAATTTACCTAAAACTACGATGTATACATAGCGTTACTAAACTGTATAAAGAAGGTCACAGTGTAGAAAGAAAGAGCAGCTCAAAGGAATGATAAACATGGCACAGATATGATAAAATTCGTAACTTACATTAAAAATAATCCGGGGATCTCTGACTTAAACCGTGCCATGAAAGCCATCCTGCCCCATGGTATGACCTGAGGAAAGGCTATAAGAGCTACCGAGTTATTAAAAAACCAAATCGTCAGATAAACTTTGTTAAACTTTATTAGTTAAAAAACATTGCCAGACTGCTTTATGACCAAGTTTTGACAACATTGAAGGAGGTCAAAAATATATCTTGCCAACAATTATGGCAATGCTTCCGCTAAATAAAAACACTTCAAGTTACGAGTAGATAAATTTGCAAAAAGAATTATGATTTAGGCCCTTTCCCAAACACCGACTTATTTGTTTTGTCCGACTTATTTAAATAAGTCTGCTAGCGAGGTGACTTATTTGCTATCCCTCTCTTTCAAAAAAATAAGTCGGCAAAATCAATTGGGACGACTTGACCGACTTATTCAAGATGGCGTCAAATAAGTCAATAAGTCTGAAATAAGTCGGTGTTTGGGAAAGGGCCTTAGTCAGCGATTTGTATAGTTGACGTCGATTCTATGCAAGTTTTTTAGAAATCGACTAAACTACATAATACGAGTAGTCAGATGTTTTATAAAAAATAGTGTTGAATGCTCAAATGAAATCAAACAATCGTCATGGAAAGAGTATTTTAAGTTTTAGTTTAATTTCATTCTAAATAGTATTTCTTTACTGACTTAACTAGTTCACAGTACTCTAAAGATGCAATGAAATGGCACGAAACTAATCTACATATTCAGTGTTGTAGTGAAATTGGGAATATGCCAACCATCGTGTTCTTCAGTGTCTAGTCCTTTTCATATATTATTAGAAAAAAGGAACAACTTGATTGGAACCTTGTGGGGATTATAGGAGATTAAACCCCGTCACCGTTCCTAACCCTTACCCTATACCATAATATACCAAATTCCCCTATGAACTTAAGCTGTTGTACTATATTCTCTAAAATTGACCTAGGCAGAAAATTGACCAATATTCTCTAAAATTGACCTTTTTTGGTTCACGCAACGCTGAAGAGCACAAATCGCATTTGCAACTGCTGTTTAAAAATCTTGCGATTTTGGGATCAATATCTAAACTTTAAAATTTGTTTTTGGTGTTAATTCTCTTAACTTTCTAAGTCACAAAATTACCCTGCAGGAATCCCATCCGAGGAAAAAGTTGAAGCGATATCGGAATTTCCAGTGCCTACATCCATTCGACAAATTTAACAATTTACTGGCATGGTTAATTATTAACATCGCTTTGTACCAAAACTGGTTGAATTTTTATCGCCGATTCATGCACATCTAGTTTTGTTACTCAGAAAGCGAAAAATTGCAAGAAATTTTACTTTGTCAGAAGAGTGTAATGAAGCATTTTCTCAAACTAAAAGTGGGCTTGCTCACCGCAGTCGGATCCACCCTCTAGCATTTTTCTTCAAAAAGTTACAAACAGCCGAAACGAAATATTCTGCATTTGATATATAATTACTCGTTTTATACTCAGCGGTTAAACATTTTCGATATCTTGTAAAAGGTCGAGAATTTACGATTTACTCAGACCACAAACCTCTTACAAGCGCAATAATTACAAGCTCTCTTCACAAGTTCATCTTACAAATTTGAGTGATTCTAATTTCACGGTTTATATACATTTATTGTGAAACTGGAAAATCGCCCTTATCTTCCAGAATAACAACGTCGATGCTCTGCATAACATTTCACATCCTATAGTGTCTGCACAATTTTAAAATTAAACGGATCGTTGCTTTTGGCCTAGCATGAACATCAGAATTAGGACAATTTAAACAGCCTTTTGGTCATTTTGAACACATTCAATTAGACATCGTTGGACCACTTTCTCCATCAAATGGATATGCATACATTTTAACTGATATAGCTCGTTTCACTAGATGGCCAGAAGCTTACCTTAGTCCCAACAGATACAAAATCTTTTGTTGGAAATTATATATCAAGATTTGGAGTACCTATAAACATTAATAGATTAAGGAAGCTATTTCCAATCTAAGTTATTCTCAGAATTAACGAAGCTTCTAGGCACACCTTATAACGGAATGGTTGCACATTTTCATCGCCCACTACAAGCATCTCTAAAAGTGAGAGGTTTCGAGGTTTTAGTGTACATGCATTCAAGGCTGGTAGTTTTATGTGCATATCGTTTAAGTTATATTTTCTCTTGGTGGTTCCGTTTTCTATTTGAATATTCGAAATGGAATTAATCGGTCAATTAATTTTAATTAAAGATTTTAAGTGTTGTAGGGTTCAGGCTGAAATATTACTGTTAAATGACTTTTCAAAAATTAATTCCAAATTTTACTTTGCGCATATTATAAAAATTATAGAAAATTTTGAACCTTAAAAATTTCAATATACAAAATAAAAAATTCAAAAATTTTAAACCAAAATTTAAAATCTATAAAACCTAAAAATTACTAATTTCTACATTTTTAGATTAAGAATGGAATAATTTTTTCAGGTTATCAATTATCTACATTTACCGGATTTTAAATTTAATTTATTTAATTTCAAATTCGTAACGTCTAAAATTACAGTTATTCTATTTTCAATTTCTTAAAATTTGAAGGTCCTAGGTTTAAAATTCTAGATTCCAAGCCTAAAAATTATTCTACATTTTTAAATTTTGAAAATTATAGAAAATTATTCTACATTTTTAAATTTTGACAAAATTCATAGGAGTTTTATCCTTTCGGAAAGTTTATATTGAATAGGTGTGCAAAAAATGTGTAGTCTATTGGTTGAGTCCCACTCCGTAGTCTATTGGTTGAGTCTCACACGTATGTCTGTCACTGCAATTGCAAATTGCAATCCCATGCAATACATATTCAAAAATCGCAAATTTAGAGAAAGTTAAATAGATTTTTGGGATACTTTATCAAATTTTGAATATTTATCCGAAATTAAGTTTTTCGAATTTCGGAATATCACTGGAAATATAAAAAATTAAATATAAATTTTGAAGATTTAACAAGTTTTCGTGAAGTTTTAAAAGTCATTCTATTGTTCGAAAACTTCGGTGAATCAAAATCAAGTTTCATCGGATTTTCAACAAAATTCTCCAACTTCTATTTTAAATATTTGAAAAATTCGAAATCCCTAAATTTTTTAAAAATCTATCAATTTGTCAAAATGTATTAAGCATTATCTAAGTTTTGTAAAATGTATTCAATTTTGGAATATTTCTCAGAATCTTGACGGATGACACTTTTATGATTTTAATATGTCTCATATATTATTTATAAAATTGAGTGAAATCCTACTAAAAAGTTATTATTCATGTGATTTCAAAGACTTGTTTAAAGGGAGCCATTTTTATTGAGGTGGCTATATGCCAAACAAAATCGCTAGCCAAGTTTGTTGGATAGGTGAAAAAGTTTTTAGGGCTGAGTTATGATTTCAAAAATTGTTTTCATTTCTTTAACGAATTAGATAATGAAACAAGCAACAATGAAAACTGAAAACAACTGAAAACGTAACGCGCACATGTATACTTATGGTTCATATGTGAGATTTGTAAATCGCAAGTTAGAAATAAAATTCGAAAAAAATTCGACGTTTACAATTCTGAATTTTAATTCGGAAAATTTAAAAATTCTTGAGATTTACCAATTTACAGTAGTTCTAAATTTCTTAATTAACTTTTAAAATTCGACAAATTTTGTAACCGCATTTCAGATATACGATTCTGAAGATAAAATTTAACATTCGAATTGTTAAATGTTGAAAATTTGAATGTTAAATTTTAAAGCATCCCTCCAATTTTTAGAGAAGGTTAACTAGGAAGATTTTAGCGAATTTTTTAAATTTTGAATTTTCAATCGAGATTAACAGAATTTATAGAATCTCGATGTTTCACTCGAATTATACCGAGCATATAGCACACTTAAAATTGATGATGTTTGACTCAGAAAGTATTGATTTTGACCCTGATGATGATAAATATATCCTTGACCTTCTGTTAAGAGTACAGAATTCATATGAGCCGAACTATCGCTTATATATCGGTACAGACTGACATGGAGCTATACAATGTGCCAAATAAATCAGACCTATAGTCGTTCGTCCTCGAGTTAGCTGGTAATGGTGTAAGGCAAGGAAGTAAATATTCTCATAAATTCCAGTGTGGTTTCTGCTACTTTCAACACTGAAATTTTGTCAAAGCAAGCCTTGCAGTTTGACAGGATACACTTATATATCTATGAGTGCTCAAATGTGTCAAATATCTGCCCTCCTTTCATACTTTGCAATTTGTAGTGCCGTATCTAGAATCTAGCTACCCCACTTATGCACTTTCGTACTGTTCGAGTATAGGGTAGGCACCCACGAGTGTCTTTGGTCAGTTTTGTGGGTGACTTCTGGTACCCTGGGCAGATAAGCCATTTAAAATTTGTGTTGTGACGCTATCGTGGGTGCGTAACTGCCTATAGCCTTACATTCCATTGCCAAGCCATCTAATATAGGTTACTAACGAACGCATATTATTATTGTATATACTGTACCGATAAATGTAAGCGCAAAATGATTTCCACAGAGGCCAATTAAAAAATAAATATACGATCTTATATCATATAAAGCTCATATCATAATAATAATTAAGACATTACAATAAAATATAAAGTTCTGTTATGCGTTTCATTTCTTTTTATATTGTACACCACGTATTTCGAGTATAATTTTTTTAATGAATAAAACAAAAAATTACACACAAACACAATACACACACAGGCACATAAAGTCATTACGACATTCAATTCGTTCTGTTGTAAAATATCTTCATTTGTCTCCACACAAGATCACAATGAAGTTAACTTAATTGCATTTTATTATTATTTGCTGCAATGCGCGCTCTTACTTTTCGGCTGGAACGATACCACATTATTTTATTGCACAGAGTTTATATTATATCGATCGATCGTAAAAACTAAAAAAAAAAAACAGTAGTGGCGAATAAACCGTGCCAATTCATTTTTATCTGCTCAGTGCTAACTCACAACACTGTACTCCCCTGCATTTCGACTATACATATGTACACATACATATTGGAATTTATTTTATTATTATATTTACTTATAAAAAATAAAAATAAATAATTGATAATTGAAATCTTATTGAATAAAATTACAAAATATCGAACAACACGAACTCACCAAGAAAAGCAACACACAAATATAAAAGTAACACAAATCATTCTTGAACGGTTCCTTTTAAGGGGATAATTTATAGTTTAACAAGTTTTTGTCATTTTATTGTATATAAACCAGCAAACAGTAGCAACAACATTATAAAGCGAATAAAAAAAAATTATTTGCTATACATAAAAAATATTCCGTTTATTATTTTCTTCTTCTCAAAATCACTAAAAATATTCGCGTAATATCGTGTAATTTTGTACCCGATATATACGTTCTCAACTCTATATAACAGTATATACGTAATTGTACGTACAAGAAATTGAGATTGAACATATTGGAAAATTTTTTACGTAATATTTTCAACGCAAGAATAAATTATTTTTTATAATTTAATTAGTTAATATTTATATCAAGTTTATCTATAAAATTTACCCTTTTCGTGTAAAATATATCTTGTCTTCCAACCATTTTGCCTTATTAAAATCTATAATTTATTGCATAAAATCAATAATAGAAATAAGACGATTAAATCCTTATTATCCTCTATACCATTATAGGGGAATAATATAATAACAAATAAAATAAAAAAAACATTCAATTGACAAATGTAATTATCACAATTACTCTATTTTTAAGGATTAAAAAAGGATATAAAATTTAAAAAAAAAATTTAAAAATGGTTATCCTTTGAACTAACAAATAATAAATCAAAATTAGATAGAAAAATTATATTTGTAATTTTTGTAATCCTTTTATTAAAATTTATAATTTTTTTTAACAGGATCAGGAAGATGCAATAAAGTGTGAAATAGATTTTGAGGTGAAAATTCGTTGTTTTCTTCGGGAATTAGACAAACATGTTTTATTAATTAATTAAATCGATTATTTTTAATGCTGAACCAGTCGCTTGTTATAATTTATAAATAAATAACAATCAAAAAAATATTAAAATATTTTCATTTCAAATTTGAATCGATCGTGCACTGATGCAAGACATTTTTTCGTGTGTTTTACTATATGAGCTTTTTAACAAGGTCGGCTAAAATTTGGTATCGAGAATTTTTTTTATATTGTTATAGTAAATGGAATTTCACATAAAAATAAAATTTCGATACCAAATTTTAGTCGGCTTTGCTAAGGATTAGTATAGTAGATCCCACGAAAAATTGTTTACCATTGATGCAAGACCATTTTTCGTGTGTTTTACTATGTGAGTGCTTGGAAAAGTCAACTAAAATTTGGTGTCAACATATTTTAATATTTTTTGAAATTGTATTGTAATTTTTTATATCGTTTCGGCTATTGCATTTCTTCTACTCAGCCAATGCAGTCAGAGTAGAGCATTTTCTGATTTTTACATAACAATTTTCAAATTGATTCATAAACTTGATAATTTTCACAGCATAGTTTTTGTCATATATTTTTATTAAATGGTGTATTGTCGGAAAATTTCTGATTGCTCCTTTTCAATATTACGGTGTTGTCCTCTGTGTTTATATAATAACCCACTGGCCGCTACTAAAAACAACACAATTATTATACATAATAGTTTTATTATTTTTATTGATTTAAAACAGGATGTGCGCATTTGGTTATCTCCTATAAAAGCAGTTGAACAAAAATTAATTTTGAATTCAAATTTGCAGGACAATTAATTATGTAGTCACATATTTGAGTTGTATAATTTTGAGTTGTATATCGCTTTCAGCATGCTAGGCTGAAAATACTTGGGATTCGAAGCTTTCATCTCTCATAGTCTTATTAAAAAGTTTAAAATAACAAGTGTCATTCACTTCAATCAGTCTAATCCAAAGAATATTTTGAAATATACGAACAGTAAAATAAAAGTGATTGGATTTCATTTTACCAAGTCTTTAAAGAATTCTTCGCTAGTCTTCAACATTTGCAATTTGTTAGGAAAAATAAGAAATTTGAGTCCATTTATGGATAATCTCACATACCTAAACATCTGATCTCTCTTTACTAATGATGAAGTTTTCAATTATTTGTCTAGGAGAAATAGACTCCTTTACCTTAACTAAAACATTAACCTTCAGCTTTATTTACTAATTATGCTGGTTATATCCGTTTTCACAGCCACAGTCAATTTTTTTTCATATAAAGGAATTTTTTCCTAGAAAATAGACTGTTACAAATCTTAATTCTTCCTGCAGTTCATATACCAAAATTGAGTCTATAAAGTACAAATTGTAGTGTATGTATACTCGTATATACTGATTTTTCTAAGGACTTTAGTTGACCGCAATCACCATTTATAAATAAGCTGGAAAAATTGAATTGTGAGTTTATCCAGGATACAGTCTATCTTTCTGGAGAGACAATTTATCAAGATTAAGGATGCATCGTTACATTTTTGTCATAAATATTTATTTATAACAAATGTATCTTATTATTTTTATTTATTTATAACAAAATATTCGATGAAACAAATTAAATGAATTATCCCTACTTCTGTAGTAATTTCTATGCAAAAGCTGTTGACAGTGTCGGTTTCTGATCCGACATTTGGGGCGCATATTGATTTTATTATTGATAAGGCGAACATCATGACTTTTTAGTCTACTCTCGCTTAAATCTCTGTATATATCTGTTGCTTTCGAATTTTAGAATTGGGCTTCATTCTAGGTATGCGTTACTCCAATAGTATCGAAAGTTTACAATCCTATTCCAAGCCCTTACTGCGATCATTGTAATTCATTTATATTAGGTCAATTGGATCATAACGTTTTAAATTCCATGCTGTATGCTGAATGTACATCACATGCCGTCGTGGAATACTTTACAATTAATTCCAAACTGTCTTCAATTATAACAAATTTATTGGCTATAGCTATTTAGCGAATAATAATCTAATGGGAAATCGATAGTCTATATAGCAATTCGCAAATTAACGATATTGCAACCTAGTGAGAAAAATAATAAGTGCTTAGATACTTTGGTAATTTTACAACAATAATCGCATTGTATAAAATAAAATATCATTTAGATAAAGCAAAACATGGTTTAGCTTAAGTTAAAAAGTAGATCAACATTTTAGTTGTGCTATCAACCGCTGGGAGTCATTTTTATGCTTAATCAGAAAAAATTACAAAACGTATAATTTGTTTTATGTTATTTCACCTGCAATTATATCATTGTGTTAGAAATTTAAACTAGCTAAACCACTAAATCTTTTTGTAACTAACGCAAGACATCTTGAAGCTAGAAATTTCGAAATTGTGTCTCTTAAAATTAGTTATGAATTCGAAATTTCAAATCGGATCAATATATTAATTTTAGCGAAAATGTTGAATTTTTAAAGAGAATTAGTACACTTTTTGTTTCGTTTTGCTCTTTACTATTTTGTTAGGCATAAATCATCAAAATATACTATTTTCGAGTTAAAATTTTCAGAATTTTTGGAATTCTATTTTAGAAGTAATAAAATTCTTTCTATAGTTTGCTCGAAATTATGAATATGGAAAAATTTAAAGAATTTTCAAATTTAACGTACACAATTTATAATGATTTTAATAGTTTTAATAGGTTTACGCAGATTGGTTAATTTTTTTAAATTAAATGTAAGACCCTTACAGAATTTCAGAATTTTACTATGAAATACAAAATTGAAAATTTAACAAATTTTAAAATATTTATGGGAATTTAAGTTTTAAAAATTTGACAAAAAAAAATTACGGAATTTTAAAGTGCTTGTTAAATTTGATTTTAAACCAAACTGTGTTAATAAAATTTAATATTTATTTAGACAAATTAAAAATTTAAAAATTCCGTTCTTAATTAAATTCTGAATTAAAAATTCGAATTGAATTTACAAATTCTGAATTTCGTCATTAAATCATTGAATTTTGAAAATTTTATTTTCATAAAATATTTAATTTTCAATGTATCGAATTGAGACTGAATTTAAACATAAATTTTAAACTGAATTATAAGATTATGAAAATGTTTAACGCTTAATTTCAATTAGAATTTCGTGTAAATTTTTAATTATCAAATCAAATCGTACCAATCTGAATTTGAAATTTAAATTTTAATTATTAAACTTTGAAATTTTGGTTGATCACAATAACAAATTTCAAAATATATATTTAACGAAATTACAATTTAAGTTTTATAATTCCTAATTTTAATTTTAATGATGTCTTCAAAATTTTTAAAGATTAAATATTGTCAAGTGTTTTATTGAATGTATTAAAAATTCAACATTTTCGCTAAAATCCGAATTGAAATTTCGAATTCATAATTATAAAATGTAAATTCAAGTATCCTACAACAAATTTATTGTTTAATCCAACAATTTCAAAGGCAGATAATTACAATTGAAATTTCGTCTTCAGAATTAAAAATGTACGAAATTCAACTTTTCGATAGGTTCAAAATTTAAATTGATACTTCGAATTCTGAATTTCTAAAATATTAAGCTCATAGTTAGTTATTCAATTCCAGTATTCTAACATAACACTTTCAATTTTAGGTATTTTTAAAATTTACCAAATCTGAACTTATTCTTAAATTTAAATCACTGCATTTAAAAATTTTTAAGTGTATAGTACGAAAATAAAAATACTAAAACTTTCCAGAGTCGAAATGTATTTAAAATTTTAAAAATTCAGAAATTTAATTTGTCCGTAATTCAGAATATTAGTTTTAACTTGAATTTTGAATCTTGTGAAAATATTACTATAACTCAAAATTTTTCTCGAAAATTATGGAATTTTCTAGTTTTTCAATCGTTTAAATCCGAATTCGAAATTTTAATCCTAATTATCGAACAATGAAATATTAAGAAATTTGAATTTCTAAAAATATAAAAAATTCAATTACGAATTTCTAAAAATTTCGATTGATTGCCTAGAAATTATAAATTCAGAATTATAAAATTTAATTAATAAAATGTTTAATTTCATTGTTCGATATAGAATTTAATTTTTTTATTTAAACTTGTAAAATTGTATTTCAATATTTTTTGGCCGAAATTTCACAGTCCATTAGCTTTAAAATTCGAATTAAAATGACTAATTCAGGAAATTAATAATTCATCCAACAAATGAAAATTTCGGATTTACATTTAAAAATTTTCTTTTAATATATTTTCAAGAAATGGGAGAGAAGCACAACATTTATTACTGGCTTTCGATAAACCTATACCGGAATTCGATCTTTCTATCTGTTCTAGATCATTATGAGTCAATATATAATTTTAGTCCCACGATGTGTACATAACTGCGCGATTACAACAAACTCGTTTAACATTTCGCATGTACAATATATTCTTAGGTACATTAACATCATTAAAACCAAAAATTAAATGATTGTTTCTCATTTAAGATTAATGATGACATTGATACCTATATATTATAAGAGACATATTAACCGCGTATTCGTATATATACAGCCATTGCGCAGTACAAACAAACATAGGATCACAAATCGTGATTTTATATATATAAAATGGTGTACAACTCACAAATTACAATTTAACTGACAAATTCAATCATTCACATCACAATTATTATAAAATATAAATCATAATTATTATAAATTATGATTTCTATATATACTAACATATTTATGAAATAAAAATATGTGATCGTCAAATAAATTGACATAAAAATATGTCATATAATTTATATATAGCAATTTTCAGAGACACAAAATATATGAAATTATTTTCAACATGCTCTCATCGAAAAACCTGATTGTATGTACACTGGTATATACAATACATATTGTACGCTCAGATATGATGCTGATGATCAACGAATAAAATTTAATATATTAATAGAAATTAAAATGTTCAACCATGTCGAAATGATTATAGTTGGTATGATAATCAATACACCCACAGTAGTTACCACATAACTGAACAATCGAGATGTCAATATTAATAAAAACTCAAATTGATGATGCATTTATATACAAAATGAAATGAATCTCCGCCATTAATTTTTTTATATATATGTATATAGCTGCGATGAATTCCTTAAAAAATGTATAATATATATTTATACATTCAAGACTAATTAAATTTGTTAAAATATTCTAAACAAAATCATTAAGAGCGTCTTAATGAATTTATTTACTTAACATTTTTTTGCTGCCTCGTCGTAATTAAATTAATTCGAATCGAGTTTTTTTTATAACATTAACTATTTATATATACACCCGCAGTGTGTGGTTGGTATGTACGCAGTGTTTACACAATTTTGTATTTACGTACAGATTAAAAATGGATCACGGTTGTAATAATAATAATAATTGGAAATAAATTTATGAGTTTATTCGCGAAATGTTTTGCCTATAACATGCACTGTCAAAAATATCATCACTCTACATAAATTTTATTAAATCTAACACAAAGTGTTTAAAATTTAAATATATTCATAACAATTTTATTAAAAATACAAAATCTGCGCTATAATCACCCTCGTGTCTAAACACAAAAAAAAAAAAAATTATTTCAAGATATATGTACGTCCATCAACATCATCATCACACTTGTAATCTTTATTTATTTATCTTTCACGCATATAAAAAAAGCTAACTAGCTCGATAGCTTCCCCATCCGCATCAGCACCCCATAGTTAAATATTAAAATCCGATTTTTTATTTTATTTAAATTCACTTTTCACAAAGAAATGTGTAACGAAAACGCAGTGGGGATGCGGATGAGTGGTGAATTTTTTTTCTAACCAACTGGAGTATTAAAAAAAATCAGAACAGATAATTGAATACTACATACATATATACATTGAGACCTACTAAGCATTTTAGTGAATAAAACAACTCGTGATCATGTATCAATGAATTAGAATTGCTGCACAAAATAGAAAAAATTGTCTTGCATACCATCGACACGATTAAAGCTAAAGTATGATAATATTGCTTCACCCTCTCGATTATTTAACACCGAATAAACACAAAAGTAATCCTATATAATTCCCCTATTTACCCAATTTTAATATCCGCACACAGATAAATTAAACCAAACATAACAAAAAAATAAAGGGACTAAGGAATTTTTTAATAAAATCCACAATAAAAATTGAAAATTATCACTTTGGCCTTTTTTTTTTTTTTTGTTACATACAAATCCCAATCTTATGTTCTGGTTTCTTTACAAAATAAAATTGAGAATCGGAAAAAAATATACTTGTGTTAAATTTAGCACATCTCCTGTTATCACTTAACGTGCAGCTCGATCAAGGTTTCACCTTAATAATAAATTCTAATCACAAAACGCTAAATTCCAATCGCACAATCAAAGTTCGACTACATATTATAAAAAAAACTCTTGTATATATATAAACACTATACACACAGGTGCTGGAACCATCATCTTATATATGTGATGCGCGATGATCACCAAAACAAACCAACAAAAATATTTATTGTGAATTGATTTATCAATATTTTTTGTCAATTTTTTGCTGCTATATGAACTTGTTACTTGCTACACATAATATACACAACATGATCGCGATCAATCGATCGATTTTTGTGATCTTCATAAAAAAAAACCACAAAAACAAAATATCAAAATCAACTTCAGATCGTCGCAGAAAATTAAAACATTTTTTTAGAATTTACGTGACAGAATATTGTCGGCCATATTAATACGAAAGAATAATAATGATCACACATCACAAAAAAATTTTTTTTTTTTTTAAATAAATGCAATACGCGCAATCATCAGCAGACAAGCTCGATCGATCTCTCGCGATCTGAAACTTATTTAATTAAACAAAATTTAAAAAAAAAAGTAAAAATTTCTCATACCTTGTTGCAGTAAGTAACGTTTGGCGAATGCATTCTGCATTGACGTTCGGTAGAATGGATAAAAACCATTTGTATTTTCCATACGTAAATTTAATGGTTCGCCGCCCTGTGATGTTTTATTTGGGGCTGCTAGAAAGAAAATATATCAAAAAACAACAATTAAATCATTAAGTCGAGCAAGTCTTTAAATATAATATTAAAACGAAACAAACTAATTTCTCAAATTGCACTAAAATTTGAAGTACATTTGACCCAAAAAAAAAATACATATTACGTACAATACTGGTGCCGGCTAAATCAAAATAACATATTAGACAGCC
Source organism: Tipula unca (assembly GCA_951394425.1). NCBI lineage: Eukaryota > Metazoa > Arthropoda > Insecta > Diptera > Tipulidae > Tipula > Tipula unca. Next base: position 213,763,988 of record OX596380.1, read on the forward strand.
TGTCTAAATACTAAACCAAAAAATTTGTTTAAAATAATATTTTTGCTCGCTAATAATTATGACGCAAACGGATTTACACTTTTTTTTTTGGTAAGCTATAACTTCCATTCAGTTTTGTCAAATAAATAATGAAATTTTTAATTATTTGCTTAATTATTAAAGAATAATAATGAAAGATTTCATTATTAGAATAATATTGAGATGAGAGTTTTTTTTTTGTTTGTTTTGTAATGCTTACGAGTTTAGACACGGGAAATGGATTTAAATAAATGTGTGTTATAAATAATGGAATTAAAGCGTATCGCACACTACATGCGAAAATTTATTAACTTGAACGGTGGTGGTAGAGATTTTCTGAAAATGTAAATCAATTAGTTCTGTATAAATAATTTAGCCTACTTTATACACAAACGATTCAAAGAATCCGTGAAATTTTTATTTTCATAACAATAAATTGGATTCGGTCTCTTAAATCTCTTAAATTTGGGGATGTGGAAACACAATATTTTTTTTCCCAAAATTAAATTAGTTCCACAACACAAAAATCTATTAATCTAAACAAATATTTAATAATAGAATATAGATAGATAAATAGATACTACTTGTATATACTTATTATATTATAACCAAAAAAAATAAAAATTATGATTGTTAACATAAATAAATAAAAATGCACAAGACTAAACCGAAAACATATGGAGTACAAGGAGGATAATACTTGTAAAATAATAAAAAAAAAACCGTATAATTCTCGAATATAATATACAAAAGGGGCAGATGGAACATTTAAAATATATAACAGAAAAAAGTGATAAATTGTTTGGCATATTCTGTTTCAATTGTGTCTGTTTATTTATGTACAATTTTATTATGGCAAGAACATACATACAAATTGATTTAAATATATATATATATTTTATATGAATTTTTAATCAGAAATGCAAAAATTATTTTGAATAATTGATTTGGTAAAAAAAAAAAAAAAAAAAAAATTAAACAAATTTTATATAAAATTTTTGAATATATAATTTATTATATAAATTTTAAAAATACATTAGAATATATTTCACACTACATATATACTAGATATTCACTTTATGCTTACGTATTCTTATTCTGGCCCTCGCGATTTGTGTACCATTTCAAATTCAAAAAGTTTAAAAAATTTACAAACAATGCAAATTCACTCTTCACAATATATAACTTGTATATTCTTGTTGTATAAATATATTTTTGATTTAAATTATTATTGGAACAGTTATGCATTTGATATTTTTTTGTAAAACAAAAGACGATCGAAGATTTATTAACTTGTCGATTCGAATATCAAACGACGAATGCCTTCTATTGTTTTATACTTTGTGTTGATTTGATTATTCAAAAAAAAAAAAACAACGAAATTCAAATGTTTTACTATATATAGTTACCATGGTTACCGCAAAGTAAAATATTTCAAAAATGTAACTATATAACGGGAATTTTTAACAGTTAATAAAATACCAGAAACAATTTAAAATTATCATTATACATATACGTAATGAACTCCTAATTTTTTGTTAATATTATCAATCATTTGGAAATTCTTTTTGATGCATGATGATTACTTATATAAAATAAATAAGTAGAAAATGATACATGAGAAGCGCAGCTCGCATCACAATCACAAAACAATGGTGGTAATACATGATAAAAACATGTGAAATTTTAAACATATCCATAATAATAATAATCTCTTGCCGCGCCCATTGTTCGGTTGACAAAAAAAAATTTAACTTAACTTAACTTAACTTTAAGTCCGTTTGTCATAAATAAAATAATATTATTTAACATACATTTATTCACCCAAAATGTATTAAATTAGAAATTTGACGATCGAGCTTTGTTTGCTATCTTAAAGTAGCCATACAAAGTAACAAATATTTATGGATATATATAGTAAGGGAAAAAATTGGTTTCAATTAATAAAGAGCTGAGTTTGAATATAACTTGTTCTAATCCTATATGCAGATCTGATGTATTAACTTGGCCAAGTATCTACGTATTGCATAATGACTTCCCTCTCCTATAACAGAACCCGCATGGTGATTGTGTATAGCCCTCGCCGTGAATAATGGAATACCACCAAAGTATACTAGATTATAACTAAATTCAATTTTATTAGAAAGGAAACTCGGATGAATCACTTTAACCACGGAGACAGCATAACGTTCGGTTTAAAATTTAAATTTGTATTGGAAAAAAGCTTTTTTTAGAGAGAATAGCAAAACAGAAGAAAAGCCGTAAAATTTCAAAGGTTACGGAGTACTTAATCGCGGTAAAAATATTCAAAGCGGGAAAATATCTTATATTTTGTTACATTTTTAGGTTAGCTACTGCAAACTGGACATGAAACAAGTAATTATAATTTATTGGCCTACTTAAACAAATCACTGCCTGCGATGTTATCTCGTTTATCAACAAACTCCTATTCATTCGAATTGTCTATTAAAAAAAATTAGGGCATTATTTTAATTTCGCAATAATGGCGTAGAATAGATACAAAAAAAAATTATATTTGTTGTTATTTAATTTATATAATATAATCTTGTTATATTTTTATACGGCATAGATTATTATGAAATAAAAATAATGGCCTAATAGTAACCATTTTAAATCACAAATATTTTCATATTTTTTTAATTTAAATTAAATTATTATATATATTTGAAATTAAAATCGAAAACAATATTTGAAATTGATTTTGATAATTTAATAAAAATTATGCCCAATGGATGATGATAAAAATTAGGACGTTGTTTTTATTTATCTATTATGGATTCTCGACTAGGTTTAGCATTCAACAATGATTCAGCTATATTAAAAATCCTTACGTTTGATTATTATTTTATGAAACAGAATTAACGACCTAAGTGTTTTTACTCAAAAAGTAAAATTTAAAATTTTTTCCGGTTCGGATAGTAATGCAAACTATTCGTATAAAGAACTAAACCCAGTACTGAATCGATATCAAATCCAAATATTACAATTTGACCGCACATACGTATACATTAAATTTCTACTTGTAAATTTATCAACTCGGCACTTTTGGTGCGAATTTACTGCGTCACCTTCTCACTGTTTCCTTGATCGTATCATTGACATATATATACAAAACCAACAACACCAAAAATTGAGAACAAAAGAAGTTAACACAGAAAACCTGGCGGACGAATAAAACGAAGTAGAAGAAGTGCGTATTTTCACAAATCGCACAAAAAATAAAATAATAAAAAGACGCGATACGGAACATATAAAACGAACAACAAACAACTTAAAGAAAGCAACCAAAATTACACAACTTGGTACTATGTTTTGTTATATTGGGATGCAAGAAGATATATAAAATGGATAATTGATTTGCATTGAATGGGTCTATGGACAAATACAAAAAAAAACCATCTTCATGCCAACTTGTAATATCTTTCGCTCGATATAGTAATACTAATAATAATAACAATAATAAATAGTTATTCAATTTTTCTTCTTCTTCAACGACTTCTTCTTCTTCTTATTATTATTATTATTGAATCTTAATAATATGCAAAATGCTCTCCTCGGTGTACGTATGTATATTGTATATATGTATATACATATACACAGGGCTATGCGCGGTTGATTTTATTTTATGGAAATTTTGAATGTACGCGACTTCTTGCTACTGGTTTCTGCTTCTGCTGAAGCTGCTACTACGATGCTTTGATTGCTGCTTTTATATATATTAATAGTTGTTGTTATGTTTATATGCTTTTTTTTATGCTGCTGATGTTTTTCAATAAAAAAAAAAATGCATATTATGTATGTATGTAGGAAGCATACAGGAAAATATTTTAACTGTTTAGAGTTTCACAATAGACATTATGGAGGCAAAAATTATTATTTATTGTTGCTTTCATGCGATGCTATAATATGCATGTTGGATGTTTTGTATATTTCATTTAGTTTTGGACATATGAACAAGGGGTTCGTGTTGTTGTTTTGAATATTAGAAAAAAATTGCAGCTTTCAAATTTGTTTACCGTATAACAATATTAAATATTACATTACATTTTTGGGAGTGGTTTTACTTATTAGTATACGGGTTTGAAGTATTACATATATTTTGAAATTAGGGTAAATATGTATAAGCGAATATGGGATTTGATTGGATGTTACATTTTGACCTTAACTCCCTAATTAAAAATAACTCCATCTTGCAATTTAAATTCATCCATTTAATATATGGACTTTCGGTTCAAAAACTCTTTATTAAATGCAGTTTGAAAAACCCTAGTAAAAAAAAACCCACCAAAACAGCAAAATCATCATATTCATAAACCATCTTCAATTACCTTATTAACGCAATAAAATTTCTTGCAATATTTCTTCAGTTCAAATTTTTATTATCTTAAAAAAAAATTCTTTTGTAAAAAATATTTTTAAAAACTTCGTATTTTTGTTCAACAATGTACATAAGTCATGATGATGATAAAAGTGAAAAAAATAAAAAATATGTTAGGATCATAAAATATTTAAGAGAGTTGAATGAAATAAAAAAAAAAAAAACGAAACGATGACCGGTTAAACATGAAAAGAACTTTTACAAAAGTATAGACGAAGTTAAATCATAAAATTTGATTCTTAAAATTTGTAATTCATATAATAAAAGTCTACAACAACAACAAAAATTCGTAGTCGTATAAAAGAGCAAAAAATATTTATAAATACATAATATTTTAATAAAGATATAAAAATATGATTACAAAGAATTTTTATGTACAACTTGAAGTTAGAGACGTAAGAGTAAAAACTATCTAGGTATTTAACTTTAAGAAGTATCATAAAATGTTTTATGTATATGTATGTACATACATACATATATATATCGGAAGTCATATATATATATATATATATATATATATATATATATATATATATATATATATATATATATATATATATATATATATATATATATATAAATAGAGCGATAAATGGAAATAGATTAATAATAGGATTGTTAATAGGACAGGTTAACTTAAAGTAATAAACCAATAAAACTATATAAAATCGACAAACTAGAATGAATGTCTTAACTATAGAGCCAAACTATTTTTTCAATATTATTTGTAGTGCGTGTCGAAAATTTTAAAGTAATCAATGTACCGTTATTTATTCCGATACCAAAATTAGACGAATTTCAAAATTAGAAAATCTATTTTTGATACTATATATAAGCATTTATGAAGCAGTTTCGGCATCCGACCCGATCATTTTCCTTAAGGTAGCATTTCATGAAATAGAATTTCGAATGACGTTTCGATCTGCTAGCGCTGTTGATCATAAAGTTCAAACAATTAATGTAACAGGATGTGGATCAAATGGCTTTGATCAAATTGATCAGGTGGGTATGACAACATAAGGACAATGGGAATAAAGTCATTTCTCTAATTGATATTCCAGCTAATATTTTTTCATAGTTTCATATACTTATAAACACAAAAAGTCCATCAATTCCTAGTTCATTCAACAAGTTAGGACATAGTAAAACCCGCCTCAATCTTATAGTAGACTGTAAAAAACATAATCTAATTTCACTGCCATTGGACACTATACTCGTACTACTGATGATGCAGGTATCCATAGTTAACAGAAATTTGGCAGAAACCATATTCACTGCATCACCGTCGAATGGATGTATGTGAAGTGAACCTTTTGAAAATTTAATTTTATCTACCCCATGCCTATTTATGAATTTATGATTGAGATCAAACTTTTCAATAAAATTCGGTAATTTTTCACCTAATATACCACCGATCACGAAAATTGCCCATAAGATAGGCAACTGGTGTGTGGATATTGCATTTATGAGGAGTTTTATTTCACAGTCCGATTAACAACAAAACTCAATTATTTCACAAAAACAAGAAAATTTGAATTTGTTATAAATAAATTGGTTTAAATTATTCTGTTTATTGCAAGTCGCCAATTTTGGGGACAATCTCTGTTATCGGCGAATTTCAATAAAAATTAGAAATAGTTTCCAATCAAAAATTCATAAACTTTCAGTTCGACCTGATATAGGCATGGGGTAAATTAAATTAAATTTCTAATAGGTCTCAGTCGAGAACCTTGGGGGCAATCTCTCTGATCGGCGCTGTAGCTGGGAGAAGATTACCGAATTTCAACTAAACTGTTTTAGTATAATATACCAGCCCGAAAAAAATTTACATTTATGGTTCGATTTTTTTTTAAACCATATTTTGCTTTGTTCAGGAGACCTGAATCGACTACGATTTTCGATGACGGTCGTTTTCCTATATAGAAGGCAAAGGAAGAAAAAGAAAACAATACTATAAATTTACTATTGTTTACCTTTTTCTTCCTTTGCCTATAGGAAAACGACAGCTGTCGAAAATAGTAGTCGAAAGTCATAGTAGGACCCCAGTTTTTTTTATCATCTTATTTTTCGTGTTACTATGAATTTGTATAGTACATAAAAAAATGAATTAAAATTGGGCGGATTTTACTCTAGCACACAATGCCACTAATGGGCCCCACGGTGCAATACCCCCACATTCACAGTAACATTCATTCAACCCATTCATCCCATTCACACAAGTACAGTATACCACCTGCGCATTGCATAGCTCCATCTCACCCTGTATAGTGACATTGGAAGATGGGTCGGCCCATGAGTTGTACATTCCAACAGAGGGTCATAGATGTTTTCAATTTAATCACCGATCGTAATCGGGAGATGAAAAATCCCTTTTGCATCCCCCGCCTTTGTTGGGGTTCGAACCCGGAACTTCCCGATCCAAACGTCGCAGCTTTAACCACTGCGCTATTTTTTTAAAAGGCTTTTTTGGGGATGGTTTTTCGGGCTAACTTCACAACGGTGTCGAATGGTGGCTAACCTAACCACGTTATAGAAGATTTCTAATTTAAAATTAAATACACTGAGGTACTAAAACATCTTAACCATTATATAATATTCTTAAAATCGCCTTCGGATCGTTTGAAATCGCATCGTTAAAATGAAATAAAATTTAATAGTATAGAAAAAACAGTGGTACGGCCGAAATGCAATTGGTACAAGTAAATTATAGGAATTACAGGAATTGATCCGTATAGCATGTTGAAACTGATATTGGTAAAAAAATGATTAAGTTTAATCAAAGAGAATAGAACCTTATAGAGAGTTTAAAAGTCTAAGCAAAGGACAGGAGAATTTTTCCAAATAATCTGGAAATTTGTTCAGAAATACATAAGATGACGTACGGTTATCCGAAGTGTATTTCTATTTTGCTCATATAGTCTTATGATCATTAACAGTCAAATTTGAAACAGTATGTATGTGCAATATGCATTCAACCTATAAAGATATGTAGGTATACGACATTTTTATTAAAATCGAATTAGACGTATTCTAATAGATTGGAAAAACGTTTTTAGCGGTCGAGCTTCGTATTATATTAACACTTAGCTATGTTAAACGCCAAATTGTATTTATTATACTCAAAGACTGATCGTATATAGAAGTCTTCCAATTATACAATTTTTTAAAATCGAAGTGTTCAATTTCATAAATATGCTAACCTACACTGGAACTAATTTAAGAATGATACTAGTTTAAGTGTTGTGTATAATGTAATTGTCTACTTGAATCCTATTTATGGATTATAACTAAAATTACATTCAAGGGATCGCTTCGCTTTATTATTAATATTATTAACTCATAATTAACTAACCATTGAACATGTACATTAAAAATGAAAATGAACTATGTTAAATACAAAAAACCCAGAGTCTATTGCGGAACGTAATGCGGAACGTAAATCATCTTTGTCAAAACCCCAAATCTGTCAAAACGCCAAACCAAACCACAACCACCGACGCAGAAAGATCTGGCAAAATATTTTAACACAAAGGTTTGAGTCATACAATATACTCTGAAAAAAATAAAAAATTGGGACAAAGACTTTTGAAGAAGCCGAACCGCCACAATATGTCTGCGCAAGCAATCACCAGAAAACACCAACGGTCTCTCGGCCTTTACTGAGTACTGTAAGCCGATAAATGGAAGATATCACAGTCGACGAAGCTTGGTTTTATTTGACTAATGCCGATGGCTAAATAAGTGTGCAATATTTGAGTTGCGAGCAAACTAAGACGGAAATATTTCCCTTCAAAACCGTCTCATCCGCAAAGCTTTATAGTATTCTTACGGATATCTAATATTTTGGCACAAGAGTACCTATTTCTGTTCAACCAGGTGCTAAAGTAAATGCAGATTACTCCATAAACAACTGGTTAAAACCACTTATCGAAGATTTAAAACTCGTTTTTCCAAATGGTAACTAGATATTACACCAACACTCAGCTCCGTCACATACGTCAAATAAAGCACTTGCATTCCTCCAACAAAACAACGTATCATTTATTCATCCTAATTTATAGATTCGCTCATCGCCCGACTTAGCACCATGAGATTATTTTCCATGAGATTAGCCTAACTATAAAAAACATTAAAACAGTTCAAAGTTATTTCTGGCATAAATATCCGAAAAACGTAGCTACACCACTGCATACTCTTGATTTAAAATAGTTTACAATTTTGCCGTAGATCTGTATAGATAGTTATATATAAAATAGAACATTTAAAATTCCAAACTTTTGGACAAAATACATATTTTAAAAAACTATAAGTCTATAGGCTTAACCTTCGCTTTACCAGGAGTTTTTGACTACGTCGTTTACCAATAACCACCCGAGTGACCACCGTATATTTTGCATGGTAACTGTACGACATGGAAGCCAATTATACAGATAACGAATTCTTAGCTTTCCTAGGAATTTTACTGGTGCCATAAATCGAGCCAAGAGACACTCTGATCTATGGAAAAAGAATCCCTATCCGCTGTACCGAGCAACCATGGCATACGCTTTGACGCCTCTGAAGGCAGAAGATAAGTCAGCACCTATAAGGGATATTTTTGATATGATGAACTGTAACCTCCGAACTCATTATCGACCCTATGAGTGTGTTACAATGGATGCCAAATATGGCATAAAATATGGTGGGTCTATGTGATTCCGCGACATACTATCCACTGCAGGGCCAAATATATATACTGGCAAGGTAAACAACTAGTTTTGCTAACTTTAGGGGCACAAGAAGAAATGTCACGATGGACAACTTGAAGGAGTTATGAAGTTGGAATTTGACTGGTGTATAGGTACGGTGAAAAAAAAACAAAAGGTATGTGCCCACCGATTTAAAACCATCTAAAACTAGGGAAGTTACATCTAGTTTGTTTGAATTTTCTGATAATACCACAATGTGCTCCTACGTCCCAGCTGCAAACAGGTTCGTGGTTCTGTTGTCCACCATGCGAAGAGATGCAACTGTGTCAGGCGGGTTGAAGAACAAATCAGAAATTATTATGTATTATAATAAAACGGAGAGCGGCGTGGATACGATGGGCAAAATGTTGTCTCAGTATTCAACAAAAATAACAACTTTTCTATGGCCTCTGGCCATGTTTTATATCATTCTAAACACGTCTGCCCTCGCTGCGTTTATTATATATAGGGAAAAGAAGAATAAGGCAGTTTATCGAACAGTTGGGAGAGGATATTTGCCGTCCTCAGGAGAGCCAATTCTGGAACGCTCGAAGCCGAGGATTTTGAGACGGATGATATTCCTGAGCGGGATTCTACTGGCCATATGTGCATTTCCAAAAACCAAAGAAGAAATACCCGCCAAACTTGTATCAGATGTAAGAAGCCCGTATGCGTAGAGCACAGCGTTAGGCAAATCAAGTGTGAAGATTGTCATTTGGGGCCATCTACTTCAGACCGAAACTTGAGAAGTTAATAATAACATTATTTAAATTTTTGCCGATTAATTACATAAAATAAACAGTTGGATTCATATATTTTTATTGTTTACACTTTTTAAATATTTTTAGGCTCTTTGGTTATCGGTTTCAAACTAACATAGGGAGTCTTAAAAATACATGATGTTCACCCAGGTGACCATTGGTAAACCATGAAGAAAAAACGGCAAAAAAACTCAAACAATTATTTTTGTTTTAGTTTTTCAGAAACAGATTGAATATTTGTTCAGGGAGAATAACGTATTTTTAGATTCGATAATTCGATTAGGGAATGGAAATTGAAATTGTCACCCGGGTGGGTATATTGGTAAAGTGAAGGTTAATAGGCTTAAACTGAATGCGAGACCACACACAACTTAGGTTTTCTTTAAATTTTAGCAGTGACATAATATATAGAATATTCGACAAATCAACTTGTTTGGTTTCGACTTTTGATTTATCGTGGTGTGCTTCGGCTATAGAATACTATTCACCTATATCCACAATTCAAGATATTTTAAACATTCAAATTTAAAATTATTCAAATGAAACATCGATTTTAAAAATTAACATCTATTTAATGATTAAAGTTTTAACTGTAAACTGTACCGGATATTGAATTTTTTGAAAACAATTTTTGTCAACGTGGTTTTGAAATCAAATTGCGTTTGAAAAGTCAAATTTTGAAAAAATTAAAATTTTAATCTAAATTTCACGATCCATTAATATATTTTAAAAAGTTATTGAAAACTCATTTTTTCGTATTTATTATAGAGATTCAATTCGTGTTATAGAATTTTGAGAATTTTGAATTTTCGATTATGAGGTATTGGTCCAATTTAGATAATTTTTCATAATTTTGAATGACGAATTCCAAAGTTTGTAAAATTGGATTTATGGAACCAAATTTCGTGAATCCTATCATCATTTTTCGAATAAAATTAAGAAATTAAAATTTAATTTGAAATTACACATTTACACAGATTTAAGAGGACATTTTTACAGTAATCTCACAAAAAGAGAACACATAGTCTTTAAAGAATTATGATTAAAGTTAGAAACTTAAATTTAAAAATGGGTTTCAGTCAAGCTCCAGCTTTTAAAAATAAGGTTGTAATAAATAAGCAGATAGTAATGTAACGTATGCACCTATACATACATCAAACAGATTATTAAATTGGTTGCATCACATGCAATCAACAATAAAAAAAAACAATTAACCGATAACATAATTTAACCAAAATTATTAACAATTATACAGAATACAAAAAAAAATGTTACACTTTTTTTTGTTAACAAAAATTGGTTGTTTATTTTAATCAAATTATTAAATTTATATAAAAATAATTAGTGTAGTGTACACACTCCCATTCCGGTGCACGCACGCAAAGAGACACCACGCTCTATTTTTTTTCCTCCCCGCAGCATCAACATACAGTTTTTTGTGTACATCGCGGAATACATATCACAATTCACACAAACAAACAAAAAAATCATTTAGTGGTGCCACAGTAAAAAAAAAAATATATAATCATTTTTTGCGGGCATGTACCACACCAAAAAAATTGGCGTTTTGTGCGGTAACACAATTAAATTTTCCGCTAGAATGTACTATTATTCTGTCTGTTTTCCATATATAACGTAAAATTTAACTAACCGTGATTCTATTTTTTATATTTTGTATATCGTGTTCTATATCTACATACATTTAAATGTATAGCGAATTAAGGTGCGAGGGTGTAGTGTAAATAGTGGTTTGTTATATGCAAAATATATTTTAAAATATTTGTAAATTTAACTAATTTTTGGGGACAAATTTCTTACTGTTCTGTGCACACAAAAATAGAGACATCTCTCTAACTATAATAAAGTACACACGCACCAAACATCATCATCCCTATAATACGTATATATGTATGTATATACACCAAAAATCGATTGTATTTGCGGCTTTTACAATTTCGGTATACCTTTATTGTTGTTGTAATGATTTGTGGTTTAGATTTTGTGAATTTTTCTATACCAACATATAACACAATAAAACTCAACAAATTAGTAGTGTTAAGTTATTGTTATTAATTTCATGATTTATTGAAAATAAAAAAAATAGAAAATAGTTTGTGTGTGCGCACACGTTTTATACATACTCGTATATGTACATACATATTATATTGTTCATCAAGGATCAATTGTATGTAGGACACACAGAAAATTCTAATGTGTAATACAACAACACAAAAAAAAGGACTATACAGTGATTATGAGATACTTTAGATTTAGAGAAGTTAAAATCATATATCGGTAAATCACCCTTTTTTCATGTCTCAATAACATATATGTATATATGTATATGTAGAGTTAGGTATTGTTTTGTGTTTGTAACCGGGGACCGTATAAACCACAATTGATATAAAAACTCATTGACTTGTTATTAATTAATTGTCACTTTGTGTCTCCTATGTATATTGCTTTATATATATATATATATGTACAAATCTCATCCCCCTAATTATCTAATTCAATGGCCAAGAATAATAGAAGGAACATGAAAATAATTTTTGAGTAACTGACAATGAATTTATAATTTTAATGTTTAATTTTTAAAGTAAACTCTTGCATGTTCGTGACGAGTGGTGGGAATTTTGTATGTACTTTATACGAGACATTGGGGGATATTTTTAACGAAATGTATATCATAAAGTCAATTAATATCAGATACAGCTTCCTATATACATATATACGAGTATACATAATTACATTGCTTAGATTAAATGAGTAAGTCAAACAATACATAAAAATGCCCGCGATTTTCATGATTGTTCTTTTGAGATTTGAAAAGCTCATTGCTTGGTCCATATTTCTTTGAAAATGCCGTTGGTAATACTGTGATAGTCATGAACTTCGATACCATAACATGACAACCGAATTTTTATGGTCGAAACTGTGACAAAGCATAGGTTTACATATAGGAACAATCTGCACGCATGATTCCCGATTTGAAGAAAGAATGGAACTATTCGATTTATTGATCAGAAGGAGCTACCCAAAATGTAGAAGGAATTCCAACCAACTGATACGCTATAGTTCTAAAACTAAATAACATATATAACGTTTTAAAATTCACCATACCATGACTTGTTAGAAAAACAAATTATTTATTAATACGAAAAACCAAGATTGTTAAAAACCAAGATATCATACCTCAACCCAAGATGACAGTCAGCGGACTATGGGTCTTAAACCAAAGTGGCCAATAGTTTAATATTATAGATGAAAAAAAAAAAATATTCAAGTTTAGCCCTCACGGGACGTTCACAGAAAAAAATGTACCAAAAATTTGCCGGCAAAACCCATACCACTTACCAATCGTCAATACTACATAAAAGTTTTCAAAATCACAGAAATTAACTTTTAAACAGTTTGAAAATTCAAATATAAAAAATATTAAAATTTCTAAACACCAAATTTTGATCGATCTTTCCGAGCACTCACATAGTAAAACACACGAAAAATTATCTTGCATTAGTACTAGACAGTTTTTTGTGTATTTTACTATATGAGTGCTTGACTAAGATCGAATAAAATTTGGAATCGTAATTTAAATTTTTTAAATAATTCCATAAAATAATAATTTTAACAAAATCACTATGTACGTTTCGTTTGGTTGTTCATTACATCGCGCGGGGTTTGGAAAAACCTGTAGGCAGCAATTTTACACTAACTGTAACGATTTTTAAAATCTCAGTTTTTGAAATCCTGGTTTTCAAAATCGCGGTTTTCAAAATCCCGTGTTAGGTTATTCCGTCTTTGGAAACGTGTTTTAGGTTCGAGTATAATATTTTTATGAATCTAACATCTCATCAATGAACAAACTGTTTCCTTTTGCTTACATTAAAAAACCAACTTGACGAACTTTTTTTTTGTCAAGATGGTTTTTCCATATAAACTTGTAAGTAAACATAAAATGTTTTTTTCATTGGGGAAGGGGTGTAATTGATTTACACAAATCACAAAATTATTTATTGGGTTTTTATTAAAAAACTCACAAGATTTTTATAAACTTAAATTTTAGGAAACAAATTCAAATAAATTTACAACCTATACCAAAAACGGTTTCATTTCATCTCAATAACTCACGTATTTCTTTTGAGTACCTTTCTTCTCAAAGCATCATATTGAAATGAAAATAATTTTACACATATACATAGATAAATTTCAATAGGTCTTTAGATTAATCCTGGTATTCAAAATCTTGGTTTTGAAAGACATATGTTTTTAATTCGGGCTAGTCGAATTAAAAAAATATGGCTTTCAAAACTAAGATTTTGAAAAACAAGATTTTTAAAACCAAGATTTTGAAAACCGGAATTTTAAAAACCAGGATCCTAGAAACCGGGATTTTGGATTCGGGAATTTGAAAATCGGGATTTCGTAGTACACCCCACCATTAAATTTGAAAATTTTGATAAAAATAAAACATTCATTATTGCGGGCTAATTATCTAATTATTTAACTCGCATGAATAGCTGGAATTGCTTGTTTTTTTTAAGCCTGATAGAACTTGAAATTGTAAAAAATAAAACAAAAATGTTTATGAAAAATATACTCTAGCAGATCTCAATATACTCTATAGCAAATCATCATGAATAGTCTCACGGTGGAACAACGCTACGAATTTATTAAAATTTACTTTGAAAATCAGTCATCGATTCGCGCAACTTTTAGACGACTGCGTGATTTTTATGGCGCCCATAATCGTCCATCTGAGCAAGCCATCCGTCAAACTGTGGATAGATTTCGTACCACATACTCTCTAGAGGATACAATAACATCAACACGTCGAAGAGAATATCGCCGCTGTAAACAAAAGTATGGAAGAAGATCCAAATTTATCGATTTGTCTTCGTTGGCAGGAATTGGGGCTCAATCAATGATTTTTTGTTTGAAAATATGGATGACATTGATCCGGACGAGATGTGGTTTCAACAGGATGGTGCTACGTGCCATACGGAGACCGCGACCATCGACGTATTAAAATCACAATTTGGCGGAAAGTTGATTGCGAGAAGTGGACCTGTCAATTGACCCCCAAGGTCGTGCGATTTGACACCTCTCGATTATTTCCTATGGGGCTACGTGAAATCACTGGTTTATGCTGATAAACCAGCAACAATGGACGCCTTGGAGGCCAGCATTGTTCATGTTAAAAAGTTAGACGTGCCCATATCAAAATTTAAAATTTTAATTCGAATTTTGGAAATTTTTTTAATTTTTTGGAATTTTGTATATATACAAATATTCAGAATTTATAGAATTCAACAGAAATTCCAGAAGCAATCTCGTAGTAGTCACCTTATACACTGAACATTTTCCAATTATTAGTATATTAAAGCTAAATTTAAAATATACGCTTGGTGCAATACGACCAACAGATGAGCAGCAAAGACTAAACTTCATTGATTATCTCGAATGTTATATATTTATGTAACATACGTAAACTGATGAATGTAATTTAATAATAACGCAAAGTTTTAATTTGACATAACTATCATTACTGGAGATTATAGTAAATCCTAAATGAGTGTTAAGGTTTGGTGTGGCATTTTGTATAATAAATCAAAATTTATAATGGATGGACATTTAGTTAAACTTAAGGAGTTCCTATAAATCCTAATAATTTAATAATTCAGAATATCTTAAAAATAGATGTTGAAAAAAACACTTAATTCGTCAAATGTGAAACGATTTCAAAATGTTTATACGATTTCTATATGTTTCCCTCGGAAATTTAACAAATTCAGAGAATTTATGCAGTTTAGTATAAAATTTTTACGAGTATATTCTTTAAATTTGTTGGAACAACGTTTACCGCAGCAATAAAATGTTTACAGCAAATTGGAAAAAATTTAAAAATTTGGAACATGCTCGAAATTGTGTGAAAAATTTTCCAGAATTAAATTCGGTTGGTTCGAAAGTCATAAAATTAATTAGTTAAATTGAATATCGATTATTTACTGGATTTCACCACCAACAATTTATATACAGTCAACGAAGATTACCTCGTATATATTTACAAAAAAAATTAATAACACATATATACATAGCTAGCACAGTAAGTTATAAATAAATAACACCTTCTTCAAAACGATCAACAAATTTTTGGAAACATTCGGCACCCGTATATATGTACATATATACAAAATAACAGCAAAGACCACATCGAGTAAATTCCATTAGATCCATTCAGAACATAAACAAAATCGAATTCCAACCGCATGTACTTAAAATATTTTACACCCACTCACAGTTAAGTACCTTTGTAATGCTCAAATACTAAAAGGGTTCTAATTTCTTCTTCCAACATGATCGCGGTTGATTGATTTTTGGGTTTCTCAAACTCGAAAGACAAAACACAAACATTAAAAATCAATTTTCACCTCGCAGCGCGGTCTCTCTTTTTCTTGATATATGCGTATATACTCGAATATAATATATAGAATTACAATTAGATCGAAAAAAAGGTTCAGGCGGTTTAATGTTTTTTAACTGAACGATAATAGAGTTTATTCGAGAATCGGCACGAACTTATATCCATATAAACCAAACCGCGCAGTGTATGTAGGTATACTAACTTTTTCTATAAATACATACAATAAAAAGATAAAAAATATTTGAAAACTGAGCTAAATAAAGATATTTGAACTGTTTGGAGAATATGTAAACAGATCCATCTCACGGTTGATTAGAACTTCAAAGAGTTAAAATATACGGACCGCAAAAAAAAAATTTGGTACTCACGTCGAAAACCTGGTGTTTCAGGACTACGATCTGGGGGGCTGCATATTCGATCTCGATCACCCTCCTCGCTCGTCTGACCTTCGAGCGATTCCTCTTTAACGGGTGGTGAAAGCGATGTGCACGCAGGGCTTGACGAATCGGTGCGAAATGATTCACTACTTGTGCCACCGCCACCACCACCACCACCACCACTGCCATTATTATTATTATTATTATTAATATTATTATTTACATTATTCACTGGTACATTATTATTATTATTATTAGTATTATTGTTATTAACACTGCCACCACCACCGCCACCAAACATCATACCTTGAAATCCATACTTCTGTGGAAGAAAATTGGACTAAATTATTATTGAGTTAAATAATGTGACTTGATTGTATAATTACCTGGTCGATTCCAGACAAACATTTTGGCGGAGCAAAAGCTGATGGTAACGAAAAATTGGACGGAAATGGTTTTACAAATGCTCCACTTCCACCGCTAAATGTTGACGAAGCGGATGTAACTGCAGGTTGGTGCAACGGGTGTAATAAATGTGGTGGAAATCCGTGTAATAAATGGGCACCATAACTCCCAACTAACGACAAATGATGAAGTTCTTTGGCATCTGATAGCTATATATACATAGAGAACAAGCGAGAAAAGATTAACCAAATGATTTTGTATATATACATACATACATATGTACATATATACGTTAAATCGTAAATTATCATACTTGGGAGTGAAATGGTCGTTGAATTCGTAACGCTTCACCAAGACTTCCAGCCGCTTGTGAAAACACAACAAGCGCTGGAGACGGTAAATGCGCAGCTCCATATCCTGAATTTTCCATATATAGCCCGCACTATCAATGCACCGAACACAAAAAACACACACACACACACGAACACAACAATCTATATAATATTATATTTCACAGACACAATACACATAAGCACAAAATAAAATATTTTTTTTGAAAATCAATTTTCACCATTTAAAATTTTCATTTTTCCGCACATCCAGTATAATTCAAAAATATTTATATCCACATATACAATAGTATACACAAAAACCACACGAAAGTACACCGAAAAATTACCGCGACACACTAAAAATTTAAATGTATGGTACACCAAAATAAAATAAATTTGTTCGTTTTAATATACTCGACTCTCAAGCAGAGATCATTTTCAGTGAAACACTTGAATCAAACTAAATCAAGATTACATAAAAAAAAATCAAAAAAAAAAAAATTAAAGAACAAAAAGAAAAACAGATTTTCTTTTGTTTGAAAAATTGCGCAAACTCCTCTTAGTTTTCTTTTCGTCACTACTCTACTCTATATACGGTACTATAAAGGCCGCGAGACGAGGATAGGAAACAGTGGATAGAACAGCAGCACAACAGAGCTCACACATCATTAATGGGTGTGGAATTGTGTTGAAAAGGATGGATTTTTTATGTTTCTTTGATTATCTTTCCAGACAACAACAACAACAACAACACAACACTATATACTGTGAACGACAACTCTGACAACAACAAAAACAAATAAAACCGAAAGCAACACAACTTCGGTTGTTTTTCTTATTTTCTATGCATAGACTGTGTCCGAAACCTGTGATAAATATTTTTTAGTACAGAATTTTGACTTTTGCATGCAAAAACCCAAGACACCCAAATTATTATAGTCTATCGCTATCATAATTTTTGACAGATCCGTACGAATAATTTATATCATTGTGTTGTAGGCCGAGCAATAGAAAAAAATTTGTATACATATAAAATGGCGGATGGATCGAAATTTTATGATGTTTTTGGCGGGATGATAAATAAAAATAAATAAAAGTTCGAATAAACAAAAATGATTTTTTTAATAAATAAAAGCTTTACAATTTAATATATTTAATGTTATTAATCTAATTATAAGAGTAAATCATCTACAATACTGCACATAAGTCTGTCGTGAGGATAAATCCCATCTTCACCCGCCCCATTTTTCTGTGAATCGTTATCCATATCGAGAAAATTATCAGGCAACATGAGTTTATTGTCCAAATGTATATTGTCTGGTAATGCTGCGAATGGATTTTTGACAATCTCTCTCACCTTCTCTAAATGTCTTTGGAATCGTTCAGCAGTCTCAACTCGTTGCCTCTTTTGCATCTCCATAATGACGCGAAAGGTTTCACGCGCCTGATGTGGCGGAAATTCATTTAGCAGGTGGTGGTGGATGTGGACGAATAGAAGATTTTAATCTTCAATCTAAATGAAATATACTTTTAAAATATGATCATGATTTATATAAACTAAAGGAGTCCTTCATACCTTTTCTGTTCGCCTCGGGCTGTCCGGGTAGTGAATGAGTAGGTTGGTAAAGTCCAAGAAATTTACAAATAACGAATGATTCGGCTTCTTTAATTCTTTCCGTCGATCACAATGCTGTGGATTTAATCGCTTGAACTCTTGACTTTCAAGAGGTCTGATTATAGTGTCATCGTTGTTAAACGAATTGCCAAACATAGAGTATGTTTCATGGATGGGTGGTGGAGGTCGCGTAGCACAATTTTTACGTATATTTTCCTCTGTGATAAATAAATAAATTCACATACTGGGCCGGAGGTAATGGTAGTGCTATTACTTGGGCTGTTTCAGCATTAGCCATTTTTTTAAACTAATTAATATAGGTTTTAGTTGTATATAAATATTTTGATGAATATTTTGATGCTTGGTTTAATATTTTGATGCTTGGTTTTGCATTTCTATTTCTGGATCCATTTTATTGTAAAAAAAATTCAACGTCACTTTCAAATTTATTTTTTTATTTAACACAAACATAATTTTACACAGAACACAACAAAATTTGTATTAATAAAAATAATTATTATAATAAAAATAATTATTATAATAAAAATAATAATAAATATTAATAAAACTTCATTTAAATTAGTTTTTATTTTATAAAAATATCGACACGAATTTATTATTACAAGAAAAACACAACTGAATAATGGCGTTCATTTTCACAAAAATTTGACGTTTAAACGTGGTGAGGCATTTAAGGTGGGGAGATTTATTATACATTTCGGACGGCATAATAAAAATTTGTGAATGTAGGGGAATAATTCTCAAATAATGTCAAAATTCTGTACTAAAAAATATTTATCACAGGTTTCGGACACAGTCATAGTATATTTATTTTTAGTACTAAAGACTCCTCCTATGTATTTTTATTTAGTATTATCGGCGAGTAGTAGAGTAGTAGCAGCAGTAGTAGGTAGTAGTAGAGTCGAACTTAACTCCACTCGCCAGCAAGTTCCCAGTATGTTCGCAGTTGATATTTCTGTTTTGTTTACCTTTTTTGTTGTTGTCATCCAATGTACATTTTGTGAATTTGGGGGTGTGGCTTAATTTTGTTATTATGTCTAGTTAATAAAACGCTGTATATAGTAGTATTAATTCAGGGGGTTTTTGTGATTTTTTTTTTTTTTTCGATTCTGGTATTGGAAGTGAAATATAAAGTCGACTTTTTACTGTTCTCGTCGTATGTTGTGTGTGTTTGGAGTTCTGTGTTGTGTTCGGTATTAATTGAGTTTCGTTTTGGTTGATGATTAAGAGCTTCAGCAGAGAGATGATGATAGGTTGTAAAAAAAAATTAAGTAGGTTGTATATTTTAGTTTAGTGGAGTTAGGTGTATGTGTGTGTATATATATACATATATATATTGCTCGCGCGGATGAAATGATGGCCCAATCGTTTAGATGTACAAAACAACAAAACATGTTTCCTTTTTTTAGTGCTGTTTATGTACGTCTGTATATATGCGAACATAATAAAACATTTTTGTGTACATATTACCATATAAGGATGTCCGGTTTTCTTACGTGTTTCGTGTTCATTAAAAACATTCCTTTTTGTAATATAAATATCCTCTCTCACACTTGTAGTGGCTTTTCGTTAGTTATATTACCATAAGCAAACAAATCAACTTTTTTTTTAGTATTTTTTTTTACCAATAATCTGGGTAAATGTAGTATACATACTATATATATACATATATGTAGGTAGTACATAGATAGAGAGAAAATGAAAAAGGCGTGGATCATTAGTAATATACTATGTACTGTATACGAAAAAAATTGTAATTACATTTTGAACAATCTGTGTATACATATTTTTATGTGCATCAGATAGCATAATGTCCCGGGAAATTTTTAGATATGGCGTCGTTTCTTAGTTTGAGGTCAAAATGAATGAAAAATATTTATATATAATGTTATATGTATTTATGTTGGTAATAGATAACCGCCGGAAATTTAATGATCTATTATTATGAATCGCAATTAAAAAAGCATTATCAGCACAAATAAAGTAATGATTTGCCAGACCTATATATAGGTATATTATATATATGTATGTATATACGAGTATACATATTATGTAATTGGAAGAATTTAATGGCAAATTAAAACAAAATTATACATTTGTTGTATATATGTGTTTATAAGCCGCTGTTTGCTTCTATATAACCCCGATTTAGGAGAGAAGCTTTTCGATCGAATATAACTTTAAAATTATTTAAAAAAATTCTCAGTTTGAACCTCAGATTGCTATACCAAATTGAAATGTATAGAATCGAATTTTTTAAATCTATATGTACATAGGTATGGACTCCAATATATCCATACATAGGTATGGACACATTTTGGGAACATCAAGAGAGATTATCTTGGAGTTTCGAAAAATTTTCATAGCTTTCGTTGCATGGGATATTCAAAACATAATATTTATTTAAATTCCTAAGTGACTATATCGGCACAGCAAAATAATTATTAAAATTAGAGCTAACAACAAATAAGTTCGACTACAACAAAAAATTATATAAAGCTTTCTTGAAATAGAATCCCTCGATAAATGATAATCAAAAGCTTTGAATACCGTGTTAAACATACTCGCGATGCTCTCGGAATTGGTTAAGAAAGACTATAGACCGTTGTCAATAAAGCTCCATCGCGTTGACGCCTTCGACGTTCGGGATTTCAAAAGATTATATCGATTCTGATTAGGTGGAAGAAAATAATCAACGACAGGCGTGGATGACACTCGCAATCCTCTCAGAAAAGAATGATGGCCAAACCGGAGATGTATATGTATATACTCCAAAATAGACCGAACAAAGCAGATATATATATATATATATATATATATATATATATATATATATATATATATATATATATACATATGTCAAATTTAACGAGTCACTAAAATGCTTGCAGTTCAGTGATATGGAGTCCAGCATAATGTACGACTTTGAAATAATGGCGCTAACATGTCTGGTATATATGTATAGCATCGGATCCAAAAACACACTAAGATGGAAAATAAACTCGACTCGGTGAATTTGTTCATTGTACAGTTGAAGTTGGTGAAAAATAGGCGAGTGGAAACGATAAAGAGTTAGAATTTTGCATTTGCTCACGTTTAGAGCCAATCTATTGTTATAATTGAACAACTTCAAAATCGCTTTAAGTTTTCCACCGCAGTAGAATTTTTATGTTTCAAAATATGACACGAGTTCGATTACGAAATGAGATTACAATTTAAAAAATTTTGGACCTCAAAGAGACAGAATATAGAGCAACCACCAACATTTTATATTGCGCATGTTGCATATAGAAATAATTTTCGTACAACCATATATACATATATAAAGGGTGTTTTTTTAAGCCCGATAGAACTTGAAATTGTAAAAAATAACAAAAAATTAATTGTAATCAAAAATTATTTTTTATTCGAAAGATCAATACATGGCATTAATATATGAAAATGATTTATGGCATATATGCCATATAGTACTGTTCTTGACGAAACGCATTCTGGACGTCCAATTTTGGGCCACTTTTTCGAGCACTGCCCTCCAAGGCGTCAGTTGTTGCTAAATTAATTGGTCTCACTCCATGCAGCAATTTTGTTTATTAACAAACCCGTTAAATTAAAAATGAGCCTCATCGCTGAACACAATTTGACGATAAAACAGCGGGTCATTTGCCAACTGCTCTAGAGCCCAATCGGACTTTCTGTTATTTCGCCAAATTACAGGCAGTTTTTATATTTTCATGTTTTTATAACCTCTGGGTTAATTTTTGTGGCGTTAATTTTTCACAGCTACTACATAATAGATCGGTTAGTCGCTCTTTTGACATTCTACCAGACTATTTCTTAAGCGATTATGATGAAATTTGGTATATACCGAGCAAATAGCATTTAGTGATTAAACTTATGTCGCTTGGATAGAGTGGTACCGGGTTCGATTCTCATCAGAGCAGAGGACGCACAAAAGGAATTCTTCATCCACGAAGTATAGATCAGGACGATATCATGAACACATCTATATATGATCATTATTGTTAAGAGTGCGCAGAATCCATGGGCCGAACCGTCACAAGTTAAAAAAAATTTACTAAATTTATTAAATTTTAATATGAAAATCTCCAATTTATGGTAGATATTTCTTGAATTTTAGCGCGCCAAATTCAAAGAGGATTTTGGAGTATTTTTCAAATAGAAACTGAACAATATTTTGGAGATTTTAAAAATTTCGTTTCGTAACTTTTAAAAGTCATCCATAATTTGTAGAAAATTCCCGAAATTCCCGATTTTCAAGAAATCTATCAAATTTTCATGAAGTTAATTGAACTTCCATGTTAAACGATCGAAAACTTCTAAAATTCCTGAAAATACTTAAAAATCAATTATTTTTATAAATTTTGTAAAATGAATCAAATTTTAGAATATCTTTCAGAATTTTGACGAAATCCAAGTACAAAATATATACGTACACTTATATGATTTAGGGGAGATTGATCTATTGGCGATTTGAAGATCATAAGTTAACTAAAAAATTAAATATTTTTGTAAATTTTGAAATTTCCAAAATAAAACAATGGAATCAATTTGAGATATTTTTTAAATTTTGAATTTTCAATCGAAATTATGATAGTGTAAAAAATTCGGCATGTCACTAGAATAATACCGTGAACAAATAGCACAGTGGTTAAGTCTGTGACGTTTGGATCGGGAATCGAATCACATTGAACACAATAATTTAAATTGGACTGCCTTAAATCGTTATATGATAACTTTGAAATTTTAAGTAGATCTTATACAACAAAAGTGGAAAATAATTAGTATAAAGCTTGTTTCATACTCTTCAAAAATTGCCACTCACATCCCTATATATGTATATATAGCTTTATCACACCGTGTGTTGTTGTTCTGGGACGTTTTCTGCAGATATGACTTGAAAATTTACACAAATAGATCGAAATTCTCGAAAAATTAGCCCTAATCTCCTAAATTACCAAAAATTAAATTTAGGAAGCAACAATACGTGATGATTGGATTATGATATATGTACATATGGAAATATTTTATTTTAAATTTTGGAAAACATATTTAAAAACGCGAGTTGAAATGATCGGGAGGACATGGAAATTTTTGAAAAAAAAAATATAGTAAAAATGTAGCCCGAAAAATCTAGCCCGAAAAAAAACTTTTCAAAATGTGTCTTGGATAAAAAAAAAAGTGTCTCAATTAACAGCACGAAAATAATAAAAACTTTAAAGAGTATAGTAAACCAAAATTCCATTCCATTTTTTAATTTTAATTGACAAATGTGTATTTTATAGAAAGAAAAAAACGTTTAATACTACTAGCCCAGAAATTCAAAGGTTGAAAGTGGTCTCAGTACACCGGAGCAACCATACAAAATAGCGGGAAAAAAATTACCACTATATAAAAAAAAATGTAACCAGCAATACTACATTGCCAGTTCTGCAGAATGGAACAATAATATGTGATTATTACTGAAATACCTGTGTATTTAATTCCATAATTCAAACGATAGCTGCTGGGGTCGTCACTTTGGGGATAACCAAAATAGTATGCGGGAAGGAAGAGTTAAAAATATGATTGAAAATCTCTTGGAGAATGAATTAAAAGTTGCATATGGCATCAGAATAGAAATGCTCATTGAAATTTTTGGAGTACAACAAAATTGCGACTGTAATATCCAAGATGTTTCGGGTTCATACTAAAAACCTTCCCAGCCTATAAACTTTGGAACTAAAATTCTAAAATTATGAACCCTTTGTTGAAGAAGAAAGTAATTACCCCGAACGGAAGTCGGGTTTTCCAATTTAAATGACCGTATAGAGGAAGTGCCACCTCAGGGGTGCCCGCAGTATGCCCAAAAAAATGAATCCCCAAAATAAAACCAACCATCCAATAATATCCATTTATATTGGATATGATATAGAGAGCTAAGCTTGTTATTTTATTAAGGTGAGGGTATTATCTAACACATCCCATACACCACTACATCTGTCAATCGCTGTGAGCTGAGATTCAGTGGTGCGGACATTTCCACGATTTTGATATCGCTAGAAAAGCCTAAATTACATATATTCGTAATAATTAGATATAAATGATATAGAAGGATTCAATTATTTATTTCTATCATTTATCCCCGTTTAGTTACCAAATGATTTATACGAGCCTGAGACCACTATAACCATTTGACGTAGCCATCTCTGAGATCGGCGTGAAACTTAATTGAATAGAGTTTAATAGGCATCTTTTCATCTAATTTTATTCGTAATTTGTCGAATATGAAAATAAAACGGAATAAATAATTTTATAAATCATTATTAAGTAATTATTCGGGATGAATTACGTAAGTTTTTTTACTATTTTTTCAGGTTGAGAGATAATTTTCTGGATGATCACTTTTGCATCCAGCCTCGATTGGGATTCGAGAACCCGGTACCTCCCGACCCAAACGTCACAGCCTTAACCACTGTGCTATTTGCTCGGTTTACTGTTGTGTAATATGTATTACCAAATATTCATACACACACACACACACATCTGCGAATTTTTTGTATAATATTATTCATATATTATATGGGATAAAAATGAAATTTTATAAAAAAATTTAGTTTCGATATCAAATTTTAATCTTCCAAGTAATCACATATAGTAATACACAAGTAAAATTGCATTGCATCGGTGCTAGACAATTTTTCGTGTGTTTTATTATGTGAGTGCTTGACAAGGTCAACGAAAATTTGGCATCGTATAATTTTATTTTTCTATAAAATTCCATTTACTATAATTTATAAACAATAATTTATATGAAAAAAAAAATTCTCAATACCAAGTTTTAATTGATCTTGGCATGCACTCACTAATGTAGTAAAACACACGTAATTTGCAACGTTTACTAAAAGTTAGTACCGAGAAATTTTAATTTTTGTATATCGTTTAGGATATAGTATTAGGCGGTCTGAATATATACATCACAGATAACATGTTAGAGATTTAAGCCAACAATATTATTTAGACTAATTTGAATTGAAATGAGATGCTGAATTCTATATAGATATACGCGATACAGAAGGCATATACAGGAAAACCCCGCTTAACGCTGCCCCGTTTAGCGCTGTTTCGCTATTACGGTCTCTCTCAATTTTATTATTTTATTTTCGTATTGAGTATGGAAGAAATTATGGCCAAAAATTTGCACGGAATTCCGTAAAAAAACAGTAAAAAATTTCCGCTGAATATTACATGATTTTTGAAGTGGGCAAAATTGCCATACTCCTTCATGTAAAATTACATTGAAATTGAAAAATCATATTAAATTGAAAATAACGTTCTATAAACTATAAAATTACTATCAAAGTCACGTATATAGGTTTAAATGAAAAAACGTGTAATTTTAAGTGAATTATAGAAATTTACGAATAAATTTCCGCACTTTTTTTCATTAATAAATCGGTAATTTTACGTGCTTGCAGCAAATTTGCAAGTAAATGTTCACACTATTTTACATGAACATTCTTGTACAAATTTAAAGCTCTACCAGATTATTCATGGATTTTTATTAAGGAACCAACCCTTAATAATTGTATCACTGCAGTGCTTCGTATATAGATGTAAACAAAAACAAAATAATAAGCTAATGAAACTTCATGTTTCTAATTTTATTTAAATAACATTAATTAAGTTTATAATTAAACAAAAAATAAATTAAACAAAAATAAAAATTTGATTATAATTCAAAATCGGTTAATATCTTAATGCAAATTTTTTTTTAAAAAGTTTACCACTTTAGATTTGTAGTTCATTTTAATTTTTTCCAAGTTAAAAAAAATTGTTTGTATTGCTTCTAACGACTGCGATAACATTGATGGATATTCAATATTAAAGACGTAGAATGCCGCTATCGTCATAAGTACTGCACTTTTGATGGAACTGCATGTGAAATCCAATTGTTGCCTCTCAATAAAGAAATAGATTATTTTACTATTTTCAGGTTGATCTGCAAGATACAACATTATCATCAGTAAAAATTCCAATATCGATAAATCGGTTAATTTAATTTTACAAAAGATAACGTATCGATATCACGATAAATTATAACAAAAATTTATAATTTAAGACGATAAATAAAAGGCATTCCATCAATGTACTGTTGGTTTAGAAATAGCAAAAATAACGAAAGCTGTTTCTGGTCGACCACGGATAAAAATTAATGTTGGAAAAGTTTATTAGATGTGTTAGAGCGATCCTACTATTAAAAATGATATCAGAAGAATGATAAATTGTTAAATATTAAATTTAGGAGATATAATTTGAAATTTAAAACTAAACTCAAATTTGAAATAATTTATATATATATATATTTTTAACAGAAATATAATTACTGTTAAAAATATTGAAACGAATGAATTTTTACAGACCGGTACCAGGCCGTACTGGCTCCAAAGGTTTCAATCCTGAGCCAGCTCTTCATATTGTCCCATAGACAACCAAAAGAATCCAGATCATTTTCTATGCAAAGGAGCCATCGTACGGCACCATAGAATATAGATGACACAAATGACCGTTTCCTCAATTTCCAACAACTTTTCGTATTGATTCGCCAGGGTCCAACTCTCACACCTCATAATTATTGTTATTGTTAATTATTGTTTATTATGTTTATTAATTTATTAATTTATAAAACAGCTAATTTAAAATGAAACTATCTAATTATCAATAAACTATATTTCAAGATAAATTAGAATCCCTTATCATTTGTTTAATCATTTAATTAATTAAAATGAAAAATATAATTTAGATTTTAGATAATTACCGACTACAGCAAAATATGGCGTTGAAGTCGGTACTTCAATTTCGTTTACCGACGTTCCGACCTTCTATACTTCCGATCTCTTTATCAAATACAATACCGTCTGTTTCTAACTTCTTTATGTCTAACAATAACTATTCACAAATTTTATTAAATCCAAAAGTGTTTACGTGTGATTCCGTACAAAGTGTGATTACGTGTGATTCCGTATTATGAACATTCATATTACCAATCATGAAATAAAGAACTTTACGTTTAGATTTAGCCGATCCTAATGGGTTGCAAACTTCAAATGTATCTGCATAAAATATAAGCTCGATCCGTATTTCTATATAAAAATCCATCAGTATAATCGCAATACTTCGAGTAATTTGGTGTAGGGCTATCCTGTAACTGCAATAATATTTGTCGATCTAGAAATAATTCTTTTAAAGTTTCATTTATTGGAATGTAATAATAAAAACAGGTTTTATGATAATTATTTACACCTAAAAATATTTTATTAGGTTTTATATAAGATTCAGTTAACAGTTTCTGTTTACGTTTGTAACTCGATAAACAGTTATTAGAAATCAAACTAATCTGTGGAAGAATGGCAGTTAAAATTTTAGTTTTCAATTCATTTTGTCCAATATATTGGCTAAATACATCGTCTATGGATTTACGAATATTTATTTCAACTAAATGTGAACAACGAGACAAACTATCCGCGATTATTGTAATAATTCGCTCTGGTATATTATGTTCACTCTTTAAAGTGGTTAACATATTCTCTATTACACTTGTAATTTTAACATTTCTGACTAAATTGCCTCCAAAATACTGCAGGAGACGTTGGATGATTTTCAGATATGCACTGTTCATTTATATTTTTAGCAATTTGAGTTTGTAAACGGGTCTTTTGTTCAGGATTGTGGATAGTCTTATTGATTAACAAAAACTTTATTTTATGAAACCTATTGATATGGTTCCTGAAGGTTTTTTCATTATTAAATATTTTCCTACATGGACCAATTGGACAAATAACATTAAACAATTTTGAACTACGCAAATGTTTTAACAAATGCTGTAATAATTCTTCTATTACAGAAGATTTAAAAGTACAATTATCCATATTACATACCAGATTTTTATTATTTAGTGATAATTTCTTTAAAAATTTTCGATGGATTCTGTAATAATGAGTGGAAAACCTAATAAATTTCGAATAAACTCGATTGCAATTACCAATTAGGCATTTAAATTTTACGTTATATTCATTTTTATGGGACCTTAGATGGGAAACATATTTAACTTCATCGGGGCATGATGCACTACAATTGCCATAAATAAACATGTTATTTTGCGCTAAATTATACTGTTCAAATAACCAAAACTCCCGACACCAGTTCCAACAATCTAAAAGTATTTAAAAGTAATTTGATTTTATAGAAAATTAAACATGAACTATCTTTTCTTCAATTGTTTGTGCAAGCTAAATTGTTTTATACATTTTTAATTTGAACTAAATTATAAATAACAATATTGAATACGATTAAATTATAACACTTCTAATTTTATATTTAACTTGTAAATTAATTTCAATCACTTAAGTGATCATTACCAGTAAAATTTCTATTTGCGTTGGTTAAATTTTATATAAAGGGGGTTCCGCATTTTATTTTGTATCTGTCTGTGTTCCATAGCCAAATAGGAAGATTTATTACGATTTGCGTCGTCTTTATCTGGGCCCAATTAACGACGCAGATCGAGGTTTGCACATATCTTGTTTCGTACTGAGGTATTGAAAATGATTACGTGGTGATTGAAATTAATTTACAAGTCAAATGAAAAATCAGAATAAAAAAAAATTATCATTTTCTCGTATTCACTTCATCACATGGGTAATAAAATTAGCACTTATATTTATCATACAACACTTTTAACACTAAATAAATAAATAACTATTATATTATACATACCTTTATAGTCACGTTGTATTAACTGTTTTAACTATGATGTTGTAGATAAAGTTAGATAATATGTAATATAATATTTAATATTTTTTAATATATTCTGTAGATAAAGTTTACTCTCCTTGATATTTTTTATTTTCTTACACAATAAAATAATTACGAATTAACATGACGTTTATCCTTTCATTGTTTTATTTTAAATTAATGTTTCACACAAATTTCAATTGACAAGAAAATCTAGATGAATTTTTTTGTAATTTTACAATAAATTACATTCTGTGCTGGGATGTTCTAACATCACTTTGATTAGCTTCGATAGACATTTGTGTTTCTTTTTTCACGAACAAAATTGTACATATTCTATTTCAAAATTTATATTGTGATCATAGCCTACTCGATTCTATTTCTATAAATTCATTCGATAAAATATCACCAATATTTTTATTTTCGATGGCAAAGGAAAAGAGGAAAAAGAGATAGGTTGCAAATTTATTCTAACAGGCTGAGATCGCAATAGACAAAGCGTAATTCAAAAAAATGCAATGGAGCACAATTTTGTTCGTAAAAAAAGAGACACTAATGTCTATCGAAGCGAATCGAAGTGATGTTAGAACATCTCAAAATTATAGTTAATCAACAATTTTACTGACTAATGAACGCAGAATTGATGTTTTCATGTAATATTGTAGTAAAAATGTAAATTTATCAGAGAAAGAACACAGAATTTCTATTGAAAATTCAATTTTTTTTTTACTGTGAACAAATAGTGGAAGAATCTATTGTTCAAAACATCGTTGAGTTGGCACAGGAAGCAGGAATGGCTGATTTGGATCAACAAGTTATAGAAGAAGTTCTTCAATTTCATGGCGAGTGTTTAAGCAATAATGACCTAAAATTGTTTGCAAACAAAACCTTACTAGATCGAGCAACTAGTCCCACTTTAGAAGAGGAAATACCAGCAAAGGTTTTGACAACTGAATTCCTCAGCAGCAGCATTGGTACAGTAACACAAATTATGGACCAATTTATGGAACTTGATCGAAATTTTGAACGAAGCTCTAAAGCGAGGCGGGGTGTTTTGGATAAAATGTCTGTCTACGTTGAGATGTTAAAAGAAAGGAATTAAAAAAAAAACAACTTATGCTAGACAGTTTCTTCAGTTTAAACAAGAAGAACCAACAAGTGGACCATCATCATTTCTTGGCCATACCTATCTCATATGTTTCAATATAAAAATGACCCCGATTTACACTGATTCACTTAGCGCTCCATATATATGAATAACGTATCGCGAGCGTTAAGAGGGGTTTTGCTGTACTTGATTTAAATACATTTTAATAAAATTCTCGAGTGACTTGAAAAAATTGAATTAAATAGTATAGCTAGCGGTATGTCGAATTTTAATTTATTATGCACGAAACAAGTATAAACTATATATGTAGATATACGTTTGAATAATGTATAAGCCTTTATTTAGTATTAGCAGCATACCCAATACACCATTAATGGCATTAAAATTTCAAAAGTTGTATTATTTATAATATTCGCATATAATAAGCGACTAAATAAAATTTAATTAGTTTTTTTTATATTTAATTATACAAAATATTTGTATTATAATTTGCAATGCCGTTGTCATGTAGCTAAAACACTTACTTTTGGTTTAGCGCGCCGCATATACCAGTAATCTATAGGTAATTACTTTTGGTATATTTAAATAAATTATTGCGGTTTTAGCGCGCACATATTCAACATTTTCATGATTTATGATTGAAAACATATAATTTACTATAAAAAAAAATATTTTAAACCGATAAGTATTAAAGTTAACGCAGTTATAAGATAAAACTCCCACTTTTCTATATATGGGGATTATACATACATACGTACATATATGTATAGGAAAAGCCACTTATCTATATATCAAATATACAGAAGTAATTAAAGTTGATTGCAACTCAATATTTGAGAAGCATATGTTTGACTTGTTCACATTTTATGTTGTTGAATTCTAATCGGCGAGGATTTGTTCTATATAATCATCAATAAAAATGTAAATATTCCCCTTTATTCCGTTGCTCTTATCTTTGTTGTTGAATTGCAAAATAATTTTTTGAAAATTTCCGAATTATAAATGTTTGTTTCGAAAATGACCTGAAACGAGATTATTTGGGATTAATTTGTGTATTGTATATTATCCTGCGTCTATATTTAGTGTATACAATTATCAAAACATTTTAAAATATGGTTGAAGGAAGTGTTTACATTGTAAAAAATTAGTGTTAAATTATATATAGGAAGGTCATAAAACGCAAATGGATATACCTACATATATTTATATGGGAAGGAAGAACTGTATATACATATAAGTAAATAAAATGCATTGGTGGTCCTACATCGTTTTGGTATAGAATATCGCACATGTGTTTCCCAATCGTAAACAATTTTTAATTTAAAAGGATGTGCAATTATATATACATATACATATTTAATATAATCACAAAACTTTATAACTCTTTTTCTTAACTAAAATTTGAACTATTAAAACTATATTTATAAATGATCACCATTTTGAAAATAATACTTTATAAATGGTTCGCGTCGAACAACTATCGCACATAAACCAGTTCAATATACAGAGACTTATATATCAGATTTAATTAAAAAACTTTTTTTTTTAGTTTGTCAACATTTTGAACCATATAGCAGACAACAAGACCATAATCTTGAATTTCAGTTTTTGCTTTTGGTAATAATAAAACGTAATAAGTCACACTACTTTAATAAAATGAAATACTAACAAAAACATCCATATATGTATATATGTATATACATAATCGAAGTCAACTTAACCATAAAACTATTTACCCAAAATAACAACAGAATTATATGTATGAACATATTATTATAACAAATGTTGTATATAGTTTGTGTCGAGCAACTTTATTTTTCTCTGTGTCTGTCTATTTATTATATAAATGCCACTGGTGGTATAAAGACCAGCCAAATAAAGTCATATATTTCGCACACGAAGGAACAAGAAAATGAAAAATCGATACAGCAACTAGCTTTATAGTGACTTAGTATGTTAGTATATATGTTTATATATTAAATATTTGGTTGGAAGTTTATGCGGAATAAAATGATGCGATTTATGATTTTTTAAATACATTCCTGTGCGGCTCGTTAGACTACAACTGTTTATTCCTTCGACCATTTTACTATAATCTATATATATGAAAACCAGTGGTGTATACACTCAAAAAAATATCGTAGGTGAAATTGAATAATCGATTTCATTAAACTTTGACTAAATTAATTTATCCAATTTGATAGCACAATTGTAGATTTAGTTATAAACAATATTCTTTCGAAGAAAAAATCATCAACCTCTATTAAAAAATTAAAATTGACTCGCATTATATTCAAATTGAAGAACGACGTCTTCAAATTTAGTTAATTTATAGTAAAGTATTAATTTAACTAAATTTCTTCAATGTAAAAAATCAATAATCAAACAAATTTGTTATGCATTTTCTTTAAATTCAATAACTTTTGTTAATTTAGTGCACATTTTCACAGCATTTACTATTTTATAAACAATTTTGTAAATCACATTTCGTTGAATTATGATTAAATTGAAGAAATGTATATTAAATTGGAGGGAGGAAAGGATATCAAAAATGAAAGCGTCCGTCTAATTCAACATACAACAAGTGCAAGTTAGGGTGTTTATTTTAATAAATTAGAAAATGAAAATAAATTGTTTATTTAAAGTGAAATATATATAATTGTTAATTAAATATAAAATTAAATTATGTAATTGTTATTAATGTGTTTCAAAAAAGTACAGGTATTTTTAATAAATTTTAACCTTATAAGTCTGTTTCATTTTAGGATTAAAATTAATCTTTTATGTTATAGAATGTTGAAGTGTTAAAATATTTCCATATATTTATTCCAATTGCGTACCATCATTACCAGCCATAGGGTGATTTAACAAGATATTTTAACAACGGCCGTCAATTAAAATCCAGTGATACTGAAACAAGCTTGATTCTCACTTAGGTAACGTTAATTTAATAACGCTAATTTACAAATTATTCATTTTTAATTTTCCTAATTATGTTTTATGTTTTTTCAATTGTTGTAGAAACCATTGTGGCACCAAAAGAGTGCAACATAATTTGAAGAGCGTTGGCAAACCAACAAAAATTACCGGTTAAAGAATTTTAAATTTAATTTTGATTATTGGAAGCAGTATAAGAAATCAATGGGCTATAAATTTGTTTATACACTTTTTTGAATTATAATTTATTGTAAATTAAACTAAAAATATCTTAATTTTTGCTTTTTAGATGAACACAGATTTTAATCAAATGTATCTGGCTGAAATTTAATATTAAACTGAGAAATTTTCACCGCCAAAATATTGACATAATATACTTAGATAAGACAGAAGATCGTAGCAGTAAAATCTTGTTCAAGGACCTTGAACATGAACATGTTACTGAAAGTAAGTTCATTGATTACATTATTATAGCTAAGACAAAATATATTATTTTTTTCTTCGGTTTAGGTGTACATTATTTTAAATTCAACATAAGCCACTCGCAAAGAAGTTATACTATTGTAGACGATTCTATAGGAGATCGCGGAGGAGAAAAATTCGGCAATTCCAACAGACTCCGACTCAGCCGCTTATCCAAATCATTGGCACTACGCTATCCAAAAAGAATTTTGATTTTTTTTTTGTTGATGTTCAATATGTTTTGAATTATTTGTGTTAAAATATTTAAAGTTATAAATTTAAACCCAAATGAATCCTCATTTAGTAAGACATTCAGTCAAAAATATTTCTATTCAATCAATACAATACCTATGTCATGTTAATGTAGATTGAATTTTAGCATTTTAATTTATGTCGCTCTCATACGAATGAGACCAAGGGTTATTTGAAACGAACTCATGACGAAGACAACATAACAAAACTAAATTATTGATATATTTCATAGTGAGATGGAAATAATTTAACTTTATTATGTCGACTTCGTCTCCAGTTCAGCTCAAATAAACCTTAGACTCATTTTCATGAGAGCGTCTTTAAAGCTAAATTTAATTTTGAAATGATGTTAAATATCACCAATATCTGTAGTTCATAAATTTTTAAATAATTTAAATTAAATAAAGTTAATTTTTGCTAAACACAAATAAACCTATATATATATATATATATATATATATATATATATATATATATATATATATATATATATATATATATATATATATATATATATATATATATATATATATATATATATATATATATATATATATATATATATATATAATTGATTAAATAGTTCTTCCAATTGAAAAATGATAAGTCAATTTAATTGTTTATTTAATCGAATCAACAAAATACATTCTTTAATTTTTATTTGATTTGACAAAGATTTATTTAAATCAACGAATTTTGTAAACAAATTTTTTATTGAATTGACGAAGTATATTCAATTGGACAAATTGTTCTTTCAAGAATTTTAATCATATTGAAGAAATTTAGTTAAATTTATAATTTATTATTAAATTGTCAATTTTAATAAAACGTAATCATTTTGATCATACCTACTTTCGTTGACGCCATTTTAAACGCTTTTTCTTCAATTTAGATAGTTGGTGATTTTAATATCCCCATTAACAAGGAGTCAAGTTTCTACATTTAATTCTACGTTATTCAGCCATGGCATGATTGTCACGAATACTTTTCCTACGCGACCTGCGAGTGGGAATATTTTAGATCACGCTATGTGCAGTTTCCATATAACATTGACCGTGTTTTGAACTCAACAATTGAATCAAAGATCAGTGATCATAGTTTAATTTTCTCTAAATTCATATATAAATCGAAATATGTAACTAGATATTTAGAAAAGGAAATTACCAATTTTAGTAAAGTTAATCGGCTTTTTGATGAAATTCTTAAATATAGGTACTTCATTTGATATTTGTGATCAAGATTGGACTTAACTATAATGATCATTAAAAAAATATAATGAACTGATTGATAAATATTCCAAAACCAAACTGAGCAAGGTGAAAATAAAAAATTCTAACAATTGCCCATGGATAAGTATAGCAAATACTTGATATACCATTTATACCAATTGAAAAGATTTTACAGTAACATAACAAAAAAATCAATTATTTTATTTTTTGGAAAGCTTTGGTAAAGCTAGAAAAGCATTAAATCTATACATTACATTATATCCAAAAAAATGGACATTAATTGAATTAGGTTTAATTAAATCCGACTAAGGCCGGGTATAGACGGAAGAGTGTAGTGCAATTTAAAAACATAAAACATAAAAGTAGTATGTATTTTTAGATCTGCAGTTTGGAATAAATTAGACACTAGTCATTTAGTACTAACAATTTCTTATACAGTGACATTCTTAAACCTTTATTGAGTTATCGAATTAAGTTTGTTTCACGCAGAAACCATTTCCAGGTATAGAAATCTATAGTCAGGCGCCTAGCCTAAATCTAACAAATCTATACTCAAGCGCCTAGCCTAACAGTCCCTAAATTAATCTGTGTATAATGAAATTACTTGTTTCAAAGTTGTTTCTCATAAGATTCTAGTTTGATAATTCCCTATTAAATAAACAGTGCAGTCTCAAATTTTCGAAAGCCTCACACTATTTAATTATATATACGTATATGTAACATAGAAGATAGACTCAATCTAGTAGATATAATTAAAATTTGGTAATTCTTAAAATTTCAAATCCTCTTATTTGGAAAATAATGAAGAGCTTACATCGGACCACTCTCCTGTTATTATGACGGTCAGTGGAACAATAATTGAAAAAGAAATCACATCGAGACTGTCCAATAAGAATATCAATTGGAAATTTTTTCGAAAATTATTAGAACAAAACATCCTCAAGCACCAATAAGGAACATTATACAAGTCGAAGAGGAAGTAGAAAGGTGAATAGAAAACATAAAACAAGCTGCGTGGCAAAGTACATCATTGAAATACGCAAACAACAACAACTGTAAAAACTATCCACTTGAAGTAAGAGAGCTTGTGGCAAAGAAACGTAAACCTCAAAAGTCTTGGCAAATAAATCGAACCAAGGAAAATAAAACCGCCCTTAATAACTTAAGTTGAAATCTCTGATCAGAACAGTTAAGAATGAATCAATAAGTACATATTTGTCGTCACTTACTAGCCAAAAAGCTACCGAATATCTTCAAAGCAACGAAAGTACTCAAGAAAGTACTCGGAAGCGCAGTTGGGCTCGGAGCGCTAAAGAAAAAGCTGAGTTGTTTGCGAGACACATAGAAGAAACGTTTCAACCATTATCCAGACAAACAGCGGATGAAAATTTTAACCTATACTGAAACGATCTGATGAGCTTGAAATACAAACTGTATCTCTACAGGAGCTAAAAGAGGAAATTCAAAATTTAAACATTAAAAAATCTCCTGGGTACGACCTCATAACATAAAGAATTACCAAATAAAGCGATACTAAGTAAATTTCTCCATATAATCAACGCTTTGTTAAGACTAAGATACGTTCCAAGGCAATGGAAAATGGCAGAGGTACTCATGATCTTAAAACCTAACAAACAATGTAACGATAAAAAATCATGACCGATATCTATACTCGATCATATCCAAAAATTCTGAAAAATTACTCTTGAAGAGAATGAAACCCATAATATGGTGGACAAAAATCTCATTCCTGACCACCAGTTTCGATTCAGAGAAAACCACTCGACTATTGAACAAGTCCATAGAATAACAGATATAATAAAACGTACACTAGAAACTATAAATCATGTTCAAGCATTTTCCTAGATGTAAAGCAAGCATTTGACCGAGTTTGGCACAGAGGATTGGAATACAAGCTCAAGCAGGACCTTCCCAAACAATATTATGAAACTCTGAAATCCTACATAACCGATAGACGCTTCCGTGTAAAATATGAAGACGAATACTCGGAACTAAAGAAAATTTCAGCTGGAGTACCACAAGGTAGCGTTTTGGGCCCTGTCTTGTACCTTCTGTCTATTCGGGATATACCACCAATGGAAGAAGCAACTATAGCAATATATGCTGATAATACTGTGATTTTGGCAGTTGGGAACAATGTAGAAGAAGCAACTAACAAATTGCAAAAATCAACCAATTCAGTCAACAATTGGATGAAAAAATGGAGGATAAAACTGAACGAAACTAAATCTGTGCATGTGAACTTTACTAATAAAAATATTCCTATTATACAGTCCCAATCATAAACAACTCTAAGGAAGTTGCCTATGCAGATACGGTCAAATATCTAGGTATGACGCTGGATGCCAAGTTGAGGTAGAAAGAATATGTCAAAAAGAAAAAGGAAGAGCTGAACATGAAGTATAGGAAGATGTATTAGGTCTTAGGTAGACATTCTGAACTATCTATATACACAAAAAACCGGCAAATACTGAAACCGGTATAGACCTATGGTATACAGCTTTGGGGCTGTACCAAGAAAACGAACATCAAGATGATACAGACATTCCAAAACAAAGTACTTTGGAATATTGTAAATGCTCCATTCTACATTAGAAATGAAAACCTCCACCAAGATTTAAAGATGGAATACATCGATGAATTTATTACGTATCATGGTCTCAAACATGATTCACGCCTCCAACAGCGAAAACATCGAGATACGCAATATGCGCAATGTACTAAAATTTTTAGTTAAATATCGATTTCTTAAAAGCTGTGCGAGATGAGCACAATTTATATGTCAGTGAAGTTAGCCCGAAACCTCAGCACGAATTGCTGTGATTAAGAAAGTGTAGCTATCCAGAAATGTGTATACATATTCTTTAAATAGTAGTACTGTCCCGAAAAAATGTACATTGAAACATATGTGAATTAAAAAATAAAAGCAGTTTTCTGCAAATTGCTGCAGAACGCTTCATATCCAGATGAAACGAATGAAAACCTATAATAATAATAATACCAAGAGACACCTCAGGTTCATAAAATAAAATTGACCACGTCAGGTTCATCTTATCCACATGATATAAACCTGAGGTGGTCAAGATTATCTAGGTTATGACCTAACTGGCCATATATACCACTATTGGGATTGATCTCGTTAGTAATTGGCGCTAGATAAATTATGATTTCACCTTAATTATAGTACCCGAAACGCTCTCTTTGAATAATTTTCTTATTTAAACTTTTTAAAAAGTTAAGTTCTTCTAAAAAAATAGGTTTTAATAGAATAGGTTTTCATCTAGATATGAACCGTTCTGCAGCAATTTGCAGAAAACAGTTTTCATTTTTCAATTCACCTATGCGTACTACTTTAAAAACAACATGTATATATATACACTTTCCTGGATGGTTATACTTTAGTTAAGATACAAACCACATCAATTCGGGCTGAGGTTTCAGGCTAACTTTACTGACTTCATTATATCGGTATAATCTGACCATAAATAATAGAAGAAATAATAGATAGTTCCGTCGGCACAAAACATCGGCACAAATACCTTTTATGGTTTAGTACAACCGGTTTTAGCATGTGCGAGGCTATAGACAACAATTCTTGCGAGGCCTTTTTGAATTTATACAAGGTACAAATTGTGATGGTTACAAATGAAATTATGTCAAATAAGAATATTTTATGAAGACAATTAAAAATGGATGAAGATAAAAATTAGGGAGTTTTTTTTATTTTATAATGGCCATTGATGTGTTAAAATAATAAAAAGTATGGTGACTTAAATTGTTCTATTGATATTTTTAAAATATAAATTGAAAACATATTTGGTTTCGTATACGTATCCTAAGTACGAGTATGTAATTGATATTTATTATGAAATAAAAACATCACTATCAAGCCCTAATTTTAATTATTGTAAAATAAAATATGTGTTGACTAAATGGTTTTAATTATAGGTATATGCAGGTGCGGCTCGTAATATTCGGCAGTATTAATTAAGTGCCCACACCTTTCCCCCTTCATGTATAAATACAATTTTATAAAAAAACAAAATGTCTGTCCCAAATTTTAGTCGACCTTGCAAAGCATTCATATAGTAAACCACACGAAAAATTGTCTAACACTGTGAAAAAACCATTTTTCGTGAGTTTTGCTAGGTGGGTGTTTAGAAATGTTGACTAAATTTTGGTATCGAGAATATTTCTTAATTTTTTTATTATTTATGAATTATATAGTAAGTAGAAAAATTATTTCCGATACCAAATTTTAGTCGAACTTTCGAAGCACTCACACAAAAACTTGTACAATACTTATACAAGACAATTTTTCGTCTGTTTTACTATATGTGAGTGTGAAAAGGAATAAAATTTAGTATCGGAAAACATTTATGTATTTCGTTTTGGCTATAAATTTATTTATTATCACTCAGCAAGCTGAGATCGCAATAAAAGAATTTCGATTGAGATATGGGCTGTTTCCGAAACCGATACTCATTTGTGGAATCTAACTAATTCAAATAAATATCCTGGGATGGGATGTTGTAACAACACTATTTTAGATAATCGATAGACGTTTGTGTCCCTTTTCAAGAGCAAATTTTTACGCTATTTCATTTATGTATGCACGCTGTTTCTATTGCGTGCTCAGCCTGGTACAAAAAAATGTGCACACTATCCCCTTTTTCTACGTTTGCATAGCTTTTAAAAAACTAAAAAAATTGGTAATATTATCGAGCAGGCTGTGAGTACAATAGAAATTGTGGAATAGCATATCATTAATTCTGTTCTTGAAGAAAGAGACACACAAATATCTATCGAACATAGAAAATGGTGACGTAACAACATCGCAGCCCTGGTGAGGTGACTTATTTACTGACTCTCATCCCTTAAATGAAAATTTAAACTGATTGCCTTAATGAGTCAATTATTTTTGGTGTATATATACGTGTTTGATAATATAAGACTGACGTATACTACATTTTTTTATCGCGATAGTCATCATTTGAAAATTCGTTATCATTGTTCTTAAGTTTTCTACATGCAAAGCTATATGACATACAGCAATAAATTTTATGAATTATGAACGTGATAGAAAAAGTTTGTTCTATACAGTGATGCTTAACATTTTCCCCCGTTTGATTCGAAATGTAAACAAATAATTTTTTATGGTTTTGTTATCATCAAAATTTATTGTTTTGTCAAAATAAGTATGCAAAATGGTTTTTCATATTTATTTAAGACGGCGGCAAATAAGTTAATAAGATTCAAATAAGTATCGGTTTCTGAAGAGCTATATATAAATTGGTTTCTCGCCTTCTGTACAAATTTCCACTAAACCATTATTATAGTCGTCCCGTGAGGGCTAAAGTATTCCTAAAAGCTCCCTTGTCCCATCTAATGAATTGGAATTACTTATTTTAATTTATTATTTATTATATTTATGTTTTTTATGAAGCCATCCCTCCTACTCGTCCTTCAGCGTTTAACTTTCACATTCTTACATAACAACAGGCCTGATCAACGCGCTCTATAAAGCTTCAGCTTTAGCAATGACCTTAGAGTATACAAAGCATGACACCTCCTCTGTTATTGTGAGTGATAAGAGAGAGTTCACATATTATGTGAACCATATTCCTTATACATATATATAATTTGAGCTGAACTTAATTAATCCTATACCTCCATAATTCGTATTCGAACTCCATATTTACATGGTAAGTAACAAACGTAAATAATTTAGGCCTGCAAGCTAACCCTTTGCCTATGATTAATATTTTTTATTATTTCTAAATTATAGTAATAAACAGTTTTAAAGGCCATTACTGGCCCCTTACTAAGTCAACCATCTGGCTCCAACGGTTTCGATCCTGAGCATGGTCCTCGTACTGTCTAAGACAATCTGATGAGGCCAAGTCGTTCTCTACATCGTGGAGCCATCGTCGCCGCCAACGACCTCTGCGCCTACCATATGGTGGCTCTCCTTTTAGAGATCGCTGCACTATTCGTTCCGGATCAGCACGCAGAACGTGACCGAGCCAGCGTACTCGCTGAGATCTTATTTCATGTACAATATCGGGGCTCTTCATCAGATCTCTGATCTCGAAATTGTACAGAGCTCGGTATGTACCATCTATTTCGCGTTTTGGGCCAAATTTAAGGAGCCATCTCTCGTACTCATCCGGCAGCGCCCAACTTTCACATCCAAACATAACAACGGGCCTGATCAACGCTTTGTAAAGCTTCAGCTTCACGGCACTTGATAAGTGTTTAGATTTTAGCAGTGGCCTTAGAGGATACAAAGAACGACTGCCAGCTGCCAGCAGCACTTTAATATCCTCACCCACACTGTTATCGTGAGTGATAAGAGGACCCAAATATTTGAACCTCCACACTCCCTCAAACGTGTGGTGGCCGCTACTAAAATCTGGTGTGCCATTTGATTTGATTTGATTTGATTGGAATGTTCGACCAAGCATTAAGCAGGATCTCCCGGAGATGGCCGGGCCTCACCGAACACCCGTTTACACATAACATAAAGAGGATTTGGATAGGTTCAGTTAGAATGATAGAAATTGACTCGGTTACAGACACCTGGTATAGCCAATAGTTAGTAACACAGGACAATACAATTCTAATCTACTTATATAATTTTTCAGCGTCGCTGGGCTTTGAAATCAAATTTATTAGTTTGCTGGCGGGTCACGCTTATTAGATACTCCTGAAAATTCAATTCAAATTAGTTGTGATTTGTTTTGTTCTGCAATCCAATATTTAATTTGTTAATTTACTATTAAGTTTAACTGGCAGAGATCCTGTAATTTAGATCAATTTGTTAATATTAATTCCATATATTGGAGCTGTGATAGACCCTGTAATGAATGATTATTAGATTAGTACCTCTTTTCCCAACCCGCTCTTTTTTAGCAGTAACATTGGAATCTGAAATAAAATTTATTAGTTTCTTAGTTTGCTGGATCATACTTATGAGATTTATTCCTGAAAATTCAATTTAAATTAGTTACGAATTATTTTATTCTGTAATCCAATATTTAATTAATTATTTTACTTTTAAGATTAACTAGCCTAGATTGTGAAATTTAGATCAATTTGTAATTATTTATTCCGTATGTTTGAGCTGTGCTAGTCCCTGTAATGAATAATTATTCGATTAGTACCTCTTCCCAACTCAATCTTCTGTTATAATTTTTAACAGTAACACTGGACTCTAAAATAAAATTTATTAGTTTGCTGAATCATACTTATGAGATTTACTCCTGAAAATTCAATTTAAATTAGTTACGAATTATTTTATTCTGTAATCCAATATTTAATTAATTATTTTACTTTTAATATTAACTAGCCTAGATTCTGAAATTTAGATCAATTTGTAATTATTTTTGACAGCAAAATTGAGCTCTGTAATAAAATTTATTAGTTTACTGGATCAAAATTATGAGATACTTCTGAAAATCATTCCAAATTAGTTCCAATTTATTATATTCTGAATTCAAAGCTATAATTAATTAATTAAAATTTAAGTGGCAGAGAAACTTCAATTTAGTTCAATTTATTATTATTAATTTCATATTTGATCTATGGTAGACCTGTAATGAATTATAATTAGTGTAAACAATGCCGCCATTTTAAAACAAAAACTGCACTCTGCAATAAACTTTACTAGTTCACTGGATGTGACTTGAAATAATGCTTCTGAAAATAATTAAAATTAGTTTCAATTTATTATATTCTGCATGCTTAACTGCAATTCATTAATTTAAATCTAATTCATTAAAACGCCATATAAATGCGGCAATACTAGATGAAATAAAATTAATAAAATAAAATATAAAATAAATACAACCAAGAATAGTCCTTAAAAGAAAGAAATACAACAATATAAGATATATAAGAAACACAAGATATATAAATCTAGGAGGGTTCAAACCTTTTGAAACAGTTCTTCGGTTTTAAATAAATAATTTCAGCAAATCTTGTTGAATATTTGACTTCTATATTACTACAATTTAATTTAAATTCATATTTATACATTTACATATAATAAAATTTTAACTTTTTTTCTGTTTAACACACTAAAATAAAATGTATTAAAAGTCGTAAAATATAGCACTCGAATTAGGAATCATCACCTAAAGTAGATATCATTATTGATTACTTAATAAGAAAGAAAATAAAATAAAAATGTAAATTATGTACAAAATTAGACTAATTCATTCCACCTGACGCACCATCTAGATACTGATATCCGTATCAATTGATACTATTTGTGGCTTGTCACTGTAAATCTAATTTAATTTAAAAACAATTCCAATTGGAACACATTTTCCCGTATACGCGTAAAACATAAATGGAAATGTTTTGTTTTGATATCTAACCTAACTTAACAGACAATTTAACTTACTTAAACTTACCGAATTATCCAATCTTGGCACCAAAAACGTTTCTACTAACGTTTTATCCGAGACATTTACCAGATTCCTTTTCCAATTTGACACCACTTCAAAAAATAATACTCATTTAGAAAGTCATATACACATACATTAATCTTCCAGTAACAATTATTCACAGTATATTTGTCTCTTTTTTTCGAGTTTGTTTTTTTTTCGTTTTGTTTCTTTTTTTTTTGTAATTATGTACGCACAAATATGAAGTACATAAGCACTTTTGATAAATACAACGTCTTATTTGCAATTCCGTTCGTTAATTTGACACTTTTATTGTTAAATAATTTAACAAACTGAAAGAACAACACTTTAATTAAATATTAACACGAACCACACTAATTAATTCCGCCCAAAACCATTTAAAAGTTTTTTAATGTAGGAGACCAAAAACGCACGTCTAATCGATATGACATTTCGTTGTTCCCCCCCAATACTAAAATCTGGTGTGCCATTGTCCCTAAAATCAGAGATTAGGTATTTCGTTTTGGACTCATTGATCTGAAGTCCAAGTGAAGCTGAGAACTCAGATTAAAGAGTATCGGGGACAGGGCATCTCCCTGCCGAACACCAG
The DNA here is from genome assembly GCA_951394425.1 of Tipula unca. Classification (NCBI taxonomy): domain Eukaryota; kingdom Metazoa; phylum Arthropoda; class Insecta; order Diptera; family Tipulidae; genus Tipula; species Tipula unca. Next base: position 213,808,891 of record OX596380.1, read on the forward strand.
AGTTAACTGCAAAAATTGTCGATAGCCTGTTCTCAACTTTAACACAGCATTGAGTTGGTGTCACTGTCATCCTACACAGTCGTACCAATTTTGTTGGCATTCCTAGGTATTCCAAGGCAGACTACAAACTTTCTCGACTGATCGAGTCATAGGCCTGCCGGAAATCCGGGAACACCTGATTTATGGAGATGGATGTCTCATAATATTTAGATAGAATCATCCGTAGCGAAAAGACCTCATCAGTGACTGATCGATTCGGACGAAATCCTCCTTGATAGTCACCAACCAAGCCCTCCGCTAGAGGAGTGATTCTATTCAATACAAGGTATGACAGTAACTTGTATGCTGTGAAAAGGAGAGCTATACCGCGATAATTCTCACACTTCAAGCGGTCTCCCTTCTTGAAGATGATTGTGTTCCACAAAGTAACCCCTCCGAATATCAAGAGCTCCGAATTAATGCAGTCCACTCCGGGTGAGCGGTTTCGTTTCAATCTCTGCATGGCTTTAGTGAATTCCTCATGGGATGGCTCCTCAGTGCAAATCTCCGCAGTCTGTATTAGAGGTGGCTCAACAACAGTCTGTGACGCATGATGAACATCAAGCAGGTCAGTAAAGTATTCACTCCATGCGTCAAGTACTGCGTCGATGTTGACACAGATGTTTCCATCCCGGTCCCGAATGGCGGTTGACGTAGACCTGAAAGTATGGTGCAGTCCAGTAATTCCTTTAAAGAAATTACGCGTACTGCCCTCATTGCTGAGTTGTTGTACTTTCAGAACCTCGGCCTTTCACCATTCTCGCTTTTTCCGTCTACAAATCCGCTTAGCTGCCCTTCTTGCAAGAGGAGCCTTGTTTTTCCTCGCGATTGTGAGACGTTGTTGCACTTCACAAGACGACACTCGTCATCAAACCAATCATTCTTGGGTTTGGCTTTCACTATACCTAAGGTCTGTTGAGCAGCACTGACAACCGAAGTTTTCAGTACCTCCCAGACAGAGTTCACGCAGTTAGACTGGTAATTAGCTTCATCAATGTTGTCGCTGACAAGAAATATCGTTTCTTTTGATGTTCATTTATCAGACCTTCACAGTCGAAACGTACCATGCTTTTCGCTGCGTTCCCAGACTTGTACGAAAACTTCCATCGTAGTTTTGCAGCGACCAAATGATGACCGCTGCCTAACATTTGGTTGCTGATCGATAAGTTCTCACACCCTGCACAACCCGAGCCCGTCCTTTAGAAACTAACACATGGTCAATTTGGCTGCGGGAAGTTCCGCGAGGATGTGTCCATGTCTCTAGATGGATGTGTTTGTGAGGAAACAATGTGCTTGCTACTCTAAGATCATGAGCAATTGCAAAGTACATCATTCTCTCACCAATATCGGTCGCAGTTTCGTGTCGGGAGTACGGACCTATTTTTTCACACAGGTCAGTCTGAGTTCTGCCAGCTCTAACTTTAAAGTGCCCTTGGGGTTGGCTGAGTTCTGTGGCCGCATGTACATAAATTATCAACAGGTTACCTAACTTCATGCACAACCGAAGCTTACACAATCGGTTATTGACTGCTTGGAAATCCAAAACAGCGTTCTTTACCTGCGGCCCAAGAAGAAAGCCAGCTCCAAGATTTCCCAGGCGATCTCCACTGTAGAGCAATATTCAGCCCTGGGACACATGGTCTCCACTTTTAGGCCAGCGAGTTTCTTGAAGAGCAACGAGTTTCAACCGATACTCCTTCATACACGTGATTAGGCTCTCCAACGCTCCTGGTTTTCTAAATGACTGCACGTTCCACGTGCCGATCCTAAATCTCGTGTCCGGGTACTTGAGCGTGGGTCCGGTATTGTTTTGGCGGTATCCATTTTTCTTTTTGTTGACTTTATAAACACTTTATTTTTTTATTTATAAATTATAGTAAATAGAATTTAAAAAAATATCGATACCAAATTTTAGTCGGTGTCGTGAGGTGCTCATACTAGTAAAACACACGAAAAATGGTATAGCACTGATGCAACCCAGTTTTTCGTGTGTTTTACTATGTGAGTACTTGGACAGGCCGACTAAAATTGGGTGTTGGTGGGAATTTTTTTACTATTGTTTATAATAATTATAGTAAATTAAATAAATTTTTAATTTTAGATTAATAATTATATTAGAATCTAACCGACATCTTCAAAGATGTGTGTGTTGTTTTACAGTTGGCGGCGTTACACAAGCACATACATTCTATGAAATCTATATACATATATAATATGCTAAACAATAAATGAATAGCATATGCCATATTTTGATTACATTAAATCAAATCATTTAAATTTAATGAATGAAATAAAACGTATAATCATTGCAATAAAATCTTTGAGGATCATCATAACATTATTTTTAAAAAGAAACCATAAATATTATTAATAAATAAAAAATAAAATAAAAATTAGAATTTTAAATGATCTTCGCATGCATGCGAACAACAATTTTATTTTATTTTATTTTTTTTTTGTATTCAACTCATCATCATGTTACGATCATAAAATGATGTGTGAGATACGATCAATTTGTGAAAAATTTGAATTCGCAACAAAACGCGCTGTATATGTTTGTATGTACGAGTATGTTGCATGAATTGGAAATGAAAAAATTGACATAAATGGAAATCAATTTATTGTTCGATTCGTCTTCTTGATTTGAATTTTATGGTATTGGAGACCAAAACGCAAAAAAGTGATCTTGTTCGATCGATAACATTATACATTATATACGAGTATATATACATAAAATAAGAACCGTCATTTTAGATATGTTGTCGCAAAGCAAATATTATGTATATTATTGTTATGTTGTATTTATATGTATGTATGTATATCGATCGAATGAGTGATGATATTTGAGCGCAATTTTTATTTTTATTGAACAGACGACAGTAAAGTTGTTCAACAAAACACCACAAAAACTGTAACGTCAAATATTTTTTATATAATTCGACAACTAATTATGACACTAATCATATTTTATTATGCTCATATTATCCAACCACTTGAAATCATATATTTTTTTTATGACAGATTAAAATTCAATTTTATATTTTTTTTTATTCTGCGCACAGTCGATAACAGCCGCGGATCAACGTCATAAATCAAAATTCTAATTATTTTAACTATATTGATTGATAACCAATATAATATTTCGGCATTTTTCTTGACAGATGGTCTATTCATTTTAATATTTCGATGTAGGCAAATATGTTAAATATATGTGTATATAATATATAATATATTTATTAGACTACTTGTATGATTTATTGTCAGTTGTTGGTTATTATACCTATGTATATATGTATATATGTAGAGGCCTCTTGAAATCATAATTAATTTAATAGTTTGCATAACGATTTTGATAGCATTCGGAAATTAACATGTTTACTTATCGCATAAATATCGACATATTTTTTAATTGTCGACAACTATCAGTTATTGACAACTTTATTGATATTAGATATTGCGTTTAACATATATGTGTATAAGTGCGTTCAGCTTGTACCGAAATAATTGTTTAAGCTTTTTATAAATATCTCATTAATTCGTGTTGCCATATCCATCGGGGTATTGGAATTGAAAACGAATCTTTTGCCGATAATGCGAGGTAACGATTTGAACAACCGTATTTGAATACTTTATTTGGGATTGTGATATATTTAAAGCGTTTCAGATTTAAAATTTTCTTGAATTATAAAAACTATAAAAATTCTGAATTTTGAATCTATATACAATTTTAAATATATGTAGTTTTTAATTTGGAACTGGAATTTCGAAACTACTGTAAACTGTAGATATCACATTAATTTCAAATTGTCGAATAATTATTATCGATCATTTAAATTTTAGAATTGGAAATTCAAAAATAATTTTGAAATTTTGGTTCTGAAAGTTTTAAAAATTCAATTCAAAACATAATATTTTAAAATTTACTGACTAGATGGAGTTGTTGTAATTATTTAATTATAGAAAATATTAATTAAATATTAATTAATTAGAAAAGAACTGTTCGCAGCAGGCAAACAACTAAAATGCGAGTTTCACTCAGGCGGTACACCAACCTATTGGCCTACGGATACCAGTAAGATTCCAGACCTTATAGACTTCTTTATTACAAGAGGGATTTCAGATAATTATATCCATATAGAGAACAGTGAAAGTCTATTATCAGATCATTCACCAGTTATTATAATACTTAGCCAAATTAACGAAGCTTCAAAACCAATTGGGATCTCTTCCAAACACAGTTAACAGAAAGAATTAGTCTGCAGAACCCAATTCAGGGACCAGTCCAAATAGCAGACGAATTAGATAAGCTTATCCAATATGCTGCGTGGGAAAGCAATCCAAATAATAGGCAGTAAATAAACCGCAATGCTAGCTATCCAGAGGAAGTGAGAGAACTTCTTAAAAATAAAAGAAAAGCACGGAAGAATTGGCAAAAACATCGAAATCCTGAAAATAAAAGAGTATTTAATCATTTGTGTAACATATTAAAATACCTTATAAAAGACATTAAAAATCAATCAGTTAATAAACACCTCAGCACTCTAACTGGGCAAAAAGATACTGATTATTCATTATAGAAAGCAACTAAGAATATTAAAAGACCTAAACTTCAGATTCCTCCAATTAAAAATAATGAAAATTGGGCTCGAAATGCTAAACAAAAAGCAGATTTATTTGCAAATCACCTTGAAGAAACATTCCAACCTTACCCAAAACAAACGGAAGAGGAAAATATTACACCAATAAATAAACAGGATGAAGTAAATATTACATTGAAAGAACTAAAATGGGAAATCAAGAATAATCTGAATGCGTATAAGGCTCCAGGATATGATCTTATAACGGGTCAGATAATAAAACTGTTACCGGAGAAAGCGTTGTGGAAAGAACAATGGAAAGTTGCAGAAGTAATTATGATACTTAAACCGAACAAACCTCCGCATGATAAAGCTTCATATAGGCCAATTTCTCTGCTACCAACATTATCGAAACTATTTGAAAAAGTTCTTCTTAAAAGACTAAAACCAATTATCGAAGAAAGGAATCTTATCCCTTCACATCAGTTTGGATTTAGGGAAAAACATTCTACGATAGAACAAGTACATCGAATTACTGATGTAATCGTAAAATCACTAGAAAGCAAACAAATATGCTCAACTATATTCCTTGATATGGCGCAAGCATTTGACAAAGTGTGGCACCAGGGGCTAGAATTCAAACTTCATCGAGATTTTCCGGAGCAATTTTTTCAAATTTTAGAATCATACATATCAAAGAGGCACTTCCGAGTAAAGTATGAGAATGAATACTCGCAACTAAAAAGAATAACAGCCGGAGTACCACAAGGGAGTGTTCTTGGGCCAATCCTATATCTCCTATATACTAGAGATACGAGTTGGACAAAGAAATGGCGAATAAAATTAAATGAAGCAAAATCAATCCAAGTGAACTTTATAAATCAAAAAGTTAACCATATACCAATAATGATAAACTCAATAGTAGTACCCCATGCAAACACTGCCAAATATCTTGGTATGACTTTAGATGCTAAGCTTAGATGAAAACTCTACAAGCGGATCAAGTATTTCTTTCACTCCGTTGCTATTCAGTCCAATCACGCATATGTCATCTGCATATCCAAGCACCTGATTGGACTGGCGATATAAGAGTATCGGGGATAGATATGAGATTAAAGAGTATCGGGGATAACTGAAAACAGAGTTAACTGAAAAAATTGTCGATAGCCTGTTCTCAACTTTAACACAGCATTGAGACGGTGTCACTGTCATCCTACACAGTCGTACCAATTTTGTTGGCATTCCTAGGTATTCCAGGTCAGACCACAACCCCTCTCGATTGATCGAGTCATAGGCCTGCCGGAAATCCAGGAACACCTGATGTACGGGAATGGATGTCTCATAATATCTAGATAGAATCACTCGCAGCGAAAAGACCTGTTCGCAGTGACTGAATCATTAGAATACCGATTTCAATAATATGTGAATTTGGTGAATTTTGGGAACTATATACAGGATATTACAAAATTTGAATATTATTTATGGAAAACCGACTTTCGGACAATTTTGTATAGATCGGTTTGGCAGTCAGGAAAATGAATGCGCCCTACGGCGTTACATTAGACATCGGGTTCAACACTCAAAAGAAAGCTGTAATGATTTTGCATTGGACATATAGAGAGTATAAATGCTCGACTACAAAAACCATTGTGCAGTGAAGAGTTACTTGACGTAGCGTTAGAAAATATGAATCCACCATTGAGCGGTGCAACTTGTAACGAGAAATTCCGTTGTTTGGAAGACTTGCGTCAGGTATGTGATACTTATGAACGCTTATGGTCAACCTCAGGATATGACCCACGGCGGCTTATAGAAATTCGAACTAGACGTAATCGTGGTAGAACTGATTTCTGAAGTCACATCCCTCGAGCAGGTACTCTACTAGTTCTAACACGACCGCCCAAAATAATGATAAGGAGACTAATAGTGATGATTCCGATGACAACGAAGACAAACCTTCAAAGATTGTCCAATGGAACTTACATACCAGTTTTGCGCGAAATGTGGATTGGCTGGAGTAGCAATTAACAATTGTACACGATGTTTGAATAAGAGTGTGAGAAATTTCCATCCGAACGTGCGGCAGAGCAAGGAACCATACGTTCGGACAAGATTCAAGTCCCCAATTCATCCCTATCCAAGAAACCAGCGAAGTAATAAACTTTCGTTCACGGCTCATAGGCCTATAGAAGCTACGCCAAAATCAATTATTAAATCTAATCACTGCCAATCAGATCGAACATCCGTCCACTGGAAAAAGCGAAAAGAATTCCGACGTGCTTGACGTGTTTGCTCATTATCAGAATTTTCACTTGATGATTCTAGACCATACGCGAAAATTAACATCAAAGGTTGGTCATTCGTAGGGTTATTAGTGGCTAGTGGAGCGACTAATAAGCGTACTAGGGAAAATCAGAACGACTTTTGAATTTCCTCGGTTTTAAAATGAAGCCATTTAATTCGCAGATTCAAACGGCAGACGGCTCACTAAATGGTATATGGGGAGAGGGGGGGAGGGGGCTACGTGACATCACCTAAATCCTACTTAAATAAACAGCAGATATAAAATTTTGCGTGATTAAATTGTTTCCTTCGTCAGCGTTAAAGGGCCTTGGAAAAACCAGCTTCGACGAAACGTGTTCGTATATCTAGATGATTTACTTATTGTCTCAACTGGGTTCGACGAGCACCTGGAAATTCTCAAGACTGTAGCGGAATTAATGTCAAGGACCGGACTAACGCTTAATATTAAAATGAGTCACTTTCTTCTTAGAGTAACGAAAGGTTTAGGATACATCATCGGAGAGCGTGGATTAAGAACAATTGCACAAAAATGAAGTAGCCGCATAATTTTCATTTTTGCGCAATTTCATTTATTAAAAAAAAAAAAAGTTGTGTAGTGGATAATTTTAACCAAATTTCAAAAGTGCAAACGTTTTTTAATTAATTTTCTTTTTAACACATTTAAAAAGTCGTATAAGTGCAAGTACACTCTGTGCCAGAGGAACAGGTCCATAAATTATTGGAAGAGTCTTTTCAAGCCGGAAGAGTCTTTTCAAGCGGCAATAACATCTAAATCTTGTAAAAGAGTTTGAATGGGGGAAAAAAACCTTTTTTTCAACAACTTCGGCCAAGCCGCACAAACCGATAATGCCGATCAATTACTATTCACTGGTTGAAGAGGACCACTTGCATTCGTTAATACGAACCGCCGTAACTGCAAACCAACGGAACCTCCACCATGTCACTGTGAAATCTGGATCCAATACAGCCCCCAATGAGAACCCTGAACATAACTTGGAAATAGTCAAATATAAGAACACTACCCCAATGGCCAAACAACAAAATACTACGAACCAATCATTTTATTTCCAAAATGTAAATTTAAAAATATCTTCGAAAGCTGCCCAATTTCACAATTTTGTGTTTAAAACGCTCTAACCGGTTTACATCAACTGCGAAACATCATTCAATAAAAGGATCCTGAGTTCGAAATTCTTTCCAAGCCAGTATGTGGTTTATAGATGTGATCGTTCGCGGTAAACAAGCATTAAAGAAACCGATGGTGGGGTATACTTATAGCCGCCCATGCATCACTATCAAGTGAGTTAGTTGAAATTATAATCAATAAAACGTCAATTTTTATCTACTTGGTATATATTCCACCGCCATCCGTATTACAACTTTAGAAAAGCCGACACAATAAACCTCCAGCTATAACTCGAGCAGATTAACTGGGAGAAGGAACTTATCAGCAACAACATAGAAGTTAACGTTGAGAAATTGTATAAAATCATTTTCAAGGTTATATCACTATTTGTTCCCACTACTTTGGCCAAACCGAACAAATATCCTCCATGGTACGATGATAAACTTATCAATCTTAAAAACAAGAAAGACAAGGCCTGCAAAGAAAATGTCAAACTATTTTCTGAGGAAAGTAAACATAAATTCACTGCTTGTAACCCACATTTCGAGCGCTACTTTGAGTTAAATTATGAGAGCTATTAGACATATGAAGATAAAAAATAAGAAAGGATCCAAAACACTTTTGTAGCTTTTTTAAAGAAATCCGTGAAATTAATGGTTACCCAGCGCGTATTACATATTCAAGGAACATAAATCCTGTGGCCCGCAGATTATATCAAACATGTTTGCTCAGTTTTTTCAATTAGTTTATAAGCCGGAAAACATCGCCCTAGCAATGATGAAAACAACGTAGTCATACTAACACCACTTATTGAACCCGAGGATATTCATCGAGCTCTAGAAGTATGCGGTCCTGATGACATTCCAGCTTCGTTATTAAAAGATTTCACAATGTTAGCAATTCCTCTGTGTCTTCTATTTAATCAATTGTTAAGATTAGCAGAATTTCCACAGAAAAGGAAAAAAACCACAGTGACACCAATTTTCAAAACTGGAGCAAAGAAATGACATTTTTTGTTATAGAGGGATTACATCAATTTCTTCAATACCCATATTATATTTGAACTGGTAGTGTGCAACTCATTCAGATCATTGCAACTCTATTAATGAAATTGAAAAACATGAACAAGTTGATGTAGTTTATACTGACTTTGCGAAAGCCTTTGACTCCATCAATGGTTTTAATCGTATTTGAGCAACCGAAATCAGTATATTGAGGTTGGAAATGGAAGATAAGAAATAGTTGAAGCTACCTCGCGGTACCACAAGGATCTCATATTGGTCGTTATGGATTTTTATAATTTTCATCAACGGCATTACTAATATAATACAGCACCCTAAAGTATATTAATATTAATAGAACAGTGGTTGGTTACCGCTGTGACCTTTGGATCGAAAGGTATACCCTGTTCAAATCCCAATTCAAGATGACGTTTTAAAATATGTCCGATCGATTGATACTTTCAAATGAAGAAACTTTTATTTAAAAATTGTTTAAAGCAGCTTATTTCCGAGACATTCATTATTGTTTTAGTTTAATTTAAACAATCAATAGGTACTTATATGATTCGGACGAGGTTGATCTCGTGGCATAACAAGTTTAACAAAATAAACTAGTAAATGTTGAATTACGATACGAGATGGAGATTACTATATAATCGAGATTTGAAATCAAATTTGACAATTTTGAAAAACCAAAATTTCTTAATTAAATTTTAAAATTTGAAAAGTTTTCCTCCAGTAGGATTTTTAAATTTTAATTTTTTTATTCGAAAATAAGATGGTTGTTCGAATTTCGGAATATCACTCAAATCATAAAAAATTTTGAAGATTTTACAAATTTTTAAAAGTCATCAATTATTTTCTAAAAATTTCGGAAATAAAAGCCAAACTTGCACGTGCCAAAATCGTTTCATCAGATTTTCAAAAGTTTTTACAAAGAGAACCCTTTGTACCAAGGTATATATGCCAAACCCAATCCTTATTACCTAGTTTGTGAGAAAGGACTTAGGGCTAAAATTAAATATCTTATTCCACATCTTCATTATGATTGGTAATGAGGCTACTGCAAGCAGCCGATATATGATGGGTTCTAGCTTCATACATACCATTCCAATTGGAAAGGTGCGAAACCATGTTATGTAAGCATTTTATTTAATACTGGCCGGAGTACCCATAATTCGGCACTATATAGGAAAATACCAACTTGAACCGTCCAATGTTATTGTGCTTCCATCTATCATACTTATTATTTACTAATCAAATATAAAAAGTTATTGAACCAGCTAGGATTTAATTTTATCATTGGAGGTGATTTTAATGCAAAAAATACTTTCTGGGGGTCAAGATTAACAACTCCAAAGGATAGAGAACTATACGCCGCTGGTGAAGCTTACAATTGTGAATTTCATTCAGGAGGAAAACCAACGTACTGGCCTACTGACACAAGGAAAACATCGGATCTAATTGATTTCCACATTACAAGAGGTATATCCGAAAATCACATTTTTCTAGAAAATAGTGAAAGTCTCTCATTGGACCACTCGCCCGTCATTATGACTGTTAGTTCCACGATTGTTAACAAGGAAAATCCACCTAGACTAACAAATAACAAAACCAATTGGGAATTATTTAGGAAATTGGTTGAAGATAACACCGATCTTCTTGTACCAATCAAGGATCCGGTTCAATTAGAAAATGAAGTGGAACTATTAATCAATAATATACAACAAGCAGCATAGGATAGCACCCCTGTAATCCAAAACAATGAGTGTAATAATTTCATTTATCCAGTCGAGATCAGGGACTTGGTTAATGAAAAACGGAAAGCAAGGAAAACATGGCAGAGAAACCGAGCACCACAAAGCAAAATAATTTTTAATTACCTCTGCAATAAGCTTAAGCTAAGAATTAGAGAACTAAAAAATGAATCGGTCACCCGTTATCTTTGTAGTTTTACAGACACTAAAGAAACTGAGTATTCTCTATGGAAAGCTACAAAAGCATTAGAAAGACCAAATTATCAAATACCGCCAATAAAAAATGATGAGGGAAATTGGGTAACAACCATATGCTAGACAATCAACGGATGAAAATATAATACCAGTGTACAAGGAGGATTGTAGGAAAATACCACCTATAACTCTACGAGAGTTGAAAAATAAAATTAACCATAACATTGTTAGATGGTGACATGCTTTACTATAAATGTTTTATAGTAGTGGTTCGGCTATTGGATATGTGATGGGGTTAGTGAACGCTTAATTCAAATAAGTTGATTTATATTTGAATTTCACTAATTGTTTTGTTTGTGGCAGTATCGAATATCGGTGAGTCGAATATTCGAGCTGCTACAGTACCCCCTCTCCAGATGAGAAACCATAGGTTTTGAGACGTTATACGTTGAACCGGACGGTTTTATATCGTTTGCTGGCTGATATCTGATCAGCCGTGTTGAGAATACCGTACGCCGGTTTCAATCTGTCTATGGAGATTGAGTGGTGTTTGTCTTTGATTGAGACAATGAATTGCTTGCGTAAGCGGCGTATAACTCTGTATGGCCCATCGTATGGAGATTGTAATCCAGTTCGAACCTTATCAACCCGGACAAAGACGTAATCGCAATTGTTGAGCGATTTTGGAACGAATATGTTGCTTTCATTCGTTGGTCTTGTTGCCGTGGGGATAAGATTTTGCATGGTGGTGCGGAGTTGGTCGATGACTGTGTCGGTTGTGGATGGAGACGGTAGAGGATGTTCGACGAAGAACTCACCGGGTAGCTTGATGGTTTGACCGTAAACCATTTCAGCTGGTGAGCACTTTAAATCTTCTTTGACCGTTGCTCGAATACCAAGTAGAACGATTGGTACTTCGGAGCTCCAGTGAATTGTGTTGCCTCGGGCCTTGAGTGCAGCTTTGAGCTGGCGGTGGAAGCGTTCGACCATGCCATTGGCTTGCGGATGGTAAGCCGTTGTACGTATACGATACGAGCCGAGGAGGTTCGTTAACTCCGAGAAAAGCTTCGACTCGAATTGGGTTCCTTGATCAGTTGTGATGTCAAGTGGAACGCCAAATCGTGATACGTAGTTTTGAACGAATGTGGTGGCAATGGTTGCTGCAGACATGTCGCTCATGCAGTACGCTTCTGGCCATCGAGTGAAACGATCGACACAGGTGAGTAAATATGAGTATCCATTGGATGGAGGAAGTGGTCCTACGACATCCAAATGAATATGCTCGAATCGACCAGGTGGAATTGTGAATTGTCCAAGAGGCGATTTTGTGTGCCGCTGGACTTTCGATTTTTGGCAAGATAAGCTTGCTTGTGCCCAATGGGTCACGTCTTTGTTGATGCTTGGCCAAAAGTATCGAGCAGTAATCAATTTACGAGTTGCGCGGACACCAGGATGTGAGATACCGTGTAGTGTGTCGAAGATGGTTCGACGTAGTTGCTCTGAGATGTACAGGCGATTTGCACCCGTAGATGTTTCGCAGTAGATTTCGAGGCCAGGTAGTTTGAAAAGCTCCAGTTTCAGTGATGAAATGGCGTGACAAGCAGAACCAGAAAGTAAATTCTGAAGTTCCAAGTCTGCTTTTTGCGCTTGTGCGATCTTGTTGCAGTCGAAGTGAGTCTCGACTGTGGCCGTTTCGATTGTTGTTGTGCGCGAAAGTGTATCCGCGACAACGTTGTCGGTACCTTGCACACGCTGGATGTCCGTGGTAAATTGACTAATATAATCCAAGTGGCGTGCTTGCCTTGGATTGCGTTCAGTTTTAGACTGAATTGCTCGAGTGAGAGGCTTGCGGTCGGTGTAAATTGTGAAGTCCCGACCCTCGACAAAATATCTGAAGTGTTTGATTGCTAGATATATTGCGAGTAATTCCCGATCGAATGCAGAGTATTTCTTTTCGGCATCCGAGAGCTTCTTTGAGAAGAATCCCAGGGGCTCCCAACACTTGTCGTTGTACTGTTGCATGACTGCTCCGACAGCAGTGTTTGATGCATCAGTGGTTATGCTGTGCTTTGAGTCGCTCAGTGGATGTGACAAGAGTGTTGTGCGTGCCAATTCAGCCTTGAGTGACGTGAATGCGTGTTGACATTCGTCAGGCCAAGAGAAGTTCTTGGCGGTTTTGGGCTTACGTAGTAGTACTGCCAGATGGCTGTGAATTGGGTTGAGTATTTCAGCGAGCTTTGGTATGAATCGGTGGTAGTAGTATACCATGCCGATGAATCGCTGAATACTCTTGATTGATGTTGGAGCTGGGAATTCTTTAATGGCATTGATTCGTTCTTGTGAAGGAAGGATGCCATTAGCGGTGATCTTGTGGCTGAGGAAATCAAGAGTGGATGCGCCGAAGACGCATTTTGAGCTCTTGATGTGATCATCAAACTCGACAAGTCGTTGGAAAAGTGTTTCCAGATGGAGTTTGTGTTGGTCCTCAGTCACCACGCAATAACAATTCGGTGATGTTGTTAGACGGCGACATGCTTTACTATAAATGTTTTATAGTAGTGGTTCGGCTATTGGATATGCTATTGGATATGGATGGGGTTAGTGAACGCTTAATTCAAATAAGTTGATTTATATTTGAATTTCACTAATTGTTTTGTTTGTGGCAGTATCGAATATCGGTGAGTCGAATATTCGAGCTGCTACAACATAAATACGAAAACATCTCCTGGCTATGATTTAATTACAGGTGAAATAGTGAAGGCACTTTCTGAAAACTTCGTCATATAATCAACGCTTCATTTCGACTGAAATATGTACCTCCGCAAAGGAAAGTAGCAGAAATAATTATGATACCAAAGCCGAACAAACCATCTAATAATAAAAAGTCATATAGGCCAATTTCTCTGCTTCCAGTACTTTCGAAAATTTTTGAGCAACTGTTATACAAAAGGATGAAACCTATAATACTTGAGAGAAAGCTAATACCACCACATCAGTTCGGATTTAGAGAAAACCACTCCACCATAGAGCAAATTCACAGGATTACAAGTATTATTGAAGATGCACTTGAAAATAAGAAAATATGCTCAACAATATTTCTGGATGTAGCACGGACCTTCGATAAAGTATGGCATCCTGGATTGGAATATAAACTGCATTGAGATTTGCCAAAATAATACTTTCAGATATTGAAATATTGAAGAAGAAAAATTTTCCGAGCTAAAGAGGGTATCTGCAGGGGTTCCCCAAGGTAGCGTGCTAGGGCCATTGTTGTATTTACTTTACACAAGTGATTTACCAAACACAAGCGGCACAACAATAGCAACATTTGCGGACGATACTGCAATTATAGCTACTGGTTATAAAGTAGACGAAGCAACCAGAAAACTGCAACGGGCTACGAACCAACTTAGTAACTGGACCAAAAAATGGCGCATTAAGCTAAATGAAGAAAAATCAACACACGTTAACTTCACCAATCAAATAGTTAACTGCGGATACCAATAGAACTAAATTCCAAACAAGTTCCCTATGCTAACACAGCCAAGTATCTTGGCATGGTTCTCGATGCTAAGTTAAAATGGAAAGAGCACATTAAAAAAAAAAGGAGGAACTACACATTAAATATAGAAATATGTATTGGCTAATTGGAAGGTATTCAGAGCTGTCAATACCTAATAAGTTGCTACTATACCAACAAGTTTTAAAACCTATATGAACTTATGGTATTCAGCTTTGGGGCTGTGCTAAGAAAACCAATATTAAAATAATACAAGCTTTTCAAAATAAAGTGTTACGTGGAATAGTGAACGCTCCTTGGTACATAAGAAACGATAACCTACATAGGGACCTCCGGATGGAAAACGTCAGCGACTGAGTAACACAAATGGAGTACGAAGGCTCCAAAGAAAGAACCGCTGGAATTGGAAAGACTACAATAGGGTGGCCAAATTTTTAGAGACTAACTAATGGGTTATATCTCTGCAAATTGAACATAAGAAAGATAGACAAATTACTAGATGATATATGTAATCAGTTGCAATATTTAAAATAATAAATAAAATTAAAAAAAAAAATAAAAACTAATCAAATAAGCATTAATATAATAATATTGATGGCCATAAACTATAAAACTGGTGGCGGGAACAAATATATGTTGGCAAACCGACCAAAATGCATATACATGTACATACATATATGCGCGATCATAAATAATTGATAATTGTATTATTGCGATCATTTACACATCCGTATTTCGATAAGCTTATATAATCTACAATCGGTATAAGAGTATACAAATGTTTTGAAATAAGTATCTTGCATAATTTTAATAAAATATGGATTTATTTCTATAAATTATTCCGTATAAACATGAATAGGTTTACTGTGTACATATTATATACAAATACGATAGATTCTAGGTTACGATAACACTGAACGGACGCATATAAATATACAAAATTGATGAATCTGTGATGTTTGATGGATTTCCATTGTCATAATCATAATCATTTCCATATAAGCATTTAAAAGCGCAGTTGTAGATTATTTATAACATTTAAATATACAAAAAATATATTTTTATTTGTATTTAATCCGATTATTATCAATAAAAAATTTAAATTTTATCGCTCACATATTACATACATAAGAATCTGTTGCTCTGCTGTGTCTTATACTTAACCCAATGAGGAATGAATTGGTTTTATCTATATACAAACCTATATTTACAAAAAATATCTCAATATAAATGTGAAGATTTTAGTTAATGATTTAACAGATTACTCGCACCAACTATATCCATAATATATATATGCGACATACCGTACAAAACTAAATGACGAAGTACCACAAGTTGATCCTACATATACTGTGCGAAATGTACGTATAACATCCATTAAGCTTCTATACCATTTCCTTTTCTCATTACGTTGATACCATACAAGAGTGTTACCTACATCTATACAATTTTATAATTTATGGAGTTAGATTGTGTTCCTACAAAACAATTTATAATGTAAGGGAATCCCTCTGAAACCCCACACATAAGAATATATGTATACACAAAATGAAAATTTTTATTAACGATTTGAGGTAAACAGTTTTTATTAAAAACAAAACAAAAAACCGCAAATCAAGTCAGTTTTCATTTTCATCGTCTTCGCCTTATATTTTAATTTTCATTCCGCAAGAAGAGTAATAACGGTAATTTCCATTAATCCATGATGATTAGTTTAACGATTGTAATTTTTCTTTCGAGTTATATATGGTCTTTCGTAATTTTCATTTTTATTGAAAATGTGGTTTAAACGATTGCAATTTTAAAGATTTTAATTAATTAACGGTGGATTATGGTAATTTTTAATTGGATTACCGACAAGGAAATTAGCTATTTTGTTATTTTACAAACAATGGAAAAACTGTATATTACTTACTTTTGAACTCAAGTGTAAATGAAGTTTGTATTAAGATGAGGTTTGATTTGATAAGTCGATTATGTCACATTCTCCGAAAATTCACCTGAGCTCGTGCTTCATTCAAATCGCTAAACTATGAATCGCCAGTATAACCCTCTTCTTGATCATCGAAAAAATTCCACAATCGAAGATAGTTATTGCTTCGCAACTGTTCGTATAAAAAACTCTATGTTTGCAAGACGAGTTTTACGTCCTCCTTGTGTTGGTTTAGATGTCACGATTAACCTGAGATATTTAAGTCTGCCAAACATAGGTTAGATTAGGGCTGATCTATAAAAGGTGAACACATATAGTCTTTGCAGTATATACATCAAACGAATGAGAGGAAAGAAACAGTAAGATAAACTTTCAACAAGAACAACTTTATAGTTCATTTTCGGAATAAGGAAATTACTTGAAATTACCAAAACTAAACAATGTATACCATACTTCAACATGCCATCCTAATGACATGAATTTTTTTGATCATATAGGTTTGGACCACGCACAATATAAACTATACTCCTTGTCGATAATTATCGTATACTACACTTTACTGAGGATTACCTTGCTATCACAACCGACGAATATGAATCCCATCATAGGGGGTAGGAATTTTATACCATCAAGAATTTTGATGGATGGAAGTGAAGATTATTAGCTTATTATATCTCCAATCCATCAACTGTCGTCATTCAATGAACTATTCCTTAAGTTGTACGATTTTTTTATTGTAATCAGCGCACTTTTTAAAAATACATACATATATAATTTATACAGTGGATTATCCCAGGATTTTTTTACATTTATACTATGCCAAACTTTTTGGTTAACAAAAAAATATACAGTTGGTACCAAAATGCTCATCCCAGACCTTTCTAATATGTAAAATTTATTTTGTGGAAAATAAATTCTTCTGGGCAAGTCGTTACAAGGAAGGCTATTTTCTCTTTGCGATTATGTTAAGGACCCTTTGATAATTTTTTGACCGTTGGAATTTCTGATTTGAAATTGCCGACTATTCTAAGAAAGCTAGAACCGAAAAAAACGTTTGGTGAAGCTTTTATAGGATCAGCTATTTTCTCATAGCGATTTATTTATTTGTATTGTGGAAATTCCAAAGGTCACAAAAATATCAACCCATTGTGGTGGCTAATAAGGTCTGCAACTCAATCGCTATGAGAAAATAACCGACCCTACAAAACTTTGGCCGTACGATTATTTTTTCAATATGATTTTAATTTTCTTTATAAAATTAGCATGGGGTGGCGCCCATTTATTTCTATTGCGGAAATTCCAACGGTCAAGAAATATCAACGCTGGCACAGTGGTTGCCAAGAATATTCCTAACTCAATTTTTGTGAGAAAACATACTTCTTTACAAAAAGTTGGCCAAATGACTTTTTTTATTTTAGCTTTCTTTGAAAAGTTGTCAAAGGCGCCACATAAATTTTTATTAGGGAAATTCCAACGGTCAAAAAAATATCAACGCTGGCACAGTGATGGCCAACAAGGTCCCAAACATACAATTTTTTTCGATTTTAGTTTATTATGAAAAGTTGTCAAAGGCGCCACATTTATTTATATTGCTGAAATTGCATCGGGCTTTCAACGGAGTTTCTCTGGAGTTTTTATGGAACGGTACAAATGTCAAAAAACCTATCAAATGTCGAATTGTCTCATGAAAATGTATTAAACAGTTTCGAATAGAACAAATTAATTTATACAAATTTAAAATTATAAAACTTAAAACGATTACTCAAACTACTAAAAGGACTAATTAAAAATGCAAATAGACTTAAAGCGAAAAAATTATTTTAAAAAATAGCAGAAATGTTCTAATTAGAACGTCTCATTAAAATGTTTTATATTGTAATTTTTAGATAGTAAATTTGAACAAACAGCCACCATATAGAAAATGACTATATGGCCCCAGTCTAACAGAAAAATGCCAAAATAGCTGACAATATATAGACCCGGAAGTGTGTCATCCGTTCCCGAAATTCTCGTATAATTCATATGAATATATGACGTCCCTAGCAACTTGATAATTTCAATAGAGGCATTTTACATAAACAGTCACCATATAGGAAATGACCATAAGGGTCTATTTGAACAGAAAAATTAAAAAGTCCCAAAAAATTGAATATTAATGAAAATATGACGCGACTCACAACTTGATGATTTCTATTAAACTCATTTTACAAAAACAGCGACCATATAGAGAATGACTATAAGGCTCTAGTCCGTTCACGCGGCTCATAACTTAATAATTTATTGATAATTTCTATTAAACTCATTTGATAGAAACAGCCAAAAAGATCCAAAACTCAATCGCTATGAGAAAATAGCCTTCTTTAAAAAAAGCGCCACATATATTTATATTCCGGAAATTCCAACACTCAAAAAAATATCAACGTTGGCACAATGTTTTAAATACTTCGCAGCAGCAGCAAAACGGAATCAATTCAAGTTAAACGTGTGCGTATACGATGAAAGCCAGAATAGAACTGAACTTAGCTTTATTTCAACAATATAACAGGGTTGCCACCTATCATTACATAAACGTCATTAAAGGTTAGTTCACACTTATTCCAACACTCCGCCTCAATTCCTATCGATAATAATCCAAATTCGATCGGCAATTGCAAAATCAAGTTGAGTTCACATAAATCAATGAAACAAAAAAAAAATTATTATTCCATCCGAATCAAGTTTAGTCGATTTCGCAAATATTCAAATGTCGCCTTTGGTAACCCTTTAGTCATGATGTCAGCTAGTTGTTCATTCGTTGAAATATATCTAACTTCGATGATACCATTGGCTATTAAATCACATATAAACTTGAATTTAAAATCAATGTGTTTCGTATACGCTGCATTTCCTTTTCCTGAGATGAGATCACAATCGCACCCTGATTGTCCTCGTGAAATATTATTGGTTCTTCGGGAGGTTTTCCAATTTCCACCAATAATCCACGCAGCCATATAATTTCACATGTAGCCAAGCACAGTGAGACATATTCAGCTTCGGTGGACGCCAAAGAAACACAAATCTGCTTACGTGTGATCCAAGTCACAGTTGCGCCAAATACTTTCATCACATTGCCAGAAACCAATTTTCTACTCTCAGTCAACACGACCGAATTCTCATCGTTCCGATATTCCAGATACATGTCAATTGCTCATCTGATGTATCGCAGTATTCTCTTCGCTGCCTTCTAATGCTCTTCAGTTTGACATGATTGAAATTGACTGAAGTAATTCGCCGCTGATAAGTCTGGACGGGTCATACAAGCCGCGTACATCAAGCATCCGATTAATTCGCGGTAAGGTTTAATCGTCAGTTCTGCTTCAGCATTCCTTTCTAATTTCAGTTGGCATTCCATTAGAGTTAAACTCGGTTTACAATCGGCCATCCCAAAACGTTGCAACACGTCCTCTAGATCAGACTTAATATAATCAGGACGTTTACGTATAACAGCAGGTGTAACATTTCGTGTCCATTGTCACGAGAATATAAGCAATGATCATATTCTATGAGCGAACAAATTCGTTTTCGAGCATGAAATTATGGAATCGTTCATTCCACACACGTGACGCTTGCTTCATTCCGTAGAGTGACTATAATATTACAATATATTCAATTTACAAACAAAATCACCTTGCACGAATCTATCCGGCTATTCCATATAAATGTCCTCTTCAAGTTTTCCGTTGAGGAATGCCGACTTCACATCCATTTGATGTATTTCCATGTCACGATTGACAGCAAGAGCCAGCATAACTCTTATTGTAATAATCCATCTACAGGCTACCAGTCGCACCTTGTACGACGCCAACTTGCCCTCATCGTTTCGCTTTCGGGACAACACCAACTTGCAAGTAACAACTGAACGATTCGGCGAACATTCGACCAAAGTCCAAGTTTTATTTCGCTTGAGTGAATCCATTTCATAATGAACTGCTTCCATATCCATGAGCTGCATCATCTCGTTTTGCTATTTCACCAAATGACTGAGGAACATTGTCAACGTACGCCACGGCACCAAATGCGAAGTCCAATGTGGTAGAATTCAATGCACCGAAAAATACTCCTTCCCGTTGTCCTCATGCATTTTGGCTTTGTCGGATCGACAAAATCTTCATACCGCTTCGGTTGTTAACGCTTTTGCTGCGGTCGTGATGCCACGTTAAATGGTTGATCATTGATTACATCTGTACCAGCAGATCGACCATCATCTCGCCTCCTCTCGACTCTGTCTCGGTGAAAACTGAATAAGAATTCGGTTGGGTCCCACAGGCGGTAACCATTCACAGCATAGCCGACCATTACCATTTTCGATGATTTCATATCAAGTTTCTTGCGTTATTGGTCTGGTACATACACAGGCGATCCAAAAACACGAAGCCTTGACAGATTAGGTTTCTTGCCTTTCCAAAGCTGAACTGGTATCGCATCCAAAACAATCGCGACGAGCTGGCGATTCGCTATGTATGCTGCACAATACACGGCGTCACCCCAAAAATCCAATGTACGGTTCGCTGTATTGAATCTGAATCCCGGCTTCATCACAAATGGCGCTGAACCTATTGGAAATATATTCTCCACCATTGTGGTATCGGATTCTTGAAATTTTATTTCCAGTGTGCGTCTTTGCCATCGATTTGTACCTCGGAAACATATCAAGAACATTAGACTTGTTCTTTATTAGATGAACCGTGAAATGAGTGTAATCGTCGATGAATATCACCAAGAAACGATGATCATCCCATGGCTCGGTTGGCGTAATAGGCCTACACACATAACTGTGCACAAGCTCCAATACACGACTCGACCGTGCTCCGCCTGAACCGTTCAATGGTTATCGAGAT
The DNA here is from genome assembly GCA_951394425.1 of Tipula unca. Lineage (NCBI taxonomy): Eukaryota > Metazoa > Arthropoda > Insecta > Diptera > Tipulidae > Tipula > Tipula unca. The sequence continues at coordinate 213,830,220 of OX596380.1, forward strand.
TGCTTTCCGAAAACACACGGCTCGCAAACAGCTTCAGCATCGTTGTTCATCGAATATATTCCATTCGACACTTTCCCAGCAATGCATTCGTTTAATTATGTTGTACTATTCGCTGTTTCATGTCGCACACGGCCATATTCAAATAATCCTTTGTCTGCCAACAGCCATATCCAAATAATCCTTTGTAATACGAACCAAACCATCGTCAAATATTACTTGGCATCCAGCGCTCTCTAAACGACTCATAGAGAGCAAGTTGTATTTTAGATTTTCGATAAACAATACATTCGTGAGCGTGCACTACCGCGCTCTGTGCCATTGACAATGATAGTTCCCAGAATTGTACCACGACGTTGTCTGAATAACCATTCTGACCACTTGAAATTATGCTTTCCTCGTTCAACAGGCGTGAACGCACCAATTCCATCGTCAATTTAGATGGTTCGATCGTCTCCAATGCTGTCACGACCATGTCATATCGCTTCACAAAATAAACTTTACTTATTAAATAAGTCTGGAATGAGTGGTATTTTGGTACCAACTATACATTTTTTTCTTGACGAAAAAGTCTGGGATGGATTATTTACGCTAGTATTTTTAAAAAATCCTGGGATGAAATCCTGGGATAAAGGGGATTGAAACGCGGAATCAGGCGCACACACAGTATTAGTGCCATATGATAACCGTATATAACTGCTGGCGGCCGCATTCTGTATCTGAATAGTCAAATTAATTTTATCCTAAAAACAATTATATGGTAAATTTTAGTTGGTCACGAACCCTTTCTTATTAACTTGAAAGTCACGACCGCCTTATGTAAATTGCCTTATTCTTGCACAATTAAAAATGCAAAATACTCCATAAACTTTTTTTACAAATAAAAAATGAATATAATCAGATGGCCATAACCTAATAAAGATAATAGCATAACACCCCTATTAACAATTTTACAAGAATATAAAAATATCATAAATTCTTTTTTAATCTTTCACCCTTGATTATACCTATATATATAGTCTTGTTCTTACAATTTTTTTTATTACTTATTATTTTTATGATTATTACTATTATTATTATTATTAATGATATCATCATCGCAACCCTCACGGTGGGATACCGTAATTTTAAACGTTAAAGAAAAATATCGCGCACGAGAAAATCTATTCAGTTTTGTTTCCACATTGGATACATTTTTAACTCGTGCCCGTAACTAGCAAAATTACTTCACACCGCGCAATATGATCTAATCGAGTAAATCTTATTTATTTTATGGTTTTTCTTTTTTTTTTTACAGATTTATAACATTTTAACAATATTTGATTCTTTGTACGAGATCCATCGATCGTTTGATGTACAAATTTATTTTACTTCTTATATATACACACATACAATAATTTTTGTTTATGATATTTCCATCTTCTCGCTCCAATCTGCTGATTTATGATGCTCCGGGATATGTGAAGATTGAAAAAATCTTTGTTATATTTTTAACAAATTAATGATTGCCGGTTCGATTGTTTTTTTTATATATGCGCGCAAGTAAAATACAAAACAAAAAAAAAAAACATTAAATTGTACTTATTACTTAGTGTGGTGTGGTGCGGTGGATTATAAATATATACGATACGATGTGTATATTTGATGGCATGGCAATGAAGTGAGTAATAATAAGATGTTGTTGGTTCGGTGATGTTGTTATATATTTTGTTGTATTTTTGATGGGAAAATAATTATGCTTTGAAAGATTATTTTGTTTTATCTTACTCGTTTGTATATATGTATGTACTCGTATATGCGAACGCGAGAGTATGTTTTGATAATAAAATAAATAAATTTAAATTTATTATAATTTTTAATTTTATTTTAAGAGGCGTTTGGAATATGTTATTTTTATAGGTATTAACTACATATATACAAGCATCAATGTTATGCCACCCAAAATGGTTAGTTCGATAAGTATTCAATGACTTAGTAAAAATGTATTAAACTATTTAGTCATCAATATATTATTAGTTTCCATTTAGACTTCCGCAAATGCCCGATTCTGGTATCCAAGTGAGTTAAAAATCCAATTTTAGTAAGTTGTTTTAAAATTCAATCAAAATTTCCAAACAAATCCCATTCATCATCGTCAAATTTATCAATTCATTTAATTCTTCTAATCGTTTCAATTCGTTTGCATTCTTTATTCAATTTGTCTATCTCAATTTCATATATACCATCTTCTTTCTATTATCACATGTAAGATTAGCAGCAAATTCTATATTTATTCACTATAACACTTTTATAGATGGATGTAACACATCATTAGTTTAAAAGTGCATAGATTTTGAAATTTGAAAAATTTAGAATTAATTTTAATTTTGGAACATTTTGTTTAAGATTTTTTGACCATGAGAATCTGAAGTTCTAACAAATTTCTAGATTTTTTCAATTAACACATTCGCGGACAACCACTGCAATTGCAGTATTTACAGAGGTTTTCAATAGGTCACCACTGCTATTGCAGTACAATTTTCTTTTCTCTTTTTTTGATATTTTGGTTTATATTATGAGAATTAGGTATTCTCATTTTGTTAGTTTATTGTTTATAGATTATTAAAAAATGTCAGCTATACTGTATCGTTTTTGTTTTAGGGGCGAACAATGAAGTTTAAAATTTTGCTTATAGTTTTGTCCCCGTCTGGCAAAACAACGGCACAACTACAAATGCAGTGGTGATCCCCATATAAAATACATTAGAATCAGAAAAAGTGTCGTACGAGAAAGACGTTCTCATTGAAAGTGGCTATTATATGTAAATAAATTGTAGTTATGTTTTTTAATTAAAATTTAATTAATATATGTGTGGTTGGCATTATAGTGGATATAGAGATTTGTTTTAAAATTACATTACAATACTTTATTTACAATTAAAATTATAGGAATAAAGTTGTATGGTAGCATGAATAGTTACGTAGAAAAACAAAAAAGGCTGCTAGCTCTCTTTGAAGAAATGGACAGCAGTTCTGAAAAAGATGAACTCTCGTCGGATTATGATGATAGTATAGTGGACCCAGAGTATATTAATAGCGGCCAAAGTGATGATGATAGTGAAGACAGTGAGGACATTGAAAATAGCGAATATAAAGGTCAAACTGGAAGCAATCATATTGAAAATAGTGTCGATGAAGTTGAAGAGTTATGGATATCAACAATTATCGGAAATTCGCCAAGGGAAGTGTTTGATAGATTTTGTGGTGATGAACTGCTCAAGATTTTAGTTGACTCAACAAATACTTACGGAAATAGACTATGCAGTGATCAACGCTCAACAAGATATTCACGTGCTGCGAAATTCAATACATTCCTTTTACAAGGTCAAATTAAACCACCGAAAATGCGACATTTATTTTACAAGCATCCGTTGTATTATCATCCAGTTTTTCCAAGCACTATGTCGGGACGTCGCTTTGAACAAATTTTAAGATGCTTCAATGTTAATTCTCAGATAGGTGAAAAACATCTAAGCAAAATAAGTTCATTTGTAAAGTTATTTACGGATCGATGCCAAGCATCTAACAGGCTAAGCAAGCACTTGTCACTGGATGAATCTTTGTTGTTATTTCTCGGCCGCTTACATTTTAGGATGTACATCAAAAATACAAAATCTTGGTACGGCATAAAATTGTTTGAGCTGTGTGATCCAAATGGGTATGTTTTTAATCTGGAAATATATGGCGGAAAACAAAATACAGATCCAACATGCTCAAAAATTAATTCTTTGGTGTTAAGATAAATGGAGCCATACCTGGGAAAAGGGCACACAGTTTTTATGGATAATTACTATAATAGTGTTTCTTTATGTAACGTATTATTATCTCATAAAACCCATACTTGTGTAACACTACGAAGCAACCGAAAGGAAAACTCAAAGGATCTTATTGCAAAAAAAACTTTAAAAAAATTCGCATATCTGGTTACGGAAAGGAAATATCTACGTCTCCAAATGAAAAGACAAATGGGATGTCCTCTGTATAAATACAGCATATCACCCAGCAATGGCTTTAGCCACAAACAGTTACGGTAAAGAACGAAACAAACCCATCGAAGTCGAGGAATACAACCAAAATATGTCCGGTGTTGATAGGCTAGATCAATTGGTATCATACTATTCATGTCCTCGATAAACTGTTCGGTGGTATAAAAAAGTTATCTTTCATATTATATATATCGCTGTGTTTAATCCTTATCAGCAGCATCAACATCCTCATCAAGCCAAAGGAAATCATATTTTCGTGATTGCAGATGTTGCACTCTATCGAAAAAACGGAAACAAACGGCGTTTCAATGTAAGCAATGTCCAGGTAATCCACCTTTGTGTCTGAATTATTGCGAATCTTGGCATAACTCGGCCATTCATAATCCAACTCTTGAAGCCTAAAAACCACATAAGACTTTTTTTTTTTTAATTTAGAACAATTTTATTTTATTCTGATGAATTATTGCTATTTTTGTTATTTATTATTAAAAGTTTTTTAATAAAAGAATTAAACTGATTAATTATTCTTTTTTAATTTTGATTTTTGATTATACTGCTAATGCAGTGACAGCGCTTTAAGAGTTACAGAGAGTTTTATTCGTTGAACCACTGCAATTGCAGTCTCACTTCTAATGCAGTATTGTCCTCTAGATGAAATAAAATGAATATGGGGAGTCACCACTGCATCTGCAGTGGTATTTGCAAAAATACACTAATTATTGCAAAATTCTTTACAAACCATTTAATACAAAAAACCAGAGTTAACTTAACTTCTTAGTGGTGTCACTGCGAATAACGTGACTAAAATCTATACTCTATAGCCATGTCACGTCATATAAAAATGCATATTCTTGCAGTTCCAACTAAGGGGCCGTTTTCATCTTGGGCTCTATTATGAAATATGCGATTTCGCATTTTTATGCGTTATCGCATTTTGGTATTATAAAAAGTCTAGTCAAATCGAATTATAAAATGGGAAGGAGGATTTTTTCGAAATTAAATTTGATAAATGCGAGTGCTCAATATTATAGCAGTCGGATATCGCATTTCGTATATCGGTTTCATATAATAGTACCTCTAGATGCCATACACCCAAGTACTAGAAAATTGTATTTAATTTGTATTTCATTTATAGTTGAAGCTTTATACAAGCAATTAAGATTTTTGTTCATTTTTTTGACGTAAGACCGTTTCACATATCATATAATCGATTTGATGTGATATTTTTTTGTATAACCAAATTGTCCTAAATTACAAATAAAAAGCTATGTCATATATAAGGATTTGTTTGGTACGTACCTATAATCTGCGTCATTAATATGAAACCAAAAAAACGCTCTAATTTTTATCTATTGATTCTATTTTTATATTTTTACTGTGTGTATTGCTTAACCAACCCTGTAATCGTCCTAGTAAACTTTTTTATTAAAGTAAAGATTATTAATCTGCACCAAATGAACGTATAATAATAATGAGCTTTTTCCATGGATTTCTTACATGTTATTATTAAGTAACCCAAGACCATAATAGTGCTGCCATTTATTTCAAGCCAGAACGCCAATGGTTTAATTTCTTCAAAATACTACTATAGGAAAGTATCACATAGGTACATTAATTTAGCCCACAAAATCCACCCGCGGAAAAGACCTTTTCATTTTTGGTATGTGCCTAATGCTAAATTTGAGCGACGCTTATGATGTTTAACAAAGGAATATTTTGAAAAGGCCTTCTCGGGATGGAAAGGTTCTTTTCTTCGGACTAACTTCATATATGTACATTAAAGGGGCATTCCATTGTGGTGAATTAACAAAATTATTTGAATTAACTGAATCAGCTCCAAGTGAATTGACTGTTCGATTCACACTCTTCATCTTTATAGTTAAAAAATTGATCTACTGAATTATCTGAACATAGATTTCGGTCGTGTAATTAATTCAAATAAGTATAGGTTCTGTTTTTATAGACAATTTTTTTTCGGAATAATTTTAAATCTTTTTATAATTTTGTAATAAAAACGTTTTTTTAAATAAATTTTAATTGGAATAATTTGTATAAATGTTTTAATTATTTATTAGATATCCTATATGATTTCCCAATAATAAATGGACAAATGGCCACTTTTTATCTAGAATCGCCAGCCTCCCACTTAGTTGAACCACAAAAGGAATCGACGGGGGTTGTGTCGGAGCCACGACCGCAAATCTGTAGAGCATATATTACGTCACTTGTCCTATATAGGGTTGTTCCTGGTCATTAGCAATAATAAATGGACAAATGGCCACTTTTTATCTAGAATCGCCAGCCTCCCACTTAGTTGAACCACAAAAGGAATCGACGCGGGTTGTGTCGGAGCCACGACCGCAAATCTGTAGAGCATATATTACGTCACTTGTCCTATATAGGGTTGTTCCTGGTCATTAGTCTCTTGAATAGTATGTAGTATAAACCTGCATGTTGTGTCCTTGGGTCGATTTAGTGGTTGGGGCCCAGAGCTGGCCTGACAAGTAAAACGTATTTTCTATGTAAAAAGAATTGTATTTATATGCATATTGTATTGTTTGTATAAATTAAATTTACTATATACTCCCCTTAGTTTACTCCTATAAAATTCGATGAAAGTTAAAACTCTATTATTAAATGCTGAGGAGAACTGGAAAATTAAAAAAAATTGACATTTATTTGAAGTGAAGAGTTATCTGAATAGTAACTCAATTATCTGAAGAGTTATTCAACTGTCTTCTATTTGAAAGTATCTCAAAAATAAAAATATAACGTCATCTCATGTCCTTTTGAATAGTCCTTTTTGGTTCTTTGCAGTCTTCTTGTTAGAGATGTAGTCAGCATACAGCGTATGTCCAGATTTTGATGCTGGTGCAGACGTTGTAGGTGTTTTGTTGCATGATGCTTAATTTCATCCGCGACAAGCTCAATCTTGAGATCTCGATGGAGATTGTCGTTTCGAATGTACCACGGTGCATTAACAATACATCGTAGGATTTTATTTTGAACTGTTTGTATGATTTTGATATTTGTCTTCTTGGCACATCCCCAGAGTTGGCTACCATATGTCCATACAGGCTTCAGAATTTGTTTGTATAACAGCAGTTTGTTATGGATCGCTAGTTCAGATTGTCTCCCTAGGAGCCAATGCATTTTTCTAAATTTTATATTTAGTTCTTCTCTCTTCTTTTTTATGTGTTCCTTCCATCTAAGCTTAGCATCTAAAGTCATACCAAGATATTTGGCAGTGTTTGCATGGGGTACTACTATTGAGTTTATCATTATTGGTATATGGTTAACTTTTTGATTTATAAAGTTCACTTGGATTGATTTTGCTTCATTTAATTTAATTCGCCATTGCTTTGTCCAATTACATATCAGGTTAGTAGTCCTCTGTAATTTACTAGTGGAGTCATTGATATTCTTTGCTGTTGCAAGTATTGCCGTGTCATCGGCAAAAGTCGCCATTGTTTCTTCTGTAATTGGTATATCTCTAGTATATAGGAGATATAGGATTGGCCCAAGAACACTCCCTTGTGGTACTCCGGCTGTTATTCTTTTTAGTTGGGAGTACTCATTCTCATACTTTACTCGGAAGTGCCTCTCTGATATGTATGATTTTAAAATTTGAAAAAATTGCTCCGGAAGATCTCGATGAAGTTTGAATTCTAGCCCCTGGTGCCATACTTTGTCAAATGCTTGCGCTACATCAAGGAATAGAGTTGAGCATATTTGTTTGCTTTCTAGTGATTTCTCGATTACATCAGTAATTCGATGTACTTGTTCTATCGTAGAATGTTTTTCCCTAAATCCAAACTGATGTGAAGGGATAAGATTCCTTTCTTCGATAATTGGTTTTAGTCTTGTAAGAAGAACTTTTTCAAATAGTTTCGATAATGTTGGTAGCAGAGAAATTGACCTATATGAAGCTTTATCATGCGGAGGTTTGTTCGGTTTAAGTATCATAATTACTTCTGCAACTTTCCATTGCCTTGGTACATATCTTCGTCGAAATGCTGCATTAATTATATGCACTAGTTTCCTCAATGCTTTCTCCGGTAACAGTTTTATTATCTGACCTGTTATAAGATCATATCCTGGAGCCTTATACGCATTCAGATTATTCTTGATTTCCCATTTTAGTTCTTTCAATGTTACAGGTGTAATATTTACTTCATCCTGTTTATTTATTGGTGTAATATTTTCCTCTTCCGTTTGTTTTGGATAAGGTTGGAATGTTTCTTCAAGGTGATTTGCAAACAAATCTGCTTTTTGTTTAGCATTTCGAGCCCAATTTTCATTATTTTTAATTGGAGGAATCTGAAGTTTAGGTCTTTTAATATTCTTAGTTGCTTTCCATAATGAATAATCAGTATCTTTTTGCCCAGTTAGAGTACTGAGGTATTTATTAACTAATTGATTTTTAATGTCTTTTATAAGGTATTTTAATTTGTTACACAAATGATTAAATACTCTTTTATTTTCAGCATTTCGATGTTTTTGCCAATTCTTCCGTGCTTTTCTTTTATTTTTAAGAAGTTCTCTCACTTCCTCTGGATAGCTAGCATTGCACTGCATTTCCTGCCTATTATTTGGAGTGCTTTCCCACGCAGCATATTGGATATTATGGATGAGCTTATCTAATTCGTCTTCTATTTGGACTGGTCCCTGAATTGGGTTCTGCAGACTAATTCTTTCTGTTAACTGTGTTTGGAAGAGATCCCAATTGGTTTTGAAGCTCGTTAATTTCGGGTTGCTCTCTTTCAAAATAATTGTTTGGCTAAGTATCATAATAACTGGTGAATGATCTGATGATAGACTTTCACTGTTCTCTATATGGATATAATTATCTGAAATCCCTTTTGTAATAAAGAAGTCTATAAGGTCTGGAATCTTACTGGTATCCGTAGGCCAATAGGTTGGTGTACCGCCTGAGTGAAACTCGCATTTTAGTTGTTTGCCTGCTGCAAACAGTTCTTTTCCTTTAGCGGTCGTTAACCGAGATCCCCAATATGTATTTTTTGCATTATAGTCACCTCCAACTAAAAAGACACTTCCTAGCGTTTTCAGAAGATTAGTATAATCTACTTGTTTTAGATTGTATCTTGGAGGGCAATATATTGCTGAGATACTGCATGTTTTAATATTGCTTAATTGTATTTTGATTGTTGTAACTTGCATGGAAAGGTTCTCAACTTTTGGTTCTTCGTTATGTTTTATATACTCTTTTATGAGGATAGCTGATCCACCTCTGGCTTTGTTCTCAGGATGTAGTGCATAGTAGCAATTATATCCTTTTATTTTACAGAATGAAGTTTTGGAGAAATGGGTTTCTGATATAAGACATATATCTATATTATGGATGTTTAAAAATATATCTAGTTCTTGAATGTGTTGCAATAGCCCATTTGCATTCCAGGTTACAATTCGTAATGTTTTATTCATTTCTTTTGTTTATAATTCGATTTTATATAATTTATATTTTGATACACTCGATCAAGGTTTTCTTCTACTCTTTTATTGAAACTAGTTTGTGATTTCATTTCTTCTAGTGTTTTCTGCAGACTCATTTCCTGCGAAATAAGTCTATTATTAATGTTCTCTAGATTTCTCAGTATGCCCTGTAGAACGAGATCCACTTTTAACTGTTTCTCCTCTGTTTGCTGAACTACTTGTGCATAAGTAACATTTTCGTTTACTCTCTGGCTTTGTATGTTATGATTAGCAGTTGACGGTTTAGGCTCCGTGGTTCTTTTTATAGTTTGTACATTTATTGATGTACCTGGTTTGCGTGATTTATCTCTCATTTTTTGTAGTTCTACTGCAACTTCACATCCTCTGTAGTTGGCTGTATGCTGGCCATTACAGTTGATACACTTCGGTGTTGTATCTCGGGGGACTGTGCAGTCATTTCCTGCGTGTTTTCCTGCACATTTAACACATCTTGCTTCACGGTGGCAGTACTTTTGTGTATGATTATAATCTTGGCACTTTTTACATTGTGGTATTAGTCGAGTGACCTTTCTCGGTGTTTCTATTCTAACTCTAAGGTTGAGGATAGCCTTAATATTATAAATATTTTCGATTTTTTCTTGGTTGTCGAAGGTTAGCATAAAAAGTGGGAGACCTCTTCTCATGATTTCAACATTTCCGTCCCTGTTTTCTCTTCTCTCTTTTCTGATGATGTTAACTGCATCGATTATTTTCAGGCCTTTGTTTTGCAGGTCCTCAATAATTTCATCTTTTGAGCAAGTTGGATGGAGACCTCTTGCCATTACTTTAATTGATCGATCATTTTTGTCCTCGTAGGTATACCACTGGTGACCATCAGCATTTAGTTTGTTAGCTAGAGCTTTATAATCTTCAGGCTCTGTTGTATTTATTTTCCAAATATTATTGCTGAGCGATATTACTTTGTAGTCATTTCGTACTACTTCTTTCATCAGTTTCTGAATACTACCGTGGTTGGTTATTCCTAGAATATTGATCGGAGGTGGTACCTGTTTTTTCTTTTCTGTCTCATGCACTTTTGATCCAGAACATGCTTTGCCAGTTTTAATGTGGGTTTGCATTGGCTCAGCTTCCGGTGATGATTCAGCTTTCCTCTTGCTTGGGTTGGTTTCTTCCCTAGGTTTCTTATTTGCCCTCTTGGATTTCTGTAGTCTCCAATTTGTTTCTTTTTCAAGCTCATCTTCATCAGTTTTATATTCTGCTTAATCTGCGAGTACTTGAAATTGGTTGTTCATTATTGCCAAGTTTCCTACATTGTTATTTTTATTTACGGTTTCCTTTAGCATAAGGTTTTCTTTCTTTAGCACGGCAACTTCATTGTTCAGTTGCGCGATTAATTTCTCCATTTGCTCAAATTTATTTGTTAGTTCCGCGTTATGTATTATAACTGCTTGTGCGCTGGACGTGGCTTTGGCAGTTGGCTTGGAATTTTTATGCTTGATGGAAGAGGTATTTTCCTCCTCATTGTTAAGTTCACACAGCAGTGTGGTGTTCCCTGGCGGTGGGGTTGATGGTGGTGTTCTTTGGAGTGCCGTACTTCTTCCACCAAAGGGCCATTCATGTATCGCTTGTTCCTTGCTTCCAGTAGTACAAAAAGGATCAGCCTGGTTGCCTACCGACGATTTTCTTTGCAATGTCGTGTTCCTATTGAAAGAAAATGGTTCCTCGTCGTCACTCATTTTACCGACCGGATTTAATGTTCCCCATCGACCCAATAATTTTGGCCGGGAGTGTATATAAAATAAATTAAAAAGCTAACACTGCACTTTTATTTTTTATTTTTTTTTTTTCACTATGTTCAATGTCTACATAAAATAATTAAAAAGAAACTACACTCACTGCACTTTTTGATTATTTTTATTTTATCGCTTACTTCACTGATTCCACGTCCAAACCCCACGACGATTTGAAAGAGAATTAATAATCCTAAATTAATAATCTTAATTTTGGCGATTATAATTATAATTACTGCGTGGACATTTTAATTATGTGTACATTAAAATTTTGAAATGTAAAGTGGTGTAAATTGGCAGATAATCTGGTAAATATACCAAATTGAACTTAAGGGCGAGTTTTTGGTTGCCAAGATAAAATAATTCGGTTCGAAAATAGTACCTATGATCATCCTTAATCATGTCATTTCTAATTTGTATATACATATATGTATATATGTATATAGGTTATGGGGTAGTTAAAATAACTAAGATTTTATATACTTTGAACTCGAGAAATCAGATTTTTTTAGAATTTTCAAGCCTCGGTATTTAATTTCCATTGGGTAGCATTTCCCAGCTACTTTTTTGTTTGTTGTTTTAGTACTTTTCTACGCGCTTGCTGTATATCTTATAATTATTAATTGATTTGGCTAAAACCAAAGAAGAAAAAGCAGAAAGTATCGCGGATCATCTCAAGCGTACCTTTCAGCCCAATCTAACAACACTTAATCAACGGCATATATACTGATTGAAAACCGTACAACTATTCTGAGACAGGCAATCCCACTAACTAATGCTAAAGAAGTGAAACAAGTAATAAAGAACCATGTAGTACTTAAAAAATCACCAAGATATGACTTGATAACTGGAGAGATTCTCAAACAACTACCTAATAAAGCTATTAAAAAAATATCGGGTATGAGTAATGCTTCCTTCAGACTTCGTTATGTCTCTTTATCTTGGAAATTTGCGAAAGTAATAATGATACCTAAACCAGGTAAACCACCATGTGAATCATCCTCGTACAGGCCTGTTTGAGAGACTGTTATTAAAATGAATTAAACCAGAAATTGTAAAATCAGGAGCTGTTCCGTCCCATCAGTTTGGGTTTAGAGAGAAACACTCCACAATCGATCAAGTCCATAGAATAACAGATATAATAGAAAAATCCTTAGAAGAAAAAAGTATTTAAATTGGAAAAACTCTGCCATTTGAGTACTGCGAAGTGCTAAAGTTTTACCTGAAAAGAAGATACTTTAGAGTTAAACAGGAAGGAGTTTCCTCCAGCATAAAAGAAGCTAAAGTAGGAGTCCCGCAGGGGAGTGTCTTAGGGCCATTCCTTTCGTACTGCTTAAAAGCGACTTACCGCAGACGAACAATACAACTACCGCCACGTTTGCAGATGACGCTGCAATTCTAGCTGTTGGTGACACAATTGGTGAAGTCACATTCAAACTACAAATAGCCATAAATAATATACAAGATTGGCTAGCTAGAACCACTTCCTGTGACTGTCAATAATAATTCTATACCACTTGCAAATCAAGCAATATACCTTGGTATGAAGCTCGATGCAAAGTTAAAGTGGAAAGTACACGTGAAAAAGAAAACAGAAGAGCTTCAATTAAAATATAGAAAATGTAATGGTTAATTGGTAGAAACTCTCATTTATCCATTCATAATAACCTTATGCTTTATAAACAAGTGCTCAAGCCGGTCTGGATATATGGTATTCAACTATGGGGATGCACGAAAACCAGCAATCAACAGACAGTTCAACTATTTTAAAATAAAGTACTCTGAGGGATTGTAAACGCCCCTTGGCACACTCGTAATAATGACTTTCATAGAGATCTCAGAATAGACACAGTCGTAAGTTAAATAAAGAAGTGTGTTCAAAAACACCAGGAGAGGCTTCATCGTCACCCTAACATTGAAGCTGCGTAAGACTACTTCATCAAGAGAGTATCATAAGAAGACTTAAAAGACTAAAATCTTTTGAGTTACCTATGAATAGTCCGCATAATGCAAAATCAACCACAGCAACACTTTATGGAAAGAATACATATAGGAGTGCTTTATTATAATATTGTCCGAGTCAAACGCTGTTAGTCAAAAATAGTAACTGAAAACTTCGTATACACTCTTCTGAAATATAGATCCACCAAATCCAAAATTATATTATGATTATATTTCCATATATGGGATATACATATAGAAACATGCCATACTGACTGATTGTGCAAAAGTCACATCTTTATCCCTACAATTCCACTAATTTGACTATCTATATGTATTGCCATGTCATAATAAGGACAAATAGAAAAATTTTCTGTGCGAGAAGTAGCCACGATATTAGGGACGTCTGAACGGAATACCTATAACAATTATAATATTAATTTAACTCCGTGTATTGCTTGTATCCCAAATAATGTGTATATATGTAATAACTTCGCGGATCCCGAAAGGTTGCAAACCGCTGCCTTATAGATACCTAAATCACATAATCAGTTTTTACAAAATATGCGTATTATGAACCGACATAACGAACATGTCATATCACAGTTAATGCAACACTCGCATCAAACACATCAAAAAGTATAACTTTATAGTCTGGAAACAAAATACATGTTATACATAATACATGACATATGTTACAAATGAATTTTGCAAAAAACCAAAAAACTTAATTTGCGAACATACCAGAAACACTAATGATTAAAATGGTGTCCCAAAAAAATAAAAAAATATTAAACATTATCATAAACTAGATAATGCGTGATATGTTAGCTGATTTGATTGTCTAGCGACAACGACAAAATATAAACTTTCCCCATATATTTGCTTTGTGTATAAAGAAGCTAAAATCTGTTCATGTTTTTATCTTACCAAACCTCAAAAGTTTAGAACTTTTAATAATATTTTGTTTAGTGTGTAACATATGTTTAGACAGATTTGCTAGTAAATGTATAATGCATGTTATGTGTACTCTTCTCCACCATATACATGTCCTATATATGTATATTTAGACAATAATTTTTATATATTGTATATACTCGTATTTATATGATTTCTATACCAAAAATAGTTTGGGTTAATTAATTACATCTTGATGGATTTTCTCTTAAATAAATTTCTTAAATTATTTCTGCATAGTTAAATTAGAAAAATGTAAAAAATGTTGCCTTCATCAACATCATGAAAAAAAGAAAATTAACCCACATTCTAGATTGTGACATTAAAATGTTAACACACTAGACGTATATGTTATATATATAACTACATATAGGTACATACTTCTTTATTAACTTACTCATCCCTCATAATGTATGTACATATGGTGGATATGAATCCTTAGATATAAAAACAACAACAACAAAATATTTACAACTAACTAAATTAAATATATTATATAACAACAATAAATAAAGCTTAAATTAATATAAAAAATAATAATAATTTTTATTATATTAAAATATAATTTTTTGTGGTCTTAAAAATGAAAATTATGATGACGTTTTGCGGGAAAAATCCATACATGTACAGTAAGTTTTTTTTTTTTAGATGTTATTTGTAACTTTATTTTTGCTCCGGGAAATTTTTTGACTTATGAACAGTGTTATATATATGTATATATGCCTCCCCCATATGGTGACAATTTAATATGTAATATTACGGATTTTTTTTTCTATTTTCGGGAAGGTAGAATCAACTTTTTTTATTTAGTGTCACACATCTTATATATGTGTGTACGTTATAAGTACGATATACGAGAAGGAGTGAAATATTTTTCTTTTACTTTGGTATTTTTCTCCAACTGTGAAAATAAATTTTCTCATTTGAGTTTTATAATGAATTTATATATGTTGGGTACCTATAGCAAACACATATTAATATTTTACGGGATTAAAAAATCCTACAGGTTTATTGTATCATACATAAATGTACATATAGTAAAGTCAAAGTTCTTTATACATATGCGCCTAAAAGCCGGGTATTTAATTTTAATATACATTTCAAACTTTAGAAACGTATATCGTATAAATGTATATACTATATTACAATTAATGATGTTTATAGTTTTTGTCATACAGGTTACAGGAATGAACTGTTTATATTTATTCGCGATTTTCCGATTAAAATATAGCTTTACAGTGATGCTGTGGGTTGGTTGTCTCACCAACCTTTCAATTTTTGTTTTTTCTCTATATACTAATCTCCATATAAATGTATAGACTGTATGGACGGTTAAATGTTGCCAATGGCTTTATTCTTGTATCTTTCTACAAAAGAAACTAATAAGAAGTCTTCAAATCTTAAGCTAAAATAATTATTACAGTCTTAACCAATGTTAATACTTGTTATTAGTGTTCACTATTTAATTGATTTAGATTACATTTATATGTAAAACCTAAACATTTAAGATACATATTTACAGGTTCATCAGTCCAAGTATTCGACCTTGGTTTGTTGAGGAATATTTATATCGTTTAATTCCACTAGTATGGGCAAGTGCGTTTGTTTAGCGTGAATGAATCCTTTGAGGCAGTTTCGGGATTATTGTGTGACACCAGGACGGCCGTATCATCGGCAAAGGTTTATATAACTACCTTATTGGTTACAAATAAGTAACCTGTGTACAGCAGGTATAATATTGCTTCTAGACCGCTGCCTTGTGGAACACCTGTGTTGATATTATTTAAACAATTAGTTGCCTTATTTTGTTTAACCATGTACTGCCTTTGAAGAAGATAGTTTCCCAAAACTGAGTGAAATTTCTTCGGTACAAGTCCCTTAATTTTGTATATTAGCCCATCATGCCAAACTTTATCAAAGGCCTGTGCAATGTCCAAGAAGGCAGCAGAACAATATTTCTTTTCCTCAAAGTTGTTTTTGATTGCATTTACAATTCTGTGTACTTGTTCTGTGGTACCATGTTGGTTTCGGAACTCAAATTGATGGTCTGGAATAATATGCCGTTCTTCTAATACTGGTTTCAATTTCGTTAGTAGCATTTTTTCAAATATCTTTGAGATTGTGGGCAGCATGATTTCACCTTTTTGTATTATTGTGATCAAAGATATCTTCCATTTTTGAGGAATATGACCAGTCCGCATTATATGGATGTTATTAGTTTTATGCATTTGTCTGGCATTACCATTTTTCCGGTAAATAGATCATGCCCTGGTGCCTTTTTTGGACTTATACAATTTTCAATTGTATTCTAAACTTTCTTCCAATTATATTTTATGGATTTGCAGGACAAACCATCATCCATTTGGTCGGGTAGCACGAAGTTATTAGTTTCTTCGTGTGGTGCGAATACTTTTGTTAGATGAGCAGCTAAAGCATTGGCTTTTTCTTTATCGCTTCTCGTCCAATTTACAGTTGGTAGTCTAATCGGGTGATTGCAGTTTGACGGCCTTTTCATCTTTTTTGTTGCCTTTCACAAAGAATAATTTGTCCTCTCGGTTGCTGAGAGTTCATTTAAATAATTCAGGATGCTCTGGTTGTCTTCTTTCCATTTAAATAACGGTGATTTTGTTTCTTGCCATTGGCGGCGAATTTTCCTGGATTAGTTTCCGTATATTATGAAATTAAACTTTCATAAAATTACATTTTTTAAACCTGCCAAAGTTTGTCGATTGTGATTTTAAATAAGCCGGTTTATTTTTAATAATTTTAATAGAATCCGTTGGTTCATTGGTAAGATTGTGATAGAATTTTCTCGGTTTGCTCAATAGAACCAAGAAAACCTTATTTTCGTCGATGAATGTATGTATATAGCTTTTCCAGGTTAAATTGAACTTTTTCCAAGTTAAACGCAACTATTTCCAAAGTAAACGAAACTATTTCCAAATTGAACGCAACTTCTTCCAAATTAAATGAAACTATTTCCAAACAGATTACACCTTTTTTCCAAATTCACTGAAATTTTTTCCAAATTGAATACAACTTTTGTCATACTAATTTAGTATGAAAAAAAGTTGCATTCAATTTGGAAAAAGTTTAATTTAATTTGGAACAAGTTATCATTAATTTGGAAATAGTTTAATTTAATTTGGAAAAGGTTGCGTTCAATTTGGAAATAGTTTCGTTTATGTTGGAAGAAGTTGCGTTTAACTTGGAAAAAAATCAATTTAATCCGGAAAAGCTATAACCTATATATTTACGACGGAGTCACGCGCGATGAAAGCGGGAAACAAAACCTGTGGTAAAGGTTCCATCTATTAGAGGTCGAAATACAACAATTATATTCGCCATTAACGACCACGGCGTCGTATACTATAAAATAATTTCTAATAACACTTGCAATTGCAGTAAGTTTTGTATATATATTTTTACAGTAATTGAGTGAAAAATTAGTACATACGCCTACTAATTTAAATGCGGCCTCATTATGGATAATGCAGCTATCCATAAAACAACGGTCAGAGAGCTGGTCTAATCATTTAAGTTCCGATCAATTTGGACATATATAGTTGCGTTTAACTTGAAAAAAGTTCAAATTAATCTGGAAAAGATATATATAGTATATACATTAACCTGGAAAAGGTATATCATTATTTGACTTTCACAGTTTTCCCGTTTTCCTAATTTGTTTCACCGTCAATCTGATAAAATCATTAACAATAAACTGGATTATTTAAAATCTAAACCGACAAACCTTGGCAGATTTAAAAAATGCAATTTTATGAAAGTTTAATGTCATTTGGAAAAACGTTAATTTGAAATGGAAAATTGTTAATTTTAATTCTAAAAAGTTTAATTTATATTCATCAATGGTTTAATTCGGTTTGGAAAAAATTTCATTTCAAACGGAAATAGTTTCAGTGAATTTGGAAAAAATTGTAATCTGTTTGGAAATAGTTTAATTTAATTTGGAGAAAGTTGGGTTCAATTTGGAAATAGTTTCCTTTATGTTGGAAAAAGTTGCTTTATGCTTGGAAAAAGTTCAATTTAATCTGGAAAAGCTATAGCTTGCGTTTAACTTGTACTAATTAATAAAGAAAAAACATAAAATTTAGGTAATACTTCAGGCTCCATATATTGACGTGTCTAAAATATAATTAGAACAGTCGGTATCTGTAATTTGATTTATAAAATAATGGCCGATTGTTCGATAACCTCAACTAGGTTATGCTGAACTGACACATCAGCCAACAACTGCCTTGCTTTTCCAGGTTAAATTGAACTTTTTCCAAGTAAAACGAAAATTTTTCCAACATAAGCAAAACTATTTCCAAATTGAACGCAATTTTTTCCATTTGAAATTAATTTTTTTCCAAACAGAATTAAACCATTGATGAATATAAATTAAATTTTTTAGAATTAAAATTAACAATTTTCCATTTAAAATTAACGTTTTTCCATAAATGAAATTAAACTTTCATAAAATTGCATTTTTTAAATCTGCCAAGGTTTGTCGGTTTAGATTTTAAATAATCCAGTTTATTTTTAATGATTTTATTAGACTGACGATGAAACAGATTAGGAAAACGGGAAAATGGTGAAAGTCAAAATTTTGATACTACACTGCCTGCACCAATTTAAAAACGGAACAGAAATTTTCTTTGAAAAAATACCCAAATTTGAACGCTTGTATCTTGGTGAAATAACGCCTTTCAAAACAAATTTTTTGTTTTCAGTTGAAGGAAATTTTGCCTACAAAACTTACTGGAATTGCAAGTGTTATTAGAAATTATTTTATAGTGTCTTCGACCTCTAATAGATAGAACCTCTACCACAGCTTTTGTTCCGCGCTTTCATCGCGCGTGAGTTCGTCGTAAATGTATAGGTTATACACACATTCATCAACGAAAATAAGCTTTTCTCGGTTCTATTGAGCAAACCAAGAAAATTCTATCGCAATCTTATCAATGAACAAACGGATTCTATTAAAATCATTAAAAATAAATCGGAATATTTAAAATCACAATCGACAAACCTTGGCAGATTTAAAATATGCAATTTTATGAAAGTTTGGTTGAACTTCAGTTGGACTTCAGATCAATGAGTCCAAAACGAAATACCTGATCTCTGGTTTTAGGGACAGTGGTACACCAGATTTTAGTAGTGGCCACCACACGTTTGAGGGAGTGAGGAGGTTCAAATATTTGGGTTCTCTTATCACTCACGATAATAGTGTGGGTGAGGATATTAAAGTGCGGCTGGCAGCTGGCAGTCGTTCTTTGTATCCTCTAAGGCCACTGCTAAAATCTAAACACTTATCAAGTACCGTGAAGCTGAAGCTTTACAAAGCGTTGATCAGGCCCGTTGTTATGTTTGGATGTGAAAGTTGGGCGCTGACGGATGAATACGAGAGATGGCTCCTAACATTTGAGAGAAGAGTCATGCGTGTGATCTACGGCCCAAAACGCGAAATAGATGGTACCTACCGAGCTCTGTACAATATCGAGATCAGAGATCTGATGAAGATCCCCGATATTGTACATGAAATAAGATCTCAGCGAGTACGCTGGCTCGGTCACGTTCTGCGTGCTGATCCGGAACGAATTGTGCAGTGATCTCTGAAAGGAGAGCCACCATATGGTAGGCGCAGAGGTCGTTGCCGGCGACGATGGCTCCACGATGTAGAGAACGACTTGGCCTCTTCAGATTGTCTTAGACAGTATGAAGACCATGCTCAGGATCGAAACCGTTGGAGCCAGGTTGTTGACTCAGTAAGGGGCCAGTAATGGCCTTTAATACTGTTTATTATTATTATGAAAGTTTAATTTCATTTATGGAAAAACGTTAATTTTAAATGGAAAATTGTTAATTTTAATTCTAAAAAGCTTAATTTATATTCATCAATGGTTTAATTCTGTTTGGAAACAAAATTATTTCAAATGGAAAAAGTTACATTGAATTTGGAAAAAAGTGAAATCTGTTTGGAAATAGTTTTACTTAATCTGGAGAAAGTTGCCTTCAATTTGGAAATAGTTTCGTTTATGTTGGAAAAAGTTGGTTTAACTTGGAGAATATTCAATTTAATCTGGAAAAGCTATAAATAAGGATTCAGTACCTCTAATACTGATTTAGTTTAACGGTTTATTCGTTATAAGTGAAATAGGTAAACATTGAAGTCCTCGATAGTTTACTTATAAGAGAATAGTGTAATTGATGGAAATAGGCAAATTGTAACCTTCTCCCCTTCGTTACCCATTTTCGATCAAGTTTATAGATACGAGTAGCCGAACCTGTACCAAACGTGCTTGGTAAACCTGTGCTGGAAGTTCTTTGCGAATTATTATTTCTTTAGTTGTAATTTTTTCAATGTAGGTGTCAACCAACATTATGCTTACTTTTATTGTATATATTTGGTACAATAAATCAATAAAATCCGGAAATGTACTAGTGTAACCATCAAAGCAAAGTCACCAGATTCATCATCATAAAGTAACTTATAAGCAAAACTGTTCAACATATATAATCAGAAACATAATTTGAGTATACCTAACCTAGTTCAATTGAATTTGTCGTGCATATTGTTATTCATAATTTTATTAATTATTTTGTTATTTACATATACACACAATACTTGTATTGTTTAGTCATTGTAATCAAATTCTGAGTAATTATACCAAACAATAATATATATGTATGTACAAGTACAATGTAAATAATAAACAATTAAGCGTAAATTTTAAGACAATCCAAACCAAACGATTTTTTTTTGCCTCCATACTTTATGGTTTTTAATAAGTAAATCCAACACTCATCAAATTGCTCGATGGGTTTTAAATTAGAGCGCTCAAGCCACTTCTTAAATATCTTGTTAACGCGCACGTTGTTACTGACCTATATAAATATATTTAGCATGACACCGAAAACTATTGTATAACATAAATGTTCACACATTTGTCACTTCATACCTCTGTTCACCATCCCTATCAGTCCCTGTAAAATTCAAACAAAACATCGTCTGTTTGAACATTATGCGTATATATAAGGCACTCAGCAAAAAGCAATGTGAAAATAAGGGAAATCGCATAATAAATTTGTTTGACTTAAAATTAAATCAATAAATTTTATATAAAAAAAAAACCAACGTCAATCCCTAAATATCTGTTGCCCCTTATTCTGCTGCAAGGTTTTCTCCCCGTTTTATGTGGTGAAATCAAATAAAATATATATGGGTTAGAAGGTTACATCTCTTCTCATCTCCTAAATCGATTACAAACTTTTTTTTTGATTTTATTTATTTTTTATTAGATGTAATTTTGGCGGTTTGTAAATTTGTATACAATCGAGAGATAAAGTAAATGGAATCGATATCGATTTCCATATATGTACGTATATGGATGTTTTACGAAAAAAAATTGTTTATGGGAATTTTTCGTGATGCGGATTACATTAAGAATATTAAATGTATATACACAAGAGGTGTAAATTGCACGCAATTATGTGTTTGACACACGTCATAATAATGATTCCCAGACTATACGAATTACCGATACTATAAGTTTATACATTTATTTACACAACCATCGTATTCGCGCGCTGTGCAAATAGTAAATATTTACAATAATTAAAAAGTTTACAATACTTGAATTATATGTAAATTGCATGCAATAAACAAACTAATTCGATTATACATACTATTTACTGCAAATAAATAAATTTGTAATCGTCCAATTACGGGCGATATATAATTATATGAACATATTGTACATAGATAGATTACCTACCAGGTAAATTGAAAAAAATCTTGCAGCTCATGTATGTGAAATGTACTAACAGGGGATAATGTAAATATAATTTAGACAAATTTATTATTTAACAATTTGATTGTTATTATGTATATACATATGTATATGTATTTATAAACATAATGGATGAATTACAATTACAAATATTATATACAACAATACTCCAGTCCGTCATTTCGAGTTCATCGATGCAATATGGCACTCGGTTTGATTAGTAAAAATTCAACTATCGTTGGAGTGTTATTATCTCATTTAAGTAACGTATTTCAAACTATTACATATATATCTAATTGAATTGAAACGTTTATATTAACTATTATTTGTTTAGTTGTAAACTACTTTGCAAAAAACTCACACTCAACATGCGTGATCCGATCACATTCCACTGATTTTGATCCACTTGATCGATACATTTTTCATCCGATGGTTTTGGTACAGCTAAAGCAACCTGATGGTTTGCGTATGGAAAAAATATTAAAGTCTCGTATTGACATTGGATGTCAGTCGTTTATAGTGGCTGAAGATTTATTTCAATTGTTTTTGAATGCGTATCAAAATATTAAAGATTCGTGTGAGCAAAGATTGCAGGAAATTTATGTGGTAACAATTTGCGATGCACAAAATGAAGGCCTATTTAGACATTTAGTGTTACAGCATTCAATTATACCAGGTAATTATATATATTTCCATAATTTACTATGAGTTTATATTTTTAATTTTATAAGCAGGACCTTATCTCAGCTATTTTTGGTTAAATTTGATTTTTAATAAATCGAACTATACCAAAGGGGAGCACATACGTCTTGTAAAACTAAATTGCACGAACATGTTTTCCTAGTATAGCACCACAGTATCGTTTGCTTGTCGTAGGAGGCAACTAAACTGTTGGATTGCTGGGCTGACGACCCGTATCCGTAAAAAATTACCTGTTTATAAAGTCAATAAAACGAAAAATGGATACCGCCAAAACAACTCCCAATCAAGTACCCGGACACGAGATTTAGGATCGGCAGGTGGAACGTGCAGTCACTTAAGAAACCAGGAGCGTTAAACATCCTAATCACGCATGCATGAACGAGTATCGGCTGGAACTCGTTGCTCTTCAAGAAACTCTTTGGCATAAAAGTGGAGACCGCATGTGTCAAAGGGATATACGTTGTTATACAGTGGTAATTGGGGTAATTGGGGGCCTTTAATGCGAGAGCTGGTAGAAATCAGATCGAATACATCATGTATTTCTGGATTTCCGGCAGGCATATGACTAGATCAATCGAGAAAGTGGTCTGCGCTCTGGAATTCCTATAGGAATGCCAACAAAATTAGTACGATTGTGTAGAATGACAGTGACACAGTCTCAATACTGTGTTAAAGTTGAGAACGCGATATCAAGAATTTTTTAGTTAACTCGGGTCTTCGGCAGGGAGATGCTCTGTCCCCGATACTCTTTTATCTCATGTTGGAATACATCTTTCGTAAAACTGAAACACCTCAGCGCAACATCTTATATCGCCAGTCCAATCAGGTGGTTGCATATGCGTGATTGGACTGAATATCAATGGTGTGAAAGAAATACTAGATCCGCTTGTACAGTTTTCTGGTATTGGGGACAGGCTTTGTATTCTCCGTGAAGCTGAAGCTTTAAAAAGCGTTGATCAGGCCCGTTGTTATGTTTGGATGTGAAAGTTGGGCGCTGACTGATGAGTAAGAGAGATGTCTCCTTACATTTGATCGAAAAGTTATGCGTGTGATTTACGGCCCAAAACGCGAAATAGATGGCACATACCAAGCTCTGTACAACATCGAGATCAGAGATCTGTATGAGTATGTTCTGCGTGCTAATCCGGAACGAATTGTGCAGCGATCTCTGAAAGGGGACCCACCATATGGTAGGCGCAGAGGTCGTTACAGGCGACGATGGCTCCACCGTGTAGAGAACGACTTGGCTTCTTCAGGTCGTCTAAGATAGTATATGAAGACTAAGCCCAGGTTCAAAACCGTAGGAGCCAGATTGTTGGCACAGTAAGGTACCAGTAATGGCCTTTAAACACTGTTTTATTATTATTATTATACCTTCATTCTTGGTACAGTTTGTGCTCAGCCTTTTGACTGTTGGGCCCTGCAGTGGTCTCGGTATAATTGTGAGGCAAAGACCGATTCTTAATAAATATATACCCGGAAATTGATATAGTGAGTGACAGACTGTTGCCTGAATTAAGTTTCACTGTATCAATTTCGGTTTCCCTTCAAGATACATGGGAGTTTAAGGCTGTCTCAAATTATTATATTCGAAATGCGTGTGGACTTAGATCGCTAAGAGATCTGGATAAAAACCCAACGTGTTCTCAAGTAAATTTAACTGTACTTATTGTCATATTTGAATTTCATTTATTTAGGTAAAGATATTATCTGTTTCTAAACTGATCGATTTGTAAGGATTACATTAATCTTATTTGATTCAATATTAGAGTAACGATGATCAGGATACCTGCACTCATTATGATGTTGATGGAAATGAGAGTGATGTTTTCAAACCTAAACTTGGTTAATGTATAAAATTTATTTGGGCCAAACCAGTTGCATTTTTAGACATTCTAGTCCCACCTAAGAAACTGTTAACGAATCCAACTTAAATGTGATTTATCTTTAAGAAAGTTTTCAAGATTCCTCTCCAACGTATGGGACTAGCTCCAGATACTCATTTTGCAAAGGCCGATTGGAAGAAGTGGATAATTGCTTACACTATTTGTAATTGCTCGGCCTTTATCAGAAGTAGATCTCAAGTGTTTCTTTTGGATCTTGGAACATTACATCTTATACAGATCAAATGTCCTTCACTTCTTGGTTCAAACTTTTACAGTTTTCTAAGGTTGCAGTGCACGTTTGCGAATTAGAATGGAATATCTAGATTTACACCAAGCGGGCTTTGAGTGCGGAACTGGAAGATTCAACCGCAATTATTAATTTTATTTTAATAACCAAAAGCTCCATTTGATGAACTTTTATTAAACCAATGAATTTCTATAGTTTGCATAGATAGCAAATATAGTGGCAAAATTAAACATTAGGTACGTGCCAAAGTTGGTATTCCCCAACGCACGTTTCAGCGCAGCTTATACTAAACATGCCCTCGATCAAAATTCTATCGGTATTATAAATATTTATATCTTTGGCTTTCAGAGTTGCCCAACATTTTAATCCTTCAAAAAACCGACCAGTCAACATACAATCTGCTTACAATTGAAATCCGAACTAAATTTAATTTCCCAACATTAGTACTACTCGACGAATACAATCCGGTCACCGATAATTTTCTCCAAAATGCGGATCTATTTCCAAAACATAAACTACGTAATTTAAACAAGCGAGCGGTTAAATTGTCAACATTTAATTATCAGCCTTATGCCATATGGAAATCGGTACCACCCGGTGAGGGTAATGCAAATAAAATAAATTCAACCGATGAAAATGATATTTGGGTTGAAGGGACGGAAATAATATTATTTTTGGAATTTTGTAAAAAATTTAATTGCACATTAACAGTGTTTACAAGTAAGTACAGATATAGCTAAAATGTATACGATTTATTTATCGTCTAAATAAATTTTGTTTCAAGATGACGTCAATGAATGGGGAGAAATATTTGAAAATAACACTGGGAACGGGGTAATTGGTTCTGTATATGAAAATACAGTTGATGTTGGTGTTGGCGCATTATATACTTGGTATGCTGTGTATTTATATTTAGCCATTTCGAAACCAATCTCCCGAACAGGAATTACTTGTTTTGTCTTAAAACCGAAATTAAAATCGCGATTTTTTATGCCCGTATATCCATTTGCATACGATTTATGGCTTGCAGTGTTAACATCGATGTTATGTAGTACAGTAGCTTTAAAATTAGTCAAAATGGCACAACACAAGATAAACGCAGGAAATAATTCGAATAAGAAATTTGCCGAATTATTACTAGATGTGTATAAAATGTATTTATTGCAATCGACTAATGTAGTGACCACCCAGACAGCTGTAATATCCATAGTCGGTTGTATTTTACTAATCGGATTAATGATTGGAAATGCGTATAGTGGCGGTCTAGCTAGTGTAATGACTGTGCCACAGTATGAAGATGCAATTGAAACGGTTCAACAGTTGGCAGATAGTGATTTAGACTGGGCTGCCACCCATGATGCTTGGATATTTTCTATACAGTCGGCGACTCATCCAACACTAGTCACACTAGTGAATAAATTTCATACATATCCGAAAGAGGTGCTAGCACAAAGGATGGAACAGGCGAACTTAGCATTTTCTATTGAACGCCTTCCATATGGGCATTTTGCGATTGGCGAGTATGTAACCGAAAATGGTTTGAAAAATTATCAAATCATGCTGCAGGATATCTATTG
This sequence comes from Tipula unca, assembly GCA_951394425.1. Taxonomy (NCBI): domain Eukaryota; kingdom Metazoa; phylum Arthropoda; class Insecta; order Diptera; family Tipulidae; genus Tipula; species Tipula unca. The sequence continues at coordinate 213,856,588 of OX596380.1, forward strand.
GGAATTTTGTGTGGCCATGAGTTCTAAAACTTGGTCATTACTGCCGCTACTCGACGATATGATACTACGAATAGCGGAAAGTGGTGTACAAAAGTATTGGGAGTTGAACGTTGTGATGCAACATGCAAACAATAAAATTCAGTCAATGGCGACAGCGAATACCAAACACCACGATAACGATGGTCCAATCAGTTTAAAAATTTCCCACTTATTTGGCGTCTTTGGAATTTTAATGTTGGGTCTCTTCATCTCGACCGGAGTATTTGTAGGTGAACTATTATTCAACAAAATCTATTAAAATTAACTTATTTATTTAGCAGTAGTGTAAAATAGTTTATACATAGTAACTTAAAAATTAAAAACAGTCATATAAACCCTTGTTCATATATACTAAAATAAAGGAAAATAATCATCATCATTGGCATTGTTGTTGTTATTATTATTGGTATTAGCGTTCATCAATCTACCCCGTCTGTTAACTTCAAACGTTTCCACCTCTGCATCTGGCCGATCTGAATGTGAAATATGATCAAAAGCCTATATCGAAATAGAGAGAAAGTGATTGGTTAATATATTTACCTAAAGTAAAATATCAGCCGCAACTCCGCCCACCTTTTTACCCGAATCGATAACATATTCAACACCATCTCCTACTTTTTCGCCAGCTTTGCGTACAACATTTCCAATATTTTGACTCGACAATGTATTTGGATCAATATTAATATTTAAACCATCGGCACCATCGCGCGGACAACCCGATTGATTGATTATGCTCAAATCAAATGGACTCACCGAATACAAAGTTAAACGTTGACGAATTTTATCGATAATAACTTTTTCCAGGGATCGTGAACGTGATAAAATAGTAGCACTTAAACGATGGGCAAACGCAAGTCGTTGGCACGTGAAAATACCAGCATAAGTATTGTAATCGGTCATGAAGACAACATATTTAGCAGAACCAGCAACACCTAAAAAATAAAAATAAATTTATTGTATTTATTTCACTATTTATTATTATTATTCACAGATTATTCGCAAAAAGATATACTTACTCAATGGGAATCGAACTGTCATGGCACCGGGTACAGTTGGCTCCTTTACGGTTAATTTTCCCGTATAACTGTATTCATGTTTCAATGGTGTTAGGCCGAGAACAAAATGCTGTGACGTTTGTTCGATATTATATTCGTTGGGCTCATCATCAGCCCGTGTAATATTGTAGATAAGACATGTTGATGCCGTGGATGTTTTTTGAATTGCGTACCAAACTCCAAGGAACTAAAATTTTATATACATAATAAATAAAATTATCTCAATGTCTATATATATGTATACGAAATAATAAGGAAATGATTGTTGACTTAAAGTAGGTATAATCATGATTCTAATTCGAAGAACACGAGAAAGTCTACATATATAGTAGTTGACTATAATTGATAAGAGTGTAACTATATGTTTATAATAAATGTACTCTTTTTATTAGATGAAACGTTTTAAATATTCTATAAATTAGTAAGTAAGATTATTTTTTGTAAAATTATTATTATTCGTACCAATATGTATGTATATATGTAGACGGACAAATTCATTTAATCGTGTGCATAATGTCAAAGTGTTGCTTTTATAGCTCTAACCTCTAATCTCGAATACTTGCGATTTCATTTAAGGTTAAAATGAACAAAATGCATTTTTATTAAATATATGCACGAACTAATATCACAGATAACCTTACTACGAGTTATTTGTACTTGGCCGATACATCAAACGATGAACACCTTATATGATTCTGCTCTAATTTCGATTTTAAAATCATTCCACAATTCAAGTGAAATGTAATATTCAGCATAATTGACTTAAGGCCCAAATTTTAATGTTAAGCCACTGTGTGCATGTCAACATTTATTCCATATCTTAGAGAGTTATGGAAATATGAAATCTTGATTGTGGAATACATATTGAGATTTTAATTGACTATCTGAATTTTAGAACATAACATCATTAAAAAATTACAGAAACATACGTCTATCATTATTCTTGGAAATTTGTGTATTCATTCACAGGAAACACAATCCGACGATGGCAGGCAAGGCTAAATTAATATTTGGATAAAATTAAAACTGATAGTTAATATAAATGATATATGAATACATATAATTAATCAACCTATGATGCTTTATGTATACACATTAAAATCTAGAAATGTGAGATTTATAATTAAAATATATAACTGTTCAACGGATATATATATCGTCATTCTTCCAAAACCTACATTCAAAATTGACTTTCTACATTCATCAGAATTATAAAAATATTAAACTATATGCCGGTTAATTATTAATTATAATTTATATGCCGCACTAATTATGGAATAATTTAAAATCCAGAACATGTATATATGTACGTAATTTGATTTAACTTGTACGCTTTACAAAATTATTAAATCAGGGTTTTTTGTGCGATAGTCTTAATCTTAGTTCAAACTTTTAACCTACTAAAGCCTATTAATATTCCAAATAAACCTGTCCCTATATATTTTGTACGTATAGCATGCATATACATATATAGTTTAAACCAATTTTACCTGATTCATATCAAATCCCTGCATTGGTTCCACTTGTGGACATTGGCCGGTATGATAGGTATGGCCACTTATTCCAAATATGTATAAACATACAAATAGCAATTTTAATTTATTATACATTTTAATTAATTAGCACTTGTTAAACTCTATAAATTGCTAAAATTTTAATTTCTATACACTGTTTCCACTATATGACACTGATCGTGTATGCGATAGTCACAAAATTCTATACAAAACTACTTTGCTCAGGTCATTTGTTTGTCAATTTATGATATTTCGCTGTTGTTTTCTTTTGTTGACCAACACAGATGTAAATTATTTTGTTCATACATACATGTATATAATAGAGAAATATATGTATTCTTATAAGTAAACAATTCTAAGAAAAATTGATTATTAAATATAAATTACGTCTAGGCGACAGAGTCGCGCGCGGCTTTAAAACATAAGTCTTTGATACTATATATCAATAAATTTAGAGGTCTAGACTCTAGACTATTCACTCTATATATCCCATCCGGTTAAATTTTACCTTATGACATTACTCTATTGTCATAAGTATAGCAATTATTTATTACCTGCCACTGGATTACCAATACAGAGTAATAAACATATTAATGTGAGATTAAATTGATTTTGATTTGTATATTCGCCAACAGTGTATTCTCTTCTCACATACATAACTTATAAATTTACTTTGACCATTGCCACACCATCTGATATGATATTTATCATGTTCGTAGTTAAGTAAATAATAAGCTCTCACATATGAGTCATCCAATTCATTGAATTCATAAATGTATGATCACACGTTATTATGTGATATAGTAAAGTGAAATGGAGATAATATGTGCATATCATTTACAACTTATGACGTCGTATAATGTAAATCTTAATTCATTCAAAGAACGTCTGAAATTACACAAACTAACATATTAATGAATTTCCATTATAATCTTTGTTTTGAAAATATAGAGACAAGAATAATAACAACAATTTATATAGTTGTACTTGAGTAGTATGTCTTTATATATAGTTTCTGAGGGTCAAGAGCAAAGTGCACATTAGTGGTAACATACATATACATATAATTAAATTAAACTTTCACCGTGGAGAGTATATATATTTATAGGTATAATAGAATATAAGCTGCTTAAAATCACGTTAAGAGCCATGAAGACTATAAATATTCCGTTCTTATTAGAAATATTTTAGAAAATACTACGAATTGGCGATTATAACAGACTCTAGTGGAATATGGTATTATTTAGAACATATTTTGTGTAATACTACAAAAATGTTGATTAAAATTGATGACACACGCAATATTGTTTGTTTTAATTTATAACAATTTGCGAAACAGTTTTTCTTAAATTTGTTCAGGAAATTTATTTTGTGCGGAGTGCAGACATAAGGTTATCGCAATATTATATAAAGTAATAAAATTGTGATTCACTGCACCCTATAGCTATTTATATAGGCTATATAGTTCTTATAAATTAGTAATAGTTCTAATATTTTAAAACGTCTAGGTAATGGAAAGTTTATAAGAGTAAGAGTAAGAGGCCGTAAATCACACGCATGATTATTCTCTCAAATGTAAGGAGCCATCTCTCGTGCTCATCCGTCAGCGCCCAACTTTCACATACCATAACATAACAACGGGCCTGATCAACGCTTTGTAAAGCTTCAGCTTCACGGCACTTGATAAGTGAGATGTTAGCAGTGGCCTTAGAGGATACAAGACACAACTGCCAGCTGCCAGACGCACTTGTATCGTGAGTGATAAGAGAACCCAAATATTTGAACCTCCTCACTCCCTCAAACGTGTAGTGGCCACTACTAAAAACTAGTGTGCCATTGTCCCTATAACCCGAGATCAAGTATTTCGGTTTGGACTCATTGATCTGGAGTCCAACAGAAGCTGAAAACTTTATAAGCGGATCAAGTATTTCTTTCACTCCGTTGCTATTCAGTCCAATCACGCATACTTCATATGCATATATGCAAGCGCCTGATTAGACAGGCGATATAAGATGTTGCGCCGAGGTGTTTCAGTTTTACGAAAGATGTACACCAACATGAGATTAAAGAGTAACGGGGACAGAGCATCTCCCTGCCAAACACCAGAGTTCACTGCAAAAATTGTTGATATACTGTTCTCAAATTTAACACAGCATTGAGACTGCGTCACTGTCATCCTACACAGTCGTACCAATTTTGTTGGCATTCCTAGGTATTCCAGGGCAGACCACAAACTCTCTCGATTGATCATAGGCCCGCCGGAAATCCAGGAATACCTGATGTACGGGGATGGATGTCTCATAATGTTTAGATAGAATAATTCGCAGCGAAAAGACCTGATCAATGACTGATTGATTCGGACGAAATCCTCCTTGATAGTCACCAACCATGTGACCCCAGCTAGAGGTGTGATTCTATAAAAAAAAGTGTATTACAGTAACTTGTATGCTGTGAAAAGGAGGGCTATACCACGATAATTTTCACACTTCAAGCGGTCTTCCTTCTTGAAGATGGAGCATATCGCGGCCACTTTCCATTCGTTAGGCATAACTTCGGTTCGCCATACTAATCGAATAAGGTCGAAAAGACAATTCCACAAAGTATCCCCACCAAATATCAAGAGAGGTTTCGTTTCAATCTCTGCATGGCCTTAGTGAATCCCTCATGGGATGGCACCTCAGTGCAAATCTCCGCAGTCTGTATTAGAGGTGGCTCAACAACAGTCTGTGATGCATGATGAACAACAAGCAGGTCAGTAAAGTGTCCACTCCATGCGTCAAGTGCTGCGTTGATGGTGACACAGAGGTTTCCATCCCGGTATGGTGCAGTCCAGTAATTCCTTTAAAAAAAGTACGCGAACTGCGCTCATTGCTGATTTGTTGTACTTTCAGAACCTCGGCCTTTCACCATTCTCGCTTCTTCCATATACAAATCCGCTTAGCTGCCCTCCTTGCAAGAGCAGCCTTGTTTTTCCTCGCGATTGTAAGACGTAGTTGCACTTCACTATGGTCTATATTTTGTTGCTCAACTACAAGACGACACTCGTCATCAAACCAATCATTCTTGGGTCTGACTTTCATTATACCTAAAGTCTGTTGAGCAACTGACAACCGAAGTTTCCAGTATTTCCCAGACAGAGTTCACGCAGTCAGACTGGTAATTAGCTTCATCAATGTTGTCGCTGACCAGGTCCTGTATAGTTTCTTTTGATCTTCATTTATCAGACCTTCACAGTTGAAACGTACCATGCGTTTCGCTGTGTTCCCAGACTTGTACGAAAACTTCCATCGTAGCTTTGCAGCGACCAAATGATGATCGCTGCCTACGTATTTGGTTGCTGACCGATAAGTTCTCACATCCTGCACAACCCGAGCCCAGCCTTTAGAAACTAACACATGGTTAATTTGGCTGCGGGAAGTTCCGCGAGGACGTGTCCATATGTCTCTAGATGAATCTATTTGTGAGGGAAGAATGTGCTTACTACTCTAAAATTATGAGCAACCGCATAGTACATCATTCTCTCACCATTATCGGTCGCAGTTTCGGGTCGGGAGTACGGACCTATGTTTTCACACAAGTCGGTTTGATTTTTGTCAACTCTAGCATTAAAGTCCCCAATTACCATTCTAACATCGTGTTAGGGTATAAATCAGATCGTCCAAGTCATTCTAAATCTCGTATTTTTGGCGGTATCCATTTTTCATTCATTAACTAGTAATAGTTCTAGTATTTTAAAACGTCTAGGTAATAGGAAGTTTATAAGAGTTTATATAGCAGTTTGTGATTTATTATATACTCGTATACCTTAACAGCAATTAAATTTTAACGCATTGTGTCTGACATCTGGTGGAATATTTTAAAACTAGAGCGTGGTTATGCCCTTATAAAAAAATATTCTTAGGCAATTTGATAAATAAATAAATTTTGGACACCTTCAGCTCGTATGGATTACTAACGCCACTGGCTGCACTTTAAAGACGAATATGTTCAGCTTGTTCGAAATTATTGAGATGTAAGAATTCAAATTTATAAAACGACAATTCTGATTATATAGAACAAGTGTTCCTCCTTCTTTATTTTCCCACATCCCATTACATAGCCGATAGCACAATTGGCCTTAATGGTTTCAGTACTTGGAAAATGACATGTACAAGCATGAACAAAAACAATTACGATTCCTAATTGAAAATAGGTGTTTACTCAAAACCAAATTATTTTGATAATAAACTGGTTTCTACCACCAATTGGTTAACATATTAGATAGTATTATGTACAACATATGTACATCGATTTAATTTACTTATCAAGCGGGACCACAAGATAATCTAAAAAAGGCAGATTATTTGTGGTTTTATTTATTATATATAGACAATTTACGAAATTATTTAGTGCGTCATTCTTTAATTTATTTTCAACCCATCACGTTGTGGATTTACCAAATTTGGGCATTTTACTAGAGTTATCCTGAGTAATTTTGTCCCTAACCCTGTCCAATAAAAAAATTAACGTACGTAATATATCTACACATATTTTATATAAAAGTAAAATAATTCTCCAAATCCAATTGGAATCAAATAAAAATTCTCCAAAATATATAAAAATCTAGTACTACATTTGGCATGTGTCATAAAAAATTATTTATTTACAGTTACATGTGATGAAGTGAAATGTCAATTTGTACAAAGTGCGTTCATAAACAAACCTAGAACAAAGTTTAATTTTAATATTTATTTAAGTATTAAATTAGTAATTTAATTATTTTTATGTAAAATAAAATAGTCAGCCAGGCTACTACTATGTCCCTCACAAATGGCAATGATTTATTTAGTTCACAATTTGATAAAAAACTTCAAAATTCAATTGAGGTTAGGGAAGAGAAAATTAATTTTTGTGTTTCTCGAATTTTATTATGCAATAAAATAAATAAATTGCTTGTATTTTCTAGATTTTAAAAAAAACATTTTTAACCTATAAGGACAATGAAATATTCTTGTCGTTCAACGGTGGAAAAGATTGTACCGTACTGTTGCATTTGGTCAAGAAATTGGATAAAATCAAAAACATAAAAGTGGTGTATATTCAACCCGACGATTCATTTTCTGAAATTGAAGAGTTTGTGAATTCCTGTGAAATCGAGTATGACATAAAAGTAGATCGACGGAGGGGTAAAATAAAAACTGCGATAGAAATTCTTTACAATGAAAATCCGTACAAGTGTTGTATTATGGGAAATCGTAGAACTGATCCGTACTGTAGTGAATTAAATTATTTTCAAGTAACTCGCATGTCATTTAGAATATTGATTTTTTCATTATAGTTTGATTTATTGCAGGAAACCGATTCTGGCTGGCCAAAATTCATGCGTGTAAATCCACTTATTGATTGGACATATCAAGAGGTGTGGGAGTATCTAGTTAACAACTCGGTCAACTATTGCAGTCTATACAATGAAGGATATACATCGATTGGTGACAAATCAAATACGCTGAAGAATCCTAATTTACAATTATTAGATCCCAATTCAGGTAATATGACGTATCAACACGCAAAAGAATTGGATGATGATTCGCTGGAACGTGCTGGTCGGCGTTAAATAAACGATTTAAAAATCAAAATGAATCGTAAAAAAATTGTTTCATTTATCAAAGCACCACTACATCTATTGACCATTACTTAAACCGAATAATTAACTACCAACATTACGCCACAAAAAACTAATGACTAATTTTTGTGTCATTTTTTCTCGTAATTGAGTTTCGTGTGTATAAACTATAATCAACGTACTTTGCATTCTTTTTTAATTAAAAATACTACCTAAAATTTGATTAATTAGGCGCAAACAGTGTATGTGATTATAAAGCAAACATTAATCATGGTAAATATGTAAAATCCATTAAAATAAAGTAAAACTGAAAAAATTGTTTTTGTTTTGACATCACACAAAATTTATTTACGGTTTATTCGTATATGTGGTATATGCAATAAAATTAGTACATTGTAAAGTCATGGAGGACACTAAAAATTGCGCATGTCAAATTATTCTACATACATAAATATTTTATATTTTTAATATATATCCCGTTGCAGTAGTATGTAAAGGAACAAAAATTGTAATAACTTAAAAAAGAAATGCGTAATATGTTTATTAAATAATATTTTTTTACTAATCAACAATGAAATTAATAGAGGCCGATTTAATTGTGGTAAATAAAATTGCTTGTGTGGAAAAGAGCCGGTTATATAGGCAATATTTTCCTGTTTCAATTGACTTTGCTTATGCGGTTGAGAGCAATTCGATTTTTTCACTGTTTGAATGTTAAGGGTGTGCTTAGTCAGACTCACTGACAAACAAATGGATGCAACATGTCCTTTCTATGGTACATAAATTGTTAACGGTTAATTTTAAACAATAGAAACACAATGCAATACCTGACTCATTTAAATCAAATTAGAAATCGTAATACTGGAGGTTCAAAAATAAAATGGTTTTTTCATTGTGAGACCACTGTTACATGGTAGCTTTACATTTTCACCGCGATGGTTCTCGTTATTAGTTGAACACCATCCCACCATTGTAAAAAATAAGTTTAAACTTTCAGTATTAAGCATAATGTTTGTTAAAAGTTTTCACGAGCATAGTTGAATTCTTAGGTTCGCTATCCTATTTCATTTGATTTATAAATCAACTCATCATCGCCATTCTTGGTATTATATCCCATTTTACTCATAAGCTGCTAAATGATCATAAAGTGTTCTACTTTTCATGAAAACGATTTGTGAAAGACCATAACAAATTTAAAAACTTTCTGTATTACATATTTTTTACCAAGTTTGTTCGTTTTTCCTTACTGAGTCACAATTTTTTTTTTAAATCCTCAAAATATTGTAGAATATCCAATTGCCAATATTATCCAGATTAGGATTCAAAATAAAGATATCCTTAAACGACGATAATGGAACCGTGATTATCAGAATTGGGCAGTTACTTCCCTATATTTTAATTTATTTGTTAATAAAGTACATCTCAGAAAACAATTTAGAATAATTTGATTTGCGGGTTATATGTCAATTGGGTTGAATTAACTGCTTTTAAAGACTAAAATATTACTACTAAATACTAATGTTCGAAATCGACATAATAACACTATCTTCGTTCCAAATAACTAACCTTTCAATAAATCTTTATAAAATTAAAATATCCCTTACCCAAATTTGTTTACTTGAATACTATAATTTCCAAGTTATGTACATATGTATATAGAAATTTTAGTTGAAAATCCCGCCACCTGATAAAGCGGATAAATTAAAAAAAAACTAACTAACAATTAGCACTAACATAAACTAAGTTTTATGTTAGTGCTAATTGAATTTAAAAAGTGTTTTATAAATGTTTTATAAGGAAATAGAAAATTCTATTTTATTGTACTCTATTTACAATTTGACCATAACATAAGGTTAAATTACCCCGACAGAATTCAGGTTTACATTTCATCTTTCAAATCGCCGTATAAACGCAGTTTTATTAAACAAAAAATGTACACAATAAAAACAACAAAAAAAACGTGGAAAAAAAGAAGTATAATTATTTAATTACATAATATCGTACACGTCAGAACGAGATGAATGTATATGCTATACCGAAGATTAATTATTTTATTATTGCGCGCGTCTTTCAACTTGAAATAATAAAAGGCCATTTTGTTTTAATAACATTAAAAATAAAAAGAAACGGGAATCATGAATTGTGTTGTGGTTAAATATAAAATTTCATAAATAAATATTATACATATATATATTTTAAATATATAATTTGAACAAATGTGATTTAAATAAGATAATTATTATTAGAATAATTTGTGTAGCTTTATACATATTATATAAAATTAGAAAAAGTTAATAAAAATTCGCCATTACGGAATATTTTTAGCTTTTTATATTCTTGCGAGAAAAAAAAACAATAAAAAAACCCAAGTAGAAAGAAGAACGAAGAATTTTTTTTTATATATTATTTGTGCCGTCGGTAATACATTTGGTATAGTTTTACTTAAAATATGAAAAGTGTTCGTCATATTTTTTCTAATTTAATTTGTGTGCTATAAAATTAGTTTATTAATAAATTAATATATTACTGTGTGTAGAGAAAAAATAATATATATACTATAAATTTGTACAAAATATAAATTACATAATTTATTATTTTGTTAATTAAAATTTGGATTAAAAACGATACTTCGATCAAAAAAGAAAAAAATTAAAAGGTAATTTACATTTAAGTAGTGTGTATTAAAATAAGACAAGATGGCTACCACCATATTCAATCGCTTCGGTTTTATTTTATATTTTATTTTCCGTTTCTTGTAGCTATGTTGATTTTTTTTACGTTTATTTTAATACGCCGCATTTTTAGTTTACAAAAAAAAATTTAGTTGCTATTTAATTTGTAATAAATCTCACTAGATAATTAACTATATTAGCGAAATGAAACTAAAATTTAATGGATTCATATACACATTTTTTGATATATTATGTTTTATGTATATAGATATATATATATATATATATATATATATATATATATGTATTATATTAAATATGTACATATATGAGCAGATGTGTCATAAATAGTTTTCTACATACTTGTATGTATATAAAATAAAATAAAAAGTGGTGTAGCGAGTATTTCATTGTTTTATATTTATATATGTGTATAAATGTATATGATACGACGATGATTTCAATCAGAGAGTCGAACCAAATTATATTCCATTCCAAATTATGTACATATATGTATATACAAAAATTGCATTCAATTTATTTTCTGAATATGTACTCAGTAGTTGTGTCGATCAATGATTTGTACTGTATCAGTACATATAAGTTGTGTTATGCAATATTTCTCTAATGAATATGAGTCTCGCTCTTTGTAGTCTATCAAAATTCGTATAATGTGATAATTCATTGAATGGGGCGAGTGTAGCAAAAATTATTTATCAAAAGCTGACGCAACAACCTGACAATGCTACAAAATTAAGTATACATCTATGATTCATAGAATAAGTCAGGGACGACATCGTTTGGAATTTTAACATTTGATCGACCCATCTGTCTAATTAAATATTGTTGAATGAAAGTGAAAATTCTTACAACTACATAATATTATAGTTTATGATAAATAGTTAAATATAGCGCTTATTCAGCATACATGGTTTAATCAATTGACTATATTGTGGAGGGCCCATTTTATAGTTCTAATAAAACAGTTTTAGTTAAGACTATAAAATTGATAGCACTAAATGCTAATCTTCATCTTTTGACGTTAGCAACCAGAGATCAGCTCTCCTTTTTTAGAAGGATCAGAAAATATTTTTAGTATTATTAGGAATTTGTGGGTTCATCATTTTCAATCTCGAATTTGTACTTCATATTATGATAGAAAACCAGTGTCGTTTATCTCGTGAAGAGCAATTGTCACTGACATAGACACCTATTATAATGTGGTTCAACTTTCTGAGATTTGATGTAGGAATTTTCATGAAATTCAACCTTATTGGCACGTAAGATTTTACTATTAACGTTTCATTTATATTTCTTTAAAGTCTAAACAAATTATTTGTTTAAAATATCATGGTCCTTTACGGTTTAATACAGAAATCCTCAAAAGATATTACAGATTCTATGGTATTGTGGAATAATTAGCATAAGACCATTTGTTGTAGAATATAGTGACTCAAATTAAACTAACAAAACTATAATTCGCAGTATAATCTTAAGCCGAACACATACAACTCGGCGATTAAAACAATTTCGTTGCATTCAATATTGAAATTACTTATATGTTCCTAATGTATAATTGCTTACAGAGCTTTATTTAGTAGTTATTCACTCAGCAAGGTCGGACATTTAAATTGAAAATTTGACAGCATTTGCAAAACTAACTGATTAAATTATCTTATCGAATATTCGCCCGGGATTAAGTATCCAATTTCGTGTGATTATCATGTCATGATTGAATGTCATCGAGGCCATCATTTTACACAACTCACTGCAGAATCTTCACCATGATAAATCTAAAGGCTTATAAAATGTTTGATCAGAGAGTAAATAAAGCAATTTTATTTTGATTACATATCGAAAATGTGACATAAATGTTGACAATTATTTCTTGATTTTAATTATGATTCGAATGCTTTGTTCAGTTTTGATCTGAAATCTTAATATCTACTAATCTACTATCTAATTACATATAAAGTATTACATTTGTTTGGTTCAGTTATGATAATTAATCCACTAACCAGTGAAATTTGCACCTTAAAAAATTTTCAGCTACATGCCAGCTCACCTCCCTAGTAAGTGTTATTAATACATACATACGTGTATATAACGTTGAATTCAATAAAATAACAAAATATAAAAATTATAATTTTTCATTTCTTGTGAAAAAATTAAATGAAATAAAATAAAAAGATGGAAAAAACGTGTGTCTTGTGTGTGTGTGTGATTCTGTCTTATTTGTATTTTTATTCTCTTTCAAATTGACGTTAATTTAGTGGAAGCGCGCGCGGAAAGGCAAAAGTTGTGAATCGTTTAGCATTTTCAACGTTCGTTTAATATTATTGTATTGGAAGATTATTTTATTAATATTTTATTCAATGCACAAAATTAAATAATTTTTGTATGATATAATATTTATTCGAAAATATTCTTGTTTTTTATTATTTTTTTAAATCTATCAACAAATCGTTTCATCGTAAAATTGCCATCACCTTTTTAAGGGTATTAGAATATATCGCGATTTTTTTTTCTTTATGAAAAATTCTGCGCTTTAATTTATAAATCAAGAATCGTGGAATATGCAAGGATGTTGAAATGTGTATTGTGTTGAATTGTCTTGTACGAAAAATATTTCGACACCAGAGAGAAAGGAAAATTATATGTACCTTGTCTGTCTGAAACCTTGATATTCTTAAGACAAACGAACATAAAGATACAATAATTATAAGTATATCACAATCATTGATTTTTTAAATTTTATTCTAGGACATACAATATTTTTGAAGGTCGAATTACATGAATTAATTACATATATGTATGTATGAATTATTTGAATTAAGCATCCTGGGTCTCAACTGTAATTTATAGTGCATATAGTCATAGCAATTACATTTACCACCGGTTATAAATCCAAACTTTCCAATGTAAAATAATAAAATTTCTATTATAAAAAAAAAATCAATAAATTTATGAATACATATTTACAAATATACATATAATAATTGTTGAATGACAAATATCGTGCTTATAAATACTTTTTTCTTCTAATTCCACACGAATAATGCATTCTATAATTGTGTTGTATTTGTGTGATCGCAATAATTATCGCAAATTATACATGCCCATTAAATACGAAGTAGTACGTACATATATAGATTTAACCGAAGTTAATTCAATTTTATAAGATAGGGCAACGCACCTGATTAATATAAAAGTCATAATACTTATTATACAAAGCAGTGGTGGCAACCTTTGTTTGTTGTAGTCGGTCATTTAGCGTATTTTTTAAACAAATAGTTTACATTAATAATAAAGCAGTAGTTACACAATAACTATCATGACACACAACCTGCAAATTTATTTACATAGATAGTTCGAATATTCGTTTCCAATTTTTTTAATCGACCATCGGCTGTTTTTGTTTTAAATAATTGCGTTTTGCCGAATCATAATTTGAATTTTTTGTTTTAAAGTAAGTAAATTTATACTCTTAATCGATACAAATTCTCATGAATTTTATTAACATTCGTTTTGCCGTTTAAACAAATGGTTTAAGCTGGATTTTATGAGCGAGTGTAGAACCCTGACCGGATAATATTTTACGGTTCGCTTCTCATTAGTAATAATTTCAGAATATAACAACTACTATCAACTAACTACACTCGTTTAACTAAATATGCGTAAAAAACGAAAATAATAATAACACAAAACTATACACATTAAAATTGAAAGCAGTTCTGTTAATAATATACATTTTTAATTTAAATTTTATTATCAACGCAACATACACACACTCACATACACCGAAATTAGTACTTCCACGCTATTTACATAGTAAAAAAAAAATTAATTATACGGTAATTAATAATTATGAATTCTAATGTTTTTTTATTCTCTAATTATTTTACTTTAGGCGGTAAATCGCGATATGCGAGAAACGTCCAATGAAGTAAGTGCACAGGTGTGGCGGGAATGGATTCTAGATGCTATAAGAAAAATTCGATATCAAAAACAAAGACCGAGTATACAAAGGATATGCCAGGCGATTCGAAGCCATCATGAATTTCATGAGGATATTGTTGCCGAGAGATTAGAGGAAGCGGTTGAAGCCGGTGTTATAATAAAAGTGTATAATAAAGGCTTGCACACGTACAAAGATCCTCGTCCGTTACAACGACGTCGTATTATTGTCGGTCGTGAAACTGATTTATCGCGTGTACTTGCCAAAGCCGTACGTGAATTAGGTGAATGTGATGGTTCAACTTTAAAATCAATAGAAAATTATGTGCAACAATCAAATAATATATCATTAGATGATGATGCTGATTATAAATTAGTGATAAAAAATTCGTTAAAAAATGCTGTGGACAGTGGGTTATTAACTCTTGAGGGTAAATTATATAAAGTTGGTAATATATCGGTGACACCGAAAAAAAGACGTTCCAGTTCTCCGAAGAAAAAGGTTGTTCAAACTGAGGATGTGGCGAATAAGGTGAGCCAATTTTATTTATTAAGATAATGTTTAGAGTTCACCTCTATTCGTGTTTAATTTAATAATTTTACATTTTTCATTCTATTCTTAAATTTTTTATGTACATATGTACACACACACACATATATACAATGTTATGCGTTTACAGTCGCGATAAAATATTTCCGGCTCGTTTATTAATTATTTATCGTGTGTTTGGATTGGTAGATAACATTTATTGTTGACCTTTTTAATGTAAATAATTCGAGCTGCATATACGTTTAGAAAAGGTGAGGCATATTGAAGATAACAGACATATTCGGAGAACACTACATACTCGTACATTATTTGCGCCTTATTATTATTTCATTTTATATAATCTTACATTTATTATTATAATAATTGTATACATTTATTTTATTTAACAGAACTAAAAATTAAGCAAAACAAAAAGAAACACGACTTATGGACTTTCACGTATTATTTGTATCTCGATATATAAATCCCAAGTCTCAGGAAATTGCAGCAATAAAAAAGAAAATTATCAATATATATTATAAAAAAATTAAAAATTATACTTTCTCAAATCAAATCTTATATTTTTATAAGAATTTCTTATTATACATATTCTTTATATTTAAAATAATTGAATGGAAAGAACACACACATCCAAATATGCTGAAGAAATATAAAACGAACCACCAATTTGATGAAATTTAGTCGATGGCATTTAAATGATTTCGACGAAATAGTGATTCATGCAAATATCACAGTAATTAAATTAAAAAATGTTGATACAACATACTTGTTTAATAGACAAATATTTGTCCATGTGTGTATTAATTACTAATATCGTGTGTATCGTGTATGTATGAATAGGACAGTCGCGATCGATAAAATAGCGATCCCGGATGTCTTTTCATTTAGAATTATGGAGATAAATTTAAAAACAAACAGTACTTGAATGGTATGTGGTCCAATCAAAATGGATCTATGAGTAATGATTTATTTCTACTGTTCATCATATAATATTTGTATGTATGATGGATGGGTAATTCTCATTTTCTTTAGATGAATTTTTATTGTAAAATAATACGTGAAGTTATAAACTATTAACTAGTTATAAGTAGTTGTTAAGCTTATTTCGTTATTCCGAATAACTATCACAATAATGAAGACGAAAGTGGATAGTTACAAAATATACTGAAAAAAAAACCTGCGTACTTTTGTGTTCAAAGCAAATACAAATTTTAGACTTATCAATTCATATCCTATTAAGAAATAGCTCTAGTAGAATAGGTATTTTTAGAATTCAATAATTATAATTTCAAGTAAAATTATGTATTTAATATTCCAAAATTAGAAAAAAAAAAATTTAGAAAATTAATTAAATCAGCATTGAAGGTCCACGATGCACCCGAAGGCCCGAACATACTTACATATGAACGTTTACGTATTTAAATAATTTAGAGATTTAACGACATTTTTCTGAAACCAGAATTTTTGGAAATAAATCCATAAAATGGTATTATTTTTTGTCGCTGCGTCGAGACAGAACATACATAATCGAATAGCATAGTTTTAATATCTAAAGATATCCAATAAGCGTTCATGCATTTTTTTTAGCCTAGTCTTATAATCCGAGTATTATAGTACTGCCAATCATGTGTGGCTGTTAGTTAGTTACGATAGTAATAATTCTATAATTTTTCTAATATCAATAGGTTGCATACATCGTATACAGGCTGTAATTGGCCTAAAATATTATGTCAATAGTTTGGAGTGATATCTGTTCAAGTTTATCTTAAATAATAATAATAATAATAATAAACAGTATTAAAGGCCATTACTGGCCCCTTACTGAGTCAACAACCCGGCTCCAACGGTTTCGATCCTGAGCATGGTCTTCATACTGTCTAAGACAATCTGAAGAGGCCAAGTCGTTCTCTACATCGTGGAGCCATCGTCGCCGGCAACGACCTCTGCGCCTACCATATGGTGGCTCTCCTTTCAGAGATCGCTGCACAATTCGTTCCGGATCAGCACGCAGAACGTGACCGAGCCAGCGTACTCGCTGAGATCTTATTTCATGTACAATATCGGGGATCTTCATCAGATCTCTGATCTCGATATTGTACAGAGCTCGGTAGGTACCATCTATTTCGCGTTTTGGGCCGTAGATCACACGCATCACTCTTCTCTCAAATGTTAGGAGCCATCTCTCGTATTCATCCGTCAGCGCCCAACTTTCACATCCAAACATAACAACGGGCCTGATCAACGCTTTGTAAAGCTTCAGCTTCACGGTACTTGATAAGTGTTTAGATTTTAGCAGTGGCCTTAGAGGATACAAAGAACGACTGCCAGCTGCCAGCCGCACTTTAATATCCTCACCCACACTATTATCGTGAGTGATAAGAGAACCCAAATATTTGAACCTCCTCACTCCCTCAAACGTGTGGTGGCCACTACTAAAATCTGGTGTACCACTGTCCCTAAAACCAGAGATCAGGTATTTCGTTTTGGACTCATTGATCTGAAGTCCAACTGAAGCTGAAAACTCTACAAGCGGATCAAGTATTTCTTTCACTCCGTTGCTATTCAGTCCAATCACGCATATGTCATCTGCATATGCAAGCACCTGATTGGACTGGCTATATAAGATGTTACGCTGCGGTGTTTCAGTTTTACGAAAGATGTACTCCAACATGAGATTAAAGAGTATCGGGGACAGAGCATCTCCCTGCCGAACACCCGAGTTAACTACAAAACTTGTCGATAACCTGTTCTCAACTTTAACACAGCATTGAGACTGCGTCACTGTCATCCTACATAGTCGTACCAGTTTTGTTGGCATTCCTAGGTATTCCAGGGCAGACCATAAACTCTCTCGATTGATCGAGTCATAGGCCTGCCGGAAATCCAGGAACACCTGATGTACGGGGATGGATGTCTCATAATATTTAGATAGAATCATCCGCAGCGAAAAGACCTGATCGGTGACTGATCGATTCGGACGAAATCCTCCTTGATAGTCACCAACCAAGCCCTCCGCTAGAGGAGTGATTCTATCCAATACAATGTATGACAGTAACTTGTAAGCTGTGCAAAGGAGAGCTATACCGCGATAATTCTCACACTTCAAGCGGTCTCCCTTCTTGAAGATGGGGCATATCGCGGCCACTTTCCATTCATCAGGCATAACTTCGGTTCGCCATACTAATCGAATAAGGTCGAAAAGACAGTTCCACAAAGTATCCCCTCCGAATATCAAGAGCTCCGAATTAATGCAGTCCACTCCAGGTGCACGGTTTCGTTTCAATCTCTGCATGGCTTTAGTGAATTCCTCATGGGATGGCTCCTCAGTGCAAATCTCCGCAGTCTGTATTAGAGGTGGCTCAACAACAGTCTGTGACGCATGATGGACATCAAGCAGGTCAGTAAAGTGTCCACTCCATGCGTCAAGTACTGCGTCGATGTTGACACAGAGGTTTCCATCCCGGTCCCGAATGGCGGTTGACGTAGGCCTGAAAGTATGGTTCAGTCCAGTAATTCCTTTAAAGAAATTACGCGAACTGCGCTCATTACTGAGTTGTTGTACTTTCAGAACCTCGGCCTTCCACCATTCTCGCTTCTTCCGTCTACAAATCCGCTTAGCTGCCCTTCTTGCAAGAGCAGCCTTGTTTTTCCTCGCGATTGTGAGACGTTGTTGCACTTCATTATGGGCTATATTTTGTTGCTCAACTGCAAGACGACACTCGTCATCAAACCAATCATTCTTGGGTCTGACTAACTTCACTATACCTAAAGTCTGTTGAGCAGCACTGACAACCGAAGTTTTCAGTACCCCCCAGACAGAGTTCACGCAGTCAGACTGGTAATTAGCTTCATTAATGTTGTCGCTGACAAGATCCTGATATCGTTTCTTTTGATCTTCATTTATCAGACCTTCACAGTCGAAACGTACCATGCGTTTCGCTGTGTTCCCAGACTTGTACGAAAACTTCCATCGTAGCTTTGCAGCGACCAAATGATGATCGCTGCCTACGTATTTGGTTGCTGACCGATAAGTTCTCACATCCTGCACAACCTGAGCCCGTCCTTTAGAAACTAACACATGGTCAATTTGGCTCCGGGAAGTTCCGCGAGGAAATAATAATAACAATGTCACATTAATGTTTAAATCACTTAAGAAATGTGCTTTATGTAATTGCAATATGCATAATTAAATTAGACTTGCTTTGTATACTTAAATTATTTATTCAATTTTAAGCGTCATAATTCAAATCATATATATATATATATATATATTTATCTAGTCCGATGAACAAATGTATATGACAGATGTGTAAATTTTTATAACTTATTAAAACAAACACAATTATCTCAGAAAAATCTATTAAACGACGATCATAACGGTCAACCTAAATTGTTTATTATTTTTATTACTTACTATACATTTTTCTATAAACACTTCTAAAATCGTACCAAAACTCCATAAATATAAATAAGTATTTTATGTAAAGTAATTAAACGAAATAATAAGAAAGCCGTTAAGAAACAAATCTTTTTTTTATTTAACTTGTTTGTGTAAAATGAAAAATTATTTACTTTAATCAACACAATTAATTATGATATACAAGCTGCTGCTAACTACCAACATATAGTGTATTATAATTAGATTAAATTTATTTAAATATAAAATGAAAACACTCATCATTTCTAGAATTTTTTTAATTAAACGTGTTTATAACCCAAACGAGACAACACACGGGATAATATAATTGCTTTAGAATATTATTCTAACGTTTTTTTCTAATACAGAATATCAAGATCGTACATATGTACATATATGCATGATTGTGTGTATAGTTTATATACATGAGTATTAGAAAGTTTACAAAGAAAAATTTTGTTATAAATTCTAATTTTTTCTATCTACAGTAAATGTACTAATCAAATAATAGATTAATTTACGAACACTTGTTAATTTTCAACTGTAATGACATTATTACTGTTATTGTTGGTTAGCTATTAATAATAACTGATAATCTATACCACCACTTATTAATTACGATGATGTACTAATCTTCATAAATATTGAACCTACACGTTTTGTTGAAATGCGTACTAAATATAATATATTGTGTGAGAAATAGACACGATGGGCATATTTGTTCGAAGTTTTCGATTAGTTAATTTAAAAAATTGAACTCATCACATGTTTAGTGAGTTAAACTAAGTTGTCTGCGATAAAAAATGTAGGCGATATATAACAATTGAAACAGCTTCCAAATTTATGTTGAGCTAGTACAATAATTACAATGTCATTAAGGTTTATTAGTTCTTCATCACAGTATTCAAACAGTGTATTTCCTTTCGTCATGATAAATGTTTTTATTATTATTTGTATAAATAAGCCAATTTCTTAAAAAAAAAAAAATAAATAAATGTTTCTTGTTTTTTAATTAATAATGTTGTATAGTATATCTAACAGTAAATTCTTATCACCACGAAAACTAATTATTTGTTGTAATACACAACATAATAGAAATGTACTCTAATCTTAACATATAAAGATAGATACGCTTAACGACAGGTGAAAAAATATATTTTGTGATAAAAATTATTCAAAAATTTAGTCGACAAACACACGCACTTGTTAATAATTCTATAAATGGTATAAATGACAGCTGTTTAGAGATACAACTTTTTATGCAAGAATGATTTTATAGATAAACAACAAAAACAAAGCAAGACATCACAGAATGAATTCGTTAGATATTTTTCTTTCATTTTCACAAGAATATTTATGTATAAATATGTGTTATATATATATATATGTATATATATATATATATATATATATATATATATATATATATATATATATATATATATATATATATATATAAATATATATATATATATATATATATATATATATATATATATATATATATATATATATATATATATATATATATATATATATATATATATATATATATATATATATATATATATATATATATATATATATAATATATATATATATATATATATATATATATATATATATATATATATATATATATATATATGTACTTAAATATTTGTGTTTTTATTATTAATTTAAATCACTAATAAAGATGATAATTTGAACAAAATAACAAAAAACCATTAAAATCGTGATGTATAAGAAAGTTTATACATATATATAAAGATAAATCACTTCCGCATTCAACTTCAATTCATCACGAATTTAAATACATATGTAGGTATCTTTATGAAATTGAAGAGTGTGGTTTTTGCATCTTTCACGGTATCTATCTTCGTTATTATTTGCTTTGATTTGAGCAATTAGTTAAATTTTAATTTAATTAATAGCCGAATATAATATATTTCATACGAGTACATACCTATCTCTCAATTGTTTTGTGGAGTGTTTTGATTCCAAAGTCCTGAATTTTTTTACGTGCTCGAAATTCAATTTAAGTCTACAAAATTCTTATCTCATTTCGATCAAATCGCCAACTTTCAGTCATGAATGGGGAACAACTTTATGTAGAATAAATTTCTGCTTAGAATGGAACAACTTTTTTTTATAATAGATTTCTGCTTAATTATTATATCTTTGGTCAGTATTATATTTTTGTTATGCAACAGTAATTTTGGACATCACTCCAATCTAAAATATAAAACTAATTCAGAACTGATATTCTCGCAACTAATATAAATCATTCACTTCAAATTAATTAGTAGTGTTTGATCATAAATTACACTGAATCGTCTGTACTATATATACATTATACTTGAGTTGCAGTATGTGAAATTAATTTCACCATTTACTGTAAACACTACCTAGTAGTTTTAATCCGTTCATCTCAACATTTATGTATACATAAATTCACAATTATTTAATTTCTGACTAATATTTTATTATCTATCTCTTTCTTTATAGCCTCCAGCATCTGCTGTTTGTTCCGAATGCCTAGGCACACATACAAAAGGTCCGAAAGGATCGCCCGAACCATTAACATCGTGTACGGGATGTGGTGTCTTCATGCATACGACATGTGCAAACGGTGGCATCGGTGAAAATGTAACAAGTGTCCCTCTTACAATTCTAGTATCAAAAGGTACTAAATGGTTTTGTGAAGAATGTAAAAAATGTGAAGGGTGTAATGATACGGAAAAAGGAGGCCCTTGTCTTGGATGTGGTGGCTGTTCAAAAAATTATCACTTTGGATGTCTCAATCCTGTGCCTGAAAAAAAACCAAAATGTCCCTGGCGGTAAGTTTTGAGATTAGTGCATTTTGGAAGAAAATTTACATGAATATTATTTTCTCAGATGTCAACATTGTTTGGAACACCATGCCAATGTTCTAAAGAAAACAACAACACGGAAATCAGCAGAAGCGTCGGTAAAAAAGAAAATTACCAAGATTAGGGAAAAGACTATAGAAAAGAAGAAGCGGAAGTAAGTTTTAAACCTAGTCTACGATTAAAAAAATTACAAATGTGTCATTTTCTTTTAGATTATTGTTGGAAGCACCTCAAAATTCAGATCAAACGTCTGCTCCTTCGATATCTGGTATCGAACCTTCACAACCAGGTACACCACAACAAACGTCTATAACAAATTACACTACCACAATAACAACATCAACAACACAATCTACAAAAACACCAGTGACTACAAAACAGCGACGCTCACGGGTACTACCGACGCCAAGTATCGATAGAGATACAGATGAAAATGATTCGGATCATGTAACCGGTAAACTAGCTGTACAAAAATTATCTAAAGCTTTAAATAAAACAAATAAAAATGATAATAGTTCTCCAACATCTGCAACAACGTGGAAATTAAAATCACAGCAAAATAGTTTAAATCTAAATAATAAAAAACTACTTAGTGCATCAAATAACAATAATATAAATAGTATTCCAATATTAAATTTAAAAGATCAATATAATCCTCAGTCCTCTTTTTCGTCTTCTAATATTTCCCCCCATTCTAGCGGTCAGAGTCATTTAATTCTTCAGCAGCAACAATTAAGCCAGTCAGACCGAATGTCTAAAGAAAAGCAAAAATTCTTCCGTCATTCCGCCTTTAATAGTGAGCGTAATGCAAAAACTTCACCAAATAAAATTACAAACAACACCAACGCCATTATTAATAATAATAGTAATAATAATGCAACACAAGCAAATGCTAAGTCTTCTTCTCTTCTTAATCCTTCTGAACGTAAGAAATTGCTAAGTTCAAAATTTTCATATGAAAGTAGTAGCGAAAGTGATGTTGAAAAATATAGTAGTCTAATGAAATACAATAAATCATTGAATAATAATAATAATAGTAATGTTAATCATAATAATAATTGTAATAAAAAATCAACAGCAAAAGCTCATTCATCTGATTCCTCGTCGACTTATTCGAGTAGCGATGATGATGATTCGAGTTCATCTTCGTGTACTAGTAGTGAAAATTCAGACGATGAATCGGGTGACGACACATCAAGTAGTAATAATTCATCATCGACCGAAGGAGGAGCTGCACACAAATTAAAAACAACAATCACAGATCAAAATTCTATACCATCACGTTCAGATTCGAGATTAAGTTGGCCTTCTGTTGCCGGCTCAACAAGTGGCCTAAAACAAAATAATAAGACGGCGAAAATCAATAGTAATTCAAAATTATTTCAACCACGTATTTTTGATTCAAATACTGAGAATTATAATAGTAATAGACATTGTACTAATAATAGTGACGATAATAGTACATGGGGTTTTGCTGCTGAAGCTAAAAAAAATATTGATGTGCTAAATAAAATTAAATCGTTAGTTCAACCATATTCTCAAAGAATTTTTGGTAATTTTACCGGTGTTGATAAAGATGAACTAGTCAAACTTGAAAGTAATTCGACTAGTACGAATACATCAACAAGTAAATCAAATAAAAGTAGTCGTAATACTACAATGGATAAAACGAATGTATTTGATGGAAATTTTTATACCACATCCGCACAATCAAAATCACGGCATTCGGGGGTTCTTTCATCATCCATGTCAATAAAAAATGAGAAAGAGCCCCCAATAAATATATTTTTTAAAGAAACACGAAGCACATATAAAAATTATGAAAAAAGCCTAGAAAATAAAAGAAAGACTGATTTATTAACTAGTAATAATAAACATAATAAAAATAACAGTAATAATAATCATAATAATCACAACAGTCAATCATCTTGTTCTTCAAATAATTATTTTACTCAATCATGTCGGGTAATTAATTATCAATCGACTAGTGATGATGATAGCGATAGTGTTATACAACATTTATCGCCAAGTAAATTAGTTAAAACTTCGGTTAATTCTCAAAAATTAGAATATTCAAATAAAAATCAAAAATATAATGAAATGTATAAAAAATTACTATTTGGATATAATAAACAAACTGGAACGACGGATTCAGCTTCTTCTAGTAGTAATCATAATGTTATGATTACGTTAAATACTAGTAGTAATAATTCAGGTCCGACATCATTAAATCGAGATACAAATAGCAGCATGTTTACCAACAACTCTAACGCCAACAGAAATTCTTCTATTTTTGGAAAAAGTGACTTTACAAATCAGCCGCCGCCATACAGCTATGATCAATTAATCGGTAAGGTTTGAAACAAAAATCAAAAAACTTTAAGCATCATCGTGACATAAAAAGTTCAAGAAAATTTATATATAAAATAAAGTCAAAACTAATATACAAATCCGGCGAGTAAATATTCAGAAAAAATACCCAACCACTTCCAATATTTGTTTCTAATTTTATTTATTTTTAGTTAGTAATATAATTTTTGCTTTATTTTTTTATTATTTGATTTGGATTTTTTTTTTTTATTATATCCAGAAACATTTACTCTAATTTGTTTTAAATACAAAACAATGTGATTACGGATATATAATATAGTGTGATAAAATAATGAGTGTTTTTATATAAATATAATTCTAGGAAATTATAAAATGCAGCCAAAACTATTTTTATTAGTGTGTGTGATATGATTAATTTTTGGATCAATAGCTGTGATTTTAGTTTGCCAAATATTAATACTGTGAAATTTGAATTGGATAGACATTTTATGTTAAAAGGAGTAGCAGTTCTAGCGATTTTTAATAATTATTGGAATTCAGCGTTAATTAAGTTGTCTCATGCAAGTGTTTACAGCTGTGTCTAATGTACGCCTTAGTTCAAATTCTGTAATTTATATAGCAGCGCCGAATAGTTTTTTCATATATTTCATATATTGTATTCAAAAAGATTGGAATGGTTTACGGCGTTTTCATTTGTTATTGTTCAAGGTACCAATTAAACAGGTTTACATTTTGGGACTGTAAATGTTTCGTTACATTTCAAATGGGCAAATGAATTGTGTAAACTTAGGTTTTCGGTCGCAAGATTCTTCGGCCAACTGGAGATTGAAAAATAATATAGAACAAATAAATTAATGAAATACAAATCTCTATTGTGAAATTTTTTTTTATAAGATTAAATGCCATTAACAGTTTTTCCTAACTAATTTTTTTATAATACCATTTATTGTTTTTATAAACTTTATCTTCAAATTTTTAAAATCTCATAAAATTTTATTTTAAAACTACATTTTTTTATATTACTTTGAAAGCGATTTTAAAACAGTAACGGCCATCATTAAAAAATGAACTAAATGGCTTAGATCAGAAAACAATTAATTGTGTTTTAGTAGAAATAGGCCAACTTCAAATATTAGAGGTAACTGTCTTTTGTTATCCTATTAAAGGCGATCATCTAATCGAATTTTAAAACTAATTTCTACTTAGTGGTTAGTTCTTTGTGAATTTCAAGTTTTATTATTTTGTGGAACCAGTTTCTTATTTTAAGGTCTTGCTAAGGATTTAATTAGTCGTATTTATCTAATCTTAACCAATTACACACAATTTAATTTTATATATCATAATTGGCAAAAGTTTTCATTTAAAATTGTTTACGACCTATAATTTTTTTTTGATTATTTGAATGAAAATATTTCGTATTTTTTCTATGTATAATCAAACCTTTATTATTTGTTCGAAAATAAAATTTCTATATTTGTTTACTCTAAAAGTCTTGTTTACTTTTTTATAGTAAATTTTGTGCATTATTAATTCATGTTTACGTCTCTAAATATTCGTAACACAATTCGTTTCTATTCGAAAAATGTTTCAATAATTTCTAGTATATATTTCTCATTCGAAATCCGTTTTGGAAAAACACTACGAATAAAACATGTTCAAGTGCAGTTCTAATTCTAAGATATCTTTATCCCTTCATTGGCAGTGGTAATAATGAATTATTACCGTTCGACCATTTCATCTACTACTTTACATAACACACTAGGGAGCCTACGTTCAGATGGTAATGTTAAAACAAAATTTAAATTATTTGAATGTTGTTATTCTTAATAAATTAGTTGGAGATTTGATACGGCTGTTGTGTGTCTGTATGTAAATCTAACAACCCAAAGATAGCCAAATGTTCAAAACACAGTTTATTCCACTAATTTTCAAATTAGATCTTAGTTAAATTTATTAAAAAGTTTTACTTCATCAAAATGTATGCTTTTCTGGTTTGTATTATATCCATTCTAAGTCATCAATTCCAAGCAAAACATTTAGTTATGATAAACGATTTCAGGAAATTTGTCAGGTAAAATACCAGATATTTCAACTTGGTAGAGTTTTCGATCAACTGAGAATTTAATTTTAATCCTAATTGATACACTTGGTTAATTTTGTATTATTAAAGATATATTTTACAGGAGATTTAAAGATTTTTAATTAATGTAGGATTATAGTAATTGAATTTCTTCAAATTTTTGTTCTATAATTTAGAGCACATAAACAAATTTTAATTCGACAACTCACGAGCAATTAAGCATTCGTCAATATTCAAATTTTTTCTTCAAATAAGCAAATTAGAATATATCATAGTTTAATATTCCAGTTATTATCTTTTTGTACATTATTGAAAAAATGTTTACAAAAAGCTTTACTTATATGAGCTCCTTACTGTTTAATTGATACTATCTGATTATGATATGTATGTAAATGTATACATCTTAACTTGAATAGTTTAGTTTTCAGATTTTTATTCTGCTGCAGAACCCTGCGCGCCTCTTTGAATATCCGTTTAAAGCAGGTTATTATTTGATTGGTTGAAATTCTATATGGTGTTTTGATCTATAACATTTTTATTTATTTATCTTATTGGGACCCAAATTTTTGTGTAATACGAAATAAAATGTGCCTGTCTTCTCTAAATGAATTAGATTAATATTTCCAATATTTATAATCGTATGTGCATGTTTGTATGAAACACTCATTATATTGCATCAAATTGTTATAAAATTTTAAAATAGTTGTCATTCAGATCTTATAACCTTATTTACAAGCGTAAAAGAAAATCCAAATCAGATAATAAAGATGATTCTAACTTTTCTTCTTACTTAGCATGCAAAAAAATGGTTCCAAGGGTAAAAGTTGAGAAAAAGTGGTGTGTGGTAGTCATTTTTAAAAGATCAAACGAACATACGATGGTGATGATAACTTTTGTTTAAATTCTAACATTTTTTTTTTCATTTTTTGTAATAATTTGATAAATTAATATATCTTTTCGATAATACCATTTTTAATTTTGAAGATTTAATGCCCTGCTATTAAATTAAGGATGGTATTGTGTGAATATTTCTTTAATCTGTACTAAATTATGTAAATTAAATAAGAGAAATTATCAAACACTAAAAATTTATATATAAAAAAAACTTCTGATTAATTGAATATTGTGTATGGCGGCTTTGGAGATTAAAAATCAAAATTAATTATTGTATAGTTTTCTATTTTTCTTTAATTATTTTTTTTGCTTGTTTTTAATTTTTAATTCTTTATTTCTATTTAAAACAAAAATATGTAGTATTTATTAAACATTATAAATATATTGACATGAAAATATGAAGCATATTAAAAAAAATTGAACAAAATACGAGAAACAATAATTTCGGTCTGGCTAATCTCTAATTATTGTTGCTGAAAAATCATTAAACATTTTTTACCTTTTGTTTACTTATTTATATATTTACATTATAATTAGTTTATTTTAAATTTTAACTATTTATTTTTGGTGACATATATTTGTTGGACAAGTATATTTATATAATACATATAAACATAAATATATATTATGTAACACGAATTTTTTTGTGCATGGTTGGTCCTAATCTACTATTTTATTTATGATATGGGGAAATAATAGTTAATCATCTCTTATTGTATAAGATGTCTACATGTCATATAATATCCACACACCACTTATATTTATTTTAATTTATTTAACTTTTTTTTATTTCTTTTTATTTCTTTCTTTTATTATTTAATTTTTTATTTGCTTTGATTTTATTTTATAATATTTAAATAATTAAAACTCAATTACTGTACTTATATACATATAATTCGCTTATTATCATTTTACCACTAATCAAATATAAACAAACCTGTTTAAACGATGATGATCGAACACATTAAACATTATTTTGTGTACATAAAATAATAAATTACTATAATTTTTATTAATTTTCTCGATTAATTTAGAAAAACAACCACTTCCACCGGGTGTCATGCAAAAGGATGCGGATTTATATAAAGACATTCGAGATAAGGTTTCACAATCGGTTACCGAAATTGCGAGTGGTGCACAAATATCACCATCTGCGTTAATGGCACAACAAGAGCGTTGTCCAGCTGCCATTGAATTTGGTGCTTGGGAAATAGAAACTTGGTATTCTAGCCCGTTTCCACAAGAATATGCTAGGTAAGTTAGTTAGGTGCCACAATTGATATACATTTATTTATATTTTGTACTTTTCTAAAGGTTACCAAAATTATTTTTATGCGAATTTTGTCTCAAATACACAAAAAGTAAGGCTGTGCTGGAACGACATCAAGACAAATGTAGTTGGCGCCACCCGCCCGGTACAGAAATCTACCGATGTAGTGATCTATCTGTATTCGAAGTGGATGGTAATGTGAATAAGCTGTATTGTCAAAATTTATGTTTACTCGCCAAACTCTTTTTGGATCACAAGACGTTGTATTACGATGTTGAACCGTTTTTATTCTATGTGCTCACTAAGAATGATCGTAAGGGGTGTCATTTAGTCGGCTATTTTAGCAAAGAAAAGCATTGCGCGCAAAAATACAATGTTTCATGTATTATGACAATGCCGCAGTATCAAAGACAAGGATTTGGACGATTTTTGATCGATTTTAGTTATTTATTGAGCCGAGAAGAGGGGCAACCAGGCACACCAGAAAAACCGTTATCTGATTTGGGGCGAGTGTCATATCATGCCTATTGGAAATCGGTTATACTTGAATATTTATACGAGCATAAAAATAAACCAATATCGATTAAATCGATTGCCGATGAGACTGGCATGTTTGCCCCAGATGTGGCGCTCACTTTTCATCTACTAAATTTTGTCAAACTTATCAAAAAAGACGATAAATATCATATTGTATTTTGTATCGATTGGACACGGGTCGAAGCACATTACGAAAGGGTATGCAAATCTAAAATTCGAATATCGATCGATCAAGAGTGTTTACGATGGACGCCACTGTTAGCGAATGTTATGTTAACGTCAAAAAGTGATTCGGATATGGAACAATCGGATAATAACACTTCGGATAAACAGGATGATGGCGAAAAGACATTTCCGGATGAGGAAGAGAAACATCATCCTATTTCGGTTGTGGCCGCCTTACAAAATAAAATTGATGAAATTCAGGTGGTGAAACATAAGCGACGGCGAACTCAGAGCGGTATGAAATTGGCAAAGTCGGCGAGTAATACACCGAAAAAAATAAAACAAGAAATTGAAGCTAAAGAAATTGAAACTCCAAAGAATATTACGAAAGAAGTAATTGAGATGACATCGTCGGGCCGGCGTCGTACAAGACCTAGTAAATATAATGAAACAACTTTTGGAGATGATCGGAAATCAGTGTCTAGATCTCAGCTTATCGAAGGCCAAACACCAAACAGTAGTAAGCCGGCCGCCATAACTAGTGAAAGTAAACGGAATAGCACTAAAACTGTGTGCGGTGATAGTGACGAGGCGGTCACTCCAAATTTACGAAAGCGGCGAAAGCTGAGTAAAGATATAGAGACGAAAGTGGTTGTAGCGGAACTCCCAACGGAAGCACCGATTCATCAATTGCGAACTAGTGGACGTCGCAGTCAAGCGAATAAAGAGAAATCTGCCACTCCAATTATAATATCAAGTATTGATTCGGATACACAATCCGAACCAACTAACGATACACGAGCATCGTCATCTCCATCCGTATCGGCGCGGTCTTTAAGGCAATTAAATCGAAATACACAAGGTCCAACAAATATCCCGGCAACTACCGTTTCAAGATTACGTTCATCGATAAAAGCTGAGGCGGCGACTCAAAATAACAGCACCGAGAATTCCGAAATGATGACAGATGATGATGAGAAACCAGTAATAAAAACTAAGAAGAAAAATATTTTAATCGAAATGATGAAAAATAATCGGGGTAAAGAAGCTTTAGCTCTGTCGCCAAATTCGATTAAAAGAAAACGGAATACACGTGGTAATAGTAATACACCGACGGTTATATCCAATGCTAGTAGTGACGATCAAAGCAGTAGTTCGAATAATATACAGCCGCATAAAAAACAAATGACGTTGCCCGAAATGATGAAAGTGAAACAGGAGAATATATCACTAGCCAAGGATATGGATTCAAAAATGAATGAGTCTGTAAATTTAGCAATATCACCAGCTAAAGCGACATTAAGTAATAATATTATGACTTCAGTGCCAAATAAATCAATTGAAATAACTCGCACGGATGAAAATAACAGTAATGTAATAGATATTGCTAAATCCCCATTGAATAACGCAGCCAGTAAGTTGTCGCAAAATTTGATGGATGCTATAAATTCATCAGAAGCGTGTAGCGTCGTAAATTCGGTTATATCGGCCGCTTCCACTTTACCGGCGCCTGCTGTAGCGAAAATGAAGCGACACACCAGCACAGCACCAAAACTTCGAAACAAGCGAAGTAATAAAATTAAACAAAATGAGAGTACAAATTCCGAAGATTCGTCTGCCGAAGCTGATGATGAAATGGAGGACGATGGAAATAAACCCAAATCAATAAAACAAGTGCCTATAAAAAAAATTAATTCAAATATAAGTAAACCATATACTACCACCAACACGACGTCATTCATTTCTGCCGCCGCGAAAAATTCATTAACCAACACAAGTGATTGCGCTAGCAATTTAACAATTGCATCATCGGTTTCTTGTACGAATACCACTACAACACCTACACAATCGAATACAACAGCTGTTTCCGCTGAAATTAAAGATGATAGTGGGCTCAGTAAAACTGAAGAACCGGCAAAATTATTTGAATCTCGTATAATTCCGACCACAGCATCTACTTCGACACCGGCTACATCATCGTATGTCGATACAATCAATAAGAAAACTAAAAAACAAATAATTTCCGAGACATTTAAAAACCAGTCGAATATGAAAAATAACACGTCGACGGCAGTTTCGAATGTTACAACAGTTCCCACGATGGTTTCAAGTGTGAGTACATCCAATTCGAGTGTGAATGCAACGAATTCGAGTGTGAATGCGATAAATTCGAGTGTGAACGCATCGAATTCGAGTGTGAATACATCGAATTCGATTTGTATTACGCCAAATGTTCCAGCCGAAGTGAAAGCATCCGAAATTTCCGCTGTTCTGAGCAATAAATCTGAAACCATTGCGAATAAACCAGAAATTCAATTGGATAAGGAACCGGAAAAGGAACTCAATCCCGAAATTACAGAAAAAATATCAGTGATTACGGAAGTGACTAAATCCATTTCGCCTCCCATCAGTAACGATGAAGGGAGTAAGCCTAAAGAAACGGAAAAGTTGTCATCACAGCCACCTAGTGTGTTAAAGCTGAATGAAAATTACAATAGTAAAATTGTGCAAACTATGGAAACGCAGCGGCCGAATGTTATTGTTGATGCTCAAAACAATACACCAGTTACTACCTCAATGGTGACCACCACGACATCAGTATCGAGCAATGTTAATTCATCATCTCCAATAAAAAACTATGATGCACCGAAACTAATGAATGTCGATGAAACGGTTTCAAATAAAAGTAAAATCGAAATATCCGATTCTGAATCCGACACCGAAATGATGGGAAATCGTGAAATAATGCAAAATAATAATGAGAAAGTAGAAACCGAAATTGCATCAGATCGAGTATCACTACCCAAATTACCTAATGCTGCAATTTCCAATCAGACGAGTAACATTACTGTTCCTAGTTCTGCCGCACCGATCGATGTTCCCAAAATTGATTTGACGAAATCGCCCAATGAACCAATTCGAGGAAGCAATATATCGATAATTTCAAAAAATGATGATGTGAAACTGGTGAACCAACAATCACCACCATTATCAATTCAACAGATGCCGGGAAAAATGGTTGAGGCTAGGCGGCTATCGAAAGAAAAGTCGGTTGGCCCGTCTAACCCATGTATGCAAATTACACCACCACCTACGATGATATCGTCAAATTTATCGAGCACCATTAGTAATAACAGTAGTAATACTAGTATTAGTAATAATAGTACTAACATTAATAATAGTAGCAATGCAGGCGGAAGTGCTCACATTAGAAAATCGATTGAACAAACAGTAGCTACTAATAAAACGGAGCAGCAAATTTCAGTTGCCACGATAAATACATCGTCACCGCCCAAGAAAGAATTCAAGCAAACATCATCAGCGCCTTCAGTTTCTCAAACATCCACATACTATTCGGTTTCGTCCAAACAGTTGCATCATGAATATAATACACCGAAAAGTATGTCAGTTTCATCCACTCAGACGGCTAATACAACGACGTCCAGCTGTGCTGGTGCTGGCGCTGTTGGCATTAGCGCCAATTCAAATCAAACATCAGTCTCTAAACATCACCAGTCCACGAAGAGTACAATGCCGCAAGTGTACGACTCGACAAAATGTTCATCGAATAAAATGTACGACCCATCAAAATTGGATATTAATAAAATTCCGCCTCAATTTGCCGCGATTAATCAGGTACCAAATTATCAGGCACCTCCCTTTTGGGATTACTATACGTATAAATTTCCAACCGATG
This sequence comes from Tipula unca, assembly GCA_951394425.1. Taxonomy (NCBI): domain Eukaryota; kingdom Metazoa; phylum Arthropoda; class Insecta; order Diptera; family Tipulidae; genus Tipula; species Tipula unca. Next base: position 213,890,241 of record OX596380.1, read on the forward strand.
CGTCGAATAGTTTTCATAAAGATTTGACCACATCAATGGGATATCCATCTGGTTTGCCAACCTCATTGTACCCTACAAATACGTTAGCATTGCAACAGCAGCAACAACAAATATCACAGAATTATCATAAGCAAGAGAAGATGACGAAAAATGAGAAAAAATTATCGGCGCATCTGGAACAAAAACAACGGTATAGAAGTAAAGATTCTAGTATGACAAATCAGTACTCGCTATCGAATAACACAATCCCGTCTAGTGCAATCTACAGCAAAAATATATCATCAGCTCATTACAGTACCGCTTCAACGGCGCATTCTCAGATCCAATCGGCTAATACACATAACAATAGTAAGAAGAATAATTCAAATAGCAATAAAGTTGACGATTCTGCTAAATCTCATCACGAAAAATCGAACAATGCAAATATGGCACAACAATTAGCAGCTCAACAAGTCATGGCGGCAAATAATCCGAATAATCAGCAGAATATTTCTGTGGGTAACATACAGCAAACGAATTTGAATCAGAATAATTTTCTAGTCGGTTCTCACAATAAACAAAACAGTAATAGCGGTAATAATGAGCAGAGTCATGATCTGTCGGGGAATACGACACCGAATCATAATACGAATCTATCTGTTGAATTGAAGCAACAGCATACTCCGCCAGTATCCGAAATAACGTCTATGGGTGTTTATACACCAGATTCAACAACAAATTCGGTTCATAGCTTACATCACTACGGACAATGTGATATGGATGTAAATCATATTAATATTGAGTCGCCAGCCAGTATTGCAAGTAGTGATATAGCGTCACAGAATTCGGTTGAAAATGTTCGTCCACCCAGTGTTGCATCACATGCTCAGCAAGTGCAGCAGCAGTATTCGGATTGTCAGATGCATCAGCAACAACAACAGCAAATGCATATGGCGATACAACAACAGCAGCAACAACAACAACAGCAGCAGCAGCAACAACAGCATAACATGTCAATGGACACCAGTCCCCAGCATCAGTCAATCGGAATGTTGAATACTAATGCAAATTTGAATAATGCAAATCAGAATCGTAAATTGGCGTCGCAACAGCAGCAACAACAACAGCAAGGTGGGAATGGTCGCAGTAGTAGTGCTGGCAGTGGAGCGTCAAGTATTATAAATCGATCCACGACACCAAAAATTAGTAATCATCGTAATACGTCTACACCTCAAGGGCCGTCACACCGGCAGTCACGCACAACACCACCTATGAATAATTCGAATATTGTATCACAACAAATGACAAGCCCGAATCAACAGCAATTGTTGCAGCAACAAATTAATCACCACCATCAACATCAAAATCTGCAGTTGCAACAAATGCAACAGTCGTATGGTCATTTATCACCGTCAATGTCGCACGGTCATCAAGTCATGCATCAAGGCAACTTTATTTCGGTTTCACAGATGAATTCCCAATTTTCACAGTCAAACGGTTCTTATAGTTCGGTACCAATGACTCCGGTGATTCAACATCGTATGCCAACACAGACACATAATCCGTTGTCTAGTCCGCATCAAAGATTGGGTCCATCGCCATCATCATGTTCTGTTTCATCATCAAATAATTTCTATATACAGTCGGGTAATGTTCCGCATCATACGTCGCATACACCGATTCCTGTTCCAACGCCGACTCCAACACCAAGTGGAACACCGACGCCTCAGATGAATACAAACATGTCGAGCGGGATTCAAGGTCAAAATAATTCATCAGTTGGTAATGCAAGCACTTTATCAAAACTGCAACAGTTAGCAACCGGAGTGGATATAATTCAGAATTGTCATACACCACCTGCGGGTATCGTAAATTTAACGCCACCACCAAATCATCATTCACATTCAGCGATGACACCGTCACCGTCGCATCTCGTCAATAATTATCAGAAGTACTATTCGAGCAATATGAATGTGGCCTCGTCCATATCACCAATAATACAAAATTCTGGTCGAACATCACGCAATACACCCTCCGCGCCAGTACAGCATATGTCGAGTGGTCCACCAGGTCGTGTTAGCCCGAATATTATCAGTATATCGAATAATAATATTTTTGGTTATCGAATGCCGGGTCCTCAACCAGGCGGTAGTGGTTACTTATCGAACGCAACAACGGGATTCATGAACAATCCAGCACAAATCAATATGGTGCAGTCACAATATCAGGATGCAGCTGCTATACAGCGAGGTGCCCAACCAAATTCGATGTATCCAACATTCCCGTATTTTCAAATGAGAAAATGTTAGAATCTATTTACATATAAATTTCTATTACATTTGTTTATTAATTTTTATTTTATTTTATTTTTTTCAATTAAATAATTTTAAGTTGATTTGTAATGGATGTATAAAATACAGGGCACACACACAAATACATATATATTTTTTTTCCCACGACGTTTGAGTGTAAATAATGAATTTAATCAAAAAGGAATCGTTTAATGTTTTAATTAACAATAATGGGCATGGTGTTTAGTGAACAATTTTTAGTTTGAAACGATATAACTATAAATTTCATTACTAAAATAATAATACCTAATATAAAATAAAATTAAAAAAATTTTAAGTGTACTTATTTTTGTTATATTTAAGTTTTAAAAGCAGTTTCTTTTATTTTATTCTCTTTAAAATATCCAGTTTATAAATATATTTTCCCAGTCTACATAATATACTTTAATGTTTTCATCCTCTCCCTCGTATTATATATTTTACTTGAATAGTAATCTAGTTATTTTATATTACATATTTTTGTAGTAAATAAGAAAGGTAATTTGTTGTTGTTTTATTATCATTATTAATTATATGATTAACTGTACAAACGTTAAAAAAAACTATGGTTAAAAATAAAAAAATTTAAAAAAAAAAATCAAATTAAGAAATAAATTGTTATAATTTAATTTTATTGAGATATTAATATATTATTATTTTATTTTTTAACTATTATTATTACTCTTAAATTTAAGTAATTATTATAATTGAGTTAATTTTGCTTTATATTTTTTTTTTAATTATTAATTTAAAAACTAAAATGAAAACTTCTATTATTTTATCAAATAGAAATGGTATTGTATAAAAATGAAATGAAATTTAATAAAATTCAGAAACAGAATAATAAAAAATAAATTTAAATAATTTTACAGTAATCATACATTATATATTTTAATAATTTTATTGAAATAAATAAAATAAAAACTGAGTACATACATATATGTATATAAAATAGAAATGGAAAACTATTATTATATTATATTATATAAAAAAAAAAATAGATTTGTAGTTGTTTAATTTTTGGTTTCCGATTTTCAATTTCAATTGAACTCGGTAGTAACGTCATACACATAAATTTACGAGGGCTGGATAGTTAAAACTCGGACTTAACTCAAAACTAATAAAATGCCAAAATACATATTTAAAGGAAAGAAAATATGAAACTTAGCCGATATCCCATAACATGTTAGTTTTATATTCTACCTACATAGTTACATTCATCTTATGGTCCTTTTCGCCCATTCTGTAGTCGAATTATTCAATAAATGTCATAATCGACCATTTTAAAATATTTTATACATCGTAATATTGTTGATTGATTTCAGATTGTGATATTTTTGTACTAGGTTAAATAGTCGTAAATCATATCAGTAGTGATACTTTTAGAAGACCCAGTATAAAACGTATAAATCGAATTCTTTTCTTATTATGGAAATCATGTCTAGTCTGTAACTCGGTTGGAAAATTTTAACTGAGTTGGGATTTTTAAATTGTCAGATTGAGGTTTTCTCGGAGTTAAAAAAATTGTGCCTTTACAAATGTTCAAATTTTTTGTAAAACTTACTAATTAAATTCCCTTGTGAATCAAGCCTATTAAAAATCGTATGTATTGTATGTATGTTTGCAAACATAAAAGAAATTGAAAGAGATAAAAAGGTGATTCAGTAAAAATTCAGATACGTTGTGACTGTTGTCCGTGCTTCCTCAGATTGTGTGATGCGCATTTGTATCACATGCGAGTATCACATTGTTGCTTTTAACAATCTTTAAACAATTTATAAAAACAGTACACAAAATAAGAATTACATACGCATATTTCCACCTAGGTCCTAGACGATAAACAAAAACTAACATTTGATGAGATACCGACTTAATTATTTTTAGGTATTTTTTCAAACAAATGTGGCAGGTGCAAGACTTGCATGGTCCATCTGTATATCGCTCAACGCTTGCATGCTAGACGCACTGCGCAGTAAAACTATCAGAGTGGGCTCGACGATTAACGCAATTCGATTGGTGAAAAAAGATGCTCAGCTAGAGAAATAAGACTTTCATTAAGACGTAAAGTAGTACTGTGATGGCATCATGAAGAAGTAAACAGACAAGCAGCAGTGGTAATAAATACAGCAGGATCGAAAGAAATGAAAGTGGTATTCAGACGCACTTTAACATCTAAACTATAAGTTAAATACTTAAATGTCATACCATGTGGTCTATTGTATGTATTTCTAAGTGTCTATGCCAAGTCTTTTAAAAAAAAAAAAAAAAAATCCTCATCCATCACCCAGATACCATTTACAATCACATACAGTGAATCACATCTATCACTTATTACAAAAAAAAATCCCATTGTAAACGTCAGTATTTTAAATCCGCTAGATTTAGTTTCTATTCCTAATCAATAGTTTTTTTTCAGTCTTCAATAATCACTGAAATAATAGCTTCAAAAATATTTTTGGTTTCCAATCAGTATCTGCTTAGTGGAACCATTTATGTAAATGGTAATAGTGAATACTACTAGCAATTGGCTACACAAATTCCAGTGATCCGAATACGTGTTGATTTATTAAGAAATTAATAATCAGCGGGTTCAAAACAACAGTGTTCGGTGAAAAATTTAGCGGTAAAGATTTGGATATATGCCTGTCATTCTACCAGAATACCTACAAGCGTTTAAATAGTATGCATTTAAGATTGATAAGCAAAAATAATAATTTGATGCGATCGAGTCCCAATGTGTTCTATAAACGATGGGAAGAGATTAATTTACGGAAGGCTGCACCCAATTATCAGTTATGCGTCAGCTATGAAAATTCCCAAAATTTGAATTTAACGGTAATTAATTGAAATTAATTCTAACTATTGTCATTAATTACAATTATGTATATGAAATTTTTAGGATGGTTGAATTGCAATTATTTGCGGTTATTGGCAAATGTAATGCATTGGCTGTTAGTGATTTGGTAATATTCCAAGCATGGCAAACCTATTCATCAGTTGTAGGTTGGCCTGCACCAACAGTAATTACAACCACATTAAAAGGTAATTGGACTGTACTAACATGGACGTCATCACCAGTAACGCAATAGACTATCACAATAGTATCAACATGGACATCGACTTGAAATGCAATTGGTCAAACGGCGATATCACCTAATTGGACACCAACGATGGTGAATGCAACCATCAATATTGTTCAAAACTGTACAAACAAGATAATAAATTGTAATTTAATAAAAGATATAAATTTGTGCCGGAAGCTCAATATTTTTACCGACGTACTATCTAGAGAATTTGAACACTGTGCAGTTGGTCAACTATTTAATTTGTCACACGGTACAACTGAACATGTTCGTCTATTGAATTCAAACACAAAAACATTATTTTTAGCATATGAGCCTTTCATATGATGGGCAGGGATGGGCGAGGTAGATTACGCCATATAATCTACGCGGTTATCGACACGTAAAATATAACGTAGATTACTTGGCTGTGTTTCTTGTCAACGTCGACAGTTAAAATAATGTCAACAACCTACGATATTTTAGCGATTTGAAATCGATTGCGCCAGTTCGCGGGAGTATTTTGTAAAAGCGTTCACCTAGAGATGATTTTTCATTTGTTTCTTTTTCACAAATGACGCATAAATAGTTTCAAACTGTCATCGTGTTTTTATTTAGTCAGTATTGTTTGTCATTTCATCATGGATAGACTGAGCCCGGCATTGCGTCTACAAATTGTTCAGCTTTATTACGAAAATTAGCGTTCTATGATGAATGAATTTCGTGCAAGTTACGAAAAGTTTGAATCCCAGTAAATAGACGGTTTGGTGTGGTTTATGCGCCTGTGAAGTAATTCGTCCATATTTCTTCAAAAAAAGAAGCCGGCCGGAACGTACCTGTGAATAGGGATCGTTACTGCGCCATGATAACGGAATATTGTTATATAATCATGTTGGCGAGCAATTACTTGCACGAGTTGAATTTTTTGAGTTTTTTTAATTTTTGCACAAATCACAACAATAGATTTCGTTATTACGGATAAAATCACGCACATGGTGTTTGATGATCCCTGTTATCTCTTTGAGATAACATTGATTTGATTGGATCTCGTGCAAATTTACTGCTTCTGTTGGAATTAGAGTCGTGTGAAGGAGCTATATGGCCAAAACTTTACTGCTGAATCGTGTTGAAGAATTAGCGGTAAAATATTTCGTTATGGAAAATGGGATAAAAAGCCAGACACAACTGCAAATTGCTGGTCAAATCATACATTTTTTTGCAAATGTATCTAACTTGAAGTGTTTCAAAACCAATTTCATGTACTTTTCGTCATCCATCAAAACACATCCACTAAATTTTGTGAATTTTTTGTCATCAGTCTGGCACATATTTTCTGGTTTGGCACATGTTTTCTGGTCTGGCACGAACAAGTGTTGGTTATCTCAACGATTTGGCTTTTTAATAACTCGGTGGCACTCATAGCCTTCCTGAACTCGAATTCCATTTACCATGGAGTGGGGTGTGTTAAATTTTATGCCACGGTCATAGTTAAATTTCCCCGGATTATTTTTAATGAAGGTTCTTATAACCTTTTTGTAAAGATTTCTATCAGTTGTGCCTCAATTTTTAATATGCCGATGGTCGAGTAAGCAGAGTCAATGCTCTTAAAATCGTGAACCCGAGTTCAAGACTCTCCAGCGCTTTAATTTAATTTCTTCTGTAAAATTGGTTCAACACAGCTTCTGTTGAAATCTACATTCAATTTCTGCAAGTATAAGAGCCATCTCTTGTGTATGACCGTAAAGAAAATGTAAGAACCATCTCTTGTGTATATGATCGCAATAAATTGTCCATTTGTGTTGCTAAAATTTTCAATTTTCTCTATTGAATTAGCAAACATAAAATACTTGTATAGCATCAGTTTTATATACGCCGGTGGTCTAGTAAACAGAGTCGTTACATTTGAAATTGTGAACTTGAGTTCAAGCCTCGGCTCGGCATTAAATAATTTTTAATTTTATTTATCCTTTCAATTGGCAAATATAAATGATGAGTATAGCAACAACTCTATCTATATACGGAGTTGGTGAGGTGGTGGTAAAGTAAGCGGTGTCATAGGATTTGAAATCATGGATGTTGTGAAGTGTTTGAACCTCGATTGCGTTACGGGTAAAAGAAATTTTGAAATTTAGCGCGGCCACACATTTCTCATTAAATTAAAAAAAAATCGCTTTTTGATTTAAAAATTACCAATTTGAAAGTAAATTAAAAATATATATGTAACCTGAGGCTTGAACTAGTCATGATTACAAAGCAATCACTCAGCTTCTTTTACCACTGAGCCACCGCCATACATATAAATAGTGATATTCCTAGCGTTTATAGCTGCCATTTGAAGAAAAAAATTGAAAATTTTAGCAACGGCCATGGACTCTGTTTATTTGACCATCGCCGTACAATTTCATTACCGCTCTAAACCCATACCCATACCCATCTTTTATACTTGCCACTTTTAACATGGAAAATATTGAAGTTTTGAACAGAAGCTGAGTTGGATTTGAGTAATTTTATTTCACCATTACCAATTTGACAGGAGAAATTAAATCAAAAAATATTTGGCTCGATCGAGAATCGAACTGAGATCCATAAATCCAAAGTCACTGACTTTGCTTACTGGACCACCTCCGCATATATATTTCAAGCTACACAAATCTTTTATATCTGTCATTTGAATAGTAAATATTGAAAATTTTAGCGAATGTAATGGACTCTGCGTTTATTTCGTTGGGTAATGTTTTAACAGAAGCTGAGTTGAACCACAATGTCTCAACATTAATATCGTTTGAAACTTAACTGAACTGCATAGTGCCAGATGCAACATTTAATGCGCACATTCCAAGCAGTATATTTCGAAGGAATTAAAAATCTGACAAGCTATTCCTCCTTATGTTCTTAAAAATTATGAAAATTAAATCAATTCAGATTCTGTTAAATTTTCATTTTTCTCTATTCAAATGGTTAGTATAAAAGATGGATTTATCAGTAAGCAGAGTAATGGGAGTTTGATTAGTGGACGTGAGTTCAAGCGGCATTCGGGATAACGTTTTTTTAATTTAATTTCATCTTACAAATTAGTTCAACTCAGCTTCTATTTAAATTTTCAAATTTTTCCAATTGCCCTGTATAAAAGAGGGATGTAGGAGCAGAGTTGAAAATGTACAGCGATGGTCAAATAAGCAGAGTCCAGAAATAATAATAATAAACAGTATTAAAGGCCATTACTGGCCCCTTACTGAGTCAACAACCCGGCTCCAACGGTTTCGATCCTGAGCATGGTCTTCATACTGTCTAAGACAATCTGAAGAGGCCAAGTCGTTCTCTACATCGTGGAGCCATCGTCGCCGGCAACGACCTCTGCGCCTACCATATGGTGGCTCTCCTTTCAGAGATCGCTGCACAATTCGTTCCGGATCAGCACGCAGAACGTGACCGAGCCAGCGTACTCGCTGAGATCTTATTTCATGTACAATATCGGGGATCTTCATCAGATCTCTGATCTCGATATTGTACAGAGCTCGGTAGGTACCATCTATTTCGCGTTTTGGGCCGTAGATCACACGCATGACTCTTCTCTCAAATGTTAGGAGCCATCTCTCGTATTCATCCGCCAGCGCCCAACTTTCACATCCAAACATAACAACGGGCCTGATCAACGCTTTGTAAAGCTTCAGCTTCTCGGCACTTGATAAGTGTTTAGATTTTAGCAGTGGCCTTAGAGGATACAGAGAACGACTGCCAGCTGCCAGCCGCACTTTAATATCCTCACCCACACTATTATCGTGAGTGATAAGAGAACCCAAATATTTGAACCTCCTCACTACCTCAAACGTGTGGTGGCCACTACTAAAATCTGGTGTGCCACTGTCCCTAAAACCTGAGATCAGGTATTTCGTTTTGGACTCATTGATCTGAAGTCCAACAGAAGCTGAAAACTCTACAAGCGGATCAAGTATTTCTTTCACTCCGTTGCTATTCAGTCCAATCACGCATATGTCATCTGCATATGCAAGCACCTGATTGGACTGGCGATATAAGATGTTACGCTGCGGTGTTTCAGTTTTACGAAAGATGTACTCCAACATGAGATTAAAGAGTATCGGGGACAGAGCATCTCCCTGCCGAACACCCGAGTTAACTACAAAACTTGTCGATAGCCTGTTCTCAACTTTAACACAGCATTGAGACTGCGTCACTGTCATCCTACATAGTCGTACCAGTTTTGTTGGCATTCCTAGGTATTCCAGGGCAGACCATAGACTCTCTCGATTGATCGAGTCATAGGCCTGCCGGAAATCCAGGAACACCTGATGTACGGGGATGGATGTCTCATAATATTTAGATAGAATCATCCGCAGCGAAAAGACCTGATCGGTGACTGATCGATTCGGACGAAATCCTCCTTGATAGTCACCAACCAAGCCCTCCGCCAGAGGAGTGATTCTATCCAATACAATGTATGACAGTAACTTGTAAGCTGTGCAAAGGAGAGCTATACCGCGATAATTCTCACACTTCAAGCGGTCTCCCTTCTTGAAGATGGGGCATATCGCGGCCACTTTCCATTCGTCAGGCATAACTTCGGTTCGCCATACTAATCGAATAAGGTCGAAAAGACAGTTCAACAAAGTATCCCCTCCGAATATCAAGAGCTCCGAATTAATGCAGTCCACTCCAGGTGCACGGTTTCGTTTCAATCTCTGCATGGCTTTAGTGAATTCCTCATGGGATGGCTCCTCAGTGCAAATCTCCGCAGTCTGTATTAGAGGTGGCTCAACAACAGTCTGTGACGCATGATGGACATCAAGCAGGTCAGTAAAGTGTCCACTCCATGCGTCAAGTACTGCGTCGATGTTGAGAGTCCAGAAATACTTTTGTTATAAAAAAATCGATCAGGTCAGGTATTTTTCCTGGGTCAGTTGGCCAATATGGTGGTTTTCCAGTTGAAATGGGATCAGTAATTCTTTTCCTTTTGTTGTAGTTAACCTAGAACCCCAGTGAGTATTCTTCGCATTGAAGTCACCACCTACTATGAACTTTTTTCCAGACGCTTGAAGAACTCTGCGAGTATTGTTTGTTTTTAATAGAATGTCTTAGTGGACAGTACAATCCTGCCACAATAATAGTAAAGTTGTTGATTTTTATGGTGTGTTAAATTTTAAGGAACGGTCATAGTTAAAGTTCCCCGGATTATTTTTAATGAATGTTATTACCTTTTTGTCTGATTTTTAGTGAACAGTTTTTTCCGATTTTTCTGGCAGCTGTTCTATATCGTTCCACCGTTCTAATGAGGAACCCACTCTATATATAACGCTATATTTATCGTTGTTTTGGGCCAATTTAATAGTTTTGAAATGGATAACCATGACACTGAAGTAGACTTATTCAGACATTCTATAAAACTAACGCATTGTTCCTAAAGCTATTTGGTCTCCCTTTAGTTTAGAACTAATTGACAAAACCACTCTAGGAATTGACTACATTATCGACGTTGTCTACGTTGTTGACGTTATCTCCGGGTTGTCGACACGTTAATGTGGAAAATAATAGATGACGCGTAAACGTCCATCCCTGATGATGGGTTTATATGTTTTTTTAGAATTTCTGAAATTTGCGATATCTATCGGGTTAGATTACAAATTTCATCAGGAAATGGTTCGATAGAGCAACTGCAGTAAGAAATTAGTTATTTAAGAAATGAAAATTTCAATTTCAATTTCTAATTGATGGACATTTTTGTCAATTTTAGAGCATTTCTCCAAATTTTGGGGTATTTTTAAACATTTTGAGGTTTTATACGAAAAAAGAAGTTTTTTTTTAAATTTCGGAATATCACCAAAATCATAATAAATATAAACAACATTTTGAAGATTTTACAAATTTCCTTAAATTTTTAAAAGTTACCAGTAACTATTTAAAAATTTCCAAAATAATAGCCAAACTTGCCAAAATTTCAATGAATCCGAGTTTCATCGGATTTTCAAAAATTTATGACAATTTAGAAAAATGTTTACACTTTCATTTTAGAAATGTAAATATATAGAAAACTTCTCACATTCCCCAAAATACTTAAAAATTTATTAATTTTAAAAAATGTATTCTGTGCAGATCATTTAAATCAAAGCAGAATCTTAATTTTGTAAAATGTATGAAATTTTTGGAATATTTCTCAGGCACGAAATTTTAGAATTGCTGTTAGAAACGATTGAAATCGCGCTCATTGAAATGGTGCGAAACCATATGTTAGGTGAATCTTTTCGGCACTGTCTCTACATATTATAAATTAGAAAGAAAATTTATCCTTTTGTCTGGTTATGATAAACTTTGGGCCCTTGCACCAAATGTGACGTGGTTTATTTACAAATTCTCCAGACAGAATATAGGCTAGGTTTCATCTCGATCGGGTCCCAATAAATATATTAACCAGTAAAAAACAAAATTCTTTTAAGCTTTCGTTAAATATCTGCATTGATCATAGGTACTGCATGTATTGCGTCAAAACAGCGTGGGACTGCTATATTATTTGAAAAATGTGGGGAAATTGTAGAATGAGAGTACAATGTCACACTAGGGGTCTTTGAAAGATCAGGACAGGATACTCAGACAATTCCGAGACAACCGAAATGAGTGGAGTTACCGATTATTCTTCAATCAAATTGTTTCAGTCACTCTGAGAAGCATGCGTAGGAAGTCACAACGACCCTATGTATCGCGACATCCTTAGAAACCTCGAGAGAAAGAGAGAGAGAGAGGGATATAGCAAACTTGGCTTCAACCAACCGTCAATAACATTCAGGCGCACGTTCTGAAAATATTCGGTGTGCCATCCGCAGAACACAAAAATCTATACAATAAATAGTCAACCGAACTTCACATAAACATTCAAAAAACTGTGAAGAAGAACGTATAATCCTCACTAATTGCGCTAGAGAAAGTAATTCATCGCATCCCATAGACTATTTTTGATTGATGTACAATTTGAGCCAAGTGCCTCAAATTTCTCATAGAGTGTATTTCGCCATTACATTAAACCAGGCACAGAATGGTTACTGTTTAAACAAATGTAAATAAATAAAAGACAAATTAAATAAAGAAACAGTAAAGTGTGGGAGGTAGGTATATAATAGTACCACTTTCTACCTCCTAGTCGTATATATAAAATTGTTTTTCTTCATCTAACCAGACAAAAATCAAAACTCATCTCAAAATAGATAGAACAGCCATCAGATTGCTATAGATCGAGCTCCATTAATGTTCAATCGATTACAATGTAATTGTGACGGCTTACTTGTCATCAATTATTCGTATGTTAACTTATTGAAACCCATTGTGGGTCATAAATGTTTTTTGGCAAGTTTAACACCCGCGTCGTGAGGATCATCAAAATTTGGGGAAGCAGGAGGCATACATTTCCACTCAATCTGGTTATCTTCGCACATCAGTTGTAGTTAAGCCTTTAATTGCTAAGATGAAAGCAACCCGTAGAGCTCACGAATCTCTGAATTAGCACCAATAAAATTCGTGGCATTGTCAGAGAAAACCCGGTGGCTATAAACCGTATGAATCAATCCATAAATGATTGTATGTTAAGGATGGGGGCGTGACCGTGTAAAATGGTGGCGCTGCAACAACTCGTTTCTGTGGTAAGTATCTGTTGCGTCATGCGATACGATCAAACCCGAAAGCCCTTCTTGCGCTCTCGAAAAACTTGTTGGCAGACAGTTGTTCCATGCATTGGTCAATAGTGCGGCCGACAGAGCACGTGGGCTAAAATGCAGCAATTTCATGTGGTAGAAAATAATTAACGACATTGTAAAGAGATGTATGTTGAATAACAGGATCCGATGTTTCGACATGTAATGTGGTATGTTGAAGACGATCACATTGACTCTGCACAACTCGGCCGATGGTGTTGACAGCTCGATCCAATCCATCGATTAGCATTTTTGGCAGCTGCTTGAAGCACTCATGTAAGCAACAATTCGTATAAGCTTTCTGAATTTTTTGTGTAATTTAATTTCAGTGACGATGTCTGGTGAATTAATCGGTACGACGATGACTGGTATACAATTTACAATTTTATTTTCTCCAATGAATGCCTCGTAGGTACCAAATGTTCTTCATCGAGCGATGCCGCTTAGAGCAGAAATGCAGGTCCGAGAAGCCAACGATTGGATTGAATAAACTTTGCACTTACCATACCCCGCAAACTGGATGGACAGGATTCAATGGAGCGTGATCGTTCAGTCTGACCAGTAGATCGTTTGAAGTGTAGGCTTTCGAGCAAAATAGCTTACCATGACCATCGATTTTGGCGCTTGCTTGCATCAGAAAATTCAAGTAATTAAATGTTCAGTGATTGTTTTGAATTGAGCACATGACCGTCAATCGTAAATTTGTTGAGTGCGATGAGATTGGTCCAAATTCCGAAACAAGTAGTGCCACTGGACCAATAATTTCCCCAAGATAATCATAGGTGCCAATATACCGAGAAGGTCGTATATTCTAGTGATTTGCGAAAATATGAGTCTCTTTGAGATCGTTAAAGTGCCGTTCGAGTTGAAAAAAAAATTATTTGGTCAGACCGTTCAGTATTTTGGGTGAATTGGCACACCATTTCTTAATTCCATGCCAGCGGATTGCAAGATCTTGGTGACTTCATTTTGCGGTTCAATTGCAGTAACAATTGAATTTGTTCGTTGACGTAGACATCTTCCTCGGTTGTATCGGCGGCATCAAGTAAAATACTATGGTGATCAAGAGCTAGTTATTTAAAATATCTGGTGGCGAGGAATAGTCCTGACATCTGTCCCATATACAACGCAGTATTTAACTTGAATCTCGCTCTTGAATTTACCGGTACATTTTAACAATGTCAGCGCTAAATGCATAAGCCTGCAGTGATCGGAAACACGGCAGAATTGAAGTGAGTGATTTGCCGGCCGAAGTTTTGGCGGTTTCATCGAGAACTACTCGTAGTTTGATTGATGAACTGTCTGGTTTGATCACACAATGATGAGGGAAATAGAAATTCGACTTCCATGTGATTTATAATTTTGTACTCATCGATGAAATTTGAACAATCCGTAAAAAATTCAGCCGATTTGTGTAGATGTCTCTAAAAATTGTAGAATTGTAGAAGTGTGATGAACTTTGTGAAATGCCTTAAAAGTAATCGGAATTCAGGCGAGATGCCATTTTTTCAGCAACGATCCAGTCTAATACAATGTTCTGCAGCATAGCACAAATGATCTGATAATTTGATTTGCCCAACATAAAGTAACTCGTGGTAAATTAGGCTCCAATAGAAGCAAATCGATATTTTGGAAATAAAAAAAATTCGAAAGAAAGTTGGTAGGTAACTGGTGATCTTTGGAAGCACTTGGACTTCCATGGTGGTGCAATAGCTGGTAATGTATGATTGTAGGATAATTGTTAAAGGCTCAGCCTTTGGTGGATGATGTTGACATATTATACCTGCACTTCTTGGAAAAATGAATGATGCCATGCATAGCAATGTATAGCTACAGCGTGATCGGAACGCAGACAATTTTAACAAAATTTGAGACACCGCAATATAGAGTTTCCATTTGCATTGCACTGAAGACATTTAAAGTTCGATGGATTGATTATGATAAATACTGTCGATTGTGAGCGTATGCAACGATTGGATGTTATCGGCAGTTTTAGTGACGTGACTGAAACCGATCTCGATTGTCTTCCCAACCGGTGAGCTCGAATTCCCATAAAGTTACATAAATTGTTCAATGTAGGAAGGACAATTGGCGTGGCAGTCTCATTCCATTTAGTTCTTGTCTGATCATCCAATTTTGAAACCATTGTATAGACGATAAGGTTGTTCCACTGCTTAACCCTTAACCGGTCTTTTCAACGCTTCTAGTGATCGCAAATGCGATCGGAAGTGATCCAGGAGGTCCAATAATTGTGTTGCAAATATTATCAATGAACTAGTAAAGTTCTAGCGGGGCAGCCATTCGTTATTAACAATATTAATCACAAATCTATCAAAATAATTTTGAACCACGATAGCAACATGGGCTGTCATCAGAATCGTAAGAGATATACGCCTCGACTGGGAAAAAGAAAACAACATAAACAAAAATTTTACTCTATATTACGGAATGTTATAAGAATCATTTGTCCCTACAGCGGTGAATAACGTTACAACGTATCGATACCGACACCACAGATTGTAACCGTAAACATCATCTAGCTCTACAGATAGCATAACGCAGCTTCTTTACAAAGAGACTAAACAAATTTAGTAACTCCTCCCCTTCGGCAATAAAAGATCTAAATTAATTAAACTTTCTACCGGCGTACTCCAAGATTTACATGATGGGACCTGGCTCTTCATAATTTTCATTAATGTAGTAACTGAAGTAACACAGCAACTCTTTCGTCTTAATGACAACAATGTAACTCCAATGTCCTAGACAATCCAAAGAACCCAAGTAATTCTATAAACCGTCGAGCCATTGTCGCCTAATTCTTCTCTCAAATGTAAAGAACCATCTCTCGTACTCCTCTACCAGCGTCCAACTTCCACATCCATAGATAACGAGCCTGATCAAGGCTCTGTAAAGCTTTGGCTTCACGGAATTTGTTATAGGTATTTAGATTTTAGCTGTGGCCTTAGCGGATACAAAGCACGACTGCTTGATGCTAGCCCCTCTCTTATTAGCTCACTCACACTGTTATGGTAAGTAATAAGAGAGCCCAAATATTTGAACCTCTTCTCTGCTACAAACATTTAGTCATCACTATTAAAATTTGGTGTGCCTATACCCAGAGATTATGTTTTTTTTTTTGGACTCATTGATCTGGAGACAGAAGCTGAAAACTTTACTAGCGGATCGACTATTTCTTTCACTTCACTCTGTTGCTATTCGGTTCAATCATGCATATGTCATCTGTATATGAAAGTTTCCGATTGGATTGACGATCTTAAAATGAAGCAACACCTGATGTACGAGGACGGATGTCTCATAATATTTGGATAGAATCATCTGCAGGACGACCACAGAACAAGTTATAATGAGGCTGAAAACATTATGGCCAAAACCATAAAAAAACGGATCAACTTTTTGACCTTTGTATAATTGGAGATGGCTTTAAACGTAGGTTAAAGTATATCATTTTGCTAATCTCCTAGCAAAGAAATAAAACATTTCTTAGTTGCATAAGTACATAAACTGTTTAGTACTGTTACCCGAAATAAAAAATTCGGAACAAATTTTGTACTCCTTGACATTTTTTTTTTCTTTTATGCAACAATAAAATTTGTTTTCAGACCATTTTTAGATTTTCAAAATTTTAGTTATGTTATTTATTTATATTTTTAGTTTCTAAATTATTTAAATTATTTAGTTTTATTCAATGGAGGACGATGAAGACTTTGATGTCTGTCGACAATCCAAAGATGATGCTGATTATGTGAAAGATCACCACTTTATCAGTATAGAACCAGAAGATATTGGAAAAATCGATTTGAATGGTGCATCATTTATAATCGACGAAGGAGGCGTAAGCCTTGTACAAGACGTTGACGTTGTTCCTTCTGAAATGAAAATACCCGATTTCAATGTTGACGAGTTAAACTGTTCTGATCAGCGACAGAGATCTCGTAAAATTCCTGTTCACCATAATCGTTTTAAACAACGAAGGATGAAATATGCACTACAACCGATGCTAAGTACAGTTAAGGAAGAAATTGATGAAGAGCCTGGGCGCAGGAAATGGGGTAATCCGCGTCATCCTATAAAAAAATTCCCAAACCTACCGGCTTGGGCTAATCGTAAAACATCAGCTTATCAATCTCAAGAAAGTTCCGATTATAATTCTTCTGCTCAAGATATTGCTCCAATGATCAAAGATGTTCCATGTTATTCACAAAGGCCGATAATGCAGAGAAGAACTAGTTTATGTGTACCTAAAAAACGAATATCGATAACAAAACCTAACTTATTGCTTTCTGATACTTCTTGTGAAGAGACTGAGACCGATCCGAATCATGTGCGTAAGGCATGGAAGAATCCTCAGAGAGAAAAAGTACCAGATCTACCCGCTTGGGCTACTCGTAAAAAGCCAGCTGTTGAACCTTGTGCGGAAGATATTGTCGAACACTCTATTCCAATATTTCAAAAGGCACCACCCCGCCCTTGGGAAATTACTAGTAGCGAGAACTTTGTGGTGCCACCAGCCGCTTGGGCTGCTCTTCCATCTAAAGAAGGAAACCGCAAGATATGTGGTCCCTGTATAGATCCTTTTGCTGTAAGCAAACCAGTCGAAAGGTGCAAATTACCAGTCGAAGCCGCCAAAGTACCAATCGCAGCCAGAAGAATACCACGTGCACCCGGAAGAATACCATTCAGAGACAGAAAAGTACCAGTCGCACCCGGAAGAGTACCAGTCGCACCCGGAAGAGTACCAGTCGCAACCGGAAGAGTACCTGTCGCAGCCGGAAGAGTACCTGTCGCAGCCGGAAGAGTACCTGTCGCAGCCGGAAGAGTAACAGTCACAACCGGAAGAGTACCAGTCGCAACCGGAAGAGTACCAGTCGCAGCTGGAAGAAAACCAGTCGCAGCCGAAAGAGTACCAGTCAAAGCCGGAAGAAAACCAGTCGCAGCCGAAAGAATACCAGTCGTAGCCGGCAAAAGATCAGTCGCATCCGTCAGAAAACCAGTCGCATGCATCGGAGATCTTTATAATATACCAAAGGATATATCAAAACCAGACGTCAAAAAAGTCAAGGCAAAAGTAAGTTGTTGGCGTTAACCCAAAATAAAAAATTAACATGTTTGAACAGTAGAATGGTTTAAATGTTTTATTGGCTTATAATTGAATTATTCCTACCTATATTGAAACAGTTTAATGAATCATCCTACTGCGGACCGATTAATGGATCATCCTACTGCGGACAACGTTTGTGTGAAATAGATACAAATTACGGAATTGCAACTGATTTCAAATTTAACATAGTCGTGGTAAGACACTCCTGCCCTTAGTCACGTATCTTCTAGATACACAAAGTTTTTATAGTTTTTAGTTAGATACGAGGGCGGAGTGAGAAGGTAAAAATGAAACTAGGAATAATATATTCGGCCAAAAAAAATTTTTTTTTCAACGTAATCGCCCGATACACTTAAGTCCAACATTTTTCCAATTTTTCGATCCCTTCCGAATAACACGATTTCTCCAACACTTTAAAATAGGCGTTTATTGCATCGATGATCTCCTCATTAGAGCCGAATCTCTTTCCGCCGAGCCATTTCTTCAAGTTCGGAAACCGGAAATAGTCGCAGGGGTCTAAGTCTGGAGAATATGGCGGATGTGGAAGCAATTGGATTTCAGCCATGGCAACTACACACGTGTGCTCCCGTGCATTGTCTTGATGGAAGAGAACTTTTTTCTTCGCCAAATGCGGTCGTTCTCATATTCAAATTTTCGTGTAATATATTGCGCACACGTTCATCTGAGATGCCACTATCTCAGCTATCTCGCGCACTTTCACTCTGCGGCTTTGCAATACCGGTTTCATAGATTTTGTCAATCATTTTTGGTGTGGTGGGCGTCCTGAACGTTCGGCATCAGTTGTGCTTGTACGACCACAATGAAAATCAGTAAACCACTTGTGAATCATTTTAATCGATGGTGAAGAGTCCCCATAATATTTATCAAGCTTTGTTTTGGTAATGGTTTGGCGTAATGGTTTTTCCACGCAAAAAATAATGTTTAATTAACACAATGTGTTGTCTATTTTCAATGGCTGTCAAAATGAACTAAATTACAGATCTGTCTGAAAATTTTAATTGGGTCTAGTGACGGATGGTATTGACACATGACATCTGGAAACATACATCGTGGTAAGGCACTCCTGCCCTTACTCGCCCTTACTATATCTTCTAGATACAGGAAAGCTTTTATAGTTTTTAGTTAGATATAGTTCTCAGCTACCCATAAACGTCTTAAATTTGGATTACAACTGATACTCGTACTACGCTCATCTAGCAATTTATCCTTCAAATACAAAATTTAACCCAATGGCTTGGGTTAACTAGGTCAAGTGGCCTCGTTCATTGGACTCTACTTTCAACGACAGGGTTATCTATCATATGGCGAATATAGGGGTTTCATGTATTTTTATTTCATCTTTAATGTATTTCATCTGTAGGTCCCTGTGAAGGTTTTGGAGATTATTTACTTAGTACATCCCCGGAGTTGGATACCGTAGGTCCATATCAACTTCAGTATTTGCCGATATAGCAACAGCTTGTTGTGAATTGCAAGCTCAGAGCCTCTAGCTATATGAGCCAATTCATTTTGCATGCTCTCTCCACTTTAAACTTTTCATCCAAGTTCATTCCAATGTATTTAGCTGTGTTTGCATATGGCACCTGTCGTGTAAATACAGGATTGATCCCAAGGCACTTCCTTGCGGGACATCGGTAGAGATTTTCTTTATTTCGGAGTATTCATCCTCATTATTGCACACGAAAATGTCTATTGGATAAAAAAGATCTTAGTATGGCATAGAATTGCCTCGGCAATCCAAATTGAAGTGGAGGAATTAGTTGACGGTCCTTAATTATTGGTTTAAGTCTCTTTAGTAATTATTTTTCAAGTCATCAAGTTGTTCCCTGGGGCTTTTTTAACATTCATGTTACTTTTCAGTTCTTCTTTTAATTCTTTGAGAGTGACTAGGCGTATGTCAAACTCATCTAGCTTGTCAATTGACATATATTTTCGTTGGCAGTTTGCCTTGGTAGTGGCTGGAAGGTTACCTGGAGATACTCCGCAAACAGATCAGCCTTTTCTTTGATACCTCTTGCCCAGGTCCCATCATCCTTTTTAAGAGGAGGCGCTTGCATTTTGTGCCTTTTGAGTCCTTTCGTCGCCTTCCACAGTGAGTAATCAGAATTTTTTTCATCAGTTAGGCTAACTAGATACCTGTTGATTGAAGAATTGTTTTGTTCTCCGGAGAACGATTAATTTGTCAGGTTTTATGTGCCCGTCGTTTTTCTCTTACCAGCTCTCTAACTTCCATTGAGTAGGATATGTTAAGTGTCTTCTTATTTTGTATAATGGGGGTGCTTGCGCCAAAGCAGCATAGTGAATTATTTCATTTAGTTGTTCCAATTCGTCTTCCAACTGGTGAGAATTTCTTATCGATTCCTCGAAATTGATTTTTTCCTCCATTAATTCAAGAAAGAGTTCCCAGTATGTTTTTGAATTGGAGGACCAGTATGTTGGGGAACTACCAGAGTAAAATTCACATTTTGATGTCTACCCTATAGTTGAAACAATTCTTTACCCTGTCACGTCGTAAGTCTAGATCGCCAATAGGTGTTTTTCGCATTAAAGTTACCTCCAATAATAAAATCACGTCCTAGCGATTTAAATAGTTTAATGTAGTCTGATGACTTTTCAGTAAGCTGTCTGTGTTTAATGTGAAATGTCTATTTCTGGAATATGCTGCATAATCATATTTGCATTCCAGATTGCTATTCTGAAGGTTGTGTTCTTACCGAACATTTTTTATCGGATTAAATCCCTGATATTTTTTGCATTGGGGTAAGCTTGTAGTGGTTTTCCTCGTTGGTTCAATTTTTACCTTCATGTGAAGAACTCCTATCCTTCTATCGTAAATGTTTTGAACATTCTGTTTGTTACCAGCATAAAAAGAGGTAGTCCCCGTTTACTGAAAGTTTGGATTCCTTCCTGGAATATTCACAGCATCTCGTATTTCAAGACCTTTATTTTTTAACTCTTCCATTATTTCTAAGCTGGAGTAAGTATGATGTAAACCTCTTGCCATAATTTTTATAAGTCGAGCCTATTTGTCCTCATATGTAAACCACTGATACTTTTCAGCATTCAACTTCATAGATAAGGTTCCACGAGTATAAATATCTGAGTACAGAGTATTAATTTTCCAAACGGCATTGGTTAGTGCTGTTACCTTGTACTCTTTGTCAGTAATCGATTTCATCAGTGACTGAATTTCTGGTTAACTAGTTACGCCCACAATATTTATTGATAGGGTGGTTTTTCTTTCGGTTGCACCAAATTTGGTGCAATGTTGTTGATAGATTTACTACCGTTTGGTTGATTGACTTGTTGATTGTTTTCTTTCCTTACTCTTCCTGGACGGTTTTTTCTTCTTTAGGATTCAGTCCGTCTCCCTATCTAATTCATCCTCAACAGTGATGTATTTGAATTTCTCTGGTTCAATACCTCATATTTCGCTATAGGTTCTTTTGAATCCTGATACAAATTTAGGTTTTCATTTTCTCACTTAAGATTTCCACCGGCATCACTTCTGGCATTAAAAAATGCATCGGCTTGATCAGGAAACGAGTTGCTTCTTTTTTCTTTTATGGGTAATCTTTCTATATTTGGTCTTCTTTGGAATTGATTTGATGGTCCGTGATTATGCATTTTACCGGATTTGCTTTCTTTTTCAGTGCATAATAGCTCATTTACACATTCACTTTCCTCTGTCGCCGGTACTGGTGGTTCAGGCCGTTCATGTTGGTTTTTTTTATCGAGGTATGCTTCGCCTAGTATTTTATACCTACTGCCAGGTAAGAATTCAGCTGCCTCTTACATGAGGAACAGGCGATGTTTGAAGCCGTACCTCCTGGTGAACAGACGCTTCTCGCAAGTTTTGGTCCATAAGTGGTATTTTATTTCCCACTTATTGATGGAAATTTAATTAGAAGAACTAAAATAGTTGTCTTCAAATAGTTGAAATTGTCAGAATTAAAAACTTAAAATCGTATTGATCATCTATGATATTAAACGATTTTGCCAATCTATTGATGGGATTATTTTCGCCATTGTTGGTGGTGTGGTACTCCAGCGCCAGAAACCGTTGATCATGCAGCGTCCTACTAAGTCAGTTGGGATCATCTTGTAGTTCACAAATTTGTTCAATCGTAACATTTAAGTTTTTTATTATCTTCGTTATTCGGTCGATAAAAACAATAAAATTCCATGGCCCAATATGCGATCACTTGAATAACACCAGATGTCACTCGGATAACGTTCGGTTTATCTTATTATCAATTATATATCACATATTGCCGGCAATTAGTTAGATACGACTTTCTATGCAAATACAAACGGATGCACCAAAATACTACCAAACATTTTTAACATATAAGAAGGTATATCAGTCGGTCCACAGCCATCTCCAAAATCACTCAAAGCTGTTAGAATGTTGTCTATAAACAAATTGAAATTATTCTACAAACATGTCCGATATCTCTTTGGGCATTCGAGTGGTTGATATTATTGTAATTCACTTGAGTTGTAAAAAGGATATAGCTTGTCAATTTCCAAATTAGATTTCATCATTTTCGTATAGGCCTTACATTTCCGATTTTTTAGATTTATAGTCGATCATCTCATAAAATTTATCGATATTTTCATTCACATCTTTTGCATTTAGAATTTTCGGAATTTTTAGTACTTGTTTCAGAAGTCATGTCCAAAATATTCAGAACTATGAATCGCAGGATTGAAATTACTTTCACCGATTCAACCTAAATCAAGTAGTTTGATTGTAGAACAAAACTATAAAATTTAGACGGTTTTGATGCCATTCTGTTAACATTCTTATAATAGAAAGAGCACACTCGTTTTACTGGTTTTCTGCTTGATTGTTTAACAGCTTGCATTTTTGTTTTAGTTTTGAGAAGATCCGGTACAACAATTTAGGGAAGATTTTATATTTTTTAGTTAGATATAACCCTCAGCTATATCTTAAAGCTTATGTCGGTATTTGGATACAGTTCAAAAATGTACTCAACATTTCTATTTTATGCTATCATATAAAGTTGCAAAACACCCTCTGTCCTCAGTCACTGAACTTCTTAATTTCGGAATGGCTTTTACTACTCACCTTAATGTTTTGTCCTTTTAGTTAAAACGCAGAACTTTTATAGACAATTTTTTAGTTTATCTAAAATTTTATGTATTACTCGTATTCTCACTATATACAATCAAATTTAGGGGTTAGGATACACTTAACCAGTTATGCTTAGATAGTGACTCCTCAACCTTCATAGGGCCCTAAAGATGGAATAAATCAGTGAAGAAATAAAGAATCATGCAAAGAAACACATGTACATCGTCTAGGTCAGCACTCAATATGCTGATATACATCATATTTGTTGGACAACCGAAACCCTGTAAGACGTCTGTAAAGGAAGCCACTACAACTGGGTAACTATGGACCCAACCGATGGTTAAATACAACTGTGCTGTCAGTAATACGTGACGATCAACAATTATCCGTAATTGGCGATTTTAATATTCCGGGTATTATTTGCTGTGATCAATGGTATTTTTATGGCATTTTCTGCCTATGATATAACGCCTTGGCTACGATGGATTACTTCGCCAGCATTTCTACAGCACAAGTTAACCACACGTGTAACAGTCGAGGGCAATTTCTGAATCTTGTATCCTCAACTGACCATTAGTTCTCAGAAGTGTTGGCATGTGCAGGTTTTAGCGGCTTATAAGCATCTACCATACTCCAATGAATTCGGAGAATGTGTCATTCCCTCCCATACTAATAATTAGTTGTTTGTTTTTAGAAATGCTGACTATAAGTTTCAACAATTCGAATTTCAATTTTCTTCAAGCTGGCCAGGATCTGAATGCAATGGTTTCGCGATTCAACAAACGTCTCATCGAAAGGCATGTATGGAAAGGCATGTTCCGTCGAGGGTTAATAAACCAAGATTTCGGGAACCATGGTATAATGTTGACACGCCTTGAGAATCGTCGCAATAACCTTAACACGCTATACAGGCTACACTGCAATCAACACTACCCTGCATTCATTAAAGCACGTACTAGGAATTAAACAATTTAAACAGTTGGCTTTATATTGATTACGTTTTGCGGATTGAAGTGGAGTTGCCTTCCAACATACGAGGTTTTTGTCATTTCATTAAAACTAGAAGGTTGCCAGGGTTCCCGATCAACCAAATCTTTTAATCTTGAAAGTAACCGCGAGAAGTCACTAAACTATCGTTTACTTCCAAAGAAATGTTCAATTGTTTATACAATATTGACACCAATAAGGATGCAGGTAATGATGTTCTATCGTTTATCATTATTAGACACTGCGCGATGACTTTGTTATTTCATATATATGTATGCTGCGTTTTATCAAGCGAAACTGATATGAATTTACTGATGCAATAACATCAAAATCTTTGTATGCGTCATTTGCTCGATCTGTTCTAAAATACACCTTTCAGGTTTGGTCCAGAATTGAGTCCGTTCAAAAGCAATACAAGTTTCGTAATTTGCGGACTTAGTCAAAAATACTTTTGGACGGTGTACCAAAACACAAGTCACGTTGCATGTCAAGCCAATATTCAAACCGAAAATGGCGAAATGTCCATACGCAGCACTATCACAAACACACGACGAACTGGATAGTCCTGAACATCTAGGAATCATTACACCAGTGAATTTTTGCGACTGGGCCGCATCTATAGTATTTTCAAAAAAGAATACTGGTCGAATTCGAATTTGTGCAGATTATTGAACTGCTCTAAATGACGCAATTGGGCTGCACCAACTCTCATCAGCGCTACTCGAAGAAATTTTTTCAAAATCAGCAAATGGCACAGTCTCTATAGCCTAATAGATTTGTGTGATCCATTTCTACAGGTGGAAGTTAACGAAGAGTCACGAAAACTGGTAACAATCAATACACATCGTAGCAGCGTATATGGACGACTTAATCATCTTGTGGTAGAACAGAAACAGAACATCATAGTAGATTATATCAAACGCTTCAACGTCAAAATCAATAAGTGTAATTTCTTCATGAAATCCATCAAATATCTGGGACGAATAACCGATAAAAACGGAACATGACCCAGGGAAAGTGGAATCAATTACTCGCATGCCTCCAAGAAAGGACATTCAAACGTTACAGTCAAACTTGGAAGCAATTATTTAGCAATTTACTACGGTAAAATTATCAAAGATATGTATCGACTAAGACGTCATTTAGACGCCCTGCTTTGAAAAGACGCTTAATGGCCAACTGATTGTAATAAACCATACGAGTGTTTCAAAAGAGACACTACCTCATTAGCTTACTCATTTGAATTCAAATCAGCAGATAGTGGTAGAAGTAGATTCTTGTGAGACTGGCATGGGTGCTTGCCTATATCACCGATATGGGGGCGGTTCAGTGAATTCAGTTAGCCATTATTGACAGATCGAGAAAGAAGCATTAGGATTAATATTTGGAATTACTAAATTTCATCGGATGATTTATGGCCGAAAATTCATTTTACAAATGGACCATAAACCCTTACTATCAATATTCGGTTCGGTAAGAAGGGAATTCCTGTCTACACTGCGAATCGGCTTCAAAGGTGAGTATGTACCTTAGTACTGTACAGTTTCAACATGGAGTATGTCTCGACGGATACACGTTTAATAGATACGCTATTGGAACAAATTCCCAAGTAGATACACTCAATTCTCTATGGCAAGTTCAAAATCCATTTCAAATGTGGACGTCAAAGCATTTTACAAACGAACACAATCATTATCAGTTATCGGCGATTGAGTATGAACGGATCAACGGAAAGTATTACAACAACTCAGTAAAGTCTCAGACAACAGGACCTAGTTCGTTTTCGCAAAATTTCAACTGATGTGTAAGCGAAACGGCATTCAACAACTCCGTTGTGCAACATACCATTCGCAATGAAACGGACAGGCAAAGAGTTTCTTCGATACGATAAAGAAAATTCGAGGTGAAGGACAGTGATAGGGGAAATCCTACAAATGTTCTTATCAAGTTACTATACTACTAAATCCAAATATATACCTTGGTCTCTAGCCGAGATTATGTTGCATAGCAGACCGTTGGAATAATCCAATGAATGAGCAGTTTAACAAAAAAAAATTATCAAAAATTAAAGGCTGAGCCATTCCAGAATAGGACGTGTTATGTATAAAAAAATTCTTGATCAAGGAAATAGAATTATCAGTTCGTATGCAAACCAATTAATTTCATGATTATCACACCAACATTGTTCACTTCAGATTTTACTGCGAGACCGTCCTATAGTCTCAGGCCATATCCATATCAAAATAGTTTCATTTGATTTCATAAAAATTATATAAGTTTGATTTGTACTTGTACTGTCTGTTACACTCTACAATCTGATTAAATTGTGTACTCCTTGACATTTTTTTCCTTTATGCAACGATAAAATTTGTTTTCAGTCAACTTTTGGTTTTTTAAAATTTTAGTCATGTTATTTATTTATATTTTTAGTTTTTAAATTAAATTATTTGGTAAAATTGTAAATTTATAAATTAATATTTATTAAATGGCCGACCCTTGTGAAAATCCACCATCCCAAACAGAAGACAATGATACTGACGAAGAGGAATCTGTAACAGAAGTCAATGTCAATCGAACTACTACTATTATACTTGAAGAGTCAGGCGACGGTAGAATAATAGATGGTTCCCAGACGAATGTAAATGAGCCTGCCGTACTTCAGCCAAACCATAGACGAAAGCGATGGGTGGACCCTCAACCGCTTTATTTGATATCTGAAAATATACCAAGACGTGGAATACAAAAAACTAACCTAAACCCAATGTCAGCTGAAACCATTCAGGCAAAGCAAAATAGGTTCGCTGCGGCTAATAGTTCAAGCATATCTTTTGCTTTGTATGGTGAAGTGGTATCTGCGCAGGTTGAGCAACCACCTTCGCAAGTTCAGCAGGGACCTAGTCAAGTTCAGCAAGGACCTAGTCAAGTTCAGCAAGCACCTTGTCAAGTTCAGCAAGCACCTCCGCAGATTCAGCAAGCACCTCCGCAGGTTCAGCAAGCACCTCCGCAGGTTCAGCAAGCACCTCCGCAGGTTCAGCCAACATCTACGCAGGTTCAGCAAGCTCCGCAAGTTCAGCAAGCACCTCCGCAGGTTCAGCCAGCATCTCTGCAGGTTCTGAATAGTTGGGCTGCAGCTAAACAGTCAGCATTGTTTTCTTTGCCTTCTGTTGATGTTAATGTGTCTGAGCAGGGTCAATCAACAGGCACGCGCAGGCAATGGGGCTCTCCTTCAGAGGTTCGTGTGACATCAGATATTACAGTAATACCTCAAAATCCACCAACACACAGGCGCAAGCGATGGAACCTCGATCCTAACCATATAAACTGGGATACTTACCTAAATAGTCAAGAAACAATACCTGAAAATGTACCTACACCACAAACTAACCTAAATGAAATTTCGCAAGAATCATCGGAGGCGTCGGCTAGGCTTACCATTCGAAGAAGATTATCCTTTTCTGTGGATGATTCGCAAAACGACACACCAACACAACAATCTAACCTAAGTGAAATTTCGCAAGAATCTTCGGAGGCATCGGCTAGGCTTACCATTCGAAGAAGATTATCCTTTTCTTTGGATGATTCGCAAAACGACACACCAACACAACAATCTAACCTAAGTGAAATTTCGCAAGAATCTGAGGAGGCGTCGGCTAGGCCTACCATTCGAAGAAGGTTGTCCTTTCCTTCGGATGATACGCAAAACAACACACCAATACAACAATGTAACATAAGCCAAATTTGGCAAGAATCAATTCAGGGGTCGGCTAAGTATAAAAATCGGAGAAGGTTGCATTTTCCTTTAGATGGAGAGACTGATTCTGTAGATAATAATCAAGAATCACCGTACCGCGCTGCTACCCCAACTTTTCGGAGGGGTGACCACAGTGGACGGCAAAATATAGGAGGATGGAGCCCTGGCCTAAGTCCATTGGACGAAGAAGAGGTCACCCCAGAACCGGTGAGACGAACAAGATGGCATACTGCTAAACAAAGTGTTCCGGTAACATGTTATGCCAGAGAACCGGAAGTTTATGGACCTAATATAAGACCCAGAGAACTTTTCCCAGATTCTATTATCGAAGAAGACGTTGTCGAAGAGGCTTCAATGATTCCGCCAGTAATTCCAAAAACATACGGTAATGATACATCGGTTTCTAATGTAGAGCAAAATCTGCGTTCTCCGGGTGCAGGATTAATCGCTTTGCATCGTGGTGAAACTGTAACGCATCGTAAATGGCGTGAGCAATTCGGTCATTTCTTTGGTGGGTCCCCGGTAGTTGCTGATGAAGTTAACCTGAAACGTAAGGTGTTGACATGGCCTAAACCAGGTTTCATAAACCGACCACCAAAATGGAAGCCAAAACTGCCTCCACTTGCGCAGGGAGGAAAGATAATTCCAAGAATGACACGTCGGATTGAAGCACAAAGAGCAGCAGCTGATCTTGTAGCTCCAAATGCGGAAGCTACTGTAGTACCAAAAAAGCCATTGGTTATAGTGCCAAGAATGACACGGCGGATTGAAGAAAAAATGAAAGCTGCTGCTCAGAATCGGGAAGCAGTCGCAAATCAGGGTGCACTACCAAAAGGGCATATCCGGGGTAAAGTGCCAAAGAAGAGTTCACCGGTTTTAGTCCAAACACCTTGTCCACAAAATGCTGTGGCACGGAAGATTTCTCCAGTTGTAGTGCCCAAGAAGGTGACTCCTGTTTTAGTCCAAACACAACCACTACAAACAGCTGTAGAAAGGAAAATTGCTCCAGCTGCAGTGCCCCAAAAGATTACTCCAAGTGCAGTGCCCAAAAAGATTACTCCAGGTGCAGTGCCCAAAAAGATTACTCCAGCTGCAGTGCCCAAAAAGACTACTTCAGGTACAGTGCCCAAAAAGATTACTCAAGAGCAGATTTCTTGTGCTGTACCAAAGAAGGTTTCAGACCAAAAACAGCCACCTCAGGAGCGATGTTATGCTGCAGAGGGTGCACGTCCAAAAACTACACGTTCTCGTACTGCAAGACAAGATATTACAGGGGACGGAAATCCAGAAAGGCGTTCTCGAACCACTGTTGCTGTCCCTCGAAGTCCTCCTACCGCAATGTCAAGGAAGGTTTCCCCTGTTGCAGCAGCGTCAAATCAGATAGCAGCAGTTCAAATACGGGTGGCTTCAATGATTCCGCCAGTAATTCCAAAAACATACAGTAATGATAGATCGGTTTCTAATGTAGAGCAAAATCTGCGTTCTCCGGCTGCAGGATTAATCGCTTTGCATCGTGGTGAAACACTAACGCATCGTAAATGGCGTGAGCAATTCGGTCATTCCATTGGTGGGTCCCCGGTAGTTGCTGATGAAGTTAACCTGAAACGTAAGGTGTTGACATGGCCTAAACCACGTTTCATAAACCGACCACAAAAATGGAAGCCACAACTGTCTCCACTTGTGCAGGAAGAAGAGATAATTCCAGAATTGACACCTCAGGAGCGATGTTATGCTGCGGAGGGTGCACGTCCAAAAACTACACGTTCTCGTACTGCAAGACAAGATGTTACAGGGGACGGAAATCCAGAGAGGCGTTCTCGAACCACTGTTGCTGTCCCTCGTAGTTCTCCTCCCGCAATGTCAAGGAAGGTTTCCCCTGTTGCAGCAGCGTCAAATCAGATAGCAGCAGTTGAAATACGGTTGCCTCTTACCGCAACACCCCAAGTAGGCCTGGTTCGCCGGGGTGCAGTTCAAAAACAGCCACCTCAGGAGCGATGTTATGCTGCAGAGGGTGCACGTCCAAAAACTACACGTTCTCGTACTGCAAGACAAGATGTTACAGGGGACGGAAATCCAGAAAGGCGTTCTCGAACCACTGTTGCTGTCCCTCGAAGTCCTCCTACCACAATTTCAAGGAAGGTTTCCCCTGTTGCAGCAGCGTCAAATCAGATAGCAGCAGTTCAAATACGGGTGGCTTCAATGATTCCGCCAGTAATTCCAAAAACATACAGTAATGATAGATCGGTTTCTAATGTAGAGCAAAATCTGCGTTCTCCGGCTGCAGGATTAATCGCTTTGCATCGTGGTGAAACACTAACGCATCGTAAATGGCGTGAGCAATTCGGTCATTCCGTTGGTGGGTCCCCGGTAGTTGCTGATGAAATTAACCTGAAACGTAAGGTGTTGACATGGCCTAAACCACGTTTCATAAACCGACCACAAAAATGGAAGCTACAACTGTCTCCACTTGTGCAGGAAGAAGAGATAATTCCAGAATTGACACCTCAGGAGCAATGTTATGCTGCAGAGGGTGCACGTCCAAAAACTACACGTTCTCGTACTGCAAGACAAGATGTTACAGGGGACGGAAATCTAGAGAAGCGTTCTCGAACCACTGTTGCTGTCCCTCGCAGTTCTCCTACCGCAATGTCAAGGAAGGTTACCCCTGTTGCAGCAGCGTCAAGTCAGATAGCAGCAGTTCAAATAGGGTTGCCTCTTACCGCAACACCCCAATTAGGAAAGGTTCGCCGGGGTGCAGTTCAAAAACAGCCACCTCAGGAGAGATGTTATGCTGCAGAGGGTGCACGTCCAAAAACTACACGTTCTCGTACTGCAAGACAAGATGTTACAGGGGACGGAAATCCAGAAAGGCGTTCTCGAACCACTGTTGCTGTCCCTCGTAGACCTTTGTTACCAACGAATATTACTCCTGCAGCAGGATCAGTGCAGGTTTCTTGTGCTGTACCAAAGAAGAGTTCTCCTACCGCAATGTCAAGGAAGGTTTCCCCTGTTGCAGCAGCGTCAAATCAGACAGCAGCAGTTCAAATACGGGTGGCTTCAATGATTCCGCCAGTAATTCCAAAAACATACAGTAATGATAGATCGGTTTCTAACGTAGAGCAAAATCTGCGTTCTCCGGCTGCAGGATTAATCGCTTTGCATCGTGGTGAAACTCTAGCGCATCGTAAATGGCGTGAGCAATTCGGCCATTCCGTTGGTGGGTCCCCGGTAGTTACTGATGAAGTTAACCTGAAACGTAAGGTGTTGACATGGCCTAAACCACGTTTCATAAACCGACCACAAAAATGGAAGCCACAACTGTCTCCACTTGTGCAGGAAGAAGAGATAATTCCAGAATTGACACCTCAGGAGCGATGTTATGCTGCAGAGGGTGCACGTCCAAAAACTACACGTTCTCGTACTGCAAGACAAGATGTTACAGGGGACGGAAATCCAGAGAGGCGTTCTCGAACCACTGTTGCTGTCCCTCGTAGTTCTTCTCCCGCAATGTCAAGGAAGGTTACCCCTGTTGCAGCAGCGTCAAATCAGATAGCAGCAGTTGAAGTACGGTTGCCTCTTACCGCAACACCCCAAGTAGGCCTGGTTCGCCGGGGTGCAGTTCAAAAACAGCCACCTCAGGAGCGATGTTATGCTGCAGAGGGTGCACGTCCAAAAACTACACGTTCTCGTACTGCAAGACAAGATGTTACAGGGGATGGAAATCCAGAGAGGCGTTCTCGAACCACTGTTGCTGTCCCTCGAAGTCCTCCTACCGCAATGTCAAGGAAGGTTACCCCTGTTGCAGCAGCGTCAAATCAGATAGCAGCAGTTCAAATACGGGTGGCTTCAATGATTCCGCCAGTAATTCCAAAAACATACAGTAATGATAGATCGGTTTCTAACGTAGAGCAAAATCTGCGTTCTCCGGCTGCAGGATTAATCGCTTTGCATCGTGGTGAAACACCAACGCATCGTAAATGGCGTGAGCAATTCGGTCATTTCTTTGGTGGGTCCCCGGTAGTTACTGATGAAGTTAACCTGAAACGTAAGGTGTTGACATGGCCTAAACCACGTTTCATAAACCGACCGCCAAAAAGGAAGCTAACACTGCCTCCACTTGTGGAGGGAGAAACGATAATTCCAGAATTGACACCTCAGGAGAGATGTTATGCTGCAGAGGGTGCACGTCCAAAAACTACACGTTCTCGTACTGCAAGACAAGATGTTACAGGCGATGGAAATCCAGAAAGCCGTTCTCGAACCACTGTTGCTGTCCCTCGTAGGCCTTTGTTGCCAACGAATATTACTCCTGCAGCAGAATCAGTGCAGATTTCTCGTGCTGTACCAAAGAAGATTTCTACTACCGCAATGTCAAGGAAGGTTACCCCTGTTGCAGCAGCATCAAATCAGACAGCAGCAGTTCAAATACGGTTGTCTCTTACCGAAACACCCCCCGAGGGAGCTTCCTCAATTTCAGCTCAAGTAGCTGGTCAGGTTCGCCTGGGTGCAGTCCAAAAGCAGCCACCTCAGGAGGGATGTGTTGCTGCAGAGGGTGCGAGTCTAAAAACTACACGTTCTCGTACTGCAAGACAAGATGTTACAGGGGACGGAAATCCAAAAAGGCATTCTCGAGCCAAAACTATAAAGAAATGCCCATCTACCAAAGCTATAAAGAAATGCCCATCTACACACAAATACACAAAACCAAGACCACCTTTGATATTTAACAAAGTTGAGGATTTTTATGCCGCAGTGGATGATTAATTGGGTTCGAATGAATTGGAAGCTCCCAATAGAGATTAAACGATAATTTAAAGTTCTTTTATCTCAACTTTTATCTCACCAAAGCGTGACAGAATAAAATGGCAGACTAAACCGAATCCATGTACAGAAGATGAATGATACTCAACCAAGGGGCCCAATAGATATAAATTTATTTTATGAATTTTGGATTTTAATAATAAATAAACTGTTTATTTAATGATCATACAACATAAATGTGTAATTGGTCAAACGCCATTAGAATACATTCAAAACCCCATATACTTACATGCATGTAGTTAAAAACTAAAACTATTAGTTTATAAAATAATATTTAAAATTGACAATCAAGACGAATGCTCCATGTAAGGACTGGCAGTCTTCGCGGGTAAATCGATTTGGGAATGTAACGATACCAATAATATACGGGTTAGGTTGCATAAAAAATTTCACGTATGAAATCCACCTATAATACAAACCGCTGTATTTAAAATTATTCCACCACGAAGAATATTAACGGACGAAAGTGATTGTTAATTCAAAATATTTTAGACTTGTGGATTGCAAATATAGAGTTCTGGCAAGTAGGTATCATGTAATAAGCCAGAGAACTCGAAGATATTTATAACTTCTTTAACCTCGTGAAGTAGATACACCTGGTTTCCGATTGCTGTTCGTGTTACCTCCTCAGCGCCGTATAGGTATTTCGATACTGAGTGTTCCATGGACGACATTTTGAAACTAACTTACACAATACAGTGAAACCTAATCGAGTATTAAATAAAAAATGCCGTCGTGTATCTGGCATAGTAATCTGAAAAACTTGAATTCAAACGAGAAACAGAGAATAGATCACCGGTAGTGATAAAAAACTACAGCCCTAAATCTATGATAGTGCAAACTAATGACTTATGCAGTAGAAATCGTGACCACATTCATAGTGGTAAGGTAAACATAGTAATGAAATCGGAACCGGAAATAGAGGTACAACCAGCAATCATTGAAGCTTTAACGTCAACTCAATTACCAAATACCATGAGAACAAAAGCAGAAAGCAAATATTAACCCCTAGTACATCAAAACCAAAAACCGGAATACCGCAAAGATTGGACCTTTAAACGTCCAGTTGTCGAACATATATATATATACTACAAAAGTGATCAGATTTTGTTCACACAATGTAAATTCGGGTGATCTTTAGCCAATCAAATCATTCACTTTGACCAAATGCGAACTCGCTCCAAAATAAAATAATAAAATAATAAACTAATCGTACAAAAAAAAACTGAAACTATAAAACTATAATTATAAGCAGAATGTGGATGTAAAAATCCACGAACATTTCTACACTCGAAAATCCACGTTCACGAATGTAACAATATAGTGTTCTAGAATATTATAGAAACCAACAAAAGTTCAATAGATCTTATAGCTCCGATTTTCGATTCGCAATCCATTTCTATACAACGAACTTATGAAAATTATAAACTAAAAGGATAGCAGGGATAATTAAAAGAAATCGAGGAGCATTTTTCAGAAATAAATTCATTGCAAACCGCAACACAAGAATTATAAATGCAGCACCAACATTTTTGTAAGCTGATGAAAAGAAGTCCATAAGACAAAAATTTTGTGTCAACTTGTTAAAACGGGTGTTGACCATTCTTGGTAATCCATTACCAGTATCGATTCCAAATCCACCATCATCAACACAAGAGTTTGAGATTTTTGTATCCAAGCTATCCGTTGCATTGAACAAAGTTATATTAGAGGTGCATGTCCTCTTATAGTAAGCCTTTGGGAACGTCCCGGTGCTAGAAGCACGAATGCTTCTGGGGATTGGGATTGCTACGAGTTTAATGAAGTCCTCAAAATATTAGTTTTTAAATGGCATTACTGGCCCCTTACTGTGTCAACAATCTGACTCTAGCTGTTTCGTTCCTGAGCATCGTTTTCATACTACCCTAGACAAACTGAAGAAGACAAGTCGTTCTCTACACCGTAGAGCCATCATTGCCTACCACTACCTCTGCTCTAATTCGTTCCGGATCCGCACGTAGAACGTAACCGATATTGGCACAGAGGTTTCCCTCCCGTTCCTAAATGGCGGGTCTTAGTCCCAGTCATTAAATCCATGGTCCAATGTGAGATCCTTAAAAAACCCCTGACGTCACTTTGATTGGTTTAGATTTTTCACTCCCAATTGTCGCATATTGTACGCGACTAGACAAATATCAGTTGAACCATTTAATTTTTTGAAAAGCCAAAGTTATAAAGATTTTCTGTAGGCTTGTGACGGCAGATGGAGTCAAATGCATTACTAAAATCAGTAATCTACGCGGTTGTCGACATGTAAAATATAACGTAGATTACTTGGCAGTGTTTTTTGTGAATGTCGACAGTTAAAATAATGTCAACAACCTAAGATATTTTAGCGATCATCTAGAGGTGATTCTTTCATTTGTTTTTTGTTGACAAATGACGCATGAGTAGTTTCAAATTGTCATCGTGTTTTTATTTATTCAGTATTGTTTGCCATTTCATCATATGGAAAGACTCAGCCCGGCATAGCGGATACAAATTGTTCAGCTTTATTACGAGAATTAGCGTTCTGTGATGAATGTGTTTCGTGCCGTTAGACCAAGTTACGGGTGACGTAATTGGCCTGTCGAGACCACTATTTGGAGTACCGTCGAAAAGTTTGAATCCCAGTTTACAGTATTGGATGATACGCGACTAAATAGACGGTTTGGTTTGGTTTATGCGGCTATGAAATATTCGTCCATATTTCTTCGTTATTGCGCCATGGTAACGGAATATTTGCTGTCTGAAATTGAAGCCCGACCTCGACGACATTTGGTTCCAAGAGGTCGGCGCTATTTGCCATATAGCACGCGAAGCTATATGTACTTATTGAAAAATCATGTTGGCGAGCAATTAATTTCACGATTCGGATCGTTGAATTGGCTATTTAGCTCGTGTGATACCTCTAGACTCTTTTTTTTGGGGCTACGCAAAGTCCATAAAGTTTATGTGAATAAACCAGCTAGATTTGAGGCATTGGAAGCCAACATTATTCGTGTCATTCGCCAATTACCATTCGATATTCTCGAATGCGTCATCAAAAATTGGATTTTGAGAAAGGACCATCGCAGTTGCGGCCATCATTTGAAAGAAGTAATCTTTAAAAAATAAATGGCAAGAAATGTTCTTTTGAATGATAATAAAGTTTCCATACGATTAAATTAAACGATTTTAATACGATTTTAATTTTTACACAAATCACCTGTATAGATTTCGTTATTACGGATAAAATCACGCACATGTTGTTTGATGTTTCCTATTTCTGGCATTACTGCCGGTGTGACTTTTGCACTTCAGCACTCGAAAATCTGTGGAGTATTTGAGATAACATTGATTTGATTAATCTCGTACAAATTTATTGATTCTGTTGGGATTAGATTCGTGTGAACGAGCTATATGACCAAAACTTTACTGCTGAATCGTGTTGAAGAATTAGCGGCAAAATACGTCGTTAAGAAAAATTTGACAAAAACGTGGCTCCACAACTGCAAATTGCCAAATCATACATTTTTTTGCAAATGTATCTAACCGGAAGTGTTTCAAAACCAATTTCATATACGTTTCGTAATCTATTAAAACAAAACCACTAAATTTGTCATCAGTCTTGTTTTATCAAACAAGTGTTGGTTATCTCAACGATTTGGCTTTTTAATAACTCGGTAGCACTTATTGCCTTCCTGAACTCGAATTCGTTTTACCATAGAGAGGGGTGTGTTAAATTTTATGGCACGGCCATAGTTAAATTTCCCCGGATTATTTGTAATGAAAGTTATATCCTTTTTGTCTGATTTCTTGTGAGCCATTTTTTCCGATTTTTCTGATAGCGTTCCACCGTCATAAAGAGGGCCCCACTCTATATAACGCTATATATCGTTGTTTTTTGTCAATTTAATAATTTAAATGGTAATGGATAAACATGACGCTGAAGTAGATTCATGGCCGCTCTTTTTGAAAAATGATTTAAATGCATTGACGGACATTCTATAAAACTATCACCAATAAGACATTATTCCTGAAGAAATTTGGTCACCCTTTAGTTTAGAACTAATTGACAAAACCACTCTAGGAATTGTCTACATTAACAACGTTGTGTACGTTGTTAAAGTTATCTACGGGTTATCGACACGTCAATGTAGAAAATAATAGATAGGTCTAACTATTCTGGATGTTAACGAGAGATTGGATAGATTCCGTAATTTTTTTACTAAAATATTCACATTTCTTTTTTTAAATAGAGTTTGGAATATTATCCGACTCACATCCCGACTCATAAACTGATTAGGACATTATTATTTACGGTTGATTGACTGGTAAACCAATTGATTTTTTAACTTGGTATATACATATTGAAAAAAATCCGCAAACATATCAGCAATTTTTTTGGGATCTGAAGTCTTATTATCGTTCGAAGATATTAGTTGGATAACCATCAATTACTCGTTTGGATCTAAAGTATTTCCAGAATTGTTTGGGGTTGGTTGTAATGTTTCGTTGGATATCCGCAATATACGGGAGGTGCTATTTCATGAAGTCTATATCAAATTTTTCATTAGATTGGAAAAACGTAGGCCTATCCGATTCTAAACCACTTTTAGTTATCTTGACATATAGGCTTTGGATTTACTGTTCTTCAGATTTATCACAATGGAATGTGGGTTCCAGAAATTGTAATAAAATCATTGGTGCTTACGGCAGTATCACTGTAGTACTGCAGTCCAGTGTGGTTTATATCAACAAATGGATTGAATTATTTAGTCACTTTAAATATTTCTGCATCGTTTGTGAAAAATCCCCGTACATAAGGTGTTCCTGGAATTCCGGCAGGCCTATGAGAGAGATTGTGGTCTGGGCTGGAATATCTAGGTATGCCAACAAAAATGGTGTGTAGAATGACAGTGACACAGTCTCAAAGATGTGTTAAAGTTGAGAACAGGCTATCAAGAATTTTTGCAGTTAGCTCGGGTGTTCGGCAAGGAAACGCTCTATCCCCGATACTCTTCAATCTCATGTTGGAGTACATCTTTCGTAAAACTGAAACACCTCAGCGCAACATCTTTTATCGCTAGTTCAATCAGGTGCAATTTGCATATGCAGATTACATATGCGTGATTGGATTGAATAGCAACGGAGTGAAGAAAAGACTTGATCCGCTTGTAGGGTTTTCAGCTACTGTCGGACTCCAGATCAATGAGTCCAAAACGAAATACACGATCTCAGGTTAAAGTGACAGTGGCACACCAGATTTTAATAGTGGCCACTACACGTTTGAAGGAGTGAGGAGGTTCAAATATTTGGGCTCTCTTATCACTCACGATAACAGTGTGGGTGAGGATATTAAAGTGCGGCTGGTAGCTGGCAGCCGTGCTCTGTATCATCTAACGCCACTGCTAACATCTAAGCACCTATCAAGTGCCGAGAAGGTGAGCTTTATAAAGCGCTGATCAGGCCCGTTGTTATGTTTGGATGTGAAAGTTGGACGCTGACGGATGGGTAAGAGCGATGACTCCTTACATTTGAGAGAAGATTCATGCATGTGATTTATGGCCCAAAACGCGAAATAGATGGCACATACCGAGCTCTGTACAATTTCGAGATCAGAGATCTGATGAAGATCCCCGATATTCTACATAAAATAAAATCTCAGCGAGTACGATGGCTCGGTCACGTTCTGCGTGCTGATCCGGAACGAATTGTGCAGCGATCTCGATCGTTGCAGGCGACGATGGCTCCACGGTGTTGAGAATGACTTTGCTTCTTCAGGTTGTCCAGGACAGTATGAAGACCAAGCCCAGGATCGAAACCGTTGGAGGCAGATTTTTGACGCAGTAAGGGGCCAATAATGGCCTTAAAGACTGTATTATTATTATTAGTACCAAAACTAAATCATTTCGTTTGGTGATATTAATTAACTCGTCCACTGCATCTGCCATATATCTCACTACATGAACCCGGTGGTATGTAGGCTGTATAAATAAACAGATTAGTCCGATTTATTTTGACCTTGCACTCATGCTGAGTTGTAGTACTATTCTTGTTTGTCTACAAATCGTGTTTGCATACGCGAATGATGTTGATATTGCAGTCTTCGGAAAATATCCTTGTACGCTGAGCGAGCATATGCAATGCTCATTCGGCTGTTTCTCTAAGTGAACCAGCAGCTGTGGACTAAGCGTATATTCACAAAAAACGGAGTTAGTATTGTTTACCAAGAGGCGCAGACTTCCGCCGTGTGACCGCCAACACTAAATTGAAATTTGCGAATATAGCGAAATAACTTGGGCTTATTTTGGACAGCCAGGCTAAGCGGGAATGAAACATTTTTAAAAGGGTAAAGAAAGCTACTATAGTGTTCTACTGCTGTAAAAAAGCCATTGGGAAGAGATGGGGTCTGGAGTTCCACGTAGCATACTGACTTTATGTTTCGGTGGTCAGACCCATACTACTATATGGTATTGCTGTTTGGTGGCCAGCTTTAAAATGTATGGTTAACATGAATCTTGTGATGAAAGTTCAAAGACAGTTTGCTTGTGTATAAGTGAAACACTTAGGGGCACCACATTTAATCTAGCTTTGGAGATTGTCTTTCATATCACCCCCTTGGATCTTACGGTCAAACAGTTAGCAGCGTGCACAGCCATAAGGCTGAAATCCATATCTATGTGGACCTGCAACAACATTGCACTCATCCATTTTGACCAACAGGATATTTCTCTCACTACTCTATCCCATCGCTATCTTTCAAGATCATGTAGTTTTCTGATAATTGAAAATGGAATTCATAGCCTTTTTTACAGACAGTCAAGCTGCCATTAAAACAGAAGAGCTTGGCCATCAAGGCACAACATGTCACATTTCACAAAACAGGCTGGATATCGAAATACCGCTCACTTCATGTAAATTTCTGCATCAGGAGGATTTAATGAGAGAACCCTTAAAACCCGGTATCCCCACTTATAATCACAGCCGTAGCTGCGAAGAAACATATTCCACCGGCTTTGCACTTGTCCTCGTCTAGCACACAGCACAATGAAATTGCTCCCCATCTGGATGACCTCATCGATCTTAGTACGATCGGTTGGTTCGATGAGTGAGGAGGAGGAAATTTTAAATGTGGTATAGCTACGGGCCAGTTGTGTCTATGCTAGTTCTTAACAGCCACCCTAACCTAACCTAAGTTGACCAAGATTATTTAAATTATCTTGCTGCAGAGTAAGTATAATAGTGTCTCGACTAAATCTACTCAAATTGAATAAAAAATTAAATAAAACTCAAAATCGTGTGTGTTCAATAAAATTCAATATCAATTTTGTTTTAATAAATAAAATCATCTTTTTTTTTGTGTTTTTGGTTGTTTAATTTACAATTTTTGAAAATTTTTAATATACAACATATATAAATTCTAATAAAAACTAAAAGGTATGTATTTTATATAAAGAAATTGAACAATATGCATACAAAGAAAAAAATTCAGCACCTTTAACCTTTAAGTGTTTTCACATTAATTTTCATTTTTTTACAAACGAATATTGTAATGTTAGTAATTTTTTTCTTTTTTAAATTTAATTATACATTTTGTGTGTTATTCAGAATTTTTATTTTACCCTGAGGATATATAAGTAGTTTAATTAATTTGATTAATTTTTTTTTTTTTTTTTTTTTTAAATATAAATGGACAACAATTTTTATATATATAACAAAAAAAAAAGATTACAATATATTTAATAGTGGTACAGATCAACATTCATGCAATTGTTGTTAACAGGATGTTCTGTTTTTCATTTGTATATAATTAATAAAAAAAAACAGTGGCTTGGGGGAGGTTTTCGTACAAAAAAATATATATGTAGATTTATATAAAATGGTTTCCATCATCTCACAGAAAATTTAAAAAAAAAAATATATTTATTGGATACTCGTGTAAACAAACAACTATTTGATTGAGGGGCATATCAAATACCCCCTTGCAATAAAAATAGTTCAAAAATACCCATTTGATTTATCATTATCAAAGGGCGAATCAATCATTTTCTTTGTGTAGTGCTGATGTGATTGCTAGAGCGCCGCCTGGAATGAAACGAACAAAATTGTCCGATACTAATGGTCCCATCG
Source organism: Tipula unca (assembly GCA_951394425.1). NCBI lineage: Eukaryota > Metazoa > Arthropoda > Insecta > Diptera > Tipulidae > Tipula > Tipula unca. The sequence continues at coordinate 213,931,236 of OX596380.1, forward strand.
CGTATAATCCTTTCATATGTGTGCGCTGCACTTCGTGCGTATACTTATCGATCAGGATTGGATTTGATTTACAATCGATTGGTTTGTACGGATTTTCACCGAGTCCGATTCCCAGCATCGAAATCATACATTGTTTACATTCGTCATTGTCCGAAATTAGTTTCACAAGTTCTTCGTCGTTTTGAATCACGTTTTTTGTATTATTTATCCGATTATTATGTCCACAATTTCGCCGGATTTCAGTTAGTCGTCGTGGTCGCTCACAAATATTTAAATTCCTGCATTTCACACACAAAGTCTTCAACCACTCGAGTTTTTTATTGCACTTCTGTTGTAAATCAAATGTTTCCGTGATAATCGTCGGTTGCGGATGATGTACTGTTAAAAATGTGAAATCCGGCCGTGCACCAATCAAAATAGCACAATAACTAACATCAAGCTCTACCGAATCTTTACTCTTAAGATTTTTTAAAGTGACCAAATGACTAGCACCCGCCACTGAATATTGATGATCTAGTTGCGAGATTGTGTATCCCGGATAGGCGGTATAAAAATCATGATGTTTCATATGATTTTGCATCATTTTATGAATTTCATGATATTCGGGATAAATATTCTCGGGCAACATTTTATCTAAACCTGTGTTATGATTACGATACACATGAATCACGTGCAATTTTAGTGAACGGCACTTTTGGATTGCATCTGCAGCACTTAAACCAGCACCAACGATAATGATTGGCTTTAAATCTGAAAATTTATAAAATAAAATTATAAAAGATTTGAATCTTGAAAATATTTTTAAAGGTGTCTCAGATAAAAAATATAAAAATCTGGTAAAATTTTGGTTTGGATAATCCGCCAACATTTTTTATTTTATTCTAAATTCGGGATTGCGCGAAATAGTGATACTGCTCTCACCTGAATTGTGCATTGAACCAATCTATGAAGATTGTTCACGCCGCACATTACACATGTCAACAGCAACATAAACCACACCAAACGAAATACCAAATTCAACGGGAATGCAGACGAAATTTACCAACACAAAACTATAAAAATAATTTTTGTTTTAGACAAATACGTTACGATGTGTACGATACATACCTAATTTTTCGTCGGCACTCAAATTTTCTAGTGTACTCTCCAATTCAGGCAACTCGTGTTTAACCCAGGAATTTGCGTGATTTTCTCCGCGCACTCCCAATCGATTTGCAAAATCCGAACTTCCATTGGCTAGCACTACATTTTTGCATATATAACTAAACGGTTTCTTAGTGAGTTGATGATATCTATAATTAATGAATATTGATCAGTACATAGGTCGAAAGACAATCTATAACGTATTTAATATTAACCCAGCCACAATCCATCGAACACTCCGATTATAATTGTACTCGTTCGCATCTTGTTTACTTAAAGGTAACACCGATGTAACAACCGCATTATTTTGAAAATATTTTTTCAAATTCATTTTGGTTACATAATTTTTGTAATACTCAGCTATATCCGAAGTAAGCGCTCGCGTTTCCTCATTCGACGATTTCTTCGTCACCGTCTTATCAATTTCATATTTTATCCCATTATTACTATTAATATTATTATTATTGCTATATTGCTTTTGATTTTTATTATCACAGTTACATAATAAAAATTTTGTCTTAGACATTAATAAATTATCCTGATTATTATTCAGCTGATTCCTTTTGCACACGGTGCATAATTTGTTTGATTTAATTTGTTGCTGTTCTTGCCATGTTTTAAAATCAAATCCAGGCAATGACATCCACGCGGATAACGATAATGTTCTTATATTAGGATCCATACGTTGCCATGCACCGCCTGGTTCATCTTTTCCTAAAACTACATGACTTATTTCCTTATCCGAATGATATTTATATTTTAACATTGATGGCAGTTCATAACCTAGATCGGCGCACGGATGTTGTAAATTATCTAATAATAAGGATACGGGATTTGTGCTACGTCCTTCTAAACCTTCGGCCAATTGATACAAGTCGTGTAAAACAAGGCTTTCATTGTTATCTAGATATTCGAGCCGAGCACGTAATAATTCATCCGGATGCTTTCCAATTAACTCTTTGGCCCAATATGGCCAATGGCCTGATAACATGAATGATAGTGATATACCACTTGGTCCATTTCCTAAAAATGAATAAAATAAAAAAAATACGGTAATTATTCAAGCCGAACAAATAATTTGGTTCGCATTAATAGTTTTTGGTGTGAAGGTTACAGAAACGCTAAGCATGTAATTACATAATTTGCAATAAATTCATATTTAGAAATCCAATCAATGTCAACAAAATTTTTGACAGGTACCTTATAAATTCTAATTTTTTAATCGACTATTTACATTAGATACGATATAATAATATTATTAGTAAATAAAACGTGTAATTCAATTCGTTAAGAACACGATTAGCATGATTAGAAATGGATAGATACACCAAGAAAATTTTGAATATTTCTATTCTATAATAGATGTTTAGAAATTATCATATTTTATGCTGTCAGATTTATGCCAATTCCAACTATCGATTTTTCATGATAAACACGATCGCAGTTTCCTATTAATTAAATGTAAATCACTAACAACAATTTCTAAACATCGTCAAATCAATGTGTTTCCGCGCTAAAGCGAAAACTATCCATCTCCAAAGTAAATAATCTTTTAAAAATTATACAATGAGCGAGCATATTACAATCAACTCGTCCTTCATTCGTTAATTTAGAAAGGGTGTTTTAAGCTTTGGTGGACACAGAGAACGGGAAATGGAATGGGCTCTCTAGGATGGGAAAAACTAACGAAGATCCATATACATCACGTACAGTGATGAAATGCGATTCATTGATTATATCAATATGGGGGCCATGTGTTCCACAGTGTTAACCTTCGCATTTAATTTAAAAAATATATTACTGAAATTTGTATTAATAACTATTTTATTTTGTAAATATTTTGCTTTATATTTAAACAAAATTGTTCTAATTAAAATATTACAATTATAGTAAAGTTTGTTTATTTGAGAATTTACATTTGTCACAATAATCAATAGAACACAATATATTTCAAATCGATAAATTTTTTGGTTATTTAAACAATGAGAATTGTCAATAATATTGATTATAAGTAGGTGAAATTAAGTTGTATGTTTATTTTAATTAAATATTAATCTATTTTAGACACGCACATGAGTCAGCATAATATTTAACTACGTAGCAGTAACTAAGTACCCCCTAATTTTCCAAAAAAAATTATAATAATAATCAAAAGTTCAAAAGCTATTAAGTACAATATATAAATATGGAACATAACAATGATAATCTTTAAAGTTCATATTTAATCTAACATTTTAAATTATTAATAATTAATTATAAAATTAAATAAATAAATAGTTGAGGTTTGTATGTATGCATATGCGTAAAACAATCAGTACATTCATAAAATTAACCTTGACCTACGTAAACCATGTAATACGTGATACATTTAAATCCTTTGCAGTTTGAATATTATTTAAGATACTCGTACGAAAAAATTGGCAATTGTACAATATTTTCAAGTAATAATACATCACATCGCGTACATACAATGAGCGAGCTATAAATCATCTTACAATATTATTATACAATCACGTTTTTATAATAAATAAAAGCCACAAGTCTACCGAGTCGCCACGATTCATTCATATTCTGCAACAAATAAATATAATTTTGCATGTGTAGTACGGAATCGAACGAATGCCTATATCTAATTAGCATGTCATTCATATACTTATTCATTCATCAAACAAATAATTGATGCAAATTAATTATTTTATTTTAATTTTATTATTTGCATAATAAATTTGTATACGTAGTTTTATTAAGCCGGCCCCCATTTTCAAAAGAGGTAATGATTTAAACGCAATACGGAATTTTTGATAAAGAAATTAGTTCTAGATAATTCTAAGTCTATATAGATAAGAATTTTGTGCTTTGTCATTCAACTCGTGTTGTGTGTGCACATTACTTTCAATTTATAATCTATACAATAAAACGGACATTAATTTCGCGAGTACACATGTATACTATTGAATATGTAAATATCGATAGTTTAAAATTGTGTGAAATGGTTTATGTCGAAAGTTTCCTGGAATTGTTGATAGTAAAAATTGGAATATAAACATTGTTTTTACACTCATCTTAAGTGTAAATTGATAGCATATCAAAATCTATAATCGAATACTGTATAAGTTTATTATACACATAAAATCTATAAATCATTTCTATACCTTACGATATGACGTAAATCCACACAATATTTTCTTGTCTTAAATTTCAATGACCAAGAAATACAGTGTATACAAATAAATAAATACTGATGAAGCTGCAATCCATTACAACAGTCTATTGATATTATAAACCAGTTTTTGAATTTACCTCCGGATCGTAATTTCTAGTTAATATTATATTGATTTATGTGTACACTGCGTACATTACTAAATATGATACCGGAATGCGCCAAGATCAAAACCAATATTATATGTATGTACTCGTACATACTAAAGAATATAAAATGTTATCTCTGATTTGTAAGCGTGTTTACTTAGTGATGAAAATACATTTATTTCGTATTTTAATTAATTCGTGTATAAAAATAACGCGTTATCTATGTATGTATGAACAGAACATGGCAATTATGTAGAATTTTTGTTTAAATTATTCTTGCTAATATTCTTATACACAAAGATAAGAAAGGCACAATTATTATTTCGCAACACAAAATCATAATTCATAATATGTAAGCGCCTAGTGCAAAATAGATAAGTCATGAAATGCCAATCAAATGGTACAGGGTCATTCACCTATTTCCTATGTATTCACCTATTTCCTATGTGGGATTTAATAAATTTAGCCAAAACTACTCTTATAAATGTACTAATATTCGTTTTACTAAACAAAATAGTGTTTGCATATTTTAGTTTGGACATACATACTCGTATATAGACATATCAATCAATATGCATATTATGAATTAATTATTATTCAGAATAGAATTATTTATAGTTTAACCTTATATGAACATATTATATATGGATGTATGTACTTGTACACATAGCAATCAGCGCGAGTACTAAGCTCAATTCATACAACAAGCCTGCCGTTGTCATTTGCATGACTACCGCCATCAAATTCAATGTTTTAGATTAGGAAGTAAAGAGGCAGTGATAAGATTTATGTTATGCTTACAAACTCGTGCAAAGCCCAATAAAAACGACAAATATAAATCTTAACAAGACAGCACACTATTTGTTTATTTAGCAAATATTAAAAATATAATTAAAACATTTCACATTGTTGCTTGCTTTCTATATTTAAACAAGTGACGATGATAGCTTAATGAATAGACATAAATATTTTTAAAACGCATACATGTTTTGTAGTGTTTGTAAATTATACATACATATGTACAAATGTTCGGGTGTTAAAATTTGAAATCCCAAGTTTTGTGATTTAATCACATGTATTATTACCCAATCTATAAATATAGAAATCTACTTTTATAACTCACTGGAATACATAATGATAACTATAAAATAAAAGAATTTTCCGGATGAGTAAATACTGAAACTATTTTTAGAGAGCCAACCTTTAAACTATATTCATGACGTAGATCGTATATATGTATATTTATAATACATTGTGTATAAAAATGAAACGAGAAAAACCAAAGTCATTAACACACTTCTTGAATTTCATAACATCTATGACGTAAATTCAATTTTTACTGCATTTTATATGATTCACCAATCCAAATATAGTATACTGTATACATAGAAAAGGGTATTCTTAATGACAATTAATTAAAATTATAAAAATAAAGAAACTATATCATCATCGTGATATATGATAATTGTTAACCTTGTACAAACACACATTTCGAAAATCAACTTACTCTGTGTACAAATATTACGTATGTATGCATAATACAAAATATTTTCATATTTGGTAAGTACTTAAAATCGTTTACAATGTAAATATTACTTATATCACGTGCAGTAATTATACGTAAAGTATAAAATTAAGATGTTCGTGTATTTGTTTACTTCCATTTAGGCCTTTGGATAAATACGAAAAACACGAGTATATAGGATGGCATATATGTAAATTTTTACGGTATATATTCGTGTTACCACTACACCGCAGTGTCTTTGAACTTGATCTTGGATCTATATATCAAAATATAAAATTCTGAATCAAACGAAATACTGTTTTTGTAAACAAAATAAAACGATTTTATGTGCAATAAAAAAAATATATTTGCCACCGTTCCCATAAAATCGAACCAAATTCTAATTCCTTACGTATACGATACAGTTCCATTGTGAAGAATCTTTTATGTACATATATATACAATACATACTTACTGCCAACTAAAGTAAACAAATCATCTTTATCGATTTTATTATTTTTTTAATTTAATTAACTATTCCATATTGTTAATTCTGTGCGATGACAAATTTTACCTCGAAATAGAAAAATTTAATAACGTTGGGATTTTTTTTATATACAGGTGATTGCCATTTAAATAAAATATCATATGCACATAAAAATTCATAATTAAATTTTCTACTCTATGTAAGTATAGTGATACGAAAGGTTTGGTCAAATGCAGTCAATATCGTAATCCAAAACCACAATCGGGGGGAAATTTTTGTAATTGGAATTCTTGAAATAATATTAATAGTTTTTGTTAGAATTCACAGTTACACACATGAATTTTAATTTAAAGTTTACCGATCTGTTAGATTTAATAAACTATACATGAATTCCAAAAATTAATTATAATTAAATATAAATTTTTACTGCAACACCATAGTGTATGGCAAACTTTTAAAAATAGACACACTGATTTACGGGTGATTAAAATAACATTATAATGTCCAAAGGAATTATTTCTTTTTGATGTTTTTCAAACGAACACAATTAACGTTATTTACTTAATGGATAAACAAATTAAAGCAGAGTATACAAACACCAGATAAAAGGCCAAATACTTAAGTCATTTTTTTTTTCAAAAAGGAGGATATGGAAATTTCAAATTTCCAAGTAGATATGCATACAACGTTACAACGTAATAATTTTACACTGGAGCAATAATCTCTAGTACCCGCTATTCAAATACCGCAGTCTTATCTTTATTTATAGATACCGAAATCAAACATGTTAATAATGGATGTAGATATTTTATTACCGATACAATCTTATTCAGGATAGGTATCAAATTCCATTAATAATAAGTAATAATTGTCAGGTATCGATGAATAGATATCGGCAAATAATGACGTACGCTTCAATTATATTTGAGCACGTACGTAACTCTTGTATCAAAACGATGTAAAAAAAACATTTTGTTGAATCATCCCGGGATAATAATTAAATTAAATTCAAATCGAATCATTTAACAATATCACCCTATGAGCTCATGCAATTTAAACTCAAACGAGGAATGTAGCTCTAAATATTTTTAAACATTATAGATATGTGTATGAATTCAAATTCAAATGTCAATATCTGATTGATAATAAAATAAAATATTGATTAGGAATATTTGATATGAGTATGCCAAATATTTTATGAATATTAAATTAATGACAAGAATAAGTGGGCTGACAAACTAAAAAATGGGAATAAAAAAAAACATTGTATATCATTTATCAATTTATAGAATATTAGATAAGCCGGGTGTCGCGTGACGACAATTAGAACAAGCAAATAACCAAACACCTCCATAAAACTCCAAAATTTTCCATTGAGCACAATGACCTAAAAAAAAAACCATAATAAATTGTCAAGTCATTCTACATCAGCTAAATAAATTTAGTATAGACCACAACCTTGACAATTAGGTAAGACTATATATTGTATATGTAAGTAGCTTACTATCCGTATTTATTTAATCATCAAAATTATAATTTTCTAAATTGAACTACCATTTAAGTATATTGTGTGTATATGAATAATCTATTATTCGCTCAAAAATATGTAATCTTCAAATTAAAGCATAGAGAATTAAAAAGAACTAATAAGACCAAATTTTATATATGTACTATTGTTGGACAGCGAATCGAAATGTACTATGGTGTACTCGTAAACCTAGTAAATTGTGAATAGCCGGGCCAAAACTAAAAGAAATAATTCGATTGAGCTGTGAATAGGTAATACACACGATTTTCTTGTTCGGAATAAAATAATAAAAAGTATATTAAGAATCCGATTAATATTAAAGCATCAGTGTTTTCTTTTATCTTGTTACCCCAAAACGGAGACGATAACAATTGGCAACGAGGATAACGGTTATACTAGAAATCATTTCATTGTTAATAAAGAAAATTATCATCGAAATGCCCGAAATGGAAAATTTGGTACTAGCGTTGACGGAGCTAGTAAAAAAAAACTTGGAGCACCTGAGAATGCACCAAGTGGTGAACAACGAATGGAAAGCCTTGCAAACAGCATGCAGGTTTTCCGTTACGAACCAGACGAGGAAATATTCCAAGAAGACGCCAAAGCCCTCAACGATGCAGAAATAATCCAATTGGTTTTGCGCAAGTTGGACGCAGATTCTCATGACAATTTCAAAGACATGCTAATTCCGAAAGCTCCAAAAGATTTTTCATTCGCTGAAGTCGTGAGGAAATTGGAACACGCTTTTGGACGACAAGAATCGTTATTCAATACTCGATACAAGTGTCTATGAAGCACTAGTAAACCGACAATGCGAAGAATTTAAGTGGTAAAAGCTAGACGATAACCAGTTTAAATGTCTAATGTTCGTGCGCTTATTACAATCTTCACAAGACGCTGAAATTCGAACACGCCTTCCCGCAAAATTGGACGGGAAGGATGCAAACGAACAATCACTGGAGAAACTAATCGCCGTAACATCAAGCGCGACACAGCGAACATTGGTGGAAGTTCCAAATCTCAACCAGTCATCAACACCATGAAGCAGACACAACCGCGCCATTCAACGCCATCGGAACAACCTAAAGATAAAACAAACAACTGGGCCATCCAGACAATGTTGGCTCTGCGGTGGTATACACTTCGTTTGAAACTGCAAATTTGCGACACACAAGTGCAACCAATGTCATAACGTAGGGCATACGGTTATTGCAAACTAACTAAACCACGAGTTTCGACATCCAACAAGCCGAATAATCAGGCACGATCACAGGTTCTACGTGTCGACCGAATCATCAATGGAAATAACCATTTAATAACCATTGAATAAAAAAATTAAAAACATCGAGCAAGTATATTCTGGTAAATGTTTTAGTCACAAATATTACAAAGAGCTTGATGTTTTAGGCATAGATTGGATCGAGCGTTTTGGCATTTGGGACCGTCCGATAAACCAAATATGCAATGTCATCCATGCGACACAATCAGAACATGATGTGTTCATTACGGATTTGAAAAATGAAGCACAAATCATCTTCAGCGAAACACCAGGGAAGTGTTTAAAGGCTAAAGCGATTATTCACATAAAGCCGGGCGTCCGTCCTATATACCGACCGAAGCGGCCGGTGTCATTCGCTGCATTGGAAGGCGTAGAATGCAAACTTGATCGCCTTCTGAAACTCGACATCATTTCGCCGATTGAGTACTCAGAATGGACAGCACCCATCGTCGCGGTCAAACGCCTCAACTGGCGCATACGCATATGCGCCGACTACTCACCTGGACTAAAATCATGCATAGAAACAAATGCATACCCACTTCCACGTCCAGAAGAAATGTTCCCGCAGCTCGCTGGCAGTAAAGTATTCAGCAAAATCGATTTGTCGGATGCTTACTTACAAATCGAAGATGACGACAAATCAAAGCGATTCCTGACAATCAACACCCACAAGGGACTTTTCACATTCAACCGTCTGCCTTTCGGAGTGAAATCCGCCCCGTTATTTTCCAGCAAATAATGGACGCTATGCTGGCCGGCCTTGACGGAACCATCGCATATTTCAATGATATTCTCGTTGGATGAGGAGACTCACAAAGCAAATCTCAAACGACTGTTTAAACGATTGGAAGAATACGGATTCCGAGTGAAGTTGACGAAATGTAATTTTTTCTGCAACGAAATCAATTATTTTGGAATGATTATAAATAGCCAGGGCATCACTACAGATCCAACACAGATTTCTGCAATATCATCAACACCGGCACCGTAAAACGTTCCACAACTGCGATCGTTCTTAGGAGCAATAAATTTCTACGGAAAATTTGTCCGACAAATGCATGAATTACGAGCTCTATTAGACCGACTTTTGAATACAAATGTGAAATGGGAATAGTCACTCGAATGTCAACAATCATTTGAAAAATTCAAACGTATCCCTTCCAAGTTGCTTCTCACACACTACGATCAAACAATTCCTGCCAAAGTCTACGCTGATGCTAGTAATACGAGAGCCGGCGCGTCGATTGTTCACGTCTATTCAGACGGAATGGAGAAGATAATTTCGCATGCATCGCGAACGCTAACAAAAGTTGAGAAAAATTACAGCTAAGTGGAAAACGAAGGTCTTGCCCTTGTCTACGTAGTCAAGAAATTTCATAGGTGCATCTACGGAAGAAGATTTACATTAGTAACGGACCACAAACCACTCCTCAGCATTTTCGGAACGAAAAACGGAATTCCCGTGTACACCGCAAATCGACTTCAACGATGGGTATTGACGTTAACGACATACGATTTCAACATATCATACATGTCGACAAATGGTTTTGGAACAGCTGATATTGTTTCACGACTAATCGCCTCAAACCAAGTTGAAGATGAAGATTACGTGATTGCCTGTCTCCACCTCGAAGTAGAAATGACCAATCAAATCGAGGAAATCATCGATGTATTACCCATTACTCGTAAAATTATTGAAGCTGAAACGAAGCGCGGCCAAACTCTTAGCGTAATCGTTCAGTATCTGAAATCAGAATGGCCGTATTTGAAAACGGAAATTCCGGATGACGACGAACTGGCGCGTGTTTACAACCGACGGGGATCACTATCGTTTGCATCAGGTTGTGTTATGTTTGGCTTCAGACTTGTCATTCTACAAGGATCCCGGAAACTGATATTACGAAAATTACACAAAGCACATTTGGGAACTGAAGCAATGAAAATACTCGGCCGAGCCTATGTGTACTGGCCTAAAATTGATTACGACATCACAGACCTCGCGCGATCCTGCTGTGAATGCGTCGAAAACTCCAAATCACCCCTCAAGACTCTCCTGCAATCGTGGCCACACGCAATTCGTCCTATGGAACGAGTCCATACCGACATCGCTGGACCAATTGACGGAAAGTGATATTTGGTCACTGTTGATTCATTTGCAATGTTTCCCGATGTACAAGTATGCATTAACATCACGTCAACGACGTGCATCGAGAAGATGAGTGATTTTTTTCACCAGGCGACAATGTCTACGCAAAAGTGTATCGCAACAATGAACAATTTTGGGAATGCGGGGTTATCGAGAAAAAAATTGGTCGTGTTATATATTCAGTACGTCTTATGGACACGAATCGCACGTCACGGTATTCTGCCAATCCGGTTAAGACATCGTTACACCGAGAATAATCATACCGGATCCGATCAGTTACCACTAGATTTGATTATGACATCTGATCCGGAATCAGCAGATATTGACAGACACCATTGAACCCAACGAAAAATTCATCAGTCACAACAATATCACGGAATTTCAGAATTCTCTACAAAAAAGGTGATCACGGAACAATACTGCGGAAACTCGACCACAACGACAGCGACAACCACTTGCTGAAATGTACTACGGTGTAAATATAGTAAATTGTGGATAGCCGGGCCTAACGGCAGAGGCCAAAACTAAAAGAAATAATTCGATTGAGCTGTCAATAAGTAGTACACGTGATTTTCTTGTTCGGAATAAAATAATAAAAAGTATATTAAATCCGAATAATATTAAAGCATCTTAGTGTTTTCTTTTATCTTGTTACCCGAAAACGGAGACGGTAATAACTATATATAGGAATTTATATTTTTTAGGATGAAGCCTTTGGCAAACCAGAAATTGTTTAAAAATATTTTAAATTTAATAGTTGAATCATTGATAAGATTGAATCTTGTTTGAAAATTAGATCGCTTACCATGAACTTGGCGCTCTTCTGAATAAAGTTGGCCAATCGATTAAGTGTATGTGTACATTTATTATATGAATAATACTGAAAATGAATAACTCACTCACCTATAACCACAACATCCTTGTACACCGAATCCTTTGGTATTTTTCTTAATTTCATGTTTTTCATTTTTATTCCTGTATATTATTATTCTTATTATTATTATTGATATTTAATTAATCCACTTTCTCACAATACTATGTTATATGTGTATACTATATTTACTAGTAACAAACATTCGATATAATATATAAATTATTCAAAACCGAAAACTTATTTAGAGAAACCACAACAAATGTATAATAAAAATCGATTTAGATAATTATTTACGTTACGACGTTATTATTATAAATAATTATTTTTATTTTATCAATATATATCCTTTCTTTTCGGTACTCCCGTATATAATAGATATAATGTATTCTAGATATATATGTATGTATGAAAATCACTTTTAATTAATAATGATTGTTATTATTTTTTATAAAAAATAAACATTTTTACAAAATTTATTTGACGTAATAATGTCAACCTTTTAACGAAAAACAAAAATGTTAATTTTTGATTTTTTTTTTTAGTTTCCAACGTTCCCAATTATACGACTTGTCTGCAAATAAAATTTATTTTAAATTAATTAAATGTTTGTTAAATATAAAACAAAATATTTTGTAATTAGAAATATAATTAAATAGATTTACTTAACAAATATACGCAAAATTTAATTTTGATGTTTTATTTTAAATGATCTACAAAAACCACACAACATCTGACACAAACAATTTCGATTACCTTGGCGTTTCTTTGCTTGCTTTGAGTTATTTTAAAAGGAAACAATGTTTTTAAAAAACGAGTTTAATGCAAAATAAAATTATAAATAAAATACAATATTGATCACAATTGCCAACATGATCAATGTCTATACTCCAAGAAAATCTCCGCATGTGGTCATACATTTTTTTTTTAAATAAAAAAATATAAAATTGTTGGAAGGAAATTGATTGGTTATTTATTTACGTTTATTTCCTTGCGTGAAATCAAAATACCCGCCTGTATATTGTGTGTTTGATTCATAAAAATAATGTTTGTGCACTAATTATAAAAGCAATCAATAAATTATTGAGCTATGTACGTAGCCATAATATTTTCATAAAACCAAAAGGTTACCATTTTTCTAGCTAATTATACGCACACATTAAAGAATAATAAACATCAAATAATTTTCCTCATTGACCGCAATATTTTCATTTTTCATTTTTTACAAAGAATAAAATATTGCGGCTTTCTGTATGTACACCTAGTACGACTAAAATATGACGAAACCCACGTAACGTAACGAAATTCATTTAATTGAACTTTTAGCCATACAACTGTAAATTTAATTATCACCAATCATTCTTTAGCTAATGCAATTGTGATATGATTATTACCAGTTCACACCAATTTATTATTGATTTATTTGGTGATTATTTGTCATATGTTCAAGAACTGTACAATATGAATATGTCGTACCCTATATCTATAATAAATCTGAGCCACTATTTGAAAATAGAACAATTTTCTATAAACTAAATTTAGTCTTATCATTGTCACTAGGGATGAAACGAAAAAATGATATTTGATGAAAAATCTACTTGCTCTACTGTCTATGTTAATCCTACGCAAATACAACATAATATTAGATTAAGCCTAAACCGATTGTATTGGTTAGCTTCTAATGGAAAAATTGTGGACAAGTTGTACGTCCCAACTATGTTCAATTTACATTAAACAGTTCTAATTTATTGTATCGGAGTTTCCATTTGGGACTTGACAACTTTGAACTTTCACTGTGACAGTATTTCTTTGGTCAATTGCATGAGCTAGACATTAATGATATGTGGTTTCAACAAGACGGTGCGACATGATACACAGCGGATCTAACATATTGAAATATAAATTCGATGAACGTGTTATATCCAGAAATTGTCCTGTCGATTGATTGGCCGCCTAGTTCGTGTGATTTAACACCTCTAGACTTTTTTATGGGGCTACGTTAAATCATTGGTCTAAACCACCAAACCGGATTCGTTAGAGGAGCCGTTTCCGTCGATATATGTGGCCGAGTCATCGAAAATTGGATTCAACGAATCGACACCTGCAAACGTGCCCGTGGTGGACATATGAATGATGTCAAAATCCATACATAAATGTTTTGATTGTACTTCAAGCGAATTATAAAATTTTCGAGATATCTCAAATGGTTTGCGTTCTATTTACAAAAGGTTGTCAAGTCCTTATTGGAAAACCCTTTATAAACTATCGAGCTTTAAGCTTTCTTGAGTTAGTAACTTGCTTCTCTTAAATTTCGAATATCTTTATCTTCTGAAATTTTAAGATTTATAAAACTTTAGACGTCAGTGGTCAATAACTTTCTGAGGTAATACATATCATAAAAAATATTTCCAATTAGACAGCGATGATCTAGTCTAACGAATTATTGCCTATATGGTTTCTGTCATTTTTGTGCTAACTATAAAATTGACGTAATGCAACCAACTCCAAATACATAACAAAATCAATCTACAAGAAATGTATTATAAAAGCAATTTAAGGCAATTACCAAGAATAGGATAAACTTATTATTAGACACATATCAAATTTCAAACAATACATAACACCCAAACCTAACCATAAAAACAATAATTAATCAATTAAAACTAATATAAATAAATTTAAAATAAAATCTTCATTCTTTCACCAGATAGATCTCAGACAAAAAATATTAAAATATAAATATTTGATTTATGTGATTTTTTTTTTGGGAGGCAAGTAATGAATAATGACTAATCATTGCTCTACTCCTAATAAATACAAACGACACATGTGTATGCCTGGTTTTATATAAACAAATGTAAAAAATAAAATCGGCAGAGAATATATTGTGGAATTTATTACTTCAACATAAATAAAAAATAAATGAAATTTAAATTAAAAACAAAAAAAACTAAATCAAGTGGGATTCTTTCGGAGTTTTGGGTTATGTGGATGTTGTTGCATCGATCTGATCGAATTGTGCTTTTTGAGGATTTTTTACCACATTGCTCAATATTGACAATCTTCAACACTAAGAGTGGCATTTAAGAGTATCTAAGAGTTGAATAATATAATTCAAAAGAACACAAATTTAATTTTTTTAAATCGTATTGAAGTATGCCAAAGTTTAAAAATTCTGTAGAACGAAAATTTGTATAAGTAATTTATCGACTTCTAACGCTAATTTATCCTACCAATGTTAATTTCTTAAGTCGAATTTAATCGATGGCCAATGACTGGTTAAATATTTAACCTTGGTTTAAGCATTGAAAAATCGACCCTTACTCTTGCAAACTCGATTTAAATTAGAAATACATATATGTATATATATATATATATAATATATGAATATATGATGTCATATTATTCATTGCATTTGCAACTTTACGAATAATAAACCTCATACGAAATGTTGCTTTACAAAAAAATGCATTTGTTAAAAATCTTACATAAATGTGTAATGTTTAATAATTAAAATGATATAATTAGTCATTGTATAAGCTAGTCTAATTCTTTTGTTTAGATGGTGATTAGGAATCAAAACTCTAGTAGAAGATTGGGACGAACAATTCATCATAATCATGGTTAAAAAATAGTGATACAGTCTTACCGGGTCCCAATTTAGATGTTACATGGAACCATGAAGAGATGTAACTTTGAATCATCAAAATTCAGTAGAACCGGAGATATGTGCACGAAACGACAAAAAGTTTCACACCCACACAGAATATTGTCCCTATAGAAGTGTATTTACTGTATATGATTTAGATTTTCAATTTAATTAGGATAATAGAGCTAGACAAAATTACTTTTACAAGAAGAAAACGAAAAGAAGTCATAGGTCAATTTTTCTATTTTAATCAATCTTCATCAATTTAATTAATTACAAGAGAAAAAAAAGAATATTTATTTATATGTTCACCACTATCTCACATTCATATCCCAATCAATGTAAAATATAAAATAAAAATATGTATGTGTACTGAGAGACGATTCCTAAAATAAAATATGTTTTCTGATATTGTAATTTAAATCTAATATTTTTAGACTTTATTTTTGTTACATAAATACAATACATAATTTAGTATATTTACAGACGGTCAAATATTACACAGAAAATTGCAACCACTTTATTCATTCATTATAAATTGCAAACAAAAATCCATGGAGAAAAAAAAATCGCTTACCTTTTTGATTAATCGAAATTACTAGAAATTTAATTTCACTTTAATACTAATATTATCACTCACTATAATAAATATAGATTATTAAATTTTTAACACAACAAACAACCGATTCTTCAATTTACAAAATATGATCTTGGCAATAATAAAAATTTGTTTTTCTACAAATAGAATATAAAACAAAAACTCAAGAAAATTGTTTTTAAATTAATTTTCCTACATCTGTCATGTCAAACGGTTCAATTAGAAATGTGCTCGAGAATAATTTTTTGTGCTATATAATTTTGGTCGAAAATATAAATATTAGTCGCGTGCACTCATTCACACTTATAGCTGTTTAATATAAATTTAGCATTTTATTAATGGTGTTGTTTCCTTCGGCGAACACAATTATTTTTGTATGTATGTATATAACATTCGGGTAGATAAAAAAACAAAAAAAAGTATATATGCGCACACTCATACATACACAAAAGTTTTTATAAAAATCATATGTACATATGTACAGATTGTTATCAAAAATATGAATAATGTTGCACATTCGTTCACATCGAACTCGCAAAAAAACTGGGTAATGATGAAAATGCAATTTTAAGTCGTTATTTTTATTTTGCTTCTTTTGTGTTGCTTTTTAACCTCATAAAAAAATAAATAAATACTAAAACACATTAGAATCCGGTTTAAGAACCATTTCTTTGGAATACATATTACAAAAATTCTTCTTGTTGTATTCATTTTTTTTTATCAATCGAATTGAAGGTTAATTGTAATCTATTTCATTGTATTCACGATGAATGGTCTTTAAAGAAACGCGTGGTAATTTAACTTGTAATTTAGACGTTATCAGTTTTTGGTGATTTTCTTATCAGATCTATTTTTAAATGTATTAGAACTAAAGGTAGTTATTCCCATGATTTGTAGAATTTTATCGATTTTCTTAAAAACTTGATGAACATTAAATATACATATAAGTATACGTATAATTTATTTCTCAATTAAGTATAGGTAATTTAATGATTTATGAAATTCTAATGTGATTCTAACGTTCTTTCATTCTTTTGTTTAAAGAAATTATTGATTTTTTACATTTTACGTTGTTACAAAAACATTCCGGATAATTCCACAATCACTCCTTCTCCGATGAACATATTATAATTTACCTTTAATAGTTGAACACGCATACAGTGGAAACTGGCAAAGCTGGAACTTGTCTCTGCCGGAAACTTGTCTTATTTAGAAAATTAGGGAAGCATCCATGTCAATAATTTGTTTACTACTGTCTTTATTCGTGCATTTACGGCTTTATTATTAAATCTCCCTATAAATGAAACTAACAAGAAGTATGCAACTCTGACAAATGGATACCGCCAAAACAACACCGGACTCCCGCTCAAGTACCCGAACACGAGATTTAGGATCCGCACGTGGAACGTGCAGTCACTTAAGAAACCAGGAGCGGTAGAGAGCCTATTCACATGCATGAATAAGTATCGGCTGGAACTCGTTGCTCTTCAAGAAACTCGCTGGCCTGAAAGTGGAGACCATGTGTCCCAGGGCTATACGTTGTTATACAGTGGAGATGACCTCGGGAATCTTGAAGCTTTTCTTCTTGGGCCGCAGGTAAAGAAGGCTGTTTTGGATTTCCAAGATAACTCATTGTGTAAGCTTCGCTTGCGCATGAAGTTAGCCAACCTGTCGATAAATCGTGTGCATGGGTCCACAGAAGCCAGCAACAAGATAAAGACTCATTTTACAATGGCTTGGACGATCTGCTGGGATCTATACCAGAACACGATGTTAGAATGGTCATTGGGAACTTTAATGCTATAGAGCTGGCAGAAAACAAACCAACTTGTGTGAAAACTCCGACCCGAAATTGCGACCGATAATGCTCATAATTGCTCACGATCTCAGAGTAGCAAGCACGTTTTCCCCTCACAAACAGATACATTATTGGAAACAAATGGACACATCCTCGCACAATTTTACGTGTAAATTTTAAAAGAGCGAGTGCGCGTTGTGCAATGTTAGAACTTATCTATTAGAACTGTATGTTAGAACTGTTGAGAACACCGCGAATGGAATGTTTCGAATGTGAAGATCTGATTGTCAGCGACAACATTGAACCTCACTACATACCTTCGGGAATGAGTCGAGAAATTTGTATGAGTAAGAAAATTTTCAACTCGAGTATGATGAAAAAGGAGGAGCGTATGCTTAAATGGCGTACTTTGATTAGTTGAGAGTGAAGTGTGATGATTTTTTCGACTCACTCCCGCAGTGATGAGCTTGATGAAGCTAATTACTACTCTGACTGTGTGAACTCTGTCTGGGAGGTACTGAAAATTACGGTTGTCAGTGCTGCTCAACAGACTTTAGGTATAGTGAAAGTCAGACCCAAGAATGATTGGTTTGATGACGAGTGTTGTCTTGCAGTCGAGCAACAAATTTTAGCCCATAGTGAAGTGCAACAACGTCTCACAATCGCGAGGAAAAACAAGGCTACTCTTACTAGGAGGGTAGCTGGTCGCGGTTCTGAAATTACAACAACTCAGCAATCAGCACAGTTTGCGTAATTTCTTTAAAGGAATTACTGGATTGCACCAAACTTTCAGGCCTGCGTAAACTGCCATTCGGAACTGGGATGGAAACCTCTGTGTCTACATCGATGCAGTACTCGACGCATAGACTTCATCATGCGTCACAGACTGTAATTGAGTCACCTCAAATACAGACTGCGGAGATTTGCATTGAGGATCTATTCCATGAGGAATTCACTATAGGGCCATGCAGATACTAAAACTAAATCGCCCACCTGGAGTGGACTGCATTAATTCGGCGCTCTTGATATTCGGAGGGGATACTTTGTGGAACTGTCTTTTCGACCTTATTCGTTTAGTATGGCGAACCGAAGTAATTCCTGACGAATGGAAAGTGGCCGCGTAGTGCCCGATCTTCAAAAAGGGAGATTGCTTGAAGTGTGTGAATTAGCTAACCTTTGCACAGCATACAAGTTACTATCCTACATTATATTGGATAGAATCACCCCTTTAGCGGAGGGCCTGGCTGACGACTATCAAGGAGGATTTCATCCTAACCGATCAGTCACTGATCACGTCTTTTCGCTGCGGATAATTCTATCTAAATATTATTAGACTTCCATCCCGGTACATCAGGTGTTCCTGGATTTCCGGCAGGCCTATATGACTCGATCAATCGAGAGAGTTTGTGGTCTGGGTGACGATATTAAAGTACGGCTGGCAGCAAGCAGTCGTGTTTTGTATCCTATAAGCCATTAGTAAAATCTAAACTCCTATCAAGTGCCGTGAACCTGGAACTTTACAAAGTGTTGATCAGGCCCGTTGTTATGTTTGGACGTGAAAGTTGGGCGCTGACGGATGACGACGAGAGATGTCGCCTTTTATTTGAGAGATGCGTCATACGTGTGATTTACGGCCAAAACGCGAAATAGATGGCGCATACCGAGCTCTGTACAATATCGAGATCTGACGAAGATCCCCGATATTATATATGAAATAAGATCTCAACAAGTACCATGGCTCGGTTGCATGCTGATCCGGAACGAATTGTGCAGCGATCTCTGAAAGGAGAGCCACTATATGGTAGGCGCAGAGCTCGTTGCGGGTGACGATGGCTCCACGGTGTAGAGGAGTTAATTTATAAGTTCATTAGATCTAGTGGGTCTGCTCTTTCCAGTCGTCTGTACTTCGGCTGCTTTAGGTTAGGTAAGGGTGGCCGTCCTAAAGGACTAGCATAGACACAAAATTGATCCATAGCTGTACCATATTCGAGTTTCCTTCTCTTCACTCGCTAAACCATCCTGAGCTTACCAAGAAGCGGTTAAAGTGCCGGATCTCGATCTTACTAAGATCCGTGAGGTCGTTCAAAGGGGCAGTTCCCATAAATTTTGTTCTGCTGTATGCTAGACTAGGACAGGTGCAGAGAAAAAAAAAGGCTGCTTTAGGATGCCTCTTGCCAATTCGTTAGGATTTGTCTCTAGTTTCAAATAATACTTGGAACTGAATTCTCTAATCATCTCTGTAACTGTTTTAATACTCAGATCATCATGTATGTTAGCATTTCTAATATACCACGGGGCATTTGTAATATTGCGCAGTATTTTTGCTTCGTTCGTTTTTGAGTTCGTTGCAGAATTATGTATTTAATGCTATGTTATCAGCAAATGATAATACTATTACTTTGTTGGTAATGGGTAAATTGGATTTATACAACATATATTACACTGGACCTAGAACGCTGCCTTGTGGGAGCTGCCTGGACGGCTCCGCTAATATCATTTAATCCAGTAGTTGATACATTTTGTTTAACAAGATATTGTCTTTAATGTAGATAGTTTTCGAGGGCCGCATTAAAACTATTCGGCAATCGTGCCAAACTTTTTCAAAGGCTTGTGCAATATCCAAGAAGACAGCAGAACAATATGTGGGAATGCCTATTGGACTATATGTGAAACTACAATTTTAGATTAAAAACAACTTGGAAATATCACATAGCTGTGAAAGCCGAAACCCGGAAGGATTTCCTGGCATGAAAAAGTCAAAATGATCGCAAAATAAAACTTAATATTAGCCGCATTTTATGACACTAAGTCCGGATCAGGATTACATTTTCCTTGTACAAAGACACATTTTGAAAAAATCGGGCAACTGGAGCTAAATGTAATAATGTGGAAGTGGAATTAATTAAAATTAAAAATCGAACGAATTGAGAAGAAACAATTATAAATATTATATATATATATATATATATATATATATATATATATATATATATATATATATATATATATATATATATATATATATATATATATATATATATATATATATATATATATACATGAGTTTTAGCGACGCTGTTGCAAGAAGCTGGCTTATTAAATGTAACAATACTATACAATAATCTTAGTTTTACCCGTATGTATATTATAAATTAATCAACTGAATTTTAATTTGAGTAATTTATCGCGAATTGATCACTCTGTATGTATCATCCCAATGAGCGTCGCGAATTTATCATTGAGTCATCTCTTAATGATTCATCGTCACGTGACAAAAATATATCAAGACGTTCACCCAATGACTACTCCACAAAAATGTCCAGCAAAATGAAACGGGTTGGCCATTAGATGAGATAATGGAGGACTTTTTTCTTAATAGAAGATAGAAAGCGGAATACACTGTTAGAACAGAAAATAATCTCAATCCTTGGCTCGCAGTGATATTATGTAGAAGACAACAGTCATTTATTGTCACTCCACACTCGCATGGTGTGGAACAACGAAAACGGCTTTAAACACAATTTATTGTTGATTTGTATATATTCCGTTACAGTACTTGTGTTGAGTATTTTAGTCATTAATCAAGGTTGTTGTGGATAACCACTATCACCTGAAATTTAATCTTTAACCACCGGATGATTAAAATATAAATTCACAAAATAGTGAAATTGAAAGTGAAAATTTTAGTTACTCGTATTTAGAATAAACGAATTTATATAAATTTACTACTTGAATATTTTTAAAATGCCCTCCTTTTCGACACACATATACCTGATCAATATTTTTCTCTGATTTTTTAATTAGTACGTGTGTCCTTTCTATAAAACCTAAAACTTCTGGAATGTTACTGATAAAATCATAAAAAAAATTCTATGAAGCGAAATTTAAGGGCTTAAATAATAACCAAATTTATTTTATATTTTTTCTGGGCCAATGTTTCAGGGAATGCAATATAATTATCAAGAAGCTGATCGTTAATTGCGCTGTTATCCTTTTTTCCATTTAGCCAAATATTTTGGAAATCTAAATAATTCCTGAATACTTACTTCAGCAATGTTAAATGGAATGCTGCAACACTCGAAAGCGTCCTAATAAACTTAGCCGTTCCTCTTTTCTTTTGGTTATTATGAAAATACGCCAAACTGATAAGCTGGTTGCCCTCATCTTCATATAGTTATATCCCGCCTCGTTAATCATTCAATTTTCTTCCAAAAAAGCCAGCAGTTAAGCATAAAGTTAAATTGCAGCTGTAACTATGTAGATATAGCGATTCTAAAATTTGAGCGATTGTGTTTCAAGAAGCGCGGAGTGCAGTACGAAGTTTTTTATAGTATGATACGTGATAACGTTTCAGTAAAAACGTACTTATATTCATAAATTAATTCTACCAAGCATTTAGCCAATCAAAGTCAAAACTGAAATAAATGGAACCCCAAATATGGAATTTCTTTAATTTGTTTTGCAAAAAGCAGGAATGTTTTCAAGTGACTACTAAAATGCATTCATATAGATTATTTTTATTTATAATTTGATAATTAAAAAATGTGAGGTTTCGTAGTGTAACTGACCTTATAATGGGAACCCAATATGGTGTAGTTCTACTGAATTCGCTGGAAATTATTTTATTGCCACCTATAACTCATTTGATAGTATTTTATCATTACATGAAATTGCATTTATTTTAACAATTGCATACCGATACCACAATAATATTTTGGGTATAATTATTGATAAACGTTATCAACATAATGTATATGTGTGATGTATATATTTTATAAAAACTTAATTGAATGATATCATGCCCCCTAAGATAAAAAATTGAATGACGTTCGTAAACTGTGGAGTACACTTCAATAAATCGAAAAAGTGTAATTGGACAATAAATCCCGGATGTAAGCTACAATTACAATACTGGTGAGTTAGAATTCGACAGCACACCTAAATTATAGTATAAATGCTGTTTAAGCACTTTACTGTAAGATAGTTTGCCAACTTTTTAATATTAACGTGCACAAATCATTACACAATCTGATTCGAAATGTTGAAAGCAACATGCTAACGTTTTTTTCCTGGAAATAAGTTTTACTGATGGCATATGATTATCATTTATCTTTATCATTGTGTTTATAGATTAATGTTATCGATATGTATTTTTGTAGAAATGATTGATTTTGCAAAATGGGGGATCCGATAATAATAATGGTATGTATTACGAAAAAATAGTATGAGCATTCTATATATGTACATGACTTGTTGGATAAAACAAAATCCAAAATATTTAGGCAAACGATAAACTTAATGTGAATGGAAAATCATCTAACTAAGCCAATGAATTTGGATAAAGTACATTTAATAGTTAATATTAGATAGCCTCAATTAAAGGATTTACATAATTCTATTAGTTTTGATCGGCTGAAGGTCCCAAGCAAGAAGCAGCCACTACTAAGTGTGACGGAATGCCTGACATGTACCACAAAAATAAACCGTGGAAGTACCGCCGCTGAGCTCAAGTGCACACCAGAGATTCCGTTATCAGATTCTCCACAGGCAGAGACTTTCGGTGCGGTATAGTAGCTGGCTAGGCTCATTTATCGTCCTGGGAATGTCCTACGCATATCTGGGGCTTGAATGATCGCAGAAAACAGAGAAACCTACATAAACACAACGGAGAGATCGATCACCACCGAATCAGCATCTTTTCACTTGTTTTTCTCTCTCGCCCTGAGTTGGGCAACTCACATTATCGCATTTTATTTTTTTATTCATCACTAATAAGTTGATTGATTGAGTGTCACAAATTTTTTTTTTTGATTTACATTTAAGAAATTATAAAACTAAAACGGAAATATTGTTCGACTGAAAGGTACAGTTTCTAACAAACCCACAAATTTAAACCTGACGAACTCTGAAGCTACTTTCGAAGGTCGCTCGAGTATACATATCACCTTAACTAATTTTAATCAAGATTTCGTTAATTGCATTACGGTACTCCAATAAAGCGTCATTTTCCGCCGTCGCCAGTTGTCCTGTTCCATTCGTGACGACTAATATGTGATGTAACCTTGATAAGCCATTGGTTTAATTTAACGATTTTTTTCTTTATATATACTATAATATACTTATATTTATAGACGCAACACAAGTTCATCTTTTTTTTTTTTTTTTTTTTAAAAGGACTTGGCATAGACACTTTTACGGTCCATAGCCTTACCTTGCATTCACACAACATTCACTCAATCCATTCATTCATCCCATTCACACAAGTACAGTATACCATACCACCTGCGCATTGCATAGCTCCATGTCACCCTGTACAGTGACATGAAAGATGGGTCGGCCCATGAGTTCTACATTCCAACAGAGGGTCATAGATGTTTTCAATTTAATCACCGATCGTAATCGGGAGATGAAAAATCCCTTTTGCATCCCCCGCCTCTGTTGGGATTCGAACCCGGTACCTCCCGATCCAAACGTCGCAGCTTTAACCACTGCGCTATTTGCTCGGTAAATTCATCTTACTATACTTTAAGCTCGACAATAACTGAAATTAAACAAAACTTAATCATCAAGCTAACTCATACAACCAATCTAGATTAATCCACATACTTAAATAACATAATTCATACTTGGATTTAAACTTATTTTGTCGTTTAAACTACTGCACACAAAGCTAGGTTTTAATTACTGTAAGCACCTTACGTATGTACGTCTGTAGATCTCGGAATCAATTTCTCAAGAGAAATCAATGCTTCGGAATTTATAAATATATGCTGGTGGAAACCTTGGTGGAACTAGATGTTACATAATCATCGTTAGGATATAAGTGACGTGCATCATTTAACAGTGGTTTAAGGCAAAGCTTAATATTCTATTCATCATTTATGTTGGCCCTGCTTGAACAAAACTTATATCATTGCTTGATATTCCTATAATAGTTTTGGGTGAGCCATGATATTTTATATGTATTGAGTTTTTCGTTCACCATCTAAAGGGTTTTCCAATAGGTATGATATGATTTTTAAGTGACGTTTCGGCCATTTGTAATATGTTCATCTATCATTTTTTGTTTCATTGTATTCAGTAATGTTTACAATTTCATCATGGTGAGATATATGCAAGAACAACGTTTACAAATTATTCAGTTTTATTATCAAAATAATCGTTCTCTAATTGCAACTTTTCGTGCGCTTTTGCCATTTTATAGTCGAAATAATCGTCCAAGTGTACTCGCTATTCGTCGAATTGTTGAAAATTTTGAGTGTAAATTTTCTTTACATAATGTTCAAGTGCCAATAAGACAAAGAAACGCTCGAAGTAATGCAAATGTTGCTGCCGTTCAGGCAAGTGTTGCTGAAGACCGCAATTTGTCGATTCCAAGACATTCTCAAGAATTAGGACTGTCTCAAACCACAACCTGGCGGATTTTGAAAAAGGATTTGGGTTTGCATCCGTATAAAATTGTTCTCACTCAAAAATTGAAGCCATTGGACCTCCGTAAACGTCGGGAATTTGCTGTTTTTGCCTTGGAACAACTTGAAAACGGTAACGGTTTTTTGAAGAAAATCATCTTCTCCGATGAGGCTCACTTTCATCTGAGTGGTGCGGTAAATAAACAAAACTGTCGATTCGGGTGCGAAGAAAATCCACAAATTATTCATGAAAAACCATTACATTCACCTGAATTGACAGTTTGGTGTGGTTTTTGGTCTGGTGGAATCATCGGCCCGTATTTTTTATCGAAATGAAGCTGGTAACACCGTTACTGTCAAAGGAGATCGGTATAGATCGATGATAACCAACTGTTTATGGCCGAAATTGGAAGAAGTTGACCTTGACAACATTTGGTTCCAACAAGACGGGGCTACATGCCACACAGCAGTGCAACAATTGAATTATTGCGAGAAAAGTTTGGAGATTCGATTATTTCAAGAAATTGTGATATTGAATGGCCTCCAAGAAGTTGTGATTTAACACCATTAGACTATTTCTTGTGTGGTTATTTGAAGTCATTTGTCTTTAGCAACAAACCAAACTCTCTTCAAGCTTTACAAGTCAATATTGAACGTGCTATTCATTCACATACGACTTGATTTAATGGAAAAGGTGCTTGAAAATTGGGTTCATCGAATTCGTTCCTGCAGAAGAAGTCATGAAGGCCATTTGAATGACGTTTTATTCAGAACTTAATTGTATCGATTGTACTTCACATTAAATAAAAAATATTTCAATTTCCTTAACCATTAGTTTTTTTTTTAAAGAAATCATATCACTCTTATTGGAAAACCCTATACATGGATTAGTTGGAACATTTTTTTTTACCATCTTTACAAATTTTTACATTTATCATCTTTCAATATAATATAGAAGTCCGACTTCACTAGTTTGTAAGATATTTATGCGCTAGAGGATTAAGTACCCTGAATTTACTGCAAACTCGCAATTTGCCGCTTTATAATTGTTGATTTCATTCCGCCCCTTTTCTTATAAAATTTAATATATGTATGTAAGTACATACTTGGTCAACGTATTTTTTGAAATAGTCAACTTTAATTAAAAAGGTTAACACAAATAATTGTTGCTCTTTTGGCAACACCATCTTGAGAACTACATAAAAACAAACTGTAAATGATAAATTTAAATAATAATAACAGTGTTAAAGGCCATTACTGGCCCCTTACTGAATCAACAATCTGGCTCCAACGGTTTCGATCCTGAGCTTGGTCTTCATACTGTCTTAGACAATCTGAAGAGGCCAAGTCGTTCTCTACATCGTGGAGCCATCGTCGCCTGCAACGACCTCTGCGCCTACCATATGGTGGCTCTCCTTTCAGAGATCGCTGCACAATTCGTTCCGGATCAGCACGCAGAACGTGACCGAGCCAGCGTACTCGCTGAGATCTAACTTCATGTACAATATCGGGGATCTTCATCAGATCTCTGATCTCGAAATTGTACAGAGATCGGTATGTACCATCTATTTCGCGTTTAGGGCCGTAAATCACACGCATGATTCTTCTCTCAAATGTAAGGAGCCATCTCTCGTACTCATCCGTCAGCGCCCAACTTTCACATCCAAACATAACAACGGGCCTGATCAACGCTTTGTAAAGCTTCAGCTTCACGGCACTTGATAAGTGTTTAGATTTTAGCAGTGGCCTTAGAGGATACAAAGAACGACTGCCAGCTGCCAGCCGCACTTTAATATCCTCACCCACACTGTTATCGTGAGTGATAAGAGAGCCCAAATATTTGAACCTCCTCACTCCCTCAAACGTGTGGTGGCCACTACTAAAATCTGGTGTGCCATTGTCTCTAAAACCAGAGATCAGGTATTTCGTTTTGGACTCATTGATCTGGAGTCCAACAGAAGCTGAAAACTCTACAAGCGGATCAAGTATTTCTTTCACTCCGTTGCTATTCAGTCCAATCACGCATATGTCATCTGCATATGCAAGCACTTGATTGGACTGGCGATAAAAGATGTTGCGCTGAGGTGTTT
This sequence comes from Tipula unca, assembly GCA_951394425.1. Lineage (NCBI taxonomy): Eukaryota > Metazoa > Arthropoda > Insecta > Diptera > Tipulidae > Tipula > Tipula unca. Next base: position 213,959,047 of record OX596380.1, read on the forward strand.
CAGTTTTACGAAAGATGTACTCCAACATGAGATTAAAGAGTATCGGGGACAGAGCATCTCCCTGCCGAACACCCGAGTTAACTGCAAAAATTGTCGATAGCCTGTTCTCAACTTTAACACAGCATTGAGACTGCGTCACTGTCATCCTACACAGTCGTACCAATTTTGTTGGCATTCCTAGGTATTCCAGGGCAGACCACAAACTCTCTCGATCGATCGAGTCGTAGGCCTGCCGGAAATCCAGGAAAACCTGATGTACGGAGATGGATGTCTCATAATATTTAGATAGAATCATCCGCAGCGAAAAGACCTGATCAGTGACTGATCGATTCGGACGAAATCCTCCCTGATAGTCACCAACCAAGCCCTCCGCCAGAGGAGTGATTCTATCCAATAAAATGTATGACAGTAACTTGTATGCTGTGCAAAGGAGAGCTATACCGCGATAATTCTCACACTTCAAGCGGTCTCCCTTCTTGAAGATGGGGCATATCGCGGCCACTTTCCATTCATCAGGCATAACTTCGGTTCGCCATACTAATCGAATAAGGTCGAAAAGACAGTTCCACAAAGTATCCCCTCCGAATATCAAGAGCTCCGAATTAATGCAGTCCACTCCAGGTGAGCGGTTTCGTTTCATTCTCTGCATGGAAATAGTGAATTCCTCATGGGATGGCTCCTCAGTGCAAATCTCCGCAGACTGTTTTAGAGGTGGCTCAACAACAGTCTGTGACGCATGATGAACATCAAGCAGCTCAGTAAAGTGTCCACTCCATGCGTCAAGTACTGCGTCGATGTTGACACAGAGGTTTCCATCCCGGTCCCGAATGGCGGTTGACGAAGGCCTGAAAGTATGGTGCAATCCAGTAATTCCTTTAAAGAAATTACGTGAACTACGCTCATTGCTGAGTTGTTGTACTTTCAGAACCTCGGCCTTCCACCATTCTCGCTTCTTCCGTCTACAAATCCGCTTAGCTGCCCTTCTTGCAAGAGTTGCCTTGTTTTTCCTTGCGATTGTGAGACGTTGTTGCACTTCATTATGGGCTATATTTTGTTGCTCAACTGCAAGACGACACTCGTCATCAAACCAATCATTCTTGGGTCTGACTTTCACTATACCTAAAGTCTGTTGAGCAGCACTGACAACCGAAATTTTCAGTACCTCCCAGACAGAGTTCACGCAGTCAGACTGGTAATTAGCTCCCTCAATGTTGTCGCTGACAAGTTCCTGATATCCTTTCTTTTGATCTTCATTTATCAGACCTTCACAGTCGAAACGTTCCATCCGTTTCGCTGTGTTCCCTGACCTGAACGAAAACTTCCACCGTAGCTTTGCAGCGACCAAATAATGATCGCTGCCTACGTATTTGGTTGCTGACCCTTTTGAAATTAACACGTGGTCAATTTGGCTCCGGGATGTTTTGCGAGGATGTGTCCATGTCTCTAGGTGTATCTGTTTGTGAGGGAAGAATGTGCTTGCTACTCTAAGATCATGAGCAATTGCAAAGTACATCATTCTCTCACCATTATCGGTCGCAGTTTCGTGTCGGGAGTACGCACCTATGTTTTCACACAAGTCGGCCTGATTCCTGCCAGCTCTAGCATTAAAGTCCCCAATTACCATTCTAACATCGTGTTCGGGTATAGATCCCATCAGATCGTCCAAGTCATTGTAAAATGAGTCTTTATCTTGGGGCTGGCTGACTTCTGTGGGCGCATGTACACAAATTATCGACAGGTTGGCTAACTTCATGCGCAGGCGAAGCATACACAATCGGTTATTGACTGCTTGAAAATCCAAAACAGCCTTCTTTACCTGCGGTCCAAGAAGAAATCCAGCTCCAAGATTTCCGAGGTCATCTCCACTGTAGAACAACGTATAGCCCTGGGACACATGGTCTCCACTTTGAGGCCAGCGAGTTTCTTGAAGAGCAACGAGTTCCAGCCGATACTCTTTCATGCACGTGATTAGACCCTCCAACGCTCCTGGTTTTCTAAGTGATTGCACGTTCCACGTGCCGATCCTAAATCTCGTATCCGGGTACTTGAGCGGGGGTCCGGTGTTGTTTTGGCGGTATCCACTTTTCTTTTTGTTGATTTTATAAACAGTTGATTTTTTTACGGATGCGGGTCGTCAGCCCAGCGATCCAACCGTTTAGTCGCCTCCTACGACAAGCAAAGGATACTGTGGTGGTATTCTTAGTAAACATGTTCGTGCAATTTAGATTTACGAGACATGTGAGTGCCTCCCGACCACAGGGCCCACAGGGATAAATTTAAATAAAACATGATAAAACGGGATTTTTTTCTATAGAAATGAGTCGTTTTCATACTGTGTGTACCTATGTATTTATCGCAATACTACATTAAGCCATCCAGGCGATGTATTTTGAAGTCGGATAATAAGTAAGTTAAGTTTATGATCATTTTTATGTTTTACTGGGACAAACTTTGGTTACGACTTACCAATTAGCATCGTTTAATTTTGGGAAGCACCACTTGTAAATACTCTGCAAATTAAATTTTATATTGAACCAAACTTTTGCACCGCTACTGAAATATTTAATTTTAGATATCATTTATCAAAGACCGATACACGCAACTTCACGTGCTAAATATTACGACATTCATCATAACGCAATGATTTCATTTTAGTACATTCCAAAACAGAATTCGATTTAAATTTTTCGTATAAAATTTATTTTTGTATACATTTTATAACTTAATCATTAATCGAAATAATAATAATAATAATATAATTAGTAAAAATAATAACAGTAGACTTAATAAATGCACAATAATTAATCAGCTGTTGCTAATGGATGTCTTTCAAGTACCATGGCGACACCTTGACCACCGGCAGCACATGCTGCTACAACTGATAAGCCACCATCTTCTCTGACCATACGATTAGCCTAGAAAAACAATTTTTTTAAAATTAAGTAATGAATGTGGTTTTATATATGAGATTGTCTTACAGCGTGCATACAGAGACGAACACCGGTTGCACCGAATGGATGACCAATTGAGAGCGAACCTCCCCAATTATTCCATTTATTCAAATCTGGAGTTCCAAATTTGTCGGAAAGGCCTAAATATTTTTGACTGAAATAAGTTGAATCGAGAGCTTTAAGATTAGCACAAATTTGTCCGGCAAAAGCTTCATGAATTTCCCAGCAATCGATGTCTTTTAGGGTTAAACCTGTTTTCTTAAGAATGTTTGGGATTCCATATGCTGGCCCAAGCAATAATTGATCACAAGGATCTTGTGATACATAGATAAAGTTGCGTAAATATGCTTTTGGTTTCAAACCTAATTGTTTGGCTTTAGCTTCAGTCATGATAAGGCATGCGGATGCACCGTCTGTTAAAAACGAGGCATTAGCAGCTGTGATGGTGCCATGTGGCTTGACGAATGCTGGTTTCAATTTGGCCAGAGCCTCGCGCGTTGATACCCGAATACCGTTATCTTTTTCAACAGTCTTGGCTACACCGCGTACTTTAAATGGTACCAAATCGGTGAAATATCCTTTTTCCTGAGCTTGATGTGCTAGTGTATGCGATTTTAGTGCATAATCATCTTGTTCTTGGCGTGAGACTTCAAAGGCGGATGCCAAACGATCGGCTGAGTGTCCCATTGTTTCTCCTGAAGAAAATTCAGCAATGCTTGGAAGTTCGGGAATCAAAAAGTCGGGTCGAATCGAAGCGAGAAGTTGTAGTTTTTGTACTGGTGTTTTAGCTCTATTTGCTCGCAACATAAGTGATCTCATTTTGCGACTGTGGCGAATAGGAACATCAGACATAAATTCAACTCCACCAGCAACAATAGTTTCGTATGTTCCAGTTGCAATTAGACCAATTGCGGTTGTTATAGCTTGGTTGGAACTAATGCAAGCCATGGTTACCGTATGCGCCGGCGTCTTATTACTGAATCCAGCAGCCAATGCTGCTTCACGTGCAATATTTGATGTTTTAACCTCTTGTATAACTGTACCATACACAATATAATCAATAATCTCTTTATCTACACCAGTTTTCCTTAGAAGACTCCTACAAGTATACCAAAAGATAATGTGTAATCCATTGTACATTATGATTATAAGATTAAATATTATGTATTACTATTTATCGATAAAATAAAGGTCTTACAAAAGTGAGTGACGTGCCAATTCATATGGATGAAGATTTGCATATGAAGTACCGGATAATAAAAATGGAGTTCTTACGCCATCGACAAGGACAACATTTTTGCCTGTATTGTCCGGTAATGTTTTCCCTTTTGCTGACAGTGGTGCAGTTATACCAAAATTACGAATTCCTGTTGTTCGCAAAGTAGATAATAATGAAACAAAAAATTAACACAAAAATAATAAAAATCAAAACAATATAAATGGATTTTGGACTTTGAACGTAGTGTAACTCTCTTTTGATTACACATTAGGCAATTCTTTCGATTTAATCTTAGTTAAGTAATTAAAATTTCATTTAGCCTTACCCGTTCTTGTAAATGCCGACAGTGGTATTGTAAATCTGGATGCGTTAAATACTGAATTTGCCATTTTCGATATATAAAAACTTGTAAATTTTTTTCAATAATAAATTAAATATAAAAATAAAAATAAATTTTTTTTTGCTCCACTTGATACGACTACAAAATTTAAGAACCAAAATGATAATGACATATGAATGAATTGTTTACACTGTAAAGTTATTGTAATTTTTATAGCATCTGTTTCCCATAAAAAAAAATAAAAATATGTATATATTTTCGTGTGGCAGCACTAATTTTTATTTTAAATTTAATTTATTTAATTAAATCAATTTATTAATTAAACCTATAATTATAGAAAATAGTTTATCTACACAAATTAAAATAAGTACTAGTTAGTTTTGTGTTTCTTTCGGTTTAAATGGATCCGACCAAACTTTCATATCTAAAATTAAATAACCAATAAATTAATGGTTTAAGCTAATAATAACAAATTTTTTAACTTACTTCCCGGTTGTATCTCGTCCTGTTTCACACCGGCACGATTTTGTTTCTGTACTTTCTCTAAAATATTCAACATAAGCTATATAACCTTAAAATCAATCTTTATTTATATTGACTTACTATATTCATCTGTGTTCATCATTGGATCGATAATTATTGGGTACAGAGCCCCACCGATTAGACCGACAATACTGCCAATGAATACTGTATATCGCCATCCTTTCAACACAACCATATTGTTTTATAAATAAATTAAATTATTTCGTAATCCTTGTACAAAATTAATATATATTTTTATTTTGATTTGACTTCTGCCATCTGTCAAATGAAAAGACTTTTTTTTTATAGCATGTATTAAAAATGGCGAAAAGCTCTTTTTATAGTCAAGACACTTTTGTTAGAAATGTGTCCATAGTGCTGAATTACCTTTTTAGTGAAAGTTCAGATATTTCCCGGTAGAATTCAAACTTTTCGAGCTTATAAATATTTATTATTTATTTTGTTGTAATGCTATGTTTCGATTTATAAAATTAAAATTACATTGTTTTTGAAATCAGTTAGAATAACGAGCCTAGATTTCAATTTGAAGGTATTTGGAGTCTCTAGACTACAATTTTGAATTTGAGGAGATTTGAACTGGCAGTTAAGAAAATAACAAGAGAGTGGAGCTTTTACTCTGGAAAATACAACAATAAACTATGATTGGAAATTCGGGGATTTGAAGAGTTTATATTATAGAGTTTAAATTTGGTTACCAGAGATTACAATTTGAATGTGAACATGAGAATTCTATAGAATCGATTTTGGACTGTGATGGTTATACATAGTTGGAAGAAGTGGAGAAGGACATTTTAGAGTTCGAAGTACAATTTGCAAATATATAGATTAAAATTCGGGGTTTAGAGATTAGCATTTGAAACCAAGAAATTAGATAATGAAGGATAAATGTAGTATTCTAGAGATTAGGATATTGAGGTCAAAAATAGTAGATTGTGGGTCGGGATGTTAGAGTTGGCCTCGAGTCGACTTAGAATTTTGAATTGAATTGAATTTGATTTAAAGGTCTGTAGGTTATAGTTGAATTTGAAATTAAATTCATGTTGGTTTTTAATTTCAAATTCATCTTTTTCAAAATAAATTCAATCTATGCTTATTGTGAGATTGGAATTAGAAGAACCGAAATTAGAATAAGGAATAAGTGATTGGAAATTAATTTAAAGTTGTGTTGAATTAAATGCTATATACCTTATATATGACTGAAAGGTAGGCGATAGAAATTAAAATTTGCAGACTTCAAAATTTGAATTTATTATTAACATTTGGCTCCTGTGGTCGGAGGGTACTCACATGTCTCGTAAACCTAAATTGCACGAACATGTTTTCCTAGAATACCAATCACTTAAGAAACCAGGAGCGTTAGAGGGTCTACTCACTTGCATGAAGGAGTTTCGGTTGGAACTCGTTGTTCTTCAAGAAACTCGCTGGCCTAAAAATGGAGATCATGTATCCCAAAGAAGACTGTTTTGGATTTCCAGGCAGTCAATAACCGATTGTGTACGCTTCGCCTGCGCATGAAATTAGCTAACCTGTCGATAATTTGTATACACGCGCCCACAGAAGTTAGTCAGCCCCAAGATAAAGACTCATTTTACAATGACTTGGACGATCTGATGGGATATATACCCGAACACGATATTAGAATGGTAATTGAGGAACTTAAAGTTAGAGCTGGCAGAAATCAGGTCAAATTGTGTGAAAACATAGGTATCGATAATGGCGAGAGAATGATGTACTTTGCAATTGCTCACGACCTTAGAGTAGCAAACACATTTTCCCCACACAAACAAATACATTTAGAGACATGGGTCCATCCGCGCAAAACTTCCCGAAGTTCAAAAGTGTTAAGTTCAAAAGGGCGGGCTCAGCAACCAAATACGAAGGCACCAATCATCATTTGGTTGTTGACAAGCACCGATGGAAGTTTTCGTACAAGTCTGGGAACACAGCGAAAGGCATAGAACGTTTCGACTGTGCAGGTCTGATAAATGAAGATCAAAAGAAACGATATCAGGATTTTGTCACCGATGGCATTGAGGAAGCTATTTGCCAATCTGACTGTGTGAACTCTGTGGGAGGTACTGAAAACTGCGGTTGTCAGTGCTGCTCAACAGATTTTAGGTGTAGTCACAGTCAGACCCAAGAATGATTGGTTTGATGATGATTGTCGTCTTGCAGTCGAGCAACAAAATATAGCCCATAGTGAAGTGCAACAATATCTCACAATCCTATTTCGCCAGTCCAATCAGGTGCTTGCATATGTAGATGACATATGCGTGATTGGACTGAATAGCAACGGAGTGAAGGAAATACTTGATCCGCTTGTAGAGTTTTCAGCTTCTGTTGGACGCCAGATCAATGAGTCCATAACACTATACATGATCTCTGGTCATAGGGACAATGCAATACCAGGTTTTAGTAGTGGCCACAGTTTGAGGGAATGAGGAGGTTCAAATATTTGTGCTCTATTATCACTCACGTTAACAGTATGGGTGAGCATATTAAAGCGTGGCTAGCGGCTGGTAGTCGTGCGTATCCTCTAAGGCCAATGCTAAAATCTGAACTCCTATCAAGTGCCGTGAACCTGAAACTTTACAAAGCGTTGATAAGGCCCGTTAGTATGTTTGGATGTGAAAGTTGGGCGCTGACGGATGAGTACGAGAGATGGGTCATCACATTTGAGAGAAGCATCATGCTAGTGATTTACGGCCCAAAATGCGAAGTAGATGGTACGTACCTAGCTATGTACAATATCGAGATCCAATTTATTTCTCTGGTTATTGGATCAAATTTTAGCCAGTTAGACGAGGAATTTATTGAGCTATTTCATGTACTATCGGAACTGGAGTCCAAATCTCTGGCAAAGGGTGTTAGTGGCCATTTATCATTTTCGGCCAAACTCGATCTTTCCAGAAAAATGTTTGTGACCAATTTGTTTCTCGGGATAATGGATTCTGTTTGAACTTGTTGGACGAGAAATCAGGATCTGAGTCCAAATCTCTGTCGTAAGGAGTGTTAATAGATATTTTTCATTTTTGGTCAAACTCCATTTTCTAAGAATAAATTTGAAGGCCAATTTATATCTCTGGTTATTGGATGAATTTTGAGCTAGTTAGACGAGGAATTCAATGAGCTATTTCATGTACTATCGGAACTTGAGTCCAATATCATGTACTATCGGAACTGATTTCAAATCTCTGGTAAGGAGTGTTAATGGATATTTTTTTTAGTTTTGGTGAAACTCCTTTTTCTAAGAATAAAATTCAAGGCCAATTTATTTCTCTGGTTATTGGATTCGTTTTGAACTAGTTAGACGAGGAATTTATTGAGCTATTTCATGTACTAATGAACTTCAGTTCAAGTCTCTGGCAAAGAGTGTTAATGGCCATTTATCACTTTGGGCCAAACTCGATCTTTCCACAAATAAATTTGTGGCCAATATATTTCTCGGGATAATGGATTCATTTAAATTTTGTTGGACGAGGAAATTATGATGAAGATCCCCGATATTGTACAGGAAGTTAGATCTCAGCGAGTACGCTGGCTCGGTCACGTTCTGCGTGCTGATCTGGAACGAATTGTTCCGCGATCCCTGAAAGGAGAGCCACCATATGGTAGGCGCAGAGGTTACTGAAGACGACGATGGCTCTACGGTGTAGAGAATGACTTGGCCGCTTCAGATTGTCTAAGACAGTATGCAGACCATGCTCAGGATCGAAACCGTTGGAGACAAATTGCTGATACAGTAAGGGGCAGTAAAATAGCCTTTAAAAACTGTTATTATATTATTAACATTTGGAAGCTAGAAAAAAAGGTTGGATTGCAAAGATGATTTTGAATGGAAAAAAGTTAAATTTGATGATGAAATCCCATTTGAAGTTGAGAATTCATTTAGATGGAGGGAAAAATAAGTCTGGAGTTTCCAATTAGCAGAGCAAGCATAGGGTAATACCCTTCTGGTTTTATTATTATACTTATCTTAAAATAGAGCAATTTAACAATAGAAACGGTAGTTCTGATGTATACGTTTGCATATTTGTTTTGAAATATAGTTTTATCGGTACTTAAGACTCATTAATTTCTTTTAAAATTTAAACTATAAAATTCTATCACATTGATCTTAACACATAAGTGTCACTGTAATTATAGAGATTTATAAGTCTGGATCAAATTACACCCGCAACTTCCTTACGCATAAATAAAATGATAACGAAAAACAAAAATCTTATATAATTTGTGAGAGTTCGATTTATACCCAAACCTCTAGCGACCTAACAGCGAGATATATAAACACATTTTAAAAAAATAATAATGAACTGATTACATTTTTTCCAAATAAACTTGAAGAGGGTGATATTTTATCTAACGTTTTATAATATTAAAGGAGTAATAATTTTACATTGATTAGGAGGGTATATAAATATATGTGGAGGCTCCCATTACAAAAAATTTAACATCAAAACTATATTTCAATTTAATTTTCCAACCATTTTCATATACACAATCCGAATATAATTGAACAAAATACAATTGTCATCCTTTTACTTAAATTTATATATAAATGCGGAATCCTATATACGAGTATAGGGTGGAGATATTACAATTGGATTAAATCCATATACCATATACAGAATTTAATCAGCTTTCAAATCAATCAATTTTCTGTGGTTGGTCTGTGTGTGTGTGATTATAAATTAAAATAGTGCGTCGCAAACAATTAAAATTACATCTTAATCAATTATAATTTTTATTAAAATGTAGCTTAAAGCAAAAATTTATAATCTAAGAAAATATAATATAATATTTAAGCACTTTTATGTTGATATGTCTATATAAGTATATGTAACATTGAATTACGATTAAAAATTAGATCCATTATCACAGTAGTTAGAAAAAAATTGATATAGTTGTTATCAATATACGCACATACGCATACTAACCAGAATTATTTTTTAACGCTGAGTATGATTCATATTCACGAATTTGCTGAACCAACCAATGTACACCATCTTGTAAACCTTCGCCTGTAACCGCGTTGCTTGAACTTATGTGCCACGGTTTATCCTTTATCTTTTCTAGCGATAGTGCTATTATAGGTAAACAAAATGAAATAATGATTTTATTATAACACAGTGAACTTTATATATACTCGTATCTATAATACGTCATACCAGCAGCAATTTTGACACTAGACAAGGCATCGGCGCAATCCATTTTATTCGCGAAAAAAAGTATCGGTATTTTGCGATTCACAATATCAGGATGTTGCATCAAAATGTCCAATTCATCTTTAACCACAACCAAACGCATCCGATCACTTGAATCGATAACGAATACAATACCTTGACACGATTTAAAATGATGTTCCCATAGGCTACGATATCGTCCAGCCCCGGACATATCGAACGCCGTAAAGGCTATACCATTGTCTATAAAAATTAAACAAAAAAAATGTACTTGGTAATTTGTATTATCCTTAAATATACATAAATAAAAAAAAATAAAATCAATTTAATTTAATTGCACTCGATGTATACGTACTCTGGAATTTTTCAACATTAAAACCAACAGTAGGAACGGTTATTGCTGGTTTCTCTTCAGGATTTTTAAAATGGTTTACAATAGTTGATTTACCACTATTATTTAACCCAACAACTAAAATATTTACTTGTTCCTTTTTTAATTTTAATATACTTGCTATTTTATCAAATATACCCATTTTTATTTTTTTTAATTAATTTTTTGCTTTACTCTTCGGTTTTTTGTTAAACTTAACAAAAATAAAAAAAACAAGAAAATATGTTTTATAATTAAATACTTGAAAATGAAAAACTTATGAAAATATTATCCAATTCATCCTTGTTTAGTCCTTTATAACTACTACAATACTAATTTATTTTATATCATAAGTACTGAAATTAAATCAATAACATATACATATACAACCTAAACGACATAAACAAAACAGAACAGTGAGGGGGGGATAAAACTACCCGTTTATTATTATTATAGTTTTGTTATTCAAATCAAAACTATTTCGGTTGTTGTTATAATCGATAAAATTATTCGTTTTTTATTTAATTATAATTTTTTTTTTAAATTTATGCAATAATAAAATAAACATTTTTACGTAAATAGTGTTGCCATCTAGACTATTTTGTATCATAATGCCCTATCGGTCTGCGGGTTAATTAAAAGTAGCTTTATTCGACCAATCATCAATTTACTATTTATTGAACAAATTAATAGTCTTTCCAACCGTAAACAGTTGTTAGCAACAAGTTGGCGATAGTTATGGTGTCAAACAACAGATGGATACATGCGATATGACTTATTTGCATGCCGTATAGTACGTTATGACTAAAATGAAGGCAGCTGGTGTCAGTATTTATTTATTTAAGTTGGCTGGAACCGAAGCAGGTTCCGCATTCAATGCCACTCTGGGCCCATGGTGCAAACCGAGGATTCTATTCGCTCGGCTGACCTACAATTGACCTACATTTAAAGATCTATGATTAAGAAATCAAGCAAACAAAGTGAATGCTGTTATCGTCATCTTCAAGACATTTGTCACACAAGGAATCTTGAATAAGTTCCATTCTTTGTAAATGGAGTTTAAAATGGCCATCGCCGGTCAGAATAGCGACCAGAACTCACAGTTGGTCTTTCTTCAAAGATAAAGCAAATTTTGTAAGCCTCAGATACGGTTCACAAATGAGGTACCTAGCCACTCGGCATCTAGTGGAAGCTAGCCAATTACGCTTAGCCTTCAAAAACATGTAGTTCTTAATAGCTTTTTTACCACAATTAAAGGTCAGGGGCACTGCCGGTTCAGGTCCAATGATTGAGCCTGCTTTAGCTAAAACATCAGCTATCTGATTACCTTCAATGCCACAATGAGCCGGAACCCACATAACTCTGACACGATTATTAGAGCAAAGGACGTTATTAAAATGTTTATAGTCCTTGACCAGTTTGGAAGTGATCATAGTATTCCGTAATGAATTCAGCACAGATTTACTATCACTGCATAGAATAATCCAGATTCAATAAGAATCACGCAACTATGAGTCCCTTGCTGGATAGACCACCGAGAAAGAAATATCGAAGCAGAATTCTGGCAACAATTTGTCATTAACCATATTAATTTCTGGTATATATGTATGAACTGAATAAATTGTAGATTAGTCTATGCCGTGTGATCATGCCGAGAGCGTTCTATGCACCAATACACCGCACGTGAAAGGCAGCGGAGCATGCTGTGGCTTGGATAACCGACTGCAGTGGAGGCAGAAATAAGATTACCAAGCAAGTATAGAAAACGAAGACATAGCAGCTGTAATAGCTCGACAAGCCATACCTTGTATGCTATTAAGCTTCGCAATGACAGAAACTGACTGAACCACAGGCCACCAAACAACAGACGCGTAAGATAGCATAGGTAAAGCTAGAGATTTGTAAATAAACATCAGCATTTTAGGGGTCAGACCTCACGACTTTCTAAATGCTCTTCTATAAACTGCCAGAAAACAGAAGTTACCTTTTGCAGTTTAATTTCAATATGAGATTTCCAGGACAGTTTACTGTCCAGAATAACACCCAGATGCTCTACTGTGTCGGATCTAGCGATCGTTTCTCCAAAAAGAGAAGGAGCTCCAGTATTCCTACGTCTGGTGAAGACTATCAGACTAGTTTTCGATGGCTTAACATACAATCCCTTCTCTAGACACCACATTTCTACAACTTATTGGAGAGCGTGTTGCGTTAAGTCTGATAGTACAGTAAGGTATTTACCCTGAACCAGAACGACTAAGTCATTAGCATAATTCTGGGCAGTGAAACCAGATTGCTGTAGTATTACAAGTAATTCATCAATAACTAAGAGCAACAGGAGAGGTGATCGGACACCTTGCTGGGGGCAACCTTTGGTATCTTTAACTGAAATAGAAAGGAAGTCCAGCTCGGTCACAGCAATGCGCGACCTCAACAAAGATCCATTCCAAGTAACAATGGTTTGGTCAATTCCAAAATTTGTGCAGGCTTCAGTGATGGAAGCGAAAGAAGTAGTATAAGCACGAAGAAGAGTATAAGAAGTAGTATCAAAGGCACCCGCAATATCGAGGAAAGTGTTCACAAGAAACTCCTAAATACTAAAAGATCTTTCAATCCTTGTAGCAAGTTCATGCAGCGCAGTTTCACATGAACTCCCAACTCTGTAAGCATGTTGAGTGCTACTGAGTGGGATAACAGATAAGTTATGATCCCTAATATATCTGTCAACTTTCCAGAGTTTTGAAGAAAGTAGAAAAAAGACTAATAGAAATACTCCCGCTCCAGGACTGTGAAACATATCCAAATGCAAAGCACGCTCGACAGAGTCGAAGTAAATGTTCCTGAATTAGGGGCAACCCATGCTGTAATTCAGCAGGAAAAACTCCATCTGGACCACCTGATTTATAAGGTGAGAAGGAGAAAAGACTCCAGCGCAAGGTGTTGAGAGTGACTAGCCTACAGGCTAAGTCTCAGTCGGATGAATAATCAGGCTAAGTCCCAGTCGGGAAAATGAACAGAAAGTAGTGGTTGGAAAATTTCCTCCCTGGAAGATGTTAATCTGCCATCAGGAAGTCGCAGCACATCGAGTCGGCAGGAATCATTTCTAACCAAGGACTTATTAAGTCTGCGATCTCAGAGATACTATTAATTTCTTCGCAGAAGCTAATCCAAGAAGTCCCACGAGTGGATCTCAGCATTTTTTTCATATTCGTTTTGCGCTGCCAAAAAGTTATCCCAATCAACCTGATGGTTAGATCTTTTTTTCTTTGTTTTCGAGTCTCCTAGCAGTTTTCCTCAGCTTCCTAAGATCAGAACACCAAAAAGGCTTATTCTGAGATTTTTGCTTGGTAAGAAGAGGACAAGATTTTCGAAGGCTGACGTGACTGCATGCATCAAAGATCAAGCTAGCAATTCAAAATCAACAGATGCACCTATGGTCGGAGGTGTGAATGTCATTGGTCACCCTCCAATTAAAGATCAAATCGATAACCGACATGGAGCACAAACTAATATATATATATCACTTCCCTCCTTACTTAATTGAAAAAGATAGGCTCACAGTCTTTGTTAAGGATATTAAGCTCAGATGTGCTCAGGTAATTAAGTAGAGATGAGCCCCTATCATTAATATTCGTGCTACCCCATAACGTGTGATGTGCATTAGCATCGCATTATTCCACTTGCCCTGCTCCACGAAACAAGGTTGCTCAACTCCTCCAAAGGAGGAGGTGAGACCGAATCGTAAGGCAGATACACGAATGCTACCACCAGTGATCCGAATGAGTTGAACGATTCGAGAGAGACGAGCATAGCTGCAACAACCTGAATTAGTGTAGCACTAAGAGTGTTTGAAATAAAAACGCAGGCTCTTATCTAAACATTGGATTCTGCAACCTACAGGATCCAAACTATAGAAACCACGCCATCAACCAGGTAGGGTGTGAACAGCAACTTAAGATCAAACGATGCAGCTTTGCTATGGTGTATGTTGATCTGTTTCAACGCAAGCATAGAAGTCATAATAATAATTACCAGCCAAGGAAAAAATCGAGGGTGGGAACCAAACTACGTTCCTGATACAACCCAAACGCAGGTCGTAACTGGAAGCTAGTGTACTGTCCAATATCGGAATCACACAAGCTAGACCCGAAACAAGACCCGAGGTGAACTCAACGACATTGTTCATATCGAAGATCACTAACTCGCGGTCGGTAACTGGAAGGGATTCAAATTAACAAACTGAGCGTGAATTCCAGAACTTGTGTTCTACATAGCAAAATACAGTGCTTGTTGTAGTTCTCTGTAAGATAAAAAATAACAACAGACGTCAATCCAGAAACTACACCATCAAGAAGGTAAAGTTCCTGAATTACACAAAAACTGGTTTGCGATACTGCACGCAATTTCCTTAGATTAAAAGAAACTGACTTGCAGATTTGCAATTTAATTTAAATACACATAAGCATGGACGTCATAAAAGAAACCAGCAGAGAAGAAGCGGATACTCTACGGGCCAGAGATAATCTTAAAGTTAATCTAGTGATGGTCTCAAAAGATTTTAGGTCAACCCGAAATACAATAGCTTGACGCTTAGCCTCGCGCTTGTATCGGACTCAATTAGTATTATAATAAATAAATAGTATTAATTAGTATATATTATAATTAGTATTATAATATATAAAGCAATATTACTTGAATAATCCGGAGGACCGGGAACCCAAGTGTATATTAGCAAAGGTTTAAGAGGATCACCAACAGATAGTTGACAACCATTCCAGATATCTTTGGTACTCGAGACGACCTCACACAACCACTTGTATGGGTCGTCGTTTGTGCATTTACAGATAATGTAGCCATCAGTTAGGTAGCATCCCAGCAATTGTTCTGGAGTAATGCTAGATTGGACACGGAAACGTTTCAGTGTTACCACAGAATAGGACGTGCTAGGCACCTCGGCTATCGGGTCAAGCAACGTACGTTCCATTCTGTTACGTAGGCGCATTTGATTCGTTTTGCCCTTTCGTCTAGTTCCGCGTTAATATGGGGTTAACCCAAAGGTCCCCTCAGCATCCGAATTAAGCAGGGCCTCCTCAGAACCCGACACTATTTATTTGATTAATCTATTGCTCAATAGATGGCAGCCTATTTAGTAAATGTAATTATAAATTTTAAATGGAGTACTATATATTTTGTTGTTGTTTTTCTGTGTTTAAATTTTAAATAATAATTGAAATTATAGATAAAATTTAAATGTTCCCTCTCCGTAAATCCTGTGCTGTTTGACCGAAGGTCATATTACGTCTTCATTCGATCCATGGCCTTAATTATGTTGTCCCTTACTACAGCGTGAATGTTGATCATCCTTTGCCTCAAATCTGCAACGTAGTCTTGCTTAGTGACCGGTTCGCTCTTCGGTGATCCAATTTTAATGTCAAATGGTAATTGGAGTTCTCTGCCAAATACGACCATAGCTGGTGAGTTTCCTGTAGTATCATGTATTGCGCTACGATACGCCATCATAAACAGTGGAGGCACCAGTCCCAATTGTCCTGGTTGTCGTTAAACTCTTTGCATAGATATTCTTCCAGTGATCTGTTGGTTTTCTCGACCCAGCCATCGGATTGTGGATGCACCGGTGTAGTTCTCGTTTTCTTGAGGTTGAATATTTGGCACAACTCTTGGCACACGGATGATTCAATATTTCGGCCTTGATCGGAATGTATCTCTAACGGTAATTCAATTCTGCATACCCAATCGTTTACAATTACATCCGCAACTGTTCGAGATTCTTGATTTATAATCGGATGTGCTTCTACTCATTTACTGAAATAATCGATGCTTACTACAATAGTATATACCGGTTTCCAACTTTTGTCAGGGAAAATGGGCCAGCAATACCCATAGCTACCCGCTCGAACGGTGCCTACATCCTTCCTCTAGTCCGTTGGGGGCGGCCCAAACCCCACACTTCATTCACCAATCCTCAACATCTCTTCACTAACTGACCCAATAGAACTGGATTCTTATCTTGTCCTGCGTTTTATTGACGCCCAAATGAGCTCCAAACTTGTTATTGTGGATTTCCCGCAGGACTTCTCTTATCCGGTTTTCTGGTAGCATGATCTGTTTTTTTGGGTTGTTGCCGTCGACTGATTCCCAAAGTCTAATCAACAACTAATTCTCGAATTTTAATGACTTCCACTGAACCGAATAACTTTTCACGGTTGCATGTTCCGTCGCAAAAATTTCGTGCCAATGCGGTTTGGTATCTCTCTCCATCCATTTGATCATCGGAGTAATGGAATCTGGTCCAGTGACCTATCCTTATATAGCTATAATAAATTGTCATATGTTGTTAAATTGTCACAGTGTTCTTTTTAATTCAATAGATTCCACTAGGGTTCTCAAACTATTTAAGTCGTCGCGTCGTCCCTGTGAAAAAAAACCCAA
Organism: Tipula unca; assembly: GCA_951394425.1. Classification (NCBI taxonomy): domain Eukaryota; kingdom Metazoa; phylum Arthropoda; class Insecta; order Diptera; family Tipulidae; genus Tipula; species Tipula unca. The sequence goes on from OX596380.1 coordinate 213,976,100, forward strand.
TACAAGATTACAGTTTGTTATGCCGGCACTGAGCATCGAGCTTTCTTCCTACCGGACAATGGTGGATATCATAGTGAAATTATCCTACTTTACACTGGTTCACATTATGACAGCTTGCTTCCCCACTCGCCCTTAACCTTATCATTCAATTCTAAGAGTCCTTATGTTTAAAATATCTCCGACACTATAGATCGTCTCATTGGCACCTGGAATGTAAGTATTTTACTCCGAAATAATATTCAGGTTTGTAGCATTCATAAAAGTAACATCGGTGCGGGTGTCTGTTCAACGTCCCATTATACTTGATCATGTTAGTTTAGTTAGTTCAAGTAGTTTTTTTGGCGATTTCAACGCCCATCTAGGTTATAACGATTCTTGGAATAAAAAGACCATTGGTTCAAATTTGTTCTACAGCGAATCTAACGAAAATGGTGGTTCCCTGGGCTTTCTTGCTAGTTCAACTCGACTTTTTGTTCACACAACCTCCGGCCTCCGAAAAAGCCTTATTACTTAGACCGATGGTCAGAGCTACTCGCAAGTAGACCATATTTTAATCCAAGGTACTGTTACACCTGGAATGACTCACTAAGGCAGGATTCAAGTTACTTTGGTAGACCTCATATAGAAAGGGAGACAATGCCCCATCTACGTATTGAATTAAGGCAAGCGGCCAATGAAATCTATGCACTGGCTGAATCGGACTCTAGTGAGTCACTTAGTGAAGAAAACGAGGAAGGGCTTAACATAGTCGAATAGTCCAGCCTTCCAAATCCATGACGAACACCGCTAATCCCAACCCCTCCGACAGCAACCACCCAGGACCAATTCACCCTATTTCATGAACCGTTCTTCCGACCCCTTCTCATCCCTTGCTCGCCATTGACTATGGTCCCATGACCGTGGCCGTTACCGGATTTATGTCCATTCAGACGGCTACACCAACCAATACAACATCTACCACATCTATACAAAATACCACTTCAAACATTAAAACGGTTGCGTTAAAATTAGCAGTTCGTCCGACTACCAACAGGGTTGGTGCAACACGTTACAATGGGTGGCCCGGAGAGTCTCACTTGAAATACGACAAATGTCACCACACGATTAGTCATCGCTTTATTTTACTAAAGGGGCCTGATTTAATTAGAGATACCCCTATACCAAAAAAGCATTGGAGTCTACCTCTTGGATAATGGTGGAAAAGGCTTGTCCCCCGAAAGTCAATATATATTTAAGTCAATTAGGTAAAATGGTCGGATTAGCTCGGGTGTTTTTTAAGTTTGACATACTAACACCAATTCACCGTACCGAGCAAATAGCGCAGTGGTTAAAGCTGCGATGTTTGGATCGGGAGGTACCGGGTTCGAATCCCAACAGAGGCGGGATGCAAAAGGGATTTTTCATCTCCCGATTACGATCGGTGATTAAATTGAAAACATCTATGACCCTCTGTTGGAATGTAGAACTCATGGGCCGACCCATCTTTCATGTCACTGTACAGGGTGACATGGAGCTATGCAATGCGCAGATGGTATACTGTACTTGTGTGAATGGGATGAATGAATGGATTGAATGAATGTTGTGTGAATGTAAGGCTATGTAAGGCTATGGACCAATAGAGTGTCTATGCCAAGTCCTTTTTTTTTTAAAAAAAAAACACCAATTTATCCTGTTAGTTTAAAAAAACTTCTAATAGGACTGGGGAAATAATCAAAAATAATGAAAAATATATGAAATGGTTAGCTTAAAGCTAAATTGGCTCACTCATGACCTTGGAAGTTTTTTTTTGAAACGAACAGGATAAATTGGTGTTAGTATGCCAAACTTAAAAAACACCCGAGCTAATCCGACATTTTCACCTAATTGACTCTGGAAACGACTGGTCAAATAATGAGAAATATGTGTAAGGGTCAGCTTAAAGCTAAATTGGCTCGGTCACGACCCTGGACGTTTTATGAAACGAACAGGATAAATTGGTGTTAGTATGCCAAGCATAAAAAACACCTGGGCTAGTCCGACATTGGTTCGAGTGTTTCGAAGTAGTTGTTTTTGTTGGTCAAGTTTAAAAAACACTCGACTCCGTCCGTCACTTTATCACAATCTTTTCTGAATCCGAACTAATAAATCAAATTATTGAATGGTTCGATTTACGTTTTTTTATGATACTTTTTTGTATAATTTTTTTCGTGATATTGAGATGATTTGAAAAAAATGTTGAAAACCAGCGTTGGGTTTATATAGTGACGATTTGTATCGTGAATGATCCAAGTTTGTCTTCGCTTATACGTTGTTTTAGTAATTTATGCTACATTGTGTTTATTCATTGATGTTGCTCGTGAACTTTGCCTTTCTATGTTGAGTTTATAGATATGCGACTTGAACTCTTGTCTAATTACTCTGTCAGAAATTTCCGAACTTGTAGCCCTGGATAGTTGAATTCTAACCATGTCTAAGATTTTAAAGAATTATTTCAACATTTTTGTTGTTGGTTCCAAACCAAAACTGTCAAGGTGACTTCAATATAATTGAGTTATATATTTATTATAATAAATAAAACAGCAAGAAATCATCTCTAACACCAGTACCACATACTAAAAATTAATAATATAAATAAGATCCCCAAAAATTATATTCTGTATATATATATTTGAAACGTCTAAACCACTTATACCATATATACATATATACACATAGAATCAAGACGTTTGGTAAATTAAAAAAAAAAAAAAATTATTTTCTCTGAATTTATTCTCATTAATTAAATATTTAAAAAAAAAAAATTTATTTGCGCCAAGAAAAGGGTTAAGGTTTTTAATTTTTTCGTTTACAATCTAAATATATTTAGAAATTTTATTTAACGTTTATATAAAATAAAAAAAGAATTTTTAGTGTGAAGGGGTTGTAAGTTCATTTCATTTTCACAAATATGAGAAAATGAAAATATTCTAACAAGTTATCTAATTGTTTTGGTATTTACGTAAATTTTAACATTTTTAATTGGTTTTTTATATATATTTTTAAATATTGTATATATATTAATTGTATTTTGTATCATGTTAATTAAATTTAAAGAGTTTTAATTTTTTTTTTTGTTGAAAAAAGTTAAGTTTACTTAAAGCAAAATATAAAATTATGTATGGTAAACGGAAAAACAATCAAAAGATTTGTTCAACTGGAGGGAAGTTTGAAACATAATATTGCTTCGGCATTACATTATATATATACGTAGGAATAACAGCGCAAAATTAAATAAATAATATTATTTTATTCTATGTAATAATGTTTAAATCTCATAAGATAGATTTTATGAGTAGTAATTAAGCTGTATATAAAGTAATTTTTACGATTATGTATTAACTTTTATATGTTATCGTTGGTACTATATAGTATATATACGTGTGTTATTTAAAGTGTTAATGTTGTTAATGTAACCCCTTTTTAAAAGGTAAATTATTGTAAAACAATGCCTTTATTACCAGTTTTGTACTAGTACTATAACATATAAATATAAAGTATGCCCGAAGGAATATTGCCGCATCAATTCGTTTATGAGCCCCAAATGAGCTGCGTAATTATATACAATCTATATAGGAAAGGGCTTTCATATAACAAGTGTATACAAAAATAATAAAAGTTAAGTACTCAATCCGCCAGTATTGTATAATACATTATTCGCATATGGACAATTCACATGACACCTATATAGGTAGGTGCATCTCTAAAATATTGTAAAACAAAATTTACATTGGAATAATGTTTAAGTTTGAAAAAAGTTTTTGTCACAAAACAGAATAACATTTTAAATCAGTTCATTGCCCAGATGACAATAATCTCTCGTTTTTGTTTTTTCGATGTTTGAATGGAATTTGATGGAATTTGAAATGGAAAATTAGAATTAAACTTCCATGTTGTATTATATGTATACAAAACATTCAACCTTTTCTTTTATTTATAACAGAATATAAATTTGCGTAATCCTTTTGTTTTTCTATTAAGGGTCGTACCTAGATTGTGTCATTAATCCTTTGATGAGGGTGTGAATATTGTATATACGAGTATAAGTATATATGGAATTTCCAAAAAAATAAAAAAATAATCTACTTATTTGTACTTAAAAATCTGTATTACACTGTAAAAATAGATTATCATAATTATAAACTACTGTACGATTCGATCTATATATGTATGTATGTATAGCCTATAGAACGTGAGTTAAATCCTTTTTACCGTGACTAAGACGATTCTAAATTTTTATTTTTATTTTTTGGAAAATCTTTTCTAATACTTGTAAATATAGTTATTCAATTTTCTTCTTGCGAACACCAAAAACTCGTAGTATATGGATATAGGGGCGGTAATTTTGTTTTATACAAGCAATTTAGTATTCGCTGGTGGTAGCACAAAAATTTTATTTAAAATAAATAAAATTCGAACAAAAAAAAGATGTATGAAACCGCACAAAGTGTCAAAGATAAAATAAATGGGGTAATTTTATACGCAGATTTTCCAATGATTTTCACGAGAAAGTGACTAGAATAAATTTTTTTTTTGCGCGGGAATATGTGCTTAAGGCAGAATCCCTCTATATATATGCATATATAAAGTGTGTGTTAATCGATTGTAAAATATCGAACAATTTGAAAATAAGGTATATGATAAATTTTATCGTGTCAAAGATTATTGGCTGCTAATTTAAACCGTTCAAATACAAATATTTCCAGCGCATATAATTTGACAAGTGACGAGTTTTATATAATACGAAATATTAAAGCTTATATACACATATTTTACTTTTGTGATGATTTACCATTTACCAGTCCCTGCTCTTCTTCTAGTACTATTAAATTACAAAATTATAGCTTTGAACATGGTCTCAAACTAAAATTTCCGATAAATCTTCAAATTCATAATTTTCTAATTCGTTTTAACTTTGGTGGTTGAGGGGCATACATGTCTCGTTAACCTAAAGTGCACAAACATGTTTTCCAAGAATACCACCACAGTATCCTATGCTTGTTGTAGGAGTCAAACCCCGCTCAAGTACCCGGACACCAGATTTAGGATCGGCACATGTGTCCCAGGGCTATACTTTGTTATACAGTGGAGAGGCCCTCGGAGATCTTGGACCTGGATTTCTTCTTGGCCGCAGGTAAAAAGGGCTGTATTGGATTTTCAAGCAGTCAATAACCGATTGTGTAAGTTTCGCTTGCGCTTGAAGTTAACCAACCTGTCAATAATTTGTGTATAAGCGCCCACAGAAGTCCCAAGATAAAAACTCATTTTACAATGATTTGGACGATCTGATGGGGTCTATACCCGAGCACGATGTTAGAATGGTAATTGGGGATTTTAATGCTAGAGTTGGCAGATCAATCAGACCTACTTGTGTGAAAACATAGGTCCGTACTCTCGACACGAAACTGCGACCGATAGTGGTGAGAGAATGATGTACTTTGCAATTGCTCACGATCTTAGAGTCGCAAGCATATTTTCCCCTCACAAACAGCTACATTTGGTAAAATGGACACACCCTCACAAAATTTTCAACAGACAATTTGACCACGTGTTAATTTCAAAAGAGCGAGCTCGGGTTGTGCAGAATGTAAGAATTTTTCGATCAGCAGCCAAACGCATGGAATGTTTTGACTCTGAAGGTCTGATAAATGAAAATCAAAAGAAATGATATCAACTTCGGTTGTCAACAGACTTTAGGTAGAGTGAAAGTCAGACCCAAGAATGATTGGTTTAATGACGAGTGTCGTCCTGCAGTGGAGCAACAAAATATAGCCCATAGTGAAGAGCGGCTAAGCGGATTTGTAGACGGAAAAGCGAGTCTATAGGGACTATCAAGGAGAACTTTAAATTTTTAATTAACAATTTAACCCTCATTGTTCTGTATAATATATTCCAGATTCGAAATTTAACAATTTCTTGATTCTAAATTCTTTAGATTCAAAATATATACTGTTCCAAAAATAGTGGAATCTCAGATCTGATCAGACTCTAAATTTTGTGTCCCAATATTCTTCTTATCACAATTCTATAAACTTAAACTCTACTGTTTAATATCGCTTATTTCATTTAGTTATTGAATTACTACTGAATCAATTTTTTGCCAATTTTAATGGTTCCGGCTACAAATTTTCCAAAGTTTTAATCCTAAAGCGGATGAAGATGCCAGGTTCCCCTTCTAAAATTATTGGGAAAGGTTGTGTAAAATTAGCAGGGATGGACGAGGTCGATTATGCCATGTAATCTACGTTGTTGTCGATACGTAAAATATAACGTAGATTACATTGCAGTGTTTTTTCTCGACGTCGTCAATTAAAATAATGTCAACAACCTACAATGTTTTTGCGACTTGAAATCGAATGTGCCAGTTCGTGGGTGTATTTTGTAAAAGAGTAGGAAGAAATTAAAAAAGGATTCAAATTAAATCAGGAATCCCATATATACCATACTAAAGTGTGATTCATCTAGAGGTGATTTTTTCATTTGTTTCTTTTTGACAAATGACGCATGAGTAGTGTCAAACTGCCATGGTATTGTTTGCCATTTCATCATGGTAAGAAAATTGTTCAACCTTACGACAAGTCATTCGCCAAATACCACTCGATATGCTTGAACGCGTCATCAAAAAATAGACTTTGAGAGAGGACCATCGCAGTTGCAGCCCACATTTGAATGAAGTAATCGGCAAAAAATAATTGGCATGAAATGTTCTTTCGAATGATAATAAAGTTTCCAAACGATTAAAATGAATTTTTTTAATTTTTGAAAAAATCACCACTAGATTTCGTTATTACGGAAAATCACGCACATGTTGTGTGATGCTCTTTGTTTCTGGCACAGCTTCCGGTGTGACTTTGGCACAAAAATCGAATGACGTATATAGCCAGAGCCACCTATATATACAGAGCCCTAAGGTTGAAAATTGAGCTTTTTCTAGAGGAACTAAAATTGACGAAAAAAACATTTTTTCCATACAAAACATATGAAAAATTAAATTTCTTTCGGTGCGATGTTTTTCAATGAAAATGTCGATGGATTAAGTATTTTAACACTGAAATAGAATCTACAATTATCATTTTATAATTGATTCAAAGCTTGATCAAAGAAGTTGTTTAATTTTTGATATATTTATTAATAAAATTTATAGAAAACAAAAAGAATTTCTCCATTGAATTGATATAAATACACACAAATACCAACGCAATAAAATTAAACTGCAAGACGAAAAGAGAAAATAGTAAAAGTGTGGTTATGTTTCCTTTTGAATTATATTTTTGTGAATAAAATAAAATATTTAAAGGGTATTTCAATAAAAGCTGCATGATTTTGTTTGAATAAATCTCAAACCAATTTCACTTGAATTTCAACGTAAATTTTGGATTTTAGATTATAAATGGAACACCATGACTATCACAGTTCTTCTGGCATGGTTCTATTTTATTTTGGTAAAGTTTTGTTACGCATTTGTGCATAATTATGGTTCTAAATAAATTGTGCAGCTGTTATTGGAACTCCCTATGACATGTTGTAAGTTGTCAATATCACAATTTTTTTCTATCGATCGATGTTTTTGTTCTCTTTTTAAATTTTACGCTATTTCGTGAATTCAATTTTGATTTTTTTCTATTGCGATCTCAGCCTATTGGAATAATTTTGCACTCTATCCCTTTTCCGATTTCGCTACAAGGTAATGAAATAGAAATATGTGGTGATACATTTTCAAATGTATAAAAGGAAATAGAATAATGCTTTATACGAGCATGCTGCGATCGCAATAGAAAAAGCGAAATTAAAAAAAAAATGTGAGATTTAGTTCTTAAAAAAGAGACAAAATCATCGATCGAAAGGATGACAATATATGTTTTATTTATTTATTTTACCTACTCATTCAAATAAATTCATGTTTACATAAATATGATAAATTCATATTTAATTTTGATTTAATGTTTATTAAATTAATAAAAGGTTTAAGGTTCTGACTTTCAGATATGTGCTGCTTCAATATAGAATCAATTCCACAAAGTGTTTATCGAAATGAAAGATTTAACTTTTCATTGATGAAAAGTAATTCGAAAATGGTCATTTTTACATTGATTCTTATGGGATAATGCAAAAAGTAGTTCCTCTAGAAAAAGCTCGACAAAAAACATGGCTGATCCTTATGGCTCTGTATATATAGGTGGCTCTGATATAGCTCAATATTTTTCGATAGGTCGAAAACCTGTGAACTCAGCTTTTTTGAGATACATCGATTTGATTAATCTCGTACAAATTTATTGCTTCTTCAGAGTCGTGTGAACTAGCTAAATGGTCAAAACTTTACTGCTGAATCGTGTTGACGAATTAGCGGCAAAATACGTTATTAAGAAAAATGTGACAAAAACCTGGCCCCACAACTGCAAATTGCAGGCCAAATCATACATTGCAAATGTATCTAACTAGAAGTGCTTATACTTAGCTGGAGCATTGCCTCGGTTTTTAGTAAGATCCAATTTTTGACCTAATTAATGTTTTCAAAACCATCAACCAGATGTCATCCATCAAAATACATCCACTAAAATAGCTCTTATAGGCTTCCTGAACTCGAACTGTTTTTACCATTAAGTGGTAGCTCTTATAGCCTGCCTGAACTCGAATTTATTTTACCATGGAGCGGGGTAGTTAAATTTCATAAAGATCCCCGGATTATTTTTAATAAAAGCTACAACCTTTTTGTAAAGATTTCTATCAGTTGTGTCATTTTTCTGATTTTTGTGAGCCGTATTTTCCAATTTTTCTGCGAACTGTTCTATACCATTCCACCGTTATTTAGAGTGGGGTCCACTTTATATAACGCTATATATCGTTGTTTTGGGTCAATTTAATGATTTTGTAATGGATAAACATGACGCTGAGGTAGATTTTATTAGGTAGACCAAATTTGAATCCACCTTGCCAAGCACTCACATCGTAAAATACACAAAAGATTGTCTAGGTCTGATGTAAGACAATAATTTGTGTGTTTCACTGAATTCGTGCTTGGAAAGGTTGACATTTTTTATTACTGTTACATTAATTATATTTCAATAAAAAGGACTTTAACCCAAATAGAGTATATTTTGATGATTATTGCCTAACAAAAAAGTAAAGTGTAACACCAAACCAAAAAAGTACTAATACTCTTGAAAATAGTATATCTGGTCACCCTACATATGAACTCCAAACCATGAAACGCCAAAACGGCTTACCAACAAGCAAACTAATTGGGATCAATATAAGAGGCTAGTCGAACAAAATTGTGTACGGAATATCCCTCTTATCACACCACCAGTTATTGATGCGGCGGAAGAATATTTAAAATATGTTCTGTCAGTATCAGCTGAAAAGGCTACACCTGACCTAAATAATACAGAAAAAGATAATAAACTGTCACATAATATACAGGAACTAATTCAGGAAAAGCGGAAAATTCGCCACCGATGGCAAGAAACAAAATCACCGTTGTTGAAATGGAAATTAAATCGAGCTATTAAGACTCTAAGATTTCCATTGCGGGAAGAAGAAAACCAGAGCGTTCAGCACTATTTAAATAAACGCTCGGCAACCGAGAGGACAGAATAAGGTGGAAGGCAACAAAAAAGTTAAAAAGGCCAACAAACTCGAATTACCCGATTAGACTACCAACTGGAAATTGGGCGAGAAGCGATGAAGAAAAAGCCAATGCTTTTGCTGCTCATCTAACAACAGTATTCGCACCACACGAAGAAACTAATAACTTTGTGCTACCCGAATTAAAAATTGTATAAGTCTAAAAAAGGCATCAGGGCATGATCTTATTACTGGAAAAATGATAAGGGAATTGCCAGACAAATGCATAAAACTAATAACATTCATATTCATTCATAAACATATTGGTTATATTCCTCAAAAATGGAAGATATCTTTGAACACAGATTTCATCATATCGTCCAACAAGCATGGTGGTTCCGAAACCAACATGATACCACAGAACAAGTACACAAAATTGTAAATGCAATCAAAACCACCTTTGAGGAAAAGAAATATTGTTCTGCTGCCTTCTTGGACATTGCACAATCCTTTGATGATGAAATTAAAGGACTTCTACCGAAGAAATCTCACTCAGTTCTGGGAAACTATCTCCTTCAAAGGCAGTACATGGTTAAACAAAATAATGCAACTACTTGTTTAAATGATATCAACAAGGTAGTAATATCAACCTTTGCCGATGATACGGCTGTCCTGGTATCACACAGTAATCCCGAAGCTGCCTCAAAGGAATTACAGAATCATCTAAACAAAATCGAGAACTAGCTTATGACATGGCGCATAAAAGTAAACGAAAACAAATCAACTCACGTCACATTCACGCTAAACAAACGCACTTGCCCACCAGTGGAATTAAACGACATAAATATTCCTCAACAAACCAAGGTCAAATACTTAGGCATGCACCTGGATAGAAGGCTAACGTGGAAAAATCATATCGAAGCAAAGCGCAAACAAATAAAAATAAAATTTTCTAAAATGTATTGGTTGATGGGAAGGAAATCTCAGCTGTCATTAACCAATACAGTTTAATTGTACAAAGTGATAATCAAACCCATATGGACATATGGTATTCAGTTATGGGGCTCCACCAGCGCGTCAAGCAGAGAACTCTTGCAACGAATCCAAGTGAAACTACTTCGTAGTATTACCAATGCTCAATGGTACATTCGAAATAGTAATATACACGATGATCTAGGAATTAAAACTATCAAAGATTAAAGATTTCAGTTCGAAATATTACTCAAAACTAGAGACACATCCCAATGAATTGGCCAGGAATATATTAAAACAGCCGCGATTTAGGCAACTTAGAAGAGCAGATCCACTTGGACTGATGAACCTTTAAATATATTAAATGTTCAGGTTTTACATATAAATGTAATCTAAATTAATTAAATAGTGAAAACTAATAACAAGTATTAACATTGGTTAAGACTTAAAATATGTAATAATTTTAGCTTAAGATTTATGAATACTTCTTGTTAGTTTCTTTTGTAGAAAGATTCAAGAATAAAGCCATTGGCAGCATTAAAAAAAAAAAAAAAAATATATCGAGGCAGTTTGCTTTGCACACCAACGCATATAAGCAGAAATTGATTTTGTTGCTTTTTAGGACAGATTTATGAGAAACTTTGCATACGTATCACAATCAACGTCAAACTTAAGCCAATAAAGCAGTGAACAGAAGTGTAAATCTCATAAGACCAGCGACCTTTGAAGACTGAACAAGCTAATAAAATGCTACATTTCGCTAAATGCATATAGCTTATTGTGAGGGAGGATCGAAAGAAAGATCGCCTTCAATATACTTATAGAAGCCACCAGACAAATGGTAGCTGTGCTTACTGAACCGAACGGAGAATATTTTATTGCCCAAATTAAACGGCGTAATATTTATGAAACTAGGATACAAGCCAAAACCATTGATGAGCCATTTCTCCACATAATTTCAAGAAAATCTTGTTAAAAAAGAGGTAATATGTTTCGTCGAACCCAATAGCAAGTAAGTCGTTTATTAAGATATCGTTTATTAAACCCTGATTTAGAAATCGCATGTCTAAAATTTTCGCCAAATAACGTGCTGAACTTCTTGGTGGTGTATCTCAAATTGTATAGTGCGGTTTCCCCCAATGCAGCAAAAGCATTTTGAATTGTTTCAGAAATTTTAATTGCTTTCATTACAATGGTTGGTGGTTTTATATATAATTTTTTTGGTTGCAGTTTTTGGAGATGGTCAACATTATTTTCTAAATATTGAAAAGTATGTTATGACAACATTTACTCGAGCGACCCTAACAAATGGTAGTCCAAATTTACCACAACAGATTAAATACATTTATAGTTCTAATAATAAAATTATATCTCATAGTTTTGATGACCAAACTACCTATAATACATCTGATATGTTCCCAATGTTTTGTACCTATATCTATAGTATATACCTGTCGAGTTATAAGTAGATCACAATTATATAGATATATTATATTCGTATAATATTATGATTATTATTTCTGTGCTTGTTATAAAATAACATTTATTTTTTTTATTTCTATTAGCCAATTCAAATGGAAAATTTTAATTTCTAAGTCCATGTAAATTTTCTCTCCACAAAACCCTATATATACCCATAAGGAAAAACACATTATATTCAAATTATCATTTCGAATGGTATATATAGAATAGAGAAAAAAAAAATATGTGTGGTAACAAAAATTAATCTAGCAATAATACAATCTAACCAAAATATTATATAAAAAAAAATAAAAATAAAAAGATCAGCAAAAAAAAAAAAGAAAAAAAGAAAATCGGAAAATTAAAATTGCAACATAATTCATTTTTAGTTTTTGTTATACCATGGCACATTTGAACCTAAAACGAGAGTGGAAAATGTACTGGGTGTGTGTGTGTGTGTGTATAAAACCTACGACAGGAAGAAGTAAAGGGGCAAACCTCACATTTGCATATAATTGAAACATGAATTCGTTTCGTTGTACATTGTACTCTCGTATATATCCAATTTATTTGCTTTATAGATAAGAAAATTGCTTTTAATTTTAATATACATACAATAAATTTTTTTTTCAGTCGTTTTCACTACATAGATGTATGTATGTATAGTACATACAATAATATAATAATAAGACGAAGAGCTAAATAAAAAAAAAAAAAAGCACGGTGGAAAATTTTTAAAGAAAGCTGGAACAAAAAAAAAAAAAAAAGGTGAAAAGACAGAGAGTGGAAAATGAAAATAATATAAATTTGATTGCTTCTTCTTAAAAGAAAAGTAAATGAAGACAAAAAAAAAATAAAATAAGGAATGAATACTGATCAAACAGCGTTGCTATTCACACCCTATTTTTCTTTCCGTTTCTTATTTTGAATAAATTTTTCCGAAATTTAATTTTGTTTTTTTTTTTATTTTATTTTAGATATTTTCATTTTCCACTTTTCCTTTTATTTTCACTTCTCTCAAATATTACATATACATATACGTATATATTCGTGTAAATATATATATAACATTCTGATTAAAAATAAAGTTTCATAACAAAAATATTATGTTGTTGGGAAAATGAAAAGAAAATTTGTATATTTTTAATGAGTCAGAAAAATAATAAAATGTATTAACCAAAGAAAAAAAAAAATTAAAGGAACAGTGTGAAAAAGGATAAAAGTTTTGCCTTTAACGATCACCAAAAACGATTACTTATATACCAAACACAGATAGAGATAGGAATATGTGTAGATGAAAAATGAAAAGCAAATTACGTAATTATATTATTGCAGAAAATAAATTTTCTTTTAAGTTGTTAACCCTTTGATTGACATCGTGTGTGTGTGGGTGCGTAGGGGGATGAGTATATGCATGTATTTATGTGTGGAATCAAGCTGTTTTCTTAACTCCTTCCAAAGTTTTAAAAATAATAAAATAAAAGGTTTGTTCATTTGCGTGTCTTGTGTTGTGTTACTCCTCTTATATATATGTACATATGTACGTATATATACCTTTAAGCAAATTTGCTTATATGTAAGGTAAATATAACTTTGTTTTTTTTTAAACTAGAAATCAACTAAAATAATTAAAAAGCTTATGAAACGTGTAAGAAATGGCAAAATAATTTTACTTCACGAAGTATTTGAAAATTTAAAACTCAATTGTTTCGTTGAATATAGGAAAAATTAAATTATCAGTCTGCGTTCCAAAAATCCATACATCACGAATTACACGCTTGTGAAGTTTATCCTAAATTACAATTAAACGAACAAAAACAACGTAATATGTATGTACATATATGCATTAGGGAGTATCCAACAAAAATGACATTTGGGCGCTTGTTGAGATTAACAGTGCAACAAAACACAATTTAATTATATTTCATAGACACCTCTGTAGACGAAATATGATTTAATTCATCATATATGTATATTGTTACGTTTTTGCCCTGTCAAACAAGGTTCGATCACTTAATTGTGAATTAAAAAAACGATGTAAATTCTAGATCACACTAAATTTATTTATTTCCGATTAATTACACTAAACACTAATTTAACTATTACAATTATTTAACTTCACAATAATTATTTTATTACACTTTAAGAACGCTCTATTTTACTTTATAAACAATTAGCTTCACTTTTTCCTTTTTATTACCATTAGCACACTCACGGTTAAAACACAACTAATCTACTCCCAAATATTTGTCACGTCTTTATACCAAATATTCTAACCTTCTAGAAATTTCCACAATACTCGAGATTGTCTAGATTAGCCTAGACACATCTATCTACTTTATAAGCGTTTTACTTTTACGATAGTGTCGCTACTCAAATAGAGATGTTGTCACGGTCGTATACAACAACAACAATAATATTATTACGATCGTGGCGACATCTCCGTTTGAGTAGCGACACTATCGTTAATGTAAAACTGTTATAAAGTAGAAAAAATAGATAGATGTGTCTAGACTAATCTAGACTAATCGAATATTGTAGAGATTTCTAGAATGGTTAGAATATTTGGTATAAATACGCGACAAACAAAGTGTTATTAGTGTTGTTAAAGTGTAGTAAAATAATTATTGTGAAGTTAAATAAGTGAAATAATTAAATTAGTGTTTAGTGTAAATAATCGGAATAAATAAATTTAGTGTGATCTAGAATTTACATCGTTTGTTTTATTCACAATCCAGTGATCGAAGGTAAAAGGTCCCGAGAGGCGGGAACTGGGCCAGAGTCACGCTTATCTCGTAACCACGAAAAACCATGACAGATGTTTACAATAAGCTGGTAGAAGATATGCGCCATCGCCTAAATAGCGGACCTTCATTGACACCAACAACGCCCCCAGAAGCCCTACAACTTCCAAGCTCACGTCTCGAGGCAGCATATAAACCAACGCCATCAATTCGGGTGGATGCCATACAAAGCTTATCAACCGATTCCCAAAAGGAGGAAATCAACCACGGTAACTCAGTGGCAAATCAACAACAACAAACGCTCGTGAGTAGTTCGATTGAGGCCCTTCAAGCAGCAAAGGTAGAAGGGGACAACAACACAAAAAGATACAAGACGTCTTCATGCGCCAGATATATCATGAAATTGGCGTCAATAAATTATTCTTTGGAAACCAACAGCATATCTAAGGAATGTGTTAATCTTAAAATAAGACAGTTAGAAAACGACATGGGGGAAACCGCCCAACACACAGAATTATTAGTAGAGCTGGAAGAAGACGAACAAACCTCCAACTACTTTAGGGAAGTTTATTATGGCAAGCTGTAATGATCAAACTACTACAGTTACATTCCCAGACAACAAGCACAGCAGGATCAGCAGCGCAAGTGAAATTGCCTAAGGTAAAAATTCCAATCTTTTATGCCGGTGATTATGAGCGGTAGGAAACATTCAACGATATATTCACTGAGCTGATCCACCAAAACAGCAAAATATCAGATACTGTAAAAATGACATATCTGAAGACACACCTGCAGAAGGGAGCAGCCCAAATTATTAGTCACTTAACAACAACTGATGACAGTTACCAAACCGCTTGGAACATATTCCAAGAAAGGTACAACCATATAATGCACTATTGTCATTGGCGACAATTCAGATACCATCCGACCAAGCAGTGAGAAACTTGCATGATACGGCACACAATTGCAACGTTACACAATATAAAGCGTCTAAATATGGATTCGCCCTTCGAGGCATTCGTGGGTTTCGTTTTAAACAAAAAATTGAATCCAGTATCCATTAGGATTTACGAGACAACTATAGAGAAGCCCAGAGAAATTCCACAACTGGAAGATTTCTTTTGATTTCTGAAGATTAGTCTGAGCATTAATTCATTGTCAGCAATTCAAAAAGATGTCAACATTAAATCGAGCAAAGCTTGTCAGCTCAGCCAACTTGTGAATACGATGTTTAAATGAGCATTAAGGAAGAAACTGCCACGCAGAAACATGCGTCGTGTGTAAAGGGGACACCACACACTTCTGTACTGCAATAATGCAGCATCAACTACCGGAAGTAGCGTCAAAACCGCCAAAACATTCGTGATCAGCCAGCAAGGACATGTTTTACTACCAACTGCATTAGTCAGAGCAATTTATTCAACTTAAAAAAGGAGAAAGTACACGTCACCATCTCAGGAGTAGGTGGAAAAAAGGTATCAAAATCCTAAAATACAAATTTACTGAAACCGCAATTTGACCATGTGTAAGCCATTAGCTTTCCGAACAGTTCGGCATAATTGTAGTGTTCAGGCCAAATGATTCATTCTCAGTTGTGCATTGCACGATTTGGAATGAACAATTCAAGAGTGAGAAGCAAATGGGTGTTTAAGCTGATATAAAGATGGTCGTTTGGTCATAGTTTATCCGTATACATATGAGCCCATGGCGCCAATTACAACAAATGGCTGGTGTTCAACAATTTATCACAGCAAGATGACCCCATGCTAGGTCGAAAACATAAGAAATTTTTTCCGGCAATCAAATTTTAGGATTATTTTCAAAATCCTGGGATGGGATGAGAATAGTATTACCTGATGAACATTTTAAATTTTTCATGGATGGAATCCTGGGGTAACTTCACACACTTTAATTTTTCTTACTTTCAACTTTCAAATGTCACATTTTTTAAGTCAGATTTTTTATAATTTTTGTAGCCCGATATTAGGGCTACCTTTATCTGTGAATAATTTCTTTCTTTTTCCAATTCAACACGGTTAAATTTAAGTTACGAGTATCTTGATAATTTTAGGCTGTTGAAAAAATGTTAAACATACCTTTAAAGTAATGACCGCCACTATATATAACTTAATTTCGTTTGATCGCTTATTTTCGGAACACCCTGTATATAAATGTCGAACGTCTTTTCGACATAACCCATAGGACCTCATTTGAGGCAATCGTCAATTTGTAGAGTATATGCCGAGCTATTAGTCGGTCATTTGTGAAACATAAAATAGGTTTACACGGAATATAGAATTACTCACTTTACATGTAATTTGTTTGGTACTATTTTCTGATGTTTGGTGAAGCAACATAACATTATGTATTCTGTGTAACATTCTCACTCTGCCAACAAATAAAGGAACAGAAAGAAAACGGTTGAGAATACAAGATAATAACAATAGGAGGGTTAAAATAAAACAAAGAGTTTGCATGGTGAGATATTTATTAGGATTTAGTATTATCAATTTAATATTTTAACTGTTGGAGAAATCAGTAGGGTTATATTTGGTATATGTACATGTATATATATAGAGTTAACGTGCGGATGAATGAAATTTATCTCCCCATAAATTATTAAATATAAAATTTTAACTTTTATAATTTGATTTTTAACGGTTATTGAACCTATATCTGCGACCTGGATCTATATATTTTAAAGCACATGTTTCCTAAACTTTTAGTTTCTAAAAATTATAAACTGGTGCCTGAATAACACCTCATACATATTTTAAATTTTTTTTTGATGGTATTGGAGCACTATTTTGTACTATCGCTTTCAAAAGTTGGTAATACACAGAGAAAAAACTAAGTGTTTTGTCAAACAAGCAGCCCACTAAAATTATGAATTTTTTTGTATTGAAAACATAGGGTAAACCTAAAAACATAAAAGGATTACCATTGAAGTTTACTGTAAAGAAAATATTTTCGAAATATTTCGCAAATTTATTTTATTCAATTAATATATCCAGGATTAAAGTAGAAAGGTAATGAACTAATAAATACTAAAACTAATAAGAAGTAAAAAAAATGAATATAAGTGATTATTTTGATAATGCTTGTCCAGTATCCATCATTATCGATTACTTCTTGTAATCAATTTGGCAGCGAAGCAACTAGTTGTTGGCAAAAATTCGGGTTATCTCTTAGCTCTTCCCATTTAAGAGAAACATATTCTAAGACTACTTCGATAGGAAGTATTTGCAGGTTTCGATTTATCCAACTCATAGTTTCACGTGATCTATGAATTTCGGAATTATCCTGCATACATTTAATTGGAAATTCCTCCGGATAAACAGTAGTACTGACGGTATCATTATTCGATTTAGAATTTCCAAATATTCCCGACTGTCCATGTATTGTGAAGCACTATTGAAGATCTGCGTTGGTTAACATTTCTTTTAGAGCTCTCCAGCGTCTTTTATTGTTCGCGAAATAGTTACTGCAGAGACGTTATATGCCGGGGCAGTTGCAGCTGCAGTCATAAATGGATTCAGAGTAAACTCCTCTACAATATTTTCACGTTGAACTTCATTTAATAATTTTGGTCTACCATTCTGAGGCAACCGATCAATTTTTCTTGTTTCTGAAAACCTCTTTATCGATTTCATTACAGTAGTTTTCTAACGAAAAAAAGTATATAATTTATCATTTTACGAGACAAGTTTATGCAACTTACTGAAAAGGTAAGCTTTCGTGAAATGTATTTGATGGATCTATTTTCTTTATGTAGGGTAATTATAGCCCAATATTTTTTGTGCAACATTCAGTTGCTTGTGAATTGAATCATGTTCCATTCTGTACAGTTAGAATGCAAAACAAATAAAACCGAATAAATGACTAAATCTGTTTTTCTGTATGCATTGTTACGAATGTCAGATATATGATCATCCAATTTTTTATCAAAATTATATTTATAAATGTTTATATAAAAAAGGCGATTGTTGCAGTCATCAAAAACGTGAAAACTAAGTAGTTTCATGTTTTAGTGTACAACCAATTTTTGAAGACGATAGTACATTGCATACAGACCTGATCTGGAGACTTTCGTCGTTTACTTATAGTTAAATACCACCTATTTTCCTAAAACATTTGTGTACTGCGCTTTTAACTTTCTCGATCTTAATAAAATCCTCCTAAAATTACAAAATCGGCAATAATCTGCTCCAATAATTGGATTCTGGCGACAATTTTTACACCATATAGATATAACCTTGTTTTGGATTAATTTTTATGACCTTTTCGCCTTGATAGAGTAAATATTGGAAAATATGTAAGTAAATTTAAGAGATTATAAGAACAATATCCAGTGCTATAGATAGCCATTTTAAAAGCATTTGAATGTTATTACTTATATCGATCCAAAGGGATTCAATTTTTTAGAATTGTTCGTTACGCTCCAAAATTTAAAATTTATTTTGCCGCAACCATAACGTTCTCAATTAGATTATAATGCACCACATCAAACATATTTCATCAGAATCCTAATAATTTGAGTGATTTTCACCAACTTTACTTAAACACCACTTTCGAGTTCAATAAATTAAACAACGATAGCGTACGCTGAGTTAGTTAAGTAATTAATTCTCGACTAATTTAGACATGTGATTTTTAAAGTAAGGATCTATATTATTTTAGGCTATAGCATAGCAATGACATTTTGTGTAGCGCAATAAAACTGGCGTGTACAATTCCTGTACTTTGAAAATACTGGACAACGATGGCAACGATGTGGTTTTCGAAAAACTATCACAAATTATAAACACCAATTAAATGTTTCCATGACAACGTTACGTAATTGGCGTTTAATAATTTATGAAATGTCAAACGAATTTGTTTTAGTTTAGATTTTCAAGTTGTATAGTTATTAGAACGATATTGATATTGAACAAGAATTAAATATAATTTAGTTTGCAAATATGTACAATAAATACTTAAGTGAACATTTAATTAATGAACAACTACGACAAGAGACTTTCACTACTGAATATTTAAATCTCTGCCCAGAGCAGGAGTTCTGCCACTGTAAAGTGAAAAAATTACATAAATTTAAATTTCTTTTTAAAAATTAAATTAACGACGATTCTCAAACTATTTATTATTGCGATCCCATTTTGTAAAGACAATTTTTTGCGATCCAAACCAAACTTAAATTCAAACATTCATCATAAAAATGCGGGGTAAGTATCTAAATAATAATATTAATAAACAGTGTCTAAAGGCCATTACTGGCACCTTACTGAGTCAACAATCTGGCTCCAACGGTTTCTATCCTGGGCTTGGTCTTCATACTGCCCTAAACAACCTGAAGAAGCCAAGTCATTCTCTACACCGTGGAGCCATCGTCGCCCAAGTAACAAAAATTGAATTAAAAATTTATTTTTAAATAACACTATATACTCGTATACTATATGCACGATAACATTAAGTGGCAGATCGACCATTAGGGATGTAAGAAGCGAAATAATTTGTTTTAAAAAAATGAGTTGGGTAAGTCATCCTAAAAATGAATATTTTTTTTAAAAGTTTGTCATCCGCAATTTCTTGTATTATCAACTGTAAAACTCGCTTTACTTCAAACTACGCTAAGAAATCATTATAATTATAAATGCGAAATTTGATTGAATTGAAGTAACATTGTAAATTCAGAATTGTAAAACTGCCTTGAATTTTGAAAATTGAATTTTGTAAATGATCCTAATTTGATTTAAATTGGTTAACCTTCCTGTATAATTTAATATTTAAGAAAATCCAAATTCTAATAATTCAAAGTAAAATTTAGAATTGTAAAATTTGGTTTCAAAACTTTAAAATTCGATAAACTCTGGAAATTTTAGTTTGAAATTTAAAACTTATTTTTAGATTATATCGAAATTTAATAAATATTGAAATATACAAATTTCGAAATTCGCACAGTTTCTGTTGAATTAAACATTTATTTCGAAATTTTAAAATATTTATTATTTTTATACGTAGGTACATAATATGGAAATGACCAAAAAATCGAAATTTAGTCTAATTTGTAAAATTTTAAATTCTGATTGGTATTCGAACCATTTCCTAAATAGCACCGACATTTAATAAAATGAAAGATTGAAATAAAAATTCCAAAATCCAGAAATTCTACTTAAGTTCAGATTTATCAAAATACGAAAGCCAAGATTTCGATTGATTTGAAATTTCAAATATAAATTTTATACAGAAGAATTGATCAAAACGACGATTCGGAAATGACCAGGAATTTTAGAAAACTTTCAAAAAACAATTTTAAAAAATTTGGAATTTTAAAAAATTAGAAATTTTTAAAATTCGATAGGTAATTCAAAAAATATGATTGTGAATGTAATCGAATTAAGCTATTTCTTGTTTGATTATGAAATTCGACATGTTGAATGTAAATGAGATTCTGAAGTGTTTTTTGGATATACAGTTTGGGAAAATGGCTAACTAGGACCGAACGAGATTATTACAACCTATTTTGATCTTATAATAGACTGCTTACTGTAACAGGTAGTTCTACGTTCTGCGGTCGAGCCTCTGATGCAACCAGTTTATTTTTCGCTATGAACAATTTAGGATAACAATATTTTTGTTGCTGAAAAAACGAAAGGAGTAAAAAATTGAATTTTATTGGATTTCCATCCGAACTCATTTGTGCGCGCCTTTAAGGATTTTCATTTGTCTTTTATTAAAATTTTGATCATTTGTGCCAAAACTTTGATTCAAATAAACTTATTCACATTTGTTATATTGAAATTTTAAATGGTAATATTTTTTTTCTATACATCTCATCTAAATTGATTTGAACAAAATTCACTGTCTATTAGGATAGGTAGCAATTAACATGATATTTAGAGGGCACGTGCATTTTATGATTTTTGATATTTTCATATAATCCATATGGGGTATAGCTATATACAAATAAAGTTTTCATAATTATAGTAGTATATGGCAGCAATGGTGAAACTTTTTATGCATACGTGCCAAATAAAATTAAAAAATGCTTTAAACAATCTGTGGTGTGCCAACTGACTATATGGGAGATATACAATTATTAAATTATGAGCCGCACTGTGAGAAGCATTTTTATGCTAAATAAGCTTTTAGTTAAATTTAGTTTAAAGAAAAACTAATCCATTTGACTAATTCAGTAACTGTACAAACTGGGCTTTGAACAAATTGTTAATAGTACGGTAGTAGAGACTCGATTGGCTAACCGCAGAATAAGCGAGTACCATTTTAACTTCATCCTATATGTTGATAATAGCATATTAAATGCTTTAACTAATGTTTCCGATAAAAACGAAGTTAGCTTGAGTCTGTTAGAAAGCTAAGGTCATTCAACAAAAGTTGGCCTAATTTAATTATTAAAAAATTAAGGATATTTTTGAAAAATGGTGATATTTTTATTTTAATCAAAACTAACGGAGCCACACACTTCGACGGAAACGGCTGCTATCTCTCGATCAATATTGGCTCTGACCACCTGTACCTCATTGGTTTATGCCAACAAGCCTATAACGCTCTTGAAGTTGCAGTCACCGACTCGGAATTTTTGTAGTAAATTTTAATTATTTGTAAACGTGCGTTCGTGTACTTCAACATGATGAAAATGCTGTCTTTACTGAATGATTTGAAACTGACAGTTTGGTTATTTGTTTAACGGCGCGTTCACAGTGAAAGTTCAAAGTTGTCAAGTCCCTAATGGAAAACCCGACATATTGATATCTGTGACGGTGGTGGTTTTAGCATGTGCCATAGGCAGGAATGGGCGTATACGCATCATCTATTATTTTCTACATTAACGTGTCGACAACCCGTAGATAACGTCAACAACGTCGATAATGTAGACAATTCCTAGAGTGGTTTTGTCAATTACTTCTAAACTAAAGAGTGACCAAAATTTCTCATTTAAATCCATTTCAATAAGAGCGGAATTTAAAACTAATCGTGCTCAAATACTATGAATCTACTTCAGCGTCATGTTTATCCATGGATAATGGATGTTTATCCATTTGTAATGCATTACAAAATTATTAAATTGACCCAAAACAACGATATATAGCGTTATATAGAGTGGGGCCTTCTTTATAACGGTGGAACGGGGTATAGAACAGCTCACAGAAAAATCGAAAAAAAACGACTGACAAAAAATCAAACAAAAAGGTTGTAACCTTCATTAAAAATAATCCGGGGAACTTTAACTATGACCGTGCCATACAATTTAACACACCCCACTCCATGGTAAAACGAATTCGAGTTCGGGAAGGCTATATAAGTGCTACTGAGTTATTGAAAAGCCAAATCGTTCAGATCACCAACAATATTTCATGTATATATAAAAACCAACAACTTTCCTATTATTGTGGCAGGATTGTACTGTCCACCAAGACATTCTATTAAAAACAAACAATACTCAGAGTTCTTCAAGCGTCTGGGAAAAAGGTTCATAGTAGGTGATGACTTCAATGCGAAGAATACTCACTAGGGTTCTAGGTTAACTACAACGAAAGGAAAAGAATTACTGATCCCATTTCAACTGGAAAACCAACATATTGGCCAACTAACCCAGGAAAAATACGTGACCTGATCGATTTTTTAATAACCAAAAGCATTTCTGGACTCTGCTTATTTCACCATTGCCGTACATTTTCATTGCGGCTACATCCTTCTTTTATACTTGGCAATTAATTTGAAAATTTTTAATGGAAGCTGAGCAAATGAAAATTTAACAGAATCTGAATTGAATTGAACTCAGCTATACCTATTTGTTATACTTTAAGTTTGTATCGGGGAAAGTTTTATTTTGACGTTATTCAAGTACTGACTTAAACATAAAACTTGTATGGTCAGTGGTCCATATTGTGGCCCGCCTAGAAAATCGCATCAAGCATCATTGACTGGAACGGAAGTTTTATAATTTTTAAGAACATAAGGAGAAATAGCTTGTCAGATTTTTAACTTCTTCGAAATATGTACACTGCTTGGAATGCCATCGCATTAAATGTTGCACCTGGCACTATGCAGTTCAGTTAAGTTTCAAACGATATTAATGTTGGGACATTTTTGGTTCAACTCAGCTTCTGTCAAAAAATTTTCCAAATTTCTCAATTCAATTGGAAAGTATAAAATATTTGCATAACATCAAATTTTTATACGGTGGTGGGCGAGGTAGTAGAGTGATTGACTTTAGATTCGTGGACATAGGTTCGAGTCCCATTTGCGACGGTATTATTGTAATTTAATTTCTTCTGTATTCAAATGGCTTCAACACACAGCTTCTGTTAAACAGTTTCATATTTTTCAAGTAGTGGCATACAGGATGGGTATATAGCGATGGTAAAATAAAGGAAGAGTCCATTGCCTTTGCTAAAATTTTCAATATTTTCTATTCAAATGACAGATATAAAAGATTTGAATAGCATGAAATATATATGCGGTGGTGGTGCGGTAAGCAAAGTCAGTGATTTTGGATTTATTATTTATTATTATTTATGAATTATAGTAAATAGCAAAAGCTTTTTCGATACCAATAATTAGTCGAACTTTCGAAGAACTCAGTAAACCACACAAAAAATAGTCTAGCACTTTTACAAGACAATCTTTCGTGTATTTTACTATGTGAGTATTTGGTAAGGTCAATTGAAATTTGGTATCACGAATTTTATTTTTTAATGTTGTTGATGAATAATAGTAAATAAAAAAATACTACATTCTACAACAATTATCTAGCACTGATACAAGACAATTGTTCGTCTGTTTTACTAAGTGTTCTGTGCAAAATAGGTATAAATTATGTAGGGGAAATATTTTTGTATATCGTTTTGGCCACTGTAATTCTGTTTTAAAATTAAAAATTTAATATATTGCTGTTAAATCTATAATTTTTGCAGTAATGAGTGCAATGAGTTCAATTTAGCGAGGCCTTCAAATCGAGAGCCCACAAGCAGTTGCCTATGCTTAAAATTGCCTCTGGTCTCCGGTTTCTGCTGTAATTTAATTTAGTCCGTGAACGTTGCATTTTCGGCTCGGTGTATCTTATACTTCTTAATACTGGGAATACTATTCTTGTGCCTGAATTATTGGTTTATTCCTTGGATAAAGATATTCACCAAATTGATTGGTTTGCTATGCCTATTGGTATATTCTTCTTATACTGATTAGGGTATAACTTCAAACTGGATGTTTGATTCATTGTTTGGGCATATTTTTTTTATAGAACAGGTTGATCCTAGAGAGTCACTTTTTCCCGATTATTTTTGTTCCCGGGAAACGGGAAAAATAAGTTCAATATTCCCGGGAAACCCGGGAACATGAAAAGTATTAAAAGTTATGAGCAACAAGTAAGCTCTGTCCATCTCAAAACCATATAGTTTTGATACGAAAATTTTTAATTCCGTTAAACCAGAAAACTATACAGTTACGACCACCAAGTTTTATGGTGCTATTGAAAGTAAATTTTTTTTAAAGATATTTATCATTGATTTATCATGGGGTATAAAATTGTTAGAGTAGCCTGAATTCAAATTCAATTTTTTTATTTCCTGTGATAAAATCCGGGGATAACTTCACATACATTTCGAACTGATTCAATAATTTCTAGAAATCTTTCAACTATGGTTATAATGCTATTCCAGCTAGTCCTGCATTCTAAAAGCAAACTTAATTCTACTCTATGCTTTTCCTTAACATGGCTTTGTAAGATTGAATTTCGTTTTGGTGAATTTTTAAAAAACTTAATAATTTTTCGTACCATTTGCAATGCAGCATTAATATCATCTCGTTCACATTGTTGATTTACAGCATTATTAGATTCTTTACTATCAGATTCAGAAAAATGTTGGCTAGTCGAGCTATATTCACTGATATCACTTTGGTCAGCAACATTAAAATTTTCACGTTTTTTTATAAATTACATCTATAACAGCTAAATGTATAGCATGATTATAACATAATTGATGAAAATATTTAGATGAGCGTCCAAATTTTACCATGATTACCATCGGTGGTTGATGCGACCACATCTGACGAAATTATACCACAATCTGACAGTTTTGAATTCATCAGCTCAATTGTTTTAACAGCTCTACAACTTCCTTCAATTTTCATTAATCTTAAGTTAATAAATTATTGAGTAAAATGAATGTTTACATTTAGGTAACGACGGTTGCGGACACTCGTCCATTCATCTAATGTGAGGCTAATCTTTCCAAATCCATCTTTATTTGACGTTTAATTTTTTCAGCTTTCTCACATTTTTTCAACTCATAAAAATCATGAATTGTTGGCATTATAAAGGTTGTTTTTTATAGAGTTACACAAGTTTAAACCATAATAAAACATATATTTTTAATATCAATGAAACGGGCTTTATTGGATAGAAAATTTTATGACATTAATGTTTAAATATGATTTCGGCTTTGTAGCCACCACGGCTGGCGCGTACAAGGCCCAATCTGGAACACCAATTTCCACAAAATCGCAGCATTTGCGGCTGTATTTCGCCAATAACTCTTCGAATGTTGATTTCCAGGTGTACAATTGTCTCTATGGTTTATTGACGTAGACAAGTGACTTTACACAACCTCAAAGAAAGTAACCCAATGGGATTAAATCACACGATCTTGGTGGCCAATTAATTGGACCGTTACGCGAAATTATTATATCATCAAAAGTTTCTATGAGTAAATCAGTGATAACGCGCGCTGTGTGGCATGTGGCTCCGTCCTGTTGAAACCACATGTCAGTAAGATTAATGCCAGCTAATCGAGGGACGAAAAAATTTATAATCATGTCCCTATATCGCAGTAACATTCTGACCATCATCGTTTTTGAAAACATATGGACCAATGACTCCGCCAGCCCATAAAGCGCACGAAACAGTAATTTTCTGTGGATGTAATGGTGTTTCGACAAAAGCTTATGGATTATCCTCACTCCAAATGCGATAATTCTGCTTATTTACGTACCCATTCAACCAAAAATGGACTTCATCGGAGAACAAAATTTTGAATGAAAATTTTGATAAAATTTTTTATGTATACGTCAATGTCAAACATATGTAATGTCAATCAAATCAGCTGTTAAATGGGTTGTCAAATAAAGCAGTGTTGCCAACTCAAAGTTGTGAACCTCTAAAAAAACACTCTTTATATTACTTTTACTTTTTGGTAAATTATATCGCCTCTCATTTAATGCTTGGCGAATAAATTCGCTTTTGGCTATTCCATGCGGATTGAAAACCCATCGACGGTTACGTTAAGTCTTGCCACTATTTCTACCATAGATTGATTTTTAGTAAAAAATGATATCAGAGGTTGAGTTTGAACTTTTACTACTTTGCTTGGTCCAGCAACTTCATCATCATTTGCATTTCGTTTCGCCAAATTGATTTTATGAACATATTGCAAATGCCTTAACAAACCACTAGTATTTTATTTCAAATTCCGGGAAATTTTGTATTTTGCCCGGGAAACGGGAAATTTTTTTTGTTTTTAATTTCTCGGGAAATCCCGGATGGGAATTCCAGAGAAGGACTCTCTAGTTAAGCCGAAAACAAGAATCTTGGTGTTAATTCTATATAAAGTTGATGAGTTTTATGTGTCATGAAGTTAAATCCACTCTTATCGGATATATTGAATATCAAAGATAATCTATGGAGTCCAAAATACGATGTCCCTAGTAATTATAATTTGTTGAACTCATTAGAACGAATAAAGAAAATCTGCATTGTACATAGTGCGTCCATTGTTTAAAGTTAGAATATTTTAATAATAATGAACCGTATTTTTAATAAAACTTTCAATATTGGTATTATAAGAATATACATAATTATACCTTCTAAAGCTTTTAACACTGATTTCACTCGTACTATATTGACATAGATGACTATTATTATGTATATATGTATGTATGTATATAAAAGAAAACCCATTTCAACTATATAAGACATAATTACAAATCCTTTCATCTGATAATGGAATAGTTTTCCATTGTTTCGTAAATCTCATGATAATACTAAGTTAACAAAATAAAAAGAAAAACTTTGTGTGCTACAATAATATAATAAGATGCAAAAATACTACTTAGGGGTAATTTACACCTCGCCGCTATATATACTCATATATACGGTATAAAGCTTTAAAACAAGGAATCCATTTTAAAAACTCACTTTAAATTTATACCAAAAAATAAAAAAAAACCATTAATTTTATAATTAATTAAAATTCATTCAATTAATTATTTTGAATGAAAAAAAAAATGAAAACTTTAAAATGAGAACATAAAAAAAAAAATTATTCATGAAATGACGATGAAAGATGCCAACATTTTTTCGTTTTGTTGTTTATGAGTAGAATGACGTTACAAAATCACTGCAAAATTTTCGCCCAGTCATTGATGACTGCATAGTATTAAATCATCGTTCGGTGTCATGATATGCGTACTCGTAATCGTATAATACTCGGCGGGAGTGGATATTGTGATAAGCGGAATATAATGTTCGTCTAAACATCTATAACTATGTACATACATAGTTAGGTATTCATCGAATAGATCGCAATTTAACCTGCATATTGCTTTCATCTGTATATAAATGTATGATATACTTTGCACAAAGTTCTATGGAAACACAAACATTTTAAACTTTTTAAAATTTGGAAAAACAAAACAAAAACAAAAAAATAAAACGGAAAATTTCGTTTTTTTTTGCTATTGTGCAAATATCTCAATTCCACTCAGTTTTTGTTTTTCTTTTCAAAAAAAAATTGTATTTACTGTGTTTGAAGAGGAATTTCTGTCTGTATATTTACTTAAATATCGTATAGCTCTATAAACGGTGTAGAGACAAATTATGGGGATTTGTGAGTAAAAAAAAACGAATACTTCGTCCCCCCAATTGTTATTTCATTTTGTTGTTGTATTTTAAAGAAAGCGCATGATGTGGGTTCTTCTGAATGTATATATATATATATATATATATATATATATATATATATATATATATATATATATATATATATATATATATATATATATATATATATATATATATATATATATGTATATATATATATATATATATATATATATATATATATATATATATGTATATATATATATATATATATATATATATATATATATATATATATATATATATATATATATATATATATATATATATATATATATATATAAGAATGTCAATGTTTCAATGTTTTTGCGGGAACTTTCACTTCGAAATTCATAGTGAATATATAGTGAAGCTGTAAATTTTTGGTTAAGAGATGTTGATAGGAAAGAATTTTATTCTTCTAAAACATATGGCAATGTGGTTATTTTAATGAAGATGTCTAGCGAATATAGTTTTGTTTGTATATATACATATATATTGATCAATATTCGCACCCTTCCTTATACACATAATATGTTCTTATATTGTATATACGAGTATATATGTTTGTTTTATTTAAGAATGTTATTATGTATTTTGTGATATCATCAAATGGAATATTGTATATACAAAGAGTATAATAAAATAGCGCATTATATATAGTGCGTAATAGTTTTGTTTATTGAATGTAATTTTTGACATATATATATACAATATCAATTTAAAATATTTGAACAAAAATTCGAGTTGAGTATATATAAATATATTGTGAACTTTGACTTTAATAAGGGGGAAGAAAAAATTATTATTATTATTTTATATAAGGCTCCGGTGAGATTCGAACTCACGATCTCCTGTTTACTAGACAGGCGCTTTAACCAACTAAGCCACGGCGCCTATATAAACATTATTCGGTGTTGCTGATTTGCCCCTACGCAAACAGCTTCGATTCGTGAAGGTAGAGGTAACCCTTCTACAACGCGGTAATTCTTTAACGCGGTTTCGCGACAATGCGGTTCGCAAAATGCGGTCATTTTCCTATAACGCGGTACAATTTAAAAAAAGGTTTTAAAAATTTAAAAGATAGAAAAGAGATTTTATAGGTTTATAAACAAATTTATTTTGTGAAAATCAAGGTGAATACATTACATACTCAGTAAGTTTCTTCTAAACCTTAATTATAGCTTAAATAAATTATATATTGTAATTTAAGCCCTAAAAATGCCAAATGAAAAAAAAGAACGCCGTTAAAACGAAAATTTATCACCATTGGAACCAAAATAGAAATTTTGGATCGTCTTCAAAATCAATAGAGGATATAGCTGATATTGCTAGCCATTTTAAGTTAAATGAGTCATCAATAAGAACTATTAAACAAAACGAAGGAAAAATTAGAAGTTCGGTAGCATCTAGATCGTCTGTACTTCCAAAAATCACTGCTCGTCCGAGAGCAAAGATAATGGAGTAAATGGAACAATCGCTTATGGGGTGGATAGAGAATATGACGAAAAAACGATTGCCCTTAGATGGGAATGTAGTTAAGCAGAAAGCATTAAAAATATTTAATTATTTAATCGAAATAGGACAATCGTCAACCGATCAATTTGTGGCTAGCAATGGATGGTTTGAAAAATAAAAAAATAAACGTGCAGTACACAATTTAAAAATACAGGGTAAAAGAACATCCGCAGACGCAGATGCAGCAGATAACTATCCAGCAGAGTTCGCAAAAATTATTAAAGAACATGATTATTTACCACATCAAATATTCAACGTTGATGAGACTGGTTAGTGGTGGAAAAAAATGCCTTCACGAACTTTTATTTCGAAAAAAGAAAAAATATCTCCTGGATTTAAGGTTTCTAAAGACCGAATAGGGTACTGAAAACTTCGGTTGTCAGTGCTGCTCAATAAACTTTAGGTATAGTGAAAGTCAGACCCAAGAATGATTGGTTTGATGACATCCATCTTCGTACATCAGGTGATCCTGGATTTCCGGCAGGCCTATGACTCGATCAATTGAGAGAGTTGAGGGTCTGCCCTGGAATACCTAGGAATGCCAACAAAACTGGTACGACTATGTAGGATGACAGTGACGCAGTCTCAATGCTGTGTTAAAGTTGAGAACAGGCTATCGACAATTTTTGTAGTTAACTCGGGTGTTCGGCAGGGAGATGCTCTGTCCCCGCTACTCTTTAATCTCATGTTGGAGTACATCTTTCGTAAAACGGAAACACCTCAGCGCAACATCTTATATCGCCAGTCCAATCAGGTGCTTGCATATGCAGATGACAAATGCGTGATTGGACTGAATAGCAACGGAGTGAAAGATCCGCTTGTAGAGTTTTCAGCTCCAGTTAGACTTCAGATCAATGAGTCCAAAATGAAATACCTGATCTGTGGTTTTAGGGACAATGGCACACCAGATTTTAGTAGTGGCCACCACACGTTTGAGTGAGTGAGCAGGTTCAAATATTTGGGTTCTCTTATCACTCACGATAACAGGATATTAAAGTGCGGCTGGCAGCTGACAGTCGTTCTTTGTATCCTCTAAGGCCACTGCTAAAATCTAAACACCTATCAAGTGCCGTGAAGCTGAAGCTTTACAAAGCGTGAATCAGGCCCACTGTTACGTTTGGATGTGAAAGTTGGGCACTGACGGATGAGTACGAGAGATGGCTCCTAACATTTGAGAGAAGAGTCATGCGGGTGATTTACGGCCCAAAACACGAAATAGATGGTACCTATCGAGCTCTGTAGAATATCGAGATCAGAGATCTGATGAATATCCCCGATATTGTACATGAAGTAAGATCTCAGCGAGTACGCTGGCTCGGGCACGTTCTGCGTGCTGATCCGGAACGAATTGTGCAGCGATTTCTGAAAGGAGAGCCACCATATGGTAGGCGCAGAGGTCGTTGCAGGCGACTGTGGCTCCACGGTGTAGAGAACGACTTGGTCTCTTCAGATTGTCTTAGACAGTATGAAGACCATGCTCGGGATCGAAACCGTTGGAGCCGAATTGTTGATTCAGTAACGGGCCAGTAATGGCCTTTAAAACTGTTTAAAAAAAATGACCGAATAACTTTAGCGCTGTGCAGTAATGCGCCTGATGATTTTATGACGAAGCCAATGTTTATT
Source organism: Tipula unca (assembly GCA_951394425.1). Classification (NCBI taxonomy): domain Eukaryota; kingdom Metazoa; phylum Arthropoda; class Insecta; order Diptera; family Tipulidae; genus Tipula; species Tipula unca. Next base: position 214,007,933 of record OX596380.1, read on the forward strand.
AACCGATAAATCCAAGATCTATGAAAGGATGCAACAAAAACCACCTTCCAGTGCATTGGAGAGCCAACAAAAAAGCATGGATGACTGCCAGTTTATTTAATGATTGGTTTCATCATTGCTTTGTTCCTGACGTAGATACATATTAAAAAAAAAAAGAACTTAGCTTTTAAAGTTTTACTACTTTTAGATAATCCGCCATCACCGTCAACTGATTTTAGCCATCCTAAAGTTCAAGTCGCATTTTTACCGCCTAACACGACGTCTCTATTACAGCCATTAGATCAAGGGATAATAGCAACTTTCAAAGCATACTACATACACAAATCATTTGAGTTAATGTTAGAGAAGATGGAGTCAGCAAATATTACGGTTAAAGAAGTCTGAAACAGTTCTCAATTTTAAATTGCGTTGAAATTGTTGGTATGTCACTTAAATAAATTCGTCAATCAATACTAAGAGCTTGCTGGAAAGCGCTATTGCCGAAACTAGCCGTTCAGGAAACTGTTGCTAAACCAATAGAGGATGAATATAGGAACAGAGTGAGACTGGCGCACGCAGTTTAAGGCGATAGATTTGATGAAATTTATATGATGAAATAAACGAAACAGATTTGTGGCAATGACAAACGAATTAGTATTATCGATTGAAGATAGCTTTAACGATCTTTCTGATGTAGAAATTAAAAACTTTTTACTAAAAAGTATCGCGAAAGTTTTAAATATGGCGAATCAGTTGATAGAATACATTTTAGAGAACGAGCCTCTAAGGGATAGAGCAGAAATATTTAAACGAAATCTTTAAAATAACTTATCTGCCTATCAAGAAATTTATAAAGATTTACGAAACAAGTGCATACAGACAGTAATCGTCGAAAGGGTACCCGAATCCGATAGTGGATCAAGCTCGGATGTTGAATTACCACATCCACGAACAAAACGTTTGAGACAGACTCAAATCATATACTAAGTGATGAGCACTAAAATTTATTTTGTTTTGTTTTTGTTTAAATAAATGAACTGTTATCAACTTATGTTGTTATGACTAGATACAAAATAAATAAATACAAAATTATATTAAGTATAAACCATATAAAAATCAATTTTGCGATTTGGAACCAAACTCTGATTTTTGTATGGAGTTAATGTCTCCTGCAACGCGATTTCTTACAACGCGGCATTTTTTAGGAACCTATTTACCGCGTTGTAGGAGGGTCACCTATATATAAAAAAATATAATTCAAGGACACAAATGGTATTTTCGAATACATAAAGGCAACTATTTGTTTAAGACCAACTGCGACTACTGTTTAAGACATATGGTTGTACTTTTATCTATGCGGCATCGGAGCAATTACGATCACTCCAAATTTGACATGCTCTGACTTAAAATCTATATTCGCAAGAGGATTTTTGATTTATTAAAATCGTTATGAGCTCATTCTCGGAAGACGCATTTAAAAGTTTATTTTTAGCATTTATAACTTTCATACCATATATTTGAAAATCGCCCCTCAATATTTTAAAATCGCGAAAGTTTAATTTGACAGCTTCAAATATATGTATATACATATACTTATATACAAAAACTTTTAAATTTAATGTTTATTTATATACAGACCAAAACTGAAAACTGTATAATGCTTAAGGTATATAACTTTTATGAGTTTGGGTATATCTTTCGGTTTTTAGAATTACCAACGAACAAATATGTTTTCAATAATTTTTTGAGATAGAAAATTGTTGCCTTGGACGCAAAAGTTCAAATCGTACTAAAAAGTACTAAATTGTGTACAAAATACAAAGTATGTGATATTCGTATTTTAACTCAAAGTGCCTGACAGCTAGTAAAATATTTTAAAACTGACATAAAATACCATATAAACAAATTTTGTTCACCATTGGCTCCTATCATTGAGTAAAGAGCTCCTATCGATTACGAGTGCCACTAATAGCCAACTCGATTTTCTACAGCGCGTGCAACAAGCAAATATTTTTTTCGGATTCATGGAATCAGTAAAATTGTTTTGCAATTAGGGGACAGTATTGAAATCCTAATTTTGATTTTTTGAAATTAATGAAAAGATCTCGCTGTTAACACAATTTCTCCTGTTTGGCTGACGCAGAATCTCTTTGAAATGACGGAATATAATTATAAAACCACTTTTTTGTACCCACTATTTTGTCGTCAGTAACAATTGATTAATAAATAGTAAACTTCCAGAAACATTGGTGATAGTTCACTTATCACCTTATCACAAAATGAAACTCATGTTTTTAAATTGTTGAACCTATTGATTGAACAGTGTATAGGATTGGTTCATTAAAACTGCTGAATATTTTGAAAATAAGTAGAACGTCTCCAGTATTTCATTTGTTTTGTAGCAAACACTTGCTATTAAATTATTTCAATACAAACACAATTTTAACAAAATAGTTGTGTTCCTTATTTAAATCCGTAGATTGAGTTAATTTGGAAATCTGAAGTCTATTCGACCTGATCCGGTCTAAACTATTTATTTTATTTTATTCAATTATCAAATAAATGATTAAAGTTCATTCGAACTTTGTATACATTAGATAATAATTCACTGTGTGGACCATTTAAATATTGAAAAAATATGAGATTTAGAATTCCTGGTATTCATATTCAGAGAATTGCGAATTCAAAGAAACCTATATCTCCATAAAGAAAATGTGGATGGATATACGATTTGACAAGTTGCAGTCTAAGTTAAGAGTTAGTTGACCACAGCATTTTTAATAACAATATTAACTTTTTACAAATGGTTTCAATGTGATAATTCCAATAAAGTGATTTATCAAAAGTCAGTCCTAAATTATTGACGGAATCAGAGAAGTCAATTTTAATCACTCGCACCACTATTTTAGGTTTATGTTGTGTATGACGAGTTGTAGAAGATATAACGATACGTTGTGCATCTGCGATTCTGTTGGAAATGTCCTTAGGTTTGCAAAATTTATAAAGTTGTAAGTCATCCGCAAAAAGGTGATATTTGATAACTAGTGATAATTGTGGGTAGGTCATTTATACAATATATCATAAACAGGAAAGGATCTAGCACTGATCCCTGAGTACTGCATATGTTGCATACTTCTAAATTTATTTTAACTGATTGTGAACAACTTGAAAGAAAGGACAGGATTAAGCGACCGGCCGATACTGAGAATTTGAAATTATGGTGAAGTTTACTAAGCAAAATTGAATCAATTTTATCAAACGCTTTACTGAAATCGAGCAGAACCAGAGTGCACATATTACCATTGTCAACAGCGCTACGAATGTCATCATTGATATGAAGGTAAGCTGTGCTGGTAGTATAATTGCTTCTATAGGCAGATTGGTTCATTGATAGAAGATTGTCCAATTTAACATAAGACAATATCTGTGACTAAAGTATTCTTTCGACTACTTTAGACAAAGCCGGAAGTAGGCTGATAGGTTGAAAATCTGATAAAGATGTTCGAGTTTCCTTCTTCGAAATCATAGATAGAGTGCTTCCATATCGATAGAAAAATATAAAATGTAATTAAACTATTAAAAACATGCTATAAATAACAATCAATTCGGGGAAAATTAGCTTTACAAATTTAATAGGTATTTCGTCAATGACAGTAGCATTGGATTTAATTGCATCAAAAGCATTCATAAGACCAACTATATCAATATTGTTAAAAGTAAAGTTACCCTCCAAAGAACTATGACCAATCAGTTCATCAAAAATAACTGGCTCCGCACTACCTGCAATGTTATCCGAGAAATGATCATTAAGATCATTCGGTAAAAATTGGGCTGATGGTTTGACCTTCGATGATGAAAAAGCACCAATAGATTTTAAATTTTTCCAGAATACTTTAGCAAGTAGAGATGGATTTAAAATAACGGAGTAATATTTTATCATGGCGCGCTTGAGAATATATATTGGTAGTTCTGTTTCTGGTAGCTATATATTCCAGGTACAGAGTAACATTTTTTGTATACTTCCACTGCCAAAAAATAAAATTTGTAATATTAATCATCCCCCGAATTCATTAAACCATTGATGTTTTGATTTGATCGATACAGTTCTGATTGGACCAAATTCCTCGAATACATTTTTCATTAATTGAGTAAGATAGTCAACTTACTGAGCAAATAGCGAAGTGGCTAAAACTGTGACGTTTGGATTGGGAGGTACCGGGTTTGAATCTCAACAGAGGCGGGATGCAAAAGGGATTTTTCATCTCCCTATTACTCTGCTGGAATGCAGAACTTATGGAACGACCCATCGTTCTTGTTAGTACAGGCTAGCAAGGAGCTATGCAGTGCGCAAATGGCCAACAATATGAGTATGTGTTTCAGAAGAGAAAATTCTTACAATTCCGAGAAATATATATTTAAATTTTTCTCATAAATATTGTATATTATATTATATATACATATATATCTACATAAATATATATCACATTGCGATGAAATCCTTTTGACTTTGGGTAATGGTTAGTGACTTCGGCAGAGTAGTCAGCAGCTGTATTTTATCACTGTTTTTCTCCAATTGTTTGAATTTGCTTTTAGCTGCTCCATGAACTCATCATATAAATTAGCCTTCTTTTCGTTCTCCAGTGTTTGATTTACAAGCGGCTCGATTCCAGGAAACAAAGATGATGATGTTGATGGTATACTATTGCTATTCATGTAGATGCTGTTCCCTATGGTTCCTAGTTTACTGGCTTATAGAGCCGGCATTCCAATATCTGGTAATATCTCATTGATTTTTTGAAGGACGCTCGTATTTTGTGTTTGGCGTTCTTCACTATCACTCCTAATTAAACTGATTTGAGAATTTACTGTTGATGACGATTTCGGCGTAACTTTTATTTTTTGATATGTTTTATAGAATTGAATAAAAAAAAAAAAAAGTTTAAAAAAAACCGATCATCGGAACTATTTTGGGGGCCATTCCCGATAATAGTTATTCAGGGAGCGCCGAAGCAAATCCGATTTCTTACATAACTGTTACAAACCACTGTAATGATTGGATTAGCTAAATTAGCCAGAGACTCCCTTGAGGAAGGCATTTAAACCAAACCGTACAAAACAGTAACAAATCAAAAAAGAGCAGAAGAAAACAACTGAACTGGATAAAAAGAACCGCAAAGCTCAACGAATTAAAACAAGAAATGAAATATTTAGAAAAAAATGTAACCCAAAGCGTCCGCGAAAAGAAAATCCAAAAATTAAAAAATTTTCAAATCATCCTATACAAGCACTGTAACCTCATAACTGATGTTTTAGTCTCAGTTGGAAATTCACTGATCAATGATAGTTTAACCTTCGGTTTACCAATACCCACCCGGGTGACCATTTCGATTTTTATTCGCTAATAACCTAGCGGGCTTTTATTGAATCTAAAAATGCTTTAATTTCTCTGACCAAATTATTGATCTGTTTCTGAAAAACTTAAAAAAAAATTTTTTTTTTTAAACCAAAAAACAAAAAAAAAAACAAAAAACACTATACGGTGGTCACCCGGGTGGGTATTGGTAAACGACGTAGTCAAAAACCCCTGGGAGACCGAAGGAATGAGAACGACAATAATGTAATGCCTAGTAATGAGGCTATATGTTCTATTAAAAATAAATAAATCAAATTTTTTAATAAATCAAACTTACTTTAAACCACAATCAATTTTTTTTAATGTAACGAAAACTACTGTACATTTTACGCATAGATTTAAATTTCTAAAAAAATTCATTTACATCAAACTCAAAATTTATCAAACAAACATTTTTTGTATGTTCACTTAAATATTGAAAACATCACTCAAAGTTGTTCAAATTTTGTTTTTCTTAAAAACTTTCAAATGAGTGTTAACAAAAAATCTCCTAACACAATATTGTGTCCAATCGAACTTATTAAGTCGAAATATTTTCAAATTGCATTCAAATTAGATTTAAAAATAATCTTTTCAATGTTTCATTATTTCTGTTCAAATTGAGCAAATTGTTTATTTCTTTTTAAATTTGTTTTCGCAATGCATTGCAAAATTATATTTTACCAATCAAACTTATTTCAAAACTGATTCAAATGTTTAGTCAAATTTGATAAAAATAACATTTAAATTTCAATAAGATGCAAGCAAATTTAGTTAAAATCGGTTGAAATTTTTTTCTTTAAATAAGTATCAATTTTCAAACTGTTTCAAATATTAATCAAATTCGATGAAAACATTTATTAAATTTCACAAACTTCATTTGCATTTAAAATTATTTTGCATAAAATGAAATTTCCAAAATTCTATATTTTCGTACCAAATTCTCTGCAAACTCAACAATTCAAACTAACAAATGAATTAAGCTTTCCTACTGTTTTCATATTTAATTTTATTGCTGTGCATAACGTTAAATTTAGGTACATCTTAACCCAAATGACTTTTCAAACTTCTTTCATATTTACATATTGACATTCTCCGAAATGATTGTATTGATATTGTCAGAAAGTCTGAAAATTAACTGATTTCTATAATGGTTGTATGAAGTAATCATTTGATTTACTTGCGGAATGAAGTGTTTCCATTTCATCATATACGAATCTATTAGGGCTGCCGCAGGTTCACGTGTAGTATTATCTATGAGTTAATTTGTATTTAAATCTTCCGTCCCGTTTGAAATTGCCATTTGCTTTTCCTTCCTTATATTATTTTACTTCATAGTCGTAGTTTTCCAACTCGAGACTCCATCTCAAGATTTTGGAGTTTTTCTCGTTACCAACGTGAATTTGCTACCGTATAGGTATGGTTGCTATTTCTTGACGGGCCATATTATGGCTAACGCCTCTTCTTCGTTAGTCGCGTTTTTGGTTCCTGCGTGTTCAATATGTTTGGTACTTTGTTCCTATTCGGTCTTACTTCGTCCTAAGTAATTATATAATCCAGAAATTCGGTCCCTCATTTTAGGAATTCACATTTGTCAAGTCGTATCTTGAGATTGAATTCCGAAAATCTTTTTGGTATGGTGTTTAGTTAATTAAATGGCTTTTCAGGTTTTCTCCTACTATGACAATGTTGTCCTTGTATACGTGACTTATTTTCAGTAGCTCGTTGGGATGTTGCCGGACCGTTCTTTAGACCCAAAAGCATTCGACAAAACTCGAAGTGTCCTTTGGTTGTCGAGAAGGCTGCGCCTTGGCTTGTAATTTCTGATCTAACCGTATTTAATGGAAGCCAGATTTTAAGTCTAAAGTCGTGAAATACGTGGGTTTTCTTAGATTGTCTAGGTTTCCTCAATTCGGAGAATTTAAAATTTATCATCGACTATCTTTTCGTTTAGCTTTTCTATAGTCGATGACAACTCTTACTTTTCTTGTTGCTCCTGAGGCAACCAATTTATTTTGGTACCATCCAGTCACCATTTTCTGAGGTATTGAACGTAATCGTATGATGGTAAAAGTTCTCGGTCGGGTAGTAACGGTAAAATTGGAATATCTGGTTATGTAGGTAAATGGTGATGGAACTATAATCGATATTGGCGTTCATAGAACTTATGAAAATCTAATGCATAATACGTTTGACGTGGTAAGTTTTTAATTATCAAATTGATTTGGCATTTTTTTCTAATTTTTGAATATCCAGAATATATTTCCACCGAGGTGTTTTTAAATTCTAAAAATTGGTTAGGTAGAATAATATTTTTATTAGGGTAGGAAGTTTAGACTTCCGTATCTGATTCTATAGGTCCGCTTAAGAGAAACTTAAAGACGGTACTATTTTTGTAATAATTTCTTAATCTTTATTTTTTTATCTTTAAACGAGATATATATTTCGTATTTTCCGGATAAATATTTTTTTTACTATAAATACTATTTTTAAATCTACTTTTCCAAAAAATTTTTTTTTACCTAGTACTACACATTCAAAACATAAAAATCACAAATTAAAACATGACTTCCAAAAATTTGCGATTTCACGTATTATTGCAATATATGTTGGTATACACAATGGCAATTGCCAATTACACATATATAGTCTGTTACCCGGTTTTTTACCCGGTTCGGGTAATCATTTAATCTAAATTGGTTATAGCCGGTAATTGAACGAGCTATAGACCCCAAAAGTTCGCGTAATTAGTAATTAAAAAAGTTTACTGAGAGTTATTGTTAAATCTTGCTTAGTTATGAACCTAGGATCCTGGTATAAAAGAGTTCGTTTCAAATTGGAATATTGTACCACTTTTATTGCACATTTGAGTTTTAATATGAAACATACAGAGCTCTCCTTTTTCAGGCAAAGACAATTTGTTAGGAGCCATTTTTGTTTTAGATCTGTTTTGATACAAATACGAACGAGACATAGTGTCTGGGAATTTTTATGTTTCTGATTTTATTGTAAAAAGTCAATGAGCTTGCATTTAGATTACACACAAAATTAAACCAGTGTTTTATTTAGTCCAAACACACGTCTATATAATTCATTATACCATGTTTAATTGCATTCATTTTATTACTCTTGTTTACTAAAAATTACTGTAAAATTTATCGTATATAGTAAATTAACGATTGTTTTTTTCGTACGAATTCCAACAAGCATAATAATATATACAAACAAGGTACATTCATAAGTTAACGACGATAAATTTTATTATTTGGAAATAAAATTAAAAAAATAAAAGCAAGTATGGCCGACTTCCTTTTTTAATAAAAAGAAAAAAAAACTTTTTTATTTCTCCTTAACTATTTATGCATGTATATATGTATATAATGTGTGTTTAAATCCACTCGGGCGTTTTATGCACGTTCACATTATAATAACGCGGCGTTGGTAATAGCAAACACCTTTTACCTTAAATTATGTAAATAATTATCTTATTAAAAACAGTTAACAAATTTTTAAGACGAAAAAAAAACTATAAATAAAGTAATAAATATATGAAAGCGTCGTTATTTTGTTAGGAGGAACACAATAACAACAACAATTATAGCAACATAACGAATTATCCTTTAATTTATATTCTACATTTTCCTGTGTTGAAAATTTTTGGGTGACACAATTTTAATTAAATATAGAAAAAAAAAGAAAATAGAAAATAATTCACCCCAAACAGAAATAACTCTGTATACGAGGAGTAAACCACCTCTACCTATATAGCATAGAGTTCTCTACCTACGAGTATATACATATTTCTACTTGTTTTTGTTCAAAAAGCGTTTATCGTATTACGATCCCCATACTCGTACTAGTCTATATACTATATACAATACCACATGCAATCCAATTATATACGAACATATATATAAGTTTCTCACTTTTGACACCAAAAAAACTATTTTATTACTAACAATTAATTATTACTATTTTTTGCTGTGCGCTACAATCAAGATAATTATCAAGCAATCATATATAGTCATATAGACCTACATTATATTTCAGTTACATAAGTTTATTTAATTTTCATTAAAACTGATATATAAATAAAATTAAAAATAGTCGAGAGTTTCGTGCACCTTATGCGACTACAAATGTGCAAATCTATTATTATATGCAGTCCCCAGTCAGAGAAGTGTGCACATATGTTAGCCTTAAACCAAAATAATTTCACTCATTAAACAACAGATTTTATTAGATTTTATGTAGATACTCGTATATAATGCGCTATAAAATCATAAACTTTATCGCAATTTTGCATTAGCAGCAAAATAATAATAACACTAATTAAAACTAAAAATAATGTTGATTCTATATGTGGATTAAGTCAAGGCAAGTCACGCAATTTGTGAACATATTAAATCTAAAGGTTATAGTTATGTATATATAGGCTCAATAAATAACAAATCTTGAGTGCATATCCTGTTTTCGCGAAAAGTTCATGGTATAAACGATTTTTTATTTCTAAACTTTTAAGTGCACAATATAGGTGTTAATTAGCGAACAATGTTCAATAAACTTTTAATCTATATAATTTAAACATTTTATTTGTACAAACGCATTTCATAAATATTTTCAATGGCGCATGATAAATTGCAGTTTCGTGCAAACTATTTTTAAATTTTTTCAGTGTAATAAAGGGTGACCCAAAATTAACGCATGCTTTGAATTTGCCGCGATTTGTGCAGTAAAATAATTTGACAGCTGAGAGGTTAGGCTTAATAAATATGTGGCGTTACCCGATAGAACAACGTAATTTCATTATTGAAGGATATCTTAAAAATAATGAAAGTTTGGCGGCCGCTGCAGTTCGGAAATTTCATACAAAATATGGCCGGAATAGTGTTTTAACTTCGTCAACAGTTAAGAGATTAATTGAAAAATTCAAGGAGACTGGATCAGTTGGAGACGCTAAACACACTGGTCGTCCAGAAACAAGCCGTTCAAATGTCAATATTGAAGCAGTGCGTGAGATTGTTGGTGAAAATCTAGGAATATCAATTAGGCGTCGTGGACAAGAATTTCAAATTTCAAGAAGCTCTCTGCAGCGTATACTCACTAAAGATCTGTGTCTTTATGCTTACAAAATTCAATTAATACAACAACTGAAGCCCAATGACCATGCACAGCCAAGAGAGTTCGTTGAATAGATTATTGAGCATCAACAAGTGGGTGCTGATTTTTCGATCAAAATAATCCTAAGCACATTTTCACCTTGATTGCTTTGATTGTCTTTTTTGAAAATGAAGCTGGTCAAGCAGTAACTGTTACTGGTCATGATAACACACTTCTTTCTATATCAGTTGGATGACATTGACATAGACGACATGTGGTTTCAACAAGATGGTGTCACATGCCATACAGCCCATGAAACAGTTCAATTATACAGCATGAGACATTTCCTTGTCGTGTATACTCTCTCGTTTTGGTGATCAGAATTGGCCCCCTATATCTTGTGATTTAACACCATTAGATTTCTTTTTATGGGGCCATTTGAAGTTAAAAGTCTATGTTAACAAGCCCACAACCATCCGTGCATTACAGGAGGAAATTAAACGCTGCATCAATGAATTTCAGTCACATTTATGCAAAAAGGTCATGGAGAATTTCGATAAAAGAGTGCGTATGCCAGCAAAGTCCATAAATAACCCTATCCTATGTATTTTATGATTCAATAAAAAAAGTCACAATCTGAATACTCAAACTGTGTTTTCTATTTAATTCAAATCTTGCGTTAATTTTGGGATTTATTATATTTGAATTAAAAATATGCACAATCGAACAGATCTGAATATTTTTTTTTTAATGCTGCCAATGGATTTATTCTTGAATCTTTCTACAAAAGAAACTAACAGGAAGTATCCAAATCTTAAGCTAAAATTATTACATATTTTAAGTCTTAACCAATGTTAATACTTGTTATTAGTGTTCACTATTTAATTAATTTAGATTACATTTATATGTAAAACCTAAATATTTAATATATGTAAAGGGTTTTCTAATAAGAGGTTTCATTTTGATGTTAAAAAAAACGAGTATATTTTAGAGAAATCTTATCTCTTTCCATCTTTAAGGTCTTGCATCGATTGTGGAGCATTGGTATAGACCTTATCTTTCACGTATCTTTCACGGCCCCAAACAAAAAAGTCTAAAGGTGTTAAATCACAATATCTCGGTGGCCAATTGTGATAACCTCTTCGAGAAATAACACGGTCAGGAAACTTTTCTTGCAAAATTGCGATTGTTTCGTTGCGTGTGTGGCACGTAGCGTAGTCTTGCTCTAAATAAACGTCGTTCACATCAATATCTTCCATTTCCGGCCATAAAAAATCATTGATCATAGCTCAGTAGCGCAATCCATTCACCGTAAGAGTTGCGCCAGCCCCATTTTCGAAAAAGTAAGGTCCAATTGCAACGCCAGTCCAAAAACCGCACTAAACGATGGAGAGGCTTTTCAACAATCATTCTTGGATTTTCTGAGCTCCATATGCGACAATTCTGCTTATTAACGTAGCCTTCGAGGTGAAAATGAGCCTCATCATTTAAGATGATTTTTTGTTGAAAATCCGGATCATTTTGATGCATTTGAAGGACTCAATCAGCGAAGATACGACGTTTATGGTGCGATCGACCGGCTGGAGTTCTTGTGTTAACTGAACTTTAAAAGCCTTAAGACCTAAGTATTTACGCAAAATACGGTATATAATGTCGTTTGTGGAATGTCTAATTCCAAAGATCGACGAGGAATCGACAATCCTGGATTTTCTTCAACACTACGGGCTACAGCAGCAATATTCTCAGTTGTTCTTGAGCGATGCACACGGTTTGGATTCTTAACATCACTATAACTTGTCTCAACAACTGTTTTACAGTGTTTTAGTTTTGCTAACTGTGACTGCAAAATTTTCACCATTTTTGTAGTGAATTTTAACAATTTGAATGCGTTGTTGAAGCGTGTATCATACCATTTTTAGTAATAGCGTAGTTTTTACTTGTCAAATGTCAAAAGATGACAACTTCAAAAGTGACAGCTGCCTAAATAGCAGGCTATTCAAAATGAAACCTCTTATTGGAAAACCCTATATTTACAGGTTCATCAGTCCAAGTATGGATCTGCTCTTCACAGTCGCCTGAATTGCGGCTGTTTTAATATATCCTTGGCCAATTCATTAAGATGTATCTCTAGTTTTCAGTTTTAATATTTCGAACTGAATTCTCTAATGGTCTCTATGATAGTTTTAATTCCAAGATCATCGTGTATATTACTAAGTAATACTACAAAGTATTTTCTCTTTGGTTCGTGGCAGGAGTTCTCTGTTAGACGCATTAGTGGATCCCCATAACTGAATACCGTATGCCCATATGGGTTTGATTTATTGTTCAACGCAATAAGTTCATTTACGTTAATTTTTAGTTCACTTGATAATAGATTACCTGGTAGAGTAATTTTTGTTGCATTTGAGATTTGTTGTCGTTTTGGACTATGTTGCACATTTATGTTAATCACGAATATTGGAACATCACGGTTTCACATATTTTTCACATCAAAATGTTTTTTTTGTTTTGTTTTTTTTGTAAAAAATTAATAATTGCTGATTCAACATTTCATCCTAGTAAAAAGTAAATTATTTTTAATGTTTACTCGGCGGTAGCAAAATTGTTAATGATCTGAATATTTTGATGCGTAATATGTGGAAAAGCTGTGAGTTGGTTGGTATGCATTAATTTGGAAAATGATTATTTCTATTATAAAATAAAATACCAGTGACATCGTTGTATTATATATATTTACCAATTGAAAATGTAGAGGTATTTGGTTGGTGTCAACACCCGATTTTCATAAACTAAATCATGTTTGTAAATTCAAACCAGGGATGAGCGAGGTAGATTACGCCGTGTAATCTACTCGGTTGTCGACACGTAAAATAATACGTAGATTACTTGGCAATATTTTTTGTCAACACGGCCAATTAAGTCAATGTCAACAACCTACGATATTTTAACGATTTGAAATAAAATGCGCTAGTGCGCAGTTGTTTGTATTTTGTAAAAGGGCGATTCAGTTAAGCCGTCAAGAGAAACTAAAGAATCATTCGAATTAAATCGGAATCATATACCATATACTGTAATTTTGTAAATATGTGTTGAAATAAAACAAACAGAAGCTTTAATTAAAGAAAGATTGATTGCACTAAACGTTCGGATTGATTTTAATTTCAAATTTTGTTTTTAAGGTTAAAGTCAAGCACATATTGTTCGGTGCTTCACAATGATATTCTACACAGCTTCCGATGTGACTTTGGCAGCAATATTATTCCATAACGCATATTTTCAGCAATCTTATCGCATCCGCCATTCTTTTTTTCTCTATTTCCAAATTTATTTATTTATGTATATTTATTTATTTAAATATTTTATATAAATATATATATTTATTTATTTTTGGATTTTAGATCTTCTGAGATAACATTGATTTGAATAGTCTCCTTTATACCGCCTTTAGAGCAAAGCTTCGAACAGGAACTGAACCGGAACATTAAACCGTAATTAACCGAAATATTTTCCGAATTGTATAATAGATTTAATAAACAGAAACATTCTTTTTAACTTTCTATCGCGGGCAAAAACATTTTTGTTGATTATTAAGGCTTGTGTTCCAAGAACATTAAAATGAACCTGTTTTGTTACAATTTTGCATTAATCTTAATTTAAAAGAGCAAAATAATACATGTAACTAAAAATGTTCCGTCCCGGAACTAAACCGGAACAAAAAGAATTTCCTAAAACCGGCGAAAGAAACCGGAACAAAACATTTTTTGGCACTGAATCCAAAACCAGAACGATAAAAAATCCGTTCCATGATTTAAAGTATTGTAACTATAGCTTAATCAGGCCAACATTTTACTGCTGAATTGTGTCAACGAACTAGAGATAAATTACGTTTCTGTGATGAATATGATAAAGACTTAGCTCTTGAGTTCACAACTGCAAATCGCTTACAATTATAACTCTTTTTTCAAATCTATCTAACGGAAGTGCTTAAGTATTTAGCGGACGCATTGTCACTATTTTTGGTAAGATATATAGCTTTTGACCTGCTAACTTGTTTCGAATCCAATTTCTTAGATTATTTTTAATGGAAGTTATTATCTTTCGTATTTTATGTGAGAGTGCTGGTCAAGGTTAACTAAAATTTGTTTACGAAATGTTAATCTTAATAAAATTTAACTAATATTTAAAATAAAGAAAATTCTCAACGTCATATTCACATAGTAAATCACACGAAATTTTGTCTTGAATCAGCGCTGGACAATTTTTCGTGTGTTCTAAACTTCTAACTAACTTCGTTCTTTAACTTCGATAACATTTTGGTGTCGGGAATTGTTATTATTTTTTACTTCACAGATAACTCAACTACTATTTCAGAAAAAAATTAAGTAAATTAATTAAAAATTAGGTATAATCAGCCATTGAATTTCTCTAATTTGGTTATTGTTACAGTTTCGAATAACATTTCGAATATTAGTGATTTTGAGCTGGTACACAGTAAAAAAATTCGATTGAGTTTTACATGCTATTGACTGTGGGCAAAAAATACCACTACTTTGACTGTAAATTTACGTAAGGAAGTAAAATTATTTGCCGGAATTCATAAATAGTGATTTTACAGATTTTTGATGTATTTTTCCACTGAAGCAAAATATCTACAGTTACATGAAAATTTTACTTTTAAACAATTTGTATTTAAAATTAAATATTTTGAAATTTTATTTTACAAATATTTTAAAGTACTTTTTAGGTTAACAAGGATGTAAAATTACAAACTAAAGATTAATTTTCTTTTTAAATATTAAAAAACGCCCGTTGCAATGCCTCTAAGGTCTGGGATAACTGAAAAGGATATTCCATGTTAAATACGAAATAACTAGCAATAATTGTGAATACCGCGTGTTTGTCAGTGTTCACCAATTCACTTTCAATGAAAAAGTAAAATTTATACCTGATACACTTTCATCTTCGAGATCTGTGAAAATAAAAAATAAATGATTAATTTTGAAAGATTTTGGCCAATTGGCATTATTGTTACCTATGATACCAAACCACGGTGTTGCTATCGGTATTACAAGTTGATTTTGTGTTGTACCCACCTAAACAAAATGTAAAGAAGAAACAAAAATTATGAGTAGGTACTTCCATTTTATTTAAACACCAGGAAATAAATTCTTATCGGAAACTCTTTTAACATCAATTCTATGTTTTCATTGAAATGTTCTGCTATGACTTTTACATTTATCAAATCTTCACTTTCTCCTGTGTCCATTATTTGATCCAATTTTTTGATCTTTAGAAAGTGGTTTTTTAAAAACTTGTCTTATAGTAAATGCGGCCATATCTGGTGTACTTTAATAATACGCGGGTATGCAGACAGGAATTTTCTTTGTGCCGAGAATATGTTGCGTATAGTGTGGTTATTACCTCTTCTTCTAGTTGAGTATTGGTCGAGACGTATAAAATTTGTTGTTTCAGCCAGAATCGTTTTACCTCCGCTTCTTCCTCTGAGTGTTGCTCATCTTTACTGTTGTCAATACTGGGAATTCCAAGCGAAACTGCGAGAAGTCTTTTAGACTACCCTTTAAGTCCCAGGAATAGATGTCCGATTTAAATAATTATTGTGATTCACTATATGTTTCGCGGCTACATGATATGTACATGACTGCCTTCGCAAAAACCATAAAATTTGAGGTATTATACTACAAATCGAACGGTTGCAGATCATTTCGTGACTGATATTTAGCTGAATTGACAATACCGTATGCTGGTTTCAATGTATCGTTCGAGATGTTTGTCTCTAATTCTGACAATAAATTGCTTGCGTATGCGGTGTCCAACCTTGTATGGTCCATCGTATGAAGTTTTTAATCCAGTTCGAATTTTATTAACCCTGATCAAGACGTAATCGCAGAGTTAATGTGATTTCTAAGGTGATTTAAGTGATTTCGGAACAAAAATATTGATTTGTTTACCGATACCAAGAAAAACGGCTGCTACTTCTGAGATCCAATTAATTGTGTTGCCTCGAACCTTGAGAGCAGATTTGATCTCAAGCCGTTGAATGTACCAAATGTTAGCCGAGGAGTCTCGTTAACTCTGAGAAAAGTTTCGAAAACTTACTTTTGATTTTTGGAAGTATGGCCCTTTCGTTGTTGATCTGCAACAACGTTATCGGAACTTTGATATGCTTTGAAATGCTGGATATCCGTCTTAAATTGACTGATATAGTCCGATTACCTTGGATTACGTTTAATTTTAGACTGAATTGCTCGTTGAATGCAGAGTAATTATTTCGGTTGAATGCAGAGTATTTGTTGCCGTTTATTTTGTAAAGCTTACTTCTTTGAAATGTTTGCCGCAACTACGATGACCCTTCCTCAAAGGCCAATTTCTGATAATGTGGTCGAGTGGGAAAGGGCGATTGGCTTCCAATGCTTCAAATGTAGCTGGTTTATTCACATAGACTTTGGACTTCACGTAGCCCCAAAGAAAAAAGTCTAAGGGTTAGATCTCGGCCATCATGTTTTATGAAGAAATATGGACCGATCGATGATTTCACAGGCCCATAAACCACAACAAACCGTCTATTTGTCTCGACAGGACGATTATGTCAACCGTAATTTGATCTAAGCGCATAAAACACATTTCTAGGCACTATGCCGGGCTCAGTCTTTCCATGATGAAATGGCAAACAATACTGAATAAATAAAAACACGTTGACAGTTTGAAACTACTCATGCGTCATTTGTCAAAAAGAATCAAACGAAAAAATCATCCCTCGATGACTGCTTTTACAAAATACACCTGGGAACTGGTGCATTCGATTTCAAATCGCTCAAATATCGTAAGTTGTTGACATTGTTTTAATTGTCGACGTAGACAAAAAACACTGCCATGTGTCGACATCCGCGTAGATTAAATGGCGTAATCTTCCCTGCTCATCCATGATGTTAATCTGTATTTGTTTTATTTTATGTACATTGTATACAATCTGTATGAAAATCGACCCGGAAAATATTTGGATTGGACCTTTTCACAAGCTTGGATTAGTTTTAAAAAATTTAAATACAATATTTCCCTTATAGTGTATATATAATCCAATAAAAGAATTATTATTCACACTACTGTTTACTAAAATAGTTCGACCGTTTAATTTCAATCCACTAAAATCAAATCACAGCAGATAAAACTAAGTCCTTTTTGGTATACATACTATTATTTATACAGTACAAATAGTTACATAATTTAGAAACAAATACAAATTTTCTAACATGCTTTATGCATATAAAATTGAGTTTTGACCTAAAAGGCACATACACAAGCAATAAAATGCATTTACCATCTATTTGTACATATATACGAAACATTGATAACAGCTAAAATTGATACCCCCCCAATATCAATTTATCATAGTTTGTCAAAAAGATTTTTGTGTTTATTGACATTACTGATTTGGTTGTTTATGAGTCTATATAAATAATACTCCTAACTACTCTATTATTGAAAATAAATCGTGCGTAATCCTAGTGTAACCGAGTTATCAGCATTTATAAACCATGTCCGTAATCCGTATGTACATACGTATATACAGTAGATATCATAAAAATCAACTATAAAATGTCTACGGTAGTCATTTAATTTCAACCGTAAACGAATTTAAAACAAAAAATTTATTATGATACGTTTTATAATGAGCATGACAAGAAAATGTTCAGCTAACGTACATAGGTCTATGACCTAGCACGTACGAGTAAAAATTTAGCCATAAACTGTACATATATATACACATATTATTGTAACACTAAAGTCATTTAGCTAACCTTAAAACCTCTACACATCTAATATACTTTCTTGCTTCTCTCTGTATATATCTATATATATGTATATATGTATGTATGTACAAATTTAATTATTTCTAATTCCCGTAAATTACAAAAATAATTTCCAGGAAAACCATTTTTACAGTATGAAAACGTCTAAAAGATTTTATTTTTGTTTTTTGTTATAATTTTAATTTAAATAAAAAAATTAATTACAACTGAAATATTATTATTTTAAATAATTAAAATAAAATAATTCTAGTAACCAATAATAATCACTTCTCATCCCGCACGCCGTCACCTCTTTCTCCCCCCCCCCCACACCACCCAGTTCACTCTCGAAAAAATTTTATTTTGGTTTTTGTAAAGAAAATCTCGTAAATAAAAATGAAAATTATTTCTCATACATATTAGTATTGTTGTTGTTGTTGTTGTATAATTATAAAAGTAAATGTTTCAAGTTGATCATTTATGGATTTTCCTCCTCATCATTTTCATGGTTTTTTTTTTTGGAAAATTTTTATCACTTGGAAAAGTTTATTTCTGGTACATATAATAAAAATATATAATAATAAAATATAGAAAGGATATGGATTAACCACTAATTGTTTTTTGTATATCGGATTATATGTCTCTTTGATTCTGTTATCCTCATGTACAGTGAACCGTATCGTATCGGAACGATATAGGCTCCTCAACATAATATACATATATCTAAATATACAAACATCTTTATGTACAAACGAGTGTGTGTGTGTACACATAACATACGAATCATAAACCAAACCAAAAAAAAAATCATTGGGACCCATTAAATATGATAAATTAATGTCTTATTATTACACTATTATATAGTTAATCTGGAATTTTTTTTTTTTATTGCTTCGAAATAAAAATGAGAAATGGGCTCATTTAATGGGCCTGTTTTTTTTGTGGTATTAAGTGTTTTCTGTTTCTGTAAAATTTCGTTTTTATTATCACACAAGGGGAACGAACCAAATATTTTGGTTATGGAACAATAAAAAATATTGGTGTTTATGTATACGCATATCCACTAAACACTCATAATATGTGAGTGAGTGAGTTACGTTAAGTTGAGTGAGGATAAGGTTATGTACGTATTTATATTGAATTTATTAATTTTTTTGCTTCTTTTAAAACAAACTGCTATAAAGTTTTTTATGTTCAACACAAAAACCAAAACCAAACGAGGTGAGAAATTAGTGGTGGAAAAATTATGGTGTTTTTGGTAAGTTTTGAATGCGTATTTTGCGATTTTTGTTTTCAATTATCTCTCCATCTTAAAGTATTTGTATAATCTGCCGTTGTTGATTTCATGCTTCCGAACGTTGAAGAGGTGAAGGGGGTGGGCGCGTTTGCGGCCTTTGTTTAATATAATTGATGCCCCAAATAATACATATGGCTATACCAATCATAAATATTGTGTGTTGATCATGGTATAGTGATGTATGTGATGAAAATTTGAATGATTCGTTGATGTGATTGGACGCTGAACCGATTGCGACGATGTAAAAATTTGTGTCGCGCAGCACACATCCAGCCTCGATTTCTGTCGCTCCTGATCCTAGGAGACTGAATGATTTAATGCTATGGCTGCATACTACATCGAATGTTGTTTCATTTTGAATGGAGTATACCCACTGATTCGTCGAATGGTGCTTAATCCAATGGTCCCCCGTCAAGATTTGCTGCTCGTTGTAAAATCGCTAATCCGCATTAATTTTGGTCAGTTATTGCGTTATAAATTGGCGATGTTTCACATAAAAATCGTTTATTTTGAAATTGTTGACATTGTTTCACTTCATCTGGTGTTAATAATGTAAAGTGTTCCCGATATGGCCGGGATCAAAGAGCTTGGATGATTCTTTTTCTACCAGTAATCTCAGCTGATTCTCAATAATTTTAGTTGCAATCATCGTTGTTTTGTGCTGATTTCTTGTGTTGTTCCTGCTACACAATATAATCTAACCGAATTCCGTTTGTTGTGCCATCGGCCTTAGTGGACCTCCCTTGATGATGTTGCTGATCAGTATTGATGGATAATAATCCGTGCCAAGTATGAGATCAACTGATTGTAGTTGGGATCAGCCAGTTGTATTTGGTTGAGATGCGTCCAGCTGCTTGTGCCAAAGTCCACCTCGGGTAATTGTTGGTCCAGTTTGTCGAATATTAAGGGTTTGATATTCATTTGGAAGTTTCCATCAAATCTTGGTGATATTTTTTTCCATCTACACATGATAGGCTGACGTGTACTTTATTTTTTTTAAAGTTGAATAAATTTGCGGCCTTGGAGGATATGAGGATATTAATGTAGCCTGTAATCCTGGATCAATTAGAGCTCTTAGTGTGAAAAAATCGCCTGTGGTAGTTGCAGCTCTGACTAATGCAGTTGGTAGTAAAACTTGTCCTTGCTGGCTGATCACGAATCTTTTACCGGTTTTGATGCTACTTCCGGTAGTTGATGCTGCATTATTGCAATGCAGAAGTGTGTGGTGTCCCCCTTTACACACGATACATGTTCCTGCCTGGCAGTTTCTTCCTTGATTAAACATTGTATGCACAAGTTGGCTGAGCTGACAAGCCTTGCTCGATTTAATGTTGACATCTTTTTGAATTGCTGTATTCTGTATTTTGGTTGCCAATTAATATACGTTAGTATTTCGAATATACCAGGAGCATTTGTAACACTGCGAAGTATTTTTGCTTGAGTTCGTTGCAGAAGTTCTGTATTTGATTCGCTGGTGGAATTTCACAGCTGGATACCGTATGCCCATATGGGATAAGGGTGCGGTCAAGAATTCAGTCTATACTGCATAAAGTAAGCCGATATGCGTAAAACTATGGCTGTATTTTTTGACCGATCGGATGCCTGCTTGTACGGAGTTTTGACATTTCATTTTTCTAATTTGATAAATTGGTACACAATCTATTCTTTAAAGGTTATTTTATTGTGAAGTTTAGAAGTGCAAATTAAATCATTTGACAAATCAAATCACAAAAACCTCAGAAGAAATTTAACACTAATTTTACCACAAAGATTATCTATCTCACGAAAAATTGTGAAAATTCCAAATTACTTACAAATTACCAAGCAGTATGATGAAAATACGTTTCAATCAGATTTTCGCATGTCGAAAACTAGCTTTCAGGTAATTTTAAGTAATAATTAAAAGTTTATTTGTATTCATACGAGCTATTTTAGAAGTTTTTCGGGCTACTGGATAGCGCAATTTCTTCATCCCGAAGAAGACCAAGGATTGTGTGCTACTTATTTGTAAACACATAACCAAAATGTGTCCGGATTATATTAAGTGGCCATCAAGTGACGAAGCGAAAATGATTATTGATACATTTAACCATTTACAAGGTCGCAATAGCTTCCAAAATGTCATTAAATGCATTGATGGGATGCACATCAAAATTCCTGCTCCGTATGAAGATGTTTCTAGTTACTACAAGAGGAAAGAATTCCATTCTTTAATATTTCAAGTAAAATAAAATGTATTAAATAAATAAATAATAAAGATAACAGTGGCCTTAGAGGATACAAAGTACGACTGCCAGCTGCCAGCCGCACTTTAATATCCTCACTGTTATTGTGAGTGATAAGAGAACCCAAATATTTGAACCTCCTCACTCCCTCAAACTTGTAGTGGCCACTACTAAAATCTGGTGTGCCATTGTCCCTATTACGAGAGATCATGTATTTCGTATTGAACTCATTGATCTGGAGTCCAACAGAAGCTGAACATTTTACAAGCGGATCAAGTATTTCTTTCACTCCGTTACTCTTGATATAAGATGTTACGCTAAGGTGTTTCAGTTTTACGAAAGATGTGCTCCAACATGAGATTAAAGAGTATCGGGGCCAGAGCATCTCCCTGCCGTCACTGTCATCCTACACAGTCGTAACAATTTTGGTTTCATTCCTCGGAATTCCAGGGCAGACCACAAACTCTCTCAATTGATCGGGGATGGATGAAAATATTATTTAGATAGAATCATTCGCAGCGAAAAGACCTGATCAATGACTGATCGATTCGGTCGAAATCCTACTTGATAGTCACCAACCAAGCCCTCCACTAGAGCGGTGATTCTATCCAATATAGGGAAACGGTTTTGTTTCAGTCTCTGCATGGCCTTAGTGAATTCCTCATGAGATGGCTCAATCACAGTCAGTGGCTCAAAAGTCTCCACTCCATGCGTCAAGTATACTGCGCCGAAGTTGACACAGAGGTTTCCATTCCGGTACCGAATGGCGGTTGTACTTTCAGAACCTCGGCCTTCCACCATTCGCGCGTCTTCCGTCTACAAATCCCCTTAGCTGCCCTCCTTGCAAGAGCAGCCTTGTTTTTCCTCACGATTGTGAGACGTTGTTGCACTTCACTATGGACTATATTTTGTTGCTCGACTGCAAGACGGCACTCGTCATCAAACCAATCTCTCTTGGGTCTGACTTTCACTGAGGGAGTGAGAAGTCTGGTAAAAATGAAACATGGAATAATTTTTTCGGCTAAAGAAAAATTTGTTTTTTAACGTAGTCGCCTTTTAGGTACACTTAGTCCAACGTTTTTCCAATTTTTCGATCCCTTCAGAATAATACGATTTCTCCAACCCTTCAAAAGAAGCGTTTGTTGCATCGATGATCTGGAGTCCAACATTAGAGCCGAATCTCTTTCCCCCGAGCCATTTCTTCAAGTTCGGAAACAGGAATTAGTCACGGGGGGCTAAGTCTGGAGGATATGGCAGATGTGGAAGAAATTCGAAGCTTATTTAATGAATTTCGGCTATGTCAACTAGACAACTTTTAGAAGAGAACTTTTTTCTTCGCCAAAGCCGGTCGTTTGTTTTTCAAAACGTCGTTGAAACGAATCCAATAAGTTGCAGTAATATTCTCCGTTGACTGTTCTCCCCTTTTGAAGGTAATCGATGTGGATTATGCCGCGTGCATCCCAAAAAACTGTGGCCATGACCTTGTTGACCGATAAAACCGCCTTAGCCTTCTTCGGCGCAGATTCGCCAGTAGAAATCCACTGTTTAGAATATTCTTTGGTCTCCGGTGTATAGTGATGGATCCATGTTTCATCCACAGTTATGAAACGACGCAAAAACTAATTTTTATTTCGCTTGAACATCGCCAAACCTGTTTCTGAAGTTGTCAAACATGTGCATTTTTCGTCGATTGTAAGCAAACGCTTTTTCATATTAAAATGTTCGTGTATTATATGCCGCATGTGCCGTTCGTGTATCATATTTTGTCAATCATTTTTGGTATGGTGACTTCATTTGGGCGTCCAGAACATTCGACATCAGTTGTGCTTGTACGACCACAACGAAAATACATAAACTACTTATGAATCATTTTAATCGATGGTGAAGGGTTCCCATAATATTTCTCAAGGTTTGTTTTGGTTTGCGTAATGGTTTTTCCACGCAAAAATTAATGTTTAATTATCCCACGAAGTTCACTATTTTCCACGTTTGCAATAAAACATTGGGTTGTCTGTTTTCAATGGCTGTCAAAATTGAACTAAATGACAGATGTCTGAAAATTTAAATTTGATCTAGTGACAGATGGTATAGATACATAACATCTAGGATTTGCGATTGTGGCGCCCTCTGTTGCAATTTTACCATTTTTAACTTCTTACTACGCCTAAAGTCTGTTGAGCAACAGTGACAACCGAAGTTTTCAGTACCTCCCAGACAGAGTTCACGCAGTTAGACTAGTAATTAGCTTCCTCAATGTTGTCGCTGACAAGATCCTGATATCGTTTCATTTGATCTTCATTTATCAGACCTTTTCAGTCGAAACGTCCCACGCGTTTCGCTGTGTTCCCAGACTTGTACGAAAACTTCCATCGTAACTTTGAAGCGACCAAATGATGGTCTGCCTACGTATTTGGTTGTTGACCCATAAGCTCTCAAATCCTGCACACCCCGAGCCCGCCCTTTAGAGACTGAGAGCGTGAACTCAAATTATCGACAGGTTGGTTAATTTCATGCGCAAGAGGAGCTTACACAATCGGTTATTGGCTGCTTGGAAACCCAAAACAGCGCTCTTTACCTGCGGCCCAAGAAGAAATACAGCTCCAAGATTCCCGAGGTCATCTCCACTGTAGAACAACGTATAGCCCTGGGACACATGGTCTCCATTTTAAGGCCAACGAGTTCCAGCTGATACTCCTTCATGCACTTGATTAACGCTTCTTGTTTTTTTAAGTGACTGCACGTTCCACGTGCCGACCCTAACTCTCGTGTCCGGGTACTTGAGCGAGGTTCCGGTATTGTTTTGGCGGTATCCATTTTTAGTTTTGTTGACTTTATAAACAGTTCATTTTTTTACGGATGCGGGTCGTCAGCCCAGCATTCCAACCATTTAGTCGCCTCCTACGCAAAAAGCAAAGGATACTTTGATGGTATTCTTGGGAAACATGTCCGTGCAGTTTATATTTACGAGACATGTGGGTGTCTCCTGACCACAGGGGCCAATCAATTTCAGATTTTTTTTTTCAAAATTTTGAGCATTCAACTTTCAGAGAGGCACGGGGCATACATATTTTGCTACATTTTCATAAAATTCTCTTAAAACATCATTAAAAAAATTATTTAAAGTTATTTTTGAATCGTTAAAGTGAGCTCGTTAAAATGACGCTAAAATTGTTGGTACCTACATTTAATTAGTTTTTCTGGAACAATAGTTGAATTATGTGTTCTTAACAATATTAAATTGTTTGTCACATTTTAGCAAGATCATCATGTCGGAAAAAAAGAAACGTGAGCCTGCAGATCAAATTACTATTGAGCATATATTATGATTTTTTTGATGTGTGGTCAGCATTTCATCCATATACGTGTATTATGTACTGTACGAAATAGTGGGTAGAGACGCTTTTATGCAAATTCTATTTAATATTTATTTTAATTTGATTTCCAATTTCCACTAATAAATTAACTTTTTTTTTTTGTTTAACAATTTCTTCTTCGATTTTCAAGCGCAGTAAATTTTAATTCCGTGCCCCAATCACATTGTTCACTAAAGTTTTATTATTTTTGTTTATTAAGAAAAACTCTTACCATTTTCTGTAAATGCCTTTTGCCAGACATAGTACCATTAAAATATCGATTAGCAACCCTAATAGATTTAAAATTTCAAAATATCATATAAAGCATTTTTTAAGCATGAAAAATCATTCCACATTTTCCTTGCCCTTAAGCCATGCGAATATATGTATATTGTGTTGGATATTATGCTCGTACGTACGTATATGTACATAAATGGAGTAAAAATCTAAAGGATTTATATGCTATCCGTCATCTCGACTTTTCGCATATGTATATAACTATATATAGTCGATATAATGTGTATATGTACCACATATATGTATATATAGTATTTTACTGCCTGTCAGATATCCAAAAAAAAAATACAAATTTGTAAAAAAAATGTATATACTAACACATAATCTAACACTATGGTACAATCTAGTATCATAATTTATATTAAATGCATATGTTCGACACAAAAACAACAACACCAAAAAATATGTATCCACCAAAACTACATAAAAAAAAAAAAAAATCATAAAATTTAATTTAAACCATAAAACATTATTAGGCAAAAATTAACACAATACTACGTCATCAAAATATGAATATTAATTAACTACAAAAAACCGGTGAAAAATATTTTGCAATATATGGAACTATAAAAATTTTCACGTTAAACAATTTATATTTGGATCCGAGAGTACGAGACATATGTGGTTATACTTTTTTTTTATATATCCTTTTTCCTTTTTAGCAAAAATTTTTCCGAATTTTTTTTGCGCCGTAATATTTATATAATGTATATATGTATATGAATGTACCAACCATATCAACCTGCAACGATGCAATTTTCCACCCTCTTAAAATGAAAATATAAAAATAAAAAAAAACTGCAACAACAACAACAACAACAAATCGTTATATAAAAAAAAAAAATTTACAGTTTTATCAAAATTCAAGCTGACACATGACCACATCATATATCATGGAGCACATTTAATTTAAATAATTAATCAAAATATAAATTTTGTTATAGCCATTTGCTCAAAAAAAAAAAATAAAATAAATAAAAATCCAACAACAGAAAATTTATTTATAAAAAATCACAAAAAAATTGTGTAAGTTCCATATAGACATAATACATAACATAGCACAGCTAGCTGTTACATACACATATTTTTGCACCATTTCAAGACTATATCTGTCGAGTAAATCTTGATAATGACTTCCGTACTACATACTACTCACTAATGTGTGTTTATTTTTATTTTTTCTCAGTTCTGTTCTGTTATGTTTTCAGTCATAAGCGTTTTAGTCATTATGGAAAACTCCACCACTACCGCCACCGCCACCAAGGATATTTCAGATTAAATTGTATATATATGTGTCAAACAAAATAACAACAACGACGTAAAATCGAATTAATTTTAACGTACCCTCGAGTCCCTCGCACCACTACCAAATTAATTAGCTTTGTGGGTTTTCCGGGAAAATTTTTAATTTTTATCGTTTTGTTTTATATCCAGGATTTTTTTTTTTTTTTTGCGACAGTGTTGGAAACATGAAAATTGATGATTGACAAGACCAATTAAAACTGGTAACACGTATTTCTAATGCTTTTTGTGTTGAGTGCATACAATTTTTGGAAAACTTTTTAAATTATGTATATGTATAGGTGACGGTAGGTTGTTAGGTTGCCGCGGTAGTATATTAATTACATAAGGTCGAGTTGGTTATGTGAAATTTAATAACATTTTGTAATTCTATAGCTATATAGCAAAAGGTTAATACACTACAACTGGCCACTTAGTTTTGAACTATTATAAATTATTGTAACGTCATAATATTGATGATGTGGTTTTTCATATACGCGTTAATTAATCCAATTATTTGTTTTTTATAATCTAAATATAATTATAATTATACATATGTATGTGTATGTGTATAACTTTCATTTGGTTTCAATAAACCTAAAATGTCCATTCCAATTTAAATTTACATAATTTGTGTGCATTTTGATAATTTATAATGTAGCCAATATTGTGTCTAATTTAATTATGCAATTTTAACTTAAAATATTATTATCAGTTAAAAATTAATATCCATAATTATCATTAAGTTATTATTTTATTATTTATTTAAGTTCTAATTGTAAATAAAGAAATGACGTACAGGGTGTTACATTCAAAATTGTATGACTCAAAATTGTTTACAATATAAGCACCAGCTTTAAGATATCTAATTTTGATATAACCGGTGATACAGATTAAATAGTATTCTCGATACCCGTGGGGAGTGTCAGGATCTCCCATCGGGCTCGTCCCCAGGTTGCAGATAGGGGAATGCCCTAACCGGCACGCCGGCGGGTAGGTGGGAAATAAAATACCATCAGTGGACAGAAACTGATAGGGAAAGGCTACCCCGAATAAGAAACCAAGAATGAATGAGGAAAATGTAAACTCGTTTACGGGCTCCCGAGCGGGCTCCCAGCCGTCCTTATCCAACGACCGAACTACTTCAGTAGTGGGCAACTTGGCTACTGAAGTTTATAGAACTACAAGTGCAGGAAGTTTTTCTGAAGAAGAAACGGGAGCTATAAGCCAGTTTATACTTTCAAAACGAGATCGACCTATGTATGTGGCAGGCAGCGGGAACATAGACCCATTTAGGAAAAGCCACATGTTCCAGAGATCGCCTCCTAATATCCAAAGGAACATGTCCCTGTCGTTTTCTGACCTTGCAGGGTAGGAGGAAAACACATTAACGACGTTCCGTCCAAGGACTGTAGACGATGAAATGTCTGATTCACTGTCGGATGTTTATGAGTCGGATCCTCTTACTCGGATGGGTGAGAAAATTGATCGCCTATGCGAGTACATCAAAGGAAGGAATAACGTGCACCACGAAATAAAGAAGCTGGCAAATCACTGTGTGCTGTGTGACCCAAACTTCCCTAACCATAACTATAACCAGAGAAATAATAATGAAGAAACTGTCCTGCTGGATAGTGAAATAACGACCGCAACCAATAGCAAAAGGAGGGGGTCGAAACAAGACTCACCCATGACCATGCCCAAAATAATGGGAAACAGAGAGCTGGCGAAACCCCAGCCCTGGGAGCTACAAGCCTTAATCCGAACATAGGTATAGTTCAACCCAAGAAGTCTGACAATGTAAAGGACCCTGGCTGGCAGGTGGGGGGGGGGGGGAAAAAGAGGAAACTACGTGAAAGAAGTCCGCGTCATCGTCCTGATGCAATTAAAATTACGCAAACTGGAGCTGTCGAATGCGAATATACTTAAAAAAATGAGAGGGGACCCAAATCTTAATGACCTCTCTGGTAAGGTGGCTCGGATTCGTAGAACCGAAAAAGGCGATCTTCTTCTAGAGTTAGAGAAAGACGTACATCTCAAGGAACTTGGATTTCAAAGTGCAATAGAGCACGCTCTTGATACTAATGCACAAATCCAAACACGCAGATTAACGAGGTTGTAGTCAAAATTAAAGATATTGATGAGGCCACAACAAAGGAAGAGATACATGAGGCGATTACATCCAAGTTTGAAGGCACGAAAGACCTCCCGATAGAATGTATCAAGTCACTGAGAGCTGCTTATAGAGGCACCTAAACAGCAGTGGTGGCTGTACCAACCTCGACAGTCTAAGTGATGAAAAATGACGGGAAGGTACGAATTGGATGGATGATCTATCGTATACGTGAAAAAACCTTACCCTTAAGGTGTTTTAAATGATGGCAGTATGAACATATGGCCAAGTCATTTAAAAGCGATGTTGATCGTTCTGGCCTCTGCTACAAATGCGGAGAAAATGGTCACAAAGTAAAAAAATGCAAGGAAGAAGCGAGTTGTATGCTTTATCAGCGAAGGACAAACCATAATCACATAGCAGGAAGTGGCCGGTGCACGGCCGACATGTTGGCACTTAGAAGAGCACGTCGACAATGAATTTTGTCCAGCTCAACCTAAACCACTGTGAAGTTGCACAGGAAGTACTAGTCCAAAATATGGAGTGATGCAATTGGGCCACTGATCAAATTGGTAAAGCTGCCATATGAAGCTGCCGCAGCCGGATCATGCAGGAAAACAGCAGTAATCCCACCACAGGATTCGTACGAACAGAAGTTAACAGCCTACATATCTATAGCTGCTATGCACCACCTAGCGCTACAATTGAGGAGTTTGAATATTTCATGGACCAACTGGTCGCCGATGTCCGGACCGAAGCCCTGTTATCATTGCTGGTGATTTCAATGCCTGGCAACTGAATGGGGCAGCAAAGAAACGAATAGAAGAGGAACAGCACTGCTCGATGAGAGTGTTGACCAAATGGGAAGTCAGTGAGCACTATACGCATAGTGACCACCAAGATATACTCTTCGAAATAAAACTGCCTAGGAAAGTAATCGGAAAAAGCATCTAAGGAAATCGGCAGGCTGGAAAGGAAATACGTTTGAAGGGGACCTATTCCTGCTATCATTGGAGAAACTGAACCTCTCGGGATGTGCTAATGCAAAAGCGGCCCAGATTATCAACACGATCACCAACGCCTGCAGTGCATCTATGGTAGAAAGGCTGCTAGACAATCGCCATTCTCGACACCCGTGAGGAGTGTCGGGATCTCCCATCGGGCGCGTCCTCAGGTTGCAGCATACTAGTGGACTGAGCAGATTGCATAATTGAGACGGAAATGCCTTAATGCAAGGAGGAACCATCAACGTGCTTGGGGTACAGAGACCTATTCTGTAGACTACACCAAAATTACCTGGATGCCCGGAATAAATTTAAGCAGGCCGTTAAAGTAAGGAAACGCCAATGCTGGAAAGAGCTATTCGACGAAGTGGATCGCGACCCATGGGGGAGACCCTACAGAATCGTCATGAAAAGGCTTAAAAAGACAAATGAATCGCTGCCCACCTGCCCAGTGATATTTCGTAGAATTGTAACTGCTCTGTTTCCACAGCAAGATGATGTGATCCCTGACGTGATCCGAGTACCTGACATGGAAGAAATACCGCCGATATCAACAGATGAGTTCACCAAGGTGAGTCAACATTTTGGGAATTCACAGGCTCCTGGGTCTGACAATATCCCTAATATTGCACTAAAGGCTGCTATACAAGCCAGGCTGGACTAGTTTAAGGAACTATATAATTCCTGTCTCAGAGAGGGAGTATTCCCTGAATCATGGCAGAGCGTGTGGTCCTGTTGGAAAAAAAAGGAACCAACCTGGTGAACCATCCTCCTACCGAGCATTATGCATGCTGGATACGGCTGGCAAAGTGCTGGAGAGAATTATATACTACCGACTGGAGAAAGCTGTGGAGAACGCTGGAGATCGGAGGGCTCGATCGATAATGGATGCTATCTAACATGTCATTCAAATAGCCAAGAACGCAACAGATCGAAAAAGATGGAAAGGAGGCTCAAAAAATTACTGTGCTGTTGTCACCCTGGATGTTAAGAGCGCATTCAACTCGGCCAAATAGAGCTGTATCCTAAATGCACTGCAGGTGTTACAAGTACCAGTGTATCTAAGAAGCATCATCATAGGCTATTTTAATGATAGAGCGCTGACGTACGACACGGATGACGGTGTGAAGACATACAATGTTTTGGGTGGTGTGCCCCAAGGATCTGTATTGGGCCCGCTACTGTGGAATATCATGTACGATGGTATCCTGAGGCTCCGTGTACCTGATGATGTGGAAATCGTGGGTTTTGCTGACGACGTTATAGTCGTAGTGGTTGCAAAAACTACAGATGAAATAATAGAGATAGGTAGGTTGACAATCATAATTACAAAAAGGTGGTTAATGTCATGTGGGGTTGAACTTGCTGATCATAAATACGAAGCAGTTTTAGTTACCAGTAGGAAGGTGAAAGAAACCGTAACAATTGATGTAGGTGGAATCTTAACCCGCACTCACAGCCTTCATTACGATATTTGGGTGTGGAAATAGATGCGCGTTCAAACTTGAAGGAACATCTAAGGATAGTCAGTAGGAAAGCTGCCAGTGTATCTGCGGCTCTCTCCCGTATCATGCCCAACACTGGAGGGTCTAGACAGTGCCGTGCGACACTCGTTATTGCGGGGATGACCCCAATCGAACTCCTTCCGAAGGAAAGGAAGAAATGGTACGCCAATCGTGTACAACCAGGATGCAGAGCACTAGAACGCGCTTCAACAATGACAGAATGGCAAAGACGTTGGGTTTGCTCGGAAAAGGGTCGCTGAACTTACCGTCTCATACCATCCATTGAAAAATGGCTAAATAGACAACACGGCGAAGTCAACCACTACCTTACACAACTGTTAAGTGGGCATGGTTGTTTTGGTGCATACCTGTGCAGGTTCAAGCACACTGGTACTCCAGATTGTCCTGCTTGCAGAGATACATAGATACAGATATTTTTCCAATGCCCACGATTTGAGGATACTCGAAGGGAACTGTCAGCTGTTCTAGGGCAGCGTCCAACCCCAGAAAACATAACGCAATTAATGCTTGACTCTGAGGAAAGATGGAATGCTGTAAGCCATATGGCGACAGTGGTACTGAATGAGCTGAGGCGATTAGAGCATGACACACTCGATATGGAAATGACTAGTCACCTCTATGTGAATAATGTCCAACGATAGTTCCGCATGGAGGATGTGAAAGCGGCGGGTGTGTATGTAGTAGGAATCCGCCACTGTTGCTTGTCCCACCGATGCATCGTTTTCCGAAGATTATCCACACTTTACCCAACCCCACAAAAAAAAAAAAAAAAAAATCATTCTCGACACCGTGGAGCCATCGTCGCCTGCAACGATCTTGAGGTGGCCCTCCTTCCAGAGATCGCTGCACAATTTGTTTCGGATCAGCACGCAGAACGTGACTGAGCCAGCGTACTCGCTGAGATCTTCCTGTAAAATATCGGAGATCTTCATCAGATCTCGAGATTGTACAGAGCTCGGTAAACATTTACGAATATATGTCAAGGTTCTTCAGAAAACACTTAATTGATATGTATATGTCTTCACATTCTATTTATAAACTGTTTAAAGCATAAATCATTGCAAAACCACAGCCTTTCCAAAATTAATCCTAAAATCCAGCATCCAGTAACATACTCGTATATAAGCATATATGTACACATTACATATTTGATTTGACCCAAAACAGAAACAAAAACAAAAAACATAGAACGAGAGAAAATACAGTTGTCAAATTTATTTCCAATTTGATCCGAAATTGAAATTAAACAACATTATTGAACAATAATTGTCATTAAATCTCAAAAAAAAAAAAAAAAAAAAA
The DNA here is from genome assembly GCA_951394425.1 of Tipula unca. Taxonomy (NCBI): domain Eukaryota; kingdom Metazoa; phylum Arthropoda; class Insecta; order Diptera; family Tipulidae; genus Tipula; species Tipula unca. The sequence goes on from OX596380.1 coordinate 214,040,610, forward strand.
AAATCTATTTCATCTTGTTTGGTATTGTGTGTGTGTATGCTTTATTTATTTGTTCTATTTCATTTAACATGATAGTGATTTTTCGCTGTGCTGTCAAATTGCTATGGGCTATTTAACCACACTATTCAATGTTGAATGTTATGTTGTGTGTTCGTCTCTCCCTTTCCGTTTCGCCGAGTACATACATATATGTTCAAAATTTCCAATCTGTTAAAATTTTTCAATTTCATTTTCAATACGATATGTATACGTATACGATATATGAATTTGTTCATAATAGTGAGGGGTTTGTTAAACAAGAAATGTTCCTAATGATTTCAACTAAAATCTCATCATGTCAATTTTATGACATTTGTGTCAAGAATTATATGTTCAACAGAGAGTATATATGTATATAGTTTAGGTACGGAATGAAACGTTGGTAAGGGCGGTTCCATCAGTGCCACCCATATTGTCCGATTACAAAAGAGGGAACAAATTTAATTGGTTTTTGTTGCTTTAAATCTCCTTTTACAATATGCAATTAATTTAAGAACAATATTTTTTTATTTTTCCTAACAAGTACGTTTCAAAGACATTAACTTTTGTCTTTTTTTGTAAATGTATATGCTGTACATCTACATATACATACACATGTATGTATATAGAATTGAAATTGAATGACTTGTTGCAAAGTATTTCTGTTCAGAATAAAAGGAAATGTTGGGAAAAATCATTGTGTAACTATATAAAATGTAATTGAAATGACTTTGGTTATATAGTGAATGTAGAGATGCGGTGAAAAGAAAATGTTTCTCAAAGTTTGGTTTCTGTATGTAATGTACAATCGCTCAATTCAAATAAAACTTTTTTGTGTACTACAAAATATGATCTGCTTGGTATGTTGGCTCTGTAGTATATCATTTTTATTCATTTACAATTGTAAAGCTGGATAGGTAGTGAAAACTATTGTAAATTTTGTTAAAAGTAACAAGGGATACGTAAGCTGTGTCTAGCCTATGTAAGCCACACGGAAAAATGACTTGCATCAGTGTCAGTCAAATTTTTATGAATTTTACTATGTGAGTGCGGATGGTTTATTAGCGAAAGGTGGTTTTTTAAATTCAGGCCGGAAAATAATGCACAATAAACAAATGGAATAAACTTTTAGGTAATGATCTCTCCAAACTTTTATTTGTCTTAAATATATGTAAGCTTTACTTACTTATTTTAAAATACTTCATTAATAAACAAATCAAATACATAAATATATAGCGGAACTTACATTAACATATACAAAAAAGTTAAACTTAATTTGCAGTTATAGGCGGGTCAACATTCTCACCCTTTAGAACTCGCTTTAGAGCGGATTTTGTTTTGGTCACCCGAACTAGTCCATCTTTTCCATAGTAAATTTCGATGATCTAGATTTTCTTCAATCAGGACCACTAAATCCTCGACTACGAAATTTTCTGATGGTTTGGTCCACTGTGATGTTGTTGAAGAAATCGCAAATACTTGGTCATGCAGCGGATCAAAAATGTCCGAAGGTAAAAATTGAGTTACTTCCAAGCTTCGTGTGGCGGTTGGTCAATTAAAACAGACATCGGTCAAGAATCCGTCCAATCAGGAACTGTCCTCGTCTTAGGCAGTCAAAATCATCGAATCGCATTGTACGGCAAAGATGAAAGTTGGCTAATTTTACGCCTGCCAATGAAATTTTCACTGAAATTGTTCCTTTAAATCTTGCGACGAAGCAGCACGTAAAGCACACGCAACTCAGAATCGGCTCCAATAAAATTAGGGACATTATCGGAAAATACACGTTTACAAAGACCTCGGGAGCTCACAAAACGTTTAAAGCATCTATTAATGCTTGTGTACTTAGGTGTATTACTTTTGTGACGTAACATGTAAAAAGGTAGAGATATGTCTCCGTTAGTGGCTTACCTCGGACGTAGTAATGAATAAAAAATGGACCCGTAAAATCTACCTTGACTGTGTATAAAAAGGTGGTGAGCTGATAATTCGTTTCGATATACGTGGGAAGCTTCCCGATTGTTGCGTTATGGGAATTGGTCGCACTCGGAGCAGTCGTTGCATTCTTTGAACACCTGTAGGCATGCAGTGGTCCCATATAAAGGCTAATATTGTTGTTGAACGATAGCCAATAAAGTTCGTGGACCTGCATGCAGCCGTTTCCCGTGATATAGAAATTGACTAAAATTACAGTAATTTTTTTTTTGTGATTTAGTCACAAGATTGGATTTTTCGAAATATAGGCTATAAGGTGGTGAAATGCACAGCGAAACGGCTGTTTCACAATGACATCTTTTTTTCCAATCCCTTGTATTCGACAGGAAAAGATTTATTTTGGACGATTCGAACTATGGTGCCGAGAGCTCTATCAAATTCTTCCAATTTTAGCGAACCGCTAAATTTGTATTTAGGTGTGATTTTGAACCGAAGAATGTACACAATAATTCGTTTCAGTTTCCAGAAGTCGTTATGATATTTAATGCCAGTTAGGACAATTAAAGCCGCGCGTAACAGACTGGTATACGATTTTCTTCATCTCGGATACTTTTTCAGGTGTACTAAAAAAAAATTTTTCACGAAGCGTTGGCTAAAAGAAGGCCTCTTGTAGTATAAACGCGGGCTCATGGATCCAGATGTCGGTTTGAAAGAATTTTTTGATCGGTGTTCTTCGAGAAACTAATTCGGCTGGGTTGCGTGTTGATTCGACTTAATCCAATGTAGTGTAATTGTCGAGTTGAACCAATAAAAAATTTGATGAACTTTTAAATTCTGGTTTTCGACAAGCCTGTGCGTACACATAACTCTAATAACTGCGAACACATAGTGCAACCCGGTATGCGCGCTCGCTATGTATAGCATCGGCAAATCCGTGTACAATTAGGATATTATGTGGTTCCGTTGAAGATCGGTCGTGAATTTGTTGAGTACAATTAGGCTCTCTCGAAGCATTTGCCAATATGTAAGTAGAAGTTGTGGAAGTGTTTGATCCTAATCCAGTTTCAAATTCAATAATGTTTAGAACATTAGTTTACCCAAAACTACTACTGGCGACCGAGTGGATCGTAAATTTGGGCGATTTACCAGAATATAGCTCGCTTTGAGATTGTTGTATTTGGCGGACACGAATAAAGCAATTGAGCTTGTCGGTTAACGGATGCCTATGTATTCCAAGTGTTTTGACCCACTCGTTTTCATCAATGTTGAGAAACAACTCGGTGAATCAGCTGGGATGTTTTTGATGATTTCGGGTACATTGGCATACCATTTTCTTAATTTCATTCCACCAGACTGATGCAGCAGCAATTGAGTTTGTGCCGGTCAATAGATCATCAACACAGATATTTTTATCTCGATTGCAACGACGACAACAGAAGAAAACTCCTTTGTTTTCGAGAGCCAGCTGTTTGAGATATCTAGTAGCAAAAAACGGTGGGAAGAGGTACTATACGTGACTGTTTCCAATTTAAAAGTGGAGAGAGGCTCATTCGTCTTTGTGAACTTGTCAGCGCTGAATGCAAACGCGTGCGCTTGGGATTTTGGCGGATCGGTCAAAAACAACACATTTAGTTTTATCGTGGAAAACAGCTCTGGTGATTTATGGCGACGTCTTTCCAAATTATAAAATGGCCGAGTAGTAGCTAATATTTTTGAATCGTCCAGAGTCGGTGGATCAAATGAAAATAGGGGGTTCACAATGAATCGTCTCGTATTATCATGCGTGGCCAATTTTTTGCATTGATTTTCATACTTCTTCTGCATATGACAGCGATTTAATGTCCCAACATTTCTTAATTTGACTACTCAATGTGATTGGATCTTCGACTACCAAATGACAACAATGGTTGGAATTGGAACGGTATGACAATCTTACAGCAATAATCCAACCCAATGCGGTGCTTTGGAGTATAGACAGTTGATCAACTAATTTGAGATTTGCTTCATAAAGAGTAAGTCCTGATAAATCTCTGCAACCAGTAGCAAGTCGATGTATTGGAACTTAAGAAGTCTATATAGGTCGGTGAGTAGAATATTTTATGGAATTGCTCAAGATATTATCAATAAATGTGATTGGCTGGTAGCTTGTTATTTTTGGAAGAACATCAATGTCCAACGTGGCACAAAAATTGATTGTTTGTGATTTCAATGTTATGTTTAAGCTACCGGAACATTTAACGACTTGATCCATAAGTTCAAGGATCTTGGGTGATCTGTTGCGCCATGGAAGCTTTAGTACTGACGCAAATGATTCGCTCATAAAAATTCAACTGAGAACGGGAGTCTAAAAGTGCTCTTCCAATAACCGGTTTTACATAATAGTCAAGAACTTTGACTAATGCAATGTAATTGATAAATAGAAAATGATGATTGCCGTGTATTTGGCGGCAGCAAGCAATAATGATGTTGCTATAGGGGTATTGTTATTCTTCCTCTTTCAAAGTGCAATCATTTGAAGCAGTAGACGGCGAGTCATCTTTTAAATGTATGGAATAATATAATGAATTGCAGTGCCGCACTTTTGACATCGAACTATTGTGTGTATGTTTGCCTTATAATAGACACAGATGATCTGGTAAAAATGAGTGAAGTTTTGGTGGAGTAGATGAAATTGCCGTGGATTCTGCTGCGTTTTCTAACCGGTGAGCTCTAGAACTGAGAACATTACTTAATATTCATCTAGATAGCATCGTTCAACTTAGCTTTTGTTTCAGGCTCTCGTTTTGAAACGATGATGTATACGATTAGATCATACTTTGCTAATCTAGTGGCCGGAAATGCTTCCGAAACTAGTCAAGCAAAGCTAACCACATTTTTAGATTAGATCTACCGATTTGGAATCTTCTTCGATTACTGAGAGATGGGGTGTCGTGTATCACTGAGTTGAACGTGCCTATATGAATGATTTAACTGTTGGCAGTTTGGTATTAATTGAAGGTGGAATGGCTTGAAGCTCTGGTTTGTCCTCACCGATCTGAAATAAATCGTGCCAAAAGAACATTCTTGTATTCCCTCACCAACCATTTATTTAAAACCGCCAAATTTTAAATTTACAGCAATCATTACAATTTATACACAATTCAGGATTGGAATATTTTAAAATATCAATTTTTTACGAAATGCAGCTGAACAGACACGTAATCAATATTCTAATCGAATATACATTTGAAATATAGCTAATACCGTCCCGCAATGGGTTTTATATAATAAAATAACCTCATACATTTTTTAAAACAGTGCATTGACCAACCACATACATACATACATGTTAAATACGTGCAAAAATAATTCTCAACGGTGATTAAATTGATAGACAGTGCGTATATAGGCACCAAAGGTACTTCCCTATATTATTTGTTTGAAATTACTGTAGATATATACCTTGATGTATGTGCTTGGCATACAATTATCGGAACTGATATCTCTTTACACAAAATGACCCTATATACAAACGAAAGTAATTTTTTGCAATTGGCATCGATAGTTGAGATGCTCCCCTATATACTATATACACGAAAATAATTTTTATCATTTTGCCATTTTAAAAATAATCCTCGGGTTTTGTGTGCCATGCTCCGATTTATTTTTTTTTTAAATTCTCTTTAGATTATATCCAAATACGAAACGGAAACATTTCCTTGTGATATAATAAATATGATATCCCTAATCATGTAATCCCATATATACATATTACATATAAATGTACTATGCCGTATATGTATTTTATGTATCAAACTTTTATTTTTATTTTTTAATTTATTTTTATTTACTTGCGTATCATAATCATCATCATCATCAAAAAAAAAAAAAATAATAATAAAATTGGTTCATTTACGATTAACAAAATCACTAGATTCCAGGACAAATAATCTGTATTATGATCCGAAATTCCGAACATAAAAAACATATCGCTTAATGCACAAAAAGAATTGATGTCCTGATTAAACGATTAATTTTTCGTTTTTTTTATATGCTAGCTCTATGTTGGGGCTAAAGTTTAATATGTAACTTCTTTATTATGATTTTTTTTTTCATAAACGTGATTTGATTTATAAATTAGATAAACATTTATCATATATGTATGTATGTATATCCACCGTATATGGACGGTACTACTATTTGTATATGGATGGCGACGACGCCGATGTCGATGATGTTCATGTATACATAAATGTCTGAATTAAAAAAAAAAAAAAAATACAATAATACAAAATAATAAAACGAAAAATGAAAATTAAATAAAATTATCAATTTTGTCAATCAAAATCAAAAAATAAATAAAAATAAAAATCACAAGGATATTTTATTTCATGAAATGAATTTTAATTTAATTAATATAAATGGGAATTGATTAAAGTCAGTTTTAATTGAAAGATACTGTACTGGATGGACAACTGGGTGTCATGTAAGGTGAAATCTGATTATACATTTTGAACATGCATCCATTCATTTCATTGTGCGTGCTATTAATAGAAGGTTAGGGCGGGTGTGACCCCATGTCAATCACAAATTTGATTAAATAATTTAATTCTTTTTCAAAATCATATCTCCTATTGTCAAAATCAGCATTATATACTCCACGTATTCTTCCAACGCAATCAAATTGCAATAAATTCAGTCAAACATACCAGGTGGAATGGTAAATGTGGCCCTTGGTTAGTAAAAAATAACAAATCGTGATTTAGCGAACCAATAAAGCAATTCAGTAAAAAGTACCAGTTAAAATTAGGACAACTTCCCAGTACACAAGCCAGGGAAATATTAAGAAGACCCAGATATTGCTGCTTTAACATAGGTTATGGCTTAATAAATAATATTGTAATTGGTTGTATTTGTAAGATTTGAATACATCTAGTGATACGATATCTTCTATGCGATTTGAATGTGTTTCTCGATGACTACTACTCTCTGTCAAGTCATCGAAGCTTCCCGGAAAGTCGGTTTCGATGATAAGTTTCAAAGATTCCTCACTTGAAGCAGTCCAAGATCAGTCCGGATTAGTTAAATAACTGGGACTGGTTGGATTAAAAGACAAAATCTTTCTAAGACGAGAGGTCTCGGAGACTTCTTCCATTTTATCACAGAAGAGTCTCCAAGACCTCCTTTGTGCCTTCCTTAATTCTTTTTTGTATATACTTTTATATAATCCTCTTTGTAGGAGTCCCAATCTTGAGCCTCTCGTACTTTTGGCTCTATTAAAGGCTTTCCTACATGTCTTATGGTAGGACCCCCGTTCTTTGGGCCACCATGCTGGTTTATGCTAGCTCCTGGGCTTAACTATCTGGCAAGCAGCATTAAAGGACCGGTTGCAGGTACTAGTGATTGTGTCCAATATGCAATTCAATTTCTCTACTGTCGGTTCAGGGGCCCCCGGCGTTAATAGATGTTTTACCATTTCCCTATACTTGCTCCAGTTATCCTTTTAGGATTCCTGAAAGATTTCCGGGTAGCAGGGGAAACGTTAAGGCTGAATGTAACATATCGATGGTCAGAGAAGGCATGTTCCACCGCCACTCTCATTCCTTGACCATAGGATAAATATTATCTGAGGCGAAGGTTACGCACAGAACCTCCTGCCGAATTAGTAATAAATTTGGATTCTTGCCCAATATTACACACCCAAAGCTAAGTATTTAATAAGTATTTAAAAAATAACTCACCCCTTTCGTTGATGTCTGTGCTGCCCTGATCAAAGGATCACCACACTCTCCTTTTTTTCCGCTTCGAGAACCAGGACCCCCAGGTTATCCGGCTGAACCTGTGTGTCCCGTTCCATATAGGCTGAGACCAGCCAAATTACGCTGCTGCTAACCTCTAAGGTGACAAAGTAGAAACATGTTTAAATTGTTTATTCCAAGAATGCAGGATATGATTTTCTCAGAATTGCTTGAGTATATTAGGTGAGTATATCCCTTCATTCTAAGGCCATAGATCCTGTTACTGTTTATCCAACGTTCTTGAATAAGGACCACGTGTTCTCTCCTGATCCAGTCAGTCTGAGGTGCAAAGTGGCCGCGTCGCCTTTGTATGGTGCATGTTGATTTGTATGATATTTAGTATATTATCATATGAACCTACTTACCGCTTTTCACTCCCCGTTAGTACAGGCTAATGTTTGTTGGTTCCAGTGGATTCACCGGTGTCACCCGTATCGGCTCCTCCGGAACTTGGTTCCACGACGCTGGCAGCCCCCTCGCCCCGCGAGTCCGACAGGTAATCCGACATAATAATCCGACATAATAATCGTCCGACACTAGGGAAAGGCGGCTGCCCGTCTCCTCTCCAAGTGCAGCCTTCTTGAAGAGCTCCGAAATCAATTACTCCCTTAGTCACGGCAAGAGAAGCCAGGGAGTATTTCCTTATTACCTTCCAATTTTCTGTCGGAAGATTTGGTTTACCGATCCTAATTATTTCCCGCCCCACACCTAGGTCACTTTTACTCACCCGTTTGTGAGGCTAAACAGTAAAGAGGTAACAATAAAGCCTATGGCAGTTTTTTTTATACCAACTGAGGTTCTGCACTGTGTGTCAGTGGTGCACGTTAGTCATTAATACCTTTGAACTAGCATCTTGTAATTCAGCTATTCTCTTATGATCGCTAAAATCCCCTTCATTTGGTATACTTCCTGAAGTATAGTTGTGTTGAAAGAACATGTTAAATTAATCGATAGATTTACTGCTGGTAAAAATGATAGATCAACTCTGCTTTAGATGATTTTGTGACTTTCCAGTGTAACCAAGCCAGCTTTCAATGTGCATCTCTCCTTGAATGAAATTTTTCCGTTTTTCTGGTATCATTAACGTAACAATAAACACATCCTCTTCGCAAACTATAATTGCTGTTTCAGGGTGTCACAATGAGAACAACCAGCTGTTGTTCCGGAGTTTGAAACCAGTTGGCTTGTCGCCAATCCGCTAATGTTTAAAAACTGCGCGGTTATTATTTTTTACTGAGATTAATAGTTGAATATAATAATAGTTTATTAGTTGAAGTATGATAACAAATCATAACGGTTTAAACAGTTGACGCTTTCCCTCGGTTAAAAGATGCATCTTTAGATAGATAGCAGCTATAAGATTAACGTTTGATTAGGATATTGATGTCCGGGCAGCACTATATCTGGAGGCATGTGCTGTGAATTCCTCGAGTAGCCGTAGTGGTGTTAAAACACCAGTGCTAATTACCTTATTCTGAATATCCAGAGCGATTCAATTAAATTTTGATAAACCTGTTTAAAGTATAACATTAACACCAATGCCTGAATTGCCATCATTGTAAATCTGACAGCATAGATTATGTCGTTCAGTACCTCATCTACTTGCCGGGTGAATTTCTTCCAATGTTAAATCAAACTGGCTCATTTTTCTTCGGTATAAGGTGAGGGAGGCTACGGTGATATATGTCCAACTTTTTATAAGCCTTCATGATTGTCCAGTGTACCAAATAGCTCATTTGCTATATTTTCAACTTTATTGAATGCACCTCTATTCTGGAGCATCTCATTCCTGATAGTATTGCTTGTTAAAACATATTGCAATTAGCTTGCAATTGCTGCTGACGTATCGCGGTTAGAACTGTTTAAATAAAGCTGGTCTAACTTCCTCACCATAATTCGGAATGGATTTAGTTCCATGTGATAAGATGGCATAAGACGAACACTTGATATTGTGAGTAAACATAATACAAACAATGGTATTGATTAGATCGTGGAGGTTGTACGATTATGTCTAGAATGGGTTTCTATCTTTGACTAGTTATTCAGAGTTTCTGATTTCGAAATGTTTGCTAAAATTCTGTCTTAGCATCTTTGTTTTAGCCATTTGAATTTTGTAGCGCTTCCTCTGCTCGCTATTCTCGGAAGTGATACCCGGGATTTTAACGTCATTTTTGAGATCACCGTCATCATCTTTAATTTTGTATAAGGAAGCATCAGCTACTTTGTATTCCAGATTTTTTTTTGCCCGTTGCATAGATTCGGCAGATAGACCTTGTGCTACTCTGCCTTTCGGCTCAAGAAGTAGTTTTGTCGTCTCGGCGAAGACAACTTTTACCTGTGCATAGAAATTTTGCATTCGATATGGACGATTTACAGGTGGAATATGTATTAGTTCGGCAAACTGCAGAACTAATCGAAGAGAAGTTATTATAAACAATTTATAAACAAATTATAAACAATTTGAAATTGTTATAAACAAGTATTTGTTTATAAACAAAACCATAATTATGCGATTAATCATAAAATTGTCTATTTAAGGCTGCGGACCAATTGTCGGGTAAATCAATTACTTAGGTAAAAGTCGATTTTTAGTATTTTTGTTTTATTGAAATACGTGCTTTTGTTTATTTTCAGCTTACTTAATCCGTAGATCACTAAAAAATTAACAATCTAAACGTTAAACATTTACTTTTGTGTACTCGATTTACCCTACTTTTTGATAGGGTAAATGAATTTACCGAAAATTAAAGTAAAAGTCGACTTTTACCCGTGAATTGGTCCGCAGCCTAAGATTATGAAATTGAGGTTATGAAATGTAGTTCTATAAATTGTTTTCAACGAATTATTTTTCTTTCAATTCCATGAATTGTAATTCTAGCAATTTTCGGGCTGTTCAAAATGCATCTATTGTTTTAATAATTTCGATAATTTTTTCGGCATGGTTTAACTTTATCTGTGCAAATTCTAACTTAAAAATGTACACAAATTTCGGGATGCCCTGATGTTTTCTCAGAAATTTTCATATATTTTTTCGGGCTGGTGTAAGATTTAGCATAGAAACAAACCAAAATTGAAAACGTCTTTTTCGGAATGATTTTTCGGGATAACTTTACATACATAAATCAAAAATTCAATCAAAAATTTTAAATGAACGTTCCGAACTAATAGAGAATGCAAAAATGGTTTTAACAGAGGCTTCATTTTTACAATGAACTATATCTGTTGAAATAAAACAGGAACCACGAATTGGTAATTTTAAAATTGCTGTCAATCTTTCTTTTTAAAACAGCAATGTTCAAATGTATAGAAACTATTGTTAACACTCAATCGTATGTTTTTATTTTATTTTTAAATTTTTCTCTTCACCCATTGTCTTGATAGTCAGCGAAAATGCTATATAGAAACGGAAAAAATTGTCACTCTAAGTAATAAGTTCACGGATTGAAACTGAAAAATTTGTTAAAGATATTCAACAAGCTTCGTGCAATTGCGGAGGAAAAGGTCAGCGAGAAATAAATGGCATCAAATAAGGGATCCTCGAGATAAAACGTTGAACATAACTTAACTAAACAATTATCAAGAGAAATATGTACAGAAATTCAAAAATAAATCGTCAGTACGTAACTTACAACAGCACAGCTGAATATTCCGTTTAGAAGGCAATAAAAAACTTAATGAGACCTGTAATCTAACAGGCTCAAATTAAAATGTTAGATGGAAACTGGGCTAGAAGAGATAAAGTAAAAGCCGATAGGTTTGCTGATATCAACAGAGCATCATGCTTTGACTTGATACCTGGAGAGGTGTTAAAAGAACTCCCAAAAATGACAATTATTAAGTTTATCAAATTAATAATTGCAGCGTTTAAACTTAAATATGTTAAGGAAGTTGGCTGAAGTCATTATGATTCTCAAACCAGGAAAACTTCGACAGGTAGCAAAGTCACACAGGCCAATATCACTATTGCCAATAATGTCTAAGGTATTTGAAAAGATACTGCTGCAAAGAGTCCTACCATAATTAAAAGGATAAGGTGTGTTCCAAACCACCCATTTGGATTCAGAAATGAGCACTCTACAGTTGACCAAGTACATCGGTTCACTAATGTCATTGAAAAAGCACTCGAACGAGAGCAGGGTTCATTGATGTTGCACAGGCTTTTGATAGAGTCTGACATAAACGTCTAAATTATAAGCTGATGAGTTTACTTCCAAAACAATACAGTGATATGTTAGACAGATATTTTAGAATAAAACAAGATCAAGAATATTCTGATTTAAGAGTACTAACGGCTGGAGTTCCTCAGGGGAGTGTCGTGGTGCCACTACTCTTCTTAGTATACACCTACGATATACCACAACAAAGTTAAATGCTGGATCGTAAAATGGCGAATACCATTAAATAAGAGTAAATATGTTCACGTGAATTCTACTAACAAATGTGTAGAACATAGGCTGGTGTACATTAATACACAATGCCATCTAGACGCCAAACTACGATAGAAAGCTCATATTAAGCAGAAAAATCAAGAACTATGACTAAAATATCAGAAGATGATGTATTAGCTCATTGGCAGACTTTTCCAAATGTCTACTAGTAAGTATTGCTGTATAAGCAACTTCTAAAACCTGTATGGACCTACGGAATTCAACTGCGGGGCTTCTAACAGAGCAACATCGATATAATACATATACTAATAAAACAGTGTTTAAAGGACATTACATGGCCCCTTACTGTGTCAACAATCTGGCTCCAACGGGTTCTATATTGGGCTTGGTGTTCATACTGTTTTTTGACAACCTGAAGAAACTAAGTCGTTCTCTGCACCATGGAGCCATCGTCGCCTGCAACGACCTCTGCGCCTACCATATGGTGCCTCTTCTTTCAGAGATCGCTGCACAATCCGTCCGGATCAGCACGCAGAAAGTAGTCGAGCCAGAGTATCGAGGATCTTCATCAAATCTGTGATGTCGATATTGTACGGAGCTCGGTATGTGTCATCTATTTCGCGTTTTGAGCCGTAAACCACATCTCTCGTACCATCATCCGTCAGCGCCCAACTTTCACATCCAAACATAACAACGAGCCTGATTAATGGTTTATAATGCTTCAGCTTCACCTACGGCACTTGCTAGGTGTTTAGATTTTAGCAGTGGCCTTAAAGGGTACAAAGCACGATTGCCAGCTGCAGCCACACTTTAATATCTTCACTCACACTATCGTGAGTGATAAGAGAGATTAAATATTTAAACTTCCTTACTCCCTCAAACGTGTAATGGCCACTACTAAAAACCCCTATAACCAAAGTATATACCAAATTCAACTAAAATTAAACCACAATTTTTAATTTTTTCAAATTTTGCATAAATCACGTAAGACTGCGTAACAAATGTACGTTGAACTACTCTTTAAATTATGATTAACATTTGATTCAAACCCATAATAGAACTTAAGCTGGAATTTTTCTTTAGAAAATCGACTCAACATAGTTTAACAGTTATTCAAATCTTAATTAATTTAACCAAAGATTTGATTTAAAATCTAGTTAAATTTCGCACTAAAGTGGAATTAAAACTTGACTTAAATTCTGATACCTTAAATTGTAATTCGAAATCTATACTCAAACTCAAATAAGACAAAACAAGTATTTTTGAACTTTGTTGGATTTTTAACTCAATTTAAAATTTAAAAGGCACTCAAATTGTGAAATATGACTTTATTTTCACTCATACAGTTCAGATAAAAAACCTTATTTTACTTAAGCAAATCCACTAAAAAAATATATACGTACTTGAAAAGTCTATGCGAACTCAAATATGAGTAAATATTTATAATTTAAATTGCACTCAAATAATCTATAAATCGCGTTAAAAAATTTATTCAACTTTATAGTACAAATTATACCTTGAATTTAACTTGAACAGTTCCACTCAAAATATATAACTCAAAGTCTACTCAATCACAATCAAATATAACAAAACTATTTTCTAAACAATGTTTGAGTTCAAACACAACTAATATTTAAAATGCACTCAAATTTAGTTCAAATCTAGATGAAAATATCACTCGTAAATTTAATCTAAAACAACTACAGATTTTAGCTTAGATCCATACTAGCATTCTAGCTCGAATTTCACTTATACGCAAATTCACTCCAAATATATGTATAATTCTCAAAATATATAATAATTTAAATTGCACTCTAATTTTATTGAAATCTATACGTTAAACAGTATCTAAAACGCGTTTAAATTTAACTCAACTCCATTTACAACATTTACGAAAAAGTTTATTTCTAACTCATTCCAAATTCAAAATTTATTTAGAGAACTCCTAAAATTTTGTATGCTTGATTGAGAGGAGAAAAACTATCACTGATATTTTTACGATTAGCTGCCCATCCGCTTTGTAATCAGGGATGGGCGAGGTAGATTATGCCATGTAATTTACATATATTAAATTGGCAATAATTTTTGTCAATGCCAACAACCTACGATATTTTCGTATGTTGAAATTAAATATTCACAGTTCACAGTTGTATTAATTTATAAAATACCGATTCAGTTAAGCGGTTTGACAAATAATAATTTGACCATCTCAGTTATAAATGTATATCCCCTATATAGTAGTGAAATCAAAAAAATGTTAACAGACAAAACTAATTTTGAGAACATTCAGATTACAATGTACATAATTCTAAATTTCTTAAAGATTGCATATGAAATTATTTTAATTTACAACTTTTCTAACCTCGCCGCGGAAATTGAAAAGAGATTATATATGCATTGAAAAAGATTCTAAAAATGTTTCACCCGAATCGCATTAAACCTAAAAATAAATCTAACCACCATAGTTCAGAACTAGTTTACTACTTACGAATTGTCTGCTTTGCCTACGATATATACCTGAAGGTGATGTATTGTTGCCAAAAATTGTAATGATTCCAACTGAGATGGTGTTCTAGTTCAAGTGCTTATAATTTCCGGTCTGATATGCATTGGCGATGATAAACAATAAAGAACACGGCCAGTCACTTCAAGTCTGGCATAAACTTGGCTAAACCATGCTTTTCACATCAATTGTATGCTGCGTGCTCCAGAGTAGGAAAACTAAGTAATTTATTATGTATATACCAAAATGTCTTTGGGCCTAAGCTAAGTATTCGAAAAATATACAATTTTGGGAAAAGTAGCAGATTAGGGGGTTTTGAACAACCAAGTTTGGTATGATCTCATGTATGTCAATTATATGAATTTTTCCGACATGTTTCCCTAATCTTTTAGTACAGATTTAGGACAAATTTAGAACACCCACCCCTGCATATGCCTGAATAACAGATAGAATTTGTTAAAATTAATATTTTAACAGTTTTTCAAATCTCACTTAAGAAATCCGCTTTAATTGAGCTGATTCGGTTTTTTTTTGCGAAACAGTAGATACATCATTTTTGAGTGGAATCTTTTTGGATTCTAATAAGTCTAAAAAATTTCCTGACGGTAAACCTTTTGGTAATTAATTCGAATAAATTATACAAACCTGAAAATGTCACTAAATTGATGGTTTTGGTCTTTTAATGTCGCCCATTTGTCATTTTATTAAATTTGTACGACCCAATTCTTACCGTCCTTATCACTTTTTAATTATGTAAAAAATTCTTATTATTCTAAACGCAAAATACAGATACTGCAGCACCATGGCTCGTACTAAAATTATATAAAAACTATTTCAAAACCTCAAGCGAAAAATTGCAGCCACCACATCACGAAATGTACCACGTCATAATTAAAATCTAATTATGTATATTATTATATATGTATGTACGAGTATATATAGATTCACCACATTCTATAAAAACATTTAATAAAGATCATAAAATTTTTTGAACCACACACACATATTGTTATAGTTCACAAAACTAATAATTTGGGTGGTCGATTATACTCAACACGTCCACCCAATAAACATTTCATGTTATAGTTAAAAACCAAAAAACTAACCAAACGAAAAAATAAAAATAAAATTTATTCCATTCTATCATAAAAATTAGTATTTCGAATGAAACTGATTAATATTCAACGAAAGAGTCGCACGTACTCCGTTCGTATATATGTACGTACACAAGAGACAATTCCGAAAGCAAAAGTAAAACGTACATACATATATCTACATTATAGTTAGAACACAAATTTCACATACATCGTACTCGTGAGTCACTTTAATATAACGAGTAGATTTAAAAAACAAAAAATGCTGTTAGCTACAACATACTCGTATATGGATGTACTTTCTTTAAAACAATAAAATTATTAAGAAATACTCGAGAGGCGCATATTCTAATGTAATGTATCTTTCGAGAGTTCCACACTCACAACAAAATATTAAGATTGGAAAATTCGCGAATTCTTCATCACAAGACAGGGCTAATACCAGGCAATGCACATAATATAATATATACACCGCAGTCTGCAGCGACTAAAATTATTTGAAAGAATTTTATGCTTCTCAAAAAATTATGGAATTTCAACTTTTCTTCAACTTTAAAGCACACAATAGAAAACAAATATGTATATGTATGTATATATATAAAAGAAAGCCATCATTTAAATTCAACATATTTTATTGCATAACTAACACCTACACCACCATCCAACCAACCAGTCAGTCGGTATACATATAAATATCGTGTATTCAAACCAGGAAAATGAGGAAGAAAATGTATGTATGTATACGGAATTTTTTATTCTTACCTCTATACCTTTGGTAGAATCATAAGGTACGACAATTGAAGTAAATAATAAAAAAATGAAAATTATGATTAGGAAGTTATCATAAAATATGATAACGAAAGAAAAATATGAACACGAAGAAGCCGAAGAAAACGAGGAAATTTTATCGCTGACAACTCAACAAAAATTTCTAACAAGACATTTTTTTTTGTATGCTCGTATATTTTTGGTGTTTGTTATATTTATATTATTTTTTTAGTTTTGTGTATAATATGACTTAAACTTTTTTCTTATTTTGTATGTATTCGTGTGTGTGTGTGTGTGTGTGGGTATGTACATATCAAGCTAAAATTCATCATCTTATAATATTTTCTTCAAAAAAAGACAAAAACAAAAATTGATGAAGACGAAAAGCAAAATCTTGAATTATTAGATTTCATATATACATTTGATTCAAATAGTTTGTGCAAATAAGTGAAAGACACTCTTGTACAAAATTATGTCGAACTATTTGAGATAAATGGTATTTAGAAAAGCAGGAAAACTCCTACAAACTCATTTTGATATAATTCCATTCAGAGCTGCCTAGTTGATTATCTGTCAATTCCTAAATATTAAATGTTTATATTCTTTAATTCCGCGTAATTTAAAAAAAATTGTTGAAATGTTTTCTTTTCATTCTGAAATTCTATAACTTAAATGGTTTCTAAAGAATTCCGTTAAACTTAAATTTGTAACTGTTAATTTTTTTAATTGGAAGTTTATCTATACAAACCCAAGTAATCCAAGTAGTTATCTATAAGCGCCAAATAACCTATATCTTACGTCGGTACATCGTCACATAACATGATGGTGTTTTATATAACCGTATACTAACTATTTAGTTATGTGGTCGTAATATATTGTTGTTAGTAACTACCTAGCAACTTTTTTGTTGTTATTAAAACCAATATTCAACTTAAGATATTTTTTGGTTATAAGAAAAACCACAAGATAACATTTTTTATAAACTCGTATGCACCCCAATTATATGTGGTATACGTATTATAAGGCCGTTGTTCTCGGGGGGCACACATGTCTCGTAAACCGTTCTCGTTGGCCGATTTTGGCCTATTCTAGACATTGTACAGTGTGTGGCAAAATAATTTAGTGATGCACAATGTGGCACAACCGAAATATATTATAAAATGTAAGTAATATATTAAAGGAAATATATGGGGTTTCTGGTGTGATAATCACGTCAGGGTTTCGTTTAAAGTATAGTATATGTACAAATTTTTTAGCGAAAGGCATAAATTGGCACAATCAAATCCAAGTATGAAAAATATTTGGATTTTCTTGCCTTCACCGTTAACATTTTTTCGATGATGAGTTTTAGCAAACATATACGAATTGCATAAATCGAAAAATGAAAAATAAACATGGTGTTCATTTTCCAAATGTATACCGCCACTTTGGTAATTTGTTATGTCATCGTTTTCATTGCATACCAAAAACATTGCCATATCTGATCCTTTCGAAACGTATTTATAAATGTACATGATCGATTTCACTAAATTGCAAAACTACACGTTTATCAGCTTGCCGTCGCAAAGTTCTTTGTTCATCTGTTGCACTACCACGGGCTCTAGATATTTGTACTGAAACGTCTTGTAGCCGTATCATTCGATCGTTCTCTTGCTGCTCATTTTTCTTCTTCGCATTTGTTCATTCATGCATTTCTTTGCGACTGGATTCCTCTGTGGCGTCTTCCGAATTTCGCGTGTCCCATTCGTGGCATACTTTCTGATATCACCACCCGTATTGCATTAAACCTTAATCGTCAATCATTCGTCTACATTATCACCGTTTTCTACGAATAGCCTAAAAGTTATCTACGTAGTCAGTTGTTTACACGTCGACGTAGGAAATAATATAGATGATGCGAAAATGCCGTTCTCTGATTAGGTGGCGTGAGTGGTTTTACAAAGCTATAAACTCTTCCTTCTTATAAATTAAACTTAACGCATGGGGTCTTGAGTTTGACTGCCATACAAGTTGAAATAATTAGTTTAATAATTATCAGAGATGGGCGAGGTAGATTACGCCGTATAATATACGCGGTTGTCCACACGTAAAATATTACGTAGATTACTTGGTAGTATTTTTTGTTGACGTTGACAATTAAGTCAATGGCAATAAACTACAAACTTATTATCACGGATTCAGTTAAGCAAATGTCGTTCGATGTTCTCCGTGAGATTCTACACAACTTCCGATGTGTATTTGGCAGTAATATTATTCCATTCAGGACGCATATTTTCAATAACCTTAGACTTTAAGATAATATTGATTTGGATTATTCTCGTACCAATTTATTGCGTCTTTAGAGTAGTGTGAACTAGCTTAATCAGGCCCAAACTTTACTGCTGAATCAACGGATTAGACGTAAAATACGTTTCTGTATTTATTCTTTTATGTACATATTCAACGTTACTGTTTAGGATGTGACAAAGAGCTGGCTCCGTTGGCGGTTTTAAGCATAGGCAACCAAGACAGCTGCATAAAATAAAAAATGATCTTTTAACTCTACAAAGTGTTGTTTTTTAAATTCAATTTTTCAAACAAACAAAATGTTAAATAAAATTATTAACAAATGTTCATGTATTTTTTTATTCGATTGGGCAAGGTAATCGTTCATTTAGTACCCATAAGTTTGATTTCACTAATCAAGAACACTTGTAGTTACAAAAACATAAATCCATCCACATAAAGAAAGCAATTATTAGTCTTCTTAAATTATAACAAATGGAAATTTATAAAAAAATGAAATTTCACTACAAATTTTTAGCCCACTTTCCCTAGCACTCACATAGTAAAAGACACGAAAAATTATCTATTTTTATACGAGTACGTGGAATGGTCAATTAAAATTGCAAAACACCATTTTCGTTGGTTGTACTATATATGAGGGCATGGCAGGATGGACTTACATTTGGTAACGAGAAATTTTAATATTTTTGTTTAGTATTATTGTGTTGATTGTTGTTTATCATTTTGTCTACAGTTTGTTGCTTACTCTGGTTTAAGACCCACAGACCGCTACTGCATTTAATTACTATCTAAGTATACTAAACTTTACGGAAAGCTTTATTGTTTAATATGTACTCTAGGCTAGGAATCAACATCGATGGTAGCACTTTGTAGTGAACGATAAATATCTAGGATGAATAAGTGTTCACACCTCTTAAGGGTGGAAAATAGGCATGATAAAAATGGAGCTGATGAGCGATACTAAATCTAAATCAATTTTTTCCGTAGATTTCAATTTGAAAGTAGATTAATGAACGAGATATTTTTCATTTTGATTTGTTTTGTTGCTGTAAAGACGTTTTATATCAGAGAGGTTGAATATTTTCTATCGGCTTCGTACTTTGCGAAAAATAATTTCGTAATCGGTCAAATTTTTTTTTGTAAATATTAGTATGAAAGGCACAAGAAATTTTATTTCGAATTAACTGTGGGTTTATTATACAATTTTGTTCCCGCTGGCAGTAATTGTGGGTGCTGGGAGTGCCTAGCTATGCAACTAGGTCAAACACTACCAATCGAAAAGTAACATAATTCGCCATCAATTCGTTGGCACAATTTTAATACTGCGATTTATCGATTGTATTTCTCATTTCTTGCCATCATAATACTTTTTACAAATTTATCTAGCTTCATATGCTAATATTTATCTGAAACATATAGTCACTATTTTTGGCAAGTTATACAATTTTTGATCTGCTAATCTGTTTCAAATCCAATTTCACTAAATTTTGTCAAAATTTGATCATAGAGTAGTCTGTTTCGTTTAGCGGACAAGTTCTGATTATCTGACCGATTTGTCTTTTTAATAACTCGGTTGCTCTTTAAGCCTTTCCGTTCTTGTATTCGCCTTACCATGGAACGGGATGTACTTAATTGTATGGCACGATCAGAAGTTATTGTAAAGATCTTATAGTAAAGATTTTTATCATATGGTTGTGCCATATTTTAGGAGCTGCCCTTCTATGGTGAGACCTTCTTTTTACCACTTTATATAACACTTTATATCGTTGTTTTGGGCAAACTTAATAATGTTGAGATCTGTAAACCTTATTGGATAAAATTCTATTAAATTATCACCACCCTTATCGCATTGACCTAAAAAAATTTGGTCACCTTAGGATAAAAGTTTAGAACTAATTTAAAAAATTATTCCAGGAAATAATGTATATCGATGTTGTCTACGTTTGTCGACGTTGTCTACAGGTTGACGTAAAAAATAACAGATGACGCGTAAATGCCTATCCCTGATAATTATTGAGTTATAAGTTTTAAAAATAATTAAATTAATAAATATATGTATGTATGTATGTATGTATAAATATATAAATTTGTATAAAATGTTGATAAGAGACACAACAAAGTTTTTAAATTTAATGTGTCAACTACATAAAACATAATTTATTTATTGATATAATAATTTATATTTTATTACATTTTTTTTTAATGTGAAAATTAAAACTATCGCAAAAAATAAAAATGTTAATAAATAAATAATTTTTAAGATGTACACATGTATTACATAGAATATATTTATACGTATTTATACATAAGAAATAAAAATATGTATATAAATCCTTTCATATCAAATGTGTCAAGCGCAGGTAAATTCATTACCAATTTTTTTATTTTAGTTTATTCATATTTTTGTTGGTATTCTTAAGAAGATAAAAAAAATTATACTTTTCCCGGATACAATTTTCCTTTTTATTCATTTGTCGCGTCTCTCTCCTTGATATCGCATAATTAGTGGGAAAAATACGTTACGTACATATTGAAAACTAAATATAATGACTGTCATTAAAATACCTAATGTCTGGATGTTACAAACGTTAATACAGAGTTGAGACATATTTCTTAAAGTTATTATGTAAAAACTGATGAAGACTCCACCGGTGATTCAAAAACTAAACAATTTAGCCCGCATATATAGGAAGTAAAACGTCGACCATTATGCAAACACGTATCGTTGCACCCTACTAGAGATTTGCGGGTAGTAACTAAGAATGATAACATTTATAATTATGTACTCGTAGTTAATAGAAAAATCCAAAAGACAGTAAAGGATTGCGAGGCATCCAACCGAGGTTGAGAGCAACCGGCAAAAAAATCGTGTGGTGTAGAAAAAAATGCTTCTCCTATAACTATCATAATAGAAAAATCTTTAGAGCCGTGTACATTTGTCGCACCAAGCTCGACTATTACCAATACAGCAGAATCTAATAACAATTCGAATCAAAAAAACATCCACGCAAATCTATAAAGCAGACTTTAATCAACTTATTATGCGGCCACTATCAATTGGTCGTCAAAAACGTCTAAATGGTGCTACAAATGATAATTAAAGACATGTAGCCTTTTTTCATAGTGGAAGATAGCGGGTTTCGAAAACTCTTAGCTGTACTTGATCCCGCTTATAATTTACACAGTCGAACCACGCTAAGCAGACAGCTCCTATCTGCACTAAAAGACAATTCAATTTAAAAGATTTAATCCATTTTAAATATTGCTCAACATATCACAATTACGATCGATATGTGGACCATTTGTACGATCGATCGTATGTGCCACAATTGTAACAGATAATGGTGCAAATATTGTTGCAGCATGCAAACTGAGTAATATGCACCAGTTACCACGTTTTGCACATACATTAAAATTTCGTTGTGCATTAAATTGATCAAACCCTTTCATTTAAAAGCAAACGCCATCGTTGAATATTATAACAGAAGCCTAATTGCGGCTACCAAATTAAGAAAAATTCAAATTGCGGCCACAAATGAACAATCCGATCCTTAAATTAAAAAATGTCAATGTAACGAATGAGTCACCTAAAAGAATGCATAAATGTTTCAATGGGCGTCATTGATAGTAAAATTGATAGACTAACTTCAGAAGAATGGACTATTGTGTTAAGTGCTGACCAACATGTAATTGTGCCAAAATTGATGGCATTTTTAGATGGCTTAACGAAAGCTGTTTTAAAAATTAATTCTACAATTCGTAGTGCTTATGGTATAAATTAAGTGAAAAAACGTTTTGAAAAAATTGAGTATAATTTCATTATTAGTAAGGCCATGTCCGACCAACTGGTCCCGAATTTTAAAAATCTGCATTTTCCAATAAAGTAGCTCATAATAAAGCCAATGACGCAATAACTGCGCAACGTGCCACTGTAACGTGTTGATTTAATTCTGTTGAATTTTCGTCACGTTAACATAAGTTCTCTATATGGTTTTATAAATTAGTGGCTGTAGCACTTTTCCCGGCTAGGTGACAATGGAGAGTAGGGTTCTTGTCACTAACCATAGAGAGCTGGAGGTGCTGCTATAATGAACTCATACTGATGATTTGTTTTAGGGAATTTTCAATATCAATGATTGACATATGCACTGATATTCTTGGCTGTAACTGCTGCTACGGATTTTTAGTTGTTGATCCTGCCCAATCGATCTCCTACATGTAAAACTCCAGTTATCAATTCTGCTCTTCTTTGCGCTCCAAACTGTTCTTTTCCTGTTATTTCCTTTAGTTGGTTCTCTATAATTTTTAATTTGCTACTGCAAACCTGAACTTCGCCATGGTGTTCACCATTTGGCTGGAAATGGTACCCTTAATATTTCGTAACTGACATTCAATGGCAAATTCATCGCAATCTAAATGGTCTAAATTCATTTTCATGACCTAATTTTTATTTGTAAATATATGAATAAAATAAATAGCACTCAGAGTGGAATAGTTGATGTACATAAAAATGCTAAAAATCAAAGTCAGTATTTTATAGTAACCAAATATTTTCCTATGGAAAACGGAAATTAGCAAGTACATCAACATGGATCTTTGGAATTCTGGATCTCATTCAAACACTGATATTTATTTGACTAACTAACAAACAACAGGCTAAAGCTAAAATAAAATAATCATCAATATTACTCTTCTAATTTTAAAAATTTGGAATAAGATTTAAATAACAAAATAAATTTACCGACGTTTTTTGGGCGCCACTGTAACAACCGATTTAATTCGTATGCAAGATCAGGAAAGAAGTGATGACACTCAATACCGAAACCATTTCGATAACCGAAATCAAACCGTACTATCAATAGGAAGGAAGATCCACTAAAATGATCGCAGTCGAGAGCTGTACTTGCTACTTCAGTGCTGTCGGATAGGATATTTTCAAAACATTTTGAAACAAATATTTTTTAAATGCTATTCACAATTTCGTGCTATAATTTTAAAATTTGAAATGTGCTTAATGTAATTCCTTTATATATTTTATTTAATTTATCGTTTGAAATATTTTATTTTTATTTTTGAAACGAAATATACATTTTTAAATTAAAGTTGAAGTATAAAAATCTACGGAATAACCAGCGATCAGCAAAACAGGTTTAGGTAAATTGGCAATAATTTGGTATAAAAATAATTTTATTAGTAGTTGTCTAAAAGTTTAAAACGTAACGAGTATTCATGGTGATTTCCGAAACTGCACATCTCTTCACCCTACACCCCCATAACAATAATTATTTTTAATAATATCCAATAAATTAAATTTATATAACACTATGCATTGCATGCGTGAAGAGTGCACTAAATGGAAATTATCACCGAGCGAAAGAGACAAACAGAAAATATTTCCAAAAAAGTGAAAAAAAAAACGGAAAACTTTTATTTTTATAAACAAATTTTTGACAGTATTCCAATTTTCATGTCTAATTAAAATATACCTCAATCACATGTTAAACCAAGCTTTACAATGAACATAATTTTTCATTTAAAAACATTTTAAAACAACAAACTAGAAATATTATAAAAAAAAAAATAGAAACATAAAAATTTCCTCTCCATCACCATCGCATCTTTCGTTTTTCGAACTCGAAATCATTTTCCCAAAAACGAGAATTTCTCTTCTTTTTTTTCCAAATAATAGCAACAGTAACAACAATAACAACAAAACAAAATTGTTGTATAATGATCATCAATTTTGCCTCCAAAATGGACAATTACAAATTTGTCCTCCTGCCCCTCCCCAACACAGAGAAATTAAAAATGTATGGGGAACAAAAGAAAAAAAAAATCTCCTCACCCTTTATGTTTTTTGTTCATTTCACCCCATTTTCGAACCGACCGACCGACCGAACCACCTCAAAAGCACTCCATACCCCAAAAAACCTTAAAGAGTAAAAATGACAACAATTATAATTTTAAAATAACAAAAAACATCATTCTTCATGTCCCATTTTACATTGTACATAGAGAATACAACAACACACACAAAAAAATGTGTATTTTATCAGTTTTGTATATATACATATTTATGTGAATTAAATATTTATACATAAGTCTAAGTCTATGAAAATTTGTGAGTGACCAGACTCCCCGACACACTTCTAAATATAAATTACAGGCACATGAAGCTTAAAATCAATAATCGTTCACAAATTGCTTGAATAATTATAAACCCTATATAAAGCTTCTTAAAATTGTTGAAGATTTGTTTAGGATTCTACACGATACCAGAACCATCTATAATGTTCGCATAATGATTTAATAGTGCTAAGAACTTTCGACTTTTGAGGACTTTCACTTTTCTGCTAGTTTTTGTTTCCCTCATTTTAATTAAAAATTTCAATAATAAAGATGAAGTGGCCACTAATTAGTTCCGTTGCATTCTACTCGGAATCTGAGCCATGGTAAATTTCTCAAATAGTGACCGTTTTTATTGATGACAGTGAAGTTAATAATAAAATAATAACAAAAAATTACACTGTTAAATTTGGTAATTTTCCCAATTGGAATCTTATTTATAGGAAAATTCGACTTTGAGGTGTTATGTAAATTTTATGCTGCCGATTCAAGATATATTCACAAGCTCTCGAGTACATATTCGGATAGCTTAGACCATTGCCATTTTTGCGTCCATATATAGGAATTAAATTACATTGAGCGATTAGATTTTCACCGAATTTTGAAGTTTGGTGATTTTAAACAAATTTTAATAATTTTTACTGCCTATCCTAAAAATGTCCACAGGTACTCATGTACATTTTCGGATAGTTTAGACAAAGTAGGATTTTTGTGGTCAAGCAGACAAAATTCTGATGAACTTTATAATTTGTTTATAAAATTTAAAAGTTACTTGATTTTCATTAATTTTTGAAATTTTGTGCCACCGATCCTAGAGATGTCCGTAGGGGTTCGCCTATTTTTTCAAATAGTTTAGGCCATTTGAAATCTTTATGATTGGAAAAATTAAATACTGATGAACTTTACTATTTATTTTACATCATTTAGAATTTCAGTGTATTGAATCATTTTTATTCTCTATTGGATTTTTGTTATTTTTTCCAATTGGATTTTTTATTTTTTTTTCTAATTGAAATAGGCAGAATTTAATTTCCTTGTTCAAAATAGCCTAAACTATCTGAAAATATATGGTAGGTTAGTACCCGGGGATATCTCTAGGATCGGTGATACAAAATTTCAAAAATCAATCAAAATCAAGTAGGTTTTATTAAATTTTATAAACAAATGATAAAGTTCATCAGAATTTTGTCTGCTCGACCAATATAGTTCTAGTTTGTCTAAACTATCCGAAAATTTACATGAGTACCCGTGGACTTCTCTAGGATCGACAATAAAAATTATTAAAATTTGTTTAAAATCACCAAACTTCAAAATTCTCAATCTAATTTAATTCCTTATGACGCAAAGGTTGCGGCAGTTGGTTAAAGCTATCCGAATATCGTCTCGTGGGCATTTGATTATTTCTAGAATTCCAAAACACCTCAAATTCAAATTTTCATATAAATAAAATTCTAATTGGAATAATATCCAAATTTAACAATAGTCGTGTTTTTTAATTCAAAAATTTTCTTATTGGAATGAAGTTTTTCAGTAAAATCCAAATGAGTTTAATTTTTTATCAACAAATAAGATACATTTAATGTTAAACTACACATTTTAATTCACTATTATCGAAATAAAATCAAATTTAACCATATTTTTCAATGTTCTGGATAAAACATTGGTTGTTTCAAGTTCGCGATAAATTCATAGTACACAAACTTGGACATAGTCGACAAATACGCGGAAGATTCTACGGACATTGATGAATCCATTGCTGATTTACGCGCCGTAAAAATTGATTTTCCAGAAACCATTGATAAATCAACAGACTCTGAACCACCGCCAATAACTACTCAGTCGACATCTGCCCCTACTCCAAGTACGGCGACAGTACCAGAGGCCCATTATCAAACTCAGTTCCCAAATTATTCGTATTCACAATTGTCGCAAAGTAAACCACCTAGCTCCCGAGTAACATTTGCTTCGGAGCTACATCAGTACGATTATTTTCCGAATACACCATATCACGGAACTTCAAATCACACTTTTGACACATTCACGCATCACCCTACCAACCAAACCACCGTTAATTTCGCAACGTCCTCCCCTCCTAATTTTAACGGAAATAGGCCAATAATTCAAAATTCATCAGATAAGACGGCGCAAGAAAATACTCTACGAGAAAGAAATTCCTCAATCGTACCTATTCACAAATGGAATTTAAAATACGATGGTTCCCCAAAAGGAATGGCTGTCGAAAAATTCTTTTTTCGAGTTGAGAGATTTGCCGAAACACATCTCTCGGAACCGTTATAGATGGCAAAAAAGGGAAATTTTAAAAGGAAATATTTTAAACAAATATTTTTCATTGTTTTATGCTTGATACCTGTATTTCACAATAGACGTCAAAATATATAGTTAGAAGTTGAAATTTATTCAAATAAATAGAACTTAAATTAAATATATTGGTTAAACTAAATACAATTTCCCAGTATTATTCCCGATGTTCTTATATTGAACTTGAAGTTCTGTTAATAAAAAAACGCACCTAATGTAACTTTTTGTTAATTTTTTTAGTATTACCGTGAAGGTCATGTTTATTGGCATGACTTCGCCATTTAATCTGTTGTATCAACAGGAAGTACCCGCATGGTTTTTTTTTTGAAGAATAATCTGAAATTCTCGAAAAAATTAAAAATTTACATCAAATTAGATCTTAGTGAGCGGGAACTTTCATGATACCGGAATATCTGATTTTTTTTCTTCAAAATTTTGAAGTTGCAAATAAAGGAGGTTTCACACCGTGCGATTTACATGCAATGTTTGTTGAATAACAGGGGAAATATATTGTATGCGATTTTCCCCTCAATCTAGATGAGATATGAATTTTTTGTAGTCTACATCTTGCAACTAAAAGTAGTATGATCTGTCAAAATATTTAATCTCAGTCCTGATATTATGGAAAGTTCCAACAATTTAGAAGTCTTATTATCTGATCAAGGTCTAATCTAAATCAAGGCGAGAAAAATAAAACGTATAATTTGGGCAATAAAGTGGCTTCAAGAAAGGAATATCCAAAGTTTACTGTTCAATAAACTAAGGCTGGAGTATCCGATTACGTTCAGAAATTTTGCAAGAATGATCTCTTCGTCTTTTGAAATATTATTAAATATGGTTTTTGGTTAGACCAAAAATCACTTACCAAAATAAAATTTTGGGACAATTCCGGCAAAAACCAACCGATGGTAAACATATCGCTTTTCATGCATCGTAAATAGATGGCTCAGTTTTCTACCATTATAAAGGTTTCAACAGCATTGTTCTAATGGTAGACGCGGAATTAAGATTTTTTTTACACAGTTGATAGCGATGGTGGCGTTTATACTCAAAGCTTTCTTTTCCATGGAATTTAAAAAAAATGTAATTCTTCTATTTATAGATTCCAGGTTCTTCAAAGGGTGATTAAATTAGCACGTAAAGTACAAGAAATAACATTGGCATCTTGTGCTCTCCATAATTTTATATTAAATAAGGCTCTCAAAAGATCGAATATCGATCAAGAAAATATAACCACAGGCGAAATCCAAAATCGCAATTGACATTCAAACGTTCGAACGACCAATCTTGAGGCCATAAATATTAGACCAAAGATGGCTGCTTTCGTTGTATTTCCGTATTCCTGGAGCCATTGGTAAGATAAAGCTTTAGAAGAATTTAATTGAAGAGAATTATTTTTCATCTCTAATAGAAATTTTTTTATTTGTCTTCCAGCTTTCGAATTAGTTGAAGTGGAAGACGACTTTTCTTCAAGTATATCTATATCAAGAATTTCCACATCAGAAACCATTCGATATTGCTATAAACGATGATTGTGATTTGCGCGTCTTCAAATGGGGTACTAAACATTTTAATGAATTATACCACCAAACTTATGGTTGGTAAATACCATCACAACCCATGCCACTTTTTTAACTGCTTTCAAATGGTTTTTCCCCTGTGCAAAGTGGTGCGTGAACTTATAATTTTTTTTGTCATCTTTTGTAAACAAACTTCCAACTTTATATTGATTTACAGATTCTGTGATCTTTAACAGAAATTCTTCTCGTGCGTACTTGTTGTGGTAAAAATATAATATTACGTTTTATAAATTACATTTTGTTTCACGAATTTTATTAAAATGCGTTTGACTACAATTCAATTTTCATGCAATATAAGCATGAAGCAAAATATTGTGCTGTACGCAAATCGCATAGTGTAAAAACACCTTTAAACCTATCAGTCGCATCAATTTTTATCTTTAGTATTAGTTGTCTTGACTTACTATCTAGTTTTTATTTGAGATCTCAAAAATACTCGAAAATAAATTAATTTTAACGTAATACCGATATGCTTTTAACAAACCGCTAATTAGGTTCATACATTCATTTTATAATTTTTGCTCTTGAGAGACCTCTGGACAAGCCACTAAGCTTTTGATATAGGCATGAATAACATATAACAGAAAAATAAATACGTTGTGGCGCCACATTATTGTGAAAATCGTTTTCAATCGACAAAACTATGCCATCCACAACAGTCACTCAAATAAAGAACAAATGCCAAGATACTGCACGTCCAAGAAAATGTAAAGAGGAAGGAAAGTTTTCTGAAGTATGACTGGAGTTAACTGGAAAGCAGAAGACAAACAAGAACACAATCGTTTTCAAACATTATTGTACTGGACTATCATATTATTGTTGTTGGTTGATTCTATAAACCAACAACTGATCGTTGGTTTTGTAACTAATATTGATCTTATGCAATACTAGGGCAGCTACATACCACAAAATATTTTGCGTTCAATAAATTTGTCCTGCAGACCTGAACATAAACTGGTATATGCTCAATTAAAACCCCTTAAGCTATTTAATATTCTGCTGAATAAGAGATCACTATTCAATTTAGAAACTGGTGGTTTGGAAGTCGAGCTAGGCCCGTTCTAAAGGACAATTAATTAGAATTATCGAAAAGTAGCGGAATAAATACTTGGATTGAGAAATTATGGACACAGGTATAGTAGTTTAGAAATATCTAATTTTCCACGGAGAGAGGTCAGCAAACATGTCGGTAAATCAGCATCGGGAAAGTACTGATTTTACTAGCCTTCGTCCATGTTCTACATAACTAATCAAAATATAATATGGCAAATAGAGACTACCACACTTATTACGACTTTCGGTGGAGTGGATATTTTATCTCCACTGTGAAATTCGTATTGTGAGTTCCGGTGGAGTGGAAATATTTTCGAAATTATTTCCCCTGTAATTTTTTGCATCTTAAGTTTTTGGTCGAATTTTTCTTGCGGCATTTTAGTAAAAAGTCTTATCATCGAAAATAAACAAATGTGGATGCTCCGTGATGGCGCCAAAATAAAAATTCTCAGACAAAATAGTTGTCCTCAAAATGTGTCTGTGGGAAGCACCTTGAACCCCGTGGGGGCATCATTTTGAATAGGTGTCGAAAATAACCAGCGAAATGCATTTGATACATACAAATATTAACTCCCTATAATTTGTAAAAGTAAATTAGCAAAAGCTTAATAATTTTTGTATGGAAGTCCCTTGAATCCCGCGAACCATCGGTTTGTAATTTTAATAAATCATCTTGGATTACTATACGAAGTAGCCAAGTTGATTAAAAATGGTCTCAAAAGGTCGATCCAAACATAAATCGAAAGTATTTTAAAAATTGATATGAGTAGCCTAAACTCGGGGTCTATATTCTATCTATACATATTCAGATTTCAGCTGCGATGTAAGGACGTTGGTTAGAAAAAACTCAAAATAATTCATCCACAACCATAATTATGCATTGAAAGTGTAAGTTAATTAAAACAATGCCTGTTTATCACCCTCAAAAAAATGTCGGTCTAATTTATTTCTCCCTTATCCTTCGCACCTTCTGGCTATTCTACTTTTTCGAAAATAACAGATTTTGAGGTCCTTCCTATCAGCCGCTAGTTCTTCACTTTTCTTTTTGACGTGTGCTTTCCATCGTAGTTTTGCATCTAGGGTCATGCCAAGATTTTTAGCCGTTTTGGCATACAGTATTATTCCTTGATTAATTGTAATTGGAATATGTTCGAGTCGTTTGTTTGTAAAATTGATGCGAACTGATTTAGTTTCGTTAAGCTTAATTCGCTATCTTTTGGTCCAGTTATGTATTTGGGTAATAGCTAACTGTAAGTTCTGGGTTGATTCTTCGTTGCTATCTCCAACAGCTAAGATTGCCGTGTTATCAGCAAATGTCGCCACAGTGTTGTTTTCTATAATACAGGGAGATCATTAGTGTACAATAGGTATAGGCCCGGACCTAATACACTGCTCTGCGGTACTCCTGCCTTGATTTTTTTCAATTCGTAAAACGAATCGTCTAATTTTACCCTAAGGAATCTGTCTTTCAAGTATGATTCTAATATTGTAGTGAAGTGCATTAGTAGTACAGTTCTTAACTTATAGTTAAGTCCTTCGTGCCAAACTTTAGCAAAAGCCTGTGCAACGTTTAAGAATATCGTTGAGCAGACATTTTTCTCCTCTAATGCTCTTTCAATAATATTAGTTATTCTGTTTACTTGATCTAATGTTGAGTGTTTGTTTCGAAAACCTAACTGATGATTTGTAATCAGGATTTCATCTCAATTATCGGATTTATCCTTTTTACTATTAACTTCTCAAAGAGCTTAGACATAACTGGTAATAACTATATTGACTTGTCACATCCCGTTTTGTGTGGTGGTTTCCCAGGTTTAGGAATCATATTTACTTCTGCAATTTTCCACAGGCTGGGTACATATTTCAATCGAAAGGCGGAATTTATAATATTGGTGAGCTTTAATAATGCTTTCCTTGGTAGTTCTTTTAAAATTTATGCTGTGATAAGGTCATAACCAGGCGCTTTTTTCGGATTCATATTTATTTTTATCTCATACATGATTTCTTTTGGTGCGTAGGATTTCTTCACTTTCCTGTACAACCTCTCCAGTCAATATTTTGGCTTCCAATGATTAGTCATCATGTTGTTCAAATAATTTGTCCAAGTGTTCAGCAAAACTTCGTACTTTATCTTCGTTTTTTCTAGCCCATTTTTTATTTTCTGTTCTGATTGGAGGAATCTGCATTATTGGCCGCTCTCCAGAGAGAATTACCAGTACTAGTATCATTAGATAATTTTCTGAGGTAGTTACTGATAGATTCGTCTTTGAGATCTTTGATTTCTCTTTTAAGTTGCTGAGTCAGATTTTTTAGCTTAGTTTTATCTTGAGGGGCTCTAGTTTGTTGCCATATTCTCCTTGCCCTTCTTGTTTTTGCCAAGAGTTCTCTAATTTCTCTTGGGTAGTTGTTTCCCTTAATTTTCTTTTTAACTTCAGGGGTGTTTTCCCAAGCTGACTGCTGTATGTCTCATATGAACTTGTGAACTTTTTTTTGTAATTGCTCCTCACTCCTTAGCGGAACCATTAAGTTAATTTTTTTTCTAAAGACAGTCTAAAGCATTCCCAATTTGTGTCCTTATTAACTAAACTAGGATAGCTTTATTGTTGAATGATCCTTTCACTTAATGTCAAAAGTATTGGGGAGTAATCAGAGCTTAAGTCAAGGTTTTCATCTATGTGTATATGTAATTTACAGATATATTCTTCACGATAACGAAATCGTGAAGAATATATCTATTGAGGAGTTCTTTATCTTTAGTTGTTGTTAGTCTGGGGTTCTACCAGTTAACATTTCCTCCAATTAGAAATCTTTTCCCTAGTTTACTGAAAAATGCAAGATAATCATTTTCTTTTAGAGAGTATTTCGGTGGGCAGAAAATTCCAATAACTCTATAATAGAGTTATTTTTGGTTTTGATTAATCGAAGTGATTAATACTATTTCTAATTATAATAGCACTACCTCCCTTAGCAGTATTTCCTGGTTGAATAGTGTGATGTTTTAAATTTTCTAAATTTGATAATTGATTGTCTAGTGAAGTGAGTTTCAGAGATGAGGCAGACATCGATTTTCTCTGCGTCCAGAACCATTTGCAATTCTTGTTGGTGTTGCTGGAGTCCATTGGCATTCCAGCATAATATTCTTAAGTCGTTAGACATGGTTTTGTTTAGGGGTGGCTCTCTTAGCGCTGTATTCTATCTGTAATCGCTGATCAAAAGTATTAAATTTGTTTAATATCAACTTAAGCGTTTGATTTATATCGTCTGTTTGAGGAGTTTTTTTTGTCTGTTTTCGTTACTCATCATCACGCGGACGTAAGTTTTTTTGCCCACTTCTGCTTGAGAGATCAACTCTTTACGCCTTAACTCTCCTTTAAGTGATTCAGGTCTGTTTATTCTAACAGTTTGCTCCATTTGTGTTTTTAGCACTCATGTTTTTATTTTTGATATTTTGCAAGTCAATAGCAACCCTGCATCCTCTCTAGCTAGCTGGATGATTTCCTCCACAATGTACGCATCTCTTATTGTGTTTTTCTGTCATTTGACACACCTGCGGGTTCTTTGTTACAGTATTTTTAAATATGTCCATATTCTTGACATTTTTTACATTGTGGTAAGCCTATAGATCTTCTCAAGGGCTGAAAATTGACTTTGAACCCCAAGATGTACTTGATTTGATGTATTTTTCAACCTGCACTGAATGTTAGCATATATTTACATGTTCAGAGGCTCGTTACTTCTCCGTTTTAGCTTAATTGATGCTTCAGTTGCATTAAAACCGTTTCCTTTCAGATCCTCAATTATTTTTTCTGGTTTACATGTAGAGTGCAGATTTTTAGCCATTACCCTAATTAATCTGATTTGTTTGTTTTCAAACGTATGCCAAGAATGTCCCCCTTCGCTTAACATTTTTGTCATTTCTCTGTAGGTTTCACCATCTGCTAAGTTTATTTTGATGTTGTTTCCACTCATCAATTTTGCGTTAAACTTATCTGTTTTAGTTATTGTTTTAATTTGCTCATACAGTAGATGATAGTTTTTAACTCCATCTATAACTATTGGGATGGTGGAGGTAATTTTTTTGGATTATCTTAGGAATTGTCTCTTTTAGTTGAAGGGGAGTAGGTGTATCATTCCTTCTCGGTTTTCTTCTCTGGCTTTTGACGCTGAGTGGATTACACTCAGTTTCGTGAGCTAATTCTTCTTTATCCGTATGGTATTCTGGTTCCATTACAATACTTTTCGGGTAGGAGGAGAATCAACGTTATCCTTTGCTTTAAGGGCGTTAACTATTCACTTGAATTTTGTCCTAAATCTGTCCTAAAAACTAAAAAAACAAAATTTAGGATTTTTGTTAGAACAAAATTCACAATTCTATATAGGCAGATGAAGTTTATCTTAAATTCTAAAAATGTTTATATGTGTAAGTGAGAATATTATATTTTATTCGGATAAACCGATAAATCTAATAATTTGCCCGATTAAGTGAATTTATTATAACTCATGTATGTCGACTAAGACTGTGTCCGAAACCTGTGATAAATATTTTTTAGTACAGAATTTTGACTTTTGCATGCAAAAACCCAAGACACCCAAATTATTATAGTCTAACGCTATCATAATTTTTGACAGATCCGTACGAATAATTTATATCATTGTGTTGTAGGCCGAGCAATAGAAAAAAATTTGTATACATATAAAATGGCGGATGGATCGAAATTTTATGATGTTTTTAGCGGGATGATACTATTTATATACATACCGAGCATATATGTATATAATTTAGATGAACACACACACTGAATTAATATAAAATGAAATGATTAAAAGATAAATAAAAATTCGAATATACAAAAATGATTTTTTTAATAAATAAAAGCTTTACAATTTAATATATTTAATGTTATTAATTTAATTATAAGAGTAAATCATCTACAATACTGCACATAAGTCTGTCGTGAGGATAAATCCCATCTTTACCCGCCCCATTATTCTGTGAATCGTTATCCATATCGAGAAAATTATCAAGCAACATGAGTTTATTGTCCAAATGTATATTGTCTGGTAATGCTGCGAATGGATTTTTGACAATCTCTCTCATCTTCTCTAAATGTCTTTGGAATCGTTCAGCAGTCTCAACTCGTTGCTTCTTTTGCATCTCCATAATGACGCGAAAGGTTTCACGCGCCTGTTGTGGCCGAAATTCAATTAGCAGGTGGTGGTGGATGTAGACGAATAGAAGATTTAAATCTTCAATCTAAATGAAATATACTTTTAGAAATATGATCATGATTTATATAAACTAAAGGAGTCCTTCATACCTTTTCTGTTCGCCTCGGGCTGTCCGGGTAGTGAATGAGTAGGTTGGTAAGGTCCAAGAAATTTACAAATAACGAATGATTCGGCTTCTTAATTCTTTCCGTCGATCACAATGCTGTGGATTTAATCGCTTGAACTGTTAACTTTCAAGAGTGTCACTGATTATAGTGTCATCGTTGTTAAACGAATTGCCAAACATAGAGTATGTTTCATGGATGGGTGGTGGAAGTCGCGTGGCACAATTTTTACGTATATTTTCCTCTGTGATAAATAAATAAATTCACATACTGGGCAGGAGGTAATGGTAGTGCTATTACTTGGGCTGTTTCAGCATTAGCCATTTTTTTAAACTAATTAATATAGGTTTTAATTGTATATAAATATTTTGATGCTTGGTTTTGCATTGCTATTTCTGGATCCATTTTATTGTAAAAAAAATTCAATGTCACTTTCAAATTTATTTTTTTATTTATCACAAACACAATTTTACACAGAACACAACAAAATTTGTATTAATAAAAATAATTATTGTAATAAAAATAATTATTATAATAAAAATAATAATAAATATTAATAAAACTTTATTTAAATTAGTTTTTATTTTATAAAAATATCGACACGAATTTATTATTACAAGAAAAACACAACTGAATAATGGCGTTCATTTTCACAAAAATTTGACGTTTAAACGTGGTGAGGCATTTGAGGTGGGGAGATTTATTATACATTTCGGACGGCATAATAAAAATTTGTGAATGTAGGGGAATAATTATCAAATAATGTCAAAATTCTGTACTAAAAAATATTTATCACAGGTTTCGGACACAGTCTAAATAAATTTTCAAATTTTCCTGAAAAATCGCTAGAGAGGTAACATCATATTGACGTATTGCTCACGATGTCATTGGATCTAAGCTATCCGAAAAATATTTCAATTTTGGAAAAAGTAGGGGATTAGTGTGTTTAGGACAACCATATCTGGTGTGACCTCATGTATGTCGATTACATAATTTTTCCGAATTTTCTTGGGAAAATCCTTGGAAGCTAACATCATATAGATATGTATATATTTCAAGATGTTATTGCGTCTAAGCAATCCGAAAAATATTTCAATTTTGGAAAAGTATAGGGGATTAGAGGGTTTAGGACAACCATGTCGATTATATGGTTGTCCTAAACCCCCTAATCCCTAGACCGAATACCATCTTGGAATTAATGTAATTATGGTGTTAGCTTCCTATGATTTTCCCAAGAAAATTCGGAAAAATCATTAAATCGAAATACATGAAATCGTACCAAACATTGTTGTCCTAAACCCCCTAATCCCCTACTTTTTCCAAAATTGAACTATTTCTCGAATAGCTAAGATCCAATGACATCTTGGAATATATGTCATTATGGTGTTAGCTTCCTAGGATTTTTCCAAGAAAATTCGGAAAAATTATATAATCGACATACGTGAGGTCATACCAAACATGGTTGTCCTAAACCACCTAATCTCCTACTTTTTCAAAATTGAAATATTTTTCAGATAGCTTAGACCTAATGACATCTTGAAGTATATGTCATTATGGTGTTAGCTTCCTAGGATTTTCCCAAGAAAATTCGGAAAATCATATAATCGACATACTTGAAGTCATACCTAACATGGTTGTCCTAAACCCTCTAATATTAAATAAATATTTTTCGGAAAGCTCAGACCCAAATTCATCTTTGAGGTTTCTTTGTTATGTTTGGTATCTTCCTTGGGTTTCCCAAAGAAGTTTCGGAAAATAATGTAATCATCGCACTAAATTTTATATTCTTAGTGATAAACTTCGTTATAACGAGACCTGCTTTGTACACTAACACATATAAGCTGAAATTGTTTTTGTTGTTTTTCAGGACAGATTTAGGACAAATTTCACCTACGTCTTTAACTTCGTTTTCAAAAATCCTTATGTGTTCCTGCATCCAAGCAATTGTATCATTTAATTGCTT
The DNA here is from genome assembly GCA_951394425.1 of Tipula unca. Classification (NCBI taxonomy): domain Eukaryota; kingdom Metazoa; phylum Arthropoda; class Insecta; order Diptera; family Tipulidae; genus Tipula; species Tipula unca. Next base: position 214,077,753 of record OX596380.1, read on the forward strand.
GTTTAAATTGTCAGATTCAACCAATGCATCATTTTACGCAATTCCTGATACAGCATTTCTTATTTTTTAGAATAATTATTGTTCTCTGGAAAAGCATTTTTCGGTAACTCCACATTTTCTGTAGGTATTATTTTGTTAATCTCGTATTAGATCTCGGTAGAACCTGACTCTTTTTTAAAGGATTGATGTTATCCATTTCTGCTTCACTCATTCGAGTATTACGATTCCTCAACGTATCTTGGGATTTTTCTGATTATAGTAATAGGTATTCCCCCCAGAAACCTTATTAAAACTTATTCTACGGGCGAAAGCTTATCAGGCTTGAAATTGTGTTAAGGTTTTTATTTCTAGGAATAAACGTTAACATCAAATTCCAACGACATGCGGCTATCAATCACGATTAATTGTCGCCATTTTTACTATTTGAACGTCAAATAATATAAATCTTTTATATTTTGTAAAGCATTTTAAAAGAATATCAGGAAATTTTTGAAGCCCCCTTTTTTTTTTGTAAACCACAATGACAAATGATTTGATTGCCAATTACGTATACAGATATTTAAATCAAGATTATAACTCTTTTAACTTCCTGAAATGTTCAAAAATATAATATTTGATTGACATAATTTGTATATTTCGTCGTTTGATCATTATCAATCGTATATATCACCCGATTTGATTTATATGCATACATTTACCGTATGCAACCCTCGCATCTCTCGATTTTTTTTGGTATTTGACAGGAAGTTTTGGTATTTCACAATTTTTTGAATATATAGAGCAACGTGACATGAATAAATTGATAATTTCCCTTAAAAAAAATAAGTGAATCTGGTCACCTTCAAATATTCATTGTTTTCTATGTATATATACAGAACATATATGGAAAATGCTATATGTGACGGGGATTATCTATATATGTATGTACGTGAACCCTAGAAATACAATTAAAAATCATTGTTAATTGTCATTAATGACGTACATAATATCCAACAAATTGATGGTAATATTTACTGTACATGTACGCATATACATATATATATATATATATATATATATATATATATATATATATGCTATACAATGTACATTGGTTAAAAAACATAATAACAACAACACAATAAATATTACATGGACATATAAAAATAATTTTGCATAAATGCAAAAAAATAGAAGATCAAAATAATATGATGATGAAAACGAAGAAGAAGACGAATTAGAAATGGCTATTAACATATTATGTAGATTAACTCTTCTCAGTCGTCCTCCTTCATATATGTGCATACTATATCTCCCCACCCACACACTTTTATTTAGGAATTAAATGCATTCCGAAATTAAAATGCATTTTTCATTTTCAAAAAAAAAAGTAAAATCGAAAAATCGTAAAATGCAAAATAACAAAACTCGTATATGGATGGAGATGGACTAGAAAAAGTGTGGTGGTAAAATCAACCAAAAATAAAATGTACATGGAGTTAAATTTAAAGGATTCGAATTTAAAATGAACAATTAAATTAATGGTATTATGAGGATATTTAGTTAGATGTCCTTTTTATTGGATAATACGGGTGGAGAGATGGTAGGTAGGCGCATCGAGCGGATGAAAATTCGTTTTTCGAGTCGTCAGTCAGGTACAATTAATGCTAATGGTTTGCGTCTTTGATATGTTAAGCAATAATTACCGATTAGTGTTTTGTGCAGTCTACGTAAAAAACAGGTATATTGTTGTTGCTATATCGTCCTTTGGTTGTATCATGTGTGGGTGTGTATGTATAAGGATTTTCATTAAATTCCTGTGATTTTTATTTTTAATGCTCTACCATGTACTCTCTCTTGAGTAAAATTAAATTAATTTTTAATCTTGGATCAATTATCAGCATGGTTGGACGAAGAGTAATTGGTTTACGCCTAAATGATTCTTTTTATCACAATAAATTATTTTAGATATTAAAAAAAGGAGAGAAAGGGATCGAAAGAGAGAGAGAGACAATTTTTATTTTTTTAAAATCTAAATTTATTTTTGATGTAATGGGGCATATACATAACGTATACATATGATATGTACAGTACATATATAGACGTAATATTAGGTTATAGAGGGATATATAGTTTAGATTGGTATGATAATCGGAAATTGAAATCATTTTTGAATTTATAAATGTACAATATGAGCATCAACTAGTTTATTGATTAATTTGCTGATTTTGTGATAGTTCAATTTTTCGTTCCGAATTTGAATTACATCCTTTGAAAAAGATATTTATACAGGTATGTACCTCAGGGAAATCGTTATTGTGTATAAATATTTTTGAATATGAGCTTAATAAAAATATTTAAAAAAAAACAAAACTGCATTGAAAAGTTGAAAGAACTATGAAATCATGTAAATCATTCATCCAAACGTTATGCATATATGTATATGCATAGAATAGTACGGTATCTCTATTTACAAGATCTTGGCATTAATAATGCATGAGTACATCATCTGAATTGAATTGTATATACATATATTGCTATATACATACATATATACAACACTCTGAATATAAATAGTATATTGAAGAAGATTTTACATTAACACTTCCTTTTTCATTCGAACTACTCATTCCGCCAGCTTTTTTGATTGATTTTTGATTAGAGATTGTAACACTAAAGTGGTATAATTCACTATTACAAGATATATGTATATTGAGGAAAATAGTTCTATTCAAATATATATAAATCGTCTGTATAGACGATATATATACAGTATGTATATAGCAAATCTTCGCTAGACTGTAACATTTTGTAAATAAACAGTATAAGAGCCGTAGTTTTGAATTTATACGGATTTTAGATTATCGGTTCAGCCAAGAATAGAATTATTGGTGTTCACTAAGATGATGAACGCCTTTCCTCGCATGAATTTTTATTATCGTACCGTAACGTTTACAGTGCTGCTACTACTATTTTTTGTACTATTTTTAAATTTTGTCTTTTTGGCAAGCTGGATACCGTAGGTCTGTCTATCTGAATACCATGCACTTCCGAACTATACCTAATCCTAATCCTGGAAATTAGAACTTCAGAGTTTTATCAAATTAGAGAATTTCATAAAATTTTTAAATTTTTTCAAATTACGTAAATTTTAGAACTAGGAGAATTTCATATCTCAGAATTGGAAACAAATTACAAAATTTCAACTAAAATTTCAATAAACATGACATGCTTCAATATTTGATGAACCTAAAAAATTTCATTAGATGTTAAAATTAAATTAATAATACCAGTATTAAAGGCCATTACTGGCCCCTTACTGAATCAACAATCTGGCTCCAACGGTTTCGATCCTGAGCTTGGTCTTCATACTGTCTTAGACAATCTGAAGAGGCCAAGTCGTTCTCTACATCGTGGAGCCATCGTCGCCTGCAACGACCTCTGCGCCTACCATATGGTGGCTCTCCTTTCAGAGATCGCTGCACAATTCGTTCTGGATCAGCACGCAGAACCTGACCGAGCCAGCGTACTCGCTGAGATCTAACTTCATGTACAATATCGGGGATCTTCATCAGATCTCTGATCTCGAAATTATACAACTTCCACATCCAAACATAACAACGGGCCTGATCAACGCTTTGTAAAGCTTCATCTTCACGGCACTTGATAAGTGTTTAGATTTTAGCAGTGGCCTTAGAGGATACAAAGAACGACTGCCAGCTGCCAGCCGCACTTTAATATCCTCACCCACACTGTTATCGTGAGTGATAAGAGAGCCCAAATATTTGAACCTCCTCACTCCCTCAAACGTGTGGTGGCCACTACTAAAATCTGGTGTGCCATTGTCTCTAAAACCAGAGATCAGGTATTTCGTTTTGGACTCATTGATCTGGAGTCCAACAGAAGCTGAAAACTCTACAAGCGGATCAAGTATTTCTTTCACTCCGTTGCTATTCAGTCCAATCACGCATATGTCATCTGCATATGCAAGCACTTGATTGGACTGGCGATATAAGATGTTGCGCTGAGGTGTTTCAGTTTTACGAAAGATGTACTCCAACATGAGATTAAAGAGTATCGGGGACAGAGCATCTCCCTGCCGAACACCCGAGTTAACTGCATAAATTGTCGATAGCCTGTTCTAAACTTTAACACAGCATTGAGACTGCGTCACTGTCATCCTACACAGTCGTACCAATTTAGTTGGCATTCCTAGGTATTCCAGGGCAAACCACAAACTCTCTCGATTGATCGAGTCGTAGGCCTGCCGGAAATCCAGGAAAACCTGATGTACGGAGATGGATGTCTCATAATATTTAGATAGAATCATCCGCAGCGAAAAGACCTGATCAGTGACTGATCGATTCGGACGAAATCCTCCCTGATAGTCACCAACCAAGCCCTCAGCCAGAGGAGTAATTCTATCCAATAAAATGTATGACAGTAACTTGTATGCTGTGCAAAGGAGAGCTATACCGCGATAATTCTCACACTTCAAGCGGTCTCCCTTCTTGAAGATGGGGCATATCGCGGCCACTTTCCATTCATCAGGCATAACTTCGGTTCGCCATACTAATCGAATAAGGTCGAAAAGACAGTTCCACAAAGTATCCCCTCCGAATATCAAGAGCTCCGAATTAATGCAGTCCACTCCAGGTGAGCGGTTTCGTTTCATTCTCTGCATGGCCTTAGTGAATTCCTCATGGGATGGCTCCTCGGCCTTCCACGATTCTCGCTTCTTCCGTCTACAAATCCGCTTAGCTGCCCTTCTTGCAAGAGCTGCCTTGTTTTTCCTTGCGATTGTGAGACGTTGTTGCACTTCATTATGGGCTATATTTTGTTGCTTAACTGCAAGACGACACTCGTCATCAAACCAATCATTCTTGGGTCTGACTTTCACTATACCTAGAGTCTGTTGAGCAGCACTGACAACCGAAGTTTTCAGTACCTCCCAGACAGAGTTCACGCAGTCAGACTGGTAATTAGCTCCCTCAATGTTGTCGCTGACAAGATCCTGATATCGTTTCTTTTGATCTTCATTTATCAGACCTTCACAGTCGAAACGTTCCATCCGTTTCGCTGTGTTCCCCGACCTGTACGAAAACTTCCACCGTAGCTTTGCAGCGACCAAATAATGATCGCTGCCTACGTATTTGGTTGCTGACAGATAAGTTCTCACATTCTGCACAACCCGAGCTCGCCCTTTTGAAATTAACACGTGGTCAATTTGGCTCCGGGATGTTTTGCAAGGATGTGTCCATGTCTCTAGGTGTATCTGTTTGTGAGGGAAGAATGTGCTTGCTACTCTAAGATCATGAGCAATTGCAAAGTACATCATTCTCTCACCATTATCGGTCGCAGTTTCGTGTCGGGAGTACGGACCTATGTTTTCACACAAGTCGGCCTGATTTCTGCCAGCTCTAGCATTAAAGTCCCCAATTACCATTCTAACATCGTGTTCGGGTATAGATCCCATCAGATCGTCCAAGTCATTGTAAAATGAGTCTTTATCTTGGGGCTGGCTGACTTCTGTGGGCGCATGTACACAAATTATCGACAGGTTGGCTAACTTCATGCGCAGGCGAAGCATACACAATCGGTTATTGACTGCTTGAAAATCCAAAACAGCCTTCTTTACCTGCGGCCCAAGAAGAAATCCAGCTCCAAGATTTCCGAGGTCATCTCCACTGTAGAACAACGTATAGCCCTGGGACCATTGGTCTCCACTTTGAGGCCAGCGAGTTTCTTGAAGAGCAACGAGTTTCAGCCGATACTCTTTCATGCACGTGATTAGACCCTCCAACGCTCCTGGTTTTCTAAGTGATTGCACGTTCCACGTGCCGATCCTAAATCTCGTATCCGGGTACTTGAGCGGGGGTCCGGTGTTGTTTTGGCGGTATCCATTTTTCTTTTTGTTGATTTTATAAACAGTTGATTTTTTTTACGGATGCGGTTCGTCAGCCCAGCGATCCAACCGTTTAGTCGCCTCCTACGACAAGCAAAGGATACTGTGGTGGTATTCTTAGGAAACATGTTCGTGCAATTTAGATTTACGAGACATGTGAGTGCCCCCCGACCACAGGGGACAAAAAAATTAAGTTACATCAATTTTTAAAATTTGCAATTTTCACTAAATTTTTGAATTCCCAGTTATTATACTGGGAAAAAGCATTTCCTAACAGAATTTCACTAAATTTTAAAATTAATTTATGTTTCGAAATTTTTGTATAAAATCTCAATTTGTTTTTAAAATTTGATGGAAAATTTCAAAACATTCAGAATTTATAACTATATAACTATAAGTTTTGGAAATTTTCACTAAATTTTTGAATTTGTGTAAAATAACTTTCGTTTAATAAATTTACAAAATTTCATACAATTTTAAAATTCACTAAATATATTCACGTCGAAAACTCCTTTGTTTCGAAATAGTTCTTTCGATCGCTAAGAGAACATCATGTACGCAGAGTATATTTCCAAAATTAATTACAGAATTTCATAAAAATTTTGAAATAAATTTATATTTTAAAATATGAGAATTTGGTAAACAAATCAAATAATATGATAAAAATCAGGGCGTTGTTTTTATTTCCAATTTATCCAATTATAAGAAAATCGATAATTTTTACTCTCTATGGATTATCGAATTCGACTATTTTTAAATATGAAATAAAAACAACTCTCTAATTTGTTCACCGATCATGCATATTAATTATTTCATAGAAATTGATAAACTGTGTTTAGTTGTTTAGTTTTGGGACTAAAGAAAATTGGCACTTTGCGATAACAATTTTTGTTATCAACAACAATTTTTTCTTTCAAATTTTACAAATTGCAGTGAAAAAATTAATTTTTTCATTACGTTGTGAAATAATTAAGTTCGATTATATCTCGATTAAACTAATACCGTTCTATGATTTTATCAAATCTGGTCCTTCTCATTGAATTGGAACTGAGTTTGTTTTTTCGTTAGTCGCCTTCTTGGTACTGAACTGTATATATAGGTATTTAAAATGCCAAACCTGTTCAATTGGTCATAAACTACATAGTTCAATAATAAAATAAGTTTTCTTACACAATTTCACTAAAAATTTGAACATAATTAACATAGGTATGTACTTACATATACAAATTTCAAACCATTACAGACAGCCAAATTTTGATTGCGCGACGTGCTCTCAATATTTCGTTTTATTCTTGACTAAACCCAATTGTTTCTATTTGTGTTTGTTTCCTATTTATAGTAAACTTATTAGGAGAGAGCTATAGTGAATTTATAAGAAGGAACCCGAATATTTATAGAATTTTGGTACTTAGGGCATTAGTGGTAATGTAATTCGAAATTGATTTTGGAAGTCGAATTGACATTTAAATTTTCAATTTAAATTTTGATATTTAGATTTGGTTTTGTCAATTTAATTATAAGAAAATCGATAGAAAGAGATTAAAAATTAAAAACCAAATCTTATGTCAATTTCTATGTCGTTCAATGCAAATAAAACAAAAAATTTCTCTTGGGTATCATTGTGTGATTCCTCTAAACGTACGTAAAGCAATGCCAGATTTTAAACATTGTTTCAAGCTTATCGGACACTTTAAAAAATAAAACGGATGTAGATTCCAGCGGCTGTATAGGAGAATCAAGCGAATACTGAAGCATGAAAGGAGCCAGCAGATGAATCAGATAATTCCAGATAGTTTTGATAATAACCATAATGAATAGACACCGGATACAGAAAGCACTCCAAATTTCGTTTTCACAAAATCATGCGGTTGAATTCAAATGGATCTTTGTGCTAGTGCTACGCCATACAAAATATTTTTTAAGTTGTAAACAGAAGAAATTCTTGAAACCTTTGTTGGGTGTACGTGTACCAACAAATTTAACGGATCTGGTATAGATGAAATTAAAAATTAAAAATTGAGCAGGCTAATTTGAATCCTGTAGAAGTAGTGGCCTTAAATAATAACATATCAGGCGTTGACAATAGTGACCAGCTGTTATTTTAGTTCCAGAAAAACGATACGTTGGTATTAATTGGTGAATTTTAATCTTCTTAATGTCACAATGTGGAATGCATCTCAGAAACATACAAATGAAAAAAATTCGCAAGTTCCGAACATCATTTATTAAATATCATCAAAAGTACATTGGCAATGATTTCTGATTTATTTACAATCCATACCTAATTTTTTTCAATTGGCTATATTATCAGAATCGTTCGTAGGAGACAGTATTGCAGAGAACCCAGGTTTATCGATTTCACATTTTCAACCATTTAACGACCACATGGCGAATTTTACGCAAACATTTATCTTTACATGCTGCGGATGATTCTATCTAAATATTATGAGACATCCATTCCTGTACATCAGGTGTTCCTGGATTTCCGGCAGGCCTATATATGACTCGATCAATCGAGAGAGTTTGTGGTCTGCCCTGGTCTACCTAGGAAAGCCAACAAAATTGGTACGACTGTGTATAGGATGACAGTGACGCAGTCTCAATGCTGTGTTAAGGTTGAGAACATGCTATCAAGAATTTTTGCAGTTAGCTCGGGTGTTCGGCAGGAAGATGCTCTGTCCTCGATACTCTTAAATCTCATGTTGGAGTACATCTTTCGTAAAACGGAGAGCCACCATATAGTAGGCGCAGAGGCCGTTGCAGGCGACGATGGCTCCACGATGTAGAGAACGACTTGGCCTCTTCAGATTGCCTTAGACAGTATGAAAACCATACTCAGGATCGAAATTGTTGGAGCCAAATAGTTGACTCAGTAAGGGGCCAGTAATGGCCTTTAAAAACTGATTATTATTAATATCTTTACATCCTTTACACACTAAGATCATTCTCAACGTCGACAATTTGTAGATTGAATTGATAAAGTAATGGTTTTTCCAAAAAAAAATATTAAGATCATTTCATTTGTCTGGCTACGTAAACAAACAAAATTATCGCATTTGGACATCTGAAAATCCAATGCCTGTTGTTGAACAGTTATTGCATTCTCCTCATGTGACTGTATGGTGCGCTCTATGGGCCGGAGGCATCTTTGATTCGCATTATACGGCGCTACATATCATAAGGCCAATGAAATAATCGGTTTATTGAATGGCTATATGTGAAAGATAAGTTTTATGAGAATAACCTATACATACTAATCGAAGGTCTTAAAACCAATATCGAACGTGTCATTCGTGAGATAGGGTTGCAATTATGAAAAATGTGATCGAAAAGTAGGTCGACCAAATAATCAATGTGCTCGTGGTTGAAAGACCCTGTAGCAGCGGAGTTATGATCAAATACGATTTAGAGACGTTTTATCAAGAAAAAATTTAGAAAGCCGCTAGGGCGTGGTCACCTTAGACAAATAACATAACAAAAATTAGATCTAAACGGAGTATAGCTTCATTTAGTGAGGTCATACCGTTGCAGCAGGACGGCGACGATGGCTCCACGATGTAGAGAACGACTTGGCCTCTTCAGATTGTCTTAGACAATATGAAGACCATACTCAGGATCGAAATTGTTGGAGCCAAATTGTTGACTCAGTAAGGGGCCAGTACCGAGCAAATAGCGCAGTGGTTAAAGCTGCGACGTTTGGATTGGCAGGAACCGGGTTCGAATCCCAACAGAGGCCGGCTGCAAAAGGGATTTTTCATCTCCCGATTACGATCGGTGATTAAATTGAAAACATCTATGACCCTCTGTTCGAATGTAGAACTCATGGGCCGACCCATCTTTCATGTCACTGTACAGGGTGACATGGAGCTATGCAATGCGCAGGTGGTATACTGTACTTGTGTGAATGGGATGAATGAATGGATTGAATGAATGTTGTGTGAATGTAAGGTAAGGCTATGGACCGTAAAAGTGTCTATGCCAAGTCCTTTTTAAAAAAAAAAAAAAAAAAAAAAGGGGCCAGTAATGGCCTTTAAAAACTGATTATTATTAATATCTTTACATCCTTTACACACTAAGATCATTCTCAACGTCGACAATTTGTAGATTGAATTGAAAAAGTAATGGTTTTTCCAAAAAAAAATATTAAGATCATTTCATTTGTCTGGCTACGTAAACAAACAAAATTGTCGCATTTGGACATCTGAAAATCCAATGCCTGTTGTTGAACAGTTATTATATTCTCCTCATTTGACTGTATGGTGCGCTCTATGGACCGGAGGCATCTTTGATTCTCATTATACGGCGCTTCATATCATAAGGCCAATGAAATAATCGGTTTATTGAATGGCTATATGTGAAAGATAAGTTTTATGAGAATAACCTACATACTAATCGAAGGTCTTAAAACCAATATCGAACGTGTCATTCGTGAGATAGGGTTGCAATTATGAAAAATGTGATCAAAAAGTAGGTCGACCAAATAATCAATGTGCTCGTGGTTGAAAGACCCTGTAGCAGCGGAGTTATGATCAAATACGATTTAGAGACGTTTTATCAAGAAAAAATTTAGAAAGCCGTTAGGGTGTGGTCACCTTAGACAAATAACATAACAAAAATTAGATCTAAACGGAGTATAGCTTCATTTAGTGAGGTCATACCGTTGCAGCAGGACGCGGAACTCGAAGACAACCACCAATGTCAAGTGGTTCATCTCAGAAAAGTGTCCTTTTATTGCGTAAGTAATATTTTTGTATTAATGCTCTAAAGAGGCCCAGTAAATTTTCCTTTTAAAGCTATCAAACTATGGTTTAACCTCGGTAAGCGCACGATAATTTCTAATCTACATTTTAAAAATCTTCTTTGAACATGTCGCGTAACTTAAATTTTGAAATAATAATTTGAATTTGATTTTTTGTGTTGCAACTGTAGGATCGCGAGTTTTTACCTATAAGATAGAGAACTATTAAAACAAACTCATATACCGTATATAAGTCGAAATTTTACTTGACCATCACGCCAGAATTTAATTAATTTTTTTTTATAGTTCGACAACGCAAGTATAAACCGTATATACGCATTTTTGTGTCAAAATAATAATATTTATGTATCAACTTCCGTTACAAGTTTTGCAACATATCATACATTTCTAATCTGTGAAATATGAAATTTATTTCATGCGTTGTATATACATACTTGTATATGTATGTGATTTATTGTCCCGGAAATAAAAAACCGCAACAACGACAGTCAACAATATTGTTCGACATATTTTAGTTGACGTCAAATTTTATGTTATTTATTTCGAATAACACCGAGGGTTTGATTTTATTTTTTTTTTGATTTCCCCCGAAATGATCAAGTACACATACGCATAGATATATAATTTGTTCGCGTCATATGTACGAGTATATGTATGTACGTATTAACAATTTACCAAAGTTTTTGGATTTTAATGAATTTTTGTGGAACTTCATCAAATTTATATATCAACATACGCAGTGCCATGTTAAAGAGGATATATGTGGCTTCTCGACCGAATATATATATAAATACACACACACACACATATATATATGTTTACGTACGCCATATACATATTTTATCTTCCACCTCATTGAACTCTGTCTGAATGAACCGAGGCACCCACAGTAATTTTTGTTAATTTAGCATTCATTATACAGATATACAAAAAAATAATGCCTATGTTTTAATTCATGCGATTCCATTTCATTTCAATTTCATGTGTAATTTGACCATTGATTTATTTTATTATATTCTGACATATTGCCTTTTTAAACAGAAACATCCCCAGATCATTAATGAACACACAACGCACATATATAAATACTCCATCTATAATTTTTGTGCTTTTGGGTGTGTGTGTGTGTCTGTGTGTTATTTTAAACATTGAATTATATTGCGGTTCATCACACCACCCACTTCTATATTTACGGCATATACATACATATTAAACATACCCGAACACTCATCTCACAAAACTGACCCTAAATAAATTAATTTTACCCTATTTGATTAAACTATCCCTTAAAGTTTGTTTTGTTATGTTTGACAAATTTAGAAGAGTTTTTAATGATTAAAAATACAAAAAAAAATAAAAAAACTTTTTAGTCTAAATTGGATACTTGTCTAACATTTTTTTTCCTAGTTTCCTAGTTCTGGACTTTTTTTAATTTTTGTTCTAATCATTTACATATATGATACATGTACATATGTGGTGGTGGTACCTTGTTTTACTGACTTTTCATATTTATTTTACAAACATCAAAAAAATTAAAATTTTCTATGTCCAAATTATTAATTCACAGTGGTGTGATGGTTATGGACAATTATTGTATGGTAACTATTCACCAACTAATCGTCCATGTATGTAACTTTGTACCTATAAACAAATATTTAAACAGGACATGGATAAAAAGTTGTCCACAAATATTAGAGAGCTTTATAGAGCTGGCAAAATAATTTCTAAGTTATTTCACCATGGCTCTGAGATGGCAGAACTTTTAAGCATCTCATGAATTTTGAACATTTCTTTCATTATAGAAGAATTTACCGAATGAATGAATAAAAATTAAAAAAAATTTAAACAGATTTTAATAAGATTTTTTGCTCTGCAGTCGAATTGGATTGATATTTGTTTGCTTTAAACCTGCGAAATAACCAATGTCAATGCGTCGCTACTATAGCTTTTTGGAATCGTCACCAAGCCCAGTGTCAATTTGTGTTTTCTATACTCAAACGGCAAATTAAAAGGTTATGGGCCCAGATCACTGTGAAATACGAAGTTATATTTACAAATAAGTCAATGATTTGCAATAATTGGGAAAATTTTAAAGTGACAGCGTATTTACAGCATGAGTTATTGTGTTCATGCATTGAAAATTCCGAAGCAGCGCAGGTGGCTAGAATTACTGACCCTGAAAAATAAAAATACTTATTCAAGCGGATGTCAAAGCAATTAACACGAAATTAATTAAATTGAGCAAGTGTGGGATCAACCGAAATGAGTTTTTCAAAATGATGGATTATCTCGACGGGTAACGTGAATGAGAAAAACAATCACAACTGAATTGGTTGAGTGTAAATCCATGAAAGAATACGTCAGTGCAGCTGAAACAATAACGGAAATGTTAAATGACATTAAATATGAAATTTTAGAAGAATGGAATGATTCATCCTTGCTAGCTGGTCGGATAGATTTAACCCAATACGATTATGCCTATATAGAAATTTCTGGTGTAATGAATTAGGCTATTTTGCGAATAAATACGTAAGCAAAAAACAGTCTTTGATAATAAGAGTAGGTTGTTGTCAGTACTCACGGCAAGTGTTTGAAACCAAATGAAGAATGGATTATGGATGATGCATATAGGCTCATATCAAAGATTATTGTTTCGATAGAGACGGAAAACCTAAATTTGAATTACGTGTTAACGAACCTGTATTAAGTGCCAATTTGGTATATGTCACTCAATTGCGAAAAACGGAAAAAACTTTGTTTTTGAGTAGTTCTAAAATATTGGATAACGAAGCAAATACTTGATCCCTACAGCCGCGTCTCTAGTGGGAGATTTGTATGATATCATTTTGTGGCATAGCACAAATTTTTAAGTACACCAGCAGTGATAATAAATTCGAACTTTGTTTTCGACGTAAACATTACACAAATCCATTTCCGCCTTCGACGATCGGTGACAAACTGGATGTACAATGTACTAAACATTGTGATCAAAACATTCGTTAATGTTCTTAAAAAAAGACTGAAACTTTTTCTGTTTTCAAGAAGTTCAATGCCCTATTGAAAATGAAACTGGCACCAAATACAAAATGGTTTCCGAATACCAATTATGAACCAAGAAATATGTGAATTTCAATTTTTTTAAGTATTTGGTTCGAAGACTAAGAAGTGGCTGAGCAACACATAATGGTCGAGTAGGGCAACACTAAACAGTATCACTAGAGATGCATTTTCAAGTCATTTCAGAATGAATAATTAATATTGAGATTTCAAGTACCTATATAGGGATTATGGCGATGGGGTTTTATGACTGGATCATGAAAGACTAAAATAAGACTCAATAAAATAAATCGGTGAAATCGAAGAGATAAGAAACATATAGGGAAGTATAAGGAGTAATTGCTCCGCTTTCCTCCAATATGCATTATTATCACGTCCTTTAACTCTTCCATTGTTGCTGGCTTATTTGCAGATAGAACTTACTTTTGAGATAACCTCATAAAGAAAGAAGTCCAAGGGTATCAAATGGCACGATCTCAGTCGCCAATTGTACTTGCTGTTTCGCGAGATAATGTGTGTCATAGCCCATCACCTACCTTATCTTGCTAATCAAACTATTTGGAATTGCTTAAATGGTAATTCTCAAGTTTACTATAACATTAGTATAATGTCTTAAATTTTCAATTCTTACTACCTGTGCAAATGCTCTTTTTGTTCTTTTTTGGAAGATTTTATTTGTTGCACTAATTTCATCCGATTTTGTAGAGTTTGACGTGCCTTATTTTCTGTAGCGGTTTGGTACTTTGCATCCTCAGTAACTGACTAGGTACGTGCATTTTTGTGGTGCATCTCTTTCTAGTATATACAGGATTCTGTTGGGTGCTTCCCTTTTAGTTGAGGTCATCTGAATATGGTTTTCTTTGAAACGGATTTGATGTTTCCTGATTATACAATAGATGGCCTTAATCAAAATCCACATGGCCAATCTCCATTGAGGGGTATCACCTGGGGTATTTTCTCCTTTGGTTGTGTACACTGGATAGTTTTGGGTGACTATCCGCTATACTATAAAACTATTATATCCTTTGTCCACGCTGTTTTTATATAGTATTAATTAAGGATTCTCTGTCTTGAAACTGTGCTCGGTTTGCGTAAACCACTCTAACTAACCATCCTCAAATATTTTCGATTATATTTAAGTCCGGGGAGTAGCTATGGCAAGAGTTCCACGTTTTGGGCTTGGATCTAGGATGTAATTAATTTTGGGGTTAAAGAATTTCCAAAATTTAGTTATACATTTTCAATTCAATACTTTCAAGATTATTTATGGTTGGGATATTATCGATTTTATAAGAAATACACTAAAATCGCCCAATGATTCACAGTTTAAAATTCCACAAAATACACCTAATATAAAGCTTTTGGTTACTGTATTAGCATGTGGCCACATTTCTTTTAATGGTGAAGATATAATATCCACAAAGTGAGCACAACATGTAAAGGTGCCAACTTTAGTAATTTGTTTAAATTGACTGTTTGTATTGAATCATACATCTTAAGTAAAATCCATGTGCTCTGAAATTGTCATTGCATTGGAACAGCAGAATAGATTTTATAAGTGCCCAAGACCAATCAGTGACAAACAATTTTCGGTTAAATTCTTTTGGTATGTTTTCTTTTAGATCATCTAAAAACCGTTTAATTACTAAGGAATCATGCTTTGAAAAAATTAGCTATACTATCAGGATGAAATGGTTGTTAATACTCGTATTGACTACGCAGGCATAGTAAAGTATGCGCTTATAACTAAGGGTGTTTTATATAAAATCGATAACTTATCCTCTGAGGGTTGCACTAATAATAATAAATATAAATTTGTTTTATAGAAACAGCTGATTGAATATTCTTTTCATCTATAGTTATTTAACATGTGATATCAGCAACAATTTATATCCATTAATTAAAATTCATAAATGAATTTAAAGAAATTTATATAACTTTTATTATCAATATTTCGGACTAAATGCCCATTTTCAAGATCTATACAGAACAGAAATAAGTATAATTAAAATTTAAAATTCTACAATTTCTATAGCTTAAATAAGTAAACATAAATGTACATGTAAATATAATTTTCAAAAAAGTTAAAAAATAAATTTAAAAAATAAGATAACTTACATAAAATTAAAAAATTCTTAAATAGAATATATATGTATAACAACAACATTAACATAATTTATAAATAAATCCATATTAAAAATTTAAATTATTATTAAATAAAAATTGTAAAACACTAATAGTGCTTGTTGGTTGTCACAGATCAATTAATCCTACTTTGAAATATACATTCCTACCTAAATTTATGCATATACAGAATATAAGTATATAAGCCTAGCGCGCAAAGTTTTCCGCGCTAAAAACTCATATATACATATAATACATACAAAGTATACCTGACTAGGTATTACAATATAAAATAATATATATAAATACATATAAGTACACTTGGGTATATACTTGTACTAGATATATATAGACCCACATTTATATATACAAATATACATACACATAAATATACGTATATATCCATCTAAAATAAAAATATAAAATAAAATACAAAAACTTGACAATTGTCAACCAACAAGTCCATAAGTATGTACAAAAAAAATATAGATAGAAGAAATAGATACCATTATCGATGTGATGTAATTAATTATAAGCACAACAAGAACATCTGACTGTTTGTTATGACCTAGATTCATTATTACGGTACAAATTATATATAATAAAAATAAAAATGTTAGCTCAAAAATTAAACAAATGTGTCTTCACTATAATGCAATACTAATGAGGATGGTTGTTAACTTGGAATTTTTAAATTACTGATTTATTCATAAAAAGGTTGGATAGGTGGTGTTAAAACTACGTTTATATCTAATTTATTTTTTACGTTTCGTATTATAAATTCTGATTGTCTTTTTAAATTCTTCACATAAATTATTGGTATCTGTTTTAAAATTAATGTTATGACGTAAATTGGATGTAATTTGGGCTGATTCTAAGATAAGCCTATTTTGTTTATTATTTTCTTTGTGGATAATTCTTGCTTCATGAAAATTAAACTTATGATCATTCTCTAGTGAATGAATAGCAAGGGATGTAGTACGGCTTTTGCATCTCACATCACTTTGATGCTTCTGGATCCTTAAACGCAATTTATTACTTGTTTCGCCAACATATAATTTACCACATTCACACGGAATTTCATACACTATGTTATGATGTTGATCAATAGGTATTTTGTCTTTTAATTTTGAATATGATCTATACATTTTATTAGGAATTTTATATCCTATTTTGAAATTTTGATTATCTGTTGGTTTAATTATTTTAACAATCTGCTGTGATAAATGATGGACATAAGTCATACTATTGAATATATTAGTTATGGGCTCAGTATTAATTATAGTGTTATTGTGAACATTATGGTTGTGATTGTTAGTGGAAAGATGTTTGGCTTTTAAAATTGCTTTTTTAATTATATTGTGTGGGTAGTTGTTTTTATGTAGAATATCTGTAATGGTTTTAATGTTGTCGCTATAAAATTGAATATTAGATAATGACAATACTCTGCGGGCAAAAGACACTGCTAAGTTAAACTTCATGTTAGATGGATGTGATGAAATGAAGTTCAACATGCGGTCTGAACTTGTAGCCTTTTTGAACCAACAAGTTTTAATTTTGCATTGGTTCCTTATTAGAGTCATATCCAAAAATGGTATAGCACAATCTAATTCTTCTTCAACTGTAAAATTAATATGTTGGTCAAAAGTATGAAATTTTTCTAAAGTATTATTAATATATTGTCGTGGGATTGCAAGGATAACATCATCAACATACTTCTTTATCAGTGTCGGTTGGTGTTCTAGTAGCGGTAAACATTTATTAAACAATCTTTCCATAACCAAGTCCGCAAGTATCGGTGATAATGGATTACCCATAGCAAGACCAAATTTTTGTTTATAAATGATATTATTGAATTTAAAGTAATTATTGTTATCTATGACATAATTTAATAGTTTCAAAAAAGTATCAATATCAAAATCCGTAGCAAATTTTATTTCTTCCCATCTTCTTCTAACTTCTTTTATGGCTATTTCGGTTGGAATATTAGTAAAAAGTGATATAACATCAAATGAAACAAGAATATCATCATGGTTGGAGTGTTAGGTTATCAATGATATCTTTCAACTCATATGAATTTTTAACATTATATGGACTATCAATGGTTAAGTTTCTAAGTATTTGGCACAAATATTTAGCTAACGCATAACACGGTGAATTGATAGTCGATACAATAGGCCTTACAGGATGTCCTTGTTTATGTATTTTAGGTAGGCCATACATTCTAGGTGCAGTTGAATTTTTGACAACCATTGTTTTCATCAAACCACTACCGATATTTAATTTATTCAATAGTTTGGTCAATTCATTAGTGACCTTAGTTGTAGGGTCTCTATTTAATGTTTCATATGTGTTAGTATCACTTAATAACATTTGTATTTTTTCTTCGTATTCGGCTCTCATCATGACTACAGTTTTTTTGCTTTTATCACTTTCAACGACAATAATATCATTATTCGACTTCAAGAAACGTCCCAAATTAATATTTGCTTTATTGATGAAACTACTATGTGGATCTTTATAGCTATTCATATTACTCTTCATATATTTATTCATCGTTAAAGACACTAATTCACGTTTTTGATGCTTTAAAACAAGATTGTCCGTATTAATAATATTCTCAACATCTGCTAATAGTGAAAAGCATGGAAAGTTATAATTATTGGATGGTAAAGCAAACTTCGGGCCAAAGGAAAGCAATGTTTTCACGTCATTAGGGATTTCAATGTTAGTTAGATTAATAATATAGTTTTCATTATATATAATTTGACACTGTTCAGAAACACTAATGTTATTAAATTTATTGGTCAATCTAATCTTATGTAAGTCATGCATGATCTTATTGTGCTCAAATTGTAAATATTTAAGAAATTGATAATCATTAGAAATAAGACTCACCGATAAAATATTATCTAATATAACTAGTTCTTCTATCATACCTTCCAGTTGTTTAATACAAATTTTGATTTCTAAATTTAATAATTGTTTGATCACTTTGTCACGTATTTTCCTGGTTTGTTCAATAAAATGTGGAAATCCATGGTGCTTAATATTAATTCCCTTTGTTTTGTTTTGCAGAAAAGTCGGGAATGTATCACATCTTCTGCAAAACAAAACAAAGGGAATTAATATTAAGCACCAAATCCCTAATGACTTTTTTGAAACTATTAAATTATGTCATAGATAACAATAATTACTTTAAATTCAATAATATCATTTATAAACAAAAATTTGGTCTTGCTATGGGTAATCCATTATCACCGATACTTGCGGACTTGGTTATGGAAAGATTGTTTAATAAATGTTTACCGCTACTAGAACACCAACCGACACTGATAAAGAAGTATGTTGATGATGTTATCCTTGCAATCCCACGACAATATATTAATAATACTTTAGAAAAATTTCATACTTTTGACCAACATATTAATTTTACAGTTGAAGATTGTGCTATACCATTTTTGGATATGACTCTAATAAGGAACCAATGCAAAATTAAAACTTGTTGGTTCAAAAAGGCTACAAGTTCAGACCGCATGTTGAACTTCATTTCATCACATCCATCTAACATGAAGTTTAACTTAGCAGTGTCTTTTGCCCGCAGAGTATTGTCATTATCTAATATTCAATTTTATAGCGACAACATTAAAACCATTACAGATATTCTACATAAAAACAACTACCCACACAATATAATTAAAAAAGCAATTTTAAAAGCCAAACATCTTTCCACTAACAATCACAACCATAATGTTCACAATAACACTATAATTAATACTGAGCCCATAACTAATATATTCAATAGTATGACTTATGTCCATCATTTATCACAGCAGATTGTTAAAATAATTAAACCAACAGATAATCAAAATTTCAAAATAGGATATAAAATTCCTAATAAAATGTATAGATCATATTCAAAATTAAAAGACAAAATACCTATTGATCAACATCATAACATAGTGTATGAAATTCCGTGTGAATGTGGTAAATTATATGTTGGCGAAACAAGTAATAAATTGCGTTTAAGGATCCAGAAGCATCAAAGTGATGTGAGATGCAAAAGCCGTACTACAGCCCTTGCTATTCATTCACTATAGAGAATGATCATAAGTTTAATTTTCATGAAGCAAGAATTATCCACAAAGAAAATAATAAACAAAATAGGCTTATCTTAGAATCAGCCCAAATTACATCCAATTTACGTCATAACATTAATTTTAAAACAGATACCAATAATTTATGTGAAGAATTTAAAAAGACAATCAGAATTTATAATACGAAACGTAAAAAATAAATTAGATATAAACGTAGTTTTAACACCACCTATCCAACCTTTTTATGAATAAATCAGTAATTTAAAAATTCCAAGTTAACAACCATCCTCATTAGTATTGCATTATAGTGAAGACACATTTGTTTAATTTTTGAGCTAACATTTTTATTTTTATTATATATAATTTGTACCGTAATAATGAATCTAGGTCATAACAAACAGTCAGATGTTCTTGTTGTGCTTATAATTAATTACATCACATCGATAATGGTATCTATTTCTTCTATCTATATTTTTTTTGTACATACTTATGGACTTGTTGGTTGACAATTGTCAAGTTTTTGTATTTTATTTTATATTTTTATTTTAGATGGATATATACGTATATTTATGTGTATGTATATTTGTATATATAAATGTGGGTCTATATATATCTAGTACAAGTATATACCCAAGTGTACTTATATGTATTTATATATATTATTTTATATTGTAATACCTAGTCAGGTATACTTTGTATGTATTATATGTATATATGAGTTTTTAGCGCGGAAAACTTTGCGCACTAGGCTTATATACTTATATTCTGTATATGCATAAATTTAGGTAGGAATGTATATTTCAAAGTAGGATTAATTGATCTGTGACAACCAACAAGCACTATTAGTGTTTTACAATTTTTATTTAATAATAATTTAAATTTTTAATATGGATTTATTTATAAATTATGTTAATGTTGTTGTTATACATATATATTCTATTTAAGAATTTTTTAATTTTATGTAAGTTATCTTATTTTTTAAATTTATTTTTTAACTTTTTTGAAAATTATATTTACATGTACATTTATGTTTACTTATTTAAGCTATAGAAATTGTAGAATTTTAAATTTTAATTATACTTATTTCTGTTCTGTATAGATCTTGAAAATGGGCATTTAGTCCGAAATATTGATAATAAAAGTTATATAAATTTCTTTAAATTCATTTATGAATTTTAATTAATGGATATAAATTGTTGCTGATATCACATGTTAAATAACTATAGATGAAAATAATAATAAATAACCGTAAATAATCTTAAAAGTATACACAATGAGATGGTATACTCAGATTTATCTAGGTATCTCTATTGGATCACCTGTTCATGACCATCAAATATACTCCTACTATACACTTTCATTGTAAAGGGTGTTTCTACGATATTCATGTTTTACGATACACCCACGTATAAATCAATTCTCTGCAAGACTTCTGCAAGACGTTCATATCTGCAAGACGTTCATATACTCAGCAGAATTAAATATATACAACCATCAGTTCGAATTGACTCATTTAGATGGTCAATGGTAGTGGGGAAATAATTATTACAAAAGTTATGGTCATTGAAGGTTAGTTGGGATGAATGGCTCTTCCAATGGCATACCATACTTATTGGGCTAATTATCTAGGTGAACTCCCAATATTAGCTCATTTAAACGTTCCACGTCATTTATTTAATGGTAGCGAGAAATATCCAGGAATTCAATTGCATGGTTTCGCTGATGCCACCGAAAATGCTTATGGTGCCGCCATCTATATACGTCTTTTAGGTTATGCAAGTTACACTGCTTATTTAATGTGTTCAAAATCTCGGGTTGCTCCTTTGAAGCACGTTACTTAGCCTTGATTAGAATTTTGTGCAGCACAACTTTTGACCAAACTCATGCAAAAGGTTTTTAGTGGTATGTATTAAACTTTAAGGTTGAAGTATGCTATTACTGGGCGGATTTTATAATAACTCTTCATTAGACTAAATCGTCATCTTCCAAATAGAAAATCGACGTGGCACACCGTGTGTCCGATATTCAAGCAAGATCTGATTCTAATAAATGGCTGCACGTAATGTCAAAATTAAACCCAGCCGATTTGATTTCAAGAGGGACTTTCCCTGCATAATTAATGAATTCTGAACGTTGGTGGTTTGGACCTAATTTTCTTCATTCATCAATTGAGGGTTGGTATAATTTAGAACAACTTACAGAATTAACTGAGGTCATCGAAGAAAAAAACGTTACTGTTGTGACTGCAAGCGCTGAACTAGCGAGTTATCTTTTGGATCGAATGCATGGCAAAAATTCTTTGGTGACAATACAAAATGAAAAATACAAAAATCCAAGAACAATTGGACCTCTGAATGCCGCGTAAGAAGTAAAAAATAGTTTGAATACAATTCTACGCCTGGTTCAATCCACCAGCTTTCCAATAGAATATAAGGGATTAGTAGAACCTGGTTTTCAAGTTCGATATTCATTACTAAAATCACTTC
The DNA here is from genome assembly GCA_951394425.1 of Tipula unca. Taxonomy (NCBI): domain Eukaryota; kingdom Metazoa; phylum Arthropoda; class Insecta; order Diptera; family Tipulidae; genus Tipula; species Tipula unca. The sequence continues at coordinate 214,100,160 of OX596380.1, forward strand.
CATTATTTATGGATCAACAACACATAATTAGTTTTGGTGGTCGCTTAAAATTCGCCGCAATTTCTTATACATCACGGCATCCAGCATTACTACCAAACAATCATTATTTACCACCACACTAATGAGTTTCATCCCCAAAAAGCACTTACACGTTGGTCCACAAACACTTTTAGCAACCGTACAATCTTACTGGCCGATAAACGAAAAACAGCTTGCCAAAAAGGTTTACAGGTTATGTGTAATGTGTTGCCGTGTAAAACCAAAATTTCCTGAACAACTTATGGCAGATTTACCACCAGAACGAGTCAATCCAGCATCACCATTTTATAACGTTGGTATAGATTATGCAGGACCGTTGTTTATCCACAATCGCATACGCGGAAAGATTCCGACTAAGACATATTTGGCAGTTTTTGTATGTCTTGCTACAAGGATCCGTGCATCCGGAATTCGCCTCAGACCTTACTTCTGCTTCATTCATCGGTGCATTTCGACGTGTTATAGCTACAAGAGGACTATGCAAAACGGTGTTCTCTCTGATTTACACGATTTGTTTAAGATGCTTCAAGATGCAGATTTTCATGCACAACAGAAGACCAAATTACCTGGAAATTATCACCACATTTCGGCGGTATATATGAAGCTGTTGTAAAATCAGCTAAATATCATATTCGTCGCACCATGGTAAACGCTAACTTAACTTATGATAACTTTAACACATTGCGATAAAACAAGTGCAAGCTGTACTAAATTCGCGTCCCATCACTCCTCTTACTATAGAGTATAGATGATAGTTTGGAAATATTAACGTTTGCTCATTTCCTGATACTTCAACCGTTAACTGCTATACCTGAGCCAAAGAAAATCAACCATGATGACATAAAGTATGCTAAAAGCTGGGAATTAGTAAACCTCCTATACAAACAATTCTGGTCAAGGTGGTCAACTGATTATTTGCAGCAACTGCAACACCGATTTTATTGGAAGAGCATCGTCAATCTCTGTCCACTTCCAGTAAATGGCATTCGTAATTGCTTATCAACAATATTCTCACATAAATTTAAAATTTACCGAGCAAATAGCGCAATGACTAAAGCTGCGACGTTTGGATCGGGAGGTACTGGGTTCGAATCCCAACAGAAGCGGGAAAATTTCATTCTAAAATCGCATCCATAGCGCAACGAAATATACAATTCAACTTTCTACGAAACGGAAAATGCTCCGCTTCATTAACAGTTGGCTTTATTCAAATTCCGCGCAGTGTACACATACATGTACAAATATGTCTCATAAACAAAATAAAATAATAATTGGGGCCTTTTTTGAAAAAAATGAATTTTATTTGTTTCAATTTACATATGTGCTTTTCTATACACCATAAGTAATAAATAATTTTCTTAAAGAAACTTGAAACTTAGCGGTCATCACAGCTCAAGTATAATAAGCGGAGCGTGATCAATTCGGAAAATGCTTCGTGTAATCCTTTTTTTTTATCATTCTTGAATGCAGGTTATGTCAGTAACATGAATGACTTTTTATCATAACATGCGGGTTACATATATTTTGCATACATCAAAAACATATTGTTGTTCGAAAATTTAATATAATTACACCCCTAAAAATTATTATGCAAAATCATTTAAACGGCTCTCGTTCACCAACATATATACATATATACGTACATATGTCCTTTTGAGACTAATCTATCACTATCTACTGTACAGATATATAAATAGAGAATGCTAATAATAATAATAATTATAACTTTTAATTTTAACTATATAGTGTTATTACTATTCTTGTTTTGTTATTTTATTTTATTTTATTATTATTGTAGTTATCTAACACAAACAACAACAGCAACAACAAATAAACAAACAGAAAAATTATACAAAGAAAATGTTAGGAAAATTTTAAAATTGAAAATGTTTGCTTTATTACCAGGGGAATGATGCTGCTGTGTTGTTTTGTTTTGCGTGTATGTATGTGTGTGTGTGTGTGTGTATTGTGTTTCCCCATAAGAAAAATTAGCCTAAGTCAACATTTCTATGTTTTGTGTTACGTACATATATATGTTGTAAATATAATATGTAAAGGGAAAGTTTTGTGTGCTATATCTACATATGTACGTATCTGCTATCTACTTATGTGTAACTGTTGTTGTTGTTGTCAACTGTTTGACTCTTATACATAATTTTTTTGGTTTTTTGTTGTTATGTGTGTACAGTCGTACTCTGGTGTTATCACAAAATTTTCATCTAATTTTCTGTACTGTAATATGAAATGGAAAATTATGTGAATTATATTGTTTATCCTGTCATTTATTACCGAATCTCTTCTCGTTTACTATACGTGCACTAAAAATGTGTTGAGACAATTTTGATTCGAAAAATATGTAATTTTCATATATGGTTGTTGAAATTATGCTGGAAATGTGATAAGGCTTTTCCATATTGTTTTCATATATACATATATACTTTTATGTTAATATTTGTTTAATTTGTATATCGTATATATACTCGTATATATTTATAGTTTATGTTTTAGTAAAATGCCATCATACAGAGATTGCATAAAATGGTCAATTACATATACATTTAACCTCCGCTTTACATGGTTTCGCTATAGGACAGGTATGCAAATGTGCAAACCCTCGGATAACACGGTTCGTTTAACACGGTTTTCACTTTAACACGGTCGTGAAAGTGACTCGTTTAACACGATTTTAATTTTAACATAAAATCCTCAACCAATTTACCGTTAACGTACATATGTATGTACCAACAAAATTTCGGTGAATAACCGAGTTTTATTTAATTCTGCTGTCTATTTTACGAATGTAATGTAAAATGAATGTGTTGTTGGTGGTAAAAGGTAAAAAAAATAATTTGAACGCACAATACCAAAACCAATGAACTACGAGACCATACAAACTAGAATCAATGGATAAAAAACTAAGTGCAACGTGTTAAAGAAAAAGACAATTTCTTTGGGCGAGAAAGTGGTTACTTTAGATCAACTACAAAAAGGAAAGGGTTCAACCGCTGTTGCTAAAGCGTTAAGTTACAATGAAGCAACTATAAGAACAATTTTAAAAAATGAAAAAAATCATCCGAAAAAGCGTTAAAACTACATCATCCATCAGTTCAAAAAAAAACCTCTCGTCCGCGAGACTCAAATATGGAAATCATGGAAAAAGCGTTAATGATTTGGATCGAGGACAACACACAAAAAAGGATGCCTCATATACAATGAGTTAAAGAATCAAGCTTGGTTCGTGGTGGTTTGAGCGATTTAAAAAGCGTTTCTCTTTGCATAATGTTAAACTTCAAGGATAAGTTATTTCGGCAGATAAGGTTGCCACTGAAAAATTTGCTGCAGAGCTAGCGCAAATTATCCAAGAAAATGGCTATACTGCAGACCAAGTTTTTATCGCGGACCAGACAAGTCTTTGCTGGAAAAAAATGTGGCTCATGGATTCAAAGCAGGTAATGACACCCTCCCACTGCTGTTTTGTAGTATTAGACAACGCTCCCGAACACCCTCAGGATTTAAAGCATCCAAATATTCAGGTAGTTTATCTACCACCAATTACTACGTCGCTCATTCAGCCGTTGGAACACCGGGCAATTTCAATCTTCAAGGCCTGCTATATCAGAAGATGTTTTCAGCATATTTTGGATTTAATGGATAGTGATTCTGACCTTACAGTTTCTCAGGTATGGAAGCAATTTAGCATTTTGATTTGTGTGGAAATCATTTCTTTGGCAGCTAATATAATTAAAATCATCCAATTTAAACGGCTGTTGGAAACCAATATGGCCGGAAATTGCTTCTAAGAACGTTGAAATTCCAGCAGTGAATGAAGGATACCAACAAATCGTTAACCTGTCACATGCTGTAGGGGGAGAAGGATTTGAGGACTTAACAATTGACGATATTCACGAGCTGGTAACTGAAGAAAATTATTTGACTGAACAAGATTCTATTGGGTATAGTTGATATATTAACTGATTCCGAAAGCGAACCGCCAACTCCAAAATTTACATTGACAGCAATTAAAATAATATTCGAGCTTGCTGAAAAATTAAAAAAATCATATTTTAGAGAATTACCCATCCATGGAGCGGAGTTTAAAGTTTTGACGGGAATTGGAAAATCTTTAGCACCATACAAAGAAATTCTGAAGGAACTGGATTGGACAAAAAAAGGCAGCCTCTGATTACGGAATTTAGAAAATGAAAATGATGAGAGCAGCAGTGTGAGCGATTGGGGTGAAATGTGCTAATTTCTAATAAATTTTATATGTAGATTTTGTATTTTAATGAAGTTTATGATGAGAAATTTGAATGCTTTAAAGTTTTTTATTTAATTTAATTTAATTTTTATAAATTAAGCGATTTATGTTCAATACTTTCTAAAAATAAAAAACTTACAGTATAAAATCAATGTTTTAATATTTTATGAAGAATTCAGCTATATTTGAGAACCAAACCAAATTAATTGTATGGATTCTGAGTATCGCTTAATTGCACGGCATTTATATGGAACCAAGCTACCGTGTTAAGCGGGGGTTACCGGTATACATATATGTATATCTAGATTTTTCATTTATATATTTAAAATATTTCAAAGTATTTATACAGTTTTAAAAATAAAATTGAAATTATCTTAAATATGCAAATAAAAATAAGTAAAAATGGTTTGATCAGCAAAAAATGAAAACGAGCCATTCCAGCATCCACAAAATAAAATAAAAATTCTTGAGGAGAATATTATTTTTAGATATAATCGATAATTTGATTACGAGAATGAATTCACAATTTTTGTTTAAAATAAAGAAAAAAAAATGAATGAACCGTACATCGATATATAATATTCATGATAATCTCTTATCTATTTCATAAAATCCAAAAAAGCATAAAAAAAAAACATGTATCTCAATCCTATTTTTCATCTGTATATATGTACGAGTATGTATATAGTGCACATATATGGGTACCTAAAAATAATAAATATATCCATAAACTTTATATGACAAATTTATGATATTTAACGGATTTTTTACTATAAACACTTTAATTTAGTTATAAAAATGTTTAAAGTTATTTTTATATTTTGATTACGACTATTAAAATCGATTTATAGTGCATATATACAACACATACGGTATATACGTATATATGTATAGCTACATATATTATGGTGTTCCCTTATAGTAAATATTATTGAAAACGCCTTTATATATTATTATTTGCTGCCATACATACATATATACATATGTACATACATATATATGTTTACTATTTATTATTTTTACATTTGCAAATAAACTGAAAATTTATAGCAAAACATTTTAAAATTTAGTATGGCACTTTAAAAATATAAAGAGGGCTGGTACACAAAAAAAGAAAAATAGAAAATTATTGTTGGAATTGGGGTTTAGAAAATTAAAAATTAGCATAGGTTAGTTTGGTTTTTGCTGCTGTTTTTAATAAAGTTCGTTTTTTATTGCTGTTTGCTTTTTTTTTTAACGAAAACTTTTGAATTTTAATAAGTTTTGATATAAAGGGAATTTCACCGGGGATTTACATAACAGTGATAAAATATTGTTTTTTTTTTAGTCGCAACCTAATATTATGAAACATATAAATTTCGTTGTGAAATTCAAAACATTTTTTATTTATTTAGTTGCTAATCTGTATACATTGTTGATGTCTTTCGTCTGATTAGGGACGCCCACTTAGAACTGCTTCTTATGAATTAAATAACAAAAATACTAATTTTAATTTTTAGAATTAAATAGTTAATAAATTAATTCAACCGTTTGACAAATTCGACTCGCCGAAATTCAAAACTGAGAATATACCACTATACCGAAATAAATGTACATTGAATATTTCTCTGTTACTCGTGCGACTACTATGTCGACTACTACGAGTATGTCAATTAATTTAAGTAAAAACCAAAACAAAACCGAGATCGGCACTCTACAAAGGCCGAAAACTGCGAGGGAGAACTGGGGCCGTAAAGGTGGGGCTCGCTCCACAACACCAGAGGGGGCGACTCAAGGGCATCAAAGATAGGGACCAGCGGCACCCAAGGTAAATCCATCACTGCCAGCGCAGGATCGATTAACGTTCCTCCGTCAAGCAGCGCTATCGAAAAAGTCGCTCGGCGTTCAGGATTCTGGCCAGTTCAGCTGTAACGACTGAGGTGCAGTTCCCGGCAGAGCAGAGAGAATTCGTGTTATGGCCCAAGAAAACCGTCGGCAGCGACAGCTCATGTGTCGAAAAGACAGCGGTCTCAGGATGAGCTGGAATCGGCGACACCAAATGGGTCAAACTACAGGCTGATAAATAGATTCCTTACAAGGTGCTTAAATACAAATCGTTTTGCGATATTGTGAAGGAGCGTGTGTTGGTTGGTGCTAGCCGTCGTTAACAGGAGTCATGAAGATGGGAGCATCACTGTGGAATAATGGAGATTAGTATATAACGCACTTTTCTCGGTTTTCAGGACACCCTCCATCCTGTATAGATGCGGAATGGTATCAATTGCGCGTTAAGCTAACGGCGTGCTCAGATTCCAGATCAGGGGATCTATATAAGAAGGCAATAACGAAGGTCGAGGAGGTTTGGATTCCTAGATTTCTAGAAGGCCAAGAGCGTGCGTTTTGCTACCAACCGAGCCGGGTAGCCCAGACGAGATACTGAAAGTAATTAAAATCAGTAATCCAAGTCTTCCAACAGATTACTGGAAGATTGTAGAGCAAGAGAACGCCAACGGGGAATCTAGTTTATCCACTAAGGTAATCAACAAGGAGTCCCTGACTCCTCTTGCCGTGACTAAGGGAGTAATTGACTTCGGTTGCGGGTCAATTACTCTCAGAGTCTAGAAAAAAAGATGAAGTTGAGACGCACACAGGGAAATCTGGAAAAGACAGCAATCTGTCCACACAAGAGGCAGATGCATCAGGAGGGAAGACAATCCAACCAATGGGGCTCTGAGGAACTGAATCGCATCGTTGACATTATCAATAGTTAAGTTTAGGGGCAACCAAAACCAACATGGTGGTCCAAGGAAATGATGGCCTACCGAGAGGGTTGTAAGAAAGCCGATAATAGAGCCAAAAGTACGAGAGAGGCTCAAAATTTGGACTCCTATAAGGAGGGCTTAAAAGTATACAAAAAATAATTAAGGAAGGCCCAAATAGAACGCGGAGAGTTTTCTTTGATAAATTGGAAGAAGTCTCCGAGACCTCCAGTATTAGAAATATACTGTCTACTCATCCAACCAGTCCCAGTTGTTCAATTAAACCGTGCGGATCTTGGATTGTTTCTAGTAAGGAATCTTTGAAACTTTTCATCGAAACCCACTTTCCTGGAAGATGTGACGACTCGACAGAAACTAGAAGACCATAGAAGATATCGTAACTAAAAAACGGATCGTATGGGCTCTTAGAGGTTTCAAACCTTATTAAACGGCTGGTCCTGACCGAACAATACCAGCGGAAATTCAAAACAACTCGTCGATTATTCTCCCCTGGCTGAAAGTAATCTTCAAAGGGTGTTTAAAATTGGTCTGTATTCCGGGGAGGTGGACAGAGGTCAGGGTGATCTTTATTCGGAAAGCGGTACAAAGCTGACATGGCTACCCAAAGGACTTAAGACCCATAACTCTACCATCGTTTCTGTTGAAAACCCTGAAAAAACTGATAGACGTTTATATAAGATCAAAAATAAAGCCTAGAGACTGAGGAGACTGGGAAATCCGTGGGCACACCTCTGTATGGCCTGGTACGTACGATCCAGAAATCAAATAGTGGTTACGTTCCTTGATATTGAGGGCGCCTTTTACAATGTAAAGACGCAGGCAATTCTGGAGGGATTATCGCCCTTAGGGTGGGCTACACTGTAACTGGGTTAATCAATCATATGCTGGGGAGCAGGATGGTTAACTCGGAGCTGGGGGAATCCACCATTAGGAGGTAAATATAGTTTTATTGTACAAAGTGATAATCAAACCCATATGGACATATGGCATTCAGTTATGGGGATCCACCAGTGCGTGGAACAGAAACGAACCCGAGCGAAAATGCTTCATAGTATTACCAATGCTCCGTGGTACTATCGAAATTGTAACAAAACTAGAGATTCAAGAATAAAGCCATTAGCAGCATTTCAAAAAAGAATATAAACATAAAAAATTCTACTCTTCTTTCCCTAAAAATCTTCTGTGAAAAATCTATATAGTGCACGCTTTTATAGATAATACAACTCTTATTTTCAATCTTGTTAGGTTCATTTTTCTTTGCATTTTAAATTTTAACTCTCATATCAAAGGCCCTGCGCCCAATGAAATTAAAAGAGCACCAAAAAAAGGCACAAGAAGTGTCATTTCGTTAGATTTACAGTAGCAAATTTTGATCTCCCTTCGATAGGGCAATAATTCAAGAGAAAAGTGCATAACAGAACGACCAAAGAACGGATGAGCTTCCGCGCTCATAGGTTTTTATGAATATGAACTTGTATCTTCTCCTTCCAGTCTCTCAATAGTTCCAAACTCGTGTGAATGATTTCTTTAATTCTAATTGGTTGGGAGGTCTCTTGTTTCGATTTATATTTCCCAGTCAATCTTCCACTTTTCGGTGAACGGTGACCGTATTACTTATCTCTCTTTTGTTGCTCTGAGTTTATTTTTGATCAATTTAAAAAACTTTCTCCAGCTCAATTTTCTAAAATCTCCAGGATTTTTTTAAAATTCCTTCTCTAGCAACTAATGAATGTTATGAAATACATATACTAGTTTTCTTTTGGACCGTCTATTTTACCTATATTTGCTCTTCCTTTTAAGCTATACCAACTTTTGAAAGGCATTGGAAATTGGTTTGGCTTAAGCCAAGGCTCTTACACATATTTGATCATATTTCTGATTCTTTTATAGGGCCGCCTAAAACCTCCGGACAACGGATTTATCTCTGTTTGTGGGCTCGTCTTGAGGAAGCTCACATTTCAAGGTAGTGGTTTGGTCATGTAAATATAGATGTTCTATAGATGTCCCTATGGTAAAAAAAAACCAAATCAAATACCTCAGTTCATTAAAGTTATGTAACTTAATGCACCCATAAAATTTATACCGAAAAATTGCCCAAATTTATTTTCCATGTACACTAATAAAATGTACTTTATGCATGTACAAAAATTTAACACAAGCAAATATTTGTACATATACATACATACTATGAACATATTTATAATGTATTATATTAATTGATATTATCATCCAATTTATTAAATAATAAAATTAAAATTAAAATAAAATTATAATAAAACGCAAAATTAAAAAAAAAATTATTTTAAAAATGTGAAAAATGTAAAAAATTTCCCAAAAAAAAAAAAAAAAATTGAGCATGAATTACATATTTTTTATGTTTGTGGCTTTTCTGGTTGTCGTATCTAACTCTAAATCGATAAAGTTGGATATTTAAAATAAATAAAAAATAGTTTAGTTAGTGTTATTTTGGTTAAAACTATTTTTTTTTTTAAATGAAAAGTTTTGTGTTTATTTTGAGGTGAACATTTTTTTAATTTGTTACTCTCCTATCTCTCTATATATGCATGTCCCTATGTTTGTATATGAGTGTACACAATTGCAATAATTTAAAGGTAGAAAAGGTTTTTTTTGTAGTTTTTTCAAAATTACATAAAAAAAAAAGTTTTTTTCAACACTTTAAAAATATTGTGTTTGTTGTATATATGTACACGCCTGGGATGTACTCTGTGTGATACATATTCATGTGTGTGTATATAGGCGTGTTAAGTTTGGGGATAAATTTATCAAAGTTTTAATTTAAAAATTACACAATAAATCAAAATTTAAAACAAAACATTTTTTGTTAATAATAAAACAACACTATATCGATATCTCGTATGAGAGTTTAAACATTTGTTGAAGTGAAACCTATATATAGATGGTGTCTTAAAAGAGCTTAGCACAATTTTTGCTGGAACTAGAAAATTTAAATTACAACAATAAAATTTCCCTTCTTATATTACGAACAATTTATCTATTTATTTACATAAATTTTACCTTTCGTGTACAAAAATCCTCATATGACATATAAATTATCTACCCAAGTACTTAAAATACTGTTGTATCTTATTTATCAATATATATATATTTAAGAACTTAATTATTTTTGGAAAAATAATAATGAAAAATGATTTCAATTTTTGAACTTAAGCTAAAATTTATTGAGGCTACATATATGTATGTACGTATGTACTCGTATATTGGGGTTCATACACACTTATATTTATGTAGATACAAAGAAGTCATTTATATTATATATAAAATAGAGAGAAGAAGAATTTTATCCCAAAAAATGTTTAATTAATGATAAATTATATATTTCTCGAAATTATTTTTCAAAATAAAATAGACACAAATCAAAAGAATAATAATTATGCATTATATTAATGAGGATATATAAATATATGCATGTATATTGTACATATGTGTATGTGTGAGACTGATAATAACTCCAATTGGTCAATTAATGGTTTCACGACAATTCACCGAAAAACAATTTACCGGAAACGATAATTCACCGAAAACGCAGTTCACCGAAAACGACAATTCACCGAAAACGATAATTCACCGAAAACGACAATTCACTAAAAACGACAATTCACTGAAAACGACAATTCAATTCGACAAAAATAAAATAAATGGGAACTACTTCATTATACCGATTATAATGAATTCGAATTATTTCTATCAAAATGGGATTGGAAAATGTTTTTTGGATTTAGTTCTAAATACAGCCATTTGAAACGGAACTAGGCCAATTTTTGACCGAAAATCATGAAACTTGACAAGTGGAATGGAAATGGGATTGGAAAATGGTTTTTGGATAAAACTCTGGATTATGGACAACTTGACCGAATATAATCAAATTGAGTGTGGGATAAAAATGAGATGTATGTAATGGGTTTTTCAATAAGAAAGAGCACTTCAACTTTTTTTTTGAATAAAACACAAACTGTTCGACTTTTGAGCTAACTTTTTTTTTTATTAACGAACTTGAACATATACATACATTTAAGTATGAAACTCGATTTCTTTTGCATGACCACCGCGTGCACGTTTTACGAAGTCCAATCGTTGAACCCAATTTTCAACCACTCTTTCGCATAAATCGGCCGAAATTCCAGCAATTTCACGTTCAATATTGGCTCTGAGCTCATTGGCTTATTGGCATAGACCAATGACTTCACATAACCCCAAAGAAAATAATCTAGAGGTGTCAAATCACACGAGCGCGGCGGCCTAATGTAATGCTCTTAAAGTAGCAGCAACAGAACGATTATTTTGATAAAAAATTTGCACGATTTGCAATCACTGTTCAAGTGTGTAGCGTTCCATGATGAAATGTATACTAATGAAGTTTCCAAATGACAAAAGAACAATAAAAAATATGGCGTCGTTCGCCGTCCCTATCGGAAAAGTTGAAATTGAAGCGCACCTGTTGACACACCCTATATATAGTTGTTGAATATGTTCAATTGGAATAGAACTAGGCTATTTTGGATTATATGAATGTTAGCTTAAAATAGTTCTAGTATGTGGTTCAGTATAAATATGAATGTAAATATTGATTTGTAAAAAAATTGTTATATGTGATATGATGAAACTTTCTACTGATACGGGATTTTACTAGAAATAGAAATTTGTTCTGAACGGTTAAACAATTAGAAAAAACGATTGCTTCCACCCTTAAGTGAATTACCCTGAAACGAAAAGCTTTTATTAGATTTTACTCTATATAAAGATTACTGCTGGTTACTATTTAGAGACATTTTTATGAATAAAATTTTTGTGGAAACGAAATAGTATATGATAATCGGTCAAGGATTGGCCTAGTTCCGTTCCGGTTGTCCATATTCCAGAACTTTATCCAAAAATCATTTTCCAATCCCATTTCCATTCAACTTGACAAGTTTCATGATAATCTGTCAAAGATTGACCTAGTTCCGTTCCAGATAGCCACATTCCAGAATTTTATGCAAAAATCCTTTCCAATCCTTTTTACATTCAATTTGTCAAGTTTCATGATAATCGGCCAAGAATTGGCCTAGTTTCGATCCAAACGGCTGTATTCCAGAACTTTATCCAAAAATTATTTTCCAATCCCACTTCCATCAAATAATGGCTGGTTTACATTCAATCTTTAATCTTTTTTCCCAATTCTATTCCTAAATCAAATATGTCAATAAAAGAAGATAGCTATATGCTTCTAAATGGAAAAAATTAATAGGTGTGGAAAAGACAACTATGTTATATAAAAAAATTCACAATTTGGTTGCGAACTTTACAAAAAATGACAAAATATTGAAAAAAAGACGAACCCGTTCATCTTTTTTCTTGAAAAAGACAATGTTTATTTGGCTATGCCTACTTTCTTTTTTCATGCAAATCATATGAATGTACTTGTTTCTCATACGTCCATTTTATGGAATAGAGAAAAAGATTGAATGTAAATCAGCCATAATTCGAATTCATTAAATTAGTATAGTCGAAGTTCCCATGTATTATTTTTTGCGGTGACTTATCGTTTTCGGTGAATTGTCGTTTTGGGAAAATGGTCGTGCTACTTCAATTAATATAGTTTCATACTTTTTAATTTATGCTATGTTAAAAATTAGTAATTCTGGTAATTTTTTAATTTTTCGAATTTCACGGAATAATGATCGTAAATTATCAAAATAGCCCCTCTTGACGCTACTACAAACCATAGTAGCAAAATGAAAAATGAAACAAACATGTTAAAAACTATCAGTCTCATTCAGTCGCGGCCCGTCATATGGGGCAAGATGGGCAGTGCCCATCATAAAAATTTTTGTCGACTTTGGCAAGCACAGACATAGTAAAACACACGGAGAAATGTCTAACACTGGTGCAAGACAACTTTTCGTGTGTTTTACTATGTGATTGTTGGGTAAGGCCACGAAATTAAGTCTCAAAAACGAAAAGTAGGAGTCATCATGGGCAGTGATGCAAATGCGCATCACTCAATCTGGGAAAGTACAAATATCAACAGGCGAGGTGAGTTACTCCTTGATTTTATTTTAAGTACTAACCTAAATATATGTAATATCGAGTGCAAGCCAACCTTCATTACTAAAAATACACAAGAAGTGCTGGACATCACCTATATTGTCTCGGATTTTATTACGGAGAGGGTATTGAACTGGAAAGCGTCCGAAGACCATTCCTTTTCTGATCATTGTTATCTCCAGTACGAAGTGGATACAAAACCCACTAGCAAACCACCCTTCAGGAATAGGAGGAAGACTGATTGTGATTGTTTCAGAACCATTGGGATGATTGAGGAGGAAGATTGATTGTGATTGTTTCAGAACCGTTGGGTAACTCATTACCGGTATCGGTTCCAAACCCTCCTGCATCTACACAGGAGCTTGATGCTCTAGTAGCCCAGCTATCAGATGCTTTTAACAAGGCCATGTTAGGTGCATGTAATATCAGTAGGTCCTTGGGTAAATCTCGGCCACCCTGGTGGTCGAGAGGACTACAAGGAACTCGTATGAAATGCAGGAGACTGTTCAAAAAAGCGAGGAACACAAATGCTGCTGCAGATTGGGACTGTTACAAGAAAGTCCTCAACACGTGTCTGGGGGTAGAAGGATCACTCAGAGACTGGATAGATCAAATGCTTAGAGGCAGGATCGTGACAACTTGTCTGGGTGGGACGTCTGCCGGCAGATACGTGAGCAGAGGGACACCTCAAGGTGGGGTTCTATCCCCCCTGCTTTGGAACTTGGTCATAAATGACCTGTTACTAAACCTCGAAGGGCAAGGTTTCAAGGTGGTTGCTTACGCGGATGACGTTGCTATAGCGGTCTTCGGTAAATATCTTAGTGAGCGCTTGGCTACCTCTCTGAGTGGGCACGCGTCTGCGGACGAACGCAAACCCACAGAAAACGGAGCTGGTCCTCTTTACCAGGAGGCACAAACTTCCTCAGTGTGACCCTCCAACATGGTACTCGCTTGATCTTTACGGATCGAGTGAAATACCTCGGACTACTTTTGGACAGCAAGCTAAGTTGGAATCCAAACATCGTAGAGAGAGTAAAGAAAGCTACTATAGCGCTCTACTCCTGCAAAAATGCCATTGGAAAGAGATGGGGTATGGAGCTCAACATAGTACACTGGCTCTACGTCTCAGTGGTCAAACCTATACTGCTGTATGAGGATGTCGTCTGGTGGCCAACGTTAAAAATTATGGCCAACCTTAAACTATTCATGAAAATCCAAAGAACGGTCTGCTTGTGTATAAGTGAGGCACTAGGGGTTAACCTCTCTTTTCGTCTTCCCGACTTTTGCAGCGTTTTTCAAGCTGAACTGATCGCGATAATGGAAGTCATGGACTGGTTGAAGTATAATGTAATATCTACGAGAGATATTCGCATTTTTACGGACAGCCTGGCTGCTATTAAAACGCTACAATCATACTCCCCGACGTCGAAGGTATAGCCCAGAACTGTCTGGCATCTTTAAATGAGATGGCTGATCAGTTCAACATCCGCTTGACGTGGGTGCCAGGGCATTTCAATATCGCAGGGCATGAAAAGGCAGATGAGCTGGCGGAATATAAAGATACCGCTTGCTTCATGTAAAGTGCTGCTTCAGGAAGAAGCTATAAAAGACACGAACGTGAGATGGTCTAACGCCAGTTCGTGTGTAATAACTAGGCAGATCTGGCCTGGACTTGACCGGCCCAGATCAGGCCAACTGATATCGCTTCGACGACAACATATTGGTATGGTCGTGGGAGTTATAACGGGACATTATCTCATTGGGATACATGCGATCAGACTGGGTGTCCCAGCCCACGATTTCTGCCGCAGCTGTGGTGATGAGGAGGAGGAGGAAAATGTGCTCCATCTGCTCTGCACCTATTCTAGTCTAGCGTACTGCAGAACAAAATTTATGGGAACTTCCCCTTTAAACGACCTCACGGATCTTAGTAAAATCGAGATCCGGGACTTTAAACGCTTCTTGGTTAGCTCAGGATGGTTTAGCGAGTGAACAGGAAGAAAATCGAATGTGGTACAGCTACGGACCAATTTTGTGTCTATGCTAGTCCTTTAGGACGGCCACCCTTACCTAACCATCCATAGTGCGATCCCAACTCTTACAGATCTTTGAATGGTGATCAGTTTTTAAACATTTACAGTTGATAAGACTGCAGTGCGTTCCTGTCAGTTAGGATAGAACCTCTAGGTTTGCACGATGGGGCCATTGTGGCATTGAGTACGGAACCTCTGAGTACGGAAATACAATTTTTAATATTGTGACAAGAATCACACTAGGCATAGCGTGTATGAGCCGCATAAAGCTGATTATACCATCGCTTGACAAATTATAACTGTTTAACTGATCGGTTCTATAACTATAAGGAATAAATCTAATGGTTGGTAAATCTAAATCGATCTTAAATCAACGGAAGTTATACCTATTGGGCTCGTTTCATGTTAGTTTTCCAGGGTTTTTTCTTCTAACAATGGCAATTATACGTGCGCTTTAACTGTTTGGGCCATCATTCCGTTTTAATCAAAATTATAAATTGTTATATCCAGCATGATTTTTAAACTCATTCGAAAATTTCACAGGTTTCGTCGCGAACCTCTAATAAATTGAATACTCAAGGTTCAACCATGTCAACCATCATGAAATAGAAAACAAAAAAATTCTATATCCGAATTTGAAGCACTACAAGTGAAATTAGAGTTTCAAATAGAAATTAAAATGCAATTTAATTCTGAAGCTTTCTAAAATGTGCGAAACTCCGGTTGCTATCCTAATTTAAATACATTCGGTAATACAAATCACGCTCCAGTTATGTGCATTATTTTAATCATAATCCCCAGATTTCATGGTTTAATCAATTTTCTTAGAATTTTGGTTTCCTAAGCGCACACAGCAGCACACATTTCACGTAAATTAAATTTTTCATTTTTTCATGATTTGGAAAAGTTTAATTATTCGTGGTAACTTTTAATTATTCGTGGTAATATTTTTTTATTTGCTTTATTGATGTTTAACAAATTATGTTGTTTGCTGATTCATTATTAATGTATGTTTACATAAGAAAGTCAAAGTTTAAGTCTTTAAATTTGTAGCCCTACATACATATATAAATACATACATTCATGATGTAAAAGTTTTTCAAACTTTTTTACTATATCACTTTATATAATATTTTAGTGACAAATCATCCGGCTAATTCACACACTCACACAAAAAAATGAATAAAATTTACAACAGTCAATAAACCTTTTTAACCTCAAACCGCACAAACTTTTATATCACCCGCTAAGTCTATCTCTGTGCTTTATATATATATATACAAACCATAAATATTTTGAAATTTTGCTGATTAAAGATATTTTAGTTTTTTTTTAATAACAAAAAAACAAAATTATTTTATTATTATCATTATGATAATAATATCACAGAGTCAAAATAATAACTAACAAAGCTAGATAGAACCAAAAAAAAAAAATATATTAAAAATAATAATATAAAATAGATAAAATGATTCAACCGTAAAATTGAAAAATGCAAAAACTTTGGATTGAAAACATAAATAAACTTTAACCTCATCAATTAATTTTCCGAAAATGGAAAATAAAAATTAAAAAATTTCTCTATCACACAAAAATAAAATTTAAAAAAAAAAAATTAAAACTTTTCATTTTGGATGCCACTTTTATCCAACAAACACTCTCTCTGTACATAACAATCACTATATACCTATGTATGTATATTATGTATATATATATGCAGCCATAGACAAAGTATTACAAAAAACCGTAGAATTCACTATAATAGTAATAATAATAATAATGATAATGATAATAATAATAAAATTTAATTATGATTATGGTTTTGGATTTAAAAATATAAAAATTGTGAAAATTGGACATGGAATTTTTATTTTTTATGTGCAATTGACTTTAATTAGTAATTAGTGAAAGCTCGATAATCCTAAATTAATAGTTATATACGAATTTTGTATATATGTGCAACGGTTATAGGTTAGAAAATTGTAAAATTATTTATCGGTGACGATCAAACAATATAAAGTGTGCAGGATATGCTCAGAATATGATTTTCTGCATTGAAGTCACAAAGGACTTTATAAAATTTGTGAAAGTCGAGCAGAAACTCAAATTTGGTTTTGAAGTTAAACAACAAAAAAAATAACTCTTAGATATGCAAAAATTGAGTGATATTTTTTTTTTAATGTCAAAATGATTGAGCACAGTGAGTAAAGTTTCATCTATCCGAAGAAGCAAATATCAAGGAGTAATATCAGAGCCACCTATATATACAGAGCCCTAAGGTTAAAAATTGAGCTTTTTCTAGAGGAACTAAAATTGACGAAAAAACGTTTTTTCCATACAAAACATATGAAAAATTAAATTTTTTTCGTTGCGATATTTTTCAATGAAAATGTCGATGGATTAAGTATTTTAACATTGAAATAGAATCTACAATTATCATTTTATAATTGATTAAAAGCCTGATCAAAGAAGTTATTTAATTTTTGTTATATTTATTAATAAAATTTATAGAAAAAAAAGCATTTGTCCATTGAATTGATATAAATACACACAAATGTCAAATACCAACGCAATAAAATTAAACTGCAAGACGAAAAGAGAACACAGTAAAAATGTGGTTGTGTTTCCTTTTGAATTATATTTTTGTGAATAAAATAAAATACTTAAAGGGTATTTCAATAAAAGCTGCATGATTTTGTTTGAATAAATCTCAAACTAATTTCACTTCAATTTCAACGTAAATTTTGGATTTTAGAATATAAAAAATTAAAACACAGTTCTTCTGGCACGGTTCCATTTTATTTTGGTAAAGTTTTGTTACGCATTTGTGCATAATTATGGGTAGAAACAAATTGTGCAGCTGATATTGGAACTCCCTATGACAAGTTGTCAACATCACTATTTTTTTTCTATCGATCGATGTTTATGTTCTCTTTTTAAATTTTACGCTGTTTCGTGTATTCAATTTTGATGTTTTTCTATTGTGATCTCAACCTATTAGAATAATTTGGTACTCTATCCCTTTTCCCGATTTCGCTACAAGGTAAACGAAATAGAAATATGTGGTGATACAAAACAATAGAATAATGCTTTATTCGAGCATGCTGCGATCGCAATAGAAAAAGCGAAATTAAAAAATGAAAAAGTGTGAGGTTTAATTTTTAAAACAGAGACAAAATCATCGATCGAAAGGATGACAATATAATATGTTTTATTTATTTATTTTACCTACACATTCAAATAAATTCATGTTTACATAAATATGATAAATTCATATTTAATTTTGATTTAATGTTTATTAAATTAATAAAAGATTTAATTCTGATTTTCAGATATGTGCTGCTTCAATATAGAATAAATTTCACAAAGTGTTTATCGAAACGAAAGATTAAACTTTTCATTGATGAAAAGTAATTCGAAAATAGTCATTTTTACATTGATTCTTATGGGATAATGCAAAAAGTAGTTCCTCTAGAAAAAGCTCGACAAAAAACATGGCTGAAAAGGAATCAATACTTTTTATTACAGATTCTGATTCTATACACGCGTTATATGACACATTCAGTTAACCATTTCATATATTTTTCATTATTTCACCAAATCCATCTTGTCCAGAGGTAATTAGGTAAAAGTGTTGGATTAGCTCGGGTATGTTCTAAGTTTGGCATACTAATACAAATTTGTCCTGTTCGTTTCAAAAAACTTCCATGGTAGTGAGCGAGCCAATTTAGCTTTAAGCTTACCATTTCATACATTATTTCTCCAGTTCCATCGTCTCCAGAGGCAATTAGGTATAAGAGTGTCGGATTAGCTTAGGTATTTAATGAAACTTATTACATTTTTTTACTGTATTTTATGTATAATTTGCATTTCAATTTTCGTTTTTGCTTTTATGTGGGATGCTGTCCAAGGCTGGCACTGGGCTAATGCATAATGTACCATTCATCCGTTTGCTGTCTATTACAAGGATGAGAATGGCTTCTGGCACCACCAAAGCCTTCTAATAATCGCAGAAAGCGTGAAACACAACTACGCAGCTGTGTATCAGTTTCATCAGGAGCTATTCAATTTCCTGATTGAACGATTTACCACCATACAGAAAATAATATTTTTTTCCGATGGAGCTGGCAGACAGTACAAAAACAAAAAGAACTTCTACCAACTGTGTCAATACAAGGCAAGTCATGGTTTTGATACTGAATGGCACTTCTTTGCAACCACATTTCATGGAAAAGATCAATGCGACGGAATTGGGAGTGCCTTCAAACGAAGCCAGCAACCATACACAATCAAATAACGACAGCACAACTACTTTTCGATTGGGCTACAAAAAGTGAATCGAACATTACTTATAGATTTTGTACAAATCAAGAGTACAGAAGGGTGGCACGATCACTAGCAAAAATAAATTGATTCAGTAAAAGCCATCAGCTTACTTGAAAGTATGCAAAATTGTATTTGCAATGAGCTATTACACGTGAAAATCGAACAAGGAATATTTAAGATACACGAATTTAAAGATGTGAACGTTTGAGTTTCCGATAAAAACAAATTACTCGTATAACGGAACTCCGCGTATTTTGGCCCCACCGAGTTTTTACTGGAATAATATTTTTTTTTTATTTAGACTTTCAAAAAATTTGAACACCTTGCCTCCGGATGGGTGTCTAATTTCGCATGGAATGGCTGTATAAGGCATGTCGTTTTCGTTAAAATTTTGAATAAAAACGGCCAGATCAGGCCAATTAACACGAATCTTAGAGATTTTTGCATGGGGTCGCTAAATTGTTTGAATAGTGGATACCTGGACCTTTTCAAATTATTATCAAATATTTATGTAAAAAGGGTTGGACTGATCTAACGTGATTCGAAATATTGACAAAAACCACGAACCAAAGATTCGTTCACATTAAGATAATGAACAGAAATCTCAATATAATGAATTTAATCGATTTTATTGTTGAATAGTAACGCTTAGACTTTTCCAAGTTGGAATGAAGTATATGGTTATAAAAATAATTGGCCTCCTCTGAAAAATGTAAATTATTGATTAAAGCCACAAATAAATGAATCGTTCATGTAAGGCCAATCTTGAACCTCAGAATTTTCTAAATATCGTCGTTACAGTATTGCGAAACAATGGATGCCTAAACCTTTCCAAATTAGTATCAAATAAGAATAATACAAATGGCTGGGCTCCTATGAGAAGATTCAAAATATTTACAAAAGCTACAAACACAGTCCTTTACATCAGGCCAATTAACACGAACCTCAGAGTTACCTACATGATCGGTATTATTGCTGAAAAGTGGAAGCCTTGACCTTTCGAAACTAATGTTAAGTATAGAGTATAAGGATCAGGGATGGGCGTTTACGCGTCATCTATTATTTTATTGACGTGTCGACGTGTCAATTCCTAGAGTGGTTTTGTCAATTAGTTCTAAACTAAAGGGTGACAAAATTTCTTTAGGAACAATGCGTTATTGGTGATAGTTTTATAGAATTTCCGTCAATGCATTTAAATCTCTTTTCAAAAAGAGCGGAAGTATTAGTTTTAACTAATCGTGCTCAAATACCATGAATCTATACTGAAACGTCATGTTTATCCATTACAAAATTATTAAATTGACCCAAAACAACGATATATAGCGTTATATAGAGTAGGGACCTCTTTATAACGGTGGAACGGAATAGATTAGCTAAAATCGTAAAAACGGATCACAAAAAAACAGACAAAAAGTCTATAACTTTCATTAAAAATAATTCGTAACATTAACTATGACCGTGCCATAAAATTGAACACACCCCACTCCATGGTAAAACGGATTCGAGTTCAGGAAGGCTATGAGTGCTACCGAGTTATTAAAAAGTCAATTCGTTTAAATAACCACCACAAGTAGTGGATTTGTTTTGATAGATGACGAAACGTACATGAAATTGGTTTTGAAACACTTTTAGTTAGATACATTTGCAATGCATACATTTGTATGATTTGGCCA
The DNA here is from genome assembly GCA_951394425.1 of Tipula unca. Classification (NCBI taxonomy): domain Eukaryota; kingdom Metazoa; phylum Arthropoda; class Insecta; order Diptera; family Tipulidae; genus Tipula; species Tipula unca. Next base: position 214,121,314 of record OX596380.1, read on the forward strand.
GTAATTGTCTGTTGTGAAGCCAGGTTTTTGTCACATTTTGCATAACGACGTATTTTGCCGCTATTTCTTCAACATGATTCAGCAGTAAAGTTTTGACCATATAGCTCGTTCACACGATTCTATTTCCAACAGTAGCAATAAATTTGCACGAGATTAATCAAATCAATGTTACCTCAAAAAGTCGAGACGCGTTCGAGAATATCAAGTGGTATTTGGCGAATGACACGAGTAATGTTCAAACAGGCACTATTCACAGGTACGTCCCGGCCGTCTTCTTTTTTGAAGAAATATGGACGAATGATCTCACAGGCGCACAAACCACACCAAACCGTCTATTTAGTCGCATTTCATCCAATACTGTAAACTGGGATTCAAACGTTTCGATGGTAGTGGTCTAGACAGGCCGATTATGTCAACCGTAGCTTGGTCTAAGCGCACGAAACATATTCCTCACAGAATGCTGATTTTTATAATAAGCCTTAACAATTTGTATAGACGCTGTGCCGGGCTCAGTCTTTCCATGATGAAATAGCAAACAATACTGAATAAATAAAAACACGATGACAGTTTGAAACTATTCATGCGTCATTTGACAAAAAGAAACAAATGAAAAAATCACCTCTAGATGAACGCTTTTTCAAGAAACTTTCACGAACTGGCACATTCGATTTCAAATCGCTAAAATATCAGAATTTGCTAAAATGGCAGAATTGTCGCATTTGGAGTGAGGATAATCCACAAGCTTTTGTCGAAGCACCATTACATCCACAGAAAATTACTGTTTGGTGCGCCTTATGAACTGGCGGATTCATTGGTCCATATGTCTTCAAAAACGATGATGGTCAGAATGTTACTGTCAATGGTGAGCGGTATAGGGACATGATTAGACATTTTTTCGTACCTCGATTAGCTGAAATTAATCTTGCTGACATGTGGTTCCAACAGGACGGAGCCATATACCACACAGCGCGCGCTACAATTGATTTACTCAAAGAAACTTTTGATGAAAGAATAATTTCGCGTAATGGTTCAATTAATTGGCCACCAAGATCGTGTGATTTAACCCAATTGGATTATTTTCTTTGGGGTTATGTAAAGTCACTTGTCTACGTCGATAAACCAAAGATAATTGAACACCTGGAAATCAACATTCGAAGAGTTATTGGCGAAATACGGCCGCAAATGCTGCGAAAAGTTTGTGAAAATTGGTGTTCCAGATTGCGCTTTATACGCGCCAGCCGTGGCGGACATTAATGTTATAAAATTTTCTATCCAAAACAGTTTCATTAATATTAAAAATATATGTTTTATTATGATTTAAACTTGTGTTACTCTATAAAAAACACCTTTTATTATTAAATAGTGGACGCACAGAACTTTCAAAATTAGAAACAAGTATGGGGATGAATTTGGTTGTGTTTGAGTGAAACATTTACATATACCATTTTCATAATTCTTATCAAATTTTTAGTTTTTCGAGCTTTATCAACCGAGTGCAACTGTTTTTATACTAATGTCCTATACGAATTTGAAAAGCTCCAAGTATCCACTATACAAAAATGGCAACGTGTCCATATGGCAAACTACTTTAGTTTTTATGCTTGAGTAATATGGGTTTTCCAATCAGAAGTTTCAATATGCCTGCAATTTGGGCAGCTGTCAATTTTGAAGCTGTCGTCTTTAGACAATTCACAACGCATTGAAATTGTTAAATTCACTACAAAAATGGTGCAAATTTTGCAGTCACAGTTCGCAAAACTAAAGCACTTTTTGGTCGTCGTGTAGCACCTTCTTGGCCGGCAATAGTGAAACTGATGGAAACATTTGAGCTGTTGGGACAAATTAGTGACCTGAAGAATCTAAACCGTGTGCGTCGCTCAAGAAGAACTGAGAATATTGTTGCTGTAGCCCTAGACTTAGGTCTTTTGGCTTTTAAAGTTCAGTTAACACAAGAACTCAAGCCGGTCGGTCACCATAAACGTCGTATCTGCGCTGATTGGGTCTTTTTCATCGAAAAATCAGTTTCGTGATGAGGCCCCATTTTCACCTCGGAGACTACGTTAGTAAGCAGAATTGTTGCATTTGGGGCTCAGAAAATCCAAGAATGATTGTTGAAAAGCCTCTTCATCCTCAACGTGTCACTGTTTGGTGCAGTTTTTGGGCTGGCGTTGTGTTTGGAGGCTGGGGCAACTGTTACGATGAATGGATTGCGCTACCGAGCTTTGATTAATGATTTTTTATGGCCGGAATTGGAAGATATTGATGTAGACGACGTTTATTTTCAGCAAGACGGCGCTACGTGCCGTGAAAGGTTAGCTCTATGCCAATGTTCCAGAATCGATTCAAGACTTTAAAGAGGGAATTCGTGAAGTTATCGAGGAAATACAGCCGCAATTATTTTCAAATGTTAATGGCATACCTTCCTCTTTACAATGAAATAAACATTCATTGAATTCTCTTAAAAAATACTCGTTTTTTTAAATATCAAAATGAAACAACTTATTGGAAAACCCTCTACATGAATTTATTTTAGTAAAACTTAATTATTTGAGATCGCCACGATTTCAGTTGAGCATGTTGCAATTCACAATCTCTGTTTCCCAATCCAATTCCCGTCAAAGGTATTTAAATTCGATTTAGCATTGCTTGCATTAATACTAGAAGAATCGAGTCGAATTATATGTAGGTATGTGGTATTATTTTAAGGTGGCTAATCAACACTTGTTCTTTATGCTGTATACACATGATTGTGACACAAAATCATTCTCAAACATGATCACATATCACAACTCTATAAATTATATAATTTTATTACCATCACACACTTGGTATACAAAAAAAAACTACTACCTATAGAACCAATGCATTTATTTCAATTCGACCAAATTTAACTGTTTGACTGAAAAGTTAAAACAAAAAAAAATTGCAAAGCTTTTAAAACCATATAAATGCTAAATTATTGAATTTATTTATTTAAAAAAAACAAAAGCTTACATTTATTTTCTCTTGTACAGTCAGTATTGAAAATTGCTGGGTAAATAATTTTCTGGTCGTCAAATAAAAAAAAAAGCTTATTTTTCATTCATTTTTAAAAAAATAAAATTGAGCTTATGAGCTTTATTTATTGACATACACCATGGAACATACACAAACACACCGAGAGAGAGAGAAAGTTAAATTTTCCGTTATAAGCACAAATATTTTTGTATGTTCAGTCAAATACTAATTTTCCAATTTAACAGAAACAAAAAACAAAAATTTTATTTTTAAAGTCTAAGTCAATTTTCCATTTGGCTTAATCTTTTACATATATGTACATAAAATATTTATCTTAAAGATTAAATTTTTGATAATCGAATTACTATACACAGAATTTGATTTAATATTCTTTCTCATGAATACGGTTTAAAAATATAAAAAAAATTTTTTTCCGATAGTTGGGAAAATTCTGGAAAATTTTATTTTTATTTTTTTATAATAAAACAATTTTTTTTTTTTTTATATCCAAACATTGAATGGTTGAATGGTAATTTGTGTGCTAGCGCGTGAAACATTGAATATCGAATATTTGATTGATATAAAGCTAAACAATATAAGGTTGATTTTCATTTTATTTTCCCAATATGTAAATTGGTGTATAGTTAAAACCATTTTTTTGTGCTACGGCTGCTGCTGCTGCTGCTTTATAAATATGAAAATTGAAAAACATTTTTTTTATGTGTGTGTGTGTGTGTGTGTGTTGTTTTCCATATATCCAAAAGGATAATTGTCAGGGGAGTATTAAAGTTATGGGTACAATTATGGTCAAAATGTTGAATATTTTATAGAATAAAGAAATTATGTATTCAGTGTGAGATTTTTGAAAGAAAATGATTGTTGCCATTTTTTATTTGTATTGTTGAATACGAGATGAATGTTTATTGTAGCATACAATTTGCGTACATTAATTATCATATATATACATATAGATATGACAGGGTTCTGATTGTGTAACAAAACAATGGCAGCTTATAAATACAATACCCCCAAAATTTTAACATGTATATACATATAGTGAAACCGAATAATTTCAAATAAGTTTCTATGTAACGATGACCATTTTACAACATATGATGAAATTTTTTCGTGTTTTGCCTACATTTTTTTTTTACCAGCGTTGCTATAGCTAAGCATTATACATATATGTTTGAAGAGCCCTTTTCGTTTTGGCATTTTTTTTTTCTGTAGACTTAAAGACCAAAAAGTGAAGTGAAGCCACAAGGAAAATATATTAAAATAAAAAAATTATTCGGTTGTTGTGAATTTAGGTCATGCATGATTAAGAGCCAATTAAGGTTTATGGGTATGGCGGAGGTGTAACGAAAATAACTATTTTACCTTTTCTATATAGAAAATAGATTTAAATTTAGAAGCGTATATAGTAGAGTTCGTAGAATTCATATTTCAGTTTAAATAATTTCTTTTGTATGTATATGACACGATTTGAACCTGTATATGATTTTACGACATGGAAACGAGATTCTAAAATTCGTTTATAAAACTAAAACTAATATCGTTAAAGAAATGCAAAATAAGTTACCATTAATTCTGTAAATAATTAATTAATTAATCATTAATTTTTGACGCACAACCATTTTTCTTTTTATTTTTCTTCACAGACGCCTAAATCGCGGCTGTTTTAATATATCCCTGGCCAATCCATTGCGATGTGTCTCTAATTTTGAGTAATATTTCGAACTGAATTCTCTAATGGTTTCTTTAATAGTTTTAATTCCAAGATCATCGTGTATATTACGATTTCGAATGTACCACGGAGCATTGGTAATACTACGAAGTATTTTCGCTTGGGTTCGTTGCTGGAGTTCTCTGTTTGACGCGCTGGTGGATCCCCATAACTGAATACCATATGTCCATAACGATGTGTAAATTTGTTCTAAAAGTGTCCTAACTTTTACTTTATGGTAAATGTATTGGTGTTAATATCAAATAAATTGCATACACTCTTCATAATATTGCATAAAAAACCATCCCATAAGTACGGATTTCGTAAGAAGTGGGCAGTTTATGGAATAATTTTTAATGAAAATGACCATGTCCGCACCTGAGCTGATATTTTTTTATTAGGCCATTGTGTTCTCCATTTTTTGGCCACACAACAGATTTTTAACTTGGATATTTCATATCCAAATATGCAAAAAAGTCCGAGAAACTACGAATTTCGTAAGAAGTGGGCAGTTTATGGAATAATTTTTAATGAAAATGGCCGTGACCGCACCTGAGCTGATATTTTTTCGTTAGGCCATTGTGTTCTCCATTTTCTGGCCGCGCAACAGATTTTTAATTTGGATATTTCATATCCAAATATGCAAAAAAGTTCGAAAAACTACGAATTTCGTAAGAAGTGGGCAGTTTATGGAATAATTTTTAATGAAAATGGCCGTGATCGCACCTGAGCTGATATTTTTGCGTTAGGCCATTGTGTTTTCCATTTTTAACTTGGATATTTCATATCCAAATATGCAAAAAAGTCCGAAAAACTACGAATTTCGTAAGAAGTGGGCAGTTTATGGAATAATTTTTAATGAAAATGGCCGTGACCGCACCTGAGCTGATATTTTTTCGTTAGGCCATTGTGTTCTCCATTTTCTGGCCGCGCAACAGATTTTTAATTTGGATATTTCATATCCAAATATGCAAAAAAGTCCGAAAAACTACGAATTTCGTAAGAAGTGGGCAATTTATGGAATAATTCTTATTTTATTTGGCCGTGACAACTCCTACATGGAGTGATATTTTTTTATTACATCAATCTTGAATATATTTATGTCAACTCGAATATTTCATATCCAAACATATAAAAATGTCCATTTTCTGGCCACAGAACAGATTTGTAGCTTTTAGATTTTATATGCCGATATTTTTGTTTTAATCTTTTGTGACCGGAATCATTGGTTTTCGTGGCGACATGGAGAAATTATAATAATATATGGTATTTAAAGGCTCCTTACTGAGTCAATAATCTAGCTCCACCGGTGTCTATCCTGAGCTTGGTTCTCATACTGTCTTAGAAAACCTGAAAAAGCCAAGTCGTTCTCTACACCGTGGAGCCATCGTCGCCTGCAACAACCTCTGCGCTTACCATGTGGTGGCTCTCCTTTCAGAGATCGCTGCACAATTCGTTCTAGATCAGCACGCAGAACGTGACCGTGCCAGCGTACTCGCTGAGATATTACGTCAAACAATATCGGGAATCTTCATCAGAACTCTGATCTAGACATTGTTCAGAGCTCGGTATGTATCATTTTCTGCGCGTTTTGCGTTTTGCGCGTTTACCTGATTGAACTGGCTATATAAGATATTGCGCTGAGGTGTTGCAGTTTTACGAAGGATGTACTCCAACAAATGATTAAAGAGTATCGGAGATAGAGCATATCCCTGCCAAATACCCGAGTTAACAGTAAAAATTCTCGATAGCCTGTTCTCAACTTTAACACAGCATTGAGACCGTGTCACTGTCATTTTACACAAACTTAATAATTTTGTTGGCATTCCTGGGTATTCCAGAGCAGGCCACAAACTCTCTCGATTCGCGGCGATCTGCAACTGATCGATTAGGACGAAATCCTCCTTGATAGTCACCAATAAGGCTCTCGGCTATATGAGTCATTCTATCCAATATGGTGTAAACTAGTAACCTGTGTGCTGTGCAAAGTAGAGCTATGCCGTGATAATTCTCACACTTCAAGTTAATTCTCTTTATCATCAGCCATATTTTCGATTCTCCATACTAATCGAATAAGGACAAAAAGACAGTTCTATAAAGTATCCCCTCCGAATATCCAGAGCTCTGAATTAATGCAGCCCACTCCAACTGAGCGAATTCGTTTAATTCTTTGCATGGCCTTAGTACTCTCTTCTCATGGGAAGGGTCCCCAAAATAAATTTCCGCATATAGGTGACTCAAATATGAGATAGAGATATAGGCTTGTTGAATTTTGCCAACACAGCTGTTTTTTGAATGCGTATTTTCATAGCAGGGATTCAAACTTAACACTGATTATCGAAAACAGTTGTTTGTATTCCATTGCATGATCTATGTACTGTTTTGTTGCACCTAGCACACACAAGTGGATTATACATTTGGGGATATGAAATATCTAAGATAAAAATCACAACTGCCCTAAAATTTAATGAATTGTATTTTATATTATAATCGGCAAGCTGTTTTTTTTGTTTGTAAGCGGTTTTGGCGTTTCTATTCTTAGGACGCCGGTGCTCACTCTTACAATTATTTAAATTGCATTTAGTTACACAAAAGTCTAAGTATTTTTTTATCTGTGGGCCAATACATTGGGTGATCGGCAGATAAGTAATCCAGGGACTGGTCTTCTATAGCTTCATAAAGTTGTTTGCATTTCGGAGATGTTAATCTGGAACCCCATTGGGTGTATTTGGCGTTGAAATCACCCCCCGCGAGAAATTTATTACCTAGCTTGCTGAAATAATCCTTGAACTGCAGTTTTTTATAGCATGTTATGGAGGACAGTCCACTGCTGATATGACACAGTTTCCAGACCACTCCTGCAGACAGATGCTCGTTGATTGGATATGTTCCATCTCATATTTCATAAATTAATAGTGTTTTAATCTGGTTTTTATCAGTACAGCTGTGCCTCCATGTGCTTTCCCATATGGGTGCTTTGTGTCATAAACAGAGTCGTACCCATTTATTTTGAAATAGTTATTTTTCGTGAAGTGTGTTTCAGATATTAACATTATGTCAATATTGTGCTCAGTGAGGAATGCTTGAACCTCTGCTTTATGTTGTTCTAGGCCGTTTGCATTCCATATGGCTATTTTGAGGACAGTCATTTTTGATTTTTAACGACTATCTGCATCAACACATTCATATTCTGCATCATTAGATCCACGGTTCTGCCCATCATCGCCATGAAGCTTTGCATCATGTTAGTTAACTTGCTTAAAGCTGCTGCAATGTTTAATTCTTCGCTTGCTTGCATCTTAGGAGTGGTACCCTTAAGGATACTTGCATATGAAACCTCTTGATACACACTAATTAACAGTTGGTTTTGGTCGGTTGTTTTGTGCGTTATAATATGAAACTTTTGGTCGTACTTTTTGAGAAGTGGAAGAATGAAGATTAAGCATTCGTTGCTCTGCTCGCTGCCTTGGATTGATTCTTCTTTCCAATTTTAGGTAAATCCGACACCCTCTATAATTTGCAGTGTGATTTCCGCCACAGTTGCTGCATTTTCTTACTAATGCTTCCGTTTTTTCTTTGTTACATGCATTTGAGTTATGGACTTCACCACAGATAACACAAACATCGCTTAAAGTGCAATATGCTTTAGTGTATCCATACTCTTGGCACTTAACACAATGTACCGGTCCAGTTCTTTTTCTGGGTTCCAAAATGGTATTTTTCCAAGCAGTAGATATTTTAAGTCAAATATTTTTTTATTATCTGGTTCTAATTCCAGACGGTACAATGGTTGAGGCAACTTCTCACGGTTAATAATATTGGTAATTGATTTCCATTTAAATCATTTTTCAGCGAGAGCGGCTTGGATCTCGTTTGCATCCACGTAGGCCTCTATACCTTTTAACATGACGACCAATCCTTTTTCGCTTTTTAGTTAGTAAGTGTAGTAATGTTTACCAACTTCGTCGAAATGTTCAACTAACGCTCTGTAAGCGTCAATATTGAGCGGTGGAATTTTTGTTTCTTTTATATCTCCACTTTTTATCACGGAGATATATAATTCACTATTTAGTAATGGACTCGATTTTTTTGCGAGCTCTCTATTTGATTCTTCCCTCAAATAGATTGGTGGGGCCGCTAAAATATTAATTAAGAAATTGGCCCCATTGATCGGGGGGCAATCACATGTTTCGTAAACCTAAATTGCATGAACATATTTTCCTAGAATACCACCAAAAGTATACTTTGCTTGTCGTTTTTTTTTTTTTTTTTTTTTAAAAAAGGACTTGGCATAGACACTTTTACGGTCCATAGCCTTACCTTACATTCACACAACATTCATTCAATCCATTCATTCATCCCATTCATACAAGTACAGTATACCACCTGCGCATTGCATAGCTCCATGTCACCCTGTACAGTGACATGGAAGATGGGTCGGCCCATGAGTTCTACATTCCAACAGAGGGTCATAGATGTTTTCAATTTAATCACCGAACGTAATCGGGAGATGAAAAATCCCTTTTGCATCCCGCCTCTTTTGGGATTCGAACCCGGTACTTCCCGATCCAAACGTCGCAGCTTTAACCACTGCGCTATTTGCTCGGTTTGCTTGTCGTTGGATGGTACTAAACCGTTGGATCGCTAAGCTGACGACCCGCGCACCCGTAAAAAAACTCAACTGTTTGCTATATTAACAACAGAAAAACTGGATACCGCCAAACCAATACCGGACCTCCGCTCAAGTACCCGGACTCGAGGTCTACGACCGGCACGTAGAACGTGCAGCCACTTAGATAACCAGAAGCGTTGGAAGGCCTAATCACTTGCATGAAGAAGAATCGGTTGGAACTCGTTCCTCTTCAAGCAATTCGCTGGCCTTAAAGTGGAGACCGTATGTCCCAGGGCTATAAGTTACAACAGTGGAGATGAATCCCTCGGCAATATTGGAGCTGGATTTCTTCTTGGGTCGCAGATAAAAAAGGCTGTTTTGGATTTCCAAGCAGTCAATAACCGATTGTGTAAGCTTCCCTTGTGCATAAAGTTAACCAACCTGTCGATAATTTGTGTACACGCGCCCGCAGTAGTTAGCCAGCCCCAAGATGAAGACTCATTTTACAATGACTTGGGGGCTGAATTGAAGAATGGTAATTGGGGGCCTTAATGCTACAGCTGGCAGAAATGAGCCACCGTACTCTCGACACGAAACTTCGACTGATAATGGTGAGAGGATTATGTGCTTTGCAATTGCTCACTACCTTAGAGTAGCAAGCACATTCTTCCCACACAAACCACATTTAGAAACATGGATCCATCCATGAATTATTAATTTCAAAAGGGCGAACTCGGGTTGTTCAGGATGTGAGAACTTGTCGGTCAGCAACCAAATACGTATAGGCAGCGATCATCATTTGGTCGCTGCAAAGCTACGATAGAAGTTTTCTTACAAGTCTGGGAATACAGCGAAACGCACAAAACGTTTCGACTGTGAAGGTCTAATAAATGAAGATCAAAAGAAACGATATCAGGATTTGGTTTTCAGTGATGCTCAACAGCTTTTAGGTATACTCATAGTCAGACTCAAGAATGATTGATTTGATGATGAATGTCGTCTTGCACTCGAGCAACAAAATATAGCCCATAGTGAAGTGCAACAACGTCCATAACAATCGCCAGGTAAAACAAAGCTTATCTTGCTCGGAGGGCGGCTAAACCGATTTATAGACGGGAGAAGCACGAATGGTGGAAGGCCGAGGTTCTGAAAGTACAACAGCTCAGCAATGAGCGCAGTTCGCGAAATTTCTTTAAGGGTATTACTGGATTGCACCATACAATCAGGCCTCAACCGTCATTCGGGACCGGGATGGAAACCACTGTGTCAACATCGATGCAGTACTCGACGCATGGAGTGGACGCTTTACCGACCTGCTTGTTGTTCAGCATGCGCCACAGACTGTGGCTGAGTCACCTCAGATACAGACTGCGGAGATTTGCATTGAGGATTAGTATCGCGAACCAAAGTAATGCCTGACGAATGGAATGTGGCCGCGATGTGCCCTATCTTTGAAGTGTGAGAATTATCGCGGTACAGCTCTTGTTTGCACAGCATACAAGTAACTGTCCTACATTATATTGGATAGAATCACCCCTCTAGCGGAGTGCCTGGTTGGTGACTATCAAGGAGGATTTCGTCCGAATCGATCAGTCCTTGATCAAGTCATTTCACTGCTGATGATTCTATCTTAATATTATGAGACTTCCATCCCTGTACATCAGGTGTTCCTGGATTTCCGGGAGGCCTATGACTCGATCAATCGAGAGAGTTTGTGGTCTCTGCTGGAATACCTAGGTATACCAACAAAATAGGTACGATTGTGTACATTGACAGAGACGCACTCTCAATGCTGTGTTAAAGTTGAGAACAGGCTATCAAGAATTTTTGCAGTTAGCTCAGGTGTTCAGTAGGGAGCTGCTCTGTCCTCGATACTCTTTAATCTCATGTTGGAGTACACCTTTCGTAAAACTGAAACACCTCAGTGCAACATCTTATATTGCTAGTCCAATCAGGTGCTTGCATATATGTGTGATTGGACTGAATAGCAACGAACTGAAGGAAATACTTGACCCGCTTGTAGAGTTCTCAGCTTCTATTGGACTCCAGATAATGAGTCCAAAACGAAATACATGATCCTCTGGTTATAGGGAGAATGGCACAAAAGATTTTAGCACTGGCCACTACACGTTTAAGGGAGTGGATAAGTAAGGAGATAGCTCCTTACATTTGAGCGGATAGTCATTCGTGTGATTTGTGGCCCAAAACGCGATGTAGATGGACATACCGCGCTCTGTACAATATCGAGATCAGAGATCTGAAGAAGATCCCCGATATTGTACATGAAATAAAATCTCAGCGAGAACGCTGGGTCGGTCACATTCTGCCTTCTGATCCGGAACGAATTGTGCAGCGATCTATGAAAGGAGGGCTAGCATATGGTAGGCGCATAGGTCGTTGCAGGCGACGATGGCTCCACGATACAGAGAACGTATTGAATTCTTCAGGTTGTCTTAGACAATATGCTAACTTAGCTATATGCAGACTTAGCCCAAGATCGATACCGTTGGAGTTAGATTGTTGATGCAGTAAGGGGCCAATAATCACCTTTAAACACTTTTTATTATTATTGAGACACTGCACCTGCTAAAATACACGGCAGAATAAATAGTGGGAACACCAAAAAGAAAAATATACAGTAGAACAGACATACAAATTTAGCATATTTTTATATAAAATGTGTATGGGGTTTGACTAGACCCTTGTTTTTCAAATATGGATAGAATTTTAAGATGCCCTAAAACTCCCGGCCACCTTATCTGTTCAAAACTAGTAGATTGAGGATATCATTGAATATTTTGATGATAGTGAAATTGTAAATATAAAAATAATGCAAATATGTAAATACAAAAAGGGTCTGGGCAGATCCTGGTGCCTCCGAAAGAGTTAAGAATGTTAATTAAATCACTTTACCTACATAAATTATTGTTCTGTATATAGGACTAAAGTTAATCTTTAAGTTTATTGATCAATAGTATAAAATAAAATTCAATCATTTCTTATATACACTTGAAAATCGATCATAAGTCAAATATTAACAATATATGTACACATTTTAAACCGATCTTAATACTAAATGACCAAATTTATGTTTACTGAACACTATATTGGCTATACATATACACAAAATTACATATACGTATATATACGCACCCTCTTATCCATTATCCCTATACCCAACATAATAAATACATCCTCAAAACACATAATGGCTTACCTTCATATCTTAACGCAAAAATAAAATGTACATCTATAAGTAAAAGCAACTTTCGAAAATCTTCTTAAAGATAAAAGGTAAAAAAAAAATTTAAGAAAACCGACTTGCTTTTTAAAAAATGTAGCATATATGCCTACAAAACATAATCATAAACCACTTGCCTTTTAAAAAGGGTTTGGTACGCAGATAAAAAATCAAATGAAAATTTTGCCTTACATACATGGACACATACATACATAATATAATAAAATTATAAATAATATGTTGGAATTTTCACTACAATGACTAGAGCAAAATCTTAAAGGAAATACAAAAGGAAAATCTATTGAAAATTTATATATTTTATAACTCTCCAATACATTATCCTTTCAAATATCTTCTGAACATTTTTTTTTTTTGTATTCTTAATTCAAAAAAAAAAAAAAGAACGAAGGAAGCAAAATGCGAAAAGGAATAAAGGAATAAAAATAAATTTTTTCGAAATTTAACTCTTAAGGATTACCCGATTATATACGTATTTTAGTCGTCCTAAAAAATATATTTTTTATTACCGATTTTGGTAATATAATTTAAATTCAATTATTCTATTAAAATGAATAAAAATTGGTAATAAAAAATAACAAAAAAATTGTTTTTTTTTATGCAACACTATTGAAGGATATACGGTATGAGGATATATACAAATGTATATACCGGAAGTTATGTAATAACAAATTGCCCCGGTTGCAATTTACTGCGCTGATGATGATAATATATTATGTTCCTTCTGTATGCACGTCGATTTATGTTTTTTGCCGCGAAAAACTGTCTTGCATATTATACTCGCGTATACATATAGACGACTGCAACTGGTCGAGTGTTTAATCAAATTGAACTATTTTTTTGTGTTTGCCAGGTATTTTATGTATGTACATATATAGTTGATGGTGTTATTAGCTATTGAGCGTATAACTATACAATTTTTACTACTCTCTCTATATGCTACACCAAAATAACTATTCCAATATCGGTTATATATAACTCAAAATGGGCAAGCACAAAAAAAATCAAAAAAGATGTGAAAATTTTTGTAGTAACTTTGTACACGGTAGGAAAAATAGTATATATTCATTTTTATATACTAAAATCCAAAAAAATAAAAAAATAATTTTACTGATTTAATGTTTTATCTGAAAATATATATTATACATATATTGGACAATTTTCCCAATTTCATGGGCTAGCGATTTTTCCGCCTTAATGAACCACTTTCAATTATAATTTTTATACACATACACATTTTTTTTTGTTATGTTGTTGCTATTTTATTTTTTGTCTAGCTTCTTTTTTTTTACATACACGATTATGTATGATTGTGTGTGTGTGTATATAGGACAGATCCGCATACCGCATCGATTAAAGGGATCGACTTATCTCTCATAATATATAATATTCATATTATAAATACATATTCTCACCTAAACATAATTTTTTGATTTTTATTTTACCGCCCAAGAGGCATAGGTCCCACAAGTCGACCCTTGACGATGTCGACCAAATGCAGGCCAAGAAATTATTAATATTTTTTTTCTACAGCGCGATTCTAAATACCCAAATTTTAGAATTTAAAATTCTAGATTTGCAAATTCCTAATTATCATTTTAAGAGATCTACAACGTTTTTTAAAGCCTTAATGCAGATCATAAAGACAGAAACAGCCAACACAATTAAAAATTATAATTTTGAGCTGAAACCTTTAGAATCCCTTATCTGCAACGACAAATAAAATGTCCATATAGCTTGTGATACAATAGTTGAAACAACATAGCCAACTCAACTGACACAATGTTAGTTACGGTATACTTTCATCTATAGCATCAATTAACATCTATACAATGTTCGATTCAAATTTGAGCCAACTTGATGTTTACTAATACTCCAGAACTCTTCAAAAACTCTTGAATAGCGATGTTAACATATAGTTTGAACGTTTCGATGGGAAAAATGAATTCAACAGCAGCAGCATTGGAACGTTCGACCAAGCATTAAGCATGATCTCCCGGAGATGGCCGGGCCTCACCAAACACCCGTTTACAATAACATAAAAAGGGTTTGGATGGGTTCAGTTAGTATGATAGAAATTGGCTCGGTTACGGACACTAGGTATAGCCAATAGTTAGTAACAATAAAAAAAAAAGTTTTTAACAGTGTCACTGGACTCTGAAATAAAATTATTAATTCCATATATTTGAGTTGTGATAGACACTGCAATGACTGATAATTAATTTAGTGCCTCTTTTTACAACCCTCGATTTAAACATATACTTATAACACCATAAGGAAGAACACTTGAGATTCCCATAGTAAACTCGCGTTAGTTATATCGTGCAGATGGCGTACCAACCATTTTTCAACAAGAATTTGTACGTCACATGTTATTTCCAAGTTATTTCAGCCGGGGGTATTGTCAATTTGATTTATTTACATTATTTTCAAAATTTGATTTTAAAAAAAATGGTGACATAGCGTTTATTTGCTAGTGGTGCCATCTATTTAATATAACCTAACTACAATGAAATGCCATACCTTGATACTTAAAACTGCAGAAATCTCCCCCGTCTTCCTACAAGTCATTTGTACTCAATATACCTATTCAGCCAACCCACTTTCTTCATCCGTACCATACAACTAACAATTAACTACCACTAGAACAAACTTTAAGAGTAAAGCTACTGTTGACGTCGATAGTTGTCGATCATCCCCAACAGATGTCTCTCATCTTTTCGTTATCTCTAGTGAAGAAGAGTGATATATGTATAAGCCTAAGTTTAAATTAAATGGAATTAAATTCTAATGGAAGTTCATCCGATACGCGGCGATGGTAATTGCCTTTTCATTTTTGCAGCTGGAAAAGATTAGTTCTGGTTGGTATTGCAGTTCATATATTTTTCGTTCAATAAAATATAAAATGTGGTGGTGAATATGATGGTTTGCGTCTCTGCTGTTACACACAATTGTGTGTATATTTTGTTGTTGTTGTTTTTGTTTCCCTCATATATTTTACTTATTTTGCTGTTATTTCCACCATATATTTATAATTTTATATTTAAAATTTTAAACTACAACACTTCACCTCTATTTCAATATCCACCATTAATCGTCTATCACTATTAAAATCAATTATTTTATATTGGAGATAAGGCTTATAAAGAAAAAATCAAATTCGAAAGTTACTACCAGACAAAGTACATGAATTACATTTCTTGTATTCAAGAGAAAATAAAAAATGACCCCAAAAACTTTTGGAACTCTTTCATTCAGTTCAAAATGTAAAATTAACGGTTCCCCCCATAAAACGGGCAGCAATCATGTGATTCACAAATTATATCAAACATATTTGTAGAATCTTTTCAATCAGTTTACAAGCCGGAGAACAGCAATTTCATCAATCCCCAAATTATTTGAACTGGTGAAAGAGGTAATTCTTAGATATATTGACAACCAACCTTTTTCAGTACATTAGCAACATTATTAAGAGGTGAATGTACCGCCATTAATAATTACAGACGATCTTAAAATCTAGAAAACCGTGGGAAAATACCGACGATATCATTACAACCTGCAAGAACACATCGGCAATCTGGTAACCTAGTGTGAATGCAACCTGCTTTATCTGAATACAAATGTAAGGACCATATCATTCCATCGCAAAGTTAATCCTGTTGAACAACAGTACCATATAAATGGTACCATTTTACAAAAAGTATTCGAAGCTTAAGACCTAGGGGTTACTTTTGTTGGAAACATGTGCTTTACAAAACACATCGAACAATGCGTTGCCAGAGCAAATTCCTTGTTCAGGTTTATTACAATTAAAATCCTACGTTTTGCATATGTCAGATCTCAAGTGGAATATGCATCAATGTTTGGAACGTTCAGAAGAAATGTACACGATATATAATTTAGCTGGATAATCTATAAAATGACAACATTAAAAAACAGACGGGATCTGCTAAAAAAAGCAAGATTATTGGCAACATCTTACTTCATGATATCTGGATGTCCACAGAACAAATCATGGTGATGATTATAAAATACAAGATGTTTAACAAAACGGATTGACTTTTGTATAAGTAGAGGTAGCTTTAAATATAGGCTAACACATCATTTTGTTGCAACCTAATTTTATTATTCTTAATATGTATAATTGTTCAAGTCTGTATTTGTAGACTTTTCTGCTTATAATTAAATAAATAGGATCGGCATGCTGAACAAAAGTAATAAAATCGAAACCGGATTGACGACAAACCTCTGTGCCAATAATAAAATTTTGTAATGATAAAAATTTTGGAAAATAAATTTGCAATATCTTTTGCGAACGTCTTTGAACCGTTTTGCATCAAGATATTTTTTAACAAGTCGATATTGTCGTATAATATCAACAATTTGCTTTCCTCCATATAAATCAAGAAAATCCTACAACATTCAATATTCTGTCTTCGACATTTAACATTCATTTGTTAAATTCGCAGTTTTCGACTTAATTTCTCTCCTTCGTTTCAAAACCATTTGTAATTATCTTGATTTGTACATCAACAGATAATGATAGCCAGATCAAATCAGTTTTTCGATTAACATCGTTTCAATCAATTATTTGTGCAAATAGTGGTTCGAATACTTTATGAACGAATTGGTATGGTGTTAAAGTGTAGTTATTTACCATTTCCTCCATAGTCAATATCACACAAATCACATTAGTCATTATGCATGTATATTTAGTTTTTATTTATTCCACGAGAGGCTTACTCTACTTTTACAATCGTCAATACTAAAATCCATATTTTTCTTTATTGACAATGCAAGTTTCTATTAAAAGATTTCTGTTAATTACCGACATTTTAAAATTTTCGTCGAGTATATCTGAAGCAAATCTACATAATATAAAATAGTGAATTCAATGAAAAACGTTTACATCACAAATTTACACAACTACAAGAAATAAATACATAATTATAAATAAAATAAACAAAGTTAAATTAAATTGTCACAAACCATTTTATTTGTACCTGAATTTTAAAATTTACGAAAAACATCCGTTGCCTGATTTATGTGTTCACACGTGGTGAACAAACAAAAATAGATATGAGTTTTCTGTCAAAATTTTATTTTATCAATTGAATAATCTTATAATCTAGAAGGCAATGCAAAAATAATCAATAGAAAAAGGAAACACTAGAATTTATTGTTTATTGTTTCAAAACAAAATAGTTTTTAGTGCATGTCCAAGTTAGGCCTTAAGGTACTATTCCATGGACTGATTGACTGACTGAGTCAATTTAAAGCAAGAAAAAAAATTATATTTTGTAACAAAAAAATTTTCTTAGTCAAAAAATATTTGAGTGTTAGCAGTGTGAACTGCCGTAAAAAGTTTCAAATCGAATATTTTATGGCAGTCAAACAAACACCATACCTAAAATTTGCGCATGGAAAAGAATTTTACTATAAAGTTTGTGTATGGAAAAGAATTTCACTATAAAGATAATTTTTGAATGGAAGAAAATTATAAATATCAATTTCAATCAAAGTTGTAATTTTGTAAATGTCAATTTCTTCTTTATAAAAACAATTTTAAAACTTCAAATTTGGTATGTCTAATACAAAATAATTTTGCAAAAAAAGAAAACTTTTATTTGTTGCCTTTGTTACTCTAATGTAATTTTGTTGCTATCATCTTTTCAGTCAACTCAGTCAATAAGTCCATGGAATAGTACCTTTACTTCCTTGAATAAATTAAGTGAGTTATAATTAAAACCATAATTAAATTACTAAAACTTGAAACGTGCGCAAATGGATTTGAATAATAGTTGACAGGCATTTAAAATGGCTAATACCACGAATTTTCAAGATTCATATTTTGGTGAAATAAAAAACAAAAATTGTGAAATTTAAAATTATTTTTACGAATTATGTAAAGTTGAAAAAGTTTTATACAGTTAGCCAAATTTTTAAAGTAATTTCGGAAAAAAGTTCGTGTCGAAAAGTAACAAATCAAAATTATATTCAAAGTTGCTTGAGCTTTCACCAGTTATGATTACGTAGACTATTAATTAAAGTGGAAAATAAATATTATTTATAAAAAATTGATTGATTTTGGAAGCTTTTCAAACTTCTTATAATAGGTCTTAATATAATAAATAAAAAAGCTTTATATTTTAATTTCAACAAATCATTGTTATATTTAAGCTTTCCAGATTTCAAATATTTTCAGAAAGCTCTAAAGGTTTTCTAGCTATACAGTAATTTAACGTTGATATTATATAAAAGTAATTTAAAAAAATTACCGCGACTTAACCACATCCACTTTCAAGTGTTCGAACTATCTAAAAGTTTGTTTTAACAGGAAAGCTACATTTGTACGCCATATAGAAAACATTAATTTTTGTCTATAAATTCAAAATTCAAAAGCTTTCATATGAAAGGGATGGACACTAATAAGCTTAAAGCTCTGTAAATAATTAACCAGTCAATATTTTTTTTATCAACGTACGTAAATTTGTTTACTAAAATTAAATATATTCAAGCCTTCAATTTTAAACTTTCAAAAAAGAATGAATTTTATCAGAGCCACCTATATATACAGAGTCCTAAGGTTAAAAATTGAGCTTTTTCTAGAGGAACTAAAATTGATGAAAAATGTTTTTTCCATACAAAACATACGAAAAGTTAAATTTTTTTCGGTGTGATATTTTTCAATGAAAATGTCGATAGGTTAAGTATTTTAACATTGAAATAGAATCTACAATTATCATTTTATAATTGTTTAAAAACCTGATCAAAGAAGATGTTTAATTTTTGTTATATTTATTAATAAAATTTATAGAAAAAAAAGCATTTCTCCATTGAATTGATATAAATACACACAAATACCTGCAAGACGATTAAACTGCAAGACGAAAAGAGAAAACAGTAAAAATGTGGTTGTGTTTCCTTTTGAATTATATTTTTGTGAATAAAATAAAATACTTAAAGGGTATTTCAATAAAAGCTGCGTGATTTTGTTTGAATAAATCTCAAAGTAATTTCACTTCAATTTCAACGTAAATTTTGGATTTTAGAATATAAAAAATTATAACACAGTTCTTCTGGCACGGTTCCATTTTACTTTGGTAAAGTTTTGTTACGCATTTGTGAATAATTATAGTTAGAAACAAATTGTGCAGCTGATATTGGAACTCCCTATGACAAGTTGTCACTATTTTTTTTCTATCGATCGATGTTTATGTTCTCTTTTTAAATTTTGATGTTTTTCTATTGCGATCTCAGCCTATTAGAATAATTTAGTTCTCTATCCCTTTTCCCGATTTCGGTACAAGGTAACGAAATAGAAATATGTGGTGATCCAAATGTATAAAAGGAAATAGGCATGCTGCGATCGCAATAGAAAAACCGAAATTAAAAAAAGAAAAAGTATGAGAGTTAATTCTTAAAAAAGAGACAAAATCATCGATCGAAAGGATGACAATATATGTTTTATTTATTTATTTTACCTACACATTCATGTTTACATAAATTACATTACCTACATAAATTCATGTTTACATAAATATGATCAATTTATTAAATTAATAAAAGATTTTAGGTTCTGATTTTCAGATATGTGCTGCTTCAATATAGAATAAATTCCACAAAGTGTTTATCAAATTGAAAGATTTAACTTTTCATTGATGAAAAGTAATTCCAAAATGGTCATTTTTACATTGATTCTTATGGGATAATGCAAAAAGTAGTTCCTCTAGAAAAAGCTCGACAAAAACATGGCTGATCCTTACGGCTCTGTATATATAGGTGGCTCTGATTTTATTTTAGAAATTTGAATTTTCTTTGAGCTTTCTATAAAGCTTTTTTATTTAGTTATTCAATTATAATATTTGTTAATATTCGTAGTTTAAAAACATTTTAAAATTACAACAGAGAGAGAGAAAGCTTTCAAATGAAAATTATGTTTATAATGCCTTATCTTTTTAATATTTAAGCTTTTAACGGAAACGTTATATTTTCTTTATCTAGGTATTGTAGGATCTAAACTTTTACCCTATACGATCAATAACACACAATTATTTACAGTTTTTTTATTTAATGATTGAACTTTGAAATAAAGCTCTTATTTTTCAAAGCTTTCAATATTAAAGTTTATTTTTATAATTCAATCAGTATTTATATGTTTATGACTAAAAGTTAAAATATAATATAATTAACTATCAGGTCATGTTCACATGAACCTTTGTCAAGCTTAAACGATTTAACGAGATTACTGGCGGTTTGGAAAATTTCTGGCTACTACAATCTCCTACAAGACAGCTAAAGTCATGGTGGTTGTACTTATATGAGAATTTCACATCCTTTTATTAAACAAGCAGCTTTCTGCTAAAGCTTTTTAAATAAATCACGTTTAAAGAACTCTGTGGAAGAACATTCATAAGGTATACTGAACAAATTCTGGGTACTTAGCCAAATTTGGGCTTTTAATGTGTGAAAATTCTATGAAAAATCTCATGCTCAGAGCTCAACTACCACCCTGGTAAACAGTTATGCATTAAAGTTTTTCCTCATTTTTATTTTTTTTAGTGTTTGCAGAATTTTCATGAGATGCATAAACAATTTTTATCTTTATTTAATACAAAATAATATTTATTTAAAAAAAAAAAAACAGCAAAAGTTAAAAGAAAAAATTGGAAAAATGTCTACCACTATATGTACCTACCTCAAGAAGAATGCACACAAAAAATGGAAAAGCAGCTCACACGTATCAGCAACGAACAAAAATATTATGATCTCGCTAAATTTTCGATTTTTGTTGTTGTGTGCTCTGGAATCGGTGGTAAATAATTTTTCGGATATTTTTTTTGGTCATCAAATAGAAAATAAATAATTCTATTTTTCTATATGTACGTACATATATGTGTACGTATGTAAAAAATACAATTTTTCATGCAATTTTTTAAGCTTTATTTATTGACATGTTAGCTATACGATGGCTTCATATATGTATACACATACTCGTATATGTGTATAGTTAGTTATAAGAGAGGTAATCGATAAATGGGTATAACATGAATAATTGCCTATCAGACAATCGTTTATGCATGATGTTGTTGTGTTGTGTATATCAATATATATGCATATATGTATTTTGGTGTATATAATACACTATGTACATATATCTGGAATTTATAGTGCACATAACATTTACTTCATTTATATCACGTGCCTATATCACAAATATCGAAAATCTATCTGTGTACATATATGTTTTTGATTTTATCCAGATTGATAGCATCAATGTACGACATTCGGTTGGAATCACGGTGGCATAACTATTGCATACAAATTAATATAAATGTGCGCTTATTTGCATCATTAAAGTATGTTATGTACATTTGATGGCTATCGTATACACATTATCAATTAAACAAGCTTTTTTGCTTTGTTTTATTTTTTGCAAAATTAATAAAATATTAACTATTAAAATACTATTGTTTTGTAATCATTAAATCAATATCTGGATTGGTATTTAATTTATTTGTATACTACTACATTCAATACTGCCTACATATGTAGATATGTTTATAAATGTTTATATAGTAACATATTGTATGTATATGATGTATGAGAATATGAAATCGATTGATAAGTATTTAAAATGCAATAAAAATTAATTTATTTGAATTCCATTAACCTCAAAATAATAAATTGATATCAAATTTGTCATTCCATTATTGTGTGCAATTTAAATGCATTGTGAAATTATCAGGATTCAACGTTAATTGTGTTGGTATGGATTGGACCTATATACTCGTACAATATAATAATTTGCATAGTAGCATAAATTAATGGAACTTAAGTGAATTGAAAACTACTGACGGTCCTCATATAAGTCAACGATTTCATAGACATCTCTGGTCCGTCATTATAACAATAATAAAATCTTTTTCTCTTTTTACTGTAAACCAAATTTGTAGGGTAGTTTAAAGAAATATGTTTATATTAATTGAATATTTGATAAGAAAATGTTATGTCACCTCCTGTGCTGGTGATCAGATCAATATGTTTGTAATGCAAACTATAAGTTGATATTCAATATACCACGTGGCTGCGAACTGATAAAATTTGTCGAAATTAATTGCCGGTAATTAGTTCGATGTCAAAGTGGCATAGCAACATGTGATTGTTACGCTGGGATCTGATTTTTGACATTTGGATTGCCCTACGAATTTTATTACGAATAATTGCCCTGTATTTTAATCAGCAGAATTTCAACATTTTCTGATTCTGAAATTTCGGAAATTTTCTAGGGTAGCGAATCTATATAGTGAAAACTGATAATCAAATCCGAATTCATAATACCATTACACCATCCTAAGCAATCATGCTGTCTTAAAATGATTTTAAATTTCAAAAAGCTTGTAAGCTATTAGTATTCGATTTTCTAATATATTGATGCACACAGTCATTACAAAAGCTTTTAAATACAAATTTTACAACTTCATGATGTAGTACACATAAATACAAATAAGAAAGCTTTATGAAACAAATTCTAAATTTTACGAAAATTTAGTTTCGCAATTAGTTACAATACGTAACTTAATAAAAGCTTTTAGATTAAAAATTGTGTAAGCCGCATTGAAAACATTAATTAATTAACAATCTGAAGAATCCAATCCTCATTCTTTACACCGTGGACCGTGCACCGTGCGCCTACCATATGGTGACTCTCCTTGCAGAGATCGCTGCAGAATCCGTTCCGGATCAGCACGCAGAGATCTTATTTCATGCACAATATCGGGGATCTTCATCAGCTCGGTATGTACCATCTATCTCACGTTTTGGGCCGTAAATCACACGCATGACTCTTCTCTCACATGTAAGGAGCCATCTCTCGCACTCATCGTTGGCGCCCTACTTTCACATCCAAACATAACAACGAGCCTGATCAACGCTTTGTAAAGCTTCAGCTTCACGGCACTTGATAGGTGTTTAGATTTTAGCAGTGGCCTTAGAGAATACAAAGCATGGTTGCCAGACTTAATAGGTCCTTTAGTTAGAAAAGATTCAAGGCGACTCGATTTGCTGCGTCTTCTTGATGGCAGATTAAACTCTTCCAGGAAGGAAATTGTCAAACTACTACTTTCTGTTCATTTGTTATCAATCATGATTATGTTGCTGACGCCCAGCCCAATGGTACTGATTATTCACCCGACCGGGACTTATCCTGTAAACTGGTCACTCCAATACCTTACTCTGCAGCGTTTTCTCCTCCTCACCTTTTAAATCAGGTGGTCTGCAAGAAGCTGTTCCTGCTAAATTACAGCATGGATTCCCCTAATACAGGAACATTTACTTCGACTCTGTCAATCGTGCTTTGCGTTTGGATATGTTCGACAGTCCTGGGGTAGGAGTGGAGTTGTGTTCATCCCGAAAGCTGGGAAGACGGATTATACCGATCACAATTCATTTAGCCCTATTAGGCTTTCTTCAACTTTTTTCAAAACTCTGGAAAGAATTGTAGACAGAACTACTAGGGATCATCACTTATCTGTCATCCCACTCAGTAGCGCACTCAACATGCTGAGAGAGTTGGGAGATCATGTAAAACTGCACTGCATGAACTTGTTACGAGGATTGAAAGATCGCTTAGTATTAAGGAGTTTCTTGTGAGACTTTCCTCGATATTGCGGGTGCCTTTGATAATACTTCTTTCGCTTCCATCACTGAAGCCTGCTCAAATTTTGGAATTGACCAAACCATTGTTACTTGGATTGGATCTTTGCAGAGGGCGCGCATTGCTGTGGCCGAGCTGGACTCCCTTTCTATTTCGGTTAAAGTTACTAAGGATGGCCCCCGGAAGGTATCCTGTCATCTCTCCTGTGGCTCTTAGTTATTGATGAATTACTTGTAAAACTACAGCAATCTGGCTTCACTGCTCAGAGTTATGCTGATGACTTAGTCGTTCTTATTCAGGGTAAATACCTTAATGTTCCATCAGACTTAACGCAACGCGCTCTCCAAGTTGTAGAAATGTTGTGTCTAGAGAAGGGATTGTACGTTAATGCATCGAAAACTATTCTGATAGTCTTCACCAGACGTAGGAATACTGGAGAGCTGTCTGCTCCTTCTCTTTTTGAAGAAACAATCGCTAGATCCGACACCGTAAAGCATCTGGGTGTCATTCTGGACAGTAAACTCTCCTGGAAATGTCATATTGTAATTAAACTGCAAAAGGTCACTTCTATTTTCTGGCAGTGTAGCAGAGCATTTGGGAAGTACTGCGGTCTGACCCCCGAAATGCTGATGTTTATTTACAAATTTTTAGCTTTACCTTTTACCTTAATAGCATACAAGGTATGGCTTGTCGAGCTATTACGGTTGCTATGTCTTCGTCTTCTATACTTACTTTGCAGGCAATCTTATTTCTGCCCCCACTGCAGTCGGTCATCCTAGGCACAGTATTCCGGAATAAACATTATTCTATGCAGTGATAGTAAATCTGTGCTCAATCCATTACGAAATCCTATGATTACTTCCAAACTGCGGTCAAGGACTGTAAACATTTTATTAACGTCCTTTGCTATAATAATCGTGTCAGAGTTATGTGAGTTCCGGCTCATTGTGGCATTGATGGTAATCAGATAGCTGATGTTTTAGCTAACGCAAGCTCAATTATGAAATTCATTGGACTTGAACCGGTAGTGCCCCTGACTACATGCCGAGTGTCTAAGTACTTCATTTGTGAACCTAATCTGAGGCTCACAAACGTTGCTCTATCTTTGAAGAAAGGCCAACTGAGAGTTCTGATCGATATTTTCATCGGCCATCGCCGTTTTAAACTCCTAATACAAAGAATGGGACTTGTTCCTTGTGTGACAACTGTTTTGAAGATGACGATGACAGCATTCACTTTGTTTGTGGATGTCCCGCTTTCGAGGTAGTTATGTAGGTCAATTGTCATTCCTACTCTGATTTAAGCTGTTACAGTTTGCCAGAGCCGTCGAGCGCATTTGCGAATTGCGATAGAGTCCTCGGTTTGCACCATGGGCCCAGAGTGGCATTGAGTGTGGAACATGCTTGGGTTCCAGCCAACTTTAATAATAATAATAAAAGGCAACCAAAATATAGACGGCTTCGCAGAGTAGATCCACTAGATTCAATATATTGATAAATTTAATTTAACTACATATTTAAGGTAACACACATTTAAATTAATAATAAGTATTTAACATAGATTAAGGACTTAGATAGGATATTTTTTAGATTGTAAGCTTTGCACACTTCTTGTTAGTTTCGTATAAAGAAAGATTCAAGAATAAAGATATTGGTAATTACCTTAAAAATATTTTTGACTGTTGACAGTCACCACATATGCGAATTATGTCGTCCATTCACTGCACCTTCCACAGTTTTAGAATTATATACTTGATTGAGAGATTTAAACTCCTTTAAAAGAAAGATAAATCGGAACTATAGTCATGTCCCAAATTCCTTCCGATGTGATGTATCGACGAAATGATTGTGTTATATACCGTACATCTACGATACCCAAAATAGAAACGTTTGACTCCCTGCGGTATTATCTTCCAATGTATAATATTGTATATATTATTCACAAACATAAGCTACTTTTGAATGGATCCCATTCTGGCGACTATATATACATGTCTTAAGTGGTTACCTAACAAAAGTCAAATTATTTCTATACATAATAGCAACTATCGTAAATACCATAGGGATGAAATACTATTTTGAACGAAATAAACAATTGCATGACATCGAATTGTAAACAAGTACAAAAGTCCATAATATAAAAATTGTGTTGGTGGTATTACATAAAATACATGTAATAGCATATTATATTGGCTATATACATATATATGTATGTATACTCAATGTCGAATAATTGTGAACAAAAAAAAAATCGTAAAACTCTTGCAAAAGATTTATGTTGCTTGAGGTTTGGCGTAAATAAACAAAAGTCTTTTTATTTTCATTTTTATATAGTACTCATTCGTCCTGGAAATCGTTCCAAACACAATATGTACCGTATTTTCATTTAAATCGATTTTCCCGGTCACCACCACAAAATGTTCCATTTATTTCAGATTTACAAGAAAATAAATTTTAAGTTCTTTTATAATAAATATATCCATTAATTAGGTAGTAAAGTGTTATAAATTTAAAATAAACTATACAAAAAAAAAAGAAGTTCTTTTTTTAAGGATTTTTTTTAAGAAAAGTATAAGCAGTATAGTAGCTCTGGAGGAACTGAGAAACCCAAACAAATTTAAAAAAAAACGTTTCCTCATACTGATTTCCCCAAAGGACTATAATCGCCAAAAACTTTAATTACATAAATTTGTTCGTTTCTTTCCCGTCTTATTCCACTTCAATTTCGGTTTCCCATTTTTCTTGTTTTTTGTATGCTATATACATACACACAGCTTTATATCCCGTTTGCAACATAAGCTAACGAAAATATTATAACGAAAAAAGCTCAATCAGAAAATCCTCTTTAAACAAAAAAAAAAAAAAAAACAGAAACGGCAACAAAGAATCCCGTTATTCGTTTCTAATTGACAAGGTATTTCTGTAACATATTTTCATTTCCAATAAACAAAGCAAAAAATAAAAAAATCGGTCGGAAAATGGAAAAAGCTTTGTACAATAACAAAAACATAAACGGAAATTATATATTAAATAAAGTATAAACGTATACATATCTGAAACAAAAACAGACGAAAAGAAGGAAAACGGATCCAAAACTGAGAAAAACAGAAGAAACACCAGGGATTCAGAGGAAAAACCAAAAAAAAAAAAGGAAAAACGAATGAACGAAAAAAAAAAAAAATTAACTTGATTTATAATTAATAGATAACAGCACTCAAGAGAATTTTGGGATAATTGACTAGAATTTCTAATCTCGATATTTTTTATTTTCGTTCGATTTGAACACAAAAAAAAAAAAAAAACAAACAAAAAAATGATAGTTTGTGTTTCAATTAGTTTTTGGAAAGCATTTCATTGGAATATAAATGGTCTTATTTTCATACATAAAATGATTGGTGTTGTTGTTGTTGTTGTAGTTGTTATCTTCTGCGGAGGAATATTATATTGATAAAAATGGAAATAAAATGAAAATCGATTTAGAGCTTGAGAAATTGTTTCGTTTATTTTTAGATTAAAAATATAAAAAACATAAAAAAAGCTTCATCTGCGCTATATATGTACATACGTATACATATATATGTGTAATATGCTGTATGTTATCTGATGGAACTCTGAGTGGACAATAAAGTAATATATGTTATGTATACTTTTTATTGGAACATAAGTCTTTTGTGGTCTTTAAGTAAAATATATCAAAATTGATCACGTTTTAGGGGAAACAATAAATTTAAATCGTTTAAATATTATAAAAGGGTCCGGTAATAGCAACAACAAAAACACAATATTATGAAGATTAGATTCTTACATACATCCATATACATATATTGTATATAGTATGATCATATATGGGAATTAGTATTTAACTGAACCACACGTATCCATTCATCCACATAATATTCCATATGTATATAGTTAGAATATAAGTATATGTACATATACCTGCCGATACGAGTATGTATTATCACCTTCAATGGCTGTGTATACCAAGCAATATAATTTTATATTCTTAACACGATATGAGAATATCAATTTATTTTAAATTTATTAACGCATATAATTCATTTAAAAATATATTCAATAAAATTTTAGTTTAGTTTCTATATAGGTATACATATATGTACATACATATGTTGTACTATATAGATAGAGGTGAGTCAACACTAATGACATGCAGAAGAATACATTATGGCCATTATGATGGTAAGTAATTTACATAAAATACAATTGCGATCTGCGGGAAAGTACTGTGTGGGTTTGGGTTTTGGAAATTATTTTTATTATTTTGAAATTTTGATTGCAAAGTAATTTTTCTGAGTAATTACTTTGTGTCTTTCTGTGCATTCATTCTTTCTGTGCAAATTATGCCGACAAACCCATTAATGATCGATCACAATGGCAACAAATTTTTTGTATACATTATAGTCATATACGAGTATAAATCATCATATACACTCTTTATTACCAATGATTCATGCTAATTCAAACCAAAGTAGTTCAATAATTTCTGAAACTTGAATCTTATTAGTCTAATTGGTTAATCTATTTGTTTTGTCAATTTGAAAAACGTCAAACGGCGATAGACATGAGTTTATATGTAGCAAAATTTTAAATCGTTTTAAACAGTTGCACAAAAAAAGGTTAAATTCAAATTTATCTTAGCAACCTTAAATTAAATTCTCAGGAATTCAACTAGGAACTGTCAAGATACCATTTTGTTTTTTGATATTGCCCGTAGTAGGAAAGTCATGAACAGCACTGCACCGATGATTCGTCAATGAGAGACGTGCATGACACGTATATAGAATTTTATCAAAAAGCGGGACTCGTTTTCTTGCGTGACTGGTAGAAGCTGATTATTGTATGACACTTCTTTGTTGACATTAAAATGACAGCCATTGACGAAATTTTAATGACATGACTAAAAAGATTAGTAGGTGACTCGTCATATGTGAAAATAGTAAGACAATGAATTCTAGAATCCAGTATGACGTGTATGAGGTGGCTAATTACGACTACGTTTCTTATATACAAATAACATAGACTTGGTATGTATTTACTTCAATAAATTTATAATAATAATTTACTTATAATAATTTTCTTACAAATTTGTCTTTAAAATTCTCGTCTGTGAGTTTCATTTCCAGGTCGTCCAATGCACCTACTAATCGTGATTTTTTATTCAAAAATTTTCGGTATCGAATTTTTTCATTTTTTACAGTAAATTCCAAATGAATTTAATTATTCATTTAATGTTAAACTACTTGTTTTAATTCAATATTATCAACATAAAATTAAATTTAATTTTATTTTTCAATGTTCTGGATAAAACAACGTTTTTCAAGTTCTCGATAAAATCATAGTACACGAACTCGATAAAAAGGGAAATTTTTTAAACATTAATTTCTCATTGTATTTTGCTTAATACCTGTATTATTTGACAATAAACGTCAAAAAATATTGTTAGAAGTTTAAATTTATTGAAATATATAGAACTTAAATAAAATATATTAGATAAATTAAATAAAATTTCCCAGTATTATTCCCGATGTTCTATATAGAACTTGGTCACAACTACAAATTTCTATTAGCTAAGAGGTTTCTCTAACTTAATACTTTTTTGCGATTTCGCGAGTACTTTTCCGTTGTGAGATTCTCTTATATGTATAAATACCTCCTAAAAAGGACGTCATGTACATCATAACTTTGACGTTAGTAAAATATTTATAATATAGCTATCAAGGTTTTAAAAAAATATAATAAATGGTTTTCCAATAAGAGGTTTCATTTTGATATTAAAAAAACGAGTATTTTTTAAGAGAATTCAATGAATGTTTATTTCATTTCAATTTGCAGCACCATATCCTTTCTTGAAATTTTCCTTTTCTTGCAAAATTGCGAATATTTCGTTTCTTGTGTGGCACGTAGCGCCGTCTTGCTGAAAATAAACAACGTCCAGATCAATATCCTTAAATTCCGGCCATAAAAATTCATTAATCATAGCTCGGTAGTGCAATCCATTCACCGTAACAGTTGCCTCATGATCGAAATAAAAGGCCCAATTACACTGCCAGCCCAAATACCGCACCAAACAGTGACACGTTGAGGATGGAGAGGCTTTTTAACAATCATTCTTGGATTTTCTGAGCCCGAAATGCGGCAATCCAATTGAAGATGATTTTTCGATGAAAATCCGGATCATTTTGATGCATTTGAAGGACCCAATCAGCGAAGATACGACGTTTATGGAGATCGACTTGCTTGAGTTCTTGTGTTAACAGGACTTTAAAAGCCTTAAGACCTAAGTGTTTAATAAGTTGACTCTTCTATGCTATCTCCAATTGCTAGGATTATTGCAAACTTTGTTCCTTTTGTATTTGGTACATCTCTTGTATAAAGTAAATACAATATTGGTCCCAAGACACTTCCTTGTGGAACTCCAGCCGATATTTGTTTTAGATCAGAGTACTCATCTTCATATTTAACGCGAAAGTATCGATCAGCTAGATAAGATTTTAATATCTGGTAAAGTTGATTTGGCAGGTCTCGGTGTAGTTTATACTCTAGCCTTCCGTGCAATACTTTGTCAAAGGCTTGTGCTACGTCCAAGAAGACACTTGGACATATTTTGATCTTTTTCAGTGTACTTTCAATTAAGTCGGTAATTCTGTGCCAAATTGATGTGAAGGAATAAGTTTTCTTTCTTCTATTACTGATTTTAACCTTTTAAGCAATAGGTTTTCGAACAATTTTGAAATTGTAGGAAGTAGTGAAATTGGTCTATACGAGGTTTTAAGGTTAGGAATAGGATAATTACATCTGCCGCCTTCAACTGGTATGGAACGTATTTCAGTCGGAACGCCTCGTTTATTACTTGGATCAGTTTTCGTAAACCCTTTTCGGGGAGTTCTTTAACTATTTGTCCTGAAATTAGGTCAAAACCAGGTGATTTTTTTGAGTATAAGTTGTTAGTAATCTCATAGTTTAGCTTTTGTAATGTTACTGGTGGCATGTTTTTATTATTCATTTTTTAACTGGGTTTATGTTTTCTTCCGCTGATTGCCTCGGAAGGGGCTGAAATGTATTTTCAAAGTGGGCTGCGAACAAGACAGCCTTTTCTATAGCACTTCTTTTTCCATCATCCTTTTTAATAGGAGGCCCCTGAATATTCGGTCGTTTAAGTTCTTTTGTTGCTTTCCAGAGCAAATAGTCTGTACCTTTTTGGCCGGAAAGACCAGCTAGATATTCACTAAATGATTTGTTTTTAATTTCTTTGTTTAGCAACATCAGGTTGTTGATAAATAATTTAGTCTCGATTTACTTTGCGGCGCTCTATTCCTCTGCCAGGTTTTGCGAGCCTTCCGCTTTTCATTAACCAAATCTAACACTTCCAATTAATAGTTATTGCGCCTCGATATTTTATATTGACTAGGGGACGTTTTCTGTCGCAGTTTTAATTGGTACTTGTAAGACTATATTTTCTTCGATCAGCGTTCGGAAAACATCCCAATTTGTTTTATTGTTTGTTAATCTAGGCAAGTTTTATTTCTTGATTATGGTTGCACTCAGTGTCATAATAACTGGTGTGTGGTCTAAACATATTCCTTCATTGTTTTCTATCAGTACGTAGTTTTCGGATAATTCCTTTTGTCACAAAGAAGTCTTTTAAGTCTAGTATTTTGCTATGATAGCGATCACTTTTATCGGTCGGTCATTTTTGTCTTCATAAGTGTACCATTCATTCCCTTCTTATGTAACGTTCGTAGCTATACATAATCCTCTATATGTGTCAACGTATATATTTTCCATATATTATTGTTCAGAGACACGATTCTGTATTCTTTATCAGTAATTGATTGGGTTTGGCTATCTCAGCCTCTTGTTTAATTTCCATCATGTCTGGGGAATATTTGTTTAAATTGTTTTTAATTTCGTTTGCTATACCTCAATAACATAGTAGGTGTAACGTCTTCGAGAATTTGTATTATATCTTCATCCAATGTATCTCGTAATTGACATTTATGAGATTGAAATATATTTTCAATATGATTGGCAAATCCTTTAGCAATGTTTCATCCATTTTCCTGATAGAGTGAAGGAGATTAACTGAATCATTTTTTAATTTTTGAATTTCTCTTGTTAATTGTTGAGTAAGATTGTTTAGTCTTTTTTTGTCTTGTGGAGCTCTAGTTTGGTGCCACTGTTTTCTGGATTTGCGTTTATTCCTAAAGAGATTTCTAATTTGTATTGGATAGTTATTACCTTTTTGCCTTGATTTGATTTCTGAAGTACGTTCCCATGCTGATTGTTGAATTTC
The DNA here is from genome assembly GCA_951394425.1 of Tipula unca. Taxonomy (NCBI): domain Eukaryota; kingdom Metazoa; phylum Arthropoda; class Insecta; order Diptera; family Tipulidae; genus Tipula; species Tipula unca. Next base: position 214,153,877 of record OX596380.1, read on the forward strand.
CTTGTAATGAGCTTTTATACTTCTATATGTCCAGCTGACCAATAGTTTTTAAAGGAACTTTCTAAAGGAACTTTTTATTCCTTTTTCAAGGTGTACGTATGCTTACATGGTATGTCTTTGGAATGGGCTGCTCATTATTTCGATATTCTTGTTGTTCCGTGTATACACCGGAGAGTGGAAAACTCAATGTTTCCATTGGTGTATTTCTTCCTTTTGTTTTACTCATTGCATATTGTATATTTATAGTGTAATCCACTCGCCTCTAGTATTTAACTAGAGGTATACTAGACTGGAGATCTCTCCATAGTTCCACAGTTGGTGCCGACGGTCACCTCATTTGATTTACGACAATTTGGCAAAACTCGATGTTATAAAATGAGAGGCTATATGTTAAACCCAATGTTTCAACCCGGAATTTAGGTGTTATCTTTTCAAGATCCACTTAATTTGGTTGTCCTAAACCTATAATTCATTACTATTTTTCCAATATGAATTATATTCGGATGTGGCATCTTAGTACGTAGGTCAATTTGGTGTACGCTTTTCAGGATTTATGCTAGAAAATTTGAGTAATCATATTTATACATATATGGGTCATTTCCATTTTTCACACATTTTTCTTGTTTAGGATAGATTTAAGCCAAAACTCACGAAAAATAGAGAATGGCGAATTGCCAAAAATAATGCGTTTACTTTGCAGACTGTAGTGGAATGTGCTGTCCAATTTCCACACGTGACAAAAATTACTATGAAGCTTTTAGTGCTTGGTAAAACTTTTTTATTTACTATTTTAAAATTGAGTTGGTAAGTGTGCGACAAAACTCAAAACGCATAAATTAATGTCAAATCAGCGATATATAAATATTAAATTTATGCCATTAGTAAGGTGTGTTATGGTCGAAAACTCATGACCGTTTTTGCAAAACCATTGCACTACATCCATACAAGAACGCAAGATATATAAGTAACAACACATCAAGATTAAGTAATCAAGCATATTTTCAGGGAATTAAACGGTATTATCGCCTAATGGTCCAGCAATGACATGAATAGTTGTACTTTAATTTTTGAAAATATCTCGTTAAATTGAGAAATTCATGAATATGCTGTTTCGTCTTATGCATAATTGTTCACAGCCTTCGTCTTGTTTACTGATTGACGTGTCATCTCGTCTTCATGCTCAGTACATAACTGTGGGAGTGCGGGAGTCGAGTAAGAAAATTTTCAACACGAGTGTGATGAAAAAGGAGACTTATGTCAAAATGGCGTATTTTGATTGGTAGAAAGTGAAGTGTGATTATTTTTTCGGCTGACTCCCGCAGTTATGTACTGAGCTTGAATAACATGACAATTTATCGAAGCTGTAACCAAAAGCCAATTACTTCTAGATAAATCACCAAAATCTGCCAAGCAGTTTTTAATGGATCGTCACTAAATTTATGTTGGCTCAGAATCTTCGATTTATTTTGACAATAAATTGGTCTTAAAACACACATCCGTATACAATCGTAGTTCGCTTATTCAGACCCATCCGTTTTTCTTCTGAAATTGTCATTGATCATCTTATACTGTCTTTGCTTTAAATTTTTCCATTTTAATGAAAACAAATTTTACAAAGGATGTCTGAAATGCCATCAGAATTTTTATCAAAAAATGCTTATTCCAACTAATATTACGTTAGATTCTCTAAAATGTGGGATTTCTTACTGGAAGTTTGCTAAAATAACGATTCAAATCTGTATTTTTTGAATGTGCTTACTTATACCTAATATATTTGAGCCAAACTAATCAGTAGTAGTTCAGCAATTTCTTTCTATCTGTTAAATATTTAATATGGTGATTAGATGCAGCTGATTCACACCGTTTATTTCACACAAATATTAGTCTAAGCTGCACTGTAAAATTAAGGCTGGCCAGCTTAACCCGCGCTACGATTAATATTTTGTTTTTATTATTATTTATAAATTATAATAAATGAATTTTACAATAAAATAAAATTTTGATACCAAATTTTAGTTGACCTTGCTGAGCACTGTCATAGTAAAACAAATGAAAAATTGTCTAGCACTGCTACAAGACTGTGTTTTGTGTGTTTTCCTATGTGAGGTCTTGGATTAAAATTTAGTATCGAGAAATTTTAATAAAAATATTTTTCTATTATTATTGTATGGATTGTATTTTTGGCTACTGTATTCCTTCTATGTAGGCGATATTACAGTGAGAGTAAAGGACTTTTTGGCGTTGTATATGTACGACTGGTTAGTAAAATCGATTATTTTGCAGGCCAACTTAAGATTGCACCTACAATATTTAAATAATGGCCAAAGTATAGGTTTATTGTAAATCAAATTATGTTGGTAAATTTTAAAAATTGTACATCCTATTTTGTCCCATACCTATAAATATGTATATTCTTTCTCAAAAATCAATTTTAGGCATATAGTACAAAATCTATTAGTTACAAGCCATTAGCTTTTATCAAGAAAGAAGATATTTTCCTCTAGGCACCCAAACATTATTTCTTGCAAATCATCTACCAAATAATCCAAATTAGCAAACAGTTAACCCTAACCCGACTTAAACATACATTTTATGAAAAAACATAAATAATAATTTCTCGAACCTTTTAAATAAAATAAAAATTGTGGACCAAAAAAAAAAACAGAAATGAAAATCACAATTGTTAAAATCATTCAATTCGAAAAAAAATCTTTACAATTTATCATTTTCCAAACAAGACAAAAAACATTTTTATATCAACCATTTGACAATTTTTTTTATTTTTATTGTATTTCATTTCATTTTTGAAAGTTAAGGCAAGCAATTCACAAGAGTCGAGTTAACAAAAATTGAAGAAAAAAAAACACAAAACAATGAGAGCAATTTAATATTAAAAAAATAAACTGACCATCCTTATGTACATATGTCCATACATAGATATATGCATATATACCAACAGCAATAGCAGCAGCACAACCGAGAAAAAATGTCGAAATCGAAATTTGAGGGTAGAAAATCGATATGCGAAAATAAAAACAAAAAAATCCTTGATATACATGATCAATGGTAATCTAAAATGATTTTTGACTTTTGTACTATATTCCCTTACAACACCATTACCATATCCAATATTCATATCCGCACCACTTTTCGAATAAAACAAAAAATTATTCTCCTTAGGCTATTTAGGATAATATTTATTGAATCCTTTTTTTTCATTTCATTCTAAATTTATAATAGAACTTAGAACAAAACAATAAAAAAATATATAATTTTTAATATTAATTGGATTCTCTAGCGCAACAAACCATGTTACGAGTATAGGTGTACAGCACTTGCAATGTACAATGCTTGCATATATAAATTAAACAACGTACATGTACAAAATACGATCATCTTCACGTCGTCAAGTATTTTATTATTTATTATCTTGAAGCTTGTAAATCTCTCACTTTTATTTTTTTTTGGTTGTATTTTTATTCCCGTGGAACAGCTGTAAGCAAACAGCTGGTTCTCTCTTCTTGTATAGTATATCGAATAAATATGGTTTACACACAGTATACAAGATAGCGCGCAGACATTCGAATGTTCATGGGAAAACAATATATATTTGGGAATGGAAAACCCCAAAAAAAATAATTTCTCTAATATTATGACACCTTTGGCAGGTCGAAAATTTTAATATATAATTTTTCACACAAACAATTTACCATTCTACATTAATAATTACTCCTCTCTCGACTAATAATTATATAAATATTTGATTATAACAACAACAAACCAACAATTTATAAATAAATAAAAAATTATTTTAAATGATCGCTTTATAATGATTAACTTTTTTGTTATAATAAATTGTAAAAAATTCTAAATTAACGCTATTATACATCGTATATAACTATATATGTGGTACATAGTACACAGACATGAATTGCGCGCATGTTTTCCATTTTATCCAATTACCAGGCGCACGCATTTATTTAGCATACATCCAGCGACTCTTGCCTCGTTTGTATGTGCGATTTTCCCAACACAATTTTTTTTTTTTTGCATTTCCAGCATTCTCTTTTGCTTTTAAATTTTATTTCATTCAAATTAAATTAAATATATTTTATTATTAAATTTTTAATTTAAAAAATTAAAAAATATTCAGTTTTTTTATTTGCTGCCTGCTCTACACTACTACTCTATGTACATACACTGAAATCATTCGGTTTTACTATAGAATAGTGGAGAAGTGGAATTTTCATTTTCCATTTTATGTAATTGTGTTTTAAGGGGTAGTTATACATGAGCTTTTTTTGTTGTTGCCATTTGTATAGGTTCCTATATACGGCAGAGCTTCGTAACTATTTGTTTTTGGTATTATGTATTTGGTATGATGTAATGAATACAATTAAGTTTAATTTTTTTGAGATTGCTATTGAATTCTGAAAACTATTAAAATTGAATTTCGAAATTTGATTTAAAATTTTGAATTTTTTATTCATTTATTCTTGAATTTTGAATAATTTGAATATTTAATTTAATACGAAATTTGAAATTTTAATTTTTAAATTTTTATAATTTTACGAATTTTTTAAAAATAATTCAGAATTTAAATATTTAATTTCGAAAAATAGTTGAATTCTCAAAATTATTATAGTTGAATTTCGGAATTTGATATAAAATTTTGATATCAGTTTATTATGTACGGATAGCTCGGATTTTCTACCTAAGATCCAGTACATTTTCCTGTATTTGATGTTTAGATCTCTTTTTTTTCACGTGCTCTTTCCACTTGAGTTTAGCATCAAGTGTCATGCCTAAGTATTTGGCCGTCCAGATGGATTGGTATGAAGTTAACTTTTTTGTTAGTGAAGTTGACGTGTATGGATTTCGTTTCGTTGAGCTGAATGCGCCATTTCTTCTTCCAGCGACATATTGCATTAGTGGCATTTTATAATTTGTTAGAATTGCAGTATCATCCGCAAATGTTGCAATGTTTGTTCCTTTTGTATTTGGTACATCTCTTGTATAAAGTAAATACGATGTTGGTCCAAAGACGTTTCCTTGTGGAACTTCAGCCGATATTTGTTTCAGATCAGAGTACTCATCTTCAAATTTAACGCGAAAGTATCGATCAGCTAGATAAAATTTTAATATCTGGTAAAATTGTTTGGCAGATTTCGGTGTAGTTTGCACTCTAGTCCTCGGTGCCATACTTTGTCAAAGGCTTGTGCAATACGTCCAAGAAGACACTTGAACATATTTTGTTCTTTTTCAGTGTACTTTCAATTAAGTCGGTTGATGTGAAGGAATAAGTTTTCTTTCTTCTATTACTGATTTTAACCTTTTAAGCAATAGTGATCGAACAATTTTGAAATTGTAGGAAGTAGCGAAATTGGTCTATTCGAGCTTTTAAAGTTAGGAGGTTTCTTTGGTTTTGGAATCATATTCACCTCTGCCACCTTCCACTGGTATGGAACGTATATCAGTCGAAACGCCGCGTTTATTACATGGAGCAGTTTTCGTAATCTCTAATTACTAATAAATCTTAGCTTAACTTTTTAGTAATCTGTTAGTAAAGGAAGGGGCTGAAATGTATTTTCAATAGGTGGGCTGCGAACAAGACAGCCTTTTCTTTAGCACTCCTGGCCCAAGTTCCATTCGTTCGGTCGTTTAAGTCCTTTTGTTGATTCTCAGAGCGAATAGTCTGTGTCTTTTTGGCCGGAAAGACCGGTTAGATATTAACTAAATGAATTGTTCTTAATTTCTTTGATTAGAAACTTCAGTTTGTTCCTTAGATAATTAAGTCTCGATTTACTTTGTGGTGCTCTATTCCTCTACTACGTTTTACGAGCCTTCCGCTTTTCATTAACCAAATCTCTTGCTTCTAATGAATAGTTATTGTGCCTCTATATTTTATATTGACTAGGGCGCGTACTCTGCCACGCCGCTTGCAATATATTATTATTTAATAGTTCTAATTGATCATCGAGTTGTGTCGCAGTTTTAATTGGTACTTGTAAGACTGTATTTTCGTCGATCAGCGTTCGGAAAACATCCCAATTTGTTTTATTGTTTGTTAATCTAGGCAAGTCTTCTTGCTTGGTTATGGTTGCACTCAGTGTCTTAATAACTGGTGTGTGGTTTGATCATATTCCTTCATTGTTTTCTATCAGTACGTAGTTTTCGGATATTCAGTTTGTTACAGCGAAGTCTATTAAGTCTTGTATTTTGTTATGATCGATAGGCCAATATGTTGGTTTACCCCCAGAATAAAACTCACAGTCGTTAGCCTTACTTCTTGATAGTCTCGATCGACAGTATGTATTCTTAGCATTGAAGTTTCCCCCATTATCAAGTTGGTTTCAAGCGATTTAAGCAACGCAACATGATTTTCTTTAGTCAGTTGGTGACGTGGTGGACAGTATATAGATGAAATACTATGTTCCTTTTCATTATCTAGTCGAACGTTAATGGTTGATACTTACATAATTCCTTTTCTATTTTAACTCCTTCGCAGTGTTTGATATTTTCCCATACAAATATTGCTGAGCCTCCTCTTGCTTTCCCTGCTGGATGCATGACATGGTAGCACCGGTATCCATGAATTCTTGCGAATGACGCTTCTGTAAAGTGGGATTCTGATATTGGGCATATGTCTATCTTTTCCATGTGTAAGAAAATTTCTAACTCCTAATTTCTAATTTTGGGCAGTAGCCCATTTGCATTCCAGTTGGTAATTCTTAATGTTTTGCTGTTATGCATTGTTGGTTAGCTTTCGCTGGGTTTTCGGTGGTATTTTGTCGAATGGTATTTCACGGTTTTGCCGTTTTTCTGAGTTTTTCTATTCTTTAGTTTTTGCAGTTCTTTAGCTATCTCGCATCCTCTGTAGTTTGCGGCAACACATTCCTTTACAGTTTACACATTTAGTGGTGGTAGTTTTCCCTAGTTCGAAGGCTTCTGCTAGATGTCTTCCGGAACATTTTAGACATCTAGGCTCCCTGTTACAATATTTCTTGGTATGGTTAAAGCCTTGGCATTTTCGACATTGGCGCATTAAACTAGTGGTCTTTCTTAATGCTTAATGGTAAAGATGTTTTCTACTTTTTCTTTATTATTAAAAGTAAGCATGAATAATGGGAGTCCTTTCCTGTTAATATTGACCCTTTGATCAGTTTCCTGTTTTTCTTTTTTAATTATGTTTGAGGCGTTTTCTATCTTCAACCCCTTGCCCTTTATATCCTCTATTTTACAGGTGGGATGAACGGCTCTAGCCATCACTTTTATCGATCGATCATTTTTATCTTCATAAGTGTACCATTCTTTCCCTTCTTATGTGTTGATTTTCCATATATTATTGTTCAGAGATACGATTCTGTATTCTTTATCAGTAATTGATTTCATAATAATTAATAATTAACAGTGTTAAAGGCCATTACTGGCCCCTTACTGAATCAACAATTTGGCTCCAACGGTTTCGATCCTGAGCTGGGTCTTCATACTGTCTAAGACAATCAGAAGAGGCCAAGTCGTTCTCTACATCGTGGAGCCATCGTCGCCTGCAACGACCTCTGCGCCTACCATATGGTGGCTCTCCTTTCAGAGATCGCTGCACAATTCGTTCCGGATCAGCACGCAGAACGTGACCGAGCCAGCGCACTCGCTGGGATCTAACTTCATGTACAATATCGGGGATCTTCATCAGATCTCTGATCTCGAAATTGTACAGAGCTCGGTATGTACCATCTATTTCGCGTTTAGGGCCGTAAATCACACGCATGATTCTTCTCTCAAATGTAAGGAGCCATCTCTCGTACTCATCCGTCAGCGCCCAACTTTCACATCCAAACATAACAACGGGCCTGATCAACGCTTTGTAAAGCTTCAGCTTCACGGCACTTGATAAGTGTTTAGATTTTAGCAGTGGCCTTAGAGGATACAAAGAACGACTGCCAGCTGCCAGCCGCACTTTAATATCCTCACCCACACTGTTATCGTGAGTGATAAGAGAGCACAAATATTTGAACCTCCTCACTCCCTCAAACGTGTGGTGGCCACTACTAAAATCTGGAGTGCCATTGTCTCTAAAACCAGAGATCAGGTATTTCGTTTTGGACTCATTGATCTGGAGTCCAACAGAAGCCGAAAACTCTACAAGCGGATCAAGTATTTCTTTCACTCCGTTGCTATTCAGTCCAATCACGCATATGTCATCTGCATATGCAAGCACTTGATTGGACTGGCGATATAAGATGTTGCGCTGAGGTGTTTCAGTTTTACGAAAGATGTACTCCAACATGAGATTAAAGAGTATCGGGGACAGAGCATCTCCCTGCCGAACACCCGAGTTAACTGCAAAAATTTTCGATAGCCTGTTCTCAACCTTAACACAGCATTGAGACTGCGTCACTGTCATCCTACACAGTCGTACCAATTTTGTTGGCATTCCTAGGCATTCCAGGGCAGACCACAAACTCTCTCGATTGATCGAGTCGTAGGCCTGCCGGAAATCCAGGAACACCTGATGTACGGAGATGGATGTCTCATAATATTTAGATAGAATCATCCGCAGCGAAAAGACCTGATCAGTGACTGATCGATTCGGACGAAATCCTCATTGATAGTCACCAACCAAGCCCTCCGCCAGAGGAGTGATTCTATCCAATACAATGTATGACAGTAACTTGTATGATGTGCAAAGGAGAGCTATACCGCGATAATTCTCACACTTCAAGCGGTCTCCCTTCTTGAAGATGGCGCATATCGCGGCCACTTTCCATTCGTCAGGCATAACTTCGGTTCGCCATACTAATCGAATAAGGTCGAAAAGACAGTTCCACAAAGTATCCCCTCCGAATATCAAGAGCTCCGAATTAATGCAGTCCACTCCAGGTGAACGGTTTCGTTTCAATCGCTGCATGGCCTTAGTGAATTCCTCATGGGATGGATCCTCAGTGCAAATCTCCGCAGTCTGTCTTAGAGGTGGCTCAACAACAGTCTGTGACGCATGATGAACATCAAGCAGCTCTGTAAAGTGTCCACTCCATGCGTCAAGTACTGCGTCGATGTTGACACAGACGTTTCCATCCCGGTCCCGAATGGCGGTTGACGAAGGCTTGAAAGTATGGTGCAATCCAGTAATTCGTTTAAAGAAATTACGTGAACTGCGCTCATTGCTGAGTTGTTGTATACTTTCAGAACCTCGGCCTTCCACCATTCTCGCTTCTTCCGTCTACAAATCCGCTTAGCTGCCCTTCTCGCCAGAGCAGCCTTGTTTTTCCTCGCGATTGTGAGACGTTGTTGCACTTCACTATGGGCTATATTTTGTTGCTCAACTGCAAGACGACACTCGTCATCAAACCAATCATTCTTGGGTCTGACTTTCACTATACCTAAAGTCTGTTGAGCAGCACTGACAACCGAAGTTTTCAGTACCTCCCAGACAGAGTTCACGCAGTCAGACTGGTAATTGGCTCCTTCAATGTTGTCGCTGACAAGATCCTGATATCGTTTCTTGTGATCTTCATTTACCAGACTTTCACAGTCGAAACGTACCATGCGGTTCGCTGTGTTCCCAGACTTGTACGAAAACTTCCATCGTAGCTTTGCAGCGACCAAATGATGATCGCTACCTACGTATTTGGTTGCTGACCGATAAGTTCTCACATCCTGCACAACCCGAGCCCGTCCTTTAGAAACTAACACATGGTCAATTTGGCTGCGGGAAGTTCCACGAGGATGTGTCCATGTCTCTAGATGTATGTTTTTGTGAGGGAAGAATGTACTTGCTACTCTCAGATCATGAGCAATTGCAAAGTACATCATTCTCTCACCATTATCGGTCGCAGTTTCGTGTCGGGAGTACGGACCTATGTTTTCACATAAGTCGGTCTGATTTCTGCCAGCTCTAGCATTAAAGTCCCCAATTACCATTCTAACGTCGTGTTCGGGTATAGATCCCATCAGATCGTCCAAGTCATTGTAAAATGAGTCTTTATCTTGGGGCTGGCTGACTTCTGTGGGCGCATGTACACAAATTATCGACAGGTTGGCTAACTTCATGCGCAAGCGAAGCTTACACAATCGGTTATTGACTGCTTGGAAATCCAAAACAGCCTTCTTTACCTGCGGCCCAAGAAGAAATCCAGCTCCAAGATTTCCGAGATTATCTCCACTGTAGATCAACGTATAGCCCTGAGACACATGGTCTCCACTTTTGGGCCAGCGAGTTTCTTGAAGAGCAACGAGTTCCAGCCGATACTCTTTCATGCACGTGATTAGGCCCTCCAACGCTCCTGGTTTTCTAAGTGATTGCACGTTCCACGTGCCGATCCTAAATCTCGTATCCGGGTACTTGAGCGGGGGTCCGGTGTTTTTTTGGCGGTATCCATTTTTCTTTTTGTTGATTTTATAAACATTTTATTTTTTTACGGATTCGGGTCGTCAGCCCAGCGATCCAACCGTTTAGTCGCCTCCTACGACAAGCAAAGGATACTGTGGTGGTATTCTTGGGAAACATGTTCGTGCAATTTAGGTTTACGAGACATGTGAGTGCCCCCCGACCACAGGGGCCAAGTCAATTGATTTCATAAGAGATTGAATAGTCCCATATACAATTATTATCATTATATTGATTGGAGGCGGATCCGTTTCCTTGGATTTGGTAATCTCAGCCTCTTGTTGAGTTTCAATCATGTCAATTTGATTTTGGGGATTGGCTTGAACCGGCAGTTTATGGGCTAGATTCAGCTTTTCTTTTTTTAGAAGGTCGCTTCTTTCTGTTTTTTTTTTAAGGATCCAGTCTGTTTCGTCTCGTAATTCATCTTGATCAGTGAAGAATTCTCAATATTTCTTGGCTTGAAGTGTTTGTTTCAGCTTGCCATTTTCATTCTTAGTATAAACTAATCTCTATACTAAGTTGAGATGTGATCTTCTGATATAAATTGTATTTTCACAAATTTATTAAAACGAGTTTATAAATTGTAATTTTTTCAATTTTTTGTAATTTTAAGAGTTTTTTTAAAAATAATTCAGAATATTAGTCTTACCAAAATTGCGAATTTAAAAATTATAATTAAATTTTAAAATTTTTGAGTTAATACAAATTCTTAATTTTTATTAAGTTAAATGACATAAAGTACACAGAAGCACTAAAGCAAAATTGTAAAATCCAAAGTACAATAAACATTTGATATTCGTAAAATTCTAACTAAAATTTTAAATTTAATTAAAAAAATTAAAAAATTAAATTAAATAAATTAAAATTTCAAATAAAAATTTTTGTTGAGTTTTGTTAATTTCCAGCCGAACATTTTAAAAGTCAGTAGTGTAAATTTTATTATAAATGTTCAAGCCAAAATTAAAAAATATTTAAGCGATAGCTAGCCGAAAGTTTCCAGCCGATAGTTTCTAGCCCAAAAAGTCGATAAAGAGATTTTTTAAATTTTGGATAGAACATAGATTGAATGACGCAAGTAAACAAATAAAAATTTAAAAATTTAATTTAGCAAATAAGAAGTTGTAAGAAGTTCCACATCACCATGAGGTATAGAGTTAACTCGCAAAAAAATTAAGATTTGATACTAAATTCAACGTGTTTCAACAGAAACCAAAGCTTTACTCAAAAATCGAAAGCTGAGGAAGGCCATATTATACCATATATGAACAGAAGCATAAATTTAAATACCGAAATTTGTTATGTCGGTTGGAAGAGATCCCCTCCACAAATACCATCACTTCAAGCTTTCTGGTGAACCAGCTTCGTTGCGCCCGTTCATTACCATTCGCATTAAAATCTCGTGTTAAATTTGTAATTAAAAGTGTAGTAGACTAAGATAGGAAACTCCGGTCGACCCTAATTGATATATTGTAGTACTGCATTAGATCAAGTATACATCAACATCTATTTACACTACTTAGTATACTTATTTAGGTCACATTACGGTGTAAATTTTTCCCCAGTGGCAAATGATGAAAGAAAATTAGTATAATAAATCGAGTACACTCGAGACACTCGAAATTCACAAAGCTGAATTAAAATGTACAGTAAGTACAAAAAACATCATACAATTATAGGATTGATAAACTGTCCGAGAAATTCTTATAATGCTCAATGTTGCGGCTGGTACTTTCACATATCATATGACTGATGGAATGAAAAGCCCGATTCAGTTCATATCTTTGCAGATTCTGAAACATTTATTACAAAAATTGGAAAGAAAAAATTACTTCTCAACGTTACTGCTTGCTTGATGCAAGACAAATTTTGTCAAATGACCCAAAATTCACGTAATGAAGGGAATTGTTTTTTTATTCCAATTAGATTCTCAAATATCAATACCATAGCATAGACTAATGGTCAGGAAAAATATGTTGTAAAGCGCTTAAAAATAATATTTGGGCATCAGATTTCGTATTTAATTTCATTATCGTTAAAGGTTTTTTCTTTCCGTCAAATCGACGTTTGTAATATGAACCCGCAGGACTTCGCAATGCTTTAAATCGAACAAAAAGTTTCAACTGTCCATATTGTTAACTTAAATTTTTGATAAAATTCCATAACACCTTGACAGTTCCAAAAATAATTATATGTATGCGGGTTGGAAATTATTATTCATGTAAAATGGTTCAAACCTTACCAAATTTAAATTCTACATAATCTTAATTTCCATCAGGTGTTTATCAAATTTGTAATACGATAAAATGTGAAAAATATATACACCCAAGAGCATCAATTGGATGACACTGATGTGAAATCGATTTTAAACGATTAGATACCATTTTGAGGACAATAGATCATAATATATTATGAAACAGGGCATTCCATTCCATATAGGGCCTATCCGTAATATTCATTTATTTTTTGTCGAACGTACATTGGGCGAAGACCAATATTTGAAACTGCTTCCGATGCAGCTTTATTCGAATTTGATAAAAATTATTTTTATTCACCATTGTGTGACAAACACGTCCAAAGTTATATTTTGATTTTCCTGTGTTTAATTTATGTTAATATTTTTATTTCTACTAGGGATGTTTTGTAGTTATCCAATTTGGTGAAACAAAAATTAAAATGTACCGCGCTCCAGCTCGACAGGATCACTGGAACATAAAAAAATTATACAGGATCTCTGGAACCTAAATTAATTATCAACAATTTTAAAAAACTTCTTTACCGACTTTCATAATTTTGGACTGTAAATTAACAATACTCAAATTTTTGATATAAAATTATAAAAATTTGTACTTGAAATTATAATTTATTTACTTGAATTTTTTCAACTGAATTTACGATTATAATTTAAAATTATAGTTCGAATTTTAGCAATATCGAAGGTTTATTGTACTTTGGATTTTTAAACTTAATAAAACTTTAAAATTTGAATTTACTCAAAAATTTTAAATTTAATTATAATTCGAATTTAAATGTTTAAATTCGGAATTTTATTATTGGTTGGAACCCATAAGGATTCCGCACTCAATGCCGGGACGGCCCATGGTGCAAACCCAAGATTCTATCCTAATTCGCAGAAGAGCACTGCGGTCTTAGCAAACTGTAAAAGTTTGAACTAAGGTATGGAGAACAACTGATCTACATTAATAGATCTACAGCTGAAAACCTGAACCCGAATAATATTGAAAGATGGACAACTGCACACAAAGAGCAAGCAGTCATCATCTTCGTCAAGGCAGTCATCACAAATAACATTCTGAGATAAACCTATTCGATGGAGATGCCCCTTAAATCGACCATGACCCGTAAGAATCGCAACAAAGATTCTTAGCTGGTCCTTTTTCAAAGATAGAGAATATTTAGTTGATTTCAAATTGGGCTCGCTAATGAAGTTCTTCGCCAAACGACAACTAGCGGTAGTAAGCCACTATGTAGTCTTAGATCTTTCGAAGCATAGTTCTTTATAATTGTCTTGTTTTAGTTAAAAGATAAGGGAGCCGCGGGTTCAGGTCCAATTAGAGTTAGCTAGGAACCGGATTTGGCTAAACAGTCCAAGATCTCATTGCCTTCGATGTTACAATGTAACGGTATTATAGGAGCAAAGAAGATTATTGAAGTGTTTGCAATCCTTGACAAGTTTGGGGACAGTCAAGGGATTATTCAATGAATTGAGAACCGCTTTGCTATCAGTACACAGAATAATGTTTTTGTTTTTAACAGCGAAATTCAAAGCCTCCATAACACTATATGTCAGCGCTAATATTTCCGCTTGGAAAACAGTGCATAGCGAACCAAGACTGTCAAAAGATCTCTGATTAGACCAAGGACAGTAGATTTCAAACTTAGGCACTATATATTATGAACTCGTCTACACTATATATTATGAACCCGAAAACCACAAATAACTTGATAGATAAACCAACGAGAATAAGTTGAAGAAGTTGAATTCAGGTAGTGATGTATCATTAACCATATCGATTTGTGGTAAAACTAAAGTGTAGTTTTTAAAAATTTGTCTATGTCCCACGATAGAGCCGAGAACATTCCAGACCCCAATGTACTCAAGCGAAACGCTGCAGAACAAGCAGTGCCAAGAATAAAGATGCGTAACTGAGGCAAGGGAAGAATGGACTCCATAGCCAGAAGTGGAGTCGAGGACATAGCTCCAGTAACAGCCGTACAAGCAGTGTTTTGAAGACTATTAAGTTTAGCTGTAGAAGCCTTTAGATTAACAGCTGGCCACCAGAAGACCATAGGATTTCCCAAAAGCCTTCTACATTGCCAAAATATGGCAGTAGCTTTTTGTAATTTGGAATCAAGATGAGATATCCAGGAAAGTTTGCTATCTAAGATAACACCAAGGTGCTCGAATTGGTTACATCTGTTAATCGGTCTCCCAAAAAGAGAAGGAATGGATAGATCCAGACCACTTTTACGCCTACTGAAGACAAATAAATCTGTCTTCGACGGATTAACGTGCAGACCCTTGTCAATACACCATGCCTCCACAATATCTAAGGCATGCTGCATTTAGTCGGATAAGAAATTCGGGTGTTTGCCTGAAACTGTTAAGACCAGATCATCAGTATAACTCTGTTCTATATGAAGCCAGATTTCTGCAGCTTAACCAGTAATCCGTCAATAACCAAAAGCCACAGCAGGGAAGAAAGCACACCTCCTGGGGACAACCTTTGGCAAACTTGACAGAAACTGAGACGCCATCTAGTTCAGCCTCAACAGTGCGAGACTTGAGCATGGATTCAATCCATTTGACAATGGTGTGATTAATGCCAAAATTATTACAGGCATTAGTAATCGAGATAAAGAAACTCCTTATTAAAGAGGGATCTTTCAATCCTTGTTACAGGTTTATATAGGGCAACATATACTAGGTGTTAGGGAAGATAAATAGGTGCTTGTCTCTAGAAATCTGTCGACGATTCTTTCTAAGGCTTTAAGACAAGTTGAAGTTAAGACTCCTGCTCCAGGATTTTGGAAGAGCGCAGAAAGCAATATTCGCCTGGAAAAGGTATATCAGATGGTTTTGAATGATGGGAAAGCCGTGCTTTAATTCAGCCGGGAAAATACCATCAAGCGCACAAGCTGTAGAAGGTGCAAAGTATTATCAGTATGGTACAGTATTATCACATAGGTTCGATCGGAGTTCCATATCTTAGTCTACTAAGCTTTTAATGACATGTTTAACACGACATTTTAATGCGAATGGTAATAAATGGGTAACGTATCTTGTTCACCAGAAATTTTGAAGTAATGGTATTTGTGGATGGGATCTCTTCCAACCGAAATACAAATTTGGCTTTTTAAATGTATGCTTCTGTTCATAGGTGGCATAATAGGGCCCTCCGTATCTGGAGATTTTCGATATTTTAGAAGGGCTGTTATTTCTAGGGAAACATGTTCAATTGAGTGTCAAAGTTTTATTTTTTACGCATTAACTCTATACCTCATGGTGATGTTTGAAACAAGTATGTTCCTAAGGGCTGTATAAACTACAAATTCCCAAAACTGTAACGTGATACAAAGTTTATTTATTTTCGTTAAACATAAACGATATCAATGGAATGGAAACCGTCATCTTTCTCGCAGCTCATTACATACTCTTGGACGTCTAACGGTATTTTAGGCCAATAAAAGTATCACTGAAGCAGGTATAAGTTCAACTCTACGGTGAAGCGGCACATAGATTTGCCTAGGCGGTAAATCCGAATAATCATAATTCTGTCGTCTACAGGTATATTAACTATGGATTGGCCATCTTGAACGATAAAATTTTGTAATGGTTTAAGAGAATTTTGTATAGTTCTGATGAGTTTAATATATTCATCAGATGTGAATGCGGGGGAATTAAAGCCCAATTAAAGTACCTCATTTAAAATTGTTTGCTTTAGATTAGCTATGTTTAGTTCATCAATAAACATTTTTGTTAGGGCGTCTGGAACGAGATTGACGGTGCCTTTGCGATGGCTTATTGAGAAGTCAAGAAATTGGAGCTTTAAACTCTAGCGAGCTAGTCTTGCATCCAAATCATTATTGTTCATGACTCAATTAAGTGATGAATGATCTGTGATGATATTGAAGTGCCTACCTTCAATGTATACGCGAAAATGCTTCACACTCAAAACTGCTGCATAGCATTCCAGCTCAGTGATGGAGTACTTCTATTGTGCATGACTTAGCTTTTTTGACATGTATAGGCTATTGAATGTTCTTTACAATCATCACCAATCTGAGTTAGAACACTGCCAACTCGTCCTGTGCTTGCATCACACTGAATAGAATATGGTTTCTTGAAATTTGGATAAACTCTTTTTAGTCAAAATTTGCTTTTGTCTAAATTGACAGTTAGTCCAGCATCTTTGAGTAATTCCGCCACCCTCCTGAGGAGTTTAATCTGATCTTCGAACGTCCCTGAGGTGATGAGGAGGACATCCAATTAAACAAATACTTGGTTCTGTAGCTCATTGGGGATCATTATGCATTATGCATTCATTATTCACTTTATGCATTACTCTGCACATCTTTTAAGGCGCGTTGCATAACCCAAACGGCATGGCTGCAAACTGATAAAACGGACGGCCAGGGATCGTAAACGCCGTCTTGCCTCTAGACTCCTGTTCCAACGGAATCTGTCAGAATGCATCTTTCAAATCTATGCTGCAGATGAATCTGGTGCGATCTAGTCGGCTCAGGGGTCCATCAATGATTGGCTTACCGTTGGGACACCGGACCAATGCTATCGGTGAACTCCAAGAGCTGTTTGACTCCTCAATCACTCCCAGGGCCAACATGCGATCGAACTCTTTATATAAATCAGCTTGCACAGGTGGGGTAACAGGGTATATTATCTCTGTTTAATCGGGACTACTCCATCCATGATTCTAATAGAATGAGATAGTTTAGTGGTTTTACCAAGTCCAAGTTCGGCGGAAGGCGGAAATTGCTCGATTGTACCGTCTAATATATTTTGCTGAGACAGTGCTAAGAGCTGCTTATTTGAATCGCTATCTAGATCACTTTTATTTGTAGAAGTGGAAACAATTTCACACATAGCTATGGTAATGGTACTGATGGAATCTGAAATGGAATAATCTGAAAAGTTTTTAGTAGTTCCACGAGACAACTATATTATAGGTATAAGAATTTGGGGGTTAGGGTTTAGTCGGTAAGAATCCGACTGGATGGAGGTCTTTTGAAGATTCCCACTTCACCACATAAAAAGCGCAAAATGCTGCAAAAAACTAATAATATTTAAGCTATTTTTGTTCGATAATTTTTTGGAAGAAAATCCCCCGTCAGTTCCCATTGGCCCCCTTTAAAAAAAAAATATTTGTTTTTATATTTTTTTTTTTTTGTTCCAGGATAGAAAAAATATATTTTGTTTTTTTTAATGTCTTTTGAGGGATAAGATGGTGCCACCTATAGGTATAACTATAAAAGCAGTGAACATCCCAACGTTGCATTGCATGCACATCTTACGCGTCCTCTTATGCCAATGTTGGCATCTTCTCTGTGAGCAGTCCTGTAATTGATGGTCATTTGCATTTCCCTGTGATGATTTACGTTTTGCTTTTGGAATATTTGGAATGACGATTCGTTTTCGCGAAGGTACCCCATATTTGAAGCAATATCTTAAGTTATATTTTGACCGCTAGCCTACTTTTTCAATAGCCATTTTAGATAATGCTGTCCTCTTCCGCTTCAATTTCGTCATTCAAAATATTATCTTCAACCTCCGATCTCAGCATTCTCCCATGTAGTCGATTCATTTCGTTTACGTCTTCATCGCCATTTTCCTCATCCGTTTCTTTTCCATCCGTTGGCGGAAATAAGATAATTTCCACTTCATCCAAATCCATTCAATGAAAATGTTGCATGAAAATATGCAACGCCCAGTGTCACATGTAGGTGACAATCGATTTCCTTTACAATTAGAAGAAGAATTTTTTTCTATGAATTATACGGAATGTATTTTGCACAATGAAATTACTAAAGAACTTTACAGAAATAACAAAACTTGTATAATAATTACCGTCTTGTTGACATTATAAAAACTTTAATATATACTTGATTCAATAAAACATCGAATTACGCAAGTGTCCCTAACATTAATTGACATTTCTCATAAACTAGCGCTCGTAGTGGAAATTAATTGATGACTATATTTAATTTAATCAGGTAGCATACCTGATCATTAATTTAAAGTGGTGTGGTTACAGGTTAATAAAAACAAATGTCACCTGTAGGTGACTATTGGAATTTACGGGTTTAAACCCTTTAAAAGCTAAATTTGAATTAATTTTTCAATTTAGTTCAAATTAATATGAAAGTTATTTAGTTAAAATCACGGTCTAGACACCAGCTGGGGTTAGGATGATTCTCATCGTTATGACCGCATCAAACAATTGTATACCAAACAACAAGATTGAATAAAAGAAAGATACCAAATTCTGCGAACTCAATTTATGTTTGCAAATATACATACATAATTCAAATATAGGATACAGACTAAGTTTATCACTATCCCTAAGTTAAAATGGTTCGTGTACAATACTAAAGAATTTTTATGTTTCATATCGTGATCTTCAGTCAGACCAATTTCTTTAATTTAATTTCGCCTTACAACAATAATTTTAAAACTTTGTCATATGCCCAGGAGCAATGAAACACCATATAGTACCAATATACCAAGAAAAACACTTTTATCATATTGTGCTGCAATTTTTCATAAACTCCTATATGTGTATGTACGTCATATACTCTCGAATAAACACACATACATTTAGAGAATTGCATGCACACTATGTTTGTAAGTGCTTCACCGCATCTCACACACAAGTACCTCATTTCTTGCACAAGAAGTAAACGAAGAAAAAACATTATTTAAATTAATGTCTGGGTACAAGAAAAAAAAAATCTCAAGTTTTTCATAATTTTTTTTTTCAATTACATCTAATAAATATGTAATAACAAATTGTGTATTATGTATGCGGAAAAAGGTTGCAAAACACTGTTTAAAAATAACTGGCTGGTGTATTTTATATATAGAGTGTATAAAAGAAAATATTTTTTCCAGCTTTTCCCATCGACTCGACTCCAATACACATGCACATAGTACATACAGAGAGAAGAGAATCAACAAAACAAACCCCAGAGCAGAATAATATCGATATATGTACGTATAGTCGAAGCGAGCGAGCGTACGAGCGCTAAAAAAAATATAAAGGAAAATTCGGTATCGAGTACACTGTATAGGAATCTGTCGCAGCACCAAAGCACAAAAGTGAAAAAACCAAACCACACATAATATAAAACTTAGTATTACGCGACAAATAAACATAAATAGACGTTTATTTTTTATTTATACATACATATTTATTTATATAATTAACTTTATACATATTTAAAAAAAAAAATAGTTTTTAACAAAATATAAAAGTTTTAACAAAAATGTGAAAAAAAAATTTGTATTTAAATTACAAAATAATTATAAAGTTGTGTTATCTGATAAGAGGTTGTGTGTTTAAAAAAAATATTTTTAATTTAATTTTTTATTTTATTTATTTTCCATTTTTTATTTAATTTTAAAAATAAAAAAAAATCAATATGTCTTAAAGAAAAATTTTTAAATATATTTTTAAGTGAAGTGAAATATTTAATTATTACAAATATTATCAAGGGATTATAATAAAATGTTATATAACTAAAATTCAATATCAATTTTAAAAGCAAAAAAAGTAAAATTCTTAATGGTTGTGAACTTACCTACATTACATTAAAATTTGTTTGAAAAAAAAAAAAATATATTTATTTTTATTCTAAGTGCTGTCCAGTAATTTATTTATATAAATTTAACAACAATTATTATTATTCTTACATATATGTATATGTAAATAGGAAATTAAATTAAACAAATTAAATTTAATAGAATATTTCGGTGAGTACATAAAAAAAAATAAATATAAATAATTTAGCCCCAAAAATATGTGCTTATGTGTGTGTGTGTGTGTATATATGTTTTCACTTGGAAATTGCTTTCTTTACGATTTCCTATTATGTGTACATACTACACATAAAGTTATATGTTCTCAAGAAAAAGCACACACGAAGGATTATTATCTGGGTAATTGAAGTAGTGATGGAAAATCAAAAAAATAAATGAAAATAAAACGTGTAAAATAGTGAGAAAAATTATGTAAGGGAGCTTTTTGTTGTTGTTGCTGTTGTTCCTTCATCCGGTGTACATCATACAAACACACATACATATATACACCACCGATTGAATGAATACCTGACTCAAAATAAAATAAAAAAAATAAAAGATTCAACTTTTTTTTTTTTTTTCTATTTTCATTCCCAATTCCCTAAAGAAAAATAAATAAGCATGTGGAAAATTTGATATTTTATTCAATAGTGAAAATAACACAAAATGGGATTGAATCTGCACATATTTTTGATTTGGAAAAAGAAAAAATCGGGTACTATATGTACTACATACTCTCGTACATATACATACAATCGACAAAAGGAGTGACGTAACTATAAAATTTATTGTAGGTTGGACAAGAGTCTATGTAATATATTTGTGTGCTGCTCCTTTCTAACTTTCTCTCCTCGGCTTTTTATTTTGTACGTACATATGTACATACATATATATAAATATATACACATATATAGATTTTCCAACCAAGAGCAAGGGAATAAATGTAGCAGGAATTTATTTATACGGAACAAAAAAAAAAAAAAAATCATTCAAATCAAGTTGGATTGAAATTTAATTTTAGAAAATCTAATAATTCTTTATTTTTTTTTTTTTTTTATATATTTCTATCACAGAAATACAAAATACAAATAAAATAAAATAAAAACGAGATAATAAAATTTATTTTGTATTCAAACTTTAAATTTACGAAAATATATTACCTTAAAGAAAATTGATTGCCAGTGACGTGTGTTTACGTTATACGACGACTATACATACATACAAATTGCGAGAAAAACCAAAAGTGTTCGATTTTAAAGTTTTTTTTGTTAAATGTAATTATAGGCCTCCTCGTTTGTATTTATTTCGTGTAGAATAATTTATTAGGCCTACAACATCTATCTATCTATCCGTATCCACATATGAAGAGTGATTTATTCGTACGAACGTGTCTCATGTGGTATATATGAGTGTAACGTCGAAAAACAAAAATAAAATTTAGGTTTGGTCAAATATTTTTTACGCGCGTGTAAATCTTTAACCCAATATTGGATAAACTAATTTATCTACCTTTCGATTTTTTATTTTGATTAAATAATTTTTTGCAAATCTTTCAACTTGACTTTTCTATTTTTTTTTTTTTTGCTTGATAAAAGTAAATATATTAGAAAACTTTGAATTTTTATATACGAAATTCTCTTCTAAAATCATCAAACTGTGAAAATAATTTTATCAAACTCTATAAATGTTCTCTCTCTATATATAATATATATGTACATACATAAGAAATAAGCTGAATTTACAACAACAACATTAATATGTTCTTATTGAATTTTGTCGAGTTTAAAGTGTTTTTATGAAAATTAATTAAAATATTGTATGTATGTCTCAAACTTTTGCCATAATTATCGTAAAATTTTAAAAGTAAATTTTAAGTTCACTTTAAACATTTTCAAGTTTCATTAATTTTTAAAAATACAAGTCTTAATTGGTTGTTGTTCATTCCGCATTTTTTCCCCCAATCTTCCCTGGTGCATAGTACTGCATAGTCCCGTTTTACATTTCACAAATTTTGATGAACAGTGAATTATAAGTGTCGTTACTATAGTCTTTTCGATAAATAAATGAACTATGGAAATGATAAATGGCCATTAACATCCTTTGACAGAGATTTGGACTCAGGTTCCGATAATACATGAAATAACTCATTAAATGATTCGACCAACAAGCTTTGAAAAATTCCATTAACCCAAGAGATAAATTGGCCACGAATTTTAGCTCATAAGACTTTTTGCCCAACAAGTTCAAACGGAATCTATTATCCCGAGAAACATTTGCCCTCGAATTTTTTATCAGAAGTAAGGAAGACTTTTTAAAAAAATTTATTAAAAATTGGCCATTACCAACTTTTGCCAGAGATTTGGACGCAGGTTCTGATGTACTCAGTACATGAAATAGATCATTAAATTCCGCGTCCAACAGGACTTGAAAGAATCCATTATCCCAAGAGATAAATTGGCCACGATTTTTTCTGGAAAGATCGAGTTTGGCCAAAAATGATAAATGGCCATTAACAACAAGACTTAAAAGAATCCATTATCCCAAGAAATAAATTGGCCACGAATTTTTTTCTGAAAAGTTCGTGTTTGGCCGAAAATGATAAATCGTCATTAACATCCTTTGCAAGAGATTTGGACTCAAGTTCCAATAATACATGAAATAGCTCATTAAATTCTCCGAATGTTTTCTGGAAAGTTCATACAAGTTTGGCTGAAAATGATAAATGGATATTAAATCCTTTGCCGGAGATTTGGACTTGCTTTAAAGGTATCAATTATCCTGAGAAATAAATTTATGGAGAATTTTTTGTTTTTGTGTTCTCCAGTGTCTAGTCCTTTGCAATATGTGGTGAGAAAAAAGAAACAACTTGATTGGAGACCTTGTGGTGATTATAGGAGATTAAACACCGTGACCGTTCCTGACCGTTACTCTATACCACTCGTTCAACATTTCTCTATGGACTTAACCAGTCATACTATATTCTCTAAAATTGACCTAGTCAGGGCATATCATTTAATACCTCTTGCTTCAGATGATATTGCTAAGATCGCAATTACCATTCCTTTTGGCTTATTCAAATGTATAATCAGAAGCGTAATCGGAAGAAGAGTACAAATCGCTAACTATCTCTTGCAGAATTTGATATCAATATCAAAACTTCAAAATGCGTTTTTGGTATTAATGCTCGTAACTTTCTAAGACACAAAATTATTCGTAAAGGAATGTTCCAAATGATAAATTCAACAATTTATTTGCATGGTTAATTCAGGGAAACATTCGCTTATAGAATAAAAGTGCGCTTGCTCATGCAACACAATTGGGTCATCCTTTAGATGACGCAGTGTTCAGTATTACTACCGATGTATCAATCGCTGCAGTTGGAGCCGTCTAGCAGCCACTCAAAAATGAATGTAGGGAACTTCTAGCATATTTCTCCAAAAAGATACAACTAGCCGAAACAAAAGATTCAGCATTTGATATAGAATTACACGCCATATACTCGTACTTAGAGGTTAAACATTTTCGATATTTTGTAGAAGGTTGAGAATTTCCCGTTTACTATTTCATAATCTCCAAAATAGAAAAGTTCACGATAAACCTGTCATTTGGATTTTATTTCGCAGTTTCCAGGCAAAGATAATGTTGTCGTTGACAGTCTATCACGCACAAGAGATAACGAAACTGCCTCTATCGAAAAAACACTAGACCTCAAATTTATTTCGGAATTACAGAAGCCTGACGAGGAACTTCAGAAATTACTTTCTGGTTCCATTCGTCTCACAACTAGAAAATTAAAATTGGATCGTTACTTTTGGCCTAATATGAACAAAAACGTTAAAATCTGAGCATAGTCTTATCTTTCATACCAAAGATTTAAAATTCAAAGGAACACGAAATCGGAATTAGGACAATTGAAACAGCCTTTTGGTCGTTTTGAACACATTCATTTGCCATTCGTTGGACCACTTGGACCTACATTTTTTGTGGAAAATGATATATCAACTAATTCCAATTTAAGTTGTTCTCAAATTAACGAAGCTTCTTCGATTTGAACAACTCCTTATCACCCGCAATCTAACGAAGTAGAACGTTTTCATCGCCAAATAAAAGCATCTCTAAATTATACGATAAATTGGAATTACAGATGACAATAGTTCTTCTTAGCCTAAGAGCTATACCAAAGATAACATTAAATGTTCCACACAGGAACTAGTTTATGAACAACCACTAAAATTACTAGGCGAATTTTTAATAGAAGCACCAGATCAACAACCAGCCGTCTCCAATCAGGTTATTAAACATCTACGAAATACTATGCGCAATCTAGTTCCTGCCACAACATGTTCTGAAAAATGATATATTTATTGCAAAAACGCAGGATAAATGTCAGTTCGTTTTTATCACTGTAGATAAAATTCGTACTAGGCTGACATCGCCTTACAGAGGCCTACATGAGGTAACTCGACGATTCAGAAAACATTTTGTGATGGACATTAATAATATTGCTACCAAAGTATCACTTGAAGTTCTATCAACACATACATACAGCTGCTAAATAAAAAACCTTACCGAATAATCTACGTAACGTTTTACGTGTCGAAAACTGCGTAAATTACACAGCGTAATCTACCTCGTGCATCCCTGGACATGATCCTTCTAAAAGGTTGAAATAAAACTAAATCGAAGCTGGCATTCTGTCTATATATTTTAGCTTTAAGTTAATTAGATCAAACTTTAGTCATGGGTTTTTATTTATTCTTATTTAACTAAATTTAAAATCTTGAATATTCTGAATATAAATAAATTTGTTTCACTTGAATTTGTTGGTTTAACGTCAAATTTGTCTGGGTTTGTTGAAACCTATTTATAAATAGGGTTCGTGAGGTGACCCCAACAAATATCGTTCAATCACCTTACTAAACACATTCTCGAACAATTATGAAAAATTATAGACTTTTTTGGAACTAATTAATAGATTGGCCACCTGATTTTGGTAAGCCTTGATTTTTTTTGTCCATATTAGTATGACCTTAGTTGACATTTTGTTGCTTTACCTATTATTAGAACGAAAATTGTATTTAAAACTATGCTGATTAAAACTCATTGTTATACACAAATCAATGTAGCACTCAAGCGATTTAATGAATATCACATTTTCGGAATTCGATAAACATATTTATGTCTCTTTTTTCAAGGACAAAATTTTATTCTATTTCATATTCAGTTCCGTAATTCCTATTGTGATTACAGACTGCTTGATTCTATTTGATGTATGCATTCATTCCATAAAGTTTCACCGAAACGAGATAGTGTGCAAATTTATTCTAACAGGTTGACATTCATATTATTCATAAAAAAGGGACACAAAATGTCTTCGAATATTTAAAGTGGGATGGTAGGACATCCCAGATTTTCAACAATGTTTCTGTCACTAATGAGAAGAAGATTCCCCTAGTTGGTTCATCCCAGAATTTTTTACATTTATATCTTCACAGACTTTCTCGATTTGTAAAATTTTTAGTACTATAGAAAAAAATTCTTTTGACCAAGTTTCAACGGCTATTTGATCAAAATGATTATGTTTAAGACGTTATTGGCTACCACTAGCCAAAGCTGATAACACACTTTACGAAGGAAATTATAATCGATAAATAATTTTCTTCCGAAATGATTGTTCCAATTAAATGCTTGCCGATTATTACTAAAACTACAGTTCATTTGGTCTTTCTCATTTAATAATATACTTTGTAAAAATTCGGCTTCCAGGCTCATCTGTACCATTACTTATTTACTGAAGCTGCTCTCAAACGAATGATCTCCTAAGGTTTTTTCGATCCGAACTCATTCCGAAGACAACATAACAAACATAAATATTTCTTGAGATGGAAATAATTTAACTTTGTTTTGTTGTCTTCGTCATTAGTGCAGATCGAAAAATCCTTAGGCTCATTCGTATGCGAGCGGCTTTTAATCACAACAATTAATTGTTTTGGGTCCAACGTATTAGTATCAGGTTTTGAATTTGAAAAAAATATTTCCTCAATTAAAATATAATAAATCGCAGCTAGCGAATCGATAACACAAGTTGTCAAAACTGCCATGGCAACGTGAATACCAATTTGAATTGTATTTGAGAAAAGTAGGCTGTAAAATAGAAAATATAATTGTGTATTTTGACGTTTCTTTTAGTTTTCACGATAATTTTTCCTGTGTTAAATGACAGATAAACTAAACGAGTCTGAAAAAAAGTTCTTATGAGTTAGTGAACAGTAAGAAAATTATTTGAAAATCATAAATAAATTAAGCGAGGTGCAGTTCAAATTTTTAAATTTTTAGTATAGATCTGTTGGAAAAACTAGCCTATAAAACATCAAGAAATTGTCTCGAGCTATATTCGGATTAATATCAAAAAACGTTAAACGTTGTACATATGTATGTACTCGTATAATCGGTCAGAACATGTTTTGTCTACCGTATAAGTGGTAAATATTAACTTTAATAATTAATTAGATGGGCAATTATGTGGTGTGTACAAAAAACTATGTTTACAAACAACAATTATGAAATTTTAATTTATCTTGTTTGTTATTACAAATTTGTACACCTTCCAGCAAACTTCATGATTGGTTTACCTCTGAGAATTTATCGACATTGAAACGTATAACCGAGCTAGTTTCAAAATTCAATTTTGTCAAAATTATTCAATTCCCTTTTCAAAATACGACACAATGTGCCATATGAGAGACCCAGAGCTTGAGAACGGCGACAAATTGATTGATTGCGGTCTTCACGTACACTTTCAGCTACAGCAGCAATATTCACATTAGATCGACTTGTACGCCCTCTAGTCGGGTGATGAAATTCCAATAATAAAAAAGTGGTTCGAAATTAATTGATTGTTTCGCGAATAGTGTGTTCAGTTGGACGACTATGAACACCATAAAATGGTCGAAGAGAACGAAAACAATTTTTCACTGAACAGTGATTTTTGAAATAAATTTTCACAATTTGTAAACGTTGTTCTCGCGTAAGTCTATTCATGGTGAAATGGCAATGAACACTGAACATAAATGTCATATGAACATGACAGTTGTCACGCATGAATACCAATTGGAAAAAGTACGGCCTATTGGATCACTCTTTATAAGTATACAAATAACAACAAACTAACTAACTGGTATTATTTGTAAAAGGGAGTTATCTCTAGGATTTCCCTCAAAAAATTATAAAATTTGGGGACAACTCGTATACGTACTATTGAAACTATTACATAATTTTATTAATTTGTATTGACAATTAATTGTATATTTTTATAATTAATATAAATTAAAAAAATTTGTGTCTAATAAGATAAAATTAAAATTAAAATCTTTTCAAATACAATCCGGAACAGACATTTCATTTTACTTTATTTTCTATATGATTTCGTACTGAGAGCGAAGACACTTATGATATTTAGCAAGGACACATTCTGAAAAGGCTTTTTTCAAGAGATTAAAAATGAAGAATTAAAAATGAACTAATTTTGTCGAATTTTGTTAGAGTATTTAGAATTGACAGTAATTTAAAAACAGGCGAATTTTAAAAACACGCGAAGACAACACTATAGTAACAATTTTCATCGAATTTAACTGTCAGCCAAAAAAACTATCGCGATATCAAAAACTATCACGACAGTTATATTTTATAGTACTTTATATAGGAGGGAAATTCGTAATTTTGCTTGATGATATATTTTATAAAATTAATTAAAATTAGAATAAAAGAGTATTAAAAACTAATAGTCTACAAAAAAAATTGAATAGAAAATCAAAACCTTAAAGTTAAGTGACAAAGGACCTTATTAGAGAAATACGAGAAAAATTTCTCCTACTAGTACATTTTTGGGTAGCTGAGGACTCTATCTAACTAAAAAATACTACAGCTATCTCAAACATAAAAGATAAATAACTTAGGACAGGGGTGTTTTACCACGTTGTATGTAAGTACAAAATTGAAATTTAAAATAAAATCTCCTACTAAACTAGGGATCGTATTCAGATATCGATATACATTTTTGGATAGCTGAGGACCATATCTAACAAAAAAATATTAAAGCTTTCTTAAATCTGGAAGATAAGTATCTTAGGACAGGGGTGTTTTACCACGTTGTTTAGTAGAATAAAATAAATTTTAAAACATTTCTCCTACTAAACCAGGAGCATATCTAACTAATATATATATTAAAGCTTTCTTAAACCTAGAAGATAATGGTCCTCAGCTACTTAAAAATGTATATCGCTATCTGGGTACGATCCCTGGTTTAGTAGGAGAGTTTTTTAAAATTTTTGTACTAACATACAACGTGGTAAAACATCCCTGTCCTAAGATAGTTATCTTCTAGATTTAAGAAAGCTTTAATAATTTTTGGTTAGATATAACCCTACGCTACTCAAAAATGTATAACGCTATCTGAGTTCGATCCCAGGTTTAGTAGGAGAAATGTTTTAATATTTCAGTTTTATACTAACATACAACGTGGTAAAACATCTCTGTTCTCAGAAACTTAACTTTTAGATTTAAGAAAGCATTAATATTTTTTAGTTAGATATAGTCCTCAGCTACCCAAAAATGTATATACATCCTTGTCCGAAGTCACTTAGCTACTAGATAGAGGGTTGTCATTATTAATCGGAATATTAAGGTTTCCGTTCATTTACTTTAAACAAGTTCATGCTCGTGTTTATCCGTTGAGTCAAATTTTGCATTAGTTTTTATTTGATTTGGCATGAACTTTGTAGTTGAATATTATTGTATTTAGATTTCTTGTCTTTGAGCATTTGTAATTTTTCTACGTTTGCTAATAAGACAAATAGCTTTTATAAATTAATCGGTTTATCTGAATTTTGTTTATTATTGTCAGTAATGCAAACAAATTTATTTAGTATTAGGACAAACTTCACACTTTTTAAATTTGTCCTAATTGTTGTTTTTGTAATTTAGGACAAATTTTGAACAAACTTCACCCGAATATTTAGTTCAATTAATGTAAAGAATTATTATTTTAAAATAATCCCATGCATTTCTTCTTCATTCTCACAATTATGTACTGTCAATCTTTACTACTGTATCGTTTCAAACGGATATGATATGAGATCTTTAAGAGAGATCAAATACTATTTTCTTTTTCAATTGATCCAAGTTTTTCGGCATTCCTGTTTTTCTTGCTATGATACTCGCTCTTAAACTATACCAACTAATATTGAATGAACTACATGGAATAGTACATAAAAAGGAACGGAGTCTGGTAACAAATTTTCCAAAATCATCGAATATTGTGTAACGCTATACTATATAGAAAATAACACGTATTTTGGGCAGAACAACTGCACTTACAAAATTTATTAATCGACATGTGACCTAGTCACCTCCAGCTATATTACAGTTATATTTTAACTGCATAATAACATAAAGTAGCATAAAACAAAACGACCATTGTGTTATAAAATTATATAAATTAATAGTGGCTGCGATAAAATTTGAAAGTACATAATATAGTGAAGTAATAAAGTTTTGAGTTGTAAATTTCTATAATTATAGTACAAATGGTAATTCCCACTATTATGTATTATCTCATTACAAGAATGCACTTTTGAAAAGTCAGAAAATATTTTTATGTACCACAAATTGTCGTTTCTAAATAATATAAAAAAGATTTAAACTTTTTACGATTTTCACTAAGTTTTATCAATTCACACATAGCAAAACTTAATCTATTTAGATTCGTTTCATTGACGATGAAGATAGATTTTCTAGGAATTTTTTAGTAAACATCTGTAAATATTAAACGAGAACATCAAGATATGGATTTAACTATGTATTTACTGATAGGACAAAATAGGAAAATATATATGTACACATATGAAAATGATGCATCGACATAGAATATATTTAGTCTATGCTCTATGGTAGTTCCATTTATTGGAAACAATTTTATTGTATAAATAGACTTTTCTATTTTATTGTATTTATGTATAATACATGGAATTAAAATTAATGAACTGTACAATCTGGTTGTGTCTGTAATCAATTTCGCAGAAATAAATGTTTTCAATTCGAAGAATAATTTATCACTTTGGAAATGTGTGAGCGTTGTATGAACATAAAGCATACAGTACCAACGTATACGTGTATGGATGTATATCTCTATGCTAAAGGTAGTTTCATTGATATAACGAATTACCACACATATTTCCTCCACATTTTTTTACCATTTTTGATTCAAACTTTATATTGTTCATATCAAAATGGATGTAATCAATTTCACTTACATTTTTTTTTTACTCCGCATTGTTCGTTTACTCCGCTCTAGTTATCGTTCATATATATGAAACGAGACAAGTCTGTTAGTCACTCGCAATGGGTGGCATATTGGTTGATTTTAAAATCAATTTTACTTTTATTTTATGTGAACGTTATATGATTTAATGAAATTTTTTTTTCATTTTTTGATTAAATGTTTTAATTAAAAAAAAATCCATATCCATCTATGTATGTACAAGCGTACATATATTTGGATCATATAAAGATATGAATTTTCCAGAATATATTCGATTCCTCGAAATCGTATTTAAAGTCTTTAGTTTTAGTATATGACGCTTACAATGTATGTATATTCATATTTTACTGTGTACTGAACCATATTTACAAATGTAATTTTCTTAACCGCAGTACTCTGATCCCTCATCTTCATCATTGTACTACATACATATTCTTTTATAGATACATGTATAGTCCATATACATACATGATTTAATTGTTATATGTATTTCTGGGAAAATCTACTTATCTACTTTTTTTGGGTTTTCTGCTTTATTCTAAAAAATTTCTAGAGCTTCTTACAAATAGAAAATTTAATGATATTTTCGGTTGTTGTTGTAGCCTTTCGTATTTTTAACAACAAACATATACATACTTGAAATTTTATATACATATGTGTGTGTGTGTGTAAAGCATATGAGACCATATGTGTGGAAATGGAAGATGAACATCAGAAGAAAATACATTTTTTTTTGTTTAAATATTTTGCTAAATATATTTTATATAGGATGAGGATCAAATATCGGTTTTATATAGAAAATCGTAATACGACTACTTGACACAAATAAATCATGTGAAGTGTGGTTTGGGTTATCAAAATTATTGGCCAGTAAGAATTTTAGTGGCCTTTATTTTTGTGACGTACATGTTCCAAGATTATAGTACATTATCCAAACGTCTTAAACTTGGTACTGTCACTATCGACTTATGGCAATTAAACTTTGGTGAGTTGATAATTTCAAAAAACACAATTGTTTGCTTTTTGTGGGGCTACCTACTAATCACGAGCACTTTATTTTATTTTGTTTGGTATGGCTACTACAAGCTTAAACATGATTAATTCATTTACTTCATTCATAAGGTTGACATTCATAAAATTGTGTGGGTTTGCTGCACCAATGTACAGTTCCCTGAGTTATGATATTCATGCGGTTAGCTGTGGTTTGGTTCGTTTGAACCGCCTTACTTCGTTTGTACTATCCAGTAATGGTACGGCCTCAACGTTGGTGTGGATGAGAAACCTATTTTCATGTTTAATGGCACATACGCGGATGACATCATCTATCAATTGCATTTGTAAATCATTGTGTATTTCCCTGTTAGTCACAAATCGGTAAGCGTTGCTGACCATTCGAAGAAATTTATGCACCATACATCCCTATTGGTTTGAAGATGGTCTGGTAAATAAACTTTTGCAATACAGGTTCATTTTAGAATGATGCCCAATTACCAGTACATTTGACGTTGTATTAATCGTATCTGTTCAGTTTTTTGTCTCACGTGATAGTTCCAGTTTAGCCTTCAGTTTAGATGCAAACCAAGGTATTTGGCCGATTCAGCCTGCTGATATTTTTGGGTTGTAGCGCAAATGTCACATGTGTTGATTTAAGCTCATTAAGCGCTCATTGAGTGTCGTCAGCAAACGTACCGATGAATGTTTTGTTCGTTGAAAGGTATGTCTGCAGTTTAAGTAGAAGAGGGGTCCTATAAATATGCTTCCTTGCGGAACTCCCGCTAGCGTCGGATAAAAGTCAGAACATGTTTCTTGATGCGGATGACTCTAAATTTACGATCAGAGAGATATGATTCAAGCAGCTGGCAATAGTTGTGTGGTAGCATTTTGCTCATCTTGAATGTCAGTCCCTCGTGCCAGACCCTATCAATGTCCACAAAACAGGACAAATCATCTTTTGGATCTGAATACAAAACCGGAACGAAACAGTATCTTAATCAGATCAACATTTTACTGCTGAATCGTGTCAACGAACTAGAAACAAAATATACATCTGTAGTCATTCTTTTACGTAGACATTCGACGTAACTGTGAAGGATGTGATAAAGACTTGGCTCTTGGGTCCACAACTGTAAATAGCTTGCTATTTTTTTTATTTATAATCATTTTTGCAAATTTATCTAACTTGAAGTGCTTGTATATTTAGCAGAAGCATTCTCACTATTTTTGGTTATATAGTTATAATCTAAAGATTTTTATCATTATGAAACAACATGTTTTCGTTTTTTGTGAGCTGCTCTGTCTTCGCTGGCCTCTTCGTTTTATGTTATTTAATAACTTTTCACTATATTACAACCAATTTAAACGAGGCTTTGGATAATTATAACTCAAACAATTCCAAACAATGTATAGATCAAAAAGTTATGTTATATGAGTCCCGATTTTATATTAAATATATTTTTTAGCTTAAAATCTTGTTTGCTAGTCTGTCAGCAAATTTTTGTAAGTTTATCTCATTCCTGCAAATCGTTCAAGCACTGTTCAAAATTGCCAAGTCATAATTTAACATTTTATTTGAATGACTGTTTGGTTCTTTACAGCGAAACGTCAATTATTTCATCTACGGTTACAGATAGGATATATAATGTTGTACCATGTATTTTTTGTAACAATTGATGACCTCTTTCGGACCTGTATTTTTTTAATATCATATTTTTTAACACATTTCTTCACCAGCCTGAATTTAAGGTGGAGGAGGACGAAATATATATTTGCTACATTTACATAAAATTTGCTATCATAAATTCATTTTTTCTGAAGCAATAGTTCAAAAGTTATGACCCTATTATTATAACCCTTTGGCAGACTAGACAGACGGACAATGAGTTAACCCGAAAGCACAGTAAGTAAGTAGTTCCGTGCTTTGGTAGTTTGAAATTCGAGGGTCTCGGGTTTATTTCCCGATGGTAAAATCAAGGTTATGTGTTTTTAATGTGTATATAAGCATGTGTGTTTTCCGAGTATTGCACCGTGAGCCCATTTGTGGCATTGAGTCCTGGTGAGATCCGTCCAACTATAATTTTTTTTTAAATTTGATCGTCCTTTTTGAAAAATGCAACATAAAATGCATTGAAAAAAATTTCAATAAAATTGTCGCATTGATCCTATTAGGAAGGAATTGCAGGTTTCGATTTATCCAACTCATAGTTTCACGTGATCTTAGAATTGTGGAACTATCCTGCATAAAGTTAATTGGTAATTCCTCCGGATAAACCGTAGTGAGTGACGGTATCATTATTTCATTCAAAATTTCCAAATATTCCCAATTGTTCATGTGTTGTGAAATTTCACATAAC
The DNA here is from genome assembly GCA_951394425.1 of Tipula unca. Classification (NCBI taxonomy): domain Eukaryota; kingdom Metazoa; phylum Arthropoda; class Insecta; order Diptera; family Tipulidae; genus Tipula; species Tipula unca. Next base: position 214,187,767 of record OX596380.1, read on the forward strand.
TCACAATGCGATACATGTGCAGCTTAGCTGCCTTAGGGCCTAAACACTTTTTCGTCCGTAAAAATAACTTTTTCCCAGTTCGTGTTTAAATTATCTTCTGCAAAAGCTACCCGCACTGCTCGATGTGAATTGGTTAAAATTGGTTTTTTAGCTGGAATTTGATGCTGAATCCCAGTGTCCTTTAATGTTCGCAAAATAGTTACTGCACAGACGTTATATGCCGGCGCAGTTGCAACTGCAGTCATAAATGGATTTAGAGTAAACTCGTTAAACTTCATTTAATAATTTTGGTCTACCGTTCCTATTTTTTATCATATTGATATTTACAAATGTTTATATAAAAAAGGCGATTGTTGCTGCCATAGTGTACAACCAATTTTTGAAGGCTGAATTTCAATACATTTCTATACACCAATTATTTACCAATTTACCAAAACATAAAGCGAGATATCTTCCGTTGTTACAAGTGACACCCAGATCTGGCATATACTAAAGGACGTCTTCTTGTTGTTCGTGTATAACCAAACAAAAAATGTTTTTCTATAATACGCTAAAATGTATATGCATTACATTATCTACATGTATAGTATTATACTGGTGTGAAGTTCTTGATAAAAAAATATCAACTATTTTAAACTTACAGTGTACATATTTATTAACAGTGTATTGAACAACATAAATACTGGAATGATCAATATTTTGGTCAACATCAACAATTATTCTTATAATCGTATTTCCGATTTATTAAATCATAGTGGGCTCTACTAGAATTAAATTTGGGCATAAAATATCGAAAGCTGAATAGTAAATATTGTTGGAACTGTAGAAAGTCTGGTTCTGTTATCCAGATTTATTCGAATTGAATTTACCTAATACAATCGAAAGCAGGGCAGCTGCCGATGAAGTATATGCTATCATATCATCTTCGTGGCATTCATCGCATACGGCATTGCTGGCTAGTCCTATGCGATGGAGATGACCCTTGAAACGGCCAGGCCAGTAAGAATCGATACTAGTATTCTTAAGGTATCCTTTTTTAATGAAAGATCGTAATTAGTCAGTTTCGACTTGGGCTCACTAATAAAGTATTTCGCCTTACGGAAGGTGGGAGTGGATGATCATGCTTGCTTTAGGTGAAGTAGACCAGCATTTTAGATTATTTTTTTACCAATGTAAAGAGGCAATGGAGCAGCAGGTTCAGGTCCAATGAATCAGGAACGTGAACCAATTTTTGCCAAATTGTCTGCGATTTAATTTTGTTATTACGGCAGAGAATATTTAAAAAGTTCTTAAAATCCCTCACCAGTTTTGAGTTGCTCAAAGGATTATTTATTAGTTCTGGACAGATTTAATGTCAGTACAGAAAATAATATCTTCACATTCTTCAATAAATGCTAGCGATTTAGACATTAGCTTGAAAAGGTTTGGTGAGAACCATATATCCCGATGGGTAAACCACCTCGAATGATTTTTAAGAGTTAAATTCAGGCAACAGTCTGTCATTAAACATGTCAATTTCCGACACAGCTGGTTTAAAAACACAAAGAATTTAAGAAGACTGTAGCTGGGGCAGAGATAAAATAGACTCCGTAGCTAGAAGCAGAGCTGAAGACATAGCTCCAGTAACAGCCCTACATACGATATTTTGCAAACTGTTGAGTTTGGCAAGTGATGATTTAATCCCCAAGAGTTACCGCTCTTCTGCATTGCCAAAAAATCGCTGTGGATTTTTGTAGTCCGTATCCAGATGATACTTCCAAGAGAGTTTATTATCTAAAATAATACCAAGAAGATTGAAGTAGGCTGACCTATTAATCGTACACCCAAAAAGAGATGGTACAAAAAATGCATCAGCATTCCTACGTCTTGTGAATACAACTAAGTCAGTTTTAGAGAGGTCCACATGTAAACGCTTATCAAAGCACCACTGTTCTACAATAAGAAGAGCGTGTTGCGTTAAATCAGATAAGACATTAAAATGCTTATACCAGAAACTGTCAGAACCAGGTCATCAGCGTAACTTTGAGCGATGAGACCGGATTCCTGAAGTTTTACAAGGAGCTCGTCAATGACCAAAAGCCACAACAGAGGTGAAAGCACTCCTCCTTGTGCGCAATATGCCAACTTTGGCTGAAACCGAGCTTTCATCTAGCACGGAGATAACGATGCAATGCATTTGACAATGGTAGATTCGATACCAAATTTGCTACAGGCACTATTAATCGTATTGAACGATGTACTATCGAAGGCTCCTGCAATATCCAGGAAACTACCCACAAGAAACTTAGTATTACACAGTGATCTTTCAATCCATAGTTACAAGTTCATGTAGTGCAGTTTCACAGAAATTGCCAACCCTGTAAGCATGTTGCATGTTACTGAGCGGAACAGTAGTTAAATGGTGACCTCTAATCAATCTATCAACAATCCTTTCTAAAGATTTGAGGACTTGCCAATTTTTGGAATAAAAATAAGTTTACTATTGCTGTAAGATTGTGGCAAAAAGCTAAAAGCAATGTAAGCCTGGAACAGATGCAGTAAATGTTCCCTTATAAGGGGAAATCCACAGGGCCAGCTGATTTATAAGGTGCGAAGGAGAATATACTCCAACACAAGACCTTATGATTTATTAATCTGCAAGCTAAATTCCAATCAAGAGTTACAATTTTAACATTAGTGGTTCTGACAATATTGTCGGAATTTAGAGTGCTACACTCTGAATTAAATTTAAATAAAACTGAGTTATAAATTATATCTTAGATTTAACCAAAAAAAGATCCATTTTATCCTAAAACGCGGCTAATATACCTGTTGCAGATTAATTTAAACAGTCTGGAAGTTGGAATGATAAATTCAATAAGGAATTAAAGCTATAAGTTTTGATTTATTTAATTTGTGTAAGCGATATTTTTCACTGAAGGAAATTCCAATTTTATTTAATAGAGGGTACATTTTGGCCAGATCCACTGCGACACCTTTGGGCTTTGTTCAAGTTTTAAACTCTTTGTGTTCTTTTGAAACATAATTCACAAGGGTGTCCCAAAATGAACGCAAGATTTAAATTAAATAGAAAAGACAGTTTTTAGGCCACAAATTGTGATTTTTTTATTGAATCATAATATACATAGGATAGGGTTATTTGTGGAATATCACATCGGGCAAATAGCCCACACAGCTTTGCTGGCACATACGCACTCTTTTATCGAAATTATCCATGACCTTTTTGCATCCAAATCAGCATCCACTTGTTGATGCTCAATAATTCATTCAACGAACTCCCTTCGTTGAGCATGGTCATTAGACTTCAGTTGTTGTGTTAATTGATTTTTGTAAGCATGAAGATACAGTTCTTTAGTGAGTATACGCTGCAGAGAGCTTCTTGAAATTTGCAATTCTTATTCACGACCCTGAATTGATGTTCTTTAATTTTCACCAACACTCTCACGCACTGCTTCGACCAGTGTGTTTAGCGTCTCCATCTGATCCAGTCTCCTTGAATTTTTCAATTAATCTCTTAACAGTTGACGAAGTTAAAACACTATTCCGACCATAGTTTGTATGAAATTTTCGAACTGCGACTGCCAAACTTTCATTATTTTTAAGATACCCTTCTATAATGAAAATAAGTTGTTCTATCGTGTAACGCCACATTTTTACTTTTTTTTTTTTTTTGGGTTGCCATCACTTTACTGCAGAAATGGCGGCAAATTCTAATCTTGGCATAACACAATAATCTTGAATGAAATTGCACTTCGTATATATATGTACCTATAGTAGGAAAATGTGAAAATTGAAAATTCTTATAATTATCATAAAACACCACACCCACAATTAAAAACCGAAAACGAAATGTACGATTTCGTTTAAAAAAAAATTAATTATAAAAACCGGATTATGGAAAATCCTGGAAAAATGTCATAGATGTAATTTTTCTTTATTTAAACGAATCTAAAGTCAAAAAAAAAAAAAAAATGTGAAACATAGAAACAACATAAAGTTGAATACATTCAGGAAATCTGCGTGACACCAATTCCGGAATCAAAAAACTGTTATGTACAATTTTATTTTTTGATGGCTCTTTCTCCCCCTCGTCCTTCTCCATATACATCCAGCCATTCAACATACCCATACACATAATTTTTTTATGCTTGTGTAACATAATTATTTTTTCTGTGATTTTTTTTTTTTTTAGTTGGTAAACATATCATTAATTCCGATTTGATACATCGAAATAAAAAAAAGAAAATTCGTAGTACAAGAAAATTTATAAATAAAATTCATTAATCAATGTTATTCGGGCACCCAATTAGATAAGTTGTGTATAGGTAATAAAAAATCAAGAAAATCGAAAATAAAATTAATTTTTTCACTTCTTGACTCGCACCAGACATATACATATATACATACACATAACACACATACACGAACACACGAACACACGATAAATTAATTTTGCAGCCTGCAGGAAACCAAAATGAAGCAAAAAATCATCATCACCAGGGTAATTAGAATATTTTTTGCACATGCTGAATATGGGGTGGTGACCGTTTATATACCCTTAATGTTGGTGTCAAATAGAGTGATAGATTTTAGCGCAAAATATATACCTCTCGTACCGGAAGAAGGCAAAACTATTATACGAGTACGTACATATGACACATAAAATCTAGGTCTCGCACGATCTCATGCTGTTATCAATATACACTGGTATATGTATATTCAGAATTCGAATTTTCCAAAAATATTTAACATACGAGTCGAGTCGACATATAAGTTACCTGCATGTCCTTGGATTATGTATATGCCTGTGTATTTGTAATTCCCATAAGAGATTTTTTATTTTTCATTTTTAAGGATTTAAAAAAATCTTACCGTATTCTTCGTCGTCGTTTGGCAATTTCTTAAGTAAATATTTCAAATCTATATGTATGTATATGTATATGCATACATACATATTATCGTAAAAAGTAAAATTATTGATTTTGAAAATAATTTTTTTTTTTTTTTAAATAACTGTCAAGTGGATTGGCAAAGATTTTTCTTGTTCGATAAACATGTATTATTATTAGATCCACACACACACACATACAGATACGAATATATTTTTCGTAATGAGCTGGCCTATTCGTTCGCATCTCAAATCGAACATTGGTGAGGTAATATATGTATATATGTATGTGGCAAATTGGATAGGTATATAATTCTCAACGGGGTTGATGAACTATAATCTGCAATTAGTACGTTGGCGGAAATATTAAGTTTATTTTTCCATCTTCTTCATCGTTGAAACTCGAATAAAATATTTTATATAAATGAAATATAAACATAAATAATTCGTTCATAAATGTAGATAGCAAATATATTATCTCTCTCGGGTAATGGAATTTATTATAAGCATCTTGTTCTTGTGCCATGCTCACTATATATTTTTATAAAATGAAGATAAAATTGAAAAATGGAATCAGACAGTTAGTTAGTCTGTGAAAAAATAACGACTGCTACATTGCAAATATTTGACAATATAGCTTTACATTTTCACCAAGTGCGATCTAACAGACTAAAGTCGTATCTAAGATTGACTTGTATAGATTCTAGAAAAGTTCACAAAATTAAACTTTTATCAATTAAAATTTAAATTATTTGTCTTTACAAATGTCCGATTTGTAATCTAAAGTTTTAAATTCGGTTATTTTAAAAGTTTCGTTCTACCGAACTGACAATTTGCAATTTTTTATTTGGATTACAATATTTTTAAATTAAACCTGGGAGCTTTTTGAATTTCGGATTTTGCCTTCTCACGTGAAATTACAAATTTTCCCAGAAGCGTTCAGAAGGCATTCCGAAGTGCCGAAAGTTTGAGCACTATTTATATAAGACAGCTTAATGGAATTTGGAAAAAAAATTGTTTTATTCGAAGCTTTCGACGACATTTCACTTAAATATCCATTTCGTGGACTTTAATCTCAACACTACTTGCCCATACCCATCTCAAATTTCATGAACGTTGGATATACAAGTTCCAAACTATGAAAATATAACAAAATTTAATCAATTATTATTAAATATTTGTATTTCAAAATGTTAAACTTGTAAAATTTTGTCGTTATATTTTAAAAACGAACATTTTTTTAAAATTACAATTTTTTAAATACTTAATTCTAAGTAAAATATCTAAGTAAAATATCTACTGTTGAGAGAGGGACCACCATTTCAACCAAATGATTTCATTTTGCACGAACTATCATATAGTTGAATTTTGACAATTTCAACCAAATTTAATTAGACAAATTTTAAAAATTCTATTAAGCGAGTCGCATACATCAAAATTGTTTTTAAATATTTAAATAAATTGAAAACATTAATAAATTGAACATTTTAAATGTCAAATATCTTAAAACTATCTTATAAATAAATTTTAGAATTTAGAAGTTAAAAATTTACGGAAATTAATTATTAAAAAATTATTTAGGAATAAAGGTACATATTTAAGAATTACGACAGTTAAAGAGTTTATGATTTAAATAGAGGAATTTATAAACAGGGTTTAAAAACTTAAAAAAAATTATATTTTCAAAAATTTATTACGGTTGTAGTGATTAACATTATTTTAAGAAGTGTTACGAATAATTACAATAAGATTCTTCGATATTCTATTCGTCAAATAAGTTTGACACTTTCTTGCAAATATATCTTACCTAGGACGATTATTGTGTTATGGAGAATAAATTTTTTATGCAGCTTTGGTAATTTTTAGGATTCTTCATTTTGAGTCGTTAGTACACAGCACAGCTTATACATGCTACACTGAATAGAAAATTGAGAGACGATACATTTTTCTCTTTCACTTCTTTGTGTTCTGTGGATTCACTTTTCTCGCTGCAGTCACAGTGTTTTAAGCTAACCGTTTTTCATTTATTGCCATCAGTCCTGTAATTATATTTGATTATGGCATAAACAGTTACGCACGTTTATTTTAGACACAGCTTGTTCTGCAGCATATCACCTGGGATGCATTGGGGCATGAAATCTTTTCAGTTCTATCGTGGGACATAGACAAATTTAAAAAAATTATTCTTCATGTTTACCAGAAATCGATATGGTTAATGACAGACTACTGCCCGAATTAGCATATTGTGGAAATAGAGGCTAAGGTTAACTATGTATTTGGCTAAGTTATAAGTGAGGGGCAAAACGAATCAAAAAAAGTATTAATGCTCCTAAAAGTGGTCATCTTAATTAAGCACATTCAACAATTAGTAACAAAAAAAGTAAAACACAAAAATAATATTTGTTGTTAGCTAGCAAGTTTACAAATGAACGCAAATATTGAAATATTAACGAAATGATCTAAAGATACGAGCGAATCTTCAAAACCCAACTAATTTTACACAAATCTTTTAAAATATGAATAGTCCACCCAAAGTTACCTTTCAACATTTAAAAATATTTTACATTAAAGATTCACGAATCTATGAAATTTTCTAAACGATTTAGGGAATTGATTAATTTTCATTAAATTCAATAAATCGCTTTAATATTTTCTCCAGAATTCTAAATTCTTTAAAATACAATTTAATAAATTTTTACTTGATAAGCTGATAAATCATTTTTTATTCAACCAATATTTGTCAAGCTCGTCCTTAAAACTTCGATGAATCTTCTAAAGCATTTAAGTTTGAGAGACCAATTAGTAAAACTTATCAAACAAATAAGATACGCGGCACGCGATCACATAAAAGTTAGATTTATTTGATATTTCACTTAAATAATGTGCTATGTATGTACATACCAAAAATTATTTATGGTACAGAAAGAATATTAAAAAGTTTTAAAAAATTTAAAGTTAACCTAAAATTTTGAGATAAAGTTAGTCCGAATATTATCCCGGAAAAATACAATAGCAACTATTATCACGAAAAAATTATATCTAGATATTTTATAATTTCGTCCAGAAAAACAAAATGGTCTCATGAGATTTTTTGATATCATCTAAATGGCGTATGAGATATCAATTATAACTAGCAGCTATTTTGCGGATAACTGTTTTCGAATTTGTCTTTGCTAAATGTTTGATTGAATGAATACGTATTTCGAATCCACTTTCGAATGAATTATATAAATTCTATATAGCTATAAAAAGTTTTTCTAACCCTTTCAGTTGAAATTGGGGTGTGTTAGTATTATCACTGGTTAAACTATCTTTAAAATTCAAAATTTGACTTACCCCGAAAATGTTTGTTAACATTTATCATTTATGAGAAAATAAAAATTCGAAATTAAAACAAAATTAAAATTGAATTTCGGTATACTCTACATGCAGGAGCCGTACGCCATTAACCGCGTTATAGGTGGAATTACCACGCCTACAAGAATAATCATTGGAAACAATGAAAATATTAAAGCCCCAATCTGACTTAAGAAGTTTCTATTTGGTTAGTAGTTACTTCTTCTACTGCAATAATATATATGAGGGCCTTGTGGTCTCTTCATTGAAATACGCGTGTGCGGCATGGCCAGACAGAATGAACTGTAATAATCGGGGTACACTATAATTAGTATGGGAAAAAGTTTCTTGCTCGAAAATACCAAGGCATACATAGAACAGTGTCAACTGACGCCGTTATATTCTTAAATGAGAAAATTGCCAACTACAAAATAAGAAAAAGACAAAAGGCTATCAAATTCGGCCAAACCTCTTGGGCTCGCTCAAGAGGAAACGAGAAAAGCGTTAATAGCATTATGGCATGATAGATGGCCGCATCAATAGATAGTAGAATGACATATATCTGCCAAACATTGATGCGAGATTAGAGTCAAAGATTCCTCTAAGTGTCTGGTTTACCCGGAATGTTAACCCTTATATGTTCCCACTGAGTCTAGCGGACTCAAGCAGCTGTGAATGTAGACAGGGCGAGGATAACATAGAACACATCCTCTATGACTGTGATCTAGCTCAAGGAGCTCGAGATCACCTACAATTATACAGTTGAAATATAACTCTATAATTTTCACTAAAGGCTTATCACCCATCTGTTATTCCTTTTTTTATCAAAAAGCCATACGAGCTTTCATTATTTAGTTTTGCTTCATAATTTTACCCAACGAGATGGAACTGCTAAAAATAATTAAAAATGATTGATAAGCTTTTATTATTTTATTAGCATTACGTAAACTAAGTACTTAAAGTTAAAGCTTTTATAAGCTTTATCAATTTAAATCATTGCTGAAATAAATGAATCAATTTTTGTGAAGTTTACAATTGAAAATAATTTTTGCTAAAAGCTTATCACTCAACTCGTATTACTTATTTTTATCAAAAAGCTCGATGAGCTTTTATTATTAAGTTTTGCTGCATAAATATTTTAAATATAAATGAATTTTTTTAATTTTAAACGAAAGCTTAATTTAGGATTTATTTTAAAATTATAAATTTGAACATTAACTTATTAAGCCAATGTTCATGTTCGTAATAAAAATATCCTTTAAATTTGAAAACAATTTCAGTAAGTTTTAAACATTTTGGGTCCAAAAATTAAACCCAAAATTATAAAAAGTGATTGCGAATCTTTCAGTAGCTTTTGATATCAAGCTTACTAAAATTAAAACAACATGCGAGTATTAATTTTTTTTATAAAGGTTTAATTAAAATATAACCGCGATACTTAATCTTAAAATATAAGATCAGTTGGTTTAAAAGCTTCAACAAATATAAATCATAATTGTATGTGCTAACCGAGCAAATAGCGCAGTGGTTAAATTTGTGACGTTTGGATCGGGAGGTACCGGGTTCGAATTCCAACAGAGGCGGGGGATGCAAAAGGGATTTTTCATCTCCCGATTACGATCGGTGATTAAATTGAAAACATCTATGACCCTCTGTTGAAATGTAGAACTCATGGGCCGCCCCATCTTCCATGTCACTGTACAGGGTGACATGGAGCTATGCAATGCGCATGTGGTATACTGTACTTGTGTGAATGGGATGAATGAATGGATTGAATGAATGTTGTGTGAATGTAATAAGGTAAGGCTATGGACCGTAAAAGCGTCTATGCCAAGTCCTTTTTAAAAATAAAAAAAAATGTGCTAACAAACAATTTTATAAAGTTTTAACCTTAGCAATTTGTGTTTTAAAGTTCAAGTTCTTAAAATTAAAATTACAATATGTTTAGACAATTAAGCTTAATTAATTAGTTTGTAAAAGGCTTACACTTAAAAGCTACTAGTAGAACTGAAATTTTAATATTGGAAGCTTTTTATTTACGAAATATTATTGTTAAACATTTTAGACTTAGATACTACAATTTTAAAAATTGGCTTTCGTCGGAGAAAAAATTCATGAAAGTGGCAGTAACTAAAAGCTCAATTCATTGTTACTGTTAAAACATTTGCATTATAATCGTATAGATGTGATTTGTACAATAATTCAAAAAACTCAAAAAATTCAATTTAATCGTATTTTGAAACTTTATTATCATTTGAAAGAACATTTCTCACCATTTATTTTGTAAAGATTACTTTTTTCAAATGTTGGCCGCAACTGCGATGGTCCTCCCTCTCAAAGTCCAATTTTTGATAACGCGTTCGAGCATATCGAGTTGTATCTGGCGAATGACACCCGTAATGTTGGCTTCCAATGCCTCAAATGTAGCTGGTTTATCCACATAAACCTTCGACTTTACGTGGCCCCAAAGAAAAAAGTCTAGAGTCATCATTTTTTAAGAAATACGGACAAACTGTCTATTTGGTCGTAAACTTTGGTACAAACTTCCCGAGGTTCTTGCAAATAGTGGTCTCGATAGGCCAATAATGTCAACCATAACTTGGTCTAAGCGCACGAAACACATTCCTAACAGACCACTGATTTTCGTAATATAGCTGAACAATTTGCAGACGCTGGGCTGGGCTTAGTTTTTCCATGATGAAATGGCATGCAACACTGAATAAAAATACTATCACAGTTTGATACTACTCAAAAGGTTTTACAAAATACACCAGCGTCTATTTCAAATCGCTAAAATAGTGTTGGTAGTTGACATTATTTTAATTATCGACGTTGACAAAAAACACTGCCAAGGAATCTACGTTGTATTTTACGTGTCGACAACTGCGTAGACTTCATGACGTAATCTACCTCGCCCATCCCGGCTGGTTAAGTTAAACTCGGGTTTCTACTTCATTTCTTTTCTGCTGCTAGGGGTTTTATTGATTAACGTTTTTGACGTTTTTAGTGCTTGAAAAATGAAAATTTCTATTAATTTTTCCTGGGAACACGGCGGTCAACAATAAGTCTAAATTTATTATTTAAATTTTTTTTATCGCTATCGGAACGGCTGATACCTAATCATAACTTTCAGATAAATTTATATTTTTGGACTTTCAGAAATTAATTAATTGTATAAAAATAATTGTAATTAAGTTCAAATCTTCAACAACTTTCAATAAAGAACAACCAATTGACAGTCACGAACCAACCGCACTTAAAATCACATTTATTATCGGTTCTTCGTTAATTGATTCATCACCCAAAAACAAGAAATCGAAAAAATCCAATCCCGCAAATTCCCAATTGGAACTTGATCACCAATCTAAAATAATTACAGCGACAGTTGCAACAGTCAATTAAAAAACATATAAAAATAAAAAAATTAAAATTATTGTCGCATATCACAGCATGCAGCCAGCAGCATAGCACATACATATATATGTATGTATATGTATATAGAGGAAAAAATAAAAGAAGAAAATTAAAAGTCGATTAAACTGGCTTAACTTTGCTTATCTTCTTTGGGGATTTTCTTTTAAATTCTCTAGAGCTTTCGCTCTATAAATATCTAAATGTAAAATATATTCAATGACGTTTCAGATTTTTTTATTTTGTACATATATAGAGAAGTGGTGCTGTTGTTGTTGTTGTTGTTGTGTTCCAAAAATCCAAACACCCTTAAAAATTGTATTTTTTTTTTGCGCCATATGAAAAATCGGGAAAAACAAACATAAAAATTAGGGATGAATAAAAAAAAAAAAAATGTAAATAATTTAAATTGGGAAAAAATAAAAAGTCGAAGAAGAAGAGCGCGCACACACAGAACAGAATTCTAATAAATCTGTAACAATGCCTGGAGCTATTACAATCAATTTAAAAGTGTGAATGAAGTAACAAAAACATGGAATATGTATTATATAGAACTAAGGGGAAGGCATCATCGTCATCATCATCATGATCATCGAGCATACAGAAATATAATTATTATTGGAAGCATATAAATTATAGCGCACAAATGTTATCAACAAAAAATAATGTTTTTTATTTTGGTTGTCAAAAACTTTAAATTAACTGTATAACAACAATATATACGACAGTTGCGGAGAATACCTGGAAGTAATGGGAAATTTCTAACCTCAAGTATATAAGTATACACATACATATACGTACACCTATTTATGGATGATTTGTATAAGAAATTTTTTATGTTTTCGAACGAAGTAACAAAAAACTTGAAATCAAATTCAAAAGTTTCTTGGTAATAATAATCTTAGAATCATTGTGTGTAATACTATATTGAGTATGGGACGTCGATGGTATGGTGGATTTTGTTCATTTAATATTCATGAGTGGGAAATAAAATAAAGAATCAAGTCGCGTGTGCTTGCACTATAAAAATGTATGTACATATATATAAAAAAAAAAAGAAAAAGAAAAGAAAAGAAATTGAACTGTTTTAAATTATTTAAATGAATTATATTGTATGTACATATGTATATAAGAAAATATACTTGGTTACATACTTATAGGCCACCGCTTCCTCCACTGTACATAGTATATACCCATATACTGTGTCTACTAATTCCAATACAATATAATATAGACATACATACATATGTATGTATGTGACTGTGGTATAAGTAAATTTTAAGTTTATGGATTTACCATTTTCATTACATTATTTGCTTTCATTTGTTTTTTTGTTTTCGGTTTTAAGGATTTTAAATGGACAATTTCTATGATTTATTGGTCTGAAAACTTATTTTCTTGTAATGTCGTATATAGGAAAGGCCATAACTAAATTATATATTGTGTGTGTGTGTATGTGTATTTTATGGGAGAGAAATTGTCTTTTGATATTTGAACAAGAAACAAATTATTGATTTAAGAAAATTTTTTGTTTTCCTTGTGCTATTTTTGCCTTCTGAAACTAGATTTACAATACTACAATAGTATAACAACTTACATATAGTAATAAAATAACAGGAATTAATTTAAGGATGAGCACAAGGTCATTATCGTCTTATTATGGTTGCAAGACGTATGTACATACAGATATGTATTAAATAGTTTTGTGTACCCAAAAAGTAATTTGATTTGATTTTGATCTGAATATTATAACACACACACATACTCACCATATACATATGTAGCTTACATATAGAGCCTAACAATAATCATATTTTATTGTGGTTTAGTTTTGTGGGCTCGATGACAAATTGATTTTTTTTTTTTTTCGGTTTGGAATTTATTAAGAACTTTGGTGCGAGTGAGTGGTGAATGAAATATTGCGGAATAAAAAAAATTATTAATACAAAAAAGGATGAAAAATCATCTTCAAAAAGCTCTTTAAGTGTATATGATGATGGGGTATAGGAAAATTGAATTTTTGTGGGAAATATAATTCATATTTTTTGGTCTCAAAATTGAATATTCGTTGAAGATTTTTGTTGAAATATAATTTTGTCACATTTAATGTGTTATCCTAAATGTTTTGGAATCGCTTATATATCTGTATAGCTGAATAGCTGAAAATATATTATAATAGATTTATACAGGGTAGTTCATGCGAATTTGTAATATATAATTTATGCTCTTTGGTTCGTATTGTATTTGAATATATTTAAATTATTTAACATCTCGTTGACTATATTTCTAAAATCCATTAAAATTCGACCTATATACATACATAATTTGGTATTTTCAATAAACATTTTATATTTCTTAATTCGTTAAGAATGAATGAAGATTTGCGAAGTTTTTTTATGATAAGAATAAACAATCAAACGGATTAAATTATTTTCAACTAAATACAAGTCGTAATAATAATAATAAAACTTAGGATTACAAAATTGAAACGGGGGATGGTAAACTATACCATTTGAAAATTTAGTTTCTTTAATGTACCCAAATTATTTCTAAAATATTTGCGAAAATCTAGATGCACGTTCAGCGAAACGCATTTTAAAAATTCTGCAAACTATCTTACTTTAATTTAACGGAGCACTTTGCATTGATCTGTTGCCTGATTGTTTTATTTTGACTGTGTCCGAATCGTGTGATAAAAAATCGTGAATTAATTTTTTGACATTTGCTTGATATTTATTCCCCTACATTCACGATTTTTTATTATGCTGTCCGAAATGTGTAATAAATCTCCCCACCCGATAAGTTTTTGCCCACGTCATATATGTCAATTTTAGTTTTCAAAACCTCAAATTTTCTGTGACAACTAATAAATTGCACAGAAAATTTAAAAAATTTAATATGAAAATAATGGATTGTTATTGGATTTTAATTTAAATTTAAATTAAAAGATATAAATATTACGGACAATTTAGCTATCCGGATTGGGAAACAATCGATCCAACGCCAGATATTCATACGGTGTTTGGTGCAATTGATTTGAAATTCTTTCAAGGGAAACTACAGTGTGTCGCGTTGGAATGGAGTAAACGCATGTACAACTGCGCGGGAATAGGTATGCAGTGCACGATACGATTAAGTGAATCACTTTTAAAATTGAGATCACGGAAAAATTTGATTGAATCGCTTTTGGTAGAATATTTTAGATTTTGTATAACCTTATACTAACCTCCACAATTTGTGTTACAGCACGAAATGACCAAGCAATGATCGATCAAGCGGTAACCTATAAAATGTAGTTGAATTTAAAGATTTACCGATCAGTGATGACGAATCTCCCTCACATTCCAATAACAAATCAATTGAACCATTGACTGGCCGAGGTAGATACCTTTCTGATATTCCACCCGCTAAACCGAATGAAAATGTTAATCATACAGTTCGTGATCTGTGGGCAAAACGGTACGGTAGTAGTGGTTTGAAAGATGTTCCAGATTTAAAACGACCTCGATTGGTCGAAGAATATATTGAGGATGATTTAATCCTAATTGAAAAAAAAACACCCAACTGTCGAATTATTGGACAGTGATGAAGAAGTCGAGAGACACGGCACCATAAGAGCTCTCACTGACCAAACGATCCAAGAAAGACACATAATTTCAGCGCTGATGAAGACGATACCGATGTGATCTAATCGATAAAGAAGTTTTATTTATTTGGTGAGGACACACTTTTGAATCGATATCAAACTACGTCAACATCCCGAAACACTGACTTGATATGCTAACGGAAAATAATATAATTCATTGCCCATTATGTCAAGATCGCCTATCACGTAACGATTTAGCGATCCATCTCGAGGGCTGTATGGGCATAAAAGTCGAGGTCAGACCAGTTAAATATAATGTACCACGAAAATCACCATTTTATAAAAATAAACCAGTTAATATTGACGCTGTGATTGAGGATGACTCAAATGATGAGCTGCAAATTTGGGAACTGTTTGCCCTGTTTGTAATCAACTACAACAAGGTGATATCAATGCTCATTTAGATCTTTGCTTAGTTGTATCATTTGAAGGTTAGATGGATATTTTATTGCATTTTTATATTTTATTGAATTAAATCATTCTTTTTTGTAATAAAACTAGTAGTTTTTCTTTGTGTGTATTGTTTATCTGCGGTTTAACATCTAATCTAAATGAAGACGTTGGTATTCAATATGATTTTTGCACCAAAAATAGTATTTTTTTGTTCAAGAGAAACGTGTATGTTTGGTTGGATTAATTTCAACAGAGCATTATCGATTTTAACAAAATAACATAAATTTTAAATTGTGTTTATTTTATTCATTGGTTTTACATAAACAATTTCACTATAATATCTCCATATCGCGCTGTACCAGCTTTACTTCACCTGTTTCACTAATGATTTCGAAATTCTTAAGATCACCCACTGTATGGAATTTTTTATGATGCTCTGTTAATCTGAAAATTTAAAAAATTAAAATTATGCATCCGATAATCCTTTTAATCTCACGTTATTATTATTATAAGTATTAATAATTTTAGATTAAATTATTATGTATATATAAATCACAAGTTGCACATGCGTACACAAATTATTCGATAGCTGTCAAAAATTATCATGGTAATAGACTCGAATAATTTGGGTGTGTTCGGTATTTTCAAGTAAATATCAAAAAATTAATTTTATTTCTTTAAGCATGTTGTTGTATTTTGACGCTTTAATTATTTGTAGTACTAAAAGTAGATTTCAACATGAATAGGGCATGCTTATAATTCAATCCTGACCGCTGTTTTCGTGGCAGCACCATCGCGATCGAGTATTGGCAAACTTTCAACAATGTATGGTGAATTTGGAGACGAAACAGATATCCGAATTTAAAGTAAATGAGTAACCCATTAAAAATTTTTTCATTTTTACTTAAAATTTGGTTAGGTTAGGTTAGGGTGGCCGTCCTATTGAACTAGCATAGACGCAAAATTGATCTGTAGCTGTACCACATTTGAGCTACTTCCTTTTCACTCGTTGAACGATCCTGAGCTTACCAAGAAGCATTGAAACTCCCTGACATCGATCTTACTAAGATCCGTCAGGTCGCTCAAATGGGAAGTTCTAATTTTATTCTGATGTACGCTAGACTAGGATTGGTGCAGGGCAGATGGAGCACAGTTTCAGTTGGCCGGATCTAGACCGGTCAAGTCTAGAATTAGAATTAGATCAGGTATTTATTACACACCTACTACCGTTAGACCCTCTGACGTTCGTTTCTTTTATGACTTCTTCCTGAAGCAGCAATTTATAGGAAGCAAGCGGTATCTTTATATCCAGCCTACTTTGTGATATAAGGCGTGCTGTGCCCTTGCGCTGGCATCCACGTCAAGCGGATGTTGAGCTGATCAGTTATCTAATTCATAGATGCCAGACAGTTCTGGGCTACCTTCGACGTCAGGGAGTATCATGGCTGTCCGTCAAAATGCGAATATCCCTCGTAGATATTACATTATACTTCAACCAGTCCGCATGACTTCCATTATCGTGATAAGTTCAGCTTGAAAAATACTGCAAAAGTCGGGAAGACGAAAAGAGAGGTTGACCCCTAGAGCCTCACAGAATAACCCGCTTAAAATTAGATTGTAAAATAAATTTTTATTTTTGTACGATGAGAAGGTTAGTTGATGATGATTTGGGTCTTCTGATTTGTGTACGGGTATTTTGGTACAATCAATTATAGCTCAATACGAGCCTCTAGATTACGAAATTTTCCAGAAATCGATTTGTTGCAAAGTGATATAAATATACGAGTATGTATGTGTACTAGTGTAGTGTCATATTTTACAAAATTTTTGAAACACATTTCTGTTAATTAACAAAATATTTTGCATGAATAGAAAATCATTGCAGTGTCTATACTTGATATGCGTTGATCTTTAATACCGATTTCAGGATGAATAAATTCAGTTTTATCTTTTATCATCAAACATAAAAACAAATTAAATCGATCTGAGTCCAATCCGGTAAAATATTGCATTTGCTCGTTGTTGTTGTTTGAAAACCGAAGAAAAGAAACGGAACTGGAAAGCGTTTGTGTTGTTTGATCTTCTGTGGACACATTGAATGTTCCATCGTTATCATTATTTTTAATTCCGACGGTGATTGCTCGAGACGACTTGATATGTTCCGATTTTGAAACAGGTACAACACCAGCATTACTATTTGTATTTCGATTGCAATTTCGTTCGTCGCTCCTTGTTATATTGTTACTTCTCGTTATGTCAAACTTACGTAGTCTAATATTTTGGGATGGAATTGAGCCAGCATTGAGAATTTTAATCGCACCTATTGAAATTGGGGTCTGTGTAATCTGCATATTTTGTAATAACCTTCTTTAAAATGAGCGCTACAAACTTGAGACCATTTTGATGGCGTCTTTCCAGTTCTTACACTTATGATCCATTTTTTTAAATTTGTGTTCACTTGGAAAGACGTGGAATATAATTAACGGAAGATCTAACCATAATCTATATTTTAAAAACTTTATATACCAATTAAATCACACACAATTGAAAACGATTGAACAAAACTTATGTTTGCTGAAAATGTTTCTGTTTAAACGTCAAAGTATACCCTTCCTATGCTATTGCCACTTACGAATAAGAATTGAACTATTTTCTGTTTTGACGTTATGATTATAAAATAGCCTACTATGATATTCAAATGTATAAATTTAAGTATGAAGTAAAAATTCAGGCAAATTCATGGGTATATTAATATTTAGGCCGTGTGTCAATTAGTTACATAGAAATAGATACATTTTCTTGGTATTGGTATCACATTGCGGTGAATAAACAAAAACAATTTGAATTTCCTGTCAATTTTTTTTAACTGATTGGCACACGGCCTCTATTATAAAATGAAAACCTGACAAATTATGATTGTATTTGGCTGTGGCTCTAAATATTCATATAGATTCATATGCAATGAATGTTTAATTGGAAGTCGAATATTGCATGGAAGGATGAATGAAATATGTTTGTATTATGCAGTTCACAGAATTAGGATTTTTATATCATGTCATGAATAGCAAGTTCAATTTTGACTTGTAAAGCTTGAAGAGAGTTTGGTTTATTGCTAAAGACCAATGACTTCAAATAACCCCACAAGAAATAGTCTAATGGT
Organism: Tipula unca; assembly: GCA_951394425.1. Taxonomy (NCBI): domain Eukaryota; kingdom Metazoa; phylum Arthropoda; class Insecta; order Diptera; family Tipulidae; genus Tipula; species Tipula unca. The sequence goes on from OX596380.1 coordinate 214,206,601, forward strand.
GTTAAATTACAACTTCTTGGAGGCCATATTCAATATCACAATTTCTTGAAATAAGCGAATCTCCAAACTTTTCTCGCAATAATTCAATTGTTGCACTTGCTGTGTCGCACGTAGACCCGTCTTGTTGGAACCAAATGTTGTCAAGATCAACTTCTTCCAATTTCGGCCATAAAAAATTGGTTATCATCGATCTATACCGATCTCCATTGACAGTAACGGTGTCACCAGCTTCATTTCGAAAAAAATACGGACCGATGATTCTACCAGACCAAAAACCACACCAAACTGTCAATTTAGGTGAATGTATGTAATGGTTTTTCATGAATAATTTGTGGATTTTCTTCGCACCCAAATCGACAGTTTTGTTTATTTACCGCATCACTCAGATGAAAGTGAGGCTCATCGTAGAAGATGATTTTTTTTAAAAAATCGTTATCGTTTTCAAGATGTTCCAAGGCCAAATCAGCAAATTCACGACGTTTACGGTGGTCCACTGGCTTCAGTTCTTGAGTGAGAACAATTTTATATGGATGCAAACCCATATCCTTTCACAAAATCCGCCAGGTTGTGGTTTGAGACAGTCCCAATTATTGAGAACGTCTTGGAATCGACAAATTGCGGTCTTCAGCAACACTTGCCTGAACGGCAGCAATATTTGCATTACTTCGAGCGTTTCTTTGTCTTATTGGCACTTGAACATTATGTAAAACAAATGTACGCTCAAAATTTTCAACAATTCGACGAATAGCGAGCACACTTGGACGATTATTACGACAATAAAATGGAAAAAGCACACGAAAAGTTGCAATTGGAGAGCGATTATTTTGATAATAAAACTGAATAATTTGTAAACGTTGTTCTTGCGTATATCTCCACCATGATGAAATTGTAAACATCACTGAATACAATGAAACAAAAAATGACAGATCATGACATATTACAAATGGCCGAAACGTCACTTAAAAATCATATCATGGAAAACCCTTTATTTATTACTCCAAAGAATACCCAGAATCCCTTACGCCATGCAATAATTTGACATATCAATTCTATGCTAGATTGATTGAAAATCAATAATAGATAATGAAGTATAGAAGATGGATGTAGCAAAAATGCAATTGTACGGCGGTGATAAAGTAAGCAGAGTCATTGGCTCTGGTTTCGTAGACCTGCGTTCAAGTTTCGGTTAAGCGCCAAATTTTGTTTGGTTTAATTTCCTCTTTCAAATTGGTTCAACTCAGCTTATGTTAAAATTTTCCATTTTCTTCTTGCAAATGAGAAGATTTCTCTGTTGCAATTTGGTTCAAACACCTTCCATAAATATCGGGGAACAAGAAGCATAACACATAATTAAACTTTAAATTTAATTAAACTTTCACTGCACATTGTAATTCGCACATTTTAGTTTCAATAAAGTACCCACATATATAGAAAAAGGCTTTTCTCACCACAATTTCTTAGTTTATTTTTTTCATGTAACTTAATTGACCGCTCGAATAATCCATTTGTATATGATTTTTTAAAACGGCCCTCCAGGCACTTTTCCTGTGTCCCACTGGGCCACTTTTATTTTGTTCTGAAATAAAACTGTTCAGAACTCTCAAGACAGATGATAATATATAAGACTGTACCGACGTGATATATGTATATTACTAAATCAAATTATCTTCCCTCTTTTAACAACGTATTATTTTAAGAAGAATGAAATAAAAAACAAGTCCTCCAATGTTAAGATTAAATTAGTTTGACCAATTAGTCCAATATTTAAACTTTTTCTGGCCAGTATTCTTCCATCCAGTATTCATTTGGCTTACTAGTTTTATCTTCAAGTAGTACTTGTTTGTTTTGTAACTAACTTGTAACTTACAAGGTTTTGATCCCGAATTCATTATTATTATATAATTCAAAATTTCTTGGGCCCAACAAGGGTTTTTATATGGGTATTTCTTCTGATATTTTAGTGTTCTTTTGTTTATATAAATTAAATAAAACGAAATTGTGTTTCCAAGTGTAAATATGATATACAAACAAGAGATGTCTAGAATTTTTCTAATCGCCAAACTGGATATTTCAAAATTAATTAAGATTTTTATTAATTAAGAGAGGTCAGATAACTTTTAAAGAATCTTAATACTGTAAAAAAAATCCAAACCAAAATAGTGACTAAACCAAGACCCACGAGTTTTTCTTGCTGGACGCTTTGATTTATTAGAATTTCATACTGGTAACGATCCGATTATCATTGAAATGTAAATTGTTTCTCAATACAATATTGCTCAATTGGTTTGCAGTCAATGGATGTATAAACAATTTGTTGATTGGGTAAATGAATGGCATGTGTCCATATAAATTTGAACTACTAAAATTGCAAAGTGATTCGAAGTCACGAAGCCCTCATACAAATTTAAAAAACAAATAAATTTTGCCTGAGCATTCTTAGTAAAACACCGTAATGCTACTAAATGAGGCGGCAAATTTTTTTTATCGAATTCGAGCGAAAAATATTTGCGACGCAAGTCTGGCAGCTAAAGCACTTTTAAATCGAGGGACAAAAATTAAAAACTATATAATTACCAGAATTTAAACTAACACATCGCAGTTTGATTGAAAATGTAAATTTTTATTATGATTATTATTTATGATGACAAGATTTGCCTCTAGCAAATTACAATCACAAATATAAATACTTTGGGCTAATTTCACGCATATATGACGTATTGCGAATTCACCCCTTTTGTATTTTTAATCACAAGTTAAATTAAAATAATCAAATGTGTAAATTAATTTCGTAAATATATGGTATGTACGGATGCCTGCGATAATCTTTTTGTGTTCAACATTGATTAGTCAATCGACTCCGCAATTCAATAATGTTTCCCCAAAAATTATCTAGAGCTTTATTTAGGTAGGTAGGTACAGGTACACATATTATATAAAGAAAAACTCTTTCACTAAAGCGCACAACGAATTTATTCCCATTGTTTGTTTGTAGTTTTTTTGTTTTTGGTGAACTGGTATATATGAGCGTATATACACAAACGAGGTAAATTAATTACTAAAGACAAAAAAAACTAACAGAAAATGACTTTTTTTTGTGAATAGAACTTTTTGTTTTTTTATCTAGCTTTCTATATATAGAAAATACATTTTCTTTTTGAGATAAATTATTTTCCATTGAAATCAAACTTCCCTTTTAACTTAAATACGTATAAGCAGCAAAAAAAAAAAAATTGGATTTTTATCTATCCATATTCTAAAGGATCTGACTACAGTTGCATTTTAGCTATTCAATTTTGCTGTTTTTTTTTTGAGCTATATAGATCTATGTACGTACATATGTACGTTATGTGGGGGCGATAAATCAATAAATTCCGAAAAATAATAAAATAAAAAGGTTGAATCAGCTTTTGCTCCAAATTCAATTTAATAAAAAATAAAAATAAAGTAAAATGTGAAAATTTAAAGGTGAAAATTATATATTTGATTTTGTGCTCGAGAAACTCCAAAATAATCTTCACACAAAGACGAGCAATTTTCTTATATATATATATATTTAATACGTATATTACCATATATACATATAAGTACACATACATACTCGTATATATATACGAAATTGATGATCGAATATCAATAAAATTAAAACAGAAAGAAAAGCCATTTAGATTTTATGGGGCACTTATTTAATCAAACATTTAGATGAATTATTAATTTTATATGTTTTTCATGATAACACATTTTAATTTTCGTGTGTATATGTATATATGTATGTGTATATGGAAACACACCTAAATTAGTGGGATGGTTATTCGCCGTCCCTACATACAGCTACTAAATATGTATACATATACGACATAGTCATCCATCAATGAATTTTTTTTTTTTGTGTGCCAAGGAATTTATGTATATTTTTGGAATCATAAAACAAATATGTTTTCATCGTCGTCCCCCTTAAAATAATAATACAAAACATACATAAAAATATGAGATAATATGTTAAGTCAATCTCCCCAGTTGCCAACAACAGTATATATATGTACATACACAGTAAAATATCACTTAAAAATTATAGTTTATGCACTATCGAATCACTATTAATGTACATAACATACATGTATACTATACTTGACATCCAGGTTCATTCAATAGCCTAGCCTTTATTTTTATTTTTTCCAGTTTTTCATCATCTTATTCTTATTCTTCATCGGGAGGGTTTGCTACTCCGCATATACATATATATAGATATACGTACAGACTATCAACTATAATTGCACACATAAAAATATGAGTTGCCATAAAATAACTTTTATTAGTTCTTGAGAGATACTAGCATACAGTATATGTATATATATACACTTCTCTACCTCTAGATAAATTGTAAGAAAAAAAAAATGTATATAACACACAGTTATACCAACAACAATAACGTACATAGATACATACTATATCTACGTACATAGTACTAGAAGTATCCGAAAAAAAAAATGATAATAATAATAAAAAATGTAGAATCAAAAACCAAATATCAAAAGTTTTCTTTCTTACGTACAGATAAAAAAAAATTACGAGTATAAAGAAAATTAAGAAAAGGAAAGAACTTTTTTTCTAAATGTGTATGGGGAGGTACAGTAGGTCGAACAATTGGTGGAAAAATATTATAGCTGCGGAAAACGTGTGATATTATATACATACATATATGTATATACACATACAAATGTAATTTGATCGTTTTATCGCTATTTTCTCATCGTTCACCTGACATTTTAATTAAAATTGTTCGGCGTTTAAATATGAACAAACATGCAGCTCTATATATAGCATATATGAATTCAGTCATCATAATTTAAGTCAGGCATATTGTATATTTAAATGGAATTTTCCTAGCCCCCGACATGATACTTGGACGAAAACAATTTTTCGGTGGTCATTTTTAGCTGATCGCCACATTAGTTCCAATATAAAATTTGGTAAATTTTAAATTAGAGATTGAATTAAATTTTTGTGCTTTTTATTCTCGACGCCACATGTAACACATTCTCTCTCAATGAGATAGAGCTTGCAAGTAATATTACCACAGAAACGTGAGCATCGTCCTTTTTTATGATTCTGGAGTTTCAGACTCATTCAGACTAATTTGCAACGATTATTATTGCATAGCCTCGTATAAGAACCTGTCTTAATTACGAAATGGGGAGCTCGATTTATTTGCTATGTATAAAAAAAAGTCCTTCAAATAATTTTTCCGAATTAGTGTCAACCAATTCACACCATACGCCTAAGATAGCCATCAATAGTACATAGGATAGCTCTAGAATTTAAATCTTCCTCTTTCTTCAACGCATATATAGAGCTATGCTGTATCGTTATTTTTTATATATTTTTACATCTTCATTTCACCGAAGTCCGTCAAATTTAAACCTGGACATCTTCGTCAGCCGGCTGCATCAAATATCTGTGAAGTTGGCACGAAGAGTTAGCACGAAAAATTAATTGAGCAAATAAGAAAATGTTTAAGCTAACACGAAATCAAAACATTATATAATTAAGTTTTAAAATATTTATTCTTTACTATGTTATACATACGAGTAAATAAAATATTATTTTTCACAACAAACATCGAATCAAAAAAATACTATGGGACATAATGTGAAAGTACTTAAAGCTCAATTTGGCCTTAAACTTTAATTGGTCAAGTCTTGTTTTGATTTCAGGTTGAAGAACTTTTCACCATACCTGTGATCAGAATTTTTCTAGGGCGTATTTTCGAGTTCGGAATTATTCAAATTTACATCAAATTGGAAAATTACTAAATTACTTACTAAAAGCTCAATTTGGCCTTACATATGTTCCATAGTAGTTTTTAAATTTGATGTAAACTTGAATAATTCCGTACTCTAAAATGAGTCATAGAAAAATTCTGATCACTGGCCTGAAAAACGCCACGGATTGTTCTTCAACCTGGAATCAAAACTAGGCTTGACCAATAAGATTAAGCCGAATTGAGCCCTGAGTATTTTTTACCATGCTTCTAACATTTTTTTTTGAAAACCCTAAAAGGCTTTTTTTCAACCACTTGCGATAGTCCAATTGAGCTGAAATTTTGCATGTGTTGTCATTTTTTGTATGTGTATTTGTTTTGAGAGTGTACAATAAGCATCAAAAATTATCGAATCGGTATAAATCGGTATAAAAAACAAAAATAATACAAACATTTTTGGTGCTTACACTCCGTTTTCTCCTGCTATTGCGACGCAGAATTGACGTTTATGTCAAAAGTATAGTACATAAATTATTATGTTTACTTATTATCCTATTATGATATTTTTGCATCCGAAAGCTTTTGAATTTTTGTCAAAATAAAATATAAACAAATTGAACAGCGCATGCGCACAAATACACACATACTCACTAATATTACTATTTTGCGGTAATTTTTACTCTCCTAGTCCCATAGTCTCAAAAAGGCAACAAAATCGAGGTACAGATTCTTAGATTTTTTTTTGCCTAAATGCTTTGGAAGGCCTAAAAGGCTTTGGAAAGCCTAAACGGCTTTTGTCCAACCACTTTCGATAGTCCAATTTAGTGGAAATTTTGCATGCAGGCTTAACTCCGATGACAATACAAGATTCTAACAATTTTTCGGCCTAAACAGCTTTGAAAACCTAAAAGGCTTTTTTGTAACCACTTGCGATAAGCCAATTGAGCTGAAATTTTGCATACAGGCTTAACTCCGATCACAATACAAGATTCTAATAATTTTTCGGCCTAAAAGTATATAAATAAATCTATAATCTAAATATATAAGTTTTATAAATCAGTCGCATTTACAAAATTAATGGGATATAACCCTCTTGATACATAATCAGCGGGATTCGTAGAAGTAGGAACATAAGTCCAGCAGTTAATTGAAGTTAAATAAATAAATACCAACACATACATACATTATTTAGAGACTGTTCGGCTAGTGGATTTAATGTCCTTTGAAAGCTTCTGAACAGTATCCCTATTTGTACACGGCTACATGTCCGTCTTTTAATTGGCCATCTGCACACTGCATGGCTCCATGCTAGCCTGTACTAACATGAACGATGGGTCGGCCCATGAGTTCTACATTCCAACAGAGGGTCATAGATGTTTTCAATTTAATCACCGATCGTAATCGGGAGATGAAAAATCCTTTTTTTTGCATCCCGCCTCTGTTGGGATTCGAACCCGGTACCTCCCGATCCAAACGTCACAGCTTTAACCACTGCGCTATTTGCTCGGTTAAAGTTAATTCTTGTATTTGCGCGATAGCAACAAATATTGCATAACGATGAGGTTCGGATTTTATTCGAAACAACGTTATTTCAGAATCGGACCACAAATAGATGAAATCGAAGTTAATTTTTAAAATTGACAGAAGTTTATAACTGATTTGAGCTAGAAGCAACGCTGCACACAATTCCAACCGGGGAATCTTTTGCTTTTTTAAAGGAGCGACTCGCGGTTTAGAGCACACTAAGCTAACGTGATGGTTTTCAAAATGATCAGTCGTTCTAACATAAAATACGCATCGAAGACCTGATTCATTCGCATCTCCAAGAGGAATGGAAATTTTTTTGAGGTGAACTAATTGCGCTTTAAATTCTGACCACTTATTAAGAAATGTGTCTGGGAGTTGATTATCCCATTTAAGTTTTGGTATAGTCCATAATTCTTGCATGAAGAGTTTGGCCGTTAAAATTAACGGTGCACATAGTCGTAGTGGATCAAATAATTGGCATATTTCAGAAAGTATATATCTTTTTGTCTTACTTGGTATATTTTGTTATAATGCCTGTGCGTCTTGAATATTGTCAGCACCAGTTAATACTTCATCAACGTAGAAACCATCTTTTAATACTTTAGATGCTTCGGGAAAAGATGTTTCGTCAGTGGCCAATTGATTCAGAGCTCTAGTCGCAAGGTAAGGAGTACTTGCAGTGCCGTATGTAACAGTGCGAAGTTTGTAGCATTGAAGAGGTTCAAACTGAGACATACGCCACCAAATACGATGAAGGTCTTGACGATTATCGTGTAATAGTATTTGGCAATACATTTTTGCTATATCAGCTGAAAATGCCACTTCATATTTATGAAACCGAAGTACCAAAGAAAATAGATCGGTTTGAACCACAGGACCATCATACAGTCATTCAGTGATATTAGCGAGGATGACTTGTTTGAATCGTTAAACACAACGCGTAATTTAGTAGTTGAGCTAGATTCTTTTTGGACGAAGTGACTCTGCCATAAAATCCTTGTATTGTTGATATATTGTTGGATTCTTATTTAATCGCTTTTCAACATTAAAGAATTGTCGTCGAGCACTTTCGCTTGAAGTTCAACGATTTTTGAATTTAATGGTAAAACGATTGAATATCTTCCAGAAGGTAACAGCTTGAAATTCTTTAGAAAATGGTCTTCGCATAATTTTTCTTCAATTGAATAATTGGTTTTAGAGACGATGGTTTCCAATTCCCAAAATTTTTTAATCTGCAAATCCAGCACTTCAACCGAACATAACGAATTTTCATGTTGTCGTAATACATTTGGTGGAGGATTTATGTTTGTTTTCCCACTGACGACGTAGCCAAAGATACTATCATAGAACATGGGCAGTTCATCTATTAACTTTAAAGATTTAACGGTAAACAGCTCGTGATCGATGCGATTTGGTGTATTAAAATGAGGATCTGCAAGTTCTACGTGAGTGGACAACATCCGCAGTTCGCGATGCTAATGATAAAAACACCTTACGATTTAGCGAAGTAATTTTACTGCCCATTCCAAACACTTGTTTCGAAGTAGGGTGCATTTTTAGATTTAATAAACAACAAGTTTTATCTGTGATGAAATTTAAGTGCGAGCCACTATCAAGTAAGACTCGTGCGAAGATATGATCACCATTACTAGAAAATGCCTTAAATACAGCAGTTTCAATCATTATTTAACTTCTGTTTGAAGATAAGTTTAGTGAGTTGCGCATCTGTCACTTGAGGCGTATAAGCTACTGCCATGTATGGGACTTCATCAAGAGTACCCAACATTACATGTTGATCAGATGTTACTCTGTGTTTGTGTTTATCACCGATGGTTGTTCTAAGCATGGCAATTCATTTGTATTATCAACATTTTTTCTTGTGCTGTCAGATTGAGATATATGAGCTGATGTATATGGTTTACGATTAAAATTAAAATGTAAAAGACTGTGATGCTTCAACGAACATTTATTGCAACTTAGGCTGGTGCCCGTTTATGTTTTTGAAAAGTAGTTGAATTGGGTTTCGACATTAAATTTGATGAACTAGAATGCTTAAGAGCCGCTAATAAGCGAACACGACATTGTAATATTTTAATGAAATTGTCAAATGTAAGCAAAGTTTCATTATTGGAGCCCTTAATTACATCTGCACACGAAGAATTGTCTAACTTTTCTGATAAGTGATGTACTAAGAGTAAATTTCAACTTTCAACTGCAACTTGCAAAGATTTTAATGAGTTATAATGCTTGACTGCTTCATCTATAAATACTTGCAGAGATTCGGAAGAATTTGGTACCGTTGATCTAATATCGTACAGTTGTTTAAGGTACATCTTTTGTATTCCATTCTCGTTATTGTATTTGTTTTATATGGTATCCCAAGCAAGATTATAATTCTCAGATGTTACTGGTATTCCTTCTATCAATGAGTAAGCAGTACGACCACTTATGAGAGAAATTAGATAGTGAAATTTTATAGTTTGATCAATATTTCGTTTATGAACTAATTCTTTAAAAATATCGCGAAAACTTCTGTGAATGTTTCTTATATTATGTACATATTTAATTTTAGGCATTGCGTAAACAGCCTAATTCACTTAGTTTGTTTAATATAAATTTACACAATCCTTCCCCCGTCGAATTTGTTATTGGGCAAAATCCTAAAAAATGTTCCTTAATATCCACATTTTTGGTGTTTTCATTTAAATTTACGAATCTAATTATAATTGTTAGCTGCTCTGTAAATATTATAAACAATATATAACCTAATTTGGGTAGCAATTAACGAAATAATCTCACTCTGGATTTTGTCACCTAGAAATTGGAAATCATTTCAACGGCTTTCAAAAAAATTTCCATTATTTGCCTCAAACAAAGTGTTCCTTTTTTTGTTTTTTTTGTTTTAATCTCTACTTGTTATGGGGCTCAAAGCTCTCCCGGCTCTTTCGCAGTTAGCTTATTTGTGTTACTTGTTCCTCTTAGACTTAGTTATTATGGCAATGGGCTATTAGAATTAGGCCACTCGTGTTCGTCGCACGCTCGAACACGGTGTTAGCGCGGCCCTGAATTTAACAATTTCTGAACGTCGTTGAAGCGTGTAGCTTTCCATGATTAAATAGCATAACCCACAGAACACAAATGACATAATCGAAAGGAATTTACGGAACCATACGAAATTATACTTTACTTAACATTTTCCTCGGAGCTTTCATATCTTTTTACGGTTTAACAGTGTACTGATTCGTATTTTCCGCGGATATAACAAAATACTTCGATTTTTATGTCGAAAACATAAAGTTTCCAGTGCAAGATTTTGAAAGCTTTTCGACGTGTATATAATTAAAGTATATATTATTTTGTGCAAAATCATAATAATACAACACGTTAAACATTAAAATCCAATTCTCTAGTTCTGTATATTATACCAAGGGCTTTCTGTATTGTACATAAACATTGCGTGTTTGTTTATTTAATTTTTTTTTAATATTATGCAAATTATATTTGTGATAAATTATTTATCGGTTAAACGTTTTTTACAAAATCATGCTCAAGTTTATTTTATGTACATACATACGTATATATTTATACATAAGGATATTTTTATTATTTACATATACATATATACTTTATTTAATTTTTAACTCAAAAGTGACAAATTGTTATATTTTTTAATAATGTCAATGACTAATGTTTGAGTATTATGTACATATATATGTATATATGTATACCAAGTTATATACCAAGTAAGAATTTCAAGTAGCTGCCGATATAGTATATATGGTGCGGGTTTATATAATATACTGATAAACCAAAACCATATTGTTTATCGATTTATACTCCTTCTACATAAATTATATGTATGTGTATATGTTATATGGCTTAAGAAAGCACACAAGTTATACCCAGAATCCCCGATCCTGAAAATTTTTTTTTTATCTATGTACTCGCATTATATATGTATATATATGTATATATGTATATAGCGATATATACGATGAGTATATTTTGATTTTTTCAACATTAAATTAAAAATTAATGATTTTTAGAAAAAAACAAAAGCAAAACAAAAAAATAAAGAAAATTTGTTGAATAATAATTAATTGATTTTCATTGTTTTTCACGAGATAAAAATTCATTAATATTCATAATGACGTTTCATTTGACTTGTGCTGTATCAAAAGAATTTCTAATTCTTGAGTTAAGAAAAATATATATTTTTATTTTAAGGTAAAATTGTTATTATTAACAGAATTTAAATTGAATTTACAATTTAAAGAGTGTTTTTTTTGTTTTGTTTGTTAGTATGGAGGATTGATTGGAGGAAAGTGTAAAAATGATGGGAATTTGAAGGTCAAAAAATCGATTTACATATTTCATTAGGGATCAATTTTAAGCTGAGTTATTTTTATGTTGTTGTGGTTTGGCTAAAACATGTAATCTTTTCCACCTTAAGCATTTTTGTCTATAGACCAAATTCTTATACAAAACTAAAATCATAAATACGACTGTCAGCGCGAGGTTAAGTACAATAATAGGTTAGGTTAGGTTAGGTTAGGTTCAGTGGCTGCTACGACACACTTAGACCGATGACGGTCCATTATGATACCACAGGATCTTGCTTCCCTATTACCCTTATGTGAACCAGTTTGAGCTACTTATGTAGCGTGATATATCTCGTACCTTACAGTTTTCGAGATCAGAGAGGCAGTCCATTAATAATCTACCCATATATTTATTTTTTTTGTGTGCCAAAGCCGGACATGCGGAGCATAGGAGATGGACTACCGTCTCTTCCTCCTCCTTGCCCATACAGATTCTGCAAAAATTATTCTCAAAATAGGCAGTGTCCTGGTGAGTAGCCCTACGATCGTTTTTATTCACGTCTACGTAGGGAGATAAGTGTCTTTGAGCGTTTCAAGTCCAGCTTTGGCCAGATTTGCCTTGCTACACTAAATGAGAAAGTGTTGGTCCACCTTTCATTGGCTGAGGCTAATGCCTCCATTTTAAGCACTGTCTTGAGTGCCTTAATAAGCCTCCTCAAATTTGCCCTTTCCGGTAGCAGTTGGAGGGTTGTACCATGCCTAGCTAGTTTATCCGCCCTGCAGTTCCCCATGACGTCCGAGTGGTCGAGGACCCAGACAATCTGAAGTGGCAACCCAACGCCACTCTAGATGTCAGAGAAACTGAATCTAGCGACTTGATTGCCGCCTGACTGTCCACATAAATTACGATATCAATCGAGGATACCACATTATGTCTCGACCAATTCAAGACCTCCTCAATCGCTATCACCTCTGCTTGTTACACGCTGCAGTGATCAGGGAGACGAACTGCGATATATCAGCTTCTACCTTACCATGTAGCTTGGAGCCATTCGTAAAGAAATGCAATGCTTCTGTTTCCGAAATCGACCCGCTACTCCAAGATTCTCTTGAAAAGCAGGTATTTCGGAACCTTTTCTCGAAGCATAATGTTGGTGTAACTTAGTCTAGATTCGTTCTTTCCTTAGTTCAGTTCCTTCTTTAGCGATCTAATTATCGTCGAGTGTCCGGTCTGAAGAAATTTCCACTGAGATATGGCTGATATCGGGTGGCCGTAATCACCGCCATCTGCTTACCATAAATATTGACGGGGAGAAGGTGAAACATAAACTCCAAGGCACGTGTTGGTGTTGTCGTCAGTGCCCCGCTTGTGCACTCTCCTGTAGGTTACTTTATCAAGAGCAGGCCACCAAACGCTCACTTCATACATAAGTACAGTTCTTACTACGGCAGTGAATAGCCAGTTTACCAGCTCCGGCTTCAGGCCCCATCTCTTTCCGATGGCGTTTCTGCACCAGTCATTGGCTATATTAGCCTTGTTTACTCTTTCCAAGATGTTAGGCTTCCAACTAAGCTTAATATCCAAGATTACGCCCAGAAATCTTGCCTTATCAGTTAAATCTAGTTTCATTCCATTTGAGATAGGTGGATCTACTACCAGGATTTTACATTTCCTATAAGTTCAGTTTTGGACGAGCTGATTGCCAGTTCACATCTGATGGCCCACCTCGTAATGATTAGGAGGGCATTTTGGATAACCTCCTTCACCATTTTTTTCTAGTTAACAGCACAGAGATAAAAACACTTCAATTTTTAAAGATGACTTTTGTTTTTATTTTAAAGGAATTCCAATGAAATGATAATTATAAATTTCCACGAAAAATAATCCGAATCAACACAATAATAGAAATGAAATTGGATAAGGAAAAGAATTTTTTTTTTTTTTACTGAATCTGCCAAATTACAAAAGTTCACAAAAAGGAAGATAAAATCATGTTGTATGAATATAAAATATTGGAAAACAATTTATACATAAACAAACATCCAAATTAATACCATTCCAAGTAATCGACTAGAAAATTCCAAATTGTCTAGACATTTTTCAGAAGATGTTCAGATATTTTAATCCTCTTATAAAATATATAATATTTATACATCTTGGCTTTCATAACAAGCTCGCGCATTGTTATTTCGTTGTCATTCAAAATTGGTGATTGTTAAGCAGCCAGAAGTAAGATTTATCCATTTCAACCTGGTTTTAGGGAAAATGGCACACCAGATTTTAGTAGTGGCCACCACACGTTTGAGGGAGTGAGGAGGTTCAAATATTTGGGTTCTCTTATCGATAACAGTGTGGGTGAGGATATTAAAGTACAGCTGGGAGTCGTTCTTTGTATCCTCTAAGACCACTGCTAAAATCTAAACACTTATCAAGTGCCGTGAAGCTAAAGCTTTACAAAGCGTTGATTAGGCCCGTTGTTATGTTTAGATGTGAAAGTTGGGCGCTGACGGATGAGTACGAGAGATGGCTCCTAACATTTGAGACAAGAGTCATGCGTGTGATTTACGGCCCAAAACGCGAAATAGATGGTACCTACCGAGCTTTGTACAGTATAGAGATCAGAGATCTGATGAAGATCCCCGATATTGTACATGAAGTAACATCTCAGCGAGTAAGCTGGCTCGTGCAGTAAGTGGCCAGTAATGGCCTTTAAAACTGTTTAAAAAAAAAAACTAGTCAAATTCGACTAACAGCGTTTGACTCTGGCAATATAATAATAAAGCACTCTTTTTGAGCACACTTCTTTATTTCACTTACGACTGTGCCTATTCCAAGATCTCTATAGAATGTAATTATTACGAGTGTACCAAGGGGCGTTTACAACCATATATTATTATTCGTCTACGGTAAGTCGTTTGTAAACAGTACGAAAAGACCTAAGACACTCCCCTGTGGGACTCCTACCTTAGCTTCTTTTATGCTGGAGTAAATTCCGTCCTGTTTAACTCTAAAGTTTCTTCTTTTCAGGTATGTCTTTCCAGTTCGCATTATGCAAACGGCAGAGTTTTCTCCAATTTAAATATTAAACCATCTATCCAGACTTTGCCAAATGCCTGTGCTATATCCAGAAATATGGTTGAACAAATCTCTTTTTCCTCTAAGGATTTTTCTATTAAATCTGATTTTCCAATTTCTGGTTTAATTCGTTTTAATAACAGTCTCTCAAACAATTTTGACATAATTGGAGGAAGTGATATTGGCCTGTACGAGGTTAATTCACTTGGTGGCTTACCTGGTTTATTTATCATTATTACTTCCGCAAATTTCCAAGATAAAGGGACATAACGGAGTCTGAAGTAACCATTAATCATGTCCGATATTTTTTTAATAGCTTTATTAGGTAGTTGTTTCACAATCTCTCCAAATATCAAGTCATATCCTGGTGATTTTTTAAAGTACTACATGGTTCTTTATTTCTTGTTTCACTTCTTTAGCATTAGTTAATGGGATTTCCAGTCTCAGGATAGTTGTATGATTTTCAATCAGTATATCCCGTTGATTAAGTCTGCGTTTTCTTCTTTGGTTCTTATTGGTGGTATGTGATTAACTGGCCTTGAAATATATGATTGCTTTCCACAATGAGTAACCACTTTCTTTATTGTAAGTGAGTGATTGTTTTAAATTCCCGTATTTCTATGCGTATTCGTTGTGTGAAATTATTTAATATATTTTTGACGGCTGGGTTTCGTTTGTTGCCATTCCCTTCGAGTACATCTCTTTTCTATAACTAGGTGTTTAATTTCGATGTGTTGTTTTAGTACTTTTCCACGATGCTTGCATCTTTGACGAGACTTTCCACCTTCTGTTCTAATGTTTCTTCTGATGAAAGTTGTGCGTTTGAAGTGATGCTTTTGTTTAGCACATTCCTGAAACTTGCCCAATCATAGTATATTTATTTGTTAACATTGGCTGTTTATCATTTGTAATTATTTTATCATTTATTATCACAAAATAGAGGAGTGGTCAGATGTGGAGTCAAATCCTTCCTGCACTTGTATATAATCAACCGGGATTTTTCCTGTTATAAAGAAGTTCATTAGGTCTGGTGTTTTATTTTGATCGCTGGGACAGTAAGTTGGTTTTCCAGTAGAATGCTAGTTGCAGTTGTATTTAATTATTGCTTGATGAAATTCTTTCCCTTTTGTTGTTGTTGATCCCAAGTCTGTATATTTAGCGTTATTGATGTCACTCCCGATTATGAATTTTTCACCTAGCTGGCTTGAAGTAGTGAGTATTAGCATTTCCAGTGATGTTATATCTAGGTGGGAAATATATTGCAGCTACCACTACTTTGTGGTTGCGGGTATTAATACTAACGCTAATTGCTCACTTTAAAGTTTTTGTTGGAGATCGTATTTAATTTATTTTTTTATAATCACGGCACTGCCCCCTCGTGCATTATTATTACGATGTACGGCTGAGTGAACTTCGTAGCCACGGATTTTCAAATGACTTTGAGTTGTAAGGTGTCTTTCAAATAATAAGCATATATCTATTTTTTCTAAATCAAGAAATAGTTATATTTCATGTTGTCGTTGCAATATACCATTACAGTTCCAGGCAAGAAATTTTAGATTATGTGCCATGTTTAATTGGTTAACTCTGATGTCGTTCGACTTTTTTCGAGTAGGGTGAGCCTTTACAAGATTGATATGAAGGCTCTTTCTTGCTTTTCTTCTTGTGAACTAAGTCTATTAGGAATATCTTATAGTATTTTATTAGTTTGGTTAGTATTTGAATCATTAATTGAAACAGAACTATGTTGTCTTCTCGAACTTCCAATAGGGAGTGCATCAACATACATATGTTACATTTGGATTAGTTCTTGATAGCTTGTTTAATGTTTGGTGTGGTCTTAACTTTGTGGATATTCTTGTTTAGGCTGAGTTAGTTTCTAGTCTGGTACTTATTGAAGTTTCCCTTGTTTTGTTGCGAATTTTTTGCAGATCTTTTATAACAATGCAACTTCTGTAGTTGACACATTTTGGTGGGGTGTCTTTTTGTTTCGTATACATTCAGCTGTACGGTGTTTATCTACACATTCCATATGCATATGGGCTCCTTATTACAAAAGTTTTGCGTGTGCCCGTATAGACTTGTCACGTTTTGCACTGAGGAATCAGTTTAGATTTTTTAACTGCTTCTATTTGCACTTTCATATTGAGTATTTCGCTGATTGCATAAATATTTTTAATGTCATCTTTTGATTTAAAAGATAACATATAGAATGGAAGACGTGTTTTGTTGTCTCTTTTTAACAGCCGTTTTGTATCGTTTCTCCAAAAGATACTCTTTTATCTCTTCCTGATTGCATGAAGCGTGTATAGTTTTTTAACAATGACTTTGGTTTGCCTTGTCTGCTTATCTTCATAGGAATACCATGCTGTCTTTTCTTCATTAAGAGCTCCTGTTAACTTTCTATAACTATCACCGTCTGGGACATATATTTTGATATCACCACTATTTAACGCTGTAGCTTGAAAATGTATCCGATTGCTGTCCATGATGTTTCTATGTGAAATCTAAGCTTTTTCCTCCTGTTGTACATTCCTATACTTCCGGTTGGAAGCCGCTCAATTGATTGTTTCAGTTCGGGTGAAACCTGTGGTGATTTACTCATCTTGCGTTTCTTTTTTTGTTTGTTACGGTTCAGAATCCATCCCGTCTCTCTGTTGAGTTCTTCCTCGTCTGTTTCATACACAACTTCTATATGATCATTGGTATCATTTCCTTGCTGTACCTTAGTGGTTTCTTTCTCAGATAATACTATATTTAGAGCATCTTTTAGCTCCTTGTTTTCCCACTGTAAGCTTTTGAGATCTTTACTTACATTTAATATTAACTTTTCAATTTCGTAAATCTTATTGCGCAATTCTCCGTTATCCCTTTCCAAGGTGTATGCTAATGATGGTGGTGATCATGCCATCCTGGTTTGTTGTCCAAATGGGTTGGATTGCCCAAAAGAGCTTTTAAACTTTGATTAGTCGGGGTACAATTGCCTGAATTTGTTGTACTCATTGTTTGTTTTACTGGTCAAGGAGCATCTACCACTCTGACCAGTACGAGCTGGTAGTGGGTCTGGCTTGAGAACATCATTTACTAAATTCTCGATAGTCGGTGAGGATGACATTTGAGCTGTTTGTAGACCTCATCTCCTATATAAATAATTTTGGATTTTATAAATATTTTGATGATTAAATATTAAAATCGCACAATGTTTTAATTAATTAACGATTAATTAAAATATTTTCGTAATTTTGATGGTTCCGTGAAAATATTGTCACGATTTGGGTTTTTCTCGGCATCAATCACTTTGGGACGTGTATTCTTGCTAGATAATTTACAAAATTATTTGACAACATCGGAATACGAAAAAATATAATTTATTTATACTTTTACTTAATTACAATGGTATTTGAAATTAATAAGAAAATTATAAAAGTATATCCCCTTTAATTTTCGTCTTCAAACCTTATTTTGGGTTTTTTTTTTTTTTTGTAGTTGTTGTTATTGTATAAAGGTAGGGCCATCAAAAATACTAAAAATAATACAAAACGATATATTGAAATATTCATATATAATCGAATAATATTATGTTGGGCGTTTGAGATTATTATTTCAAATACCATTTATACACACAAACAAACAGTCAGTTATATTATAAATTTTATGCAGTTTTGATATTTTAACCCAGATAACAAATAACATTCAAATGACGTGTTAACAATTTTTTGGGTTGAGTTCAATTTGAATGTTAAATATATATATTTAATATACTGTATAATGCTATAGACATTAAAATTTGTTATCACAACATAACCATAAATAAATATACCGAATTATTATTATTATTTATTGACTTAATTATCAGACAACAGACAGAAAAATAAAAATGTTAAATAGAATATATATATATATATGTACAGTGTATATATGTGTGTAATTGTGTATTGAGATGTTATTATTTGGGCAAACAGTATTTTCGGTACGAAACCTTTTGTCAACTTAACCCATAATTTGTCATCCTTTCTCAAAACTGGAATTTAAATGGAATGAGATAAATCTATTTTGTATATAAATAAGTACTCGTATGTACGATTTTTTTTTTACTGTCCAGTGTCCATATCTGACCATTTTACATATTCAGATAAGTATATCTATATTATGTACATATATGATGAGAAATATGATTTGTGTATTCGAAAATTATTTCGATATTAAATCCATTATACTGATTATTCAGTCCATTACAATTAATAGATTTGTAAATTACAAAAAAAAAAATAAAAATTGAAGAAAAGTCGGTTGAATCGATATTTTGGAAAGTTAATTTCCCGCAAATTTAATTTATTGCTTCGATAAGCAATCTGATCTGATAATTTATAACCGAATATTAATCAATAAATCTCAAAAGATTCTACGATAAACTGTAAGAAATTGATGTGATAAATTTTATTTATTTCCCCGATTTGGAATAATATTTTGTTGTAGCGGCCATTATACATTTATATACCCATATAACCACAAGTCGATTATTCGCCGAGAGATTCGGAAATTGAAAACATCATTTGTCGACAAACCAAGTGGCTAATCTATTGTTACGTTTTTGCCTTGTCAAATTCAAGGTTCGATCACTGGATTGTGAATAAAACAAACGATGTAAATTCTAGAACACACTAAATTTATTTATTTCCGATTAAACACTAATTTAATTATTTCACTTAATTATTTCACTTCACAATAATTATTTTACTACACTTTAACAACACTATATTACACTTTAATAACACTTTATTTTATTTTATAAACACTTTCCTTTTAATTACTATTAGCACTCTCACGGTTAAAACACAACTGATTTTCTCCCAAATGTTTGTCGCGTAATTATACCAAATATTCTAACCATTCTAGAAATCTCCAGAATATTCGATTAGTCTAGATAAGTTTAGACACCTCTATACTGTTCTACTTTACAATAATTTTACATTAACGATAGCGTCGCTATTCAAACATAGATGTCGCCACGATCGTAACATTACCCCCTACCTAATCCTGATTCGTCCCGAACAAGATCCAACTCACTACCCCTGTAGATCGCTAATCGCTCTATATGCACCACCATCAACTTTCCTCGCTGCCCTTTCTTGATTCGGTAGACCACGTCATTTATTTTGGTGATGATGGTGTACGGCCCTTCCCACGAAGGTTGCAGCTTTGGTGATAAACCCTTCTTCCGTTGTGGGTTGTAAAGCCATACTAACTCTCCTTCTTCGAAACCTTTATTATTTGCCCGTATGTCATATCGAGCCTTCATCCGATCACTTGATACTCGTATCCTCTCTCGTACAAACTGGTGTATCTCGTCGAGTTCTCCTCTCATCTGGTCAACATAATTCTGTCTATCTAAAGCTGATCATGGAACGGCTCCAAACTTTAGATCTCCGGGTAATCGCAGATTATTTCCAAAAAGGATTCTCGCTGGTGTCATTCCCGTTGAGTCATGTACTGCTGATCGATACGCCATCAGGAACATCGGAATATGTCGATCCCAGTTGCGTTGATCATTTTCCACGACCTTTGCTAAATATTTCTCCAACGTCCCGTTGAATCTTTCCACCATACCATCCGATTGTGGATGCAGAGGCGTTGTTCTTGTTTTATTTATACCGAGCAACTGACAAACTTCCTGAAATACAACTGACTCAAAATTTCTTCCTTGGTCTGTGTGAATCTCCATTGGTACTCCAAAACGACTTATCCAATTATTAACCACGGCGTCAGCTATCGTGGTTGCCTCCTGATTGGGTATGGGATACACCTCTGGCCATTTGCTAAAATAGTCCATTATTACTAGCACATATTTGTTACCAACATCTGTAGTCCGGAATGGTCCTGCCACATCCATTGCGATCCTTTCAAATGGCGCTCCAACGTTATATTGCTGCATTGCTCCCCGACTTTTCCGTGCAGGACCTTTTACCGCCGCACATTGATCACATCTTTGGCACCACTCCACTACAGATTGTCTACATCCTGACCAGTAAAAACGTTGACGTATTTTGGCAAGTGTTTTATTAATTCCCAGATGACCCCCAATTGCCCCTCCGTGATACTCCTTCAATATCTCGGCAATTCTAGACTTAGGCACCACTTTTACCAATTGCTTCACATTACCGTCCGAGCTTTCCCATATTCGTTTTAAGCATCCGTTCTCGATTTGGAGGCTATCCCATTGTGCCCTTTACCGCTCTTATCCGCAATTTCACACCAAGTTGGACGATTTCCTGTCTCCTTAAGTTGCATGATTATTGCCAAATCTGGATCTGCTAACTGCTCGTCCCTAACCGTTTCATCCGTCCATTCCTTATCGGGTAGTATTTGCATAACCCTGATGTCGATAACGTCTTCCTTTGCTTCTATACGCCCGCAGTGCTTACATTCCACTTGACATGGTCGTCTTGACAATGCATCAGCATTTCCATGTGCACTACCTTTCCGATGTTCGATCTGGTAATGATAGCTCTGTAGTCGCTCAATCCAACGCGCTACCTGACCTTCTGGGTTCTTGAACTGCAGTAGCCAACGTAATGCTCCATGGTCCGTTGGTATATGAAATTCTTGGCCATAGAGGTACTTATGAAAATGTTTCACACATTCCACTATAGCCAACAATTCCTTACGAGTTACACAATAGTTACGTTCTGGTTTAGATAACACCTTCGAGTAATAAGCTATTACTCTTTCTTGCCCTTCAATTTCTTGCGACAACACCCCTCCGATGCCATCATTACTTGCATCGGTATCAAGAATAAACTTAACACCAGGTATAGGGTATGCCAACAATGGTGCCGTACATAATCGCCTGCTCAACTCATTGAATGACTCCTCTTGCTCGTCATTCCATTCAAATGCCCTGTTCTTCCGGGTCAAATCATGTAAGCTCTTTGCTACATTGGCAAATCCTGGCACAAATCGCCTATAATAAGTGCACAATCCGAGGAAGCTCCGTAATTCCCGTAAATTTTTAGGTCTTGGCCAGTCCTTTACCGCTGATATCTTGTCCTCATCGGTGTGGATTCCATTGGTCGTTACCTTGTGCCCCAAAAATTTTACCTCCGTTCTGAATAATGAACACTTCTTCGGATTCAACTTTAAACCGGCTGATTGTAATCGCTTCCATACCTCTGACAAATTTGTTAAGTGTTCTTCGAAATCCTTTCCCATAACAATGATGTCATCCAAATACACGAGGCAAGTCTTCCAGTGCAGTCCCTTTAACACGCGCTCCATAAGTCGTTCAAAAGTTGCCGCGCCATTACATAATCCAAATGGCATCACGTTAAACTGCCATAGCCCATTACCCACACTGAACGCCGTTTTTTCACGATCTTGCTCTTGGACTTCCACCTGCCAATACCCACTTTGCAGGTCCAATGTTGAAAACATTCTAGCCCCTGACAATGTGTCTAACGTGTCATCGATCCTTGGTAATGGGTAGCTATCCTTTTTCGTTACTGAATTTAGCTTTCGGTAATCGACACAAAAGCGCATTTTCCCATCCTTCCTTTGGACTAATACTACAGGTGAACTCCATGGACTGTTTGATGATTCAATCACTCCAGCGGCTTGCATGTCCGTTACCATTCGATCCACCTCTTCTCGTTTTGCTAAAGGTAACCTTCTCGGTGCTTGGCGTATAGGTGTCTCCGTTCCGGTATCAATTCGATGTTTCACCATGTTAGCTCTTCCATTATTATCCGGTGTACTGCAAAATATCGACTTATACTGTTCGAACAGTTGTCGTGCTGAATTTTTCTGGTTCATGCTAAGATCCCCAGTCCATTTCTGCATGAGGTGTTCTACTATTTGCTTCGGTCCTTGCGTATCGGTGTTTCTAATCGGATTTTTCTGCTCGCATTTCATTATCGTTGACACCTCTTCACATTTACCGATAACCGTTCCTTTCTTAATTGTTTTTGTCTTTTCCGAGAGATTTAGGGTTCTAATCGGTACCCTACATTCGTTATCTGATTTTACTAACGTCCTCCCTATCATAATTCCTTTGGTTTCGCTTTCTTCTTCACTGGCTTCTACAACCCACAACCTGGGTGGCCCAGAACCTCCCTCCAATCTCCCCCATACAATTGTTTCCGAATTCGGTGGCAGCTTTTGCCGATGCTCTATTATTACCCGCCTAGTAGTTGTTTCCACATCATCCACTCGCAGTGGTAACTCGAAATTATCACAGTCCAATACTCCTCTTCCAACATCCACCACGAAACCATTCGCCCTCATGAAGTCCATCCCCAAGATGACCTCATCCACTATCTTTGCGACCAGCACTTCGTGTTGGAATTGAGCATTGCCTATCTTAATTCTCACAAGCTTCCTGCCCTTTATGTCTGCGCTCTCTCCTGTGGCTGTACGTAATTTCAACTCATTGGCTGGTAGTACTCTTCCGTTTACTAGATCCTCACGGACAAACGTGCGCACCGCTCCTGTATCCAGGGTAATAACACAGCTCTTCCAGTCAATACTTCCTTTAATTGTTAAGCTGTCACCGACTCGTCCCAATCTCGAAATAGGGATGGAGGTTATGGGGCAATTGGTTGTGGGAGTCAGCTTCTGCCCCTTTAGGCTGACTCGTTGTAGTTTAACGACTCCTTTCGTACTTGGCCATCTTCCTTGACCAACGTTCGCTCTCTACTTAATACTCGTCGTTGCATAGGAGATCTCGATCTTGTACGTCTCCATTTACCTTCTTTACAGTCTCTCGACATATGACCCATTTTGTCACATGTCCAACATTTTATTTTGCTACCACATTCTCTGTATCTTGGAACCGACCGCTCGACGTTGGTGCTGCTATCCATTTCTACTCGTCGAACCTTAAGCGACGGTTTTATGATAGCCTGCGCAGTTTCATTTATTAAGGCACACGCGATGGTCTCGGCAAAAGTAGCCTTAGGTGATAACATCACTGCTTTACGTGTTTCCGGATCCCGTATTCCATCGATGAATGCGTCCATCTTAATCCTCTCCATGTAATCGGGAGATGTATTCACATGTGCCAAATGCACTAGCCGCTCGACTGCTGCGGAATATTCTTGAAGAGTCTCTCCGATCTTTTGACATCGGCTCTTCAGCTCCATACGATACATCTCTCGCTTATGGTCACTTCCATACTTTCGATCCAGCGCCTTCATTATTTCGTTGTAATTACTACGGTCATACTGCGGAATAGTTTGCAGTGTTTCAGCCGCTTCTCCTTTTAGAGCCACTATTAATGCTGTTCCCCGATTTGCGTCATTCCACCCATTTTGGTTAACCGTTGTCTCAAATTGAAATTTGAAAACCGCAAACGAAGTTGTGCCATCAAATATCGGTGGCTTAAATTTCATTGCTTGAATTGGCTGAGATACTGGCGACGATGTTCCGTTAACTTTGAGGTAAAGAAGTTATTTTTCGAAGCCTAGAACTTTCTCTTGTAACTCTTCCATCTGTTCACTCCCATTCCTAACTTTCTGCTCCAACCCTTGGATGTCCTTTTGTAATTTTTGTTCAATTTGCTCTACTTCTTCATCTAAATTGATATACATTTCATTGAATTTCTCATCCATTTTGTTATTGATCTCGCCCACCGACTGCTTAATTTCTTTCATTTCCTGATTTGATTGATCAATTTTCTGATTTAATTGATTACTAGATTGTTCCATTCTCATCATAACTGCCATTAACTGCGCCATATCGAAATTTCCAGAAGATAACGACGCTACCTCCACTACCGCCTCTTTACTTTCTCCATTCTCTTCGTCCCCTTCTGCGTGGTCGGAAAATGTCGACTCATCAAAATTATAACTAGCCGGATCATTACCCTCCAGCTCTAATGCTTGAAGTAGTCGTTGTCTCAATACATTTTTCTGGCCGACCGTTGACAAACCACGTCGCTCCAACTCTTCCTTTAAATCGGAAATCTTCAATTCATCTAGAATCATCTTTTAATTCACAATCCCACCGCTGTCACCAATTGTTACGTTTTTGCCTTGTCAAATTCAAGGTTCGATCACTGGATTGTGAATAAAACAAACGATGTAAATTCTAGAACACACTAAATTTATTTATTTCCGATTAAACACTAATTTAATTATTTCACTTAATTATTTCACTTCACAATAATTATTTTACTACACTTTAACAACACTATATTACACTTTAATAACACTTTATTTTATTTTATAAACACTTTCCTTTTAATTACTATTAGCACTCTCACGGTTAAAACACAACTGATTTTCTCCCAAATGTTTGTCGCGTATTTATACCAAATATTCTAACCATTCTAGAAATCTCCAGAATATTCGATTAGTCTAGATAAGTCTAGACACCTCTATACTGTTCTACTTTACAATAATTTTACATTAACGATAGCGTCGCTATTCAAACATAGATGTCGCCACGATCGTAACACTATGTATATAGGTGAGTGTGGATTTATTAAAATACGTCCTACAATTGACTACTACTATAGAATCGTCAAGGTGCGTACATTTTTTTTTTTTTTTTTGACAATTTTTTTTATTCACATACAATTTTATAATGTACCTAGTCTATAGACTAACAACATTTCTTTTTTGACCTAAATTGCTAAATTGTGTTTAATTAATTCCTTATGTTCTATTTACTGGTATTACTGCCTTACGCTGACTATAGTGCTAACTCAAAAGGTTTTACTCTTTTCAGTCTTCTCACTGCTTCCCTGTGGTCGAGTAGTTGGTTGGCCTCAACGTTCGGGTGATTCTGGAGCCTCACATTGTTTGCTTCTCTGGTGACAGTTTCCACTCTAAGGTCCCTAAGTCGCTATTACGTATGTACCAGGGGGCATTTACAATATCCCTTAGCACTCTGTTTTGGAATCTTTGAACGATATCCATGTTGCTTGGTTTAGTACAACCCCACAGCTGAATTCCATACATCCAAATGGGCTTTAATATCTGCTTATATAGCATCAATTTATTGTTTATTGATAGATTGGAGTTCCTTCCCATCAGCCAATACATCTTTCTATATTTGAGTCTGAGTTCTTCACTTTTCATTCCTAGATATTTTGCTGAGTTGGGACATTATTTAATACCACAGGCAAATGATTTATTTTTCTGTTGGTGTAGTCAACACGTATGGATTTTGTTTCATTTAACCTGACACGCCATTGCTGACTTCGTCCATCGATAAATTTTGTTCATCGCACCAAACATCGTACCAAAATAGCAGTGTCGTCTGCAAATTATGGTATTCTGAGATAATGGGACAATAAATATAGAATGGGTCCTAAGACACATCCTTTTGGCACTCCAGCTTTGATCTTTTTAATTTCTGAGTATGATTGATGAAGTTCCTGTTTAACACGAAAGTGTCGCTCTGTAATGTAGGATTTTAATATTTGGCAGAATAGTGAATGTTCTAGAGTTTGTGCAGAAGACTTTCGTGCCAAACTTTCTCAAACGCCTGGGCCACGTCAAGGAAGACTGCTGAGCAGATTTTCTTTTCTTCGAGTGATCTTTCTATGATATCTGTTATTCTATGAATTTGATCAATTGTAAAGTGTCTATCTCGAAATCCAAATTGATGTGTGGGGATTAATGCCTTTCAATTATTGGTTTCAATCTTTTTAAGAGAAGTCTTGCAAATAGTTTTGACATAATAGGTAGTAACGAAATCGGTCTATGGGATGTTATTTTGTTTGGTGGTTTTCCAGGCATAATAATCACCTCCGCGAACTTCCATACATTTGGTACATATTTCATCCTGAAAGCTGCATTGATTAGAGTTGTTAATTGTTTAATGCCCTTCTTCGATAGCTGTTTTAAGATTTTTCCTGATATCTCGTCATAGCCTGGCGCTTTGTTAGGATTTACATTTTTATTTCATTAGTCATTCCACAGTGGTCAGAGCGATTTCTTGATCAATAGTTTCCTCTACTTCTTATTTTTTCAATGAGAGTAAGTAGTATTGAAGAGTGATCAGAGCTCGAATCATACCCCTCTTCGATTTTAACATAAGTGGAAGTTTTCTAAGTTATAAAGAAATATAGTAGATCAGGTATTTTGTTATTATCTGTTGGCCAGTATGTCGGTTTAGCAGTAGAATGCCAATTATATCCAACTTCTGTCATTGCTCCAAGAAGTTCTTTATCTCTAGTGGTGTTTATTCTTGATCCCCAATGAGTATGTTACACATTGAAGTCTCCGCCAATGATGTACTTATCGCCTAAGCTTTCCAGGAAGTCTACGTAGTGTAATTTTTTAAGATTAAATCGCGGTGGGCAATAAATTGCCGTTACAGCTAATGACTGATTTTCAGTTTTAATGCTGACGGTAGTTGCTTGTATTTCTTTTGTTTCATATTTTTTCTCTTCGTAATGTTGTATATTACTTTTTATTATTATCGCACTTCCTCCTTCCAAGGTGCGTCCATGATAGAAAAAATAAAAATTCTGATGCACAAAAATTCACCACGAAATTAGCTGTATGAGTTGAAATATTCACTACTCGAAATATAATTTGATCAGTATAGCCAAAGATTATATATATAAAGATGAACCGTGTGGAAGGGAACGGTAAAAATACGAAAAATAAATGATTACATTCTCTCTCTGCTCTACATTCATATAAAATCGAATGAAGTGAAAGACAAAAAAACAAATTTCCACTACAGATATAGTACGAGGGCACCCAAAAACGAATTTGCGGCGCCCAACATTTATTTTTATTTTTTTGTACGGGATGAACTCTCTATAAGGTTCTATTCTCTTTGGTATAGCCTTTGTAAAAAGGAAAATATGACTTTTAAGTGAAGACTTTTGTTTAACTATACTTCAAATAATAAAAATACTTTATTGTAATTGTATTGAATTGTGTTTGGGCCATATTAGGGAACTTTTCCAGAGTACAATCTAAAATTTTAAATATGAAAATAGAAAAGTAGCATTTATGAATAATGTAACAGTTGTGAATTTACTGTAGACTTCATCTTGGTTTTTTATGAATATAAGTCGATTTTAATATTATGTATTATGGTTGAGTATTAAAATTAAACTGGGATGTATGAATCAAAGGAAAATATGCTAAATTATTTTCTGTTTCCACTTTCATGATTTTGAATGTTATATCCGAAATATAAAATGTCGTTAGATCAGAACAGACAGTCTCGAAGTTAGTACTATAAATATTCAAGGAAGAAGATTTTCAAGAAACATTTTAAATATTTGACAGGCAAATAATGTAATAATTGTTAGGAAACTCGATGGACAATTTAAAATGTTCTAAAATGATGTTTTTATAATATAGATTTCCCAGGATTTCGGAAATTCGATTATAAAACTGTTGTAATGGTAAATATCCTGTTTTGATTTGTAGTTTCACGGACGCTAAATAGTTTTCAAATTTAAAGGGACTAATGTCTCTTAGAGTCTGTAATAAACTGTGGAGGTTAAAAGAATCACTTAACACTCCATACAGTTCTTTTTGCATCTGTATAAATTTTTTTTAAACTGTTGTTGGTCCTGTGTATACAAAAGAAAATGCCGTAATGCCGTTGCTGTCCAACGTTCAAATTCTTGTAAACTTCTTCGCTGCCTATTAAACTTAGTAGGTAACTTTATTTGCTCTAAATCATGACATCAACTATTTTGTAATGCCTAAAAGAAAGCAACGCATATAGTCGATGGGCACCTGAGATACACAACCGAAATGTATACTTTCAAATAGAATAGCCTCAACCTTTTTGAAATTGGCGCACATTCCAAAGTTTGAGTGTAAGAAAAAATTATATGGCCTTTGTTAACCTTGGTCCCTTTGATTGTACATTTTGTACACCAAAAATAGCCAGAATGTTATTTTACACAAAAAACCTTACACCTAGCATCGGAGTCACAGATAAGAGTTCTGAATTTTATTTTTATATTTTTATTCCCATTGTGCGAAGTGCTTCCAATATTTCCATTTCCTCAATAAAATATTTAAGAAATCGTGTTAAATCAATATTTTTACTTGTACTGTAGCAACAAGAAACCACAAAAATATCCGGAAAGTCAACAATGTTAATCATTAAAGCCAAATCTGATTATTTGAACTTTTGGAAATAGGCAGACCTTCGTTAAATTTGATAACTTGTATTTTCTAAGATGCCCTTACATTATTTGGAAGCCAAGGGAAATATTCATGAAGAACCACACGAATTTTAGTCATAGTTAGTAGTGTCAACAAATCCCCACAAATATTAGTGTCAACTGCTATGCATTGCAAATCGTTTGTTAATTTATAAATATCCCGCTCAGAATTGGAGGAACAATCATAATTTGATGGAGATGGAAAACTGATTGGGTTTCCTACGTCATGCAAAAAGTTTGCATCGTTCGGATTGGTTTCTGATTGCTGAGAACCTATATTATATATATTATTACCTAACCACCTATATGTGCGGCGAAACAGAACGGGGAGAACATCAATAAAACTAATAATTGAACTCTTACCATATTTTCTTTAAATTGCTTATCCTCCAGATTTTTGTCCAATTCATCAAAATGTAGTTTGTTATTTAAATTTGTTACTGTAGCAAAAGAAGATGGTAACGATTTTTCTGCCATAATTATCATTTTGTGCGATTAGTTTGTCCGCATACTAGACTGCATTTAGTCAACTTTGAGGTTCGTTAATTCTTGCAATAAAGCTATACTTGCAATGAATTATATTCGACGCAAACTACATTGTTCCCTGAAGTATTACTCCCCGTTACTAATTCAACCATAATCATTGTTCGTCTGGTTTTATCTGGCATTTCAAATGTTTGTTACACTTCTTCATTTGACGGTAAAATGAGATCGTTCGCAACCTGATCAAATAAAATATTACAATTTTTTAACGAATTTGAGTTGGTAGCAACCAATTGGCAAGGTTTTTAAATGGATTCATCTAAAGGCCTTGAAGAACTAACACTTCCTTTGATAAATGGCTTAACACATGAACATTGTGTACGGTGTAAGGTGGTAAAAAGGTCAGGTTCTCATGATATTGTAAATTGTAGTTGTACACCCTCAATTCTATGAATGTGGTCAGCGTTATGAGGGCACCAAACTGCTACTGCATATTCTAGTTGAGATCTTATGTATGTAAATTATAGTGCAAACAGTGAATAGACAAAGATATCTTTCCGTTAGGTATGATTGAAAGCATTTGACAAAAATTGATGAAAACCCAAAATTGCCAAGTTACATCAATATCTGTCGATGTCGCATGGAGTCAAAAGCTTTACTGATATCAGTATATATGGTGTCAATTTGCTGATGATTTTCTAATGCTTTTGTGGTGATGCTAGTTAACTCAACTAGGTTGGTAGTTGTGGATCTGCCAGGTGTAAATCCATGTTGATGAAAAGATAGATGGTATACAGCTATTTTATTGTATTGTAGGAGTTGCAGATTTTGAAGTCGTTGCAATTTCCCGATAGCTAGGATATTTCATTTCTTTTACCACATTTCAAAATTGGTGTAAGTCTCGAAATTTTCCATTTATTAGGGAAAATTCCAGTTTGCAATGATTTATTAAAGATGAGTTTTAATGGTTTGCAAACTACATCGGCCAATAATTTAATAATGGACGAAGGGATTTAGTATCAGATTCACATCTCCAAGTGATTTAATTACATCTAATATCTCTTTTTCAGAAATGGTTTAGATATGTATTGCATAATTACCATAGCTGGTCAGTTGATTGTTCATCAGGATTGTAAATTGTTTGAAAAAATGATGAGAATAGGTTTGCTATTTCTTTGGGTTCTGATGCACATGACCCATTCATATGCATAGTTGCCGGATATCCCTTAATTTTTCTCTTATCACTGAAGAAATTACAAAGAGTATTTGGGGTCACTTAATATTGTATTATTTTAACCTTTGATTACGTATTTCTTGAAGCAATCATCATAATAAGAATAAAATTGTTCCGTAACTGCGACAAACTTTACTTTAACTTTGTCTGAATATATAGGTAAATAGGTACGTCTCATGTTTTTAAACGCATGGTCCTTTCTATTTTTCAGATTAATTAATTTATCATCATACCATGGCTGATGAATAATTGATGTAGTTTTAATAAGAGGTACAAAATTGTTCGAATCCATTGAATAATATATCATAGAAGTTGTCAATATTAGTGTTAATCCACTTAATTCCTGGTCCCAATTTTTATTATTTAGGAAGCTTTTAAGTTCTTCAGTGTTAGCTTTCGCAAAGTTATGTCGTATACCTGATTCTTGATGGAATTTGTAGAGTTCGTTAATTTCTGAGATATTATGTATGCTGATTTCCATGGATTTGTGATGCTGTTTGTGATACCATTCCTATACCAAATTCATCAAGCGGAGAGTACGAAATATGGTGATCCTCATCTATTCGTCGAGCAAAAAAGGAATCTGGAGAGTATTTTGCGGTAAAATCATGTCTCACGCTGTATTTCTTCATTACATTAACAAATAAATGGGAGTCAAATTGAGAACCATTATCTCTCAGAATACTTTCAGGAACCCCAAACATATGAAACACCTTGTTTTCTAGGAGTTCAATTACTTTTGCAGGAGACGCTGAGCGAAGTGGAAATAATATTGGGAAGCGACTATATTGAACAACTAATGAGTAAACCCATTTTTGGTTTGAGGATAAGGACCTAGGAAATCTAAATAAAGTTGCTGCCAAGGGCATAATACCTCAACAGAATTACGCGCCGGAATTTTGTTCAAGGGTTTTGATTCGTGCAATGTACTCAACATCCTGAAATGCTACCGAGTCTACATTTATATGCAAAATATCTTCAGTATCTTCATCTAGGTCATCAACATACACCCTAGACAAACTGTCAGGAACAACATTTAATGAGCCTTTTCGGTATTCTATTTGAAAGTCGATAGCTTCCAATTTAATTGACCATCGTGCCAACCTACCGGTAGGTCTCTCTGCTCCATTAACCAATGCAAACTCGAATGGTCCGTGATTACAGTGAATAGATAGCTTCCAATATAAGGTCGGGATTTCTTTATGCTCATCACCGCTACCAGACATTCTAGCTCCGTAATGCTGTAGTTCTTTTGCGCCTTATTCAACTTGCGTGTGATATAAATGCAATCGGGGGTTCCTCCCCGTTGTTGAACTTTTGGAATAACACGCTCTCTATTCGGGCTGTTCGTCTATGGCTCGAACTTTCTCGAGGTTCACTCTGAGGTATCCCTCACCAATCACGTAGCCAAGGTACTTTGTTTTCCGCAGAACGAACTTACTTTTTTCACATTTATAGTTAGATTTGCCAATTTTAACAGTCTAGCTACTTCAGAGAGTAGTGAATATGTTCCTCTCAACATTGTACAGCCCAAACGGTATGAATGTCTTATCCCTAGACGCTAGCTCGAGCGGTGTTTGCCAAAATGCATCTTTTAAGTCGATAGAGGTAATATACTGTGTTTTATCAAACGACCTAGCAATCCATCAATCAACGGTAAGGGATAAGCGTCCTTCATAGTGACCGAGTTAACCTTTCTTGCACCGAAAAGTTCTCAGAAATTGGCAATTGGCCTTTGGTCGATTGTCAATGTTGTTTAGAATTTTTGATAATTTCTCTCCTAGTTCTGGAGTACTTTAAACTACGTTGCAAATGATTTTGGCATTGAGATGGTTTATATTGGTTTGTGTTGACTTTGATTCGTTTGGAGTTGCTTTGGTTGGTTGCTGTTTCCATCAGATTCGGTTTGGGTATATCCGACAGTTGGTTTTGGGATAGTTTCCAGCTGGTTTAACATTTCAACAAGTACGACAGTTGACTTTAAAAACGTCTTTGGGTCTGCAGCCAAAGCAAAACTTGTGGGAGATTGGATGTACATATACAATTTATAAAATTTCAACAAAAGTTTCGGCGATAATTATTCATGTTCGATGTTGAAGTATTTGGCCATGATACAGCACACAAGGAATCGTAGTTGTTTGGCAGCTCAGAAAAGTTGACTTGGTTGGGCATCACTCCACTGAAATCAACGGAAACCAACCAATGCAATTCCAAGTTTCTTCGACAGCTATTGACCTATTACCTAATGTTGAAGTGTCATTAAAAGTTTGACCTGCAATATTAGATTCAAAACTGGGCCCTATGTTTAAATTTTTAGCCAAACACTCAGTATTGATACCATTGGAACTGGCCAAACTTTCGACTCGGTAAATAAACCGTTGCACCGGGATTTTTCCACCTTCAGAACTGAATATTTCTAGTCTTCCATTCTTCTTAAGGTATGCTTAAGATACAGCAGAAGTATTTGGTTGAATCATTATAGAATGTAGATCAACGGTCTGCTTTGATTGGTTATTGTAAATAGGAGGCAGCAGTGCAGTATTTAATACTGGGGGCGTTTGTATATTTATCGGGGATATAATTGTCGACGAATGCATTCCTGCATTAATGTGTGCATTAATTGCGGTTGGTAGATTAAGTTTTGTTAGAAGTACCTCGACAATAGAATTTA
The DNA here is from genome assembly GCA_951394425.1 of Tipula unca. Taxonomy (NCBI): domain Eukaryota; kingdom Metazoa; phylum Arthropoda; class Insecta; order Diptera; family Tipulidae; genus Tipula; species Tipula unca. Next base: position 214,239,821 of record OX596380.1, read on the forward strand.
TCTGTTCTGGATTTAAGATTTTGACTTCAGCGGCAGTAGTTGTTGTTTGAGGTGAATGATTATATGTTTCTAAAGAATTGGGAATGCCCTTATCTCCAACTCCGGGTTTCATAACAAGTAGGTTACCATCGGGGAAAAATTTGATTAAATCCTTGGGCGAGATTTCTCTACATCTGGTATCGTGCTTTGTTTGCTACGCAAGTCATTGATACATCCCAAAAGTTTAATACAGGTTTCTAACAGATTTCGTGCTGCTGCTAGGGTATTTCCTGTTTTGGTCTTAAAAATTCTGTGTAGACGCCCTGAAACATATTCTATTCCAGTTGCTAACTCTCCAAGCTTAACAAGGTTTACAGTATCCGAAATTTGTATTACAATTTCCATAGCAGTATGAATTTTTTTGAGTTTATCGGCACAGGTGGACAACTCGCATTTTGGGAAACCAGCCACACTGAAATGCGGCAATATTTAATTATTTTTCCAAAGCACGTGCTTTGTACGAGCTTCTCACATCAACATTAAGCGTTTTCATTAGATCGACAAAGAAGACAAATACTTGCTTAATCCAATTACAGACTTCAAAGCCAAATTTCTGTAATTGGCATTTATATTCGTATTCGTTATTTAAGTTCGTTGAAAGACTAACTTTCATGTCGGAGTTTTATAACAAGTACTTTGTTTCAAGGGATGGGCGAGGTAGACTACGCCATGTATAGTCTACGCGGTTGTCGACACGTAAAATATAACGTAGATGACTTGGCAGTGTTTTTTGTCAACGTCGACAATTAAAATAATGTCAACAACCTACGATATATTTTAGCGATTTGAAATCGAATGGACCAGTCAGCGGGAGTATTTTGTAAAAGTTTCATCTACAGGTGATTTTTTCATTTGTTGCCATAGCGTCTACAAATTGTTCAGCTTTATTACGAAAATTAGCGTTCTGTGAGGAATGTGTTTCGTGCGCTTAGACCAAGTTACGATTGACATAATCGGCCAGTCGAGACCACTCTTTGGAATACCATCGAAAAGTTTGAATTCCAGTTTACAGTATTGGATAATATGCGACTAAATAGACGGTTTGAGCAGAGTCCAGAAATACTTTTGGTTATAAAAAATAGATCAGGTTAGGTATATTTTTCCTGGGTCAGTTGGCCAATATGTTGGTTTTCCAGTTGAATTCTTTACCTTTAGTTGCAGTTAGCCTAGAACCCCAGTGAGTATTCTTCGCATTGTCAGCTATTATGAACCTTTTTCACAGGTGCTTGAAGAACTCTGAGTATTGTTTGTTTTTAATAGAATGTCTTGATGGACAATACAATCCGTATAGCACTTATAGCCTTCCTGAAATCGGAATCGTTTTACCATGGAGTGGGGTGTGTTAAATTTTATGGCACGGTCATAGTTAAAGTTCCCCGGATTATTTTTAATAACTCATTAAATTGGTGATTAAATTGAAAACATCTATGACCCTCTGTTGGAATGTAGAACACATGGGCCGACCCATCGTTCATGTTAGTACAGGCTAGCATGGAGCTATGCAGTGTGCAGATGGCCAATTAAAAAGACGGACCTGTAGCCGTGTACAAATAGGGATAGTGTTCAGAAGCTTTCAAAGGACATTAAATCCACTAGCCGAACAGTCTCTAAATAATGTATGTATGTGTTGGTATTTATTTAAAAAAAAAAAAAAAAAAAAAAAATGAAAGTTATAAGCTTTTTGTTTAATTTTTTATGCGCCGTGTTTTCCGATTTTTCTGCGGGCTGTTCTAAACCGTTCCACCGTTATTAAGAGAGCCCACTCTAGATAACGCTATATATGGTTGTTTTGAGTCAATTTAATAATTTTGTAATGGATAAACATGACGCTGAATTAGATTCATGGTATTTGAGCACGATCATATTTAAATGCCGCTCTTTTTGAAGAGATTTAAACGCATTGACGGACATTCTATAAAACTATTACCAATAACGCATTGTTCCTAAAGAAATTTGGTCATCCTTAAGTTTAGATCTAATTGTCAAAACCACTGTAGGAATTTTCTAAATTATCGACGTTGGCTACGGGTTGTCCCTGGTTATAGTATTAGCATCATTCCTGGTTATAGTATTAGAATTCATTCCTAAAATATATGTTAATTTGATGTAGTCAATCAACTTGCATACAAGTCCGCAGTGCACATCACTAACTTTTCTAGATTTTAATAATGAAAATTATCGAAGTTATATATTTTACTGTCCACCAATTTAATTATATTTTTTTTTTTGACTATTTTTAGGATAGACAAAATTATTTTTGACAATAACGTAAAGCAGTATAAACCGTGCACGCACATCATGTCCTTAAATATACACATATATACATACAATACTAAATATTATACCACCAAACTATTAGTTAAGGTGGAAAAATGTGTGTGGAATGAGCAAAAACCTTTAATCACATTAAAACGATTGGGAAATCCTTGAAAAGTTTCCTATATACATACATACGATACCTTCTTATACTTTGAATTCCTAAGTTTGTAAATATGTACAATATATACATATATTAATTCGAAAAATAAATTGGTTTAATGAATGAAAAGACATATTTGGTAAACATTAGCCGACCCTATATAATAACGTATACGATATATCGAAATAAATTTAATGAAGAAATAAATAAGGATTGACCGCGCACTATTTTATATTAATAGTATCGAGATCTTCGAATCAGATAAACAACACAAAATGGTGAGGAAAAATCCAGTCTAGTATATAAAATTTATATAGCAAATACACCTTCGAATTCGAATTCAATAGATTTTAAGTAAATTATGTTCGCTTGACTGTTTTTTTCTTCTTTTTTTTTTAAATCAACAAAAACTTTCCGACTCGATGTGCCATTGGAAAATGCATTTTTCGATTAAACGTAAATACATAAAACAAACAACAATGTAACTGTATTTATATTGTATATATATATATACATATATATGTACGTGTGTGTGTTTCGGCAGCCCTAGATTTACTTTTCCAACCATATCGTTTCGTTGAAAGTTCTTTACTCGAAAAATAAGAAAATTACAAAACAACAAAAACAAACAAGTTATTAGATTGTGAATTATAACCAGCATAGAATTTTCTTGTATTTTTCCTAATTTTTCCACCAAAAAAAAAAAAAAAGGAAAAAATTAAAAAATAACGAAAGAAAATGTGTATATATTGTATTTATTTATAAATCATTGAAGTTAAATAAAGATTTTAATTAGTTTGTCACAATTTATTTATTTTAATGAAAAATACTAGATAAATTGGAATAGAAGCGAACACGAAGAAGAACTATATAACAACAACAAAAAGTCCCATCATTAAAACAGTTTAACTTTTCTTTCGATTTTTCCAATTTTCCTATATAGCATACATATATACATATATATATACACTATGTAGTATAGTGTATGGTACATTGTTTAAGATTTCCCCTTTTTCCAAGCTAGATTTTCTTTTTTATTATTATTTTTCTTTCCTCCATTAATTTTTTGCCTTCGTTTTCCTAGCGTATTTGTACATATACAGACAAACCATGCCTCTGTGTATATATACGTATATATGATGGAAGACACGTTTTATGTACAGTTGGCAAAACGAGTGGTGATTTCCTTATTTGACTAATACACTCCTATATATATGAATAATTATCACACCCTGTTCAGTGCTATGTTTAACAAACTTGAAGTCCCAAAATATTTTTTTTAAAGCTTAGCACGCCAATTGTCAAAGTAGTTTCAGTTTGATTCTTCTCCATTATCGACTGAATTCATGTGACTGATTTAAATTGAATGATTTTTTTTTTTACAAATTGAGATACAACATTGAGAAATCATTTATGCTAAACAGAGAAAACAAATGGATCCCGAGAAACACACCAAAAACATTAACTTTTTGCCATTTGATTGCTAGATTATTAAAAAATCACTGAATATGAATTTCGGATCGAAAGCTTAAATTGGAATATCAATCAAAATTTGTTGATTGAATTTCCATAAAATAAAAACATGGCGTTAAAGGCAGAAAACAATTTGTATGAAGAATTGAAGCTCGTTTTTTTCAACATACTCCCGGCATTACTTTGGTTTTTGATATATTTATTTTGTGATCCTTTGCCACCAACTTAGGTTAGGTTAGGTAAGGGTGGCCGCCCTAAAGGACTCGCATAGACACAAAATTGGTCCGTAGCTGTACCACATTCGAGCTACCTCCACTTCACTCGTTGAACCATCCTGAGCTTATCGCAAGAAACGTTGAAAGTCCCTGACATCAATCTTACTAAGATCCGTCAAGTCGTACAAATGGCCCATAAATTTTGTTCTACTGTACACTAGACTAGGACAGGTGTAGATCAAATGGAGCACAGTTTCCGTCTCCTCCTCATCACCGCTTCTCATCACCGGCTAGCTCATATTGAACTGCTCTGCGATATTGTAGTGCCCTGGGAGTGGGACCCACGTCAAGCGGATGTTGAACTGATCAGCCATCTCATTTAAAAATGCCAGACAGTTTTGGGCTACTTTCGATGTCAGGGAGTATGATTGTACCGTTTTAGTGCGAATATCCCTGGTAGATGTTACATTATACGTCAACCAGTCCATGTCTTCCACTATCGAGGTAAGTTCAGCTTGAAAAACACTGCAAATGTCGGGATGACGAAAAGACAGGTTGACACCTAGTGCCTCACAGAATACCCTGCAGCCAACCCCTCTATCTCTTTTTGAGCCATCCGTGAAGAAGCTTATCACCTCATTGTCCATAACCGTCTCATTGACCCAGTCCTCTCTGGTGGAAACCTCAGTTTGGAATCTCACCTCAACAGATGGCGAAGGGATGGCTTAGTCCGTAGTTTCCGGAATACACAGGGATGGATGAGTGCCCTATATTGTTACTGGTTCACATAGATATGGATTTGAGCCGAATGGCTGTGCAAGATGCAAGCTGCTCGGCCGCGTTGTCCAATGGAGTGACATGAACGAGAATCTCCAGAGCTTGAGTAGGTATGTGCTCCTGAGAGCCCCACTTATACACAAGCAGGCCGTTCGTTGGACTTTCATCACTAGTTTGAGGTTGGAAAAACAGATTGGGAAGTCACACGAACACTTCTGGAAACTGCAGAATACGGAGCTGGGAACAAATACCAACTTGATTCCCCCAAGACACCTTCGCACCAGATCACCTGTTACCAACTTACTCCTCTATTCTGAATGACAATTGTACCTGCTAATGTTCTTTTTCCCGTTGGTATTAAATTAACCTCAGAAAAAAACAAACTGTCTAGATGCCTTGACTGTCTAAGTAAGTTTTTGTGACAATCTCACGAAATCCATAAATCGCAATGGAATTTTCTAGATAAATTTCTTTCTTCTCAAAACTTCTTCTTGATTGGCCAACTATAGATTTTTAGAGTTTGCAATCAACATGATATTTTTAGTAGAGTTCTATCTACGACAACACGAAGCGGTGGACTTGGTCACATCTGGTGATCCTTTTCCCAAAAAAAGAGGGAATGGATAGGACTATAAAAAAGGCAATGAATTAAATGTTCATCTTCTTTATTTGCAGGCAACTGTACTAACGAAAGCAATCTCGACTGCTTTTGAAAAGTTTTATTAACAACCAGAAAAAGCATAACAAACCCTTCTGGTGTTCTGAACTTAAAAAGTTAAGAAAGAGTGTGCATAAAATTAAAATTAAACCAAAAATACGAATCTCACATCGATTTTTGATAAATCAAAAAACCTATAAAAAAGCCTAAGATCCGCGCACAGGGCTGCGTGGAAAAACTTCTGTGAAGAAATTGGTAGCTTATCGGTTCTCGCGAGACTTAACAAAACTCTGGCTAAGAATAATACTTGTAGACTCGATGGTCTTCGTCTTCGCCTACCTTCCAGCAAAGCCCCTGCAGGCGAGAATTTGGTAAGCTACTGTTGTCTGTCCACTTTCCTGGGTGTGACATTGTTGTTTCGGGTGTGGTGGCCTCCGAGCCTCCTGACATTTTTGTCGGTACTCCGGATTGGAACTTAGCCCGTAAACTGATCACAGCTGATGTTCTATGCTTTAGCGTTTTCTCGTTTGCACCGTTAAAATCGGGTTGTCCTGACAGCGTTTTCCCTGCTGAGTTACAGCTTGGTTTTCTACTCGTCAGTACTCACCAGCTCAATCTGTTCCAAGCATGCATTGCTTTAAGTACTGTACCACGATCCTTTTCATACCTGTAAAGCTGATTATACTGATCCATAAGCTTTTAGGGCCATTAGTCTGACCTCTACTTTTCTTGACGCGTTAGAGAGGATTATCGACAGATTTATTAGGGAAAACTATTTAACTACCTCCCTTTAATTAAAAAATTTAACAGTTTTAAAATAATTCAGTTTCTCAAAACCGAGGTCAAATTGAAAATAGCCAAATTAGATTCGAAATCTAGATTTAACCTCCATTTTGCACCTAATCGTAATTAGAAATTTAAAATTTCAGAAATTTTTTTTAAGGCTTCTAGGAACTCATAGTTAGTTCCCTTCCCAGCGATTTGAATTTGCTAATCTATATCCGTTTAAAGTTCTTACATTTTTAAGGCGACAAAGCTGATTTTATTGTTGGAACATCATGTGTTGGACTGTCATGCCTCATAGTACTTTTAGAAGAATATCAATTAAAACTCATCTTTTATTCGGGACCGACTCGATAGGATCGAGATATGTTGTCCATATATTAAGAACAAACTCTATGGCCTGTTAAGATTGTTATTATTTATTTGTGGTGGTGCCTATTTTTCACTAAATGTTGGCGATGTACTCTGCATATCATATAGGTTAAAGCTCCCCACTCTCACAATACAATTCTTTCTCGCTGCCTGAAAAAGTGTATACGACTGAAAATGATTTTGTCCCACTTAGTGCATTTTTAGAAAAACGCCATCGCCATTATTTTATAGAGTGTTGTTAATACCTAATGGCTAATCAAACAAATCACTTTTAGACATTTTTTTTATTGTATCCATATACGCAATCAATTGTTGACTGTGCATACAAATCTTTAATAGTTTTTCCATCAATAACCGGAAACAATACAAATACTCCCCCTTTTTGAGATGAGTGCTTATAATATTTATTCTATTTTCCTAACTCCATTGTTTGAAAATATTAGGGACTGTACGCAGGAAGTAATTATAGCCTAATAGAGCGATACTATATGATGTTGGACCAAAATATTTTCTTTACATAATTGAAGTACTTGATGTGCATTAGCAAAATTTACATTATTTCAATGGGTTCATCGCATAAATATTCATTTGGTGTATGTAGTATATACAGTCGGTTAAAGGACGAGGATATACATAGGAGGGCAAATAAACATATTCATTCTAAAAATTCCATTGAAATTGAACGCGTACAAATTTCACATCGCGCATATACGTATATAGACATGAATTTCGAGTTTATACCACAACAATTATAAATAACATGATTGCGTGCTTAAATAATTACAGAACAGCAATCAACACTTTGTTATTCACATTTTATCAGCAACAACAAAAAAAAAATTATAAATTGATTAATTTTTAGTAAAAGTATATAGCCGTGCTAATTACAATAATTTAACTTTCATTGTCAATTATATTTTAATAATATTTATGATGACTTCATACAATAAAAAAGTTCTAACGACCTTGTTTCACATCGTGCGCTATCACAACAATACACCGCAATGAATGTGTGTCTTAATTCTTGTGAACCACGACACCGACAATTATTAAACCGCGATTAAACATTAAAACCGAAAAATCCCCCAAAATGTACACTCATCTATTCATTGTGCAAAAAGATAAGTTTTGTACCAATAACAACAACAACAAATATATAATTTCTCTACATCTTAAACTCGTCTTACTTGTTTTTATTGTTGCGCGCAGTCGTGTAAATATATTCTCAGCATATACATAGAATCGTACAATTTGTAATGTTGTTTATAATTTATTTACTGTTGACAGTGTTAGTGAACAGTTTAAGTGTTGTTAATAGTCAAACTATCGTTTGGGATGACTATCGCGATTTGTGCTCGTATACTGTGGCGAATTTAAATCGTGAACGTAATCGCTGCGAAAAATCCAACGATATTATCGTAGAGAAACGTCTTTACCGAGATGAAGAACCATTTTGGTGTATTTCAATCAATAATCACAACCGGCTGTACGAAAATATTAAAATAGCATTTTCCGGTGCAAAATCGACGCGCACAACCGATTATGGTGTAAATTCACTATCTAAGATCGTTCTCATTGCGGATGGAGATCATCATGAGCAGTATAATATATCGGGCGTTCATCCTGCCTCGTTTACAACGTATCCATCCAGTATCTATTATAAATTACAAGATATTGTTTCGATCCAGTTGGATGGGGTTGAAATGTGTTCGGCGCTGGATGAAAATCGTACCGAAACTATACAACCAAATCCACCGAATAAAAATTTTTTGAAATTTTTCAAAAAATGTCGATGGATCGATAATCGGATACATCGTCCGCCGAATCGATGTGAACTTTTGAATCAGGTTATATTCGAAGAGCTGAGTTATAATGGTGACGAATTATTTTACTGTATACTCATCGATAGAACCAAGAGTTTATTGCCAATACAAGGAAACGATACGCTAACCGTTGAACTATCTAACAAGTATTATCGTGCATCTTGGGTGAGTGCGCATCTTATATAGATTTACCTATACACAAATATAATTTATTGACAATATTTTTTATTTCAGACACACGGCATACGCAGAACTTCGGAATCCAAAAATCGTACAACCGTCACATTTAATATCAATACGAACATGTTTTATTTGGCGATCAGCCCATTAAACCGAAACTCTTCATCGGTATTCACAAATGTACTATCAATACGATTAAATAATCGTGAATCGTGTCGACTTGGATTAGATCCCAGCCATGAGTTTATAACATGTGGTGTGCGCAAAATCAATCACCATGGCTTTATCACATACGGGCAAGAGACGTATCACGGAAAATATCCATGGCATGCAGCCCTGTATCAGCTGACTAATGTAGGCGCACAAAACTATATATGTGGTGGAAGTTTAATAAGCTCGAATGCCATTTTAACGGCTGCCCATTGTGTTGAGAGCACAAGTGGATGTAAATCTCCAGATATACTGCGAGTTCAGCTGGGCAAATGGGATTTGTCGATTTCTAATACGGATACAAAAGAATTTCGTATCATTGAAGTAATCCCGCATCATGAATTTGATGTAGAATACCTGGAAAATGATATTGCCATACTGAAACTGGAAAATTATGTCACGTACACTAAACATATTCAACCGATTTGTATTAGTGGTCAAAGGAAGAGTGAATTTTACATAAACCAAATTGGATTTGTGCCCGGATGGGGCTCGAACGAGGCACAAATACAGAACGTGATTCTGCATGAAGCTGGTATGCCGATTGCGCCACATCAAGAGTGTCGCCGAAGTAAACGGAATTTTTTCACGACCTTTTTGAACGAGAATAATTTTTGCGCCGGCTTTCGAAATGGTACGAGCGTATGCGAAGGTGATAGTGGTGGTGGGCTTGTGTTTCGGCTGGAAACCGGATGGCATTTAAAAGGAATTGTTTCGCTCGGTTCTGCAACGAAGGCGAAACGCTGTGATGTTGTTGAGTACGTCCTGTTCACGGATGTTACAAAATTTTTCGATTGGATTTATAATCATTTATTTATGCTGGTCAGATAAAACGCTTTCAGTGTGTAATTTTGTAACTCAATTAGAAGTACACATAAACAAATTACAAAATTTTACTTTTAAAATCAAAGTTCCGAAATTAAATGTAAATCTTGAGATTAAAATGTTAAAATTCAAACTTTAATTCAAAAGTAGCTGCTACATACGTATATAAAAAATTAAATCTGCGAGTTCTAAATTTTAAAATATTTGTCTAATGTCCAGATATTCCAGAGAACTATTCAAACCCTAAAATTTTATAAATTTTAACTCTAAATTCTATGGATATTCATTCATTCAGAAAATCCATTATGATTTTAATATTTTTATGTTCAAACAAAATTCTAAAAGCTAAGATTTAAACAATTCCAATTTAATTTAAAAATTTTTAAAGATCCGTGATTCAAAAATTGCATAAATTTTTACTTATGAATTTTAAAACCAAAAATTTAGAAATACATAGAATTTAAATATTAAATGATTAAAAAAATTATTAAATGATTTTAAATGATTAAATTTTAAAATTGGAATTGTAATTCATATACTAAAATTAGGATTTGAATACAAACTGAAGTAGTTTTGTAAAATAAAAATAAAAATTAATTTAAACTTTGAAATTTCAAATTTTTAATTCAAAAATCAGAAATTGAATTTTTTCATATACGTTCCATAATCGAATTCAGCATTTTAAAATTTCCAGAATATAAATGGTAACTTCAAAATTTCAAGATAATTAGCTCACATTTCAGAGATACCATTTAATATCTCAAATTATTGTAACAGTTTCAAAAATTTGATATTCTAAAACCAACTGTTCTTAAATTCGTGAAATTTTCGGAAATTTATTTTAATCAAGAGATATTTCAAGAAAATTTTGAATAATTAAATTTCTTAATCTTCAGAGATCATTCGTTGACAAATTCATCTGATTATTTTTATAATCGAAGTAATTGTCATTAGTAAAAGAATGATTAAAGTATAAACTTATATTCAGATTTTTTAATTAGTTTAAATTTAGAGCGAGATATTTATTTATTTTCATTATTTTAAAAATTTATTAATTTATAGTACTAAATAAATAACCAGGTATATAAATTCATTTAATTCTTACAATTCCAGAATGTAAACTCTGGTTTTCCAAAACCTATTTCAAAGTTTCGAAAAGCAGGTCCCAAATTTTGAATTTAAAATTATTAATTTAAACAATAAAACCTTTTAAAATGTGTTTTAAAAAATCTTTAAATTCATAATATTTCACTACTAACTACTTAAAATTTTACCACCATAACAATTTAAATTTAAATATACAATGATAAATCTTCAAAATTTGAACTTTTAAATTTTGAAATTAAATTTGAATTTATAATTTAAAATAATTATATCTAAATTGTATAACTTTATTGATTAGATATTCAGAAATGCTGTGTAAAATTTCATCTTCAAAAATTGAAATTCTTATATTTTTAAATGTAACCTTAAGGTTATAAAATGCCCTCATTTAACATTTGAAATTGTAAAAACTAAATTTTTAAAATCAAAATTTGAGTTTTACAATATTTTTAACGTTTAAAGAAATTAAATTTTCATATTATAGAATTTATCATTTAACATAATAGCTCAGAATTAATTCAAAGTTTAAGAAACTGTACTTAAATTTTACAATCGAAATTCTAGTTCTAAATAGTTACATATACATATGTACTAAAACCATAATATACAATTTCTTAAAATATATATATCTTAATTCTAATTTTTAAAATATATAATTTTAGAACAAATGAATTTTTAAATTTCAAACAAATATATAATTATATTTTAGCATATGAAAATGTCTTTAATCTTAAAAGACCTTTAGTTCACAATTAATAGAATTTAAAATCGTAATTCTAATTTTTAAATTCTAATTGTTAACGTTCAAATTTTAAAATCGGTTTGCCTAGATATTTAGAAACCCCAAATCATCAAAATCATCGTTTCATTAACATTTTAATTTCATCCCCAAAATTATTTAAATTCCACCAATATATTTGAAAGTCTAAAAATCAAATTTATAAAATTCGAATATAAATCTAAAATTTTAAAATATTTTTAATTTTTAGAGATACTTAATTAATAGGTTATAGAATTTGACTCTCAAATTAAAATCAAAGTTTGAAATTAGAATTCCAAACTTGAGAACCAATTTCCAGAATCAAAATTTTAAAAGATTCTATTTATAAGACACAAATCGTCAAAAAATCATCGTCAGTATTTAATATTTAACGAAATAATAAATTTTATGAACTAAAATTTAAAATTTCGAAAATTAAATTTTACCTTTTAAAAATTCTTTAGTCTAAGTTAATTTGCTATTCATTGAATTTTAAACTCATAGTTTCCTCATAATTTTTTCTCGAATCCAAATTCTACTTCTAAACTAATTACACAATAATAAAAAAATTATTAAATATAATTTTTAAAGTTCAAGTTCTAAATCTCTGGAGCTTCTACGAAGCCAAAAATAATAATAAATTCCATCGTTAAAATTGAAACCTTAACAACGCCTTAATGTATACTCTATAGATTTAAATATTTTGAATTTTGACTGAAAAATTCGTAAAATTTCGTATTTTGAGTGAAATTTAAATTAGTTGTTTAATTTACATATCCGTTTGCCTTTAAATTCAAATTTCCTTCAAATACATTAAAATTTAATATTTATTTAATTGAATTCAAAGTCAGTTGAAATCAAGTTTGCAAAATTTGCTTAAAAATTTTTCTTTATTAAATTCTTAATTAAAAATACGAATTTAACTTTTAAATTCTGAATTTTAAATCAAATTCTTTATCGAATAGAGACTGAATTTTAAGTCTGAACATAAACTTCAAACTGAATTATAACATTTCAAAAAATTTTAGTAAAAATTACAAAATATCTTAAAACTTTATAAAATTCGAAAATAACAAATAATTAATTTCAATTGGATTTTCGTGTAAAATTTTAATTATCAAACCAAATCGTACCAATCTGAATTCGAAATTAATATTTTATTGATGTCTTCAAAATTTTAAAAGTTTAAATATTTTCAAGTGTATTTTTGAATGGTTTAAAAATTTTATCCGACATAAAATTTCGAATTCATTATTATAAAATTTAGATCAACAAATTACAAAATTTAATGTTTAATTGTTCGATGTAGAATTTAATTTTCATATTTAGAATTATAAAATTGTATTTCAATATTTTTTATGATTTTTATAATTTATGAGTTTTATAAAATTATTAATTAGTCCAGGTACTTCGATTGAATTGATAATGAAACCGACTTTTTAGTTATACAATTCCCAATCTGATACTCCAGTTTGAATTATTAATTTTTAAAAGGTTTCCTTTTTCCAAATATTAATTTTCAATATATCGGATTTAGGTTGAATTTTTTAATTTTGAACTCTTTAACTTCCATTTTAACTGCAGCATTTCAATAATTTTGAATGCATGTGGAAGCACGTGGAAAATTTCGAAAAAATTAATTTTTTTTGATCTGAAATCGAAATTTTAATTCAATCGATTTAATTTTAATTTAAATAAATTTTAAATAATTCGAACAAATATTTAATCGAATCAACATGTGTAAAACTTTGGTATTTTAACCGTACTTTGGTACGTTTCTGAAAATTCTGAATTCGAATTTAAAATGTTCGTTAGTATCAGGAAATTAATATTTCATCCAACAATTTCAAAAACCGATGTTTAGAATGGAAATTTCGGATTTACATTTAAAAATATTCTTATTTCAAAATTCGTTAAATTCAGAACTGTAAATTAAATGTCCATGTTTAAGTCGCCTAAATCGCGGCTGTTGTAATATATCCTTGGCCAATTCATTGGGGTGTGCCTCTAGTTTTGAGTAATATTTCGAACTGAATTCTTTAATGGTTTCTTTAATAGTTTTAATTCCAAGGTCATCGTGAATATTACTATTTCGAATGTACCACGGAGCATTGGTAATGCTACGAAGTATTTTTGCTTGGGTTCGTTGCAGGAGTTCTCTGTTTGACGCGCTGGTGGATCCCCATAACTGAATACCATATGTCCATATGGGTTTGATTATCACTTTGTACAATAAAACTTTATTGGCTAATGACAGCTGAGATTTTCGTCCCATCAACCAATACATTTTGGAAAATTTTATTTTTATTTGTTTGCGCTTTGCTTCGATATGATTTTTCCACGTTAGCCTTCTAGCCAGGTGCATTCCTAAGTATTTGACCTTGGTTTGTCAGACTTAGTTTTATATTGTTTAATTCCACTGGTGGGGAAGTGCGTTTATTTAGCGTGAATGTGACGTGAGTTGATTTGTTTTTGTTCACTTGTATGCGCCATGTCTTCAGACAGTTCTCGATTTTGTTTAGATAATTCTGTAATTCCTTTGAGGCAGTTTCGGGATTACCGTGTAACACCAGGACGGCCGTATCATCGGCAAAGGTTGATATGACTACCTTGTTGGTTACAGGTAAGTCAGCTGTGTACAGCAGGTATAATATTGGACCTAGAACGCTGCCTTGTGGAACACCTGCGTTGATATCATTTAAACAAGTAGTTGCATTATTTTGTTTAACCATGTACTGCCTTTGAAGGAGATAGTTTCCCAGAACAGAGTGAAATTTCTTCGGTAGAAGTCCTTTAATTTTGTATATTAGCCCATCATACCAAACCTTATCAAAGGCTTGTGTAATGTCCAAGAAGGCAGCAGAACAATATTTCTTTTCCTCAAAGGTGTTTTTGATTGCATTTACAATTCTGTGTACTTGTTCTGTGGTACCATGTTGTAATTGTACTGTTTTGAGGTCGAAAATATCTGGTCCTACCAATAATTATTTTAAAAAATTTAATGTTACTATTAATTCGGTTAGTTTTACATCTCAAAATTATTTATAAATTAAATATTATTAATACTCATATCAGAATTATATTTTTTAGAAAATTTTCCGATCAAACAATACAGAAAACTAAATGTTCAATTAGTTCAGTAAAGCGAGGTCCCCAAAAGCGTGAGGCCACAAGAGCCACCTTGTTTGCCTATGTATGCTTAAAACTGCCATTGGAGCCAGGTGTTTATCACACCGTCTACAGTCATGTCGAATGTGGAACTAAAAGAATGACTACAGAAACGTATATTGCTTTTAATTCGTCGACATGATTCAGCAATAAAGTTTCGGCCTGATTAAGGTAGTCTACACTAATCTAATGTAACTAATCAAATAAATGTTATCTCAAACTCTCAAAGTATCTAAGCCGTCTGATTTTCGACCTATTCAAAAATATTTGGCAATAGTGAAAAGAAGAATGAAGTCGAAGCCATTCTACTTCGCCTGTCCCTGTTAATTTTACAATTAGTCGATTCAGTCAACTGGAATAGCAAAGAATTGAACATAGGAAATTGTTCATTTTATATTGGTGGTTGTGAAAAGTTTAAGTTTTTGGTCCCAAGAAGCAGGGCGAGTAAACAAGCCAAATAAAGTTATAACGTCGAAAATATTGGCCTACTCGACAAATGATGCAAATTTATACAAAAATTGACACCAGCTATACATACATGCGGATTTATCGATAAACTCACGTATTTTACATATAATATTTGATCTTCTTTAAAGGTTTCTTAGTCAATAAATTTATGATTCTTTTGTTATATACAAAAATATAATTTTCCAGCTTGTTATTCCACTCAAGTTAAACTGTAAAAATTTTTATGACTTCTTATACTTGATAGACACTTTTCAGTAAACTTGTTCCGCCAATAAAATTAATATTAAAATAAAATAATAAAACTTTGAAAGCTCTGGCCGCACATTATACGCCTATACACTGATACATATGTATATACAAATTTAAGAGATTCACGTATATATGTATAACAAATATATACAGACCATAGCAAATATCCATGATATAGCTCATCTCACATATTATAGATAATCTAAAGTATGTGCCCGTAAAAATCTATTCATTCGAATTTTATTACTCCGAACCAAAGAAAAAAATAAAAAGAAAAAGTTGTTAAAACTTTAACAATAAACAGCAAGAAGTATAATAACATATATACGGTAGTAGTACAAAATGTATCTATACGTACGGATATGTTTCCCAGATCCTAATTTTTTTTTTTTTTTGTATACTCACAAGAAATCAAACCCTGAGTGTATTTTAGTTATACAGATTGATCAAAGAACTTTTCTTCTAATTTTTTTTTATTTTAAAAACATTTTCCAATCTAATATGACTTATTTTTTACTTACAATACATTGTACAAGAGATAATAATCATTTCCTTATACTATAATAAAGGAATCACAAAAAAAAAAATAAAAACTTCGAAGGAAGTAAGTAAAACTACAACAGAAAAAAAAATAATTAATGTAATACAATAAACTTTAGATCGAATCAAATCATTTTTGATTTCAAACAAAAAAAAAAAATTTTTTTTTTTTTTTTCAATTTTCTTATGCTTCACTAAAGCTTTTATTTAATCTTATTACAATTTTCTATCCCATAAAATTTTTATTTAAAAAAAAAATATAAAATAAAATAAATCTCTTACTCGCTCTATACTATATACATACATACATATATAAATGTCTTTTAATAAAAAAAATTATCTTATCAATTCTCCAATGACGATTATTATAGATTTAAAAAAAAAAAAAAAAAAAAAAAAAAAAAAACTGACATGAAACTACCAAATCAGCTGAGAATGGTGTCATGTTGAATTTTCTTCTTATTTTTTGCTCAATTTATTAATTTTTGTATTATTTTTTGGTTCAATCGAAAATTGAAAAAATAATAACAGTAATAGTAGTAGTAGTAATAATAATAATAAAAATGATAAAAATAAAGAACTTTACCTTAAAACTGGCAAAAAAATAAATTCTACGATTCAACTATTTTATTACAATAAACTTCATGATATTTTTTCCACCTTTATATATGGAAAAACTGAATGTGCATACAATAGTGGTGCAAGGTGTGAGGTATATACTTTTTTTTGTATATACCATTTTTAATGACCTCCCCAACTATAAAGTTTCGTAGTTTGTTTTTGTATAGTAATAATAATAAAATCTGAATCACCCTCTTATTATGTTATATACGAGTATATTTGAAAATGTCGGAGAACGAGAATATAGAAAGAAACTTTGTTTTAGACAAATTCTTTCACATTACGAAAATGATTATTTGGAAAATTTTCCAGTATTTTTCTTCTTCTTCTTTTTCTATAGTATATCTACTTTTTGATTTTTCTCGGTTTATTTTTTATAAAACATATTTCCTATATATATATATATATATACGTATATAAAGTATATAAAGGGGAAGTATTTTTGTTTTTGGGTAAGCGATGGTTTATGACTGGAAAATCATTATCATGGATGCGGTCAAGATGAGTGGAATGTCCTTATAGATTTGGTAATAAAACTATAAAACTATATATACAAGAAGAAGGTTATAGAGGTTACCATATACACACATACGTATATAAAGAGTATAAAATAACATATGAAATGCAGTTTGTGTATCTGTAAATTGTCATGGGAACTATTGAAGTTCTAAGCACGTTCTATTATATGATGATTGAAATTAGGGTTTTTTCGGTGCCGGTTTCTGGGTGTTAATAAATCTTGTCTATATTCTATATCTATATGGTCGTATAATAATTTGCAGTTGTTGTGTAATATTTGCCGGACGTATATACAAACAGATAATATAGATATAGAATTTCTCGAAAATTGGTCTGAGTGTTTATGATTGCCAGTACTAATTTGTAGAATGTCGAAAATATAATGTTAATTGCAGTGATGTGTAAATAACTGACTGTATATGACTTGTGATTAATGAAATTTGATATTATCACGCAATATGTATTGCATTATCTTGGTAATTTTTGTTCGCGGTCCTCTAGTATTAGGGAATCAAATGGGACAAACAAAATTTGTATTTGTTTAATATTACAACTGACTTTATTCTAAGTCAACTAGTAACTTTCCTATCATAATTATATTAACATTTGTTGGGATATAGCTGAACGGCTAGTCTTAGAAATTAAAATTATTTATTTATATAAATATTTCCTATTTAATAGTAATTATATGTTCCATTCACTAGATTAATTGGTTTGATCCTTTGGAGACGTCTTACTGCCAACGGTCTATTCCGCATATTTCATATCTCGATGGTAGCGTGCTCTGAGCATGATTCGTAATAACTTCATCGATGTATTCCATATGTGTACCATGAAGCATTTACAATAATCCGTACTTTGTTTTGGAATGTCTGTATCGTCTTGATGTTCGTTTTTTTGGTAAAACTCGAGTTTCATATATAATATTGTTTGAGAAGGTCCCGCTACAATCCTCTGTGCCAAACTCGATTTCTTTTTTATTTATTGTTTCACTAACCGTCATAATAACAGGATGACGGTCCGATGTAAGCTCTTCATTATTTTCCAAACGGATATAGTTATCTGATATACCATTGTTACATAAAAGTCTATAAGGTCATGTGTTTTGTTTAAATCTATTGGCCTCCCTTTTCAAATTATGTCGTGATGGACAGTATATTGCTGATATGTTTATTTCTTTGTACTTCGTGCTAGTTTTGATAGTGGTAACTTGCATAGATTCACTTTCAATTCTTCTTTGTGTTTTATATTCTCTTTAAAAGAATGGCCGATCCACCTCTTGCTCTCTCTGATGGATGGATGGAATGGTAAAATCTGTATCTACGTATTCTGGCATATGAGGAGCTAGTGAAATGGGTTTCAGAGATTAGACATATATTAATTTTTTGTTTCTATAGAAATATTTCCAGCTCGGGGAAGTGCTGGATAAGCCCATTCCCATTCGAAACTGCTATTCTGAGCGTTTGTAAATTTATTTTTATTTTTATTTTCTAGTCGCGTTGCGTAACGATGATAACAAGTCTTTCAAATGTTCAAATATGTGTTTATTGGCCTCAGCCTGCTCATCAAGTTTTTTATTTAGAGCATCTATGTGTTTCACGACATCTCTCAAAATTTGGCCTTCGTTGCTATTTTTTGCTTTTGCTTCTTGACCTTGGGTCGCCTGTGCATATGATTCATTTCGTCGTAATTTTTATGATTCCCGATTAGTCTGTCGATTGATCGGAGCTCCACAAGCCGGGTATCTACGGTTTAGATCAGACTTTCTAGCGATATTTCTTATTTTTTGTGGTTCTTTAGCTTCCTCACAGCCACAGTAATTAGCTGGATGTTGACCGTTGCAATTAATGAATTTTGCAGCTGAGTTCCTATCTAATGTGCACGTGCTCGTTACCAGTACATTTAACGCATCCTGCCATACGCCCACGGTACATCTGAGTATGATTGAAGCCCTGACATTTTTGCATTGGAAGCAATCTGGAACATTTACCTTCCAAACATCATTAATTAGTGCTACTAGCTTGAAGTCCTTGTCCGTAATTGATGTCATCAGAGCCTTGACAGACGAATAGTCTTTAATACCAACTATGTTTATTGGTGGATGGTGTTTTTTTTCAATGTGTTAAGAATTTCATTGTTCCGCTGAGTAGTTGGTTTACTCGATGTTAATGTTTGCTTTCCCTGCTCAACATATTCTGGCGATGATTCTGCTTTTCTTTTCTTTTAGGACTTGTATTTTGTTCACGATCCAATCTGATTCTCTTGCCACTTTCCAGATTTTGTTAACTCTATGAAAATGATACTCACCATCCTTTGTTAGGCTTGTATTAATATCTGTCCCGGCAGCCAAGTATACCACTGCGGAGACATTGTGGTCGTTTGATTTCAACGACTGGGAGCACACTTGCTCACCCAATTTTTTCATATTTCTTATACTTGTATCTGATTATGCCATTTAGTGGCTTTAGCTAAAAAATACGTGCACAGCATACTATGCATAACTAAATTATTTTGTCACACACTCTACTATGACTAGAATAGGCCAAAGTTGGCCAAGTTTAAACGCAATATGTCTCGCAGTGTGGCGCATTAGTAACGTTATGATTTATTTTATGAATAACTTTTTTCTTTCTGTCATATGTTCACATTAAGTTTTGAAGATAATATCTTTCAAATGCTGGCCATTGTTTGCTTCGACCTGATGTGCTCTTTCCAGAGCATTATCCAAAACTTTTATTAGAATTGCAGGTCCCAACGCCCTACTACTTCAACTTCTTCTCGGATATTGGCCTTAAGCTGTTGTATGGTTCTTGGCTTATTTGCAGACCCTTTAGGTAGCCCTAAAGAGAGAATGGCCTAAGTTTACTTACTGGATACGTTATTAAAATCAGATAAGGTCAGATTTACATTTATCGAAATTTTTGATTGTAGGATTGGGTATATCTATAGCTTTTAGGAGGTGAAACATTTCGGTTTTGTAGACAAATAAAAATTCACTGATTGAAAAATAAAAATTCACTTTTATATTTGAAAATTGTCTTGGAGAATATGATAATATTCCTGAAAAATTTGGTTCGCGCCTCGTAAAAACTGGTACAGTCAAAAATTTTCGAAATATAATAATTGTACATCTTATACCTGATTAAGGTACATCTTATACCTGCTGACGTATCACTTTAAACAGCATACCTCTTACGATAATGGAGTGGACATAATTAGATGGAACAGTCATACTTTTGATTTTAAACCACATCAACCTTTCGATTTGAATCTCGGCACACATAAGTTTAGAACATCGATTAGGATGTGTATTAATTTGTTGAAAAATTTGTTGAAAGTTAAAATTTAGAAAAAAAAAACTCTACTTTGGTTTATTCGTCATAAAATGAACAAATTAATTAAAAAATATGATTTTTCTGTCAAAATTTTAATTTTTAAATATTATTTAAAGTAATTGACAATACGGCTCACAGATGTTGCTAATCTTTAAAAATCTAATTTGTTCTTTTTTTTCCATTTTTATAATTCGATTGGTTATAAAACAACTGCATAAATCACCGCATGATTTGATCGAACTAAAACCGGCAACTATAAATGTCAAAATATATTTTAAAATTAGAATCGATTTCGGAAGGATTACAAAAAATGACATTTACAAAAAAATCATTTAAATTTCGTTTATTTGTTTTCAAACTATGTATGTCACGATTTTTAATTTATTCTTATTTTAAAGTTATTTTGGGCTTTAATTTAACTGATTTGAATTGAAAAGATGTTGTTGCGGTCTAACTAGTAGGAAAAAATTTCAGGATAGGGAGAGGAATCAATTTTTAGAAATGAAACATGTACAATCCTACGTCGTATTTTGTATATTCCCTATTACAAAGGGTATAATCAATAACAGTTGCTTTGAAGTAGAACTACGTCTCTTGTTTCGATACAGCCTACAAATTAGCAGAAAGAAACGAAATCATTTTTGTCAATTTCCGCGACATAAATGTGTGACCGATTTAAATTATTAATAACTCTGAGTTTATCGCTCACATAGTAACAACACCTGTGTCGTTGAACACAGCAAAGACGACATTTTAAGATAATACTGAAAAGTAGGAGGAAATATATACTCTCGTAGTAACGCGCTTAAGTTGACTGTTATTCAAGTGGCAAAAAGACATGAAAAGCTTCTAACTTTGTGAAAAATCAAAATGTTGGTTTTGGTATTAAATTAAACCTATATGAACTGAACTAATTCTCTAGCTTGTAACCTAATTATAATACTCAGTATAATATTATTATTCAACATAAAATTCAAATCAAATAAAATTACTATTTGGGATTTGTGTAAAAAAGCGAAAAGCTCAATTTGGTTCAATTTTAGATTTGTTAAGTATAGTTCTGATGCAGGCATAATGCATTTCAAAATACGGAATTATTCAAATTTATATCAAAATTAAATCTTTTCTTATTTGCACAAACCGTTTTTTATGCTAACTTTGCAAAGGTGATTATGGTATTATGTGCATTATGCAAATCGTGTTCAAACCATCATTCAACGTTTAACCCTTCTCATTTCAATCTCTCGTTCATATTTTTTCTAAGATTTGTATTCACGATCTTATTATACACACAATACGTGTAGTTCTATGTTTAAACAGAGCCGCTGAATCTACTTCAGCCCCGTTTTTATTTGGTTTTATAGACAACCTTGTCCGATAAGATCAACGTCTTCTATTTCATATATGCTATGAAAATAAGTTACAGGCGACCAGAAATTCAAGTTAACTTAAACTTTCTGTTACAAATTACAAATAATTATTTTATTAATTTAAATAGTTTTGTGGCGTTTATGTAACGTACATGGATATGCAACATACGTTCGTGTACCAACACTTAAAAAAAAAATTTAATTAAATGTTACTGTTTCCGTTTCGGATTGTTTTATTATTACTTACTATTATTATGGTTTACTTGTTTTTTTTTTATTTAAAACCAGAAAATTTTTACATAAAAGACTTTCTAGTCTTTTGGGACAAATAATTTAAATCAGCGAAATCTTTTGCTATACCAAAACAAGACAGCTAGAGAAAAATAAGACTACTTATTGAATTTAATTTTAATTTTGATTCCTCTGTTGTCCTCCAAAATTTTAACAATAATAGCTGAAGACAATTAAATTTAAAGAAAATTTGTTCCTTATTTACATTGTTTGTACAGTAACGCGTAAGAATATTTTACCGCCACTGTTCGCCAATCAAATCGATGCATTGTCCTTTGGAGTGATTTTATGATCATTCATACTTTGGATGTTTTGTACAGATATGTTAATTTTGGTTTGCGGTGTCTACATAATTATATCGATCTACCATATCGGGAACCAATATTGTTGTTGCTTGTTGGGAAAAAATTCCGTGCAATCAATAGACTAATAGTTTGAAGAATTGTAATTACCACAGTATATAATAGATGATGAGAATTGGGACAGCTTTAATTAAAATTAATTACTTTAATTTTTCTTTTATTGGCTTATTGTCACTGTATTTAGCAAATTAAGAATCAATTAAGAAATCAATTTATTAGATCAGAGTAATTCAATACGACCAGAAATTGCTATAAATTTTTAATACATTGATTTTTTCAATTCCTAATTTACCGTCAAATATGAAAATAATATAGCGATGGGAAAATCTATAGTAGATTTAAACTTATTACAATGTATGAAAAATACCGGAAAATTACACTTATGGAAGGATTATGAAAACAAAAAAACTCTCAAAACTCTGACACATTAATTTCGATCCAAATATTATATCGATTCAGCACCAACAAATGTAGCATTTTTCAACTAACTTCCACGTATATGAAAATGCATTTTTCCAATCTTTTGCAAGTTATATTATATACACAAAAAATATATATATACGAAACTCTGTAACGTTATATATAAGAACTAATCAAAAACTTTATTTTTATTCAAATAAGATATTTTCCTTGTACCCTAAAAAAAAAAAAAAACTTTTGAGCCAGTCGACATTGCATTATCATACAACTTTCCTAAGTTCTCGTGTACGTATACTATATACTCGTATGCTCATCTCGTACGTACGTTACGTATGAATATATACATTTCGATTCAAGCAGAATTTTTTTGTTTTGGTACAAAAATCTGTCAGAGAAATATTTTCGTTTCGTACATAAAAAAAAAATGTGTTTGCAAATTTAATATGAATTTTTTTGTTGTTGTCGTTGCGAAGTAGATAAGGATATTTTATACATCGCCAGCAGACTTTCTTAAAGTCTTAATCGCGAAAATCCAAAAAAAATGTTCAAAATTTATAAAATGAACGATATATGTACACACATACATACATATGTACATTTATAAACTATAAAATACAATTTAAATATTCAGCACCTGAAATTTAATCTGTCAAAAATCAGTTCGTTTGTCAATCAATCACTCGATTTAAAGTTTGTTTTGTTTTTTTTTTTTGCTCCAAATTGATGACTGTAACAATCAATTTCGCAAAAAAAAATAAAAAAGAAGATAAATAATACTCGATATCAACTCGTCTCGTGCATTGGAAAATTTCTATATACGTACGTACGTAGAAACATTTCGAATTTGAAAAATGTTTCGCAAAATAATATTTTATTTTGTTTGGATGTGTGTCGACTATCGACCAACCCTGAAAAAGATTAATGTTATATGCGAATTGAGGTATCGTCAAATTTCTTGTATTTATGTTTTGTGAAAATCATTTTTTTTTTATAATTAACGTATCGAATTTTCTTAAGGTATTTCATCACAATACTATTCTCATCGCACATACCTATAATTTAGTTACGCAGGCCTATATATACATTGTCTATATACAGAAGATGAAATTCGATAACATAATTATTTTAAAAACATAGAAAACGAAAGTATAGTTGAAAGTTTATAATTTGTATTCTATTTTATTTTTTTGTAATTTAAATTAATTTGTTGTTGCTGTTTCTAAACAACTAAACGTATCGTATTTCTAAGCTATAGGCGAACAAAACAACATATTACGTAATCAATAAATTAAGACATAACTATTATTTGTATGATGTACAGTATGAGCCAAAAATGCGTCTACTAAATTTGAGACTACTGTTATTACTCGATCTTCTTGTCTGCAAAACATCAAGGATTAGGGCAACTCTAGATTTCTGAGAGTCTCCAACTCTAATTATCAGCCTTAAACATAATTTCAATTCCTGCGATTTTGACAAATTCTTTCTTTCAAAACATCTCTATCAGGAATGGACGTTTACGCGTCATTTATTATTTTCTACATTGACGTGTCGACAACCCGTAGATAACATCAACAACGTAGACAACGTCGATAATGTAGACAATTCCTAAAGTGATTTTGACAATTAGTTCTAAACTAAAAGGAGACCAAGTAGCTTTAGGAACAATGTGTTATTGGTGATAGTTTTATAGAATGTCCGTCAATGCATTTAAATCTCTTTTCAAAAAGAGCGGAATTTAAAACTAATCGTGCTCAAATACCATGAATCTATTTCTTCTATTAAATTGAAGTGGGACCCTCTTTATAACGTTGGAACGGTATAGAACCGCTCGCAGAAAACTATGGTGGCGCCCTGGTGTAATAAATTGTTACAGGTGATAAAATCGACCAATTTAGAAAGTATATATTTACCGTATAGTGTAAACAATATCCAGTTTTGTCCAAAATATGGTGGCGGTTTGGTGTAATAAATTATTACAGGTGATAAAATCGACTTCTATCGGATTTTTCATTGACTAGAAATAGACTTTACCCAAAATAATTAAGTTACTCTACTTAACAAAGTACATATTTACCGTATAGTGTAAATAACATCGAGTTGTATTCAAAATATGGTGAAGGTTTGGTGCAATAAATTATTATAGGTGATAAAATCGACTTTTTCGAATTTTTCGTTGACTTGAAATAGATTTTACACAAAATAATTAAGTTACACCTCTTAACAAAGTACATATTTACCGTTTAGTGTAAACAACATCGAGTTCTATCCAAAATATGGTGGCGGTTTTGTGTAATAAATTATTACAGGTAATAAAATCGACTTTTATGGTATTTTTCGTTGACTTGAAATAGATTTTACCCAAAATAATTAAGTTACACCACTTAAAAAAGTATATATTTACCGTATAGTGTAAACAACATCGAGTTCTATCCAAAATATGGTGGCGGTCTGGTGCAATAAATTGTTATAGGTGATAAAATCGACTTTTTTGGTATTTTTCGTTGTTTTGAAATAGATTTTACCCAAAATAATTAAGCTTCACCACTTTAGAAAGTATATATTTACCGTATAGTGTAAACAACATCGAGATCTGTCCAAAATATGGCGGCGGTTTTGTGTAATAAATTATTACAGGCTATAAAATCGACTTTTTCGGATTTTTCGTTGACTTGAAATAGATTTTACACAAAATAATTAAGTTACACCACATAACAAAGTACATTTTTACCGTATAGTGTAAACAATATCCAGTTTTCTTTAAAATATGGTGGCGGTTTGGTGTAATAAATTATTACAGGTGATAAAATCGACTTTGTTGTTATTTTTCGTTGACTTGAAATAATTTTACCCAAAATAATTAAGTTTCACCACTTAACAAAGTACATATTTACCGTATATTGTAAACAATATCCAGTTTTCTCCAAAATATGGTGGCGGTCTGGTGCAATAAATTATTATAGGTGACAAAATCGACTTTTTTGGTATTTTTCGTTGTTTTGAAATAGATTTTACCCAAAATAATTAAGCTTCACCTTTTAGAAAGTATATATTTACCGTATAGGGTAAACAACATCGAGTTCTATCTATAAAATTTGGTGGCGGTCTGGTGTAATAAATTATTACAGGTGATAAAATCGACTTTTTCGGATTTTTCGTTGACTTGAAATAGATTTTACACAAAATAATTAAGTTACACCACATAACAAAGTACATTTTTACCGTATAGTGTAAACAACATCGAGTTCTATCCAAAATATGGTGACGGTCTGGTGTAATAAATTATTATAGGTGATGAAATCGACTTTGTTGGTATTTTTCGTTGACTTGAAATAATTTTACCCAAAATAATTAAGTTACACCACTTAACAAAATACATATTTACCGTATATTGTAAACAATATCCAGTTTTCTCCAAAATATGGTGGCGGTCTGGTGCAATAAATTATTATAGGTGATAAAATCGAATTTTTTGGTATTTTTCGTTGACTTGAAATTGATTTTACCCAAAATAATTAAGTTACACCACTTAAAAAATTATATATTTACCGTATAGTGTAAACAACATCGAGTTCTATCCAAAATATGGTGGCGGTCTTGTGTAATAAATTATTACAGGTGATAAAATCGACTTTTTTGGTATTTTTCGTTGACTTGAAACAGGTTTTACCCAAAATAATTAAGTTGCACCACTTAACAAAGTACATATTTACCGTATAGTGTAAACAATATTCAGTTTCCTCCTAAATATGGTGGCGGTCTAGTGCAATAAATTATTATAGGTGATAAAATCGACTTTTATGGTATTTTTCATTGGCTTGAAATAGATTTTACACAAAATAATTATGTTACATCACTTAACAAAGTACATTTTTACCGTATAGTGTAAACAATATCCAGTTTTGTTTAAAATATGGTGGCGGTTTGGTGTAATAAATTATTACAGGTGATAAAAACGACTTTTTCGGATTTTTCGTTGACTTGAAATAAATTTTGCACAAAATAATGTGGCGGTTTGTTGTAATAAATTATTACAGGTAATAAAATCGACTTTTTCGGATTTTTCGTTGACTTGAAATAGATTTTACACAAAATAATTGAATTACACCCCTTAACAAAGTATATTTTTACCGTATAGTGTAAACAATATCCAGTTTTGTTTAAAATATGGTGGCGGATTGGTGTAATAAATTATTACAGGTTGTAAAATCGACTTTTTTCGGATTTTTCTTTGAATTTCATATTACAGGTGATAAAATCGACTTTTTCGGATTTTTCGTTGACTTGAAATAGATTTTACATAAAATAATTAAGTTACACCACATAACAAAGTACATTTTTACCGTATAGTGTAAACAACATCGAGTTCTATCCAAAATATGGTGACGGTCTGGTGTAATAAATTATTACAGGTGATGAAATCGACTTTGTTAGTATTTTTCGTTGACTTGAAATAATTTTACCCAAAATAATTAAGTTACACCACTTAACAAAATACATATTTACCGTATATTGTAAACAATATCCAGTTTTCTCCTAAATATGGTGGCGGTCTGGTGTAATAAATTATTACAGGTGATAAAATCGAATTTTTTGGTATTTTTCGTTGACTTGAAATTGATTTTACCCAAAATAATTAAGTTACACCACTTAAAAAAGTATATATTTACCGTATAGTGTAAACAACATCGAGTTCTATCCAAAATATGGTGGCGGTCTTGTGTAATAAATTATTACAGGTGATAAAATCGACTTTTTTGGTATTTTTCGTTGACTTGAAACAGGTTTTACCCAAAATAATTAAGTTGCACCACTTAACAAAGTACATATTTACCGTATAGTGTAAACAACATCGAGTTCTATCCAAAATATGGTGGCGGTCTGGTGTAATAAATTATTACAAGTGATAAAATCGATTTTTTCGGATTTTTCGTTGACTTAAAATAGATTTTACACAAAATAATTACGTTACACCACTTAACAAAGTACATTTTTACCGTATAGTGTAAACAATATCCAGTTTTGTTTAAAATATGGTGGCGGTTTGGTGTAATAAATTATTATAGGTGATAAAATCGATTTTTTCGGATTTTTCGTTGCCTTGAAATAGATTTTACACAAAATAATTACGTTTACCACCACTTAACAAAGTACATTTTTACCGTATAGTGTAAACAATATCCAGTTTTGTTTAAAATATGGTGGCGATTTGGTGTAATAAATTATTACAGGTTGTAAAATCGACTTTTTTCGGATTTTTCTTTGAATTTCATTAGGTTTCTATTAAAATAAGTTGATTTTTACAAAAAATGTAGACACTAAATAATTACATTTTATTTTTCAACGTCTCACCAGTGAACTGTACTGTTCTGGCTCAAGTTTTATCTCCATAACACAATTACATCAAAAGTTACAAAGTGGCGGTGTAGGTAAGTTACACCGCCTACGGTTTTCTCGCGAGCGGCAAATGTAATAAAATCGGGAACTAGTGTGATAAATTATAACAAAATTATAATAAATTATCGGCTAGGTTTCGTTGTGGCTGGCTGATTTGGCGAGTGTAGCTTCAAGGCACTCATATTTCACAACAGGTGAAGAAATCAATATCTAGTTCTGAGGAAGTTTAATTGCTGAAAATCTGTGTAACTAGTTCAGTTTGCGATAAATTTTGGAACATATGTCTTACATCTGGTGGAATATGTTAAAACTAGAGCTGGTCATGCCATATAAAATAAAATTGGCTTAGGCAATTTCAGATACACTAAACAAATTACGACGACCATTTTATCGTTTCGTTTGAAGACTGTAAACAGTGTAGAACATATGTTTTTTATTCTGCCTTAAAAGAACAACAAACTGAAAGCAGGGAACCAATACTGGGAGTTAAAAGTGAAATAATTATTTGTTTTACCATACTGCTGGAGTATTAAGACGAGTGATCCACACTTTTTGATCATGCTGTATAATTGAATAATTCATGTCAAATATATGTATATAAAAATAACGCGTTTGAGTGACTTCATACCCATAATAAGTATAACTATTATACATCTAATAAATCGGTCATTGAATGTTTTTTTTTTTTAATTTTTTTAATACAAATATCTTTGATGTATTCAGAAAGTTTCTGTACACACAACGGAAAAAATTACTTTACGATCGGAGCTTCTTGTGTGTATGTATGTAGTTCTTAAATTGTATGTGTGTGCCTTCTCATTGAATATTCCAAAATGTATTCTAATTATATTGAGCTCGGTAAAGTTTGTTTTTTCAGTGAACAAACTTACTGTGTTTACATTTCTTAAGAGAGTTTCGTTGTCGTTATCGTACGTATACAGTATACACACACACAAACAGTTTGAATTTGAGACGACGGCAATAAAAATGAGCAACTTTATCCACACAACTTTAATATTTTTCCATAAATTGAGTTTAGTTTATGAATTACATTACAATTTACAGCACTAGAAAAGTTTTTATTTATAATTTTTTTGGTTTTGGTATATAAAATCAATTTAAATTGTTGTGTGCACACAGAATTCATTTGAATGAATTTTAATGAAATTATATTTTTTTCTTTCCACTTTTAGGTTGATGTGTTCAAGGTACAACAACAAACATACATGCTATAAATATGTGCATATAGTCAAAACGAGCAAAAATATATAAATAAGACCGAACCTCTTAAATAATTTAATATAGAATATTTATGATTATATTTCTAAACATTCAATGTAATCGAGGTAATAACATCTTCTAGCAAAAAAAAAGGTAAACATATTTAAGGTAAGAAAATCATAAAAATCTAAAATGTAGAATTTTTTTTTTTTAGTTTTTTTCACCCGTATTTTGTATCGAGGATATCCGAGATACACAGAGATATTATGTTTAATAATTCTAAGGAATTGATAACAACAAAATCACACAATTATTTGGTTATTTGTGAATTCTATTTCGATGATTGTGTATATATAGCTTGCTGTCCGACGAATTATTTATTTATTGTATATATGAATGATTTAATTTTGTATAAATGTGATATCCGTTTAGGTCTCTGGTCTTCGTTCTAAAATATTATATTACTCTGGACATGGACATATTTCTTGGAATCAAACTACATGAATAATTGATTGATGGATTAATGCTACGAGTATATTTAACATAAATCACGACTATAGAAGCAGAAATTATATTTGCGGCCGAATATTATTATAATAATTTGAATATACGTTTTATTTAAAATGAATTTAAATACCAAACCCTCTCCATCCGTTTACTTTAAAGCTACCAGGCCAAAACCGGCTCTAAAATTGGCAAGCGCACGGTTGCTGAGGCCATGGCGCTATGTAGACACTTAATCCAGTAATTACAAGTGATCTAGACTTGAATTGGTAGATACAACAGATTACTAAGGTCTATGACGCACTCTGGGCAATAACGGCATGGCTCAAATTCAATTTTTCATATTTCTTGAATCTTTATCAAATTAAAAAGCTACTGTTTAAACTTTAAATAAATTTTAAAATTTGGGACAAACATTTATGTTCCGAAATTGTATCAACCATGCACAATTTTTCTCGGAATATATGTATGTTTTTTGAAATTCTAGTTCTAATTTAATTTTACCAAAAATGTTTTAAATTATGAAAATACATTTTTAAACTTTACGAACAATTGTCTGGTATCTGATAAAGCAAATTATTACGACGAGTTTCGGAAGAATCTGCTGCTTTATCATTTCAACCTCCTCACTCCCTCAAACGCGTAGTGGCCATTACTAAAATTTGGTGTGCCATTGTCCCTATATCCAGAGATCATGTATTTTATTTTGGACTCATTGATATGGAGTTCAACAGAAGGTGAAAACTCTAAAAGCGGATCAAGTATTTCCTTCACTCCCTTGCTATGCAGTCCAATTACACAAATATGTCATCTGTATATGCAAGAATCTGATTGGACTGGCGATATAAGATGTTACACTGAGGTGTTTCAGTTTTGTGAAAAATATACTCCAACATGAGATTAAAGAGTATCGGAATAAGAGTAACGAATCCTCCCAGCATTGAGACTGTGTCACTGTCATTCTACACAATCGCTACAGTTTTGTTAGCATTCCTTGATATTCCAGAGCAGACCACAAACTCTCTCGATTGATCGAGTCATAAGCCTGCCGGACATCCAGGAACACCTGATGTATGGGGATGGAAGTCTCATAATATTTAGATAAAATCAGCCGCAGCGGAAAGACCTGATCTGTGACTGAGCGATTCGGACAAAATCATCCTTGATACTCACCAACCAGGAGGGCATGGAGGGGTGATTCTATCAAATATAATGTAGGACAGTAACCTGTATGCTGTGCAAAGGAGAGCTATACCGCGATAATTCTCTCACTTCAAGCGGTATCCCTTCTTGAAGATATGCTGACATAGAGGTTTCGATCTCGGTCCTGGATGGCAGTTGACGGAGTCCTGATGGTATGGTGTAATCCCTTAAAGAAATTACGCGAACTGCGTTAATTGCTGAGTATTGTACTTTCAGATCCTTCTTTGCCTTCACGCTTTTTCCGTCTGCAAATCCGCTTAGATGCCTTACTAGGTGAGACGTTGTTGCACTTCACTATGGGCTATATTTTGTTGCTCGACTGAAAATCGACACTCGTCATCAAACCAATCATTCATTCTTGGGTGTGACTTTCACTATACCTTAAGTATGTTAAGCAGACAACCGAAGCTTTCAGTACCTCCCAGACAGAGTTCACACTTTGTTCTTCATTTATCAGGCCTTCACAGTCGAAACTTTCCATGCGTTTCGCTGTGTTCCCGGACCTGTATGAGAACTTCCATCGTAGCTTTGCATTACTGGCCTATAAGGTGTCACATCCTGCAAAACCCAAGCTCGCCCTTTTGCAATTAATACGTGGTCAATTTGGCTACGGGCAATTTTGCGAGGATGGATCCATGTTTCCAAATGTATCTGTTTATTAGGGGGAAATGTACTTGCTACTCTAAGATCGTGAGCAATTGCAAAGTTCATCATTCTCTCACTATTATCGGCTGCAGTTTCGTGTTGGGAGTACAAACCTATGTTTTCATACAAGCTGACCGCATTTCTGCCTGCTCTAGCATTAAAGTCAGGGATGGGCGAGGTACATTACGCCATGTAATCTACACGGTCGTCGACACGCAAAATATAACGCTTGGCAATGTTTTTTGTCAACGTCGACAATTAAAATAATGTCAACAATCTACGATATTTTAGCGATTTCAAATCGAATGCGCCAGTTCGCAATTCGCGGGAGTCCATATTTTGTAAAATCGTTAATCTAGAGGTGATTTTTTCATTTGTTTCTTTAAGATAAATGACCCATGAATAATTTCAAACTGTCATCGTGTTTTTATTTATTAAGTATTGTTTGCCATTTTGAGCCCGGCATAGCGTCTACAAATTGTTCAGCTTTATTTCGAGAAACAATGTTTTGTGAGGAATGTGTTTCGTGCGCTAAGGAAATGAATCCCAGTTTACAGTATTGGGTAATACGCAACTAAATAGACAGTTTGGTGTGGTTCGGCCCAGACGAACCTATGAATAGTGCTCGTTATTGCGCCATGATTACGGAATAATAAATTGAAGCTCGAACTCGACGACATTTAGTTCCGAGAAGTCCGCGCTATTTGCCAATGTACTTAGTGAAAAGTCATTTTGGCGAGCAATTAATTTCACGGCAAGGATCGTAGAATTGGCTGTCTAGATCTTGTGATACCTCTAGACTCTTTTCTTTGGGGCTACGCAAAGTCCAATGTCTATATGAAGCTAGATTTGAGACATTGAAAGCCAACATTACTCGTGTCATTCGCCAAATACCATTCGATATTCTCGAACGCGTCATCTAAAATTGGACTTTGAGAAAGGACAATCGTAGTTGTGGCCATCATTTGAAAGAAGTAATGATTAAAAAATAAATGGCAAGAAATGTTCTTTCGAATGATAATAAAGTTTCCATACGATTAAATTGAATTTTTTGATTTAGTTACGCACATGTACGGATAAAATTACGCACATGTTATTTGATGCTCCCTATTTCTAGCATAACTGCCGGTGTGACTTTTGCACTTCAACATTTTTTCCAGTATACCCCAAAATTTTTCGATACATCGAAAACCTGTGGACTCTTTGAGATAACATTGATTTGATTAATCTCGTGCAAATTTCTTGCTACTGTTAGAATTAGAGTGGTGTGAACGAGCTTATATGGCCAAAACTTTACTGCTGAATTCGTGTTGAAGAATTAGCGGCAAAATACGTCGTTATAAAAAATGTGACAAAAACTTGGCTCCGCAACTGTAAATTGCTGGCCAAATCATACAATTTTTTGCAAATGTATGTAACTATGAAGTGTTTCAAAATCAATTTCTTGTACGTTTCGTCATCCATCAAAACAACACTCAAACACTCATAGTTTCATAGCCTTCCTGAACTCGAATTCGTTTTACTATGGAGTGGAGTGTGTTATGGCACGGTCTTAGTTAAATTTCCCCGGTTTATTTTTAATGAAGGTTATAACCTTTTTGTTAGAATTTCTATCGTTGTTCAGCACCAATTTTTAATACGTCGATGGTCGAGTAAGCAGAGTCAATGCTCTTGAAATCGTGGACTCGAGTTCAAGACTCGTCAGCGCCAATACTTTTTGAATTTAATTTCTGCAGTAAAAGTGGCTCAACCCAGCTTCTGTTGAAATCTACATTCAATTTCTGCAGTAGTAAGAACCATTTCTTGTGTATGACCGTAATGAAAATAAACGGTAATGGTCAAATAAACAAACTCCATTCCTGTTGTTAAAATTTTCAATTTAGTATAGCACCAATTTTATATACGCCGGTGATCTAGTAAGCAAAGTCGTTGCATTTGTAATTGTGAACTTGAGTTCGAGCCTCGGTTTGGCATTAAACAATTTTTAATTCAATTTATTTAATTTCTCCCTTCAATTGGCAAATATACAGGATGAGTATAGCGGCGAATCTATATATGGAAATGGTGAGGTGGTAAAGCAAGCGGTGTCATGGGATTTGTAATCGTGGATGTTGTGCAGTGTTCGAACCTAGATTAAGGGTAAAAAAAATTTAGCGGGACATCCACATTCTCATTAAATAATAAAAGAATCGCTTTTTGATTTAAAAATATCCAATTTTCCAATTAAATTAAAAATATATATTGAGGCTTGAACTATAGTCATTATTACAGTCACAGCTTCTTTTACCATCGAGCCCCCGCCATACATATAAATAGTGATATTTCTATCGTTTATAGCTGCCGCCATTTGAATAAAAAAATTGAAAATTTTACCAACCGCAATGGACTCTGCTTATTTGACCATCGCCGTACAATTTCATTACCGCTCTATATAGCCATACCCATCTTTTATACTTGCCAGTTTTACATGGAGAATATTGAAGTTTTGAACAGAAGCTGAGTTGGATTTGAGTAATTTTATTTCACCATCACCAATTTGACAGGAGAAAGTAAATCAATAAATGTTTGGCTCGATCGAGAATCGAACTTATATCAATAAATCCAAAGTCACTGACTTTACTTACTGGACCACCACAGCATAAATATTTCAAAAACATACAAATCTTTTATATCTGTCATTTGAATAGAAAATATTGAAAATTTATTTAACAGAAGCTGTGTGTTGAACCAATTTGAATACAGAAGAAATTAAATTAAAATAATACCGTCGCTAATTAGACTCGAAACTAGGTCCACGAATCCAAAGTCAACCACTCTATTTCCTCGCCCACCACCGTCTATATATTTGATGTTATGCAAATCTTTTATACTTTACAATTGGATTGAGAAACTTGGGAAATTGTTTAACAGAAGCTGAGTTGAACCAAAAATGTCCCAATATTAATATCGTTTGAAACTTAACTGAACTGCATAGTGCCAGGTGCAACATTTAATGCGATGGCATTCCAAGCAGTGTATTTCGAAGATGTTAAAAATCTGACAAGCTATTCCTCCTTATGTTCTTAAAAATTATAAAACTTCCGTTCCAGTCAGTGATGCTTCATGCGATGCTTTTCTAGGCGGGCCACAATATTGACAACTGACCAAGTTTACATACAAGTTTTAAGTTTAAGTCAGTACATGAATAACGTCCAACGAAATAGCTGAGTTTAAGTCTCGATTGAAACTAAAAACAAATTTAATTTAATTTCTTACAAATTAATTCAATTCATATTCTGTTAAATTTTCATTTTTCTCTATCCAAATGAGCAAAGTCCAGAAAGTCTTTTGGTTATAAAAAAATCGATCAGGTCAGATATTTTTCCTGGGTCAGTTGGCCAATGTGTTGGTTTTCCAGTTGAAATGGATTCACATCCATTTTCTTTAATGGCAATCAGTAATTCTTTTCCTTTAGTAGTAGTTAATCTAGAACCCCAGTCAATGTTATTCGCATTGAAGTCACCACCTATTATGAACCTTTTTCCCAGACGCTTGAAGAACTCTGAGTATTGTTTGTTTTTAATAGAATGTCTTGGCGGACAGTTCAATCCGGCCACAATAATAATTTAGCTTTTTAATAATTCGTAGCACTTATGGCCTTCCTGAACTCGAATTCGTTTAACCGTGGAGTGGGGTGTCTTAAATTTTATGGCACGGTCATAGTTACAGTTCCCCGGATTATTTGTAAAAGAAGTTGTAAAAAAAAAATCGATTTCAAATTTTAGTCGACCTTGCCAAGCTCTTACATAGTAAAACACACGAAAAATTGTGTAACACTGATGGAAAACTACTTTTCGTGTGTTTTACTATGGGGGTGCTTTATATGTTGGACTAAAATTTAATAAAATCGTTCATGCTGCATATCTTACTTTAAAATGTTGAGAGTAAAAATATTTAACAAAATAAAATTTTAAATTCGTAAATTTATGTATAAATATTGTATACATTTTGATGGATTATATGAATATTTTTAGGAGAAATTATTTGCAAAAATATATATTTTTTGTGCTTATGTTACATCCATATAATACATGTAGATATGTACTTGTTGTACATATGTATGTATATACATGATAAAAGCATTCCATTCAAAAAGGATATGTGTATATACATATATAGACGATGAGTATACATATATGCTTTAAAAACATTGGGAATACCAAAAAATGCAAATTAAGCATAAATTGAAATATTGCAATTCAATATCTCCCTCACATGGTCTACATATATGTATGTATACGAATATTCTATATACTGTATACAGCTAGAAGATGATAATTTTAATTTTAGAGACTATTAAAACCAATAAATGTATATTTTATTTTTTTACAACATTTTATATTTTATTGTTGTTGTTATTTTTGTTGTCTAAATAAAATATTCAACCCTTTAATTAAATGGTTACAATTACATCACATTTTACTGTGCATATTTTTTGTGTTTTTGTTTTGGCTGATGTGATGTGTGTTAGGAGAAGATAATTAGAATGTTAATTGGGGACTATATGTTATATGTGTACATCTATACATATACATATAACGAGAGTACAATTGTATAATTTTTGAGGAGAAGCGGCAACAACAATAAAAAAACATATGAATTTTAAGGGTTGATTCGGAAAATTATTTATCGTAATCAACAACAACAACAAAAATAATTTAATCCAATAAAATTGTAAAAGATTAAAATGAAAATTAAAAATTTATCTCAAATACACGCTATATGAATGTACTCTATCTAACTTATATATCTACATACATATGGACATGTATCCAATATGTACACGATACGATGAGGTGATGTAATGAAGTAATGGTTTTAAATTTTTGATTGATTTAATTGAAATATTAGATGTGTGACGGGGATTTAGATTAGAGATATTCGATTTCTATATATGTACCAACATACATACTTCGGTATTTTGTGGTATAATTGGAAAATTTTAAATATGGGGTTATATAATGTGAACCAGATAAAATTCATGACCACCGGTAATTATTTGACAAACTAGAAATTGCAAAGTTTAAACCATATTCTATAATGATTGACGTATAAACTAAAATGGATTCATTTTCAAGTGTATCGCAGGGCACAAGTGAATAGTAGTTATATCACGGTTAGATATATACGAATAGGTTAGGTTGAGGGGCTGCTACGGCACAGTTAGACCGATGACGGTCCATTGTGATACCACTGGATTTTACTTCCCCCCACTGTGAGTATCCCCACTGTCGTTTTTAATTCACGTCTTCGTAGGGAGATCAGTGTCTTTGAGCGTTTCAAGTCCAGCTTCTGCCAGACTTCTCAGACGCTCATAAGCATGCAAACCGTTCTTTGCATCTTCTCGATCCCCTTCCTGTAGGTTACTTTATCAAAAGCCGGCACCATACGCTCATGCTCATCCCATACATAAGTATAGGTCTTACTACGGCAGTGAATAGCCAATGTACTTTCAGGCCCCATCTCTTTCCGATAGCGTTTCTGCACGAGTACTTGGCTATATTAGCCTTGTTTACTATTTCCAAGATGTTAGGCTACCAACTAAGCTTACTGTCCAAGATTACGCCTAGAAATCTTGCCTTATCAGTAAAGCTAGTCCCATGCCATTTAAGATAGGTTGATCGACTACCGCGGTTTTAAATTTCCTAGTAAAGAGTACCAGTTCAGTTTTGGACGACCTGATTGCCAGTGCACATCTGATGTTCCGCCTCGTAATGATTATAGGAGGGCATTTTGGATTACCTCCTTCACCGTGTTTAAATATTTACCATAGACAGCTATCGCTACGTCATCTGCATAAGTAATCACTCCGATTCCTTCTCTCTCCAGCTCTAACAGCAACCCATTGGTTGCTATGTTCCAGAGCAGAAGAGGCATTTCCTTGCGGGGTTCCCTTAGCCACCCTCCTCCTAATGGTGGATTCACCTAGCTGCGAGTTAACCATCCTGCTCCCCAGCATATGATTGATTAACCCACTTACATGGTAGTCCACCCCAAGGAGCGATAATCCCTCCAGAATTGCCTCCGTCTTGACATTGTTAAAGGCGCTTTCATGAGACGCCACCATACAAAACTCTTGCGAGAATATTGATTTCTCAATTGTACTTACCACGGCGTACCAGGGTAGAGCTGTGTCCACAGATTTTCCTTTACAATAAGCATGCTGAGACTGTAGGCTTTATTTTTGATCGTATATAGACATCTATCAGCCCATCCAAGGTTTTCAACAGAGAGGATGTTGTTGGTTGATCGGTAGTGTACATTAAATACAGTACGCTGCCTTGCGGAACTCCTGTGTTTATGTCACATAGTGCATTAATGGCTGAATTGTGTTTAACCTGGTATTTTTTCTTTAACAAGTAGCTTTCATGGACTGCATGCAATTTTTTTGGCAAACGAGTTTTAATTTTATAAATAAGGCCCTTATGCCATACATTGTCGAAAGCTTGCGCAATGTCTAGGAAAACTGCCGAACAATATTTCTTTGCTTCTAATTTAAATTTAACTGTGTTAACAACTCTGTGCACCTGCTCTATAGTACCATGTTGGTCTCGAAACCCAAATTGGTCCTTCAGATAATATTGGTTTTAATTTTTGTAATACCATTTTTTCAAAAAGTTTAGAAATCATCGGAAGTGTACTTATTGGCCTGTATGATGCGACTTGTGTTTCGTCTTTGCCAGGCTTTGGAATCATTGTAATTAGCGATATTTTGCATTTTTTAGGGAAATGCCCACATCTCATAAATTTTTGCTGCTGCCATAGCCGGCGTATTGTCCATTTTTCTTGGATTAACTGCAGTATATTTGGTGAAGGCTTGTTAACTTTTTCAGAGTTGTTAATATCAGGGGTGGCCTCTTTTGCTGCTATTTCCAATATATATGTTAATTGATTCGCCGCCACATCAATATCTTCCGGGTTGTAATTTATTTGTTAGACGTTGAGGTGGTTCTGCTTAAGTACTGTGATTTGTCAAGTTGGTCGAGTTATGTTAGGTAACGGAAACACCTCACCAATGGTAACATCATTCTAACTCCTGAAATCAATAACGCCACGCCAATTCTGTTCTGTTCCATTGGCTGATTTTTTTTGAACTACCAATAAAGGAAATTTCATGGACTAGAACATGCTTTTATTATTTCATCTTTGTGCATTTGTTCAATTTGCAAGATAACTCAGGTTTTAAAGCTTCAGGTAAACGATAAGGTTTCTGATATATTGCAGGAGTATTCGGCATAACGTTAAGTTTATGTTGGATTCGGTTCGTATAAGTCAGTTCGTCTCCCTTAAAATGAAATATGTCATTAAAATTTGAGCATAGTTCTATAATTTAATGTTTTCTTCAGAATTTAATTGTGAAAGTTTTAACTGTGCTTCAAGTAGTTGTAGACGATTTACTACGGTATTACCATCATCCTGAATTTGGAAGACTTCATAATTTGTTAAATTTTCTGGACTAATGGTTAATTCTTGAAGTTCTACTAATTCATCATTTGTGTTAAGTAATCAAATTGTTACCGACATATACGCACGAAGAGATTTCTTTAGAGTGATAATAATAATCACGATCTGATGTATTACTTATGGCGATACTAACAATTTTTTCACAACGGAGGAGGTATTTTTATCTTCGAATTTAGTTGTATCTTAAAAGTCAATTCACGATAAGGGATTTCAAGGGTTTTGGAGGGGAAATTAATGGTACAGCTATTTCCTATTAAGAAGTCTTGACCAATAATACCATCGAATGGAAATGAAAAATTAGAACCTATTATTTGAAAGGAATGACGCATGATTGATTGGGTATCTATCTAATTGAATGTTACAACTACATTGAGCTAGGGTTTGAATTGGTTGAGAACTGATACCACTAGGGTAGCATTTAAAATTTGGAAAACAAAATGCATCATTTTTTAAACAATCAACTTTTATGGGGGAAATTTCAGCACCCGTATCGACCATAAATGTATAGATTCAGTGTTAGAAATATCTAGTCTAAGCGAAATAAAACTATGAAAGAATAGAATATTCAGTTAGATATTTCGGAATTGACTGTATTCGGTTCGGTAATATTATTCATGCTAGAAAATTCATGATTTTTATTGTTTGAACACATTATTTCTTTAGTTCCTGAAAAATTATTGAAACTGTTTTAAAAGCTCCAATTTGATAGTTGACGAGCTCCACTGGGCTCCCGCAATATTCTAGAGCGTCAGTTTAGAGCGGAAGCTCCACTTTCGACAGCACCGTTTAAGACACACCACTTTTGTGTTTGAAGCACTATAACTTTATTTAAATGTTGTTTATATAAACAATAATTAACAAAAATATCTCGTTCGACTTGACTCATTTTTATTTTAAAACTTTTAGCTTGTATTACAGAAAAAAAAAATGTTGTATTATAATTTGACTTTAAACGTCATTTTGTGAACAAAAATTTTTAACACATGTAACCCCCAACCGAAAATTTCGTTCGCTCACAATTTCAAGTCACGACTCAGTCGGTCGTGTTTCGATTCAACATGTAACCTCAGTAATAGAAACAATACATACATGAATAGTACGAAAAACGGCCCAATTGTAAATTAAAATTTATCCATGTGTTGCTATAGCAACGATGATTTTTTGTTTTTTTAATAACGGATGTTTTTCAAGAAACGTTTTAAAAAAAAACAAAGGTATAATTTAGTACTATTTATAACGTTCACAGAAGAAGACCGCTTGATTTTAATTTTAAAAATTTTCAAGTGCAACTGGTTTATCCGTGTACTATAATTTATAAAACTCAACAATGTGTTCGGTATTTAAGATTATAAAATACGTAGAAGAAATGTATAACAGTCGACGAACCTTCCATTAATCTGTTCTCGTTAGCCAAGCTTGTAAGTAAATATTTTCGTATGGCTAATATGCAGGTTTTGAAGGTTTTTGGTTTATACAATATTTTGCAAACTAGATGATCTGTAAAAATTAATGCTTTTAAACTATTACCATTTTGTAATATGTACATATTCATATAAATATATCATATGTATGTACACATACATATGTAACATATTATATGTAGTTTGTTAAGAATAAAGCCCCCTTCATACATATATATTTTAGATGATTGATTTTTTTTTTTAGGTAGGGTATGTTTATATCTGTAGCAAGTACACTATATATTATAATCATTTGCTGCCGAGAATGAGGTTTTTAATCAAAAACTATATTTTTATTACTTACGGATTAAA
Organism: Tipula unca; assembly: GCA_951394425.1. Classification (NCBI taxonomy): domain Eukaryota; kingdom Metazoa; phylum Arthropoda; class Insecta; order Diptera; family Tipulidae; genus Tipula; species Tipula unca. The sequence continues at coordinate 214,281,047 of OX596380.1, forward strand.
AAGAACATAAAAAAATTTATGGATGTAGTGTATGTATATTATTAAAATGAGCGAGGGTGTGATAATCTCGAAATTATTTTGGTTACATATATATGTATATAAAACAATACACATCTACAAAATATGTAATTTTCGCATTCATAGTGTGAATTTTCTTTCATTTTTATTTTAATCTTTTTCCATATCTGTATACATATACATATGTATAAACATATCGCACATATATTCGAAAAGTGACACAACTCAAGGAGTTATTCGCATAATGTATTATCGTTTCTCATCTACCTAACTCTCTCAATAAGCATATTAACTTATCTTTCCAATTTTTTTCACACGCTTCATAAATGTCACTTTTCAAGGTAAAAATACATTTCAACACCTGCATCAAAACCGATATATTTTCAGTTGTAATTAAAACTTCACGGAGAACGTTTGTCTTAACTAGAGTACAAAACCGTGCTATTTTGAGTTTTGTCGTTTATATAAATCAATGACTTAGTGAATTTAGTAATATTTTGAATTAAGTCATTTTAGTCGATTAAAGTGTAATTTAAAATCCGTATTATTTTGAGTTGTGACACTTTTCATGTCAAAAGCAGTTTTCGTAATTTGTGCCTCAGTGAGTTTAGAATGATTATATTTTCTTAATTGAGTCGTTCTAGACCATTAAAGTGATCATATAAACATTATTGGTTTCAATTTCAACCAGTTTGATTGTTTTGCTTGTATTTTACTCATAATTCGAGTTATATCACTTTAGATGAAATAATTTGAAACATTTATTTTCAGTTTTAAAATCAGTACAGTAATGGACTTTTTGAGCCGCGCAAGCATTATGGTGCAAATAGCAACTTCGACATTAAGAAATTCCACGAATTCGACAACAATAAACAACGCTGCAGTAAATGCACATACAAATAATCTGACGGTAAGCACGGATTCGATACCAAATGATGAAGTTCACCTTCAACCACAATCCGGTTTAACTCTATCGCATACCGGTACTGTTTATACGAAACAGCTTAACTCTGAGGACCAAGATGCGCTTGACTAAAGCAAAAGAAAAAACATACTGCTTATCACCCGTATTTAGTAGTAGTGAAAGCGACGCTGACGATTCGGACGAAGATCCAAACTTTAATGATAATTTATCCAGCACAAGTGAGTCTTCCGACAGTTTAGATCAACTAAATATTCCCGATGAAGTGCAAATCGAAGGTGAAATTATACGAATTTCGAAAAAAAGGAAGAAAACTGCAACGAAAACCAGAAAATTGGGTGGATTAAAAACCAAATTACTCAGGAATTGTGCATCCAAGTTGTGGAGCTAAATGCAGATTAGGTTGTAGTAGTAAAATATATGCCAGCGGGAAAAAATATTTACAAGTAATTGGAACTTAGCTGACTGACACAACCACAGAGAATACATCTTAAAGAACACTGAACAAATAAAACCCAAATACCGATACTCAACCACACCGGACTTCAGAAATTTGAATTCAGCATTTTATTTCCAGGTAGACGAAACACGCATTAAAGTATGCAGTATCGATGTATCGATTTATAAGGACGACATTGTAGAAGAATAGCGATACCGGAATCCTTCAGGACGAGATGAGAGGTAAACATGGGAAACAACCTACCGTTGACCCCGAAATTAAAGAAAGTATCAGAATTTTCATTAATAATATTCCACGGATCGAATCGCACTACTTAAGGGCACAAACTACGAGCGAGTTTATCGATTGTTCTAAGAGTATTGTGGATCATTACCGAGACTATAAAGACCACCGTGTGAACCAGAATCTTAAATTTGCACAATGTTAGTATGTTCACGTACCGAAGAAGGATCAGTGTGAACTTTGTGAATCCTTTAAAAATGCTGTTAGTTATGAATCTCACCAAAAAAAAAAAGAATTGTCTCGCAAGGAAAAGGAAAACGACAAGACAACCCTAAATGGTAAACACGTTACTGTATATGATTTACAAGCAGTAATGCCATTACCTAGAGGACAAATTTCATCATTTTATTATAAAAGTAAAATGAATTGTTACAATTTCACCATAAGCGATTTGAATTACAAAAATGTGGAATGCTATTTTTGGGACGAAACAGAAGGGAAACGAGGTGCAATGGAGATCGGAAGTTGTGTGCTTAAGTACATCTGAAGATGTTAACAATTCAGAACTAGATATTGTTTTTTATTCAGACAATTGTTGCGGGCAACAAAAGAATAAATATTTACTATCGGCCTACTCATATGCCGTAAAAAAATACGCTATTCGGAGCATAACCGATAAATTCCTCATACGTGGGCACTCCCAAAATGAGGGCGATAATGTTCATAGCGTTATAGAGAAGCAGATTAAGAGACATCTTAATTCTTGTCCCATCTACGTACCACAGCAGTACGCAACTTTAATACCGTGACATGAAATAAATTATGAAGATACCGTGTACATGAAATAAATTATGAAGATTTTTATGATTTAAAAACCCTTCAAGAAGAATGGGGGAATAATTTCATTATTAACATTGATAGGACACAGGTCAAGTGGAATGGCATCAAGATATTACGCGTTGAGAAGGAGGAACCCCTTGCATTTTTCTACAAAACCTCATATGAAGATACAATATACAAGAAGGTTAACGTGCGCACTGCTAGGAAGAGAAAATATTCAGGTGCGACAATTTTCTCAGTAATCCTGCCTACTTAGCAAAAATTCCATTGCCAGTCAATAAAAACAAAGACATACAAGATCTTATTGATAAAAACATTATTCCGAAAATTAATTTTGATTCGTTTTTTAAAAAAACTGTTATTGAGTAAGAAGTTTGATCATTTAAGCTTTAAAGAGGAAGACTTTTATTTTTTTATTTGTGATACTGTTGGATTAATGATACTTTTGGAATTTGTAAATTCATGTTTTTATTTTAATTGAATTTATAAATAAATATTTTTGTTTTTTTATTATTTAGAAAAAAAACTTAATTTTTTTACTAACGATTTATTTTATTGATTTAATCTCTGTTGCAACTCCAAATTTTTATTAATTACTGACATCAACAAAATATCTATAATGTCACATCAGAAAACATTTTAATGAAATTCAAATTAAAAGTGACACAACACAAAATAATGCAGCGGTATGTTACTGAGACAAACATCAATACCTCATCAACTCAAAAATGACAAATTTCAAGTGTTAAGAACCAAAAACCGTCAAAAATGTACGAATTCTAGCTAATTACTAATAAATTTCTGTTTAGACCGCAAAATCATTTTTTCGCTTCTCCTGAAAAATGTAGTTTTTTTAGTTGTGTCACTTTTCGAATACGTGTGCGATATGTACTCGTATATCGTCATCTGTGTGAAACAGCAAAAATCTTTTCAATTTATGCTGTTGATAGTAAAAATGTATAGTATGTATATAGTAAATATGTAATCATATTCATATCTAACACCTGATACAAATCAATGAAATTCCATTAAAAAGAAGACAACATTTTTTATGTCAGTGATTTTTTAGGCAAATGGAATATGAAAATATAGGACCCAACACACATGTGCTGTGTATTAACTATTATATACATATATGTATGTAGGTATAGATATATATGGGTCATCTGAAAATGTGATATAAAATTCAATGTACATATACATAAAATATATTACATCGAAAATATATGTATAGGAATTTAATAAAAAGCGGAAGTCTATAATATAGCAATGAGATTTAGTCTAAAAATAACAAAATCGCTATAAATTATATTATCTGGGTATGGGAAATTGAAATTAATAAGAAATCAAAACTTTTTTTTTCCGTTTTTATTATTTTTTTTTTTTTTGTTGCTAACTTCCGCGTAAACAAAAATTTATGTATACAATTTTTAAAGTTTCAATCCATCAATTAACGCGCCTGAAAAAATAAATATTGTGCTCACTCCATCAGCGCAAAGTTCTTTACGTATAATAAAATTCTGATGGAGATAAACCAATTAGAGGATAGGAAATTTGTTTGATTGTGAATATGGCAATAGTTGTGGTGTAATAATATAGTTTCGCATATAGTGGCAAACTGTCATGCGACTCATTGGATTCTACAAATTATGTATTTAGGTCAATACTTTTAAATAATATATCGCAAGTATTTAATTCGGATAGTTCAGTAAAATGGAATAAACCTCAAAATACCCGAAATATTTATGTTAAAGTTCGTAATGGTTAGTATAGACACTGTATATAATATATCACAGCTAACTAGTGTTACATAAACTATTATTCCATTATTTTTTATTCTAAAAATTTAAAATTGAATTAAATATTATCAATAATTCACCGATAAAGCATAAAAATGAGAAAGAGGAAATGCGAGAGAGAGAGAGAGAGAGAGTACTTTTATTTTACACTATAACCTCCACTATAGTTTTCCTCTCTCGCTATAATATAGTAAACCAATTTCATGGCAAAACGAGCGAACGAACAAAAAGCATGGACAAAAAAAGGAAAATGTTGCCTTTTAAAATAGAAAATTGTTAAAAATAACCAGATTATAGATTTTTTTTGTTCAAAATGGATAAAATAAATCACTAAATTTATTTAAATGCAATTTTTTTTGTTGCTATTTTCTCTGTTTACTATAGTTAGTTTTTCCTATTTTCTAAATGAGTTATATACCAGACAAGGTCCATCGCTTTATAAATTTTCATTTTAGTTTTGTGTTGGTGTGTGAGTGTACACATGTATGTATGTATGAATGACAAAAACCAAGTATATAGAGAATGAAAAAGCAGGGATATTTTTCTAGTATATTATTCCAACTGTAATATCTAGGACAAAATATGTTGTTGGCTGGAAAAACAATTTTTCTTTTTTCTGCTTCTGCTTTTTTCGTTTTGATTTTTTATTTCTCTCTATAGAGCTGTGTTCTTCCTCGTCGGCCTCGGTATTGTATATAACGTATTGAACGTTGATGGTGCACAAGAATTGCAGAGTCGGCGCAAAAATAACTTTTAAAACTATATACACAAAAAAAAAAATTTCATTTTATTTAATGAGAATACGAAACAAAAGAAAACCAAAAGAAAATTGTATATAGTAAAAATAAAATAGAATCAAGTAAGAGGTTATCGAAAAAAATGCAACGAGAAAATATAAGTAAGCTAACTATATGTATGTATAATGTGCAGCTAATTGCTAAGTAGCCAAAACAACATATAGTTTTCCAGCATGATCATTAACTTCGTTCATTTTATCTTGCGAGATCTTTGGAACTAATAGCGAAATAATTCAACGGATACAACACACTTTACAACAGGAGATTCTGCTCTGATAATCTGCTCTGCATATCTTAACGTTATCATATAAGAAAATAAAGATTTGTACTGCTCTCAATGTTTCACTGAAAAAGAAATATATTATTATTTTTATTTAAATAGTTGATCTAATACAAAAATTCAATATTTTGCACAACAATAATAATCTGATCAACATTTTAATTTTTTTTAGACACCTTTATTGGTATGGCCACTACAATCTTAAACATTATAAATTCGTTTAATTCATTAGTAAGGGGTTGACATTAGTACTTATGAGATAAGCTTAAACTTGTGTGGGTTTGCTGCACCAGTGTCCAGTTCCCTTGAGGTATGATACTCATTCGGGTAGTTCATGTTTTTTTTTTATTTTATTTGTGGTGGGGGGGGGGGGGGGGGTAATCTTCATAAGACTTACATGTGGACCTAATCCATAAACATGTAAGAGACCGACTAAACCCTAACCCCTAAATTCTTTAAACTATAGTTGTCTCGTGGAACTATACTGCTATGTATTACTTCACGAGAACAGGCTCAGCCTTAGCTGCCATCTAACTTTGTTGTCTTTGTCTATATTTTTTTTAGACTCCTCAGTTTCTTCATACTCCTTGAACTCATTTTACACACCACCTCCCAAATTACTTCGGACTGCAGCATACAATCAACAACTGTTAACGGTGATAAATCATTTCCCACAGCCCTATATAGTTCCAATCTTTCTTCCTCGAAGCGCGGGTAGTCAAAAAATACAAGCTCTACGTTTTCCAGTTTTCCTTCGCACATTGGGCAATAAGGGAAATCAGCTTGCTTAAACTTATAATGTAGATAAGCGAGAAAACAACCATGACCCGTCAGAAACTGGCATAAATAGAAGTCAATCTCTCCATGTTTTCTATCTAGCCAATTAACTACCGAAGGGACTAACCGATTCGTCCACCGACCTTTTCCCGAACTGTCCCAACGCTGCTGCCACATGTTGACGGTCTCTCTACGAGCCACAATACGATTTCCTCTCTTACCCCCATTTGCACGGCGAGAATACAATCTTTCACGCTCCTTAGTCAATAAGTCAATTGGAGGCATACCAGCCAATGGACAGACGGTTTCATCTGATACCGTTCTAAATGCACTAACAACCCTCAAAGCGCTTAACCTATAAACAGATGCCACCGGTTGTTTGTAAGTACTTCTCGATATAGCACTGGCCCAGATTGGTGCGCCATACATCAAAATAGATGCGGCTCTGGCGACCGCCCTTCGTTTGGCGTAATACGCATTAAAGCCCCATTCACTTTTCCAGCTTTCTCCCCAACGGTATCCAAATGCGATTTAAAGGACATTCTAGCATCAATTATTACTCCCAGATGATTAATAGAATGTTTTGACTGTATCAGTTGACCACCGTGAATCACTTCCACCGTCATGAATTTCAACTTGCACTGCTTCTGTTTTGTGCTCCACCAATTGTAAACCCACAGATGATAACCAATCCTGAATTACTCTATCCTCAGTGGGACCTCTTTATTAATTAGCGCGTTTGGTACGCAATCCCAACGCGCCGAGTTAAATGCATTTTTCATATCTAATGTAACTACCGCACAATACTTTTTAGAACCTCCTTTCCATCTATCACCAGATATTGCCTCACGCACCGTAGCCACTACGAGTTTAATCACTTCAATAGTAGGGCGAGCTTTACGGAACCCATGTGAGTTCTCCGCCATTCCCCTTTGTTTTTAATAGCTTCATGTAGTCTCTCACATATGATTCTCTCAAATAATTTACCTACAGTATCTAGCAAGCAGATTGGTCGGTATGAAGATGGATCATCTCGCGCCTTCTTCGCTTTAGACAATAGTACCAACCGCTGTAATTTCCATTGCTCTGGGAATACTCCTTCCTCTATGCATGAGATGAATAAATTTACAAACAATTCTGGGTATAAGCGGGGACCGCTAATGTAATTGCAATATTGGGAATTTTATCCAGGCCCCGGAGCCTTGTTATTCTTCAATTTGCTACATGCTTTAAGCACCTCTTCCGTTGTAATTAATGGGAATATTTCACCGCCGCCTTTTGTTTCGACATTAACCGTGCAATATGGTTGTTGTGGAAACAGTGATGTGACGATATTTTCCAACGCTCGTGGGAACGATGGGCATGGTACATATGCAACCTTAACCTTTTTCATTACCATTTTATAAGGTCTACCCCAGGGGTCCCGATCAACTTCTTCGCACAATTCTTGAAAACATCTTTGTTTGCTTACTTTAATTGCGCACACTTGAGTAGAGAGCGGGCGACACAGTACTGTTTCCGTAGGTCGTACCTAGTTTCCAATCTTGCACGTTGGTATAAACGTCTAGCTCGAAGGCGTTCTCTACGAAGCTGGGCTATATCCTCGGTCCACCAAAACGCCTCTTTTTTCCGATTATCCTTCCCTTTCGTGGAATTGCTTCATCACAAGCTCTTGTGATATGGTTTGATTCACTTTGCTATTCGCAGTGCCGGACAAAGTAATGTCCTCCAGCATATAGACAAATAATTTTTCATCAAAAATCGTTTGCTTCCACTCAATAATCGTTTCTGTCGCTTCTGAACGAACCTTTCCTGGCCTTCCATCTTTTATTTCACAGATAATAGCCTGGTGATCACTATGTGTATATTGCTCACTAACTTTCCAACTCACTATTCTATTTAAAAGACCCTCGCTAATCCATGTAGGATCAACTACGCGAACTAGCGCCACCCCTACGGAAAGTGAATATACTACCAACATTCAACATCGCCACTGGTAGTAGAGAAAATACTTCCAGTAGCGTTTTACCTCTAACATTAGTCTCTCGGCTGCCCCACTCCGGTTTGTTCATGTGGTTTGGTTCGTTTGAATAGCCTTAATTCGTTTGTACTATATCCAGTAGTTGTACGGCTTCAACGTTGGTGTTGATGAAAAGCCTCTTTTAACCTCTTTTTATATTACCGACAAAATATGGTAACCAAGCTATTATTTAAGAAATTTGCCATTTTTCTCATAATTTCGGGTCTTTTTCTGCAAAATAGGCTAAAATAAGGAACAACTTGATTAAATCGAGGTAATATTAAGGTAAAGTGCCATTTCTCTACATAATTTAGCCATTTTACTTGAGATTACAACAATATGTGTTGTTAGCAAAACGTTAGCAAAAACGGTTTGTTCATGTGGTTTGGTTCGTTTGAATAGCCTTAATTCGTTTGTACTATATCCAGTAGTTGTACGGCTTCAACGTTGGTGTTGATGAAAAGCCTCTTTTAACCTCTTTTTATATTACCGACAAAATATGGTAACCAAGCTATTATTTAAGAAATTTGCCATTTTTTCTCATAATTTCGGGTCTTTTTCTGCAAAATAGGCTAAAATAAGGAACAACTTGATTAAATCGAGGTAATATTAAGGTAAAGTGCCATTTCTCTACATAATTTAGCCATTTTACTTGAGATTACAACAATATGTGTTGTTAGCAAAACCTTTTATATATATATATATATATATATATATATATATATATATATATATATATATATATATATATATATATATATATATATATATATATATATATATATATATATATATATATATATATATATATATATATATATGTGCGAGTCATTGAACTCATTGACCTCCGTAAATGAAATTCTTTGTTTGATGTTCCAATTCCTCATTACTTTTGATACTCACTTTTAATTCAACTAGCTCTTCGAAATTCCAATCCGTAAATTTGTTAGTAAGGTTTCGATTTTTTGTTTGTTCATTACTATAGCGCTTACTGACAACAGTATAGGAATGTGATCATATGTTAAGTCATTAATCCCTTCGGCTCTAGTTTAATTGGATGAAATACCCTTTATGATAAAGAAATTAAGTAAATCTGGTATTATCCCCCTTGGAGACAGATATTTACATTTGTTTTCATGAATGGCATTGAACAGAACATTTCCTTTTCCAGGAGTAATTAGCCTGGAACCCCAAGCTGTATGTTTTATATTGTAATCTCCTCCAATGATAAATCTTGGACCGAGTTTATTGAAGACGTTATTACATTTAAATTGTAACTTCGTTGGTGTATGCCGTGGAGGACATTATATTGGATTGAGATAACCGTTGCTTGCATGTAACTTTCCCGAATATCCTCTTGTTGATTATGCTTGATATTATTTTTAATTAGTATAGCTGAACCACCTCTAGCTCTTTCACTAGGATGGGTTGTCCAGTAGGGATTGAATCCCTGTATTCTAATAAAACTTATGTTGGAGAAGTACGTTTCTGAAATCAGCGCAATATCTATATTGTTTGTATGGATAAATATTTCCAGTTCCTGGGCATTGGCGTTCCAAGTTACAATGCGTAGGAACTGCTGTGTCTTTTTGTTTTAAATTGATGTAAAACAATGGAACGTGTTTCCTGACTTTTACACCATCAATTGTGACCATTTTGAATAGGTTGGTAACACCTGCGACTTTATGTCCCATTTTTTCTAAGTCTGCTTTAATTTCATCATGACTAATGGATCATGGTAGGCCTCTGATAGGTGTGATATTCGATATTTTTTAATTGGTTGCTGAGTTCATTTTTTAATTCTTCCAATACTTTTTTGACATTTCTGTAGTCATTTTCATTTTGAACGGTAATTTTAATGTCGCTGTTTGCAAGCGCCTTAAAATTAGTTGGTTCACTAGTGGTTTTTATTATTTTTTGTCGAAAAAGTTCGAGGCAGTAGTATTTTTTTGTTTTTCTGTTCAGTGTTATTGTTAATTGTTCACATTTTGTATATTATGTTTTGGAGGCGTTTTTGTTTTTGTGCGCCTAAGTTTTTTGGTATTTCTGTTATCAGCACTGCCAACTTCGTTTTCCAGTTCTTCCCCATCTGTGCAATATCCCTCTTGACTCAGAGCATTGAATCTATTATTCTGTTGAAAAACTGGAAATTGCCGCAGCAACCATTTGGAGTTATTTGAATGATCATGTTGAATGGTTGATGGCTGGTTAAGGTTAGAAGACTGGTTTTTAACTCGTGCTGAATCGTCAGTTTCTCCATTATCCTCGCTGAGGTTTTTTTTCAGTGGTTTGCAAATATAAATTGACAATTTTACATTCTTCATTGAAGATCTGAGCGTCATAGAGCTCCTTTGGAATGAAAATTGTTCCTCGTTACTCGTTTGAGCGTTGATATCCTTTAGCTTATTCTGGATATCATTAGAATGTGTTAGCAATGTTTAGCCCCACTGGAATCCATGGGACCGACCTAGGGTATTACTTTCCTAGTTTGTTTTATCCATTGCGTATTGTTGTTTATAGTGTTATTACACTCGCCTCTATAAGTTCAGCCGTTGTGATACATTAGTCATGCAAAACAAATGTTGCCCAGGTGCTACCGCGGAGAGTTAAACTAGAGACAATTAATGGTTTCTATATAGTAGCAACACTGGAATTAAACCAATGGTTAATTGGCTATAAACGGTCAACGCCTACACTATTGAAACACACCGAACACTCGGATCAATATGAATTGAAATAAAATAAGAAATAAAGGAAATTACTTTCAATGTTCCACAATAGATGGTAGTAAAATTAAAAAAAAGAGTTTTGTAAGAGTAATAAAAAAAAATTTGGGGCCTTCCTTTAATTTGATTCTTAACGAAATGGCAGCTCAATTTAAAAAAAAACGCGCTTTTAATTTTGCTTGTGATTGTATTTACACGATTTTTTTACTAAGCTAAATAGCTTAAAAGCTGTTAATAGAATTATATTAATAGATTTCGGATACTTAGAATATTCTTCTATTAGTTACACTATACAAAAAACCTTATCTGGCATCCAGCATATTCAGTTTCAATAATAGCAGATCTTCTGTCATTTAAAAAAAAAATTATCATTTAAATTTCAACAACAAAATGCAATACACAAAAATTTATTGAGATTTGGTCGTTTTTTTATAGATTTTAATTTACCACAAGCCATCAACCGGTCCAGTTTTATGTCGATCAAATAAATCGAAAAAAATTTTATATTGGAATAAACCACAAAAAATAACTTATGTATGTGTATAGAATACTATAAAATAATGGATGGCACTATCAATTCGAAATGCAATGAAATTCACAGCAAAACCATATTTTATTGGTTTTTATTTATAGAATAAGACGAACAAAATCTATTCATTTTCACCCAATAAATTTATCTTCTTTAAAGTTAAATAAATAAAAATAAAAACACGTGGTTTTCTGCTATAACAATATAATTTTCATTTTTATTTATTCCTTAATAAATATTGAAAATTTATGTATTTAACGTTTTTCTTTTCTTCTTCATCTCCTTATAATTCAACTATAATTAATTTAAAACAATTAAAAAATCTAAAAAAAAAGGCAACAAAAACACTATAAAATAATTTATACCATTTACCTAAAACATAAATCTCGTTGTAATAAATTTTTTTTTTTTACTTTTCGGAAAAATGGGTAAAAATGGTAACAAAAATAGAAAATTTTTGTGTGATAATCTAACCCTTACCTTATAAACAACAACACCAAAAAGTATAATAATAATAAAAAAATATATGTATTTCAGAACGAAAATAAAAATATTTTCCTTGTAAGATTATAAAATATTAGATCCTAAACTCATTATATATAAAAAGAAACAAAAAAACAAAAAAAAAAAAATTATTATTATTATTAAAAATAATTAAAAAGAAAAGAAATGGAAATTAAAAGTAAATTTATAAGCATTAAAGTAACACAACATAATAATAACAACAACAACAAAAATGTGGAAAATGGAAAATCTAATATATTTTATTTTACTTATATTTTGGGAAATTTATTGTTAATATACTGTAAAGAAGAATTATACTGGTCGTTTGGCAGAGTGTGTGTGTATATACTGTAATAAAATAGGTTCATTCTTGTTATTTTATAGTCCAAGAGCTGAAGAGGGGTGATGAAAGAAGAAATATGCAACGAAACATTTTTTTTTTAAATCTTTAATTGCCATATCGTCTAGAACTCATGCTATCACATCTGCAAATTTGACAAATAATGCGGTTTCACCATACATATAGGCTGCAGAACTTCTAATTATGTTTCTAAAATATTTGTTGCGGTTTGAAATATTTTGGGAACGTTGCCAGATATATTGCAGATTCACTCGATTTAATTTTCTCAATAAATTTTGTGTTTTTTCTGCGTAGGTCGTTTCCGGTTTGGTGGAGAAAATTTGTTTGTCTTTTAATTGAATAATGGCAGGAACTGAAAACCAAACGATCATCTAAAAACAATACATTTATTCCTAAGTATGTAAGAAACAAAGTTTTGACAGTAAAGTTTTGTCACATTCAATTATACCATTAGAAATGAATGACGGGTATTACCAATGAAATAGAAGTTGATGGAAGACTCATATCCAACAAGAATACACTCTAAAAAGTTTTTATTGAAAATTACTGTAATTAATGTAGGTTGTTGCCAGTAATTATGGTAGTAAATTCGAATTGCAGTGGGACTTCAAAATATTTAAACTAAAATTGCGGAAAATACTCAATGCAAATTAAGCTTTTTAAATGATGATATATAGCATTAAAAATTTGTGGAACTCTATCATATCTGGAAATAACTTTAAAAAATATTTGAAAACCCGATTTTCCCTGCAAAAAAAAATCTAAAATAGTGTGACTTTCAACATAAAGTGTTGTTAAATAAATGTAATTCACAAATTATAGTTATGAAAAGTAGTCGAACATTAGGGAAATTTCACATTTTTAGTACGAATTTCAAATAAAAGATTGTAAATTAATGATAATATTAATTAATTTTATTTCAATATATTTCATGACATTCATAATATGTCCAATATAATGTAAAATATACATAACATAAAAAATAATAACGTAAATCCTAGAAAATTTGTCTAAACATTCAATCGTTTTATAGGTTTAAGCTTAAATTAAAGTGGAATAAATATCGGGTTCAATCGAGTTATGTGGGATTTTCAGACCACCTAACTCTGACACTGACTGCTTTTATGATTTTTTAGAAAATTTGCTTTGTGGCAATATGGCCACATCGGATTTCCTTATATAGTTGGTGATTTGAATATCCCCGTTAACAAGGACTCAAGTCAATTCTCTACATTTAGTTCTATGTTATTCAGCCATGGTATGATTATTACGAATACTTTTGCTACTCGACCTGCGAGTGGAAGTATTTTAGATCACGCTAGTTGCAGTTTCCATAACATTGACGGTGTCTTGAACTCAACAATTGAATCAAACATCAGTGATCATAGTTTTGTTTTCTCTAAATTCATATATATAAATCGAAATATGTAACTAGAAATTTAGAAAAAAAAATTATTAATTTTACTAAAGTTAATCGGCTTTTTGATGAATGTCTTAAATATACTTCATTTAATATTTAGAATCCAGATTCGACTTTACTAATGATCATTAAAAAATATAATGAACTGATTGATAAATACATATACCAAAACCAAACAGATTAAGGTGAAAATAAAAAATTGTAACGATTGCCCATGGATGAGTATATAGATCTTTGGAATCTAATCAAACAAAAAAATCGCATTCTTAAACGAATCAAGATCGGTTGGATCGCTGGGCTGACGACCCGCATCCGTAGAAAAAAATTAAGTGTTTATAAAGTCAACAAAAAGAAAAATGGATACCGCCAAAACAAGTACCCGGACACGATATTTAGGATCGGCACGTGGAACGTGCAATCACTTAGAAAACCAGGAGCGTTAGAGGGCCTAATCACGTGCATGAAGGAGTATCGGCTGGAACTCGTTGCTCTTCAACAAACTCGCTGGCCTAAAAGTGGAGACCATGTGTCCCAGAGCTATACGTTGCTATACAGTGGAGATGACTATTTTAAATAACTATAAGGTAGTCAGTTATTGGTAATCTAGGTTTATCCCGGTATTGATATCGTTTAACGACAAAATGTAAAATCTTAAATTAAAGAAGTCGGGTAATTCGCGCAAAATCTTGATTAATGCAAAAATTAATTGGAAAGCTAACAAAGCAACAGAATCATAAAAATACGATTAGTCTAAGGACTATCAGTAATTGGTAACACAAAATATTATATTATACGTATTAGCAAATTGTTTGGTAAATGTTAAGTAATGTGTACAATAATAGCACTAAATACTATATTTTACTATTAAGAATTGTTTAATAAATATTTCACATAGCCCTGGACTCGCTAAACCTTTTCTAAACTATTTTTTATACTTAGGAATAGTTTCGGAAAAACTCCACACGCTGATCTCCACTCCACACGCTGATAATATAAAATGTTCAAAATGTTAAATAAATTAAAATTAAAGCGTATTAATAGGCGTTAAAGTAATAGCAAAATATTGATGATTTTATAATAAAGATGATTTTTTTTAAAATTAAAGTTGGGTGGATAAATCCAGCATACATAGATGCCACAAACTGGCCCACAGTGCAGTACTGTGTTTTTTGGTCACCGCCGATTTGTAGTTCTTCGATATCAGTATCACTAAATGAAGGATCTCATAATCATAATCACCTGCGAATTATTTAATTTAATTGATTGCAAGGTGGGAAGCAGAAGTTTCCAACGAGTATAATCCTTAGTTTTTCTGGCACTTGGTTGGTAACGCCAATTATTCCCACCGTTAAGTAGATTTTAAGATGATATGTAAACATAAAAACCTCAAAAGACCTCCTAGTTTGCTATGCCAGATTTTTGCGTTATCTATATACGTTTGCTCACAGTGCTCTGCTCCTACGAGTGTGGCTACAAGTTTAAAAAAAATATTATCGTATAATCTAGTACATTTCTAAAATGACGGCCATGTCAAAAACACCTACACTTTCACGCTCTCATCATCTAAACATTTAATTTCTTGTGAACTACTCAACATACGATCAAAATCAAATAGTGTTTAGAAAGCCAATATCTACAATTCTTTATAATTCTTCTCTCCTATTTCAACAAAATACGCTTCAAAAAAACCTTCCACTTACGATTTCATACTCCCATCTAAAACTAGTAGCCAAACTTATTTCTAGCAAAACATCAGCACTTACTTATCGATGTTACACGTTTTATGTCAAATTTGCTTGAACATCCGAACTTTTACATCAGTAATACCATTGATAAAATTTATAAAAATTTAAAGGCAAATTTGGGAACCATGTGGATTGTGCTACTCTGGAAGTAGCTTATTTCGATCTGTTATTTCCAAGTTCGATATACTGAATGAGGTTACATATCCAAATACGAGTTAATATGATTGGAGAAGTCGAATTTATATTAGCGTTCAAATGTTTTGCCATGTTTGATAGAATCGAAGGATTTGGAAATTATTGGAGTTAATTTTTTTGGTATAGGCTGGCACTGTGAAAGATATCGAGGAATTCAATGTTCCGACGATTTATTTATGGATTTTATAACATATATATTGTCTATATGATGGAATATATAATTGTTTGGTTGCAAAACGTTGTGTTAGGTTAACGATTAATTCCACGTTTTGATTTAAAAAAAAGCTTCTAAGTGTTTACGATCCTTTTCATTTTTTTTTCTAAGTACTACAGATAATCTAGTACTTAATCTCAAAAAATGTTCATGTTGTTCTCCTCAGAATAGAATTTGAAAATTTCATTGGATCACAATTTGTACCACTCTTCAAAATTAGATTTGTGGTTAGTGGCTGATTTAAAAATTGTGTTTTTTCAAATTTTAATTAAAAATTTGTGGTTTTGTTTCCAATAAAACATCTGATCTAATTCAAAAAATTTAGTTAGTAAATGACTTAAAAAAGTCTTTATTTTTCCTACAAAACAGTATTTTCAACTCAGCGTTTCTTAATTCATATAGCCCACGCGTATAAAATACAAATTTTGGTGGTACAAAATTTATTTTTTTCTAAGGAAATCGATGAGAAACACGAAGTTCAATAAAGCTTATACAGAAGTCCCAAACGCACTTCTGCAATACTTTGCTAAACTTAATAACTTTATTTACGTACAACTGAGATAATTTAATTTAAGTTTGAAAATAAATTCAGCGAAAGCCACAACGATTCGGGGCCATTTCGAGTGTAGTATATGCACAAGTTAGTATACCTTCCAAATATATTACGCATATTCGAGAATCACTGGTAATTCATGCTAATGATGAAAGGAAATCTGAACTCCTTTTTTCGTTTACTTATCGGCTCAAAACAGTGAGAAAACTTAAGTCTGCTTTAGATGTTCATAATTACAATATTGGTGTATACTTGCATAAATGACGTAAATATTTAACAATCGTTAACAGTCAGTAAGCACATATCTTTTAGTTCAAATTAATTCTAAAGTTGGAAAGAGTCACATTTTCTATCTAGAACAAAGAAAGCGATAAAAATTAATGGCTGATTTACATTCAACGAAATTTTGCAGATGAAGACGTCTTGTAAAAAAAAGAGAAACAACATTGAAAAATCATTCAAGAAAAAACGAGACAGAACTTCATCTTTATGAAAATCAACAGACGAAACCAGAGAAACAAACCCAAAATTATGGTATCTTTTATAGAAAAAGACAAACGCAGTCATCTTTTTACTAAAAAAGACGAAAATACGTCATTATTTCGCTATAAAAATATAAATACGGACATTCAAAAGTAGTAGGCTACGTTCAAAGTTATTCTATTATAGTTCTTTTTGACATAATAATATTTTATTGTGTACATATTTATGTTTTGTTGTGCTGTATATTTATTTATTGTTACAGCAAATTAAATAAATAAATGTATAAAGTTAAAGTGAATGAATAAAATATAATAAATTCATAATAGTGAAACAAACATATATATAATATTTAAGTGAAATTCACCAAATATTCGATCAAAAATCGCTGATTCATCATCCGACTCAGAAATGGCTCGTAAAACATGGGAAATGGAGAACAATATCGAAACAATTCCAGCTCGTGATGAAATTTTCAAGTACGATGCTGCACAACAACAACAAATTTTGACTGCTCGGCCATGGGAAAAGGATCCCAATTTTTTAAGGACATTAAAATATCTGCATTGGCTCTATTAAAAATTGTAATGCACGCCAGGTCAGGTGGACCATTGGAAATTATGGGCTTATTGTTGGGAAAAGTTGAGGATAATACTATGATTGTGATGGATGCATTTGCTTTGCCTGTTGAGGGTACAGAAATCTCAGGCATACGAATATATGACAGCTTATATCGAATCGGCTAAAGAAGTCTTGAAAACGCCATTGGATGGTATCACAGTCATCCTGGTTATGGGTGCTGGTTGTCTGGTATTGATGTGTCGACACAAATGTTAAATCAAAATTTTCAAGAACCGTTTGTTGCGATTGTAGTCGATTCAGTTAGAATTGTTTCCGCCGGTAAGGTATGTTTAGGTGCATTTAGAACTTACCCTAAAGGATACAAACCACCAAATGAAGAACCATCGGAATATCAAACAATTCCATTGAATAAGATTGAAGATTTTGGAGTACATTGTAAGCAGTATATCCCATTGGAAGTCAACTACTTTAAGTCTTCGCTCGATCGTAAGCTATTAGATTCATTGTGGAATAAATATTGGGTTAATACATTAAGAAGTTCTGGATTATTGAGTAACACTGAATATACTACTGGTCAAATATTTGATTTAGAACAGAGTGAAACTTCTTTGGGACGAGGAACATTTGTTGTAAGTGGTGGTGATCCAAATGAGAAGCGTACAGAAGATCGGCTTTCAAAGGTTACTAGAGATTGTAGTCGCACATCCATAGAATTGATTCATGGGCTCATGGCTCAAATTGCCAAAGATAAATTGTTCAATACCATTGGATTTAAATCTACATAAGTAATTTATGTACTATTCTGCTTTATAATTTAATTGAAATACATATTTCTTTATAAACGTTTAAATTCTTTTTAGTTTTCCTTATAAATAAACCTTTTTCCTCTATAAACAAATAAATTGTGGCTTCTTCGAAACGTCAATTATTTGCTATAATATCTACTATAAAACAGCCGAGACAACTTTTGTGTCTCATTCTGGTTCATAATAGTTTTATTATTGCCATCTTGCTTCAAGATGACCTAATCTGCAAAATTACGTTGAATGTAAATCAGCCATAACTTGTATTCAATAGTTTTTGCTTATAGTAAAGTAATTTCAAAAGAATTTCGTTTCGATAAATAAAATCAATAAAACCTAATTTTATTTTTTTCAGGTAAGATCACGTCACGATTCTCATTACTATGCCGGATAATAGATCAGATGAGTATACACATACAATTTATATTATGTTAAAAGTATATATTACTAGAAGCTACACATCTTGATGTATATGATTAGATAAGCATTCCAAAGTGTGTGCGATTTGACTTACATCAACACAAAAGCAGATTTGTCCCTATAAATTATCTGTCAGATTTCTGCAGTATTAGCAAGACGTGTTGATGCAACGAAAAATAATCTCTTCGCGCGAACATAAAAAAAAAAAAATAAAAAATCGCACCCACGGAAAATAAAACGCCAAAAAATGAATTATCTATAAATTAAAAATGTTTTAACGAATTTCAGCAATTTCAAACATTCTCCACACACCAAAAAAAGAACGACTGTAAAAATCCAAGTGAACTGAATCGAATGCAAAAATATTATAAAGCGAACAATTGGAATTAATGTATATTCTTCCCCTCGATTAATAAAATCGAGTTACCCTCCTCCCTCAATTACCCACATACCTATTAATTTTCTTTTTATGTTCATAGACAAAATTTGAAACCGAATATATTTAGGTAGATGTATATATATATATATAAACGCAAGGAATGTAATTTTTAATTTTCTCTTTAATCAAAAAAAAAAAAATTAATGGCAAAAAATTTGGGAATAATCATAAAACCCAGGAGAAGGTATACCACACCGCGCACGGTGTTTAATAACGATTATTACACGGTGTCTTTCGCCTAAATATATTCATTCACAGGGAAATTCTATGAATTAGGCATGAAACATTTAGAAAATGTATATTATATTTTAAGCCCGCAAAATGTGTTGACTTAAGCTGTATGCCAAATTATCCCTTATGAATATTTAGAACAATAAAAAGAATTTAAAAAAAACTCTCATAAATATTGGAAAATTCTAAAAGTGTCTACACAAATTTTTTGCTTTCTCTTGTATATTTTAGAGAAATGGATGGCAGTCAGTATACGAGGATAAATCTTTGTGGTGTGATAACTGCCAATGGCTTGTTTTCTTTTATTATACGAAATGACTTTTCTTTCGTTTTTTTTTTTTTTTTTGTATTCATGAACATTTATATAAAAGTGTGCGTGTGTGTGTGTATGGTGACATTTTACTTAAGGCAATTTTCCAGAATGATATATTTACAACCCTGAAAAATAAGAACCAAGGCACAGCAGCAGCAGCAGCACCAACAACAATAACAGCAAAATGGTATAAAATCAGAATTTTATCATATATACAGATTAAATTATTTACTGCCATTTAAAGATACAATCTAACAATTGTTTTTAAGTAATTCATGTTCTCCTCGAGGATATAGAACACGAGATATCTCTGTATATATACGTATATACAGAGCACCAACAAAAAACAAAACTGCCAACTCTTCGGACATTTCCAGAGATCAAATTTATGTTGTACAATCAATAATATATACATGTATATGTACATATTTATTAATCATTATACTACTATACACACACACACACACACATATACAAGTATAAATAAATATGACTTTATGTACATATCTATTGTAATTATATAACTTTGGGCGAATGTGTTCAACATATATGTACATATATAAAACGGATTGTAATACTGGACTGCCATTTCCCAACAATTATGTATTACAACATAAAAAGAGATAATTAGACGAATATTTGATATATAGAGAGATAAATTAAAATGATAATACCTTAATCTGAAACCTCAATAATTAAATACTACTCGTAATACCAAACCGACAACTACAACAGCAACAAAAAGCCGTAACAGAACAAAAAAAAAAACTATTATAAATGAAAATTACTTTGACAATAAAGTTTGATAGTTTTTTAATGTAAATCCATTTATGAAAAGGTAAATAGGAATGGGTTGAGTATATACATAGATAGATGTAGGAATAAAACTAAAGAGATTTTTGTCGGTGTTCGATGAAACTTTTATTTTATAAATATCAGCTCGAAACGAAAATATTAAAACAGAGCTTTTTATAGTGTTTTTGTGTATCATCGAGTTTATAAGTTCTAATATACATTATAGTACTCCATATCGAATCGAAAACTTTTTTTTATTTCATTTTATATTCTTTTACTCACGCATGTTGCTATTTTTATACGCTATACGAGTGATTTACATGCACGCTACCTGTAAATAAACAAAAAAACAAAAACAAAAAATTAAATAAAAAAGATTTGAGTTCACACGGTGATTAATGGAAGTAGAAGTTTAAAAGGATATTTTGGTTTTCGTATACATACATACATAGCTGTGTGCGGTAAATAAGATTGACTGTGAAAGTTTTGGTTTGAATTATTCTAAGTTTAAAAGTTTTATTGTGTATTCACATTTTTTTTTTTAGCGTTATGAAGAGGCATGAAGTGAATAATATCGGTTCCGTATTTTTTAATAACAGATTTATAGGAGTGTACATATTTTTAGCAGTGCAACGTCATATTGACGTTTTTTCCTTCGTAATACGATAAGACGTTAATTAATTACTCGATTAATTCTATCCCACAAATTTGAATTTTAAATTATTTTTTTCAAATTTTTATTTATTTTGGGCAGTATGTACTACACTGTAGTATAAAATCATGAAAAGACGGCCATCAAGATTTTGGAGTTGCATATAAAATCTATGAAGTCAAGACAATTAATACAAAAGAAAAAAATTGAGTCGCAAGTCGTTTATTATTACTTATAAAAATTGTTTATTTTCGATGCGATCACGGATATGCCCAAAAGACCCTAAATTTAGTTAGGGAATAAAATCTCCAAAATTTCTATTCAGGATTTGGTGAATCTCGAAATGTAAATAAAACTATTTTAACCAAGTATTTAGCACAAACTTTAGCTTTTTCGCTCATGGAATAATTTTGTTTTCGAACCGTGAAGTTTACCTAAAGCGTTTTGCCCAAATGGGTCAACCAAACCGGAAAACGTATAAAATAATAACAAAATAAACAAGTATAACAGAAAAACAGCAGGAAATATGTTTTCGTGTACTTTTTCGAACGAAAAATTTAAACGATTTTTATTATTATACTACGCTCTTATTAGCTCACTCTGTGTTTCTATTTGTACCGTCAAATTTTGTAATCAATTTTTCAACCACTATTGCGATAGTCCAATTGAGCTGAAATTTTTCATCAGGCTTAACTTCGATGACAATACAAGATTCTAACAATTTTTCGGCCTTGAAAAGCCTAAAAGACTTTTTTCAACCACTTGCGACAGTCCTATTGAGCTGAAATTTTACATCAGGCTTAACTTCGATGACAATACAAGATTCTAACATTTTTTCGGCCTAGAATGCTTTTAAAAGCCATTTAGGCCAAAAATGTTAAAATTTAACCTGACAAAGTTAACATGGTCGAAAAATTGATTGCCAATTTCGATGACTAAAAAGAAGAAAATAAAATATATTTAAAAAAAAACACGCTTATATTTGCTTTGAAAAGGCTTTGAAATGTAGAAAATAAAATGTTTCTTCCTTACTCCTATCAACAAGTAGAAATTTAAAATTAATATGACTAAAAAAATAAGCGTTGGGCGCTCCTTCTGAATGTATATACTATCCCTCAATATATCATTTTTACGTTAATACTGAAATGCTCCAGCAAAAAATCTGTTCTTAGGATACATCAGAATAGACTGTTCCATTAGTGTTACTAAAAAACTTTACTAAGACTTTACTTCGTGTGCCTAGTAAAAAATTTGTTTTCTACTTTTCAAAGCCTTTTCATAAGCGTGGTTTTTTAAAAAGTTTTTTTTAATATATTTTATTTAAACTAAAATGGTTGGGTGCATGAATAAATGTTTCTCGATCTATACTACCCTAAATATTTTGGAGTTATAGCAAAAATTATAGAAAGTTAATTTTCGTTTTCATTTTCCTATGGTCAAAACCAGTGCCACATTATGAGTACTCCCGGCCCTGGAGCCAGTATTAAATAAACGGTTTCTTAACAAATTTCTACATGTAAAATTTGTTTATTTTCTCTACTTGGTCTGACGATGAAGGCGCTCCCAAGCCTCTCGTAAATTGCAACTATTAGTTCGCCCCGAACCTCCTGTTCTATTCGCTCGGCATATTTCGAGTGATATTGACGTATGTGAAATTTGTCCTAAAACTGTCTTAAAAAACAACAAAAACAATTTACTCTTATATGTGTTAAAGACAATTAAATTTATTACGACGAACACATGATCTTCTGAATTTTCTTGGGAAAATTCTAGGAATCGGACACCATAATGACGTATATATCTTAGGGTCGAAATTATCAGAAAAATGTTTCTATTTTGAAAAAAGTAGGGGATTAGGGAGTTTAGGAAAATCAAGTTTGGTATGACCTCATGTATAACGATTTTGTATATGAGCTTTTCAAATTTTCCTGGGAAAATCCTAGGATGCGGACACCATAATGACGCATATACCAAGATATCTTGAGGTTTAAGCTATCCGAAAAATATTTCAATTTCAAGGTTCAAATTAGGAAAAATCATATAATCGATATACATGAGGTCATACCAAACTTGGTTGTCCTAAACCCCCTTTAATCCCTACTTTTTCCAAAATTGAAATATTTTTCGATAGCTTAGACCTCCTGATATCTTGGGATATGCATCATTATCGTATCCGCTTCCTAGGATTTCCCCAGGAAAATTAGAAAAACTCATATACATAATCGATATACATAAAATCTTACCAAACTAGGTTGTACTAAACCCCCTAATCCCCTACTTTTTCTAAAATTGAAATAGTTTTCGGATAGCTTAGACCTTAAGACATCTTGGTATATGCGTCAATATTGTGTTAGCTTCCTAGGATTATCCCACAAAAATTCAGGAAATCATGTATATTTCCTAGCAAATTTTGTTGTCCTATAGATAAAATTCGTTATATCGCGACAAATTGCATTGCACAATAACACATATAAACAAAAACTGTTTTTGTTGTTTTTTAGGACAATTTTAGGACAAACTTCACGCGTCTATATAGAATTGTGAATTTTGTCCTAAAAAAATTCATAATTTTTTTTTTTTTTAGGACAGATTTAGGACAAAATTCACGTGAATGTGATATTGAACATGAAAATTCCCTCTAGTTAATTTTTTGTAGATTTATGAATTTCGAATATTAGAAAAATTGGAGAAACTGCTCGAACATTCAAAACAATGTCCACCATAAATTGTAGATTCAGAACTTTTCAGAATTGGTAAGCATCACATAAATATTTAGTAATTCCGAGAAATATTCTATAATTTAATACATTTTACTAAATTTATAGTCTGCATAATGAATTCGTTCAAATTGATACACTTTAAATATTTTGAGGGATTTAAAAAGATTTATAATATTGAAACTGAAAATTCTGCTATTTTTCTAAAATTCATAAAACAATTTCAGATTAGATAAAAATTTTGAAAATCTCTTGTAACTTCGAAGTTTTTTAGGTGTGAAGGTTTGGGTACTATTGTTCGGAAATTTTATAAAAATTATTATTACATTTTTTATAATTCCGAGTGATATTTCGAAATTCGAAAAGGAGGTATTTCTAGAGTAACAATTCCGAATTATAAGCGTGAAATTTCCATCTCGTAGAATTTTCACAACGCATCAATTTACCAAAGGAATATTTTTTAAACTTAGCCACGAGATCAATCACGCCTGAATCATTAGACCATTTCCATCTTAATGATTACTTACATAAGTACCTGACGTGAATATTCTTTCCAGAAGTAAACAAAATCTGGAATCGATTAAGTGCCTGGTTAAGTTAATAGTTGAAATATTCGTATGTATATTATAAAAACTCGGGTTTCTACTTCAATTTTTTCTGCTGCTAGGGTATTTTGTTTTAGTGCTTTAAAAATTACGATTTCAATTTATTTTTCCTGGGAACACTGCAGTGCAATCAGATCTAAAATAACGAATTACATTTTTTATGTAAGTACAGCTTTTGTAGTTCTCACCAACAATTTGAATTTTGTCAGAGGAACTGAATCCTTAATACTAATCTTATTTTATATTTTTGTTTTTTTAATGATATGATTATTTGTAACAAATAAGTGGAACAAGTACGGATGTACAAGAAATCAATATCCTACTCCCAATAACGAATTGTCAATTATTAGATGACTAGCTCATGCGGTTTAATTCTTTTAAGGCGTCTTAGTTCTTGTGTTAGGTCAGGAAGTTGTATTGATTCAGTATTGTTATGCTGTATGCACGTAAAAATTTGTTTTGACAACGTTGAATGATTAATCGATTTGATTGTTTAGTGCAGCCCTAGAGTTGGATACCATACGTCCAAATTGGTTTAATAATCGATTCGTAGATAAGGCGTTTACAGTACAGGCTAAGCTTAGAATGTTTTCCTATCAGCCAGTACATTTCAAGTTGTTTTATTTGAATTTGTTGATCTTTTTGTTTAACGTGGTGTTTCCAGTGCAATCTTGAATCGAGATACTATTCGAGATATTTAGCAGCTTGTGGAATTTGTACCACATTGAGAAATGTATGGAAGTTGCTATTTTTGTGCCGCAACGCGAACTTATTTCAGCTCGACAATGGCAACAATGTAGACAACGTCGATAAAGTAGACAACCTCTAGAATGATAATTTATTGAAGTAGTTCAAAACTACTGTGATACAATTTTTGTATTAGTGTGAATTTGATACTGTGATGGGACTATAAAAATTATATCTAGAAAGCTTTCATAAATGTTTCGGATTTATGTATAATACCTGAAACTATGGAAAAGCTGTTGTATAAAACAATATATGAATCAATGGACTTTACTGGAAAGTTGTACAAATCTAAAACTTTCCCAGTCGTATATATGGAAATGACTCACTTATGATTAATTTGCAATCTTGGTAATGCTTTAGAGAGGATTTAACGGATTAGAATTTCAGCTTGTGAAACTCGATAAAAATCCAGTGTAATGCGTTTGTGAATTTATTGGGAATGCTTCAATATATCAACAAAAAAACATGTGGATGCCAATAAGTCATTCAAAAAAGTTATGCCGAGTATAGTAAAGTTAATTTTTGCTGAAAAATTTATAAATGAGAACTCTATGGATTAGCCAAGATCTGTCAATCAAATAACGCTTTTTTCCAGACGCTGCTGACTTGCGGTTGTCGATAAAACTGCCTGAAAACTCCAAAAATACAAACAAGGGTTAAAAATTCTGATGTGTGCATCACATGACCTTATCACATAAACGTGTCTATGACGGAGGTTAATTTTTCATGCTCAGCAAATACCTCAGGATTTTCAGGAAACAATTACTCTCTGTCAAATGCAAATTTATTAGAGCTGTTAAAATTAGTAATTGAGAATAATTTAAATTTCTAACAAACCATCTGAATGTGAGTTTGAAAAAAACCTTTTATAGTATATCGTTTAAAAACACAATGCATATTTAGTTAATAATTCTCATAACTGAGCAAATAAATGTGTACCACTAGATTGCCTATGAAAATACGTTTCATTTGATATATCACATGACATATCCAAAATTCAAAATTTTGATCCATCTTCAGCATCTCTGGTCCAGGTGAAGTTTTACAAAATTTTCTAACGTCTAAAAATTCAATTTAAAATTTTTATTGTGGAATTTTATTTTCCAAATATTTTTTTAAAATGGATTAGCAGAAACAAAGTTTTGTAAAAAATCACCTGGACCACAGATGCTGGATGGTGGACTAAAAATATTAATTTGGGTTATGTCATGTGATATATCAAATGAAACGAATTTTTATAATCAAACTAGTGGTATACATTTTTTGATCAATTATGAAAATTATTAATTAAATATGTATTTGCATAGCGTTTTTATATTTAAAAATTAAATTAAGATTAAGATTTTAACGAAATAATATAAGAGAACTTTTTTCAAAATTACGTCGGATTTTTAGAAATCTAAATTATTTTCAATTACTAATTTTAACAGCTGACAGAGAGTATTTTCTCCTGATGATCCTATTGATGAGATATTTGGTGAGCAACGAAAAATTAATCTCCTTGTAAACAGACACGTTTATTATTAAACACAAAACCTAGGGCGTTGGATTTGAAAATGCTAAAATAATTCTAGGTTATTGATGTTGTCTACATTCCGCTGATATTGTCTACATGACGATACATATTGTCAGGTAATCTTCGTATATTTTATGCGTTATCGCCCATCCCTGTAGATGAGACCCTCATGCCACACTCTATCGAAAGCCAGTGACGCATCTAGAAATACGGCAGGGCAATATTTCGATGACTTGATCAATGGTCGAATGTTTATTTCTAAATCCAAACTGGAAATCAGGTATAATGATCATTGGTTTAAGATTTTTCAAAAACAACTTTTCAAACAACTTTGAGATAGTTGGCAACAACGAGATCGGCCTGTATGATGTTATTTGCTCACCGCGTTTGTCTGTTTTTTTATAATGACTATTTGTGCAGCCTTGAAATACTTCGGCACATATGTAAATCGGAAGCAAGCATTATATATAGTTATGTTAACATAATGACTGTTCTCTTTCATAACTCCTTGGCGAAATGTCGTCAATACCATGTGACTTTTTGGGATTCAAATTCATATCTATTTCTTGTGTGACTTCTAGTGGGGTAACACTATTGGTGTTTGATGAAGATAGACTGGTTTAGGATCAATCCTAGATTGTATATCGTGTGGTTGCACCCATTCTTCATTTGTGTTCCTTATAGTTGGCACTTGGTATATTGGCGTCTTATATCGTTTAGTAGCTTTCCAAAGAGTATAGTTTTTGTCAGCTTCAGGACTCAGTCCTGTCAGATAATTTTCAGTACAAACATCTTTATGTTCTTTAACTAATCGGTTAAAACTTTATTACTTACTCGATTGAATTCTCTTTTGTCAATAATATTTCTGGTTCTATGCTATATGCGTTTTTTTCTACGCTTTTCTTTTATCGGTTCTCGAATCTCTAGGGGGTAGTTGATCTCTTGTACAACTTTCTGACCTAATACGGTTGAAACCTCTTTAGTTGCTTCACGCATACAGCTAATAAAATATACAGCCTGAATTTCAAGGTCTTGTTTAGTTTTGAGACAAATCTGTAACTCAGTTAGATTGTTCAGTTTCTCTCTAAAAAATTCCAAATTCGGGAATTTATTAGTAAGGTTAAGTTTCCTTTTCTTTTTAATTATTAATGTATTAAAGGTAAGGTCGTCAATACTTTCGACTTCAATGTAATTCGAGGCTATTTCTTTCGAGATATAAAAATAAATCAAATCAGGAACTTTGTTGAAGTATGTGGGCCAATAAGTTGGCTTACACGATGAGTGATATTCACAACCGGACATTTTTATTTCACTTAGGAGTTCTTTCCTTTTTTCTGGTGTTATGAATCATGATCCAAACGCAGTGTGTTTCACGTTGTAGTCACCTTCTATAAACTTTGGTCCAAGTTTATTAAAAATGCTTACAAATATCTCGGTGGGCAGTAGATCGATCTTAAACTTAGTTAAGCACCACCATAGTTCATCGTTATGGTAGCTTGCAAAAATGACTCTTTAATTTCCTCCTATTGAAAATGGTTTGTTTGATTAAGATTGCTGTCCCTACTCGAGCACGACCACTAGAAAGCAATATCCAATAGGCTTTATATCCCATAATTTTGATTAAATTTTTCTCTGTAAAGTATGTCTCTGATATTAAAGCTATGTCTATGTTGTTGATTCTTAGAAATACATCAAGTTCTTGGGCTCTTGAATTAAGCCCGCTAGCATTCCAGGCTATTATACGTAGGAACGTTACAGTCATTTACTTATTATTTTGTTTTTTTAGCATTTTGTTTGGTGGCTTGAAACTATTTTCCAGTTTTTCCACCCTGTTAGAGAGCTGGCTGAAATTTTATCAATTTCAGCCTGAAATTCGGTGAGCATCTTCATTATAAAGGATGTTTTTTTAAACCCGATAGAACTTGAAATTGTAAGAAATAACACGAAAAATTAAATTGTAATCAAAAATTTTTTTTTATTCGACAGATCAATACTTGGCATTAATATTTGAAAATGTAGTTTCGGGTATATGGGCACCGCGGCTGTTCTTGATGAAACGCATTCTGGATATCCAATTTTTGGCCACTTTTGAGTACTGCTGGCCGTTTGTCACGAATAACACGAACAATGCTGGTCTCCAAGGCGTCAATTGTTGCTGGTTTATCAGCATAAACCAGTGACTTCACGTAGCCTCAAAGGAAATAATCGAGAGGTGTCAAATCGCACGACCTTGGAGGCCAATTAACAGGTTCATTTCTCGAAATCAACTTATCGTCAAATGTTGATTTTAATAAGTCGATGATTGCGGTCGCCGTTTGGCACGTAGCATCCTGTTGAAACCACATCTGGGCCGTATCAATGTCATCCATATTTTCAAACAAAAAATCATTGATTAAGCCCCAATTCCTGCGAACGACAACGAATCGATAAATTTGGACACTTTCGTTTACAGCGACGACATTCTCTTGTTATTGCATCCTCTAGATAGTATGTGGTACGAAATCTATCCACAGTTCGACGGATGGATAAAAACCACGAAGTCGTCTATAAGTTGCGCGAATCGAACCATATGTCTTTATTATTTTTTCGCTGCAACAGGTCTACGTAAAACGATGGGAAGTGTCTAATAATTTTGTCATTATTATTGGTTACTTTAAACCACGGTCCTCGATTGCTGCTTTGATCTCTTCGCGACCGGTGGAAGGCGGTAAAACTCGTATTACGCCTCGATACCATTTTTCACTTTTGAGCTGATAAGTATGATATTCCATATTATTTAGTGTACTATCCTTGCTATTGGATTCAGTTTCTTTTATACCGCTGAGTAGTTTTTTTATCTTACGTTAGTCATTTTTAGAATATGTTGTTATTTTGATATCATTGTTGGATATTGCTTTAAACTGAGCAGATTTCTCTGTCACTGCCGATACTTGAGCTCTGAGTATATTGAAATCTCTAACATTACTCACATTGATTGGTGTTGGCAAGGGTTCCTTTGGGGGAGCATTTTGTGATTGTTTTGGTATTTCATTAGATTTTGGTAGAGATACCCTTGGGGATCGAGTTTGGAGAGTCTTGTTTTTATTTATATTTACCTTATTTTGTCTGGGTTGAGTGACTTCCTTCTCAAGCTCCTCCCATCCGTAAAATATTCATTGTTGAGATTTTATAGACTCTGGCTTCTTACATTAGTAAACATAGAAGGTTTCATTTGACTCTGTAGAGTTTCAATTCTTGGCGAAGACGGTATCTTCGCTCTAATAGGAGGGTGTTTGTAATCTATTAGAGATAGGAGAGAGTTTGTAATCGATTAATACTATTTGAAGAGGACCTAATTCCGAAATTTTAACGGCCATAATTACGTAAAGCTAAACTTTCGCGGGACCAAAGAGAATATATCAGTTGAGTTATGTTGAGTGGCTAGCAAATCTTTGTAAATACACATCAACTTAACATCGACGTTTATACAAAATTATAATCAGCTTAAAATAATAAATTCAACATTTTTGAATATATGCAAATGATGAATTCTACAGTTAAACATTTGCAAGTCAAAAATTATTCATATTAATCCTAACTACCTGGCAATAAATATCTAAAATAAACACCCACGTGACAATCTAACCCTGGATCGACTATACATACATAAAAAAAAATAGTGTTCCCTAGATAAACAAAAAAAAAAAAAAATTATAGTGCAAAAACCTCATTATGAATGTCTAGAAAAGTAGAAACTGATTAATTATTGCTACTTTTCACTAACTCTATATTATGTATAAATAGAATGTAACGAACGAAACTGACAGCAACAAAAAACTAACCCGTTGTTTTTTTTTTATATATTAAGTTTAATTCATACCATTTTCCATACAGCACTGTATATAATATAGTGTGCAGAGTAAAAATAGTTTACAGATAATTTTTTTATCATTATAACAATTATTCACCAAATTTTTATGCTATTTCATTCGTTCATTTTCCTATATAATTAATTCAACATAATGCGATTTTTAAACTATTATTTATGAAAGCTTAATCCTAACAAATAGGGAAAATATTTTTATTTAATTTCATTCTATAGCAATAGCACTATCTAGGTACATAATACGATATACGTTTACATACATAGGTTGAAAAGTACTTGAAATATGATTTTTTTTAAATTCTGCAACCACATTTCTAATTATCCTCTCGCATATTTATAATATTCTACATGGAGCTATATTGTGTTGATTTTTTTATCCAGGATATTCATAATTTTTATCGTCATAGGATAAATATAAAAACCAATTGTCAGAGGTGATTAAATATAATCTAAATTCTCGTACTTTACATTCTGTACTGTCCGTTCAAATTGTAAGTTGACCACATGATATTACTGTTCCCATCACTACTCCAAAAACCATTACATCATACAGTGCATCTTGTCAACAATTATTCAACTTCAATCCTAATTTTATTCAAACTATTTTTTTTTTGTTCTATACTCAAGTTTGATTTTAAATTATAAGTAAGTTTCGTAGTCATACCAAAACTAAAAATTTAAGCTTAATGAAACACTATGTGAAATTCTAGGGAAAATTCAAAGGGTAGACCAGCAGTTTTGCCATATTTTGTATTGTTCTAAAATTTTTAAATTTTAATTTAAAAGTCAAATTTTATTTTTTTTACTCAAAATCCCAGTCAACTTTTAGTCAAATTCAAATAATTTAATATTAAATGCAAAACTGAAATCTAATATTAACTCTAATTAGATACCGAAATCTATGATTCGACACTCAATTCTTGGTTCAATTTCAAGTTATATTCCTACAAGTACGTTATAACTTGTCTAAATATGTCTTGAAAGCTTAATAGATCTATACTCAAGTTCGATTTCAATGATACAAAAAATAAAAATTCTGATACTCACAAATTCACCACAAAGTTAGCTGTATGAGATGATATATTCACTACTCGAAATATAATTTCAACAGTATAGCCTTTGTTAATAACGAAAATATTATGACTTAGCTAATAGATAGCTAAGTTCGTGGTAAATTTTTGTGCAAAAATTTGAGCTTAATCAAACACTATGTGAAATTCTAGGTAAAATTCAAAGGGTAGACTAGCAGTTTTGCCAAATTTTGTGTTAGTTTAGAATTGATTAATTATAATTTAAAAGGCAAATTTTATTTTCCTTTACTCAAAATCCCACCCAACTTTTAGTCAAATTCAAATAATTTAATATGTATTAGTTTTCTAGGATTTTCGAAAGGAAATTCAGAAAATCATGTGTTCGTCGTACCAAATATACTTGTCTTTATGATAAAATTTGTTATATGGAGACATTCTGGTTTGCACACTAACACATATAAGAGGAAATTGTTTTGGTTGTTTTTTACAACAGATTTAGGAGAAATTTCACGTACGTTAATTTGCAAGACGAATAATTGAAAACGTAATAGTGATGAACTTAAAAAACACGTAAGTCTACCCAAAAAAAAAATGGAGTAAATGTGAATCACATCTGCCTAATAAATATAAGAAAAATTCAAAACTTGGTTAAGTGACGTATTACAAGCGTGCATTTTACAACCTATATGTTAGTACAAATTCGAACTTTAAAAAGAAATTCCCTGCTGAACCAAGGATCGTACCCAAACAGTGATATACATTTTGGGTAGCTGAAAATATAACAGCTTTCCAAAATCTAGAAGATAAGTAACTTAGGACAGGGGTGTTGTACCACGTTGTATGTTAGTACAAAATTAAAATTAAAAAAAAAATCCCTTCAAGGATCAAATTTTTAGTTAGATAAAGTCCTCATCTACTCAAAAATGTATATTGTTATCTAGGTGGGTCAAGTAAGGTGAACATCTCAGCACCATAAACTGGAATATTCCAAAAGCCATAAAACATGTGATATCGGTGATAGGTGCCTACATTTTTTATTTATTTTATCAATCTGAGATAGCCCGTCATAGAGGTCTATTGTCAAGTCGCCCGTTGATCTAGCTGATCGAGTGATGTAATTTGTGTCATCAATTTAGCAGCATTATATAGCACCAAATTGGATGGTGAAAATATCCCTCCGTCTGATTGCCACCTAGCCAGGCAATGTGCTGCTAACGATGCATTGTCATGGCATGTATGAGGGCATCATTAGGTTTTGTTAAAATCAACTACACATTATTCAACACATCATTACAGACCATACATAGTCTTTGAATGAGTTCTGTTGCATTTCATGTAATTGAAATATTTTTTTCATACCAGAACTTCTAATAAACTGATATCAGTAATGCTTGTTCTGTCATTTCATGATGAAGTTTTTGCTCTTTTAGTAGAATCTGCAGCTTTGTAACTTCAGATGCCTTAATTTTTATATTAAGCAGATCGAGTTGGGTTCACGTGTCAATCTGTGACTTCTTAAATTTTAGTCCATGTGATCTCTGATTACTTATTAGGATAATGAAATAGGCTTTATGTTTGCCTGTACATTTTGGACTGCGATTAACGTGGGTTTCATTCACCGGAAAGCTTTTAAGCTGCCCTATAGCCCAGTATTGGATAAAATCGTTTCTTTGGTTACCGGCACTTGGTCGGTTCTTACTGCGGTAATAGAATCACATATACTATATATTTCGGACTCAGACGTTGTATCGCCAAGTGCGAAGTTGGGAATAATAGCGGCATATTTGAAAAAAAATGACAAATTCTTAGATAGAAATTTGATAATATTAGAACCAAATTTTTTTAAATTCATTAAGTTCATTAAAAATAAGTGACAGCCGAAAAAAAAATCTATCACATGAATCTATTTTCTAATACAATTCAAACAAAACAGAAATCTAAATGCGATACCATCCAACGGGATTTGCCAGACAATTTAATTCTATTTCGAAATAATTTGACTAGTTTGCCTCATACATTGTTAGAATTATATTAACTAATATCCCAGAGTATATGTGTGTGTCAATAAGCAATTTTTGGTGGAAACAGACGAAATCCTGGGAATCCAATGTGCCGACAAGAGGGTTGGGAAAGGGTTGTTAATGAGTGTAATTTACTTATTTATTTATTTCCGCGAAAATGAATTTTTGGTGTGGTCGCGCAGACATTAGAGTTAGTGTTCATATGTGGTGTTGATGGAATCTCCAATATAGTAACTAAGGAAGGGCGATCTGGAGACCTGTATATTGGGCCTATTATGGTTTTCAATGAAATACCAAGGCTATGTAATTTATCATAGGAAGGTCTGAGAACGGTCCCTGATAAAGTTGCTGCAGTATTAAATTATCCGATACAAACTTCTGTCAAAGCTGTTTGTGAACTTGCTGGGCATGGCCAACTGGTACAGGCGGTTCATTCATAATTTCTCAACCATTACTGCCCCAATTTCAGACGATTTGAAAAAGCGAAGAAATGTTCTTGGACGGAAGCTGCAGACATTGTATTTTTAAAGCTAAAATCATTATTGATATCTCGACCTATTCTCGCCAATCCAGATTTTGCCAAACGTTTTAATATTCAAACCGATCAATCAGATGTGGTTAGGGGCGCGGTTCTTACTCAAGGTGAAGAGAACGAGGAAAAACTCGTTCTTTTGTAAACAAGTAACAACTCAACAACGGAAATACTACACATCGGAGAAGGAGTGTCTCGCCGTAATATTGGCAATAGAGCGTTTTAGACAGTACATTGA
Source organism: Tipula unca (assembly GCA_951394425.1). Taxonomy (NCBI): domain Eukaryota; kingdom Metazoa; phylum Arthropoda; class Insecta; order Diptera; family Tipulidae; genus Tipula; species Tipula unca. The sequence goes on from OX596380.1 coordinate 214,315,416, forward strand.
AGGTAGTTATTGTACAGTCATAATGAATCACGCTTCTCTTTTGTGGATGTAATACAAGTTTGAGTTGCTTCACCGAAAGGGGAGTTTGAATGTTGTGCCTAATGCACTTTCTCGATAAATAATTTGCGATAGTTTGTCGGAATCTAACGATCAGTGGTACGAAAATATTAAAAGTGGATTATTAGGCAATCCAATAATCAACTGTTTAAATTATTTTCTGGTTCAAAATTGAAGCTGGTGGTTCCATTATATGACAGTGCAAATATTCTTAAAAAGTGTCACGATGACCCCTTATCAGCTCACCTTGGAACATTGAAAACAGCCGATCGAATTATTTTTGGCCTAAACTAGACCTTACGGTAAAAGAATATATAAGAAATTGTAAAACCCGCAAGGCTTCTAAAAATGGTTCTTTGATCAAGTCCCCGATGGGATCTCAGAAAGCGATCACAGAGAATGGGACGAGCACATACACAAAGTAGCCTGCGGCATTCGAACTGCATTCGAATATACCCCCTATTTTCTGAACTTTGCTCGTGAGATATATCACTTTGCATATAACCCAAATGTTGAGGACCATTCTAATGCTCAACCTGGAATCAATGAAAATCCAATTAAAGAAAGAGTGAGATATTTGAGAGAAGATTTTGCGAAAATTGACAAGTTAGTGCAAACAAATCTTCCAAAAGCCTACGACAAATATGCTCACTACTACAATTTAAGTTTTTCAATTAGAAACCATAACGTTGGAGATGTGAATTGTAGTTATTATGTACTTCGGGTCTCTCTTACGCTATATATAAAGATTTTTTAAGTTGAATTAAAATTGCGAAATAAATATCGTGATCGCGATCGCTCCTCCTCCAAATGTATTCGATATGCTTGATCTAATTGCAAACGTAAATAATTATGATTTCCTCATTTTTCCAATAGCTATTTGCTGATCGAGCATGACAACCTACAAAACCTACTACTGCCTTCAAAACTGAAATCTAATCAACTCTAATTAGATACCGAAATCTATAATGATTCGACACCGAATTCTTGGTTAACTTTCAAGTTATATTCCTCCAAGTATGTGATAACTTAGCTAGATATGTCTTGCAAGCTTAATAGAAGCACTATAAAATCGTTGGGGAATATAAAAGGATCGCTATAAAACCTCATGTTTAAATATCATTAAAATAAATCCTAACGTGTAATCTAAATCTTTAAAATATATAGGAAGGCGAGAAAAATTAATTCGAAAAAAATTCTTACATAAAATATATTAAGCTTTTTAAAGTCTTTCGTTTCGATTTCTGATTTAAAACTTCTTAAACATAACAACAACAAAAAATTAAAAATTTAGAAAATAATAAATAGAAAATGTACAAGATCTGTATAATTTTTATTTTTTCACTTCTTGTAGTCTACTTCTTCATATTATTCCTATTATTATGATGATGATTATTTTGTACCTACCTAAGCCGCACACATAGAGAGCGAGTAGAAGACGAGCAAATAAAAAAAAAAGCTTATAATGTCCATTTATATTATATACCTAGATTTCGCCTTGGATTAAAATTTTCTTAAACACAACGAGAAAAAAAAACGGAAAATCATCATCTTTTTTCATTTTCTTCTACTTTGTGTGCTGTGTGTGTGGTGTACTGTGCTGCGACACAAAAGTATATATGACGAAGAAATGCAGAATATGACGACGACAACGACGATGATGATGATGAAGAAGAAGTAGAAGATGACGAACAAAAAAAAAATTATTATGAGCCTCAAAACAATTCAATTCTAAAAGAAGCGTGAACGACGAAATTAAAAAAAGAAAATTATATGAAAAAAGAAAAAAGCAACTACCCACTGATTTAAAAATAAAAATAAAAAAATAAAAATTCTACATCACCACCGAACGAACGACACAAAGACAACAACGGCAGAGAAAAAGCTTTCAAAGCGCCTATTTAAACTTTTCCTCTTTTCGTTTTTGTTTAACTGTATTTTATTTATTTAACATATTCATGATTTTCAGTTGCATATTTCATAAAGCAAGTGTTTACAATTTTAATGAAGATTGTATTGAAAAACTTTTTCTGCTGCTTTTTTTCAAAAAAAAAAATAAAATAAAAAACTCAATCCAAATTTAAAAAGCTCTGTGTGAAAAGAGAAATTTGTGAAAACAGGAAATGAATGCCTAAATACATAAAATAAAAATGTTGTATGCAAAAAATAAATCAATATATTACAGGACTTATTTATATATATATAGTATGTGCAAAAATTAGTATTTTAACTATTTGGGTTTTGTAAAAATATACCAGAAAATGTATAAGATGCCATTTTATTCCTGTGTACGTATATAGAAAAGTAGACTTTTTGCAATCACAAAACAAAACAAAAAAAAAAAAGAAGCTTAATGTGGATACAATAACAACAAAACGTATTAGCTCCTTTCCCCATGCAACCAAGAAGAAAATCCATCCAGACTCATACGCGCGCATTTCAATATAAGCTATTAACCCCTCGCCAAAACAAAACAAAAACGCTCAATATTATATTATGTATGTATGTATATGTTCTCTCAGTATTCTTTCTTAAAATTCAATAGATAGTATGTATATGTATATGTGCATATTACAGTAGTGGATATAAATATAACATCATTACGATGAAAAATGGATTAAGGATAATACGATTTTTAGGCTTTTCATGGATGATTGATTTTTCTCAATATAGAGAGTTTCGTTTGGTGTTGTTTAAAGATAATCTGCATGGGATCACAGTCGCTTGAAGTGACGCAGTGACTTTAATATATATCTTGAAACAATTGATTTTACTTCTTGTAATTGAATTCAAATTGTGTTGCTTGAATTGTTGTGGTGGAAAAAATTTCTAGCATTATAGTAGGGCAGTTTAAAATTAAATCCTCGTGAGTGACATTTATCTTGACTACACTGTAAAATGTATAAAGACTATATCCTGAATAATTATTTTTATTAGTATGAGCGATAAAATATGTTTATGAAACTACTCGAATACCACTAAGTAGGATACAAATTAATAATTGATCTACCCCCATTTTATTTAACTATCTGCGGTATTATTATAGTTGCCACACGGATTACATTTTTACAGCTTTATTCGCTCCCACTTTTTACTTTACAGGTTTGGATATTTTTATAATTAAATTTCCGATGGGGATGGATTAGTAGATGAAGGTCAATGAAAATTGTAGTTTGTTTGCAGAGATATAGACTAAAGCATTAATGAAAAAATTACGAACACAAGTTTTTAAGCGTTTAAGCGTTCTCCCTCTTTTTATAAGTGGCCTACAAAAGTGGAAAATAATTGCCATAATAAAAGTGTGGCCAAGAAACGTGTTTGGTAGAAGATTAATTTTGAAAACCAGACCCTGATTTTTTTTTCACGATGATTTTCTTGTACATAATCTTCATCCCAGTATTTCTTTCAAATTTGTGTAGTTTAAATTTCCAGAGAGAAAGACTGGAGGGAGGCATGCATTATTTTTTACTACATTTTTTATCGAATTGGCTGTGAAACAATATATTTAAATATATAAATAAAAAAATTTAAAAATTTAATTAATTACGAATGATAGATATTTATATAAAACTGGGAAAAACTAAACAATAGACTCGCACCATTAATCCGTAATTAGCGAAGACACAATGCAAAAACTACTCAGTAATTTTTATTTTTATTAATCGAATTATTAATTTGTTAATGATTATAATAGAATTTAACTGTAATATGCCTATTAATACGCTTTCCGGTCGCACCTATATCTCAATTAAATAGTCTGACATCTATTGAGCACTAGATTAAATATTCATTATTTGATGCTGTTTGCCTCGATCGACTAAATTCACTAACTAAACTAAAGTAAGGTTAGTTAATGCAATATATATATAGATGGCATTAGTATAAAAGTCGATATATGTGCCTCAACTTCAACTAAACTAAATTAAAATATTAAACTTGATAGAAAAATTAACCTAAATATTTTTTATATCTAATAATATTAAGGAATAATGATAATTTCGCATTTTTTGTTCACCAGTACACTTTTAATGTATTATAAATATCTTTTAAACAGAAGTCGAATTTTAAAAAATAAACAAATAACAAGAAAGGCTACACGGTGAAATTTCGAGTTTCCGTTTTCTTATATTGATAGCATGCGGGACGAGCTACAGAGTCACTGGTGTAAGCTTCAGTATATGCAGATACTCCGTCAGGACAATCGTTCACAAAATGCTCGATTGGTTTGTCGGACTCACACCCAACGTACATTTTTTTCAAAGGCTCTAGGTGCCGTAGACGGTTGCCACATAAAAATTGTTGTTCCAACCATTTTGCATAGCCAATATATTAACCGTAAATTGGACTATAGCATCAATTTAATGGCAGTATGCGATAGTTTTGGAGGGTTTATAAACATTTGTTGCGGCTATCCGAGCTCTGCCCATGATCAAAGGGTCTTACGTAATAGCCAAATTTAGCGGCAAAAAGCGTTTCCAACACATGGTTACTTTCTACTAGGTGACAGTGGCTACAAATGTGCACTGGAGAAAAAAAAAATTTAACCATGTGCATAGCAAAGCCCGTAGCATTGTTGAAAATGCGTTTGGAATTATGAAATCCCGATGGCATCCAATTTTTTTCAAGTCCCTTGAATTAAAAATTGAAAATTGCAAGTCATTACTGCATGTTGTGTTGTTCACAATGTTTATTTAAACGAAAATTTTGAATTGGAACCGTTTGAAGAGGTATTACTAGACGAAACATTTAACAGTGCAAATGACCAGAATGATGAACGAGCCTTAGAATTTCGTAATATTTTGGTACATCAATTGTCTGAAATTTGAAATAATAAAGTTTTTTATTCATTAATTCAGTCTTCTCCATTTATTTGAATGGAATTATAATAAAGTTTTATATTGATTAATTTAGTGTTTGTAACTCTTATTAATCGGGGTCATCGCTGTCTGATGACACTTCCACCAAAGTCGACATATACTTAATATACATTTTGGCCGCTTTACTTATTAATTTCATGCTTCCGCTCAGCGAATCCTAATATTTTTTTTTTTTTTTTAGGAAGGACCTGCCATAGACACTTTTTTGGTCCATAACCTTACCTTTCATTCACACAACACATTCATTCAACCCATTCATTCATCACATTCACACAAGTATAGTATACCACCTGCGCATTGCATAGCTCCATGTCACCCTATGTATAGTGACATGGATGAGTTCTACATTCCAACATAGGGTCATAGATGTTTTCAATTTAATCACCGATCGTAATCGGGAGATGAAAAATCCCTTTTGCAACCACCGATCGTAATCGGGAGATGAAAAATCCCTTTTTCGACCGGATGAAGTTGATTGATAGCTCAGATGGAGTTGGTGTGTTTGCCTTATTCACAAATTCATCCCACGTGTCGATAACCAGTTGCGGATTAATGTTATGCCTTTCCGAGGCATACTGGTGGATAATATCGAAATAAAGCCAATTGCTAGCCATTGGACTTGCGTCCACTGTTCCCATTCCTGTAGGCGGTTCAATTATGGCCTTTAAAAATGAAATAGTTAATAAAAATTATGGGCTATATACATTTAAATAACCTTGTATTTGTTCATGATGTTACTCCATTTTTTTTTTAATTTACGCCAATCCTCAATATTGATTTCTTCCTTTAAACTTACTTTTCTGCAAAATAATCACACAACATATATATAATAAAATTACGGTAGATAAATTTTTTACATACTCCAAGCTAGTTTTTAAGTCGTAAAACTTCCCATTAAATAAATATTCCAATTTTATTTCAGTTTCTTCGTGTGTCCCTAAAAGTGAAAAAATCAAATAACAACTAAATGAAGTTTCCATCAATACACCTACAAGAAATGTAACTAAGTTCACATCTTAAATGAAAAGTCGGCGAAAAGTAACCTCGAAAAGAGACTTTTCAGCTATAACCTATGAATGAATCTATGAATTTAATTGTGTATGGGAAAACTTGGTGCTAAACGAACACTACATTTTTAATTTAGTTATGATCGTTTCAATTATTATTATTTCTGGTTCTAAAATTTAATTTAAGTGTTAAATTTATTCGCGAGTTATATGCCGATTCTTTATGTTCTTAAAAGGGTTACATGCTACTATATGATAGCGTTCTAATAAATGCTATTTACAATATTCTTACAACTATTAAAGTATTTTCTGAACTACATATTATAGAATAGTGATATTCATAAGATCAAACAATGCATCTTTACGACAATTTATGTTGGTCGCTAGAAACATTATAAAATTAAAATTTTGTTTAATTCTTAAATTTATTTAAACATTTAAAATTTAATTCTAAAATGTCCTCAGCAGTCCTAAATACAAAAAATTAACATTTCAGTAGTTTCTCAACATAACACTTATCGTTAATATTAATTAAATTTACAACACGTGTGACTGCTATAATTTTCTTCAGTAGTTTGAAATATGTAATTTTAAATGAAGCTTTAAAGCTTAGCTCAAAACTTCAAATCGAATTTTATGTCTGAATTTAATATTTTAAGTCTAACCATTGATTGTTTTTTTTTTAATATTTGAAAATTATCGATTATACTGGTTAATTCGAAATAATAATCGTTAGTCAAATTTTGAATTAATTAAAATTTTCTTCAATTTATCAAGATTTGTAAAAATAGATTTTTTTTTTCATGTTTGGAATGAAATTATAGATTGAATTTCAAAGACCGAATTATAAAATTAGATTTCTAAAATTTATTTTGCTGGTCGATCTTCCTACGCCCTAAGCATAACCACATTTTGCCATTGTATTTTCGAACTAACACCACTAATTGACTCTTGGGTTTCTGCTGCTGACAAAACGCTGAACTCCTATTTTTTATTGCAGATTCGGATTCTACGGCCTAAAAGTACGTAGGATTTCCTTGAAACATTTTTTTCGATTCATAATTTCTCCTACTGAGAACATAATTCATACGATTCAGTTTCTAAGTTGCCCCACTCCCCTTGCAAGGAGGGGCGGGGGGTCCTAATTTTAGCACTAATGTGTTTCCCCTCCTGAATGAGTTAATTTTAATTATGGTCATTTTTATCGTAGAGGGCTTATTTTCCGAGATATTCGAAAGCTTCAGCTTAAAAAAAAAACCGTATAGCTATATGCTTAAGCCGTGTTCACGAGATCGGATTCAAATCCTAGGAATTTAAATCCGACCTCTCTCCCAATCAAATCAATTAAAATGACAAAAAACACGCCCCTTTTTCTCTTCTTGAGTTGAAATATATTTAACTTTTAGCAAAAAACTTGCAGACGACCAACTTAATCACACAAAAATTCTCTCAGAGAGAGAACGGATTTGATTTGCTAGGATTTGAATCCGGTCTTGTGTACAAGCCTTTAATGTTAGACAAAAATACTAAATTTTCACGGATAGATATTGAATTTCCGGCAATTGTTAAAAGTCAAAATAAACCGATTCTGAATGTTTTAATCTCTGATAATTTTAAATCCTCGTCCTTATGGTATATCTTCCTGATATTTCACGACTTCTCTTGGGTCATAAAAACACAAATTATTTAATTATAAATATATTTTCTTATGAGCGGTGATCTCATTGAGTTTCTGCTCTATAGCCTCTTCCAAATTCACAATAAATTTTTAATTGTGATTTTAAATGTTTTTTTTAAATATTGAAAATTGTAATTTAATTGAAATAAAATAAATAATAATTTCCTTTACATTTTGTTATGTTAGTGCGATATCAAGGTGTAAGCAACAATTTCCTACATTCCTGGAAAATTGAATTAGAATTTCCTTTTCCAAATTTCGATTTAAATTTAAATTTGTTTCCAGAAAGCAATAAAATTAGACGGTAAAAGTTGATTTTGCATTAAAGCATTTTGAACCCTTGAGATAAATTAAATAAAACGTGAAATAGCAGTTTAAGTTAAAATCATTAAAAATCAAATATCTGTGAACATAAATTCGTCATCGCACTCTTGTTCGTTAATGTAAAATAAGTTAATTAAATAAATTAAAAGTCACAACGAACGACGAATTAAATATTTACTTTGTACGTATGTATATATGTACATATGTGTGTACTTAATCTAACAATTATGTTAGCCTTCAAAAATAAAGAACAAAATATTCAAGCTAGATTTCATGCATGTGTACATGTCCTGAGCAAAAATAATCTCAATAACAAATAAATTATCACCTTGATAATTGCTTTCCGGTAAATCCCATATTTTTGCAAGCATAAAAATAAATGTAATATTATTGTACATACATATATGCATGTATATGTACTAGTTTTCCAACTGTGTGCTACTTTCATACCCAACACTGTACATTTAACTATACGTACATTCATGCAGGAAAAATACACAAACAACAATAAAATGTATAAATGAAAATCCAAAACCATCAAACAATGAAAAGAAAATCTCACCCCAACAACAATGTGTACACAAAAAAATGATCAAACTAACGGGTTCCTTTTGATACACACACACACATACACAACATACATACATACATACATAGTAAAATGGAAAAAAAAGGAAAACAAAAAGGAAATCACAAAAAAAATAAAAAAAAAGATCCTGTCAAGCGTATTAAACATGAAAATAGTTTGCGCAACTCGAGATTTTCCTTTTATGCACACACACATACAAACTGTAGTATGTATGTATATGGAAAACGTTCGTTCGGGTTTTCCCTGTCATTTCATTTACTTTATAGCGATAAAACGAGATGTAAATACACTCACAAAAATTTTTTTATTTTGGATAAATTTCCTGCTTCATGATTATACATTTTTTGTTTTTGTTTTTTGACTGAGATAAAAACAGCTAAAGAATTTCAAATGCGCATATAATAACATTAGTCGATGATTGTTCGTCCTTAAAATTAGACGATTAAATAAAATAAAAATAAAATTTATATATATTATATAAAAGAAAAATTATTTTACTATTTTTTTTGTTTTTGATTTTCTTTTATTTTTCCTCTCTATACATAATATACATTATTTATTGTTGTTTTTGCTATTTATACGTATATCTAGCAAAAACTGCAGTATTCATTTCAAAACTTGTGTGTAGTATTGTTGTTTAATTTGTGTGAACCAAGTGTGCGGATTGTGTGTGTTGCGTGGTGGCTGACTCTGGCAAAAGGTCAAAAAATTATAAAACCACCAAAACAAAAAAACGAGGCACAAATAAACAATCTCAGAGCCTGCCATGATTATAAAATATTATATGATTATATTAGTTTATATTATTATATAACAACAATAAAAATACAATAGAGTAGTAGTGTATATAATGTGAAAATTTTAGTGAGTGTGGTGAATTTGGTGAATTAAAATATAAGGATATAACTGTTTAAAAGAAACAAAAAGAAAAACAAAGAAAATCTAAACAAGAAAAACAATTGATTAGTGATGATTTTATAGCAATTTTCTTTTCTGTTCCTTTTTGTGTTTTATGTTTTGTTTTCATAAAAGCACAAAATAAAAAAGTAGGCGAAAAGGATAAAAATTGAAAATTTATTTATACATAAAAGGAAAAAGCAGAGCAAAAAAAAATAAAAACGGCAAAATCTTTTTTCTCTATCCAATTTTTATTTAATTTTATATATTTTGTTTTTTCCTTCATTTTCTTTAAATCCAGACCTATTTTTTATAGATTTTTATGTGAATATAATAAAAAAAAGGATATAAATTTAAGTGAAATAAAAAAAAAAGAAAATTTTAAAAATTTCTATTTTTTTTCGGATAAATGTACTATGCAATTGATAGCTCGGAAGGTATGATATTTTTTATTTTTCTATGTAATACATCCTTTTTTAGTTGGATAAATCTGTGTATATATATACATATATTTTATAAAGAGTATAAAAAAGGAAAATTTTTATACACAGCATAATATTACATAATCAATACACAATTTAAATAATAGTGAAACTATAATATGTGTTATAATGTCGCGATTGTTTTTACATAACACGCTCTCCAACTTACAAACAAATAAAAAAGTAAAGGAAAAACTTAAAGTTTTATTTTTGCTCCTTTCTTCCTATACTGTTTGTATACGTACATAATATTTATCCAGCAGGAGCTACCTGCGCCATTTTATTTATGCACATGTACATATATATATATATATATATATATATATATGTATATATGAATTTTGTTTATGTATAGTATGTATGTATGTATATGAATTCGATATCCTTTTTGATTAAGTCATTTCAGACACTATAAAAAAAAAATCTGTCATAAAGTTTTATTTTTTATGATTTTAATATTCCAGATGTCACTACGGGGATTTCGCTTTTATTTTGTATTATGTTATATCTGTATTGGTGTATAGTTATTTGATTTTAATTGAATAATCAAATTCCTTTACATATACATTTTGTCATAATTTTACTTTACATTGTTTATTTAAATTATACGAAAAAAATATTTCTTGTCTCTTCAAGCTGCTTAAAAGATAACCGGCTTTTCGGACGACCTAAATTATTAAGCATAGACGATTATTTATGTATACGATTTATTTTTAAAGCATTGACAAAATTCTTCCGGCCAAAATTTTTATATAATTTTTTGACAAAAAAGAAAAATTAAGGATCTAAAAATAAAAATCTTGTTAAGTTTATTCATTATCCTTTTGTATGTATATATAATGTATAGAATAGCCTGAGAGTTAGAAATATATTTTTGTTGCACATGATGGTAGAAACATATTCTATTGAAATGCTGGCAAGTGTATTTGTTTGAAATAGCTGGTTAACTTTGAGCCAGGTAGAATTTTTTGGCATCGTGTTTTAAATTTACCTAGAAATGCTTTTTGAATTTTAAAATGTTTTACTTTTAATTATTAATTTAATAGTGACTGTTTTTTATTTAATTACTGAACATATAAACATGTAGGGTGGCCAAAAGGTATCTTTAAAAGAGAACATGTAACTTGAGGAATCAATAGGGCCCTTTTTCTTCGATTAATTTTGAATATTACAGAATATCTGAGACTATTATCGAGAGTGCAATATTTGTTGCAAACGAAAGATGAACTTTTCAGTATAAGCTCGGTGAAACTTAAGTTTTTTTTAATACCTGGCCAAAATTAAGACATCACATTGCCAGACATGTTATTTTGAGAAGGACTGTTCTTCAAGGTAAAATATTGTTCTTCAAAAGGTACTTTTGAAAAATTTGCTCCTAAAACCATAAAACAAAATCAAATTTCTACAACGAACATCTCATGAGAGCTATTTAAGATTATTATACCCGGAAGAACTCATAAACAAACACAAGATATTAATTTTTTGAGCCGATGACTGTGTTGATAACCAAATAAATTTTCTCGTAACTCCAGAGTTTTTCTTATAATGAATCATTGTTAATATTGGAAATTCGTTAGATTAAGTTGAACTTTTATTAAAGTCTTCACACAGTCGGCGAACCTTGATTTTCAGAGAATTTTTGTTATTTAAAGCAATTGATCCATTTCCTAGTCCTGAAAAGAGTTGGCACCTGTCGAAGTGGGAACAAAAAAAATGTTATTGTGTAACTTGAACTTTTGATTATATCCTTCGTACATTTTCCAGTTTCCAGTGCAAAACAGAGTTGGCAGCCCAAAGGGATACGAGTTGAGAACCAAGAAAATGAAAATTTGGGGATCTCGAAATTCTATTTTATTAATATGAGATTTGGAATCTCAGAAAATCTAATAACTTCTTACAATTTTCCAAAATCTTCAGTACCCAGGCCTCTTGTTCATCGTCTATATACCTGTTCAAGTCGCTACTATGCAATTAACAAACATAAAACTCGATGTATAAGCTTCTCGTTACAATTTTGAGCACTTTTTCATCATTCCCGATATTAATTTTCTAGACTGTGAATACTTATCCAGAAAATCGAATTACTCCGGTATACCGATGCAGTTCATTGTAAAATTTAATAAGACAAAGCTTGGAAATTCTATTTCAAAATTTGAAGCACTTCAAACGGAATTCTTCCGTATTACTTTATAAATGTTGAATTTCATGTTAAAATGGCACCCAGTCGAAATGTCGTACAACTGGCAATGATCCAGCAATCATCCACAAAATTCCTATATGTACCACATTGTTTATTGTATTGATAAATTATTTATTTTTTCTATTTTTAAAAAAAAATTAAAGTTGGCGGATTACTCCAGCACTCATGCCACCCAATGGGCCCATGGTGCAATATTCGAACAAACACATATACTTACACATTAAAAACACACAACCGTGATTTTTGGTAACCACCGGGAATCGAACCCAAGACCGTCGAATAACAAAACAAGGACGCTACTTACTGTGCCAACAAGGGCGGCGCCCTCTATTTTTATATTTAATTTTGTTAAAAAAATTTAAATTTATTTACGAAGTTAGCCAGTTCTCAGTCAATTTTGAAGCTTTCCATCATTGCACAAGTTTCACTTATGCTGCAAGAATTGGTTGAAATACAGCTAATACATATATGCAATGTGCAGATGTTTTATTAAAACAAACCTGTTCGGCGTAAGGTAAAAACGCGAGGTCTAGCCCCAGAACACGTAAAAAAAAAACCTTGTATTGATGAAAATTTCGCCAATGTTGTGAATGTCTACAACACGGAACAGTTCTTTTTCTATGGGAATTCCTTCATTTATAAAATAAGGTTATCCGAAGGAATGACAGATTGAAAGCCAAAAATTCGAAAACGATAAACTAATAAAATTGGTTCCATTGATCTGTAGCAATTTATAATGAGGGTGCGAGTACGACAGGTGTTCGAAAAGCTTTCATTAGGAGCAGATGTAGTGCTGCAACTTATGAAATCTGTAATAATTGCCTTCTTTTTAGACATATCAAACTGTTTTTTAATTTCGTAATATGGTGCCATGATTATGTCTACTTCGCGATGAAATGTTAGCCCTCTCTCAATATCTGAATCATGCTCCTCGAAAAAAGATTTTAATTTATGGGCTATGTCAATTCCCTCTTGTAATATGTTCACTTTAAATGTGTCTCTTCGGATTTCAATATATCTTCATTCTCTTTCATTAAATTCTGGTATTCGTCATATAAAATCAGAAGATCTTCCTCAGTTAAGTTTTCTTCTAATCTCATGTATTCGTGCACAGCATTCAATGTGATATCAATAAATCCTTCACCTCCGATCGAACCCGCTTTTCTCTGGTACAACACGTAATCCTTCGACTCCCGCTGGCCACATTTTTTTCCAAGAACCTTGGAGTGTATTCTGCTTTAATTCCTTAATGGCTTTGGCGATAAATTGTACACAATTCTTCATAGAGTATTCTTTCTATATTACGGTAACTGTTACATCTGGTCGGTTATCTAATTTATCTATGATGAAATTAAATGTGATCTGTAAAAATATTGCTTTAATATTACCTTCACGGATGATTTAGATCTTTACTTTTCTCAATTTACTTTTATCGACATTTTTAAAAGCTCGAGGGTTTAATGCTCGATGAATGAAAACCATAGGTTTTGTTATTAAACCCCCGAGGCATTACTGCATAATAATAGGGAAATGCGATCTTTCGCCACTTTAAATCCTTGTGCTTTTTTTTCGTTCTTGGAAATATATGTCCGATCAGGTATTTCTTTCCAAAATAAGCTGGCCTCGGCGGAATGGAATATTTGATCGGCAACACACCCATATTACACACGGAATCGCACTAAACAGAAATAAAATATGTTCGCACTAAACCGATACTTTCCGCATATTTTAAAAATTACGACTCAAGTTTGAATCGCATAAAACCAAAATCGCATTAATTAAACCCGCATATTTTAAGGATTACCTATTTAAATTTGTCGATGCTTTAAGGTTTGTATCTTTAAACGGAAATCAGAATTTAGGAGAATTTAGTGTTTCTAGGTAATTTAGGCATAAGTAAAGTCAACAATCGTTTACTATTTGAATTAAAAATTTATTGAATTGAATAGAAAATATTGACTCAAATAGTCATATAAACTCATAAGTACATCAGCCGTCGTATAACAGTCTCAAATCTTCTATAGAAACTCTATCCAATATTCCTCAAGATACTGACAAAATCCAATAGAAATCTAATATTTGAGGAAAATAAATTCTAAGAATTAGAAAAATTTCCATTTTTTAAATATTTCAAATTGCTGTAAATTAGGAAAAATTTTAAAACTAGAATTTTGTAATAATAAATTTGGTCGAAAATTGTTTTTTACTCGTTCCCAACATTGTATACAATTTTAAGCAAACGATTGAATTTCATCTGTAGATTATTTGAAAATTAAAATTTTGGGAGGAACTTGAGCAAATGTACAGTTTTGGACCATTCTCACAATATTTCTAAGAACTTCGGAGTAAGAGAAGAAATTCTTGGGCTCATTCCAATCATGACTAATTCACAGTTATTCCTCTTACTGGAAACTTATAGGAAAATTTGTGGTCTAGCTATAGGTTATACAGTTTAACAGTGTAAATGAAAATTAAATATAAAACAAATTAACGAATTTCTCTACAAAAAGTTTATTATAGTAATCTCTTGAAGCCAACATAAATTTCTTTACAAAAATTTGTTTTATTCTCAGAAACCGTAAAAGTTCATAATCGGTAAAAAGTTAAAAATAAAAAATAAATAAAACTTCTAAGCCCGAAGCGACGGAATTTTACTCAGACAATAGTAGAATAAACACTGCCAAATTTGAGTGAACTGTTAAGTTTAAGTACGTATATAGTTATTAAACGTATTATAATAGACCAGCAAAATGCTTTAACATGAATTTGGCAGCTAATTAATTTTTCTCTGGTTGTACATATTTAACAGATACTTCTTTTCAAAATATAACAAAATTTTAAGTTTAAGACTGTCAAACTCAATCTCTATTATAATATTTAAATTATACGGTTTCAGATAGATCGAATTTCGATAAGAAGTCTCGATACTTATATCAGATGTATTTGACTAAATTCTTCGAAAAAAAGAAAATACCAAAAATAATACAGCATAGTGTGATAGCCCTAGAACTGCCATTACCAGTAGGACCACCCAACCATATCCAAATTTCTTGTATGATTTTGAGGGCAATTAACTTAAAAAGTATAAAAAAAATATATAAAAGGGATTTCCATCATGGCTATATAATACATTTTATTTCTCTATGATCATTAATTGCAACACCAGGAGTCAATCAATAGCACTCATTAAAATGGGAAATATATAATTTGAAGTGTAGATTCTCCTCTATTTCATCTCATTTTCTTTTATGCCGTATATATAGCTATAGCTATATACTTAGTTACTCGTATAATGTACATCTAATATAGAGACGAATAACAAAAAATTGTTGTATTTTATGTTCGCAGTCGAGACTAATTGCTGTCAATGGATATATCTTCTTATAAACTGAATTTGATAAGTGGCTTTTGAACTATATACATTATACTACATACATAGTATATATATATATATATATATATATATATATATATATATATATATATATATATATATATATATATATATATATATATATATATATATATATATTCTTCAAAGTGGTTAGGTATTTTTTTTATACATACGTGTATATATTTTATACACATCCAGCTCCATTATAATCAGTAAAAAATCTGTTTACTTAACACGTCCGTATGATTACATAATATATACGTACTAATTATATTAATCCTTCCTGTTCGTCACAACGTATATATAATATGTACACCAAAGGAACAACAATTTACGAAAAAGGATAAATCCGTATTATGACTTTCAAAAATTCTAATCGAATTTTTTTTATGACATTTTGGCTTACAAATTTGTTTTTATTTGATTTGATACGAAGTTACATAGTACTCTGGGTCTATAAACATATATACATACATATATGTACATACACTACACGTAGAAAATCAGTGAAAATCGTCCAAAATCATTTAGGTCAAAATGAATCAGCATTATTTGATTGATTTTGTTATAAATATAAATGAAAATAAATATATAATTAATTATATAACCGTCCTTTTAGTTGTACATACATACATACATATATACATACATACATTTTTAGAAAGAAAACGAAACCAAACCAAATAATTAGATTGCAGGCGTAAAAAAGGGTAATAATGATGGGTGGTTGTTGGTTATATCACTATGAAGAACCAAAATATAATTTAGAAATTAAATTAAATTCTCAAGGTTGCCGTGCCTGCGGAACAATTCAAAATATTAATTTATTTGCTAATTACTTTCGGTCGCATTATTTTTAACTTATTATCATTTATAATAAGATCAATAATCTATACTATAGGATAGTATATAGTGATATACATACAATAACAGCCAGAGGCGGATTTCATCGTAAGCATATTAAACTTTTGCCTAAAGTCTCGTTGTTTCGGAACCTCAATATAAATAAAATATGAAAAACTATGCCAAAATATTAACACTTCCTTTTAAACATTCAAGGCCTCCAAAGTTTCACTTACGGAAGATTTGCTTAAAAGTTCAACTTAATCCAAAACATATCCATTTACTCGTTTTCCAATATAATCATTGGTGCAAATCTGAAAATTGTATTTCTTTAGTGGTGCAACTCCATACACTTACAGAAGAGGATTTAGTCCATTTCTTGCATTTGTAAAGGGTGTTTGTTTCATTTCGAGGTATAGAACTTTGAGTCGATATAAAGCACAGAAAAATTATTTTAATGGGCACGAATGTGACTTTATTTCAAAGATAATTTTATGCCATTAATATTTGAATGTGATTTAAGATATGTGACCGCCGCGATGATTGTTCAGCCCATAAAGCACACATCCACTTTTTGTGGCTGTAATGGTTTTTGAACTATGGCTCGTGAATTATCTTCACTCCAAATGTGACAATTCTGCTTGTTAACATAGCCAATCAACCAAAAATGAGCTTCATCACTGTAGAAATTTTTGTATAGTAATTTTTGCATCGATGTCAATAATGGCTTCGGTCCATTTTCCGAATTGGTGGCGCGAATGATGGACGTTTGATTTTAATTCCTGCACAAGTTGGATGTTTGTAAGCATGCAAACCATATCCTTACGCAAAATCTTTCGTGCCATAGTTAATCGAATTAACTGCTCTGATGAAAGATGATATCGATTATGGACGTAGTGCGCGATGAGTTTCACGAACTGAACCATTATTTTTAAAGTAAATTTGAACGATTTATACAAATAGTGCTCTAGCGTAACTGTATTCATTATGAAATGGCAAACCAAATTAACCAAAATCAACTATCAGCTGTCAAATCGGCTGTTACTAGGCTTGCCACCTGTCCTCCTTTGTGGAGGACAGTCCTCCTTTCGTAAGAAATTGCCTCCATAGGCTCCATCCTCCACGAGGGCAAAAATGTCGTCCATCAGGAAAATAAATTATGTTTCCAAAAATATTTATAAATTATTTACGCTGTATATTAAATTAGTTTCACCGGTACCAAAGTAGAATATCACTTTTCATACAGTAAATTCCGCATTTATACTGTGAAATCATTTATATCATTAAACAGTGTAAGTATTTTAGGGGGTGATTAATTTTGAGAGGGACATTCTTTTTTAATATTTACTGAGATACAGTCGTTAAAGAAAAGTAGTTTCAAATGGAATACCTTCATACATATATTCCTTACTTAGATGAGCATGAGACCATTTGGAGCACATGCTATAAGAAAAATTATTCGAAACATTAATATAAAATCTTAAAAAAATTATAAGATTAAATAAGAAATGCATTTTAGTGCTGAAACCTCGATTTTCTAAATCTCAAATGAAAAATATTAATTGTATTGTCCTCCATTGTCGTTTTCACTGAAAAAAGTGTTGACAGCTTAAAGTTCTATACCTCGAAATTAAACATTCTTTACATGGTTCCTGCCTCCTGGTATAATAAACCTATTTCTAGCAGTTTCAACAGACTTTCATGAAGTATTTGCTGATTTCTAAAATGAACCTATTTACTTAGTATTTCACCAATTAGTAACAATATTTATTTGTACTTTATATGATACGACTTAGGCCCTATGGTACAAAGAAAAAAATTTTAAATTTTTAAATTTTAAAAAGGTACGAGTACTACACCGCCACACCGGTATCCAGCGTGTTAAATTTCGGAACCTTCATTATATAGACATAATTCACCACCGAAAATGATCCTGACCGTAATTTTATGATCATAATGACACAATTTCACCATATTTCATCAAGACTTCCAACAGAATTAAATTTAATCATCAAAATACTTAGGCCATAAATTATGAGAGGCAGTGCTGAACCATATAATGTGACTTATTTTCCGTCGCTGAATTCCTTCGATGCCCTTATTGGTCTCAAACCTTACGAATGCTCTATCTGCTTACTGCTGTCATCATCACTTTATTGGTGTTGCCTGGTGACATTTCGCCATTTTATTAAAATCAAAATGAAATTAACGTAAAACGTCTTGAATGGGACAATTGAGTCGGACCAATAGTCAGAAATATCAAAATGTCTCCATATTGATGCATATTCATTACAAACGCTAGAACTTGACTACCCATTTCATTACTGCATGTGAAACGCTCCAAAGACTTTCGTTCGTGTCAAACTACATCTTTCTCTTCAATATAAATAAAATCATATTTCAATGTTGGGACACGGCCCAGTTTAACTTAAATGGTTGCTTTGACCCTTTTAACCCTGATATTCTACAACTTTTATACCGCTTATGACTTTAACTTTTAATTATTCTTATAAACTATGGCTCTTATGAATCGAATGATGACTGTTATGAGTTTTGTTACTTTTATGATTCTTATAACGTTTATATGATTCTAATAACCTTTGTGACTATTGTCAATTATATAGCTTTCGTGACTCTTGTAACTCTTATAATTCCTACAACTAGAATGCCCTTTATGACAGTTTAAACTCTTATTGTTCTTATGATCCTTAAGATTCTTATGATTGTGGATTAAAACCCTGAGTCTTTTGAGTGATTTTGTGATTTGCATGGTTTATGACTTTTACAACTTTATGTCTCTTATAATTCATATGACACTTTCGAATCTTATAAATCTTAATACTTTGGATATATAATGAATCTTATAATGTATCTGTTTCTTTGATCCTGTTATTCGCAATTAGTAATTTCAGATATAAATTCCCAGTTGCGGTTCATAATACTACCAGTAATTTATTTATAAACAGTTTTGTATATTTGCAAAGTAAAGTATGTTCATAACGTGTGGTTCTCGTACTGCATTAATCGGTATCGCCTTCAACATTGAATTATGTTTTCTAATTTCATCGTGAAAAAAAGTAACACTATAATAACACTTTACCCAAATCACTATTCAAGAAGTTATCTCAGAATTACATCCCAGCATAATTAAAATATTCATCAGGCAATACTATTCTATTTGAAAATCTTCCCAAAATTTGATATGATCATATTTCTAAACTCTTTTTGCTTATTCATGTCGAAGTAATTGGCACTTTGGGCTCAGACAGTCTCATATGATACGAAATATAAAAAATTCGGATTTTAATTAATCGTTTTGGATCATGCGTGCTCGAAAATGTTTGTTATGTTTTCGACTTGGAATGGTGTCCGCTTGCCCACAAGATACGGTTGGGCCTTCAATAATTTATCTGATTTATTTAAATATATTGGGCCATATTTATTTACGCCTTAGCCATAGAAACGTTGTTAACAAATTAGAATGATCACATTAAATTTTGCAATGATTTTTATAATTTTGGAATGGGATAAGAATAGTATTGGCTGATGAATATTTTACCATTTTTCTGGGATGGAATTCTGGGATAACTTCACACACTTTTCAAATTCTATTTTAATTTGATAAAATCACTTAAAATTTCACTTAATCCCACAAAGTCATTATCTGAATTTTATTGAAAATTGTTCAAATTCAACTCAATTCTAATTTAAAATTGAGTGCGAATTAATTATGTTTTTGTAGCAAATTAAACTGTAGAGTACATAAACTGAGTTATGGTTAACTGAAATTATTTTTAAATTTCACTCAATCTGCCAAATCTCTTTATAAATTTAGTTAAATTCGTATAGCTTAGTTAAAATAGTATTTACACATAACTATTTGAACAGAATAATGAAATAAATGGTTTGAATTTAAATTAAAATTTGAAAGTTGTAGTGACATATAAAATAATTTAAATGTTTCCAAGCGGGACCGACCCTTATTCACAATTCTGAAATTTTTATTTCTTGACTTTAAATAAAACTATTTTTTAAATTCTGTAAATTAATTAAATTCTTATGTATACTTAGTTTGAACATTCTAAAATTCATTTAAAGTTTAAAAATGTATCATTTGAATTGAAATTCTTATATATTTTATTCAGTACATAAATTCTGATAAAATTTGACATGAATTTGAAAATGAATTTAAAAAAATAGACTACAATTGAAGCTTGAATACGAAAGGTTAATTTTTATAAAATTCTGAATATTGCCAAAGTCACTAAAATTAATTTAATTTTTGTAAATAATTTTAAGGAAATTTTATCATATTTTGAAGATTAGTTGTAACATTCAAATAAATATGTTTTAACAAATTCTGAATTTTTTTTAAAATTTAAAATTTTTGAAATTTAAATTATCTAAGATTTTTAGAATTGATAAGTTTTTATCAAATCCAAATATTCTTTTCAATACGTAAGTATTAACAAATTCTAATAAAATTGTAAATTTAAATTTGACAAAAATTAAATCTTTTAAAAATATTGAAATTTTAGTACGAAATTGAACGTATTTGATTTTAATTTTCTTTAGAAAATTGGCTTAAACATAGTTAAAAATACATTTAAAATAATTTTTATTATTCGAAACGAATAAATATTTGACTAGAATGACGAAATGTGCAGTTAAAATAACTTGAGTGCTCCCAAGGAACGACTATCCTTATAAAACAGCGGCTTATCGGTTCATCCACAATTCTGAAACATTTATCAAATTCTGTATATTGATTAAATTCTTACATGATTGACTTAGTTTCACGATTGATCTATACTTTTCAAATTAGTTAAATTAAATGTTATTCATACTTTTTTATGAAATTCTGATATTCTATTCAATACAGCCAAAACATGTGATATAAATTTATTTGAAATTATTTTCGATATACAAAAAATAATTCCACAATTAAATCTCATAACTGTTTTAATTATGATGAAATAAATGCTTTGAATTTGAAAATTGTAGTGACATTCAAAATAATTTGAATGCTTCCAAGCGGGAAGGTTTCTCGGTTCAACCACAATTCTGTAGTTTTTATTTCTTGAATTCCTTGAATTAAATATAAATATTATTTAAATTCTGTAAATTGATTAAATTGTTATATACTTTGTTTTAGATTTTTAAAATTCAAGAAATTTTTTTAAAATGTTTAAGTTTTAAAATTTCACGAATTCGTAAATCATCATGAAATTTTTATATATTTTACTCAATACATAAATTTTAATAAACTCTGATAAAATTTGACATGATTTTGAATTAAAAAATTAGAATAAAATTGAAACTTGGGCAAATATTAAAATTTGAATAGGAAAGGCTGAATTTTGTAAAATTTTTAAATGTTCTAAAGTTTTAGTGTTAACATTTTGAAATTTACAATTTTTTTCGAAATTTTAGTAACTTTATCAAATTTTAATTTTCTAAAATTTTAGGAACTTATACATTTTTATGAAATTCTGTTATTCTATTCAATACATAAATTTTGACAAATTCTGATTTTGAATTAATTAATTCTAGAAATTGCTACAATTGGTTCTTTTCAATTTTACATTTTATTCCAAAATTACTATTTTGCCTACGCAAAATTTTCTTAAAACTCAACCAAAGTGTGTTGAATATTTATAAAATGTAAATAACTTCATTCCAATTTAAAGCATAACTTGGATAGCATAAAGTTTTCCCCCTCAAACAGTACAAATTAAAATTCCATTAGAATGAACTATATCTCACCAGTTTTACTACGATGGAATTTTAATTCACTCTATGTCAATATAATATTTGATTGAGCGAGCATCCGTTCTAAACAGAATTTGCAATTTCTATTTCATTCTACTTCCGTTAGATGGATTTCAATAATTGATGATTTTCGTATAAATATTATCTTATATATATATAGTAAATAGTTTATACTTTTTATACATACAAAGATCATTTCAATATATTTTCAATTTTCCATCCGCAAAAAAAAGAAGAAAAATCAATGAAAATCACATACGTGCTTTATGCATAAATGTATCCATTATTATATTCTTATCACCCGTGCAAGTTTTTTCACCTGGATAAAATTAAAATAGCAAAGTCGATTTATTTCACGTACCGATCTATCTGTATCTGTTATATTATCGAAATTTATTCATTTAAATTGTTTGTATCGCTCTCAACGCACAGTACCACAAATATAACAGAAAAACGAAATGAAAATTTAGATACGTACGTATATGTATATGTGTATACGCGTATATAGATTTGATTTTTCCAGTTAATAAATTATCATTTTTAATTTTCATTCCCATTTTACGTCAATCTGCTTAATATTTCCAATTTTTCTTCAAGCGCCCGGAAAATAGGTTACACGAATTGAAGAAAAGAGGAAATTTCCTTCGACATGCTTTTTTCCTTTGAACCAAGCGTGAAATTCATTTAAATGGTTAAATTTGATATTATTCATATCGACTTCGAGCTTCTTTGTTTCATTATAAGTATATATACGAGTAAATATGTACATGTATATGAAATATATAATAAAATGGTCAATTAAAATTATTCGATTTTCTCGAGGAGAAATGAGAGAACAAAAAGGAAAAAAAGAAAGAAGAAAATTGGATTACCAGGGCGATGAAAATTAAAATATTGATTTATTCCCAAGCGTTTCAAAAAACGAGAAATTTGATTCCAATAAAAATGGTTTTAATTTTTATTATCGTTATAATTTATATACGAGCAATGCTTGCTATATATGTACATATATATGTATGTACATAAATGAAATTTAGTTTTTGTTTTTATGTTACATACGTCCATACATATATGATATATGTACATATGTATAATATGAATGGGTATATGTTGGATACCGCATGAAAAATGAAAATATGATAAGAGACGAGCATATCAACAAAAAAAAAGCAAATTAAATGAAATGTTTGGTTTTTCGTCATCAATGTTGTTGTTGTTGCTCTTATTATCTACAAATAATTTGATCTTTAAATCTCTTGACACTAGGATAAAAAATAAAAAAAAATGTTATATATAAAAATTGGTTGGTTGGTTAAATGTCAAGTGTCTGGAATTTCGGGGAAAATATAAAAAAATTATTCTGTGTGTGGTAAATTAATTAAGTCTACAGAATTTGATAATGATTTTTTCTCACTTCAATAGCGACCGTCTGTCTGTTGTTGTTATAAATATATATATATGTATGTATGATATATATATATATATATATATATATATATATATATATATATATATATATATATATATATATATATATATATAACCATATAAACATGTGGATGTCCTTAAAATGTTTGACCAAATTAACCGCACAAATAGATTAAATTACATCGTTGATAAATTAGAAGTTATATAATGTACAATATTGTTTGAAGAGTATTTCCTTTTTTTATTTATTTCCTTCTTTTTTTTTTTAAAAAAAGGGCCGATTTTGTATAATCTAGGCTCTACTAATCTCATCTACACACACACATATTCAAATAACATGTATTCAAAAAATTAATTGAAAAACACATGTATTTAAATCCCCCAGACGCCATAATAAAATAAAAATTTATAAAATTATGTACACGACATAAACCACATACACACAAAACTATAATTATAATTAATATTTTTTGAAGACCTTGTAATTTAGTTATCTCACATACTTATCATATGTACATATATATGTATGTATACAGTCAATTGAAGACGAGAAATATGTTTTATAGTTTAAGCATCACCCACTAATTGATTAAATTA
Source organism: Tipula unca (assembly GCA_951394425.1). Classification (NCBI taxonomy): domain Eukaryota; kingdom Metazoa; phylum Arthropoda; class Insecta; order Diptera; family Tipulidae; genus Tipula; species Tipula unca. Next base: position 214,339,561 of record OX596380.1, read on the forward strand.
AAATGCGACTTTAAATAAGAATATATATAGTTTTATATCTTTTACGAGAATCTTACTATATACACTTAGTATACTTAAATAATATATGTATGTACATATTAAAATTAAATAACCCCTCAGATATTTTATTTTTTTAATGTTTTTCCATGTACCAAATTACAAAAAAACCTAATTGCTTATTTCCCCAAAAAAAAAACTATTTTCCAAAATTAAAATTAATTATTTTTCCAAAAATTTTCTTTTTCTTTATGTTTATCACCCATAACTATTTCTATTGAAAGAGCACAAAGTAACGTCATTAACTATAAATACATTAAAATAAAGATACATACACACACACATATATATGTATATACATATTTATACACGTAACACAAGAAAACCTTATTTTTTCTATAATAAATTTAAATAAATTTGCATTTCAATTTTTTTTTCAAAAAATTACCCACTTCAAAAATACCTTGATACTCTATATACACAAACTAATAAAACTTAAGATGAGGAACGAATGAACGTACGAAAAAAAAAAATATAAATAAACGTAATTCGATCAAATCTGTTTAAATCTCAAGAAGATTAGATGTAAGCCCAAATAAAACATTGATAATTTTTTTTTTTTTTTTTAGGGACTGGATGGTTTGGTATAAATTTTACTTCAAATCAATCAAATTATTTATTCGACATTAGCTTTGATAAATTACTTTCGAAATTTTATTTTTGTTTTTCTTACATTTATTTATGTTTATAATTTTTTGGAAAAAATTATAATATTTTTATAAATATTGTATGTATGTATGGATTTTTTCGATTTTTCAAAATTGAATACCAATGAAATATTTAATTTTGGTCATCAAACGAGAAAATTACCATTTTTTTTTTTGTGTTGTTTCTTGTATTGTGATTTATGACTATCATCATTCATAATGTTGTTTGGTGGTGTAAACAAACACTAAAGAAAGCTTAGACTTTTCTTAGAGATAACATTATTGCAGCTGTATCGGACGGTAATATAAGGGCAACCAGATTTTTAAAATCAATGCATTTTTAAATAATTTTTTTGATTTTTAAATTCAGGAATTCCCATATCAGAAATGTTCAGAATACAACGAGAAAATAATAAATCTTTAAAATTTGTTAACATTTTCAAAATTTACAAAATATCAGAAATTGATAAAACTCTTTAGAATTTGGTTAAACTTGCTCAAAATTCAGATTCGATTCATAAATCAAAGTTTCACAATATTTTAGAATTGATAGAAATTCAGAGATTAAAAAATTTGATGTAATATAGGATTGTTCTAAAATAAAATTTGTTAAAATTCTAGAAAAACTTTATGAAAAGTTTCAAAATTTGTTAAAATTGAACTTTTCGTATTCAAATTTCTATTTGATACAAGTATTTAAGAATGTTAAAATTAAACTTAAAGACTTTCCCAAAAATTTCAGGATTTCATAAAAATTATATTTCAATAGTTTTTGTACAAATTTCTAGTTTCGAATTTATCAACAACTTGTAAAATCATAAACAAGTTGTTAATACTTAACAAAAATAAAAACAAAAAAAAAAACTTTCAAAATATAATAAAATACTACTAAAAATATTAAGAAATTAATTAGGTTTGATACGAATTTTTAAAATTCGATAAAATTCAATTTTTCGTACACAAATTTCAATATTTGTAGAGTTCAAATTTTTCAAATTTAAATTGACAATTTTTGTTAAAATTTTGTTAAAATTTGTTAATATTTATGTATTGAATAAAATATTTGGATTTGATACAAACTTATGAACAAAACAAATTAAATTAGAATTCAGAATTTTATAAAATTCAATGTTTCTTTTATAAATTTCAATATTTGTACAAGTTTAAATTTTAGCACAAATTTTATCAGGGTTTATTAAAATTTTTGTATTGGAATTAAGAATTTCATAAAAATGTATGTATTCGTCAAATTTTAGAAAATTAAAATTGGATTTTTTTTTTTTAATTCTCTAGAATTTTAAAATGTTAAAACTAAGTATATAAGAATTTCATTAATTTACAGAATCTAACTAAAAAATTTATTTAAATTCAAGGAATTAAAAATTTGAGAATTGGGGATGAATTAATTCAAATTATTTTAAATGTCAGTACATTTTACAAATTTTTTCATTTTGTTCAAATGCGTATATCGGTTTCATTTCGGTAAATTTAGTTTAAGTTGAGTAATTCAAATGAAAATCAAGAATAATGTAAGAATTTAATTAGCTCACAGTTTTGATAAAAATGTGTATCGTCAAGTTTATTAATTCAAATTCGGAATTTGTTAAAATTTATATATTGAATAGATTATCAGAATTTCATAAAAATGTATAAGTTCGTAAAATTTTAGAAAATTAAAATTTGATAAAGTTACTAAAATTTCGAAAAAATTTTAACCTTCAAAATTTTAAAAAATTTCGTAAATTTCAGCCTTTCATATTCAAATTTCAATATTTGCACAAGTTTATATTTTATTTTAATTTTTTAATTCAAATTCATGTCAAATTTTATCAGAGTTTATTAAAATTTACTTCTATCCTTCTATCTATTCTATTAATGATGATTTATGGATTCGTCAAATTTTAGAAAATTATAATTTTAAAAGTTAAAGATTTTAGAAAAAATCTTTAGAATTTTAAAATGTTAATTAACAATTTACAGTATTTAAATAATATTTTTATTTAAATTCAAGGAATTAAAGAAATAAAAACTACAGAATTGTGGTTGAACCAAAAAACTGCCGTTTTATAGAGAGGGTCGATCCCGCTTGGAAGCATTCAAAATATTTTGATTGTCACTACAATTTTCAAATTCAAAGAATTTATTTCATTAATCAAAACATATTCGTACAAATAGTTATGAGATTTGATTGTGGAATTATTTATTGAATGGTAAAAATAATTTTAAAAAAATGTATAACCATGTTTTGAGCTTATTTTTCGTCATGTTTATTAATTCAAATTCAGAATTTGTTAAAATTTATGTATTGAATATAATATTAGAATTTCATAAAAAGCATGAGTACGTAAAATTTTAGAAAATTAAAATTTGAAAAGTTTAAAATGTTAAAACTAAGTCAATCGTGTAAAAATTTAATCAATTTACAGAATTTGATAAAAATTTCAGAATTGTGGATGAACCGAAACACCACCGATTTATGGGGATAGTCGTTCCTTGGTAGCACTCAAATTATTATAATTATCGCTACATTTTTTAAATGTTAATTCAAATTCAAAGCATTTAATTTATTTTTAACTATGTTTAAGCCAACCTTCTTAAGCAAATTAAAATCAAAATCAAATATGCTTAATTCCCATCTAATTCTGTAGTCCTCTTAAAAACGTAAAGAGTTTAACTAGCTTTGATACCAAATTTTCTATTTTGAGATAAAATTAAATTTTTCGTACTTAAATTTCAATATTTGTACAAGATTTAATTTTAACCAAATATAAATTCCCAATTTTATCAGAGTTTTTTAAAATTTACATTTAATTAATGTTTTATATTTGGATTTGATAAAAACTTATGAATTCGTAAAATCTTAGAAAATTTAAATTTCAAAAATTTTAAATTTTAAAAAAAATTCAGAATTTTCTAAAACATATTTATTTGAATGTTAAAACTATTTCTTCAAAATATGATAAAATTTCATTAAAATTATTTACAAAAATTAAATTAATTTAGTGACTTTGGCAATATTCAGAATTTTATAAAATGCAACCTTTCGTATTCAAGTTTCAATTTCAGTCTAATTTTTTTAATTCATTTTCAAATTCATGTCAAATTTTATCAGAATTTATGTACTGAATAGACTATATAAGAATTTCAATTCAAATTAAAATGAAAATGATTCATTTTTAAACTTTAAATATGAATATTCATACTAAGTACATGTAAGTATTTAATTAATTTACAGAATTTAAATAATATTTTTATTTAAATTCAAGAAATAAAAATGTCAGAATTGTGAATAAGGGTCGGTCCCGCTTGGAAGCAATCAAATTATTTTAAATGACACTACATTTATCAAATTTAATTTTAAATTCAAAGCATTTATTTCATCATTCTGTTCAAATAGTTATGAGATTTGATTATGGAATTGTTTATTGAATGGCGAAAATTTATTTAAATAAATTTTTAGCCATGTTACGAACAACTTCGTTGAAAGTATTTACGTATATGTGTTTCATTTCGATAAATTCAGTATATGTAAGTTGAGTAATTCAAATGGAAATCAGAATAATGTAAGAATTTAATTAGCTCATTAGGTCAAGTTTATTAATTCAAATTCAGAATTTGTTAAAATTTTAAAAATTATGTATTGAATAAAATATCAGAATTTCATAAAAATGTATGTAAATTCGTAAAATTTTAGAAAATTAAAATTTGATAAAGTTACTAAAATTTCGAAAAAAATTTAAACTTCAAAATGTCAAAACTAAGACTTTAGAACATTTCAGAACCTTGGTATAAAATTCAGAATTTTTTAATTCAAATTCATGTCAACTTTTATCAGAATTTATTAAAATTTATGTATTGAACAGAATATATATGAATTTCATGATGATTTACAAATTCGTCAAATTTTAGAAAATTAAAATTTAAAAAATTAAACATTTTAAAAAATCTTTAGAATTTTAAAATGTTAAAACTAAGTTTGTAAGAATTTAATCAATTTACTAATATCAATTTAATAATATTTTTATTTAAATTGAAGGAATCCAAGAAATAAAAACTACAGAATTGTGGTTGAACCGAAAAACCGCCATTTTATGGAGAAGGTCGATCACGCCTCACATTCTAATTATTTTGTATATCACTACAATTTTCAAATTCAAAGCATTTATTTCATCATTATGTTCAAATAGTTATGAGATTTGATTGTGGAATTATTTATTGAATAGTGAAATTAAAATATTATTAATTCAAATTCAGAATTTGTTAAAATTTATGTATTGAATAGAATACAAAAACGTAAAAAATTAAAATTTAAAAGAGTTTAAAATGTTAAATCTAAGTCAATCGTGTAAGATTTTTTTAGTCAATCTACAGAATTTGATAAACATTTCAGTCTTGTGGATGAACCGCCGATTTATGGGGATAGTCGTTACTTGGGAGCACTTAAATTATCTTAATTGTTGCTAAATTTTTTAAATGTTAATTCAACTTTAAAGCATTTAATTTATTTTTAACTATGTTTATGCCAATTTTCTTCAAGAAATTAAAATTAAAATCAAATTTTCACCTAATTCTGTAGTCAACATAATTTAAAATAAATTTTTTTTTTTTAAATTTTCTCTTAAAAACGTAAAGAGTTTAACTAGTTTTGATACAAAAATTTCAAACTGGAGATAAAATTAAATTTTTCATACTAAAATTTCAATATTTCAATAAGAATTAATCTTTGTCAAATTTAAATTTACAATTTTATCAGAATTTGATAAAACTTACGTATTGAAAAGAATATTTGGATTTAATAAAATCTTATAAATTCGTAAAATCTTAGAAAATTTAAATTTCAAAAGTTTAAAATTTTAAAAAATATTCAAAATTTGTTAAAACAAATTTTTTTAAATGTTAAAACTCAACTTCGAAATATGATAAAATTTCATTAAAATTATTTACGCAAGAATTCAACAATGACTTTGGATTAAAAATTTTATAAAATTCAAACTTTCATATTCAAGTTTCAATTTTATATTTTAATTAAAATTCATGTCAAATTTTATCAGAATTTATGTACTGAATAGAATATATAAGAATTTCATAAAAATTAAAATTTGAAAAAACTAAAACATTTTGAAACCTTAAATAAATCTTTAGTATTTTAGAATGTTTAAATTGAGTATATACGAATTTTCATCAGTTTATAGAATTGTGGAAATGTTTATTGAATGACGAAAATAATTTTATTAAAATTTGTAACCATGTTACGAACAATTTCGTTGAAAATATGTACGTATGTGTGTTTCATTGCGGTAAAGTTGAAGTTGAGTAAATTTAAATTTAAATCAAGAATAATGTAAAAACTTAATTAGCTCACAGCTTTAGTTAGCTCACAGCTCAGATAATAATAACTGACACTAAAAATATATTTAATCAAAGGAGACTAATTCATTGCGCCATATAATCTATAATCAGGGGAATTATGTCATCAAACAATAAATCGAGTACGATTATTAAAATAACAAAACAAGAGTTTTATTTATGTTTTAATCATTATAAATAAGCATTTAGTCGCTTAATTAACTAATAATTAAGATATAAGAATTGAGAATATTATAAACATTTAGGCGAATTGAAATAGAGAACACACAAATCATATGAGAAAAGTCAGGTATTTATGGACCGAGTAAATAGGCAGAAAACATTTGATTAACTGAACTGACAGTCACTAATACAAAGAAGGTAGAAAAACTGCGTTCACTTAGTTTGCAGATTATGAGTAGCTAAAAAAACGACTACGTTCTTTAGAACAATATACATTACATGGATTAATGGTACTTAAGAGCTGATCATATGTTTATCACTATGTACAATGATACAAAAACAACTAAATTTGTAGCCACAAGCATTTTTATCACCACTTCCAGTACAAAAATGAACTCAGCACGAATTTGAACTTATTTTTGTAAGGAGATTAAACACATCTAATTTCCAACACATTTCATTTCTGGATTATGTATAAACGTGTTTCAAATCTTTTCTTGGAAGCGATGAAATATAATATTATATTCTAGACATACAAAAAAAAATAAAAAGGAAAATTACCAAATGACCATTTGCTTTAAGCAAGTCTCATTTAGAATATTATATATACGACAAGTATATATATTTATAATAAAATAAAAGCGAAAATTATCTCACTGAGTTTCATAAATAATCACCCGTTATTTAAATAAATTTTTCTTTTTAACAACAAGAAAGCAAAAACAAGTACTTAGTCTGTGTGTATATTTCGCATATACTCGTAGCATAAGAAGGAAAATCTATATTCTTATTTTTGTCATGTACAACAAAGTTTAAAGTGTATATAGCTTCCTTTCATTATGTATATATTGAGAATTGTATTATAGAATAATTTATCAGCCATGGAATATTTTGCTTGTTATTATTCCATTTTTTTTTTTTTTTTTTTTTGTATTTCATATTCAAATTTTTTAGAAAGGAAAATTGAAAATATCCAGCACATTGAACAAAAATAGTAAAAATCCGAGAAAAAAAATAAATAAAAATAAAAAATGATGAGAGAGATATTATCTGATTTATATGAACAATTACTACCATTTGAATGAATAAATTCATAAAGGCTGTGTGTATATTTCAAAGCTTTGAAATCTACCAGTTTTCCATTCGCTTGGTTTTTTTTACGGGTTTTTTGTTTAAATCAATAAAGCTGTTGTGCAAATAAATTTAATGTCGTCTTCCTGTTTCATTAGTTAGAAGAAAATTATTATTTTTTTTTTAGAATTTCAAAGGAAAATTATAATAAAGATAAGATGAAATATATGTATATACTTACATATTATCATAATATGTGATGATCAAGAAGAAAGTTAAAGCCACCGAATGGAAAACCTTTTTTGCTTTCTAAACAGACAAGGTTTTTTTTCCAATTTTATTATAGAATTTCAATTATATCGATTATTTTATAAAATAAAACGGAAATATTTTTTTCTTATATTCCGTTTTGTTCTTTCATTTCCACCCCCGACTTTCTCAAAATTTTGTCGATATACGGTTACGTATATATATGTATATGTATATCATTGCGTCGAAGAAAGCATTCAATTTATCTCCCTCCGACAAAAACGAAAATTATCTTCCTCATCGAATACGTCAAAACACAAAAATTACTTTATGAAATCACAATCAATCAAAACAAAATGGCATTTTTCAAAAAAAAAAAAAAAATATGTGATAATAAATTGAAGGAAGACGATACGTACGGCACGAAAAAAAAAATACGGAATGTTACGCCATATCAAGAAGTATTCGAAGTTAATTATTTCGATCACTGTATACGATATTTGGTGTCTTTTCTTCCCTTAATGACTCATTCAATAATTTTATTTTATTTTTTCTTAATTTTCGGGATTCTCCATTACCCGGCATGACATTTATTGCGACGAATATTTTTGTGTTTTATTATAATATAAAAAGAGAATGCTCGAGTGGAGGAGGCGTTACGGGAAATTATATAGAAAATGATTATTAAACCGTTAGGAGGTCAATCGTTTTTAACAACACATCATTATTTTACAATTGTGTTGGCAAATTTCACCAAGTAATTTGAGAATGGTAAATTGATAATCGATATCTCAGTGTGGGCTGGCTGACAGTAAAACAAGCCAACCAATAACATTTTTAAGAACTTTAAAATTATAGACAAATGTCATTAATTTGTTATTGTTTTTTTTTTGTCTCATTTCAGGTAAGCTGGAGGATGAATGTTTAAAAGTAAGCTATATATATGATAAAAATTTGCATCGATTTTTCGAGACTAATAATTAATATTTTATGCGTGCAAAACCTGTCGCTAAATATAATAACTCAAAATAAATTGTATTAAAAATCATAGTCATGATTATTAACGATTTGATTGGCACGGGAAATGCCAAATCATTTATTTTACACATCTAGTTTTAGGATACGGATTTTACCACTAATCATTAGACCGTCAAAATTTTTAATGACATAAAATAAAATAAAATTCTTGAAGTTTGTCAGACATACATATATAACACTCGTGAAGATCTTTCTGCGGCATGCAACCAACTTTACCATTTTAGAATGTTGCACACGAACACAACAGCGCACACAACACTCCTATATTCTACCACACCATATATGTATTCCTTGTTCTAGTTCTCAACCCAATTATTAGAGAACATCTACATAAAATGTTACATAATTTTAGAACAAATTGAATGGCTACAGGCGAATCGTAATTATTTTTATCTCGTTAATCTTATTATTTTGCTACAACATTTGGATTGTATATGATTGTGAAATATTTCCTAATTAAGTCCTAATTTAAAATATATACAGGCTCGGCTGAATTAGTTATAATAATACCAGTGAAATTTAAAACGATAAGAATATACTAGATTTACAAATTTTCAAAAATATCCGGAATCATCAGCATTAGACAGTATCTTGAAAAGAAAAACAAATTTCATTTGTGTTCGCTTAATCGAGGGTCTTCTGCATGAGAATTCTCTTGTTTTACTTGGGACAAAAATGCCTGGTCGTTGCAGTGAGATGTCCGTTAAAGTGAAGTTACACTGAGAGAGTGGGGTAGATTCTCGATTGTAGTATACGCGAGCAAGTAAGCAAGCGCTACTTTCATAAAACATTTTGGATTCAATTTTCATCGTTACGTTAGTATTGTAATTTTTTATTTGAGCATTCAAAAAATTGTAACCCAACTTTGGGGTCTAGGAAGCACTCAAATTTTTACGTCTAGTAAGCACTCAAATTTTTATATACCGGGTGTTTTTTTTAAACTGAAACTCAAATATCTCGGAAAATAAACCGTCTCCGGTAAAGATGACCATTATCAAAATTAAATCATTGGTGCTTCAATAAGGACCCCCCGCCCCTCCTTGTATTCCTAATTTTAGCACTAATGTATTTTCCTCCCGGAATGAATTAATTTTGATAATGGTCATTTTTATTGTAAAGGGCTTATTTTCCGAAAAATTTGAAAGTTTCAGCTTAAAAAAAACACCAGGTAATTTATAATGTACCATGGAACATTTACAATATTCCGAAGCACTTTGTTTTGGAACGTCTGTATCATCTTGATGTTCGTTTTCTTGGTACAACCCCAAATCTGTATACCAGAGGTTCATACCGGTTTCAGTATTTGCCGGTATAAAAGCAATTTATTGTGTATAGATAGTTCAGAATGTCTACCTAAGAGCCAAAACATCTTCCTATACTTCATGTTCAGCTCTTCCTTTTTATTTTTGACATGTTCTTTCTACCTCAACTTGGCATCCAGCGACATACCTATATATTTCGCCGTATCTGCATAGGCAACTTGTTTAGAGATGATTATGATTGGGATTCTATTAGAAATATTGTTATTAGTAAAGTTGACATGCAGTGATTTAGTTTCGTTCAGTTTTATTCTCCATTTTTTCATCCAATTGTTGACTGAATTTGTCGATTTTTGCAATTTGTTAGTATGTAGCTCTTATACATTGTTCGCAGTATCATCAACATAAGTTGCTATAGTTGCTTCTTCCACTGGTGGTATATCCCGAGTATACGCAGGAGGTACAAGACAGGGCCCAATACGCTACCTTGTGGTAGTCCAAATTTTCTTTAGGTCCGAGTATTCGTCTTCATATTTTACATGGAAGTGTCTATCGGTTATGTATGATTTCAGAGTTTCACAGTATTGTTTGGGAAGGTCTCGCTTGAGCTTGAACTATGGACTTGTTCTATAGTCGAGTGGTTTTCTCTGAATCCAAACTGGTGGTCAGGAATGATTCTGTCAACCATGATGAGTTTCATTCTATTCAGGAGCAATTTTTCAAAAATCTTGGCTATGGTTGGGAGTTTTGGGACTATGGATATCGGTCTGAAGGACTTTTTATCGTTTTTTCTAAGTTTTAAGATCATGATTACCCCTGCCTCCTTCCATTGCCTTGGAACGTATCTTAGTTTAACCACAGCGTTGATTATATGGAGAAGTTTACGTATCGCTTTATTTGGTAATTCTTTAATGATTTGTCCTGTCATACCCCGGAGATTTTTTAATGTTTAAATTTTGAATTTCCTCTTTTAGCTCCTGTAAAGATACACTTTGTATTTCAAGCTCATCAGATCGTTTCAGTAGGTTAACATTTTCATCCGCAGTTTGCCTGAGTAACGGTTGAACTGTTCCTTCTAGATGTCTCGCAAAAGTCAGCTTTTTGTTTAACGCTTCGAGCCCAGCTTCCATCCTAACTTCTAATTGGTGCCGTCGAATTTGTTGGCCTCTTAAGTATACTTTCGTTGCTTTTCATAAGGAATATTCAGTATCTTTTTGACTAGTAATTGACGAGAAATATGTACAGAGATTTTCCTTGATCCGATTTATTTGCCAAGACTTTCGAGCTTTACGTTTCTTTGCCACAAGTTTTGATAGTGGTAACTTTCATTGATTCACTTTCAATTTTTAAATCTTCTCTCTCTAATGGATGGATGGCATAGTAAAATCTATACCCACGTATTCTGGCATAAGAGGAGTTAGCGAAATGGGTTTCAGAGATTAGACAAATATCAATTTTTTGTTTAAATAGGAATATTTCCAGCTTGGGGATGTGTTGGATCAGCCCATTCGCATTCCAAATTATTATTCAGAGCGTTTTAAATTTATTTTTATTTTTATTTTCTAGTCGTATTTGGTAACGATGATGACAACTTTCTCAACTGTTCAAATATGAGTTTATTGGTCTCAGCCTGTAGATCAAGTTTTTTATTTAGAGCATCTATGCATTTCACGACATCTACGCAGGGTTTCTACGGTTTAGATCAGACTTTCTAGCGCGATTTCGTATATTTTGTAATTCTTTAGCTACCTCACAGCCACGGTAATCAGCTGGATGTTGGCCCTTACAATTAACGCATTTTGCCGCTGAGTTCCTATCTAATGTACACGTGCTTGTAAGGTGGTTACCAGCACATTTAACGCATCCTGCCATACGTCCACAGTATCTCTGAGTGTGATTGAAGCCCTGACAGTTTTTGCATTCTATCTATGAAGAGACTTTTTCTTCACTGGTTCTATTCTGCCTTTCATATTTTGAATTGCTCGAATATCATGAATTTTTTGAATATTTTTCTCCTTGCCAAACGTTAGCATGAATAGCGCTAGCCCGCGTTTAGTGACGACACTGTTGCCTTTCTCATCTACCTTTCTCTCTTTTTTAATGATGTTTGCAGCATCCTTAGTGGTGAATCCTTTACTCTGCAGCTCGGCAATTATATCTTCACTCTCGCATATTTGATGTAGTCCTCTAGCCATAACCTTAATTGGTCTTTCCTGCTTGCCCTCATATGTATCCCACTGAACTTTCTCAGCATTAAGCTTCATAGAGAGATTTCTATAAGTATCTGAGTCTGGAACATTTACCTTCCAAACATTTTTATTTAGTGCTACTAGCTTGAGATCCTTGTCCGTAATTGAGATCATCAGAGCATTGACAGCCAGATAGTTTTTTTTAACTGTGTTAGGAATTTCATCGTTGCACTGAGTAGTTGGTTTACTAGATGTTGATGTTTACTTTCCCTGCTCAACATATTCTGGCGATTCTGCTTTTTGTTTCTTTCTGGGTTTGTTTTTTTTCACGATTCAATCAGATTTCCTTGCCACTTCCTCTTCATCGGAAACTGTAATGTTTAATGTGGCGGTTTTTCTTTTGGTTCTTGATAATAGTATCCACTGGGAATTGGTTTCTATTTCTCTTCCGAGTTCTTCTTCGTCTGTATAATATTCATTACAGACTTGTTTTTTTTTCTTTACCTGATTCGATGATCCTTTTCAGGTCTTCATTTTCCCTTTTTAATAGGATAATTTCATACTCAGCTTTGAGACGCTATTTAATTGGTTATGAAGTGTGCTTTTTTCGGTTTCAACATTAGTTGTTGGTGAAGACAAAGTCATATTTATATCTCCTAGAACTAACGACTTGCTACTTTTTTCTTGTGATCTTGTTATATTTGGTCTTCTTTGGAACGGGTTTGATGTTTCGTGGCTATGCACCAG